>CM066032.1:1821192086-1822474017 GCA_033557465.1 Ichthyophis bannanicus | reverse complement strand
AGCGAAGGCCAAAGCCTTGGCCATATCCCTGACGAAGTCCGAGAACCGGGCATCCTCCGGAGGGGACTGTTTCCGAGGTTCGGACTCAGGCGAGTCCGAGGGGACACACCGAGTCCGAAACGAATCAGGTGACTCTTCCTCTTCAGACTCCCAGGCCGACTCCGAGGAGGAATCGGTGGGGTCGGTTCGGGCGGGCAGAGGCGTCGACGACCTCGGTCCTGAACGGGAGGCCGAGGGTGACCTCGACCGAGGATCGACTCGAACCCGCATGGATTCGAGGATCGGCTCGGTCTCCGGGGTCGACTTAGACGTCGACGTCCCGGCGGTCGGGGCAGAGGCGCCAGTGAAGCTAGCGATCAGTGCCCGCTGCTGGTCCATGAAGGCAGATAGTCTGCTCTCCAAGGCCGTCAACCTGAGTCCGACCTCAGGTGACCCAGCAGCCCCCGACTCGGGCCCCGACGGCGTCGGGCCCGACGTCGGACCCCTCGGAGGCGAGTCCAGGAGGACTACAGGACTTACCCGAGCAGGCAACTCCGACTCCAGACGAGGTCGCTTCGGGAGATGTTCCTTCTCCAAAGACCCGGGACGGCTATCGGGGCTATGCGACCTGGCCCTCGCGGAACCAGGAGCGTCCACCGACGCCGCCCTCGCGGGTTTCACCTTCCGATGATGGTCCCCGGAGGGAGAACCCCTGTCGGAGGAACTCCGGCGACGGTCAGAGCTGGAACCTCTGGACGCCGAGGCCTCCGACGAGGTCCGGGTACGGGTGGGATCAGCGAAGATTCGTTCCCGCTGATGCCGCCGACTCCTTAACGCTTTGGAGGACATTTTGCTGCAGGCCCCACAGATCAGTTCCTCTTGATCCGGGCCAAGGCAGCGGAGGCAATTATCATGTGTGTCAGTGAGTGACATATTTCGGTCACACTGAACACACCGCTTGAAACCACTGGCAGCCATCGGGGGAAAAAGGGCCCCTGCAAGGTCAAAGGACCGGGCTGCCAGCGAAAAACCGAAAACGAAACTGACAGAAAATCAGAAAAACCGAAAAATAACAGAAGGACTCGCAACGGCGTCGCGAGTCCGGGCAGGAAAGAGACCGGCGTCGAACCGAAGAAAAAAGAGAAATAAATCACGAAAATCAACTTTTTCAGCGGGGACAAGACGGGCACGTCTGTAGGGCTCCGCGGAAAAAAGAAGACTGGCTAAGATGGCACCCTTGGGCGGGAAGGGGACCGCGCATGCGCGCTGCAATTCCCAAAGGCTTTCTTTGAAAGCTGGGGAAAATTGCTCCGCGAGGGCTCCGTCGGCGCCGACGTCACCCATATGTGAAGACTGACTTCCTGCTTGGTCCTGGAGAATCTGTGATGTCTTTCCTAGATGAGGTCCATTAGGAAAGAAAAAAGGTACATCGAAAGCTTCAGAGGTACCTAAACCTGAAAGGTTATGGTTAGAGAAGCAAGAAATTTGTTAATTACCACAGAGAGTAGTTATATGTGTAAAAACCCCAAGCGTGCTGGCACAGCATTGATAGGGGTAGTGCACATCTGTCAGAGTCCTATAGGAATATATGGATATATGAATCTAGACAGAGAGATAGATAAGCACGTAGATACATATCTACCTAGAAGATATATCTTGACAGGTATATATAGATATATATGTAAATATATATACAGAGATATACCTGGGTGGAAGAAACAGAGATACATATAGATATATGTGTGTGTGTGTATATATATATATATATATATATATATATATATATATGTAGACATATAGACACAGGTCTCCATGTAGTAGATGGAGACATGGCTATATAACTAGATCCCCATAGGGATATGGGGATAGAGGGAAGATTCATCTAATAACAAGAAGGGTGATACCTGCTTGAATAGATGTATAGAGAATCTTCTTTCCCTGGTTATAGTTGACAGAGTCAGAAGAATGGTCTCCCTGACAAGGAGGAGTGTAGATTCCTTCAAGAATTCGAGCTCTTGAATAACCAGGATGGCCTACGTGAAAAATGCAGAGGATAACTTTAGTCTGCAGGCAGCAAGTCCAGATTTCTGTAGAACTGCAGTATGGTGAATGGATAGAGGACGCCACTGGAATAAGATACCATATTGACCCGCCTATGAGGGCAAGATGGGTATCAGGTGTCCTTGAGCTGCAACTGAAAGAAAAGTATCCCTGGCAGGAAGTCCAAGGGGATATGGACCAAGCCGGGGAATTGGCCATGCTTTAGGTTTTCACGTGATGTAAGGCCTGTGTCTTTTGTCTCGAAAAGAGACTTTACATGAGATGGTAAGGGTAGGAAACACCTACCAGACATGGGACATGACTGGGGGAACCCCTCCTAACCATCTAGGATTATCTGCTAAGCAAGATACTAATGCTCTCTAGCAAGAGCCCATAGTGCAAAGCTACTTTGTAGAGTTGCAGAGAGCATGTTACAGGTTGGTTAGAAAAGAAAACTGGCTGGTTAAAGCCAGTAGGTAACTTAAACTATTTTGCCAAAAACAAGGGAATTGGAGATGGCGAAGAATAGAAGTCAAACCAACAAGTCTGTGATAATAGGATTTCCAAAAAAGGTTGATAACCTGTTTTGGGTTTAGCACTGAGGCCAGAAGGATTGCTAGTGGAGGAGAAACCCTGGTTGTGTGGTGAAACAGAACCAGTGGCTTAACCACTAGGAATTGCTGCAGTTGCAGCAACTACCAGGGCAGCGGAAAAAACTTTTTTTTTTCTAGATTGGAAAAAGAAGCAACAGACATAAGTAGGAGTGGTAAGACCTCCTTATTGTCTGAGAAGCTGCCCTAAAGTAAGAAAATGAAAGAGACAACTCTGGAAGGGAAATCCCTTTGTGAAAATAGGTAGAGGACCATAGGGGCTTACCAGTGTAATAGAGCCATTCTTACAAACTGAATGTTGTAGTAAGAGGGAGGTAAGACAGAGTTGAAGGAGACCTACTATGTAGTAAGTCTCTAAAAGGTAAGATGATACATGCTAGTACAGGGAAAAACTGTCTTATTGACAGTTGTCACCTCTCTTTTCCCAGTAGGAGGAAGATAAACCTGTTAACTATAGGCATGATCATCATAAAGACTCTTAGAGCAAAAAGAAAGGATGTCTCGTGAAGAGAGATCCATGAGAATTTAGGATGAAATTAGTGTAGATGCTTCAAGTGAAAAGAAGCAGACTGCAAACTCTAACCAGCAACCAGGAGATGTAATGATAATCTATGATAATCATAATAGTCCCAACTACATATCCAACCACTTGTTCTTTTTTCTTTTCTTCCTCGCCCCAGCACCCTTGCTAAGTCATGTACATAGTTCGAGTATGTTATCCAGTTAACAGATTGCATATCCCATGTAAATAGTTCTCCCATGTTGCTCCAAGTTTATACTCCTGTTATATGTAATACCGAACAGCCTGTTGTTCTGGTTTTGTTTATGTTCTCTGTGAACCGCGCTGATGTCAAAGAGTGCGGTATATAAGAAATTAAAATAAATAAATAAATAAATCTGAAACCCGGCGACTGCTGGGTTTGCTGATTCTGTTGAGGTTGTGGTTTCTTCAGACCAGTGCAATGTTTCCCCTGTTTGGGAACATCTGTATGATGGGCAGAAGATGGATAAAACTTTTTCCCCTTAGGGGAAGAAAGTTTGTTAGGAAATCTCCTACCAACTGGGAAAGAGGAAGGCATAGAACAGCCTTTGGAAACAGCAATGTCAGTGGTTAACTGAGCAACTTGGAGTAAAGACTCCTTGTTAAAAAGATTTTCTCCAGTGCAAGGAGTATTTCCCAGTCTTTCTTGTGCCCATTTGTCCAAGTCTGAAACTTGGAGCCAGGCTTTACGTCGTGCCCCTATAGCTATAGCAGACGTTCTGCTAACAGACTCAAAGGAGTCTAGGGAAGCACGAGTAAGGAACCTAGAGATATTTTGAGCATGACTAACCAATGAGGAATAGTCTGCTCTTTTGGGCTCTTGAAGAAAAGGGGTCAAAATCAATAATTTCTTTGTGACCTCTTCAAGAGATAATCCCATATAGAACATATATGAGAGAATTCTTGCTGAAAGCATGGATGCCTGGAAGGTTTGGCGTTCAAAGGCATCTAAAGTCTTAGACTCACGACCTGGCGGATAAGAAGAGTGCTTTTTAGTACTCTTAATACGCCTCACTGCTGATTCTACAACAATAGAATGATGAGGAAGTTGAGTCTTTTGAAACCCTGGAGAGGGGGGCACCTTATATAGAAGATCAGTTGCCCTAGAACAGGGGTCTCAAACATGCGGCCCGCGAGAGCATCTTGTGCGGCCCGCGAAGTACCGGCGAGTAAAAAAAAACAAATTCCAAACTTGCCGCCGCAGTATGAAGCGTCCCGCGGGCCCCTCTGCCTGGTCCTCTCCTCCCTGCAGTATCAGCTCCAAAAGCGGCGGCTTTCAGAGCCGCGAAGAGAGAGAGTTTCTCTCGCGCGGTTCTGAAGAGCAGCGCGAGAGTCTTCAGAACCGCGCGAGAGAAACTCTCTCTCTCTTCGCGGCTCTGAAAGCCGCCGCTTTTGGAGCTGAATGCTGCAGGGAGGAGAGGACCAGGCAGAGGGGCCCGCGGGACGCTTAATACTGCAGCAGCAGCAAATATACATTTTTTTAAAATCTAATTTGGCTAATGGTGGGAGGGGGGTTAGGACTGGTAATGGGCTATGGGGGGGGGGGGGGAGGCTAGGACTGGTTAGGGCCTATGAGGGGGTAACTGAAACTGGGGTGATGGGGGTAACACTGAAAATGGGGTGATGGGGGGTTAGTACTGGTAATGACCTATGAGGGGGAAACTGAAAATGGGGTAACTGAAAATGGGGTGATGGGGGTAACACTGAAAATGAGGTGATGGGGGGTAGTACTGGTAATGGCCAATGAGGGGGTAACTGAAAATGGGGTGATGGGGGTAACACTGAAAATGAGGTGATGGGGGGGGGTTAGTACTGGTAATGGCCTATGAGGGGGTAACTGAAAATGGGGTGATGGGGGTAACACTGAAAATGGGGTGATGGGGGGGTAGTACTGGTAATGGCCTATGAGGGGGTAACTGAAAATGGGGTGATGGGGGTAACACTGAAAATGGGGTGATGGGGGGGGGTAGTACTGGTAATGGCCTATGAGGGGGTAACTGAAAATGGGGTGATGGGGGTAACACTGAAAATGAGGTGATGGGGGGGGGGTTAGGACTGTTAATGGCCTATGAGGGGGTAACTGAAAATGGGGTGATGGGGGTAACACTGAAAATGAGGTGATGGGGGGGGTTAGGACTGGTAATGGGCTATGAGGGGTAAGACTGGAAGTGGGCTATGGGGGGTTAGGACTGGTAATCGGCTATGGGGGGGCTAGGACTGATAATAGGCTGGGGGGTCTGCTAGGACTGGAAATGGGCTGAGTGGAAGGGGGCTTGAACTGCAAATGGCTGATGGGGAGGGGGGCTTGGAATGGAAATGGGCTGTGAGGGGAGGGAGCTAGCACTGGAAATGGGCTGATGGGGGGGAGCTACGATTGGAAATGGGCTGATGGGGGGCTAGGACTGAAAATGGGCTGATGCAGTGACGCGAAGGGCGAGGTGCTGTGTGGGACTGGAACTAGCAGGGAGCTGATGTTGGGGGAGGATTAGAATGGGATGGAGCTGGGAGAGTGAAATGGAGAGGGGAAAATATTTTGTGTGGGAGGGAAGACAAATCTACAATTGGCCAGGTAAGTGGGGATTGAGGATGGAGGGGTAAAATTTGAGTGGATGAAAATAGGAATGAGGAAAGAGCAAAAGGAGAAATTTTAATATGTTAAAGCAGATGTAGAGGGAGAATGGAAAAAGCTAGAAGAGAGAAGGACAAATGGACAGCAGACGATGGAGAGTTAGCAGAAGGCACGAAGAAACCAGAAGAAAGTGGCTGGAACTGAAAAAAAATGCACAAAAGGTAGAAAAATATCTTTATTTTGAATTTATTAACTGGAATATGTCAGTTCTAGGAAATGTGCATCAATAACGCCTGCGCTTTGTTTAGTACAAGAGGAAATTAATTTATAGTTTTATTTCTACAGTGTTGTTGTACATTCCAAGTTTGGCTTTTGGGGGGTCCCAGTTTAAATTGTCTTGTTTCTAAATTTGGTTCCTTGTTTGGTGATGGTGTATTCTGCATGTGTAACTGAGCTGAGGTATTCTGTTTATGTAATTCCTATTTGACATTGCTACTTGTTCTCTGTCCCCAGTAGGTCATGTATTGTTATTCTCTGAAATGTATTGATTTAATATTTGCAGTGTTGCCTTTTGATAGGTAGGGTATGGTGCTTTGTGAGTCCTGGTAGTGCTGTTAGGATATGGCGGGTTTGCTATGGGTTCTAAATGGGCAGTGTTTGTTTGTAGTAGTTCCTAATGTGCCTGGCGGTTGCCACTGGATTATAGTAATGTAGAAATCTTTTAGTCTTTCTTTATTCATGCACTCATTAAGAGGCATGTTTACTAAAAGTTAGGGTATGGTAACATTATGCAAATATTTATGCAAATGAGGTCCCTTATGCAAATGAGGTCCCACGTCTCATGCGGCCCCCGGGTTATTTTACAAGTCCTCATTTGGCCCTCAAAGCAATTTGAGTTTGAGACCCCTGCCCTAGAAGGTGGGGGTACCGTTAAAGGAGTTTCCCACATTCGTAAGAGGAGATCCTGCAAGGTCTGATGCACAGGAAGCATGATGTTCTCCTTTGGACTCCAGGGAATATACAGGGATTCTGTATTCCCTGGTGCAGGATCCTGACCAGGTATAGAAATAGCAAGTGACTTTGCCATATCAAGCAGGAATGCTTGAAAAGAAAAATCCTCAGAGGGAAATCCTCTAGAAAGAGGAGGAGAGGCTAGATCTGTTGAAGAACTAGCATTGGCACCCAGGGATCTATCCAAATTTTGAGGAATAGAAGACCCAAAAGGGTGGAGTATCGGATCCTTAGAGGATGGTCGCCGGTACCGCAGGAGGTCGGGACCAGCCACAGTCGGTAACGCATCGTCCATGCTAGGGATCGATTCCAAACTCGGTACCGAGGGAAGCGACCCTGATGAGAGAAGCATGGAAGGTACCGACAGCAATGGTAATGTGGATACCGGTACCGACTCCGGCACCGTATCCGATAGCGGTAGATGAAAGCCAGCCGGTGACAGCTCTAACGGTATCGAAGAAACCAAGAGTGCCCGACATGTATCATCGGAACCGTGCCTTCGGTACCGTCCGGTATGGGTACCAAGGCGAGTCGGTACCCAGTCATCCAGACTGGAGATCGATTCTAGACTCGGCATTGAGGGAAGCGAGTCTATCGATGCACATCTGGAGGGTACCGGCGTCGGTACCAGTGCCAGTACCGGGATCGATACTGGAAGATCGGTCTGCAGAGTATCCAACGGGCCCGCAGGTACCGAGGACGCCAGACTACGATCCGTGGTGAGGAATGTTTCATCCAACACCATTGCCGATGCCGGGGTATCGGTACCGCCCGAAGCGGATGCCACCACCGAGCATGGCTCAGGTATGTTCGGAGAGGGGTGAACCTCAGGAACAACCTGAAACCCCACTAAGGCTTTGGAGGCTGAAGACTCCCACTGGGGTTTTAAAGCCAGTGAATCCTCGAGGGCAAGGCCGGAGGCATCTCTATGCTGTGCAGGAGATCTAAAACTCGAGGACTGGCTAGTCTTAACAGACTGTTTTTGGGTTACTTGATCCTGTGAAGAAGAAAGGGTGGTCGGTGCCCTGAAGTTGAATGGGGACCGTGTATCGAGGTGAACTCGATGCTGAAGACTTCTTCCGACTATACTGTTGCAGGAGGGACACTCCAACGGATAGTGGTCAGGACCCAAGCAGGGCAGACACCAGTTATGAGTGTCTAAAATGAATTTTGTACTGCCACAGTTTGAACATTTCTTAGGGATAGTGGCTAGCGCTTCCATGAGGAAAAAAAGAGTAGGCCTAGCAGGCCAGAAAAAACCGTCAGCACTAAGAAGGAAAAAAGTATTCCTTATGAAGGAAAAATTATTAGAAAAAAGAAAAGAAACATTGGCGGTACCGGTGGCGTCGGGGAAGGCAGACGCGACCACAAGAAAACCAAAAAATAAAAGAAGAATTTTCTGCGGTGACAGGAGGACGTCCTGCCGGCTCCACGGAAAAACGAAAACTGAGGAGAGGCAGTTGGGAAAGGCGGGAAGGCAGCACGCAGGCGTGTTGGGATGCTTCCAAAAGCGTTCTGATTGGACGCTGGGGAGCGTTCCCGTGCAGACTCCGTCGGAACCGACGTACCCATATGTGAAGACTCATTCCTGCTTGTTCCTGGAGATTGAATATGACAGCATGAGGGAGAGCACCGCCAGAATGTCATGGGATGGATTAGACTATCTCAGCATGTAGATAGTCACGACCTAATGGGAGACAGCCAACATGGTTTTAGACAAGGAAGATCTTGTCTTACTAATCTGTTATGTTTTTTTGAAGGAGTGAATAAACAGGTGGACAAAGGTGAGTTGGTTGATATTGTGTATCTGGACTTTCAGAAAGCCTTTGACAAGGTCCCTCATCAGAGACTTCTGGCAAAACTAAAGAGTCATGGGATAGGAGGCAGTGTACTATTGTGGATCAGGAACTGGTTAAAAGATAGAAAGCAGAGGGTAGGGCTAAATGGCCAATTTTCCCAATGGAGAAAGGTGAATAGTGGTGTACCCCAGGGATCTGTGCTGGGTCCGCTGCTTTTTGACATATTCATAAATGACTTGGAAAGTGGAATAACGAGTGAGGTTATCAAATTTGCAGATGACACAAAACTATTTAAAGTTGTTAAAACCCAAGAGGATTGTGAAAAATTGCAAGAGGATCTTGATAAACTGGAAGACTGGGCATCAAAATGGCAGATGAAATTTAATGTGGACAAGTGCAGGGTTATGCACCTAGGGAAGAACAACCCAAACTATGGTTACACGATGCAAGGTTCCACATTAGGAACCACCATCCAGGAAAAAGATTTAGGCGTCATTGTGGATACCATGTTAAAACCCTCGGCCCAGTGTGCAGCGGCGGCCAAGAGAGCAAATAGAATGCTAGGTATGATAAGGAAAGGAATGGAAAATAAAACAAAAGGTATTATAATGCCTCTGTATCGTTCCATGGTGAGACTGCACCTTGAATATTGTGTGCAATTCTGGTCGCCGTATCTTAAAAAGGATATAGCGATTTTAGAAAAGGTTCAGAGAAGAGCCAGCAAAATGGTAAAGGGGATGGAAGGATACTCCTATGAAAAAAGGCAAAAAAGGTTAGGGCTCTTTAACCTGGAAAAGAGACGGCTGAGGGGAGATATGATAGAAGTCTATAAATTAATGAACGGAGTGGAATGGGTAAACGTAGATCAATTGTTTACGTTATCAGAATATAGAAAGACTAGGGGACATGCAATGAAGCTATTTAAGACTAATAAAAGAAAATATTTTTTCACTCAACGTGTAATCAAACTCTGGAATTTGTTACCGGAGGATGTAGTAAAGGCTGTTAGTGTAGCTGGGTTTAAAAAAGGTTTGGACAAGTTCCTGGAGGAAAGGTCCATAAACCATTATTAAGAAGTGACCGAAGATATCAATGCTTGACCCAGTACAAGCATTGTGGAACTTGTGTCTCTTGGGGAAACTGCTAGGTACATATGACCTAGATTGGCCACTGTTGGAAACAGAATACTGGGCTTGATGGACCTTGGTCTGACCCAGTATGGCATATCTTATGTTCTTATGAAGGTGTGCATGTGAAGGATAGAGATGGCAGAATGCCATGGGATAGAATGAATGCAACTACGTGAGGGAGAGTCTGAAAGAATGTCATGGGATGGAATGAATGTGACTGTGTGAGGGAGAGCAGTGGTGGAATGTCATGGGATGGATTGGATGAAGGGGTGCATGTGAAGGACGAGGATGGCAGAATGTCATGGGATAGAATGAATGCGACTGCGTGAGGGAGAGCAGTGGTGGAATGTCATGGGATAGAATGAATGCGACTGCGTGAGGGAGAGCAGTGGTGGAATGTCATGGGATAGAATGAATACGACTGCGTGAGGGAGAGCAGTGGTGGAATATCATGGGATGGATTGGATGAAGGTGTGCATGTGAAGAACAGAGATGGCAGAATGTCATGGGATGGATTGGATGAAGGGGTGCATGTGAAGAACAGAGATGACAGAATGTCATGGGATGGATTGGATGAAGGTGTGCATGTGAAGAACAGAGATGACAGAATGTCATGGGATGGATTGGATGAAGGGGTGCACGTGAAGAACAGAGATGACAGAATGTCATGGGATGGATTGGATGAAGGTGTGCATGTGAAGAACAGAGATGACAGAATGTCATGGGATGGATTGGATGAAGGGGTGCATGTGAAGAACAGAGATGGCAGAATGTCATGGGATGGATTGGATGAAGGGGTGCATGTGAAGAACAGAGATGGCAGAATGTCATGGGATGGATTGGATGAAGGTGTGCATGTGAAGAACAGAGATGGCAGAATGTCATGGGATGGATTTTATTTATTATTTATTTGGCATAAATTTATACACCGCTCCTTCCAGCGATCAGAAGCGGTCCTTAGGAAGACAAGACAAGTGAATATGTACAGCACAAAATTTAGGAATACAGTATGATTACGGTAGGGGGACTAACAACCACCAGTTCACAGTTGTACAATTGATTATTCAATGAATTACAGAATTGTATTTATTTATTTGGCATAAATGGATTGGATGAAGGTATACATGTGAAGGACAGGGATGGTAGAAAGCCATGGGATAGAATGAATGCAACTGTGTGAGGGAGAGGCTGGCAAAATGTCATGGGATGGAATGAATGTGACTGCGTGAGGGAGAGCAGTGGTGGAATGTCATGGGATGGAATGAATGCGACTGCGTGAGGGAGAGGAGTGGTGGAATGTCATGGGATGGAATGAATGTGACTGCGTGAGGGAGAGCAGTGGTGGAATGTCATGGGATGGAATGAATGCGACTGCGTGAGGGAGAGCAGTGCTGGAATGTCATGGGATGGAATGAATGTGACTGCGTGAGGGAGAGCAGTGTTGGAGTGTCATGGGATGCCTGGGTATCGGTACTGGGCGAAACGGCAGGTACCCCAGAGCACGGCACCAGTAGTTCTGCTGAGGTTGGGGCCTTGAGAACATCCTGGAGCCCCGATGATGCTTTGGCAGCCGAAGCCTCCCGCCAGGGCAATTTTGCCGGTGTAAGTCCCTCAAGGGCAATGCCAGAGGCATCTCGATACTTGGAAGATCAACCCTTTGAGGACCGGCTAGACTTATGTTACCTGAGATCCATGGGAGGAAGACGAAGCCCTGGAAGATGTTGATGCCACAGATGCTGGATCGGAGGGAAAAATGGTGCTAAGTTTAGCAGTTTGGTTTTGCCGACCCCTCTTCGACATCATCCCACAGGCAACACACTCGGAGATAGAGTGGTCAGGACCTAAACATTTGAGGCACCACTCATGGGTGTCGGTGACGGAGATGGTACCGCCACACTTGGAACACTTTTTAAACCCTGAGGCGGGTTTTTCCATTGCAGAGGAAAGTTGGGCCTAGTGCCCAAAATGGCGCATGGCACCAGAGGAGAAAAAAACTGGAAGACTCCAGGAAAATTTTTTTTTTTACAAGAAAAAGAAACAAAGAACCGGCGGTACCGGTGTAGCGTCAAAGGAAGGCAGACGCGACCACAAAAAAGAATAAAAGGGATATTTTTCTGCGGTGACAGGAAGTGCGACCTGCCGGCTCCGCGGAAAACGAAGAACTGGAGAGAGACAGTTGGAAAAGGCAGGAAGGCAGCACGCAGGCGCTGTGGGATGCTCCCAAAAGCTTTCTAATTAGACGCTGGGGAACGTTCCCGCGCAGGCTCCATCAGTACCGACGATATCCTTATGTGAAGACTACATTCCTGCTTGTTCCTGGAGATTGACTGCGACTGTGTGAGGGAGAGCAGTGGTGGAATGTCATGAGATGGAATGAATGTGAACTGTTTGAGGGAGAGCACCGCTGGAATATCATGGGATGGATTAGATGAAGGTGTGCATGTGAAGGACAGGGATGGCAGAATGTGACTGCGTGAGGGAGAGCAGTGGTGGAATGCCATGGGATGGATAGGTTGAAGGTGTGCATATGAAGGACAGAGATGGTAGAATGCCATGGGATAGAATGAATGCGACTGCGTGAGGGAGAGGCTGAAAGAATGTCATGGGATGGAATGAATGTGACTGCGTGAGCGAGAGCACCGCCGGAATGTCATGGAATGGATTAGATTAAGGTGTGCATGTGAAGGACAGAGATGGCAGAATGTCATGGGATGGAATGAATGCGACTGCGTGAGAGAGAGGCTGATAGAATGTCATGGGATGGAATTAATGCGACTGCGTGAGGGAGAGAAGTGGTGGAATGTCATGGGATGGAATGAATGCGACTGCGTGAGGGAGAGGCTGGCAGAAGGTCATGGGATGGATTCGATGAAGGTGTGCATGTGAAGGACAGGGATGGCAGAATGTCATGGGATGGAATGAATGCGACTGCGTGAGGGAGAGAAGTGGTGGAATGTCATGGGATGGAATGAATGCGACTGCATGAGGGAGAGGAGTGGTGGAATGTCATGGGATGGAATGAATGCGACTGCGTGAGGGAGAGCAGTGGTGGAATGTCATGGGATGGAATGAATGCGACTGCGTGAGGGAGAGTGGTGGTGGAATGTCATGGGATGGAATGAATGCGACTGCGTGAGGGAGAGGAGTGGTGCAATGTCATGGGATGGAATGAATGCGACCGCGTGAGGGAGAGCAGTGATGGAATGAATGTGACTGCGAGAGGGAGAGCAGTGGTGGAATGTCATGGGATGGAATGAATGCGACTGCGTGAGGGAGAGGAGTGGTGGAATGTCATGGGATGGAATGAATGTGACTGCGTGAGGGAGAGGAGTGGTGCAATGTCATGGGATGGAATGAATGTGACTGCGTGAGGGAGAGCAGTGGTGGAATGTCATGGGATGGAATGAATGCGACTGCGTGAGGGAGAGCAGTGGTGGAATGTCATGGGATGGAATGAATGCGACTGCGTGAGGGAGAGCAGTGGTGGAATGTCATGGGATGGAATGAATGTGACTGCGTGAGGGAGAGCAGTGGTGGAATGTCATGGGATGGAATGAATGCGACTGCGTGAGGGAGAGGAGTGGTGCAATGTCATGGGATGGAATGAATGCGACCGCGTGAGGGAGAGCAGTGATGGAATGAATGCGACTGCGTGAGGGAGAGCAGTGGTGGAATGTCATGGGATGGAATGAATGTGACTGCGTGAGGGAGAGGAGTGGTGCAATGTCATGGGATGGAATGAATGCGACCGCGTGAGGGAGAGCAGTGATGGAATGAATGTGACTGCGTGAGGGAGAGGAGTGGTGGAATGTCATGGGATGGAATGAATGTGACTGCGTGAGGGAGAGGAGTGGTGGAATGTCATGGGATGGAATGAATGTGACTGCGTGAGGGAGAGGAGTGGTGGAATGTCATGGGATGGAATGAATGTGACTGCGTGAGGGAGAGGAGTGGTGGAATGTCATGGGATGGAATGAATGTGACTGCGTGAGGGAGAGCAGTGGTGGAATGTCATGGGATGGAATGAATGCGACTGCGTGAGGGAGAGGAGTGGTGGAATGTCATGGGATGGAATGAATGCGACTGCGTGAGGGAGAGGAGTGGTGGAATGTCATGGGATGGAATGAATGTGACTGCGTGAGGGAGAGCAGTGATGGAATGAATGTGACTGCGTGAGGGAGAGGAGTGGTGGAATGTCATGGGATGGAATGAATGCGACTGCGTGAGGGAGAGGAGTGGTGGAATGTCATGGGATGGAATGAATGTGACTGCGTGAGGGAGAGCAGTGGTGGAATGTCATGGGATGGAATGAATGCGACTGCGTGAGGGAGAGGAGTGGTGGAATGTCATGGGATGGAATGAATGTGACTGCGTGAGGGAGAGCAGTGGTGGAATGTCATGGGATGGAATGAATGCGACTGCGTGAGGGAGAGGAGTGGTGGAATGTCATGGGATGGAATGAATGCGACTGCGTGAGGGAGAGGAGTGGTGGAATGTCATGGGATGGAATGAATGTGACTGCGTGAGGGAGAGCAGTGATGGAATGAATGTGACTGCGTGAGGGAGAGGAGTGGTGGAATGTCATGGGATGGAATGAATGCGACTGCGTGAGGGAGAGCAGTGGTGGAATGTCATGGGATGGAATGAATGCGACTGCGTGAGGGAGAGCAGTGGTGGAATGTCATGGGATGGAATGAATGCGACTGTGTGAGGGAGAGCAGTGGTGGAATGTCATGGGATGGAATGAATGCGACTGTGTGAGGGAGAGAAGTGGTGGAGTGTCATGGGATGGAATGAATGTGACTGCGTGAGGGCGAGGAGTGGTGGAATGTCATGGGATGGAATGAATGCGACTGCGTGAGGGAGAGCAGTGGTGGAATGTCATGGGATGGAATGAATGCGACTGCGTGAGGGAGAGCAGTGGTGGAATGTCATGGGATGGAATGAATGCGACTGCGTGAGGGAGAGGAGTGGTGGAATGTCATGGGATGGAATGAATGTGACTGCGTGAGGGAGAGGAGTGGTGGAATGTCATGGGATGGAATGAATGTGACTGCGTGAGGGAGAGGAGTGGTGGAATGTCATGGGATGGAATGAATGCGACCGCGTGAGGGAGAGCAGTGATGGAATGAATGCGACTGCGTGAGGGAGAGCAGTGGTGGAATGTCATGGGATGGAATGAATGTGACTGCGTGAGGGAGAGGAGTGGTGCAATGTCATGGGATGGAATGAATGCGACCGCGTGAGGGAGAGCAGTGATGGAATGAATGTGACTGCGTGAGGGAGAGGAGTGGTGGAATGTCATGGGATGGAATGAATGTGACTGCGTGAGGGAGAGGAGTTGTGGAATGTCATGGGATGGAATGAATGTGACTGCGTGAGGGAGAGCAGTGATGGAAGGAATGTGACTGCGTGAGGGAGAGGAGTGGTGGAATGTCATGGGATGGAATGAATGTGACTGCGTGAGGGAGAGGAGTGGTGGAATGTCATGGGATGGAATGAATGTGACTGCGTGAGGGAGAGCAGTGGTGGAATGTCATGGGATGGAATGAATGCGACTGCGTGAGGGAGAGCAGTGGTGGAATGTCATGGGATGGAATGAATGTGACTGCGTGAGGGAGAGCAGTGGTGGAATGTCATGGGATGGAATGAATGCGACTGCGTGAGGGAGAGGAGTGGTGGAATGTCATGGGATGGAATGAATGCGACTGCGTGAGGGAGAGGAGTGGTGGAATGTCATGGGATGGAATGAATGTGACTGCGTGAGGGAGAGCAGTGATGGAATGAATGTGACTGCGTGAGGGAGAGGAGTGGTGGAATGTCATGGGATGGAATGAATGCGACTGCGTGAGGGAGAGCAGTGGTGGAATGTCATGGGATGGAATGAATGCGACTGCGTGAGGGAGGGCAGTGGTGGAATGTCATGGGATGGAATGAATGCGACTGCGTGAGGGAGAGCAGTGGTGGAATGTCATGGGATGGAATGAATGCGACTGTGTGAGGGAGAGAAGTGGTGGAATGTCATGGGATGGAATGAATGCGACTGCGTGAGGGAGAGGCTGGCAGAACGTCATGGGATGGAAGAGCTGCAGCAGTGTGAAGCATAACAGTGGGATGGAATAGATATGTTTGTGTGAGGGTAGGTAGTGCTGGGCTGCACTGGAAGGAACAGACATGAGAAATGCTGCCTGCATCTTATCTGCTGGGCAAATATTACACGGGAGCCCTCCCCAAACTGATACTTGCCAGAGTTTTTCTTTTCCTTCCCGGGTACATCTTCCATCTCAATATTCTGGCTCACTGCAAGGGTAGGATCATCAATGCCACCTTCATCATCCTCGTCTTCCTCCTCCTCCTCTTCCTCCATGTCTCTCCAGGAGCTTTCAAGTCCCTCCCCGATTTGTGCAGTACCTGGAGCCCACAAGATTGCTTTAGAAATCCTACTCTGGTTAAGAAAAACCCAAAAAAGACAGGCAATGAAATATCTTCCTTGTATATTTGTTCACTGTTTCCCACTTTCATCACATCAGGTCCAAGAGTAAAACAGGAGCTTATCAGGACATAAGAACCTGTCTGTGTCATCACAGAGCCCCCTCAAGCTCCAGTCATCTTCCTTTGCCCCTACCACCATCAGCCTCTGCAGGTTCTAACTTTTACTTTCAGAAGATAAGCGGGAAAACTCCAGATGAAAATTTAGGCACTTGAATTTCAGTCAGTTTTTCATGGTTTCTGACAAGTTTTGAACAGAGTCATAATCGCTTAAAAAGAAGGGGGAGGAATGCAGCCAGTACCCATCCCATCAGTGCTAGGGAGTGCGGGAGAGGAGAAAGCACTATGAAGACCATATTGCCAAGATGCTGCAGGTCCAGAGAAAAAGGAGGCGCTCACATTCTCATTTGGCTTGGACCGATTACTAATGCATCTGTTACTGTTTCATGTATTTTTCTCTTTTAGCTTGTTGCTGTTATTCAATGTTAATCTGTTTGTTATTTTTGATACTTGCTTTTTTTTATAAGCTCCTCTATAATCTTTTATGTATTGTACTTTGCTTATAAACTGGACTCTACCCAGAACCAGTAATTAGGATCATTAGAATCAAAATGGCTTTAAATAAATAAATACAGGGTCCAACCTGCCAGCCTCAAGGCCACAGGAAAGGAGGAGCCATTGACAGCTTAAGGTAGGAAGGAGAGAGACTGTTCAGATAGGAGAATGTGGCAGTACTGAACCTTAAAGGAAGGGTCAGTCTGGAAGAGAAGGCAAGCAAGGTAAACAGAGGATAAAGGAAAAGGATCAGAAAGAAAAAGCAAACAAAAGCTTCCAGGCAGAGCCAAGGTGAAATTTTCCTTACTGTTTATTTCCTTTCTCCTAGGACAAGCAGGATGTGTCAGCCACACCTGGTGACGTCATCCGACGGCGCCATGACGGAAGTGCTCTCTAGCTCAGAAGCTTCTGAGCATGTGGGAGGTCCCACCTCCCTCGGCTCGCCCCTAGCCGGCCAGTTCTTTTTCTTCCGCCCTGCCTCAAGACGGAATTTCAAGCTCTCCATAAAAAAGTTTTAAAATACCTCAGTTATAATGCCTAAACCAGGCTTCAAGAAGTGTTCCATCTGCAACAAGAAGATGAACTTATCAGACACTCACCAACACTGCATCGGGTGTCTAGGATCCTCTCACCAGGTTGAAGATTGTGCCAGCTGTGCACGGATGTCTCCCAGGGCTAGGAAACACCGGGAACATGCCCTGCAAGATCTGATCTCCTCCACGGCGTCTTCCAGCACTACCCGGGACAAAAGTAAGGACCTTGCCAAAGCTTCTCCACTTCCCGTGCCGGCAGCCCGCTCCCGGATAGACAAGCGGCACAGGGATGACCCGGGACAGGCCCCCGCTCACCGGAGTTCTGGTGCGGCCTCCGATCCAGGAAAGGCCCCTTCCCTCCGTGGTTCCAGCACTGCCTCCGAGCCAGGAAAGGCCTCTTTGCACCGGGGTTCGAGCGCCGTCTCCCCCCAACAGCGGCGTGCTTCCAGTGAGTCCTCCTCCCTCCGGGTGAGCCCTCCTGCTGAGCGCTGCTCTCCAAGGCCATGCGGTCCCCAGGACGCCCCCCAAAATGGCGCCGTCCTCCTTGAACCGCTTGGCTCCGCCTCCAGACATGCCCCCTCCACCGGGATTGGCCATCGCGGCTCCGCTCCGATTCAGCGCCGGCAGGCTTCCCCTTTGCCGAGCACCTCCAGGACCGCTGCAGAGGAGCTCCAATCCAGTGCGGCAAGCAGGTCCCGGCCCGCAGAACTTCAGTGCGGCCAGACCTCTTCCCCGCGGCCATCAGCATCAACGTCAGAGGAGTCTCAGATCGGAGCAGAAGCCTACAATCAGTGTGGGAATGGCGCAGATGCCCCCCTCCCGCGCGGGAGAAGCAGACACCGCACCGCAGACTCCTGCCATCAGCACCGGAGCAGCCGCGAACGCGCCACAGGCAGCGGCAACCGGGAAAGCAGGAAGAGAACAACAAAACATCGGCACCGGGCTCCTTCGGGGTCAAGGGACTCCTGCAGTGGATCTCCCCATAGACGCAAGAGGAGCAGGAGGTCAGGCTCAAAGAGCAGCAGGGGTCATAGGAGCAGCAGGTCTTCGGACTCCACCTCCTCTGCGATCCTGCATCTGCTCACTCGCCTGGTGGAACAGACTGCCCCCCAACGAGTGGTCCAGGATGGTTCACATGATTTCCCTCGGGATCATGCACTTGCTTCCCCCGGGCACGACCGGGCTCGGAGCGCTCCCTCTCTCCGAGAGACGCCAGTCGCTCGCCCTCCAGAGCTCGATCACCCTCCCCGACCTTGTCCAGGCAGCCGCCTTCCCCAGTGCAGCTACACTCCGAGGGAAGCGAAGGGGAGGAGTTGGGACCAGACGCTAACACTTCCAAACCCCTGACGGATGAGACGGACACTCCGTCTGTACCAATACCTGAGGACCTCACCTACCCAAAATTTCTCAGGAAGGTGGTTTCCAAACTCGGGCTTACCACACACGACACGCCGGATGAACAGGAACCCGAGGTCATGAAATACCTCAGTGGTCCTAAACCAGCCATGGCCCTTCCCCTACACCGCAAGTTGAAGGAAAAGCAGCTGACACTCTGGCAGTCCCCTGCGTCTGGCCAGCCTTGCTCCAGGCGCCTGGACAGTAAGTACATTATCCACAAGACTCCGGGTTTTGACAAACCACAACTGCCACACCAGTCTATAGTGGTGGCTTCAGCACTCAAGCGAGTCAAATCCACACGTGTCCAAGCCGCACATCCACCGGGCCGGGACCCCAAGCGTCTGGACGACATGGGGAAGAGAGTGTTCCAAGGCGCGATGCTGAACGCCAAGATAGCAGCGCATCAGTTCCAACATGTCCTATTCCAGGATGCCATCCTTGCGGACCTCAAGGGCCACTTACAGGATCTCCCTAAAGACTCACGTACATCCGCCTCCACCTCCATCCAGGAGCTAGCGGAGTGCAGCAAACACCTGATGAGTACAGCCTTCGACTCCTTTGACACAGCGGTAAGGACAGCGGGCACAGCCATATCGGCTCGTCGATGGGCATGGCTTCGTGCATCGGGGCTTGCTGATAACACCCACGATCGGATCGCCGATACTCCCTGTTCGGGCAACTCCCTCTTTGGAGACAAGGTCACTGACACAGTGAAAGACCTGAAAGAGGACTGCACCACTTTGAAGACCCTGGCGGCGGACGGCATCGAAAGACCCTCCTGGTCCAGGAAAGGGAGCTACTCCAAGAAAAACTTTTCCTCATCCAAACAATATTATGGCTCCAATCGTCAGTGGCAGCCGCCCAGATACAAGCAGTCCTATCACAAGTCGTCCTTTCAGAGACAGCAGCCACGACAACGCAAGCAAAAGCAGAACAACACCTCCCAGCCAGGGAAAGACTCTTCGTCCTTCTGACTACCCGCCCTGCCTGTGCCCCCCTACGGGACAAGCAAACCACCCGGTTGGGGGCCGGCTGTCCTACTTCCTCCCGGCATGGCAGGAGATCACTACGGACAAGTGGGTCCTCCAAATAATACATACAGGCTACCGTTTGCGTCTCTCCTCCCTTCCACGGCAGCTGAAGCAACCCACCAGCCAGCCTTCACCCCATCAGGAACAACCACTCTCGGAGCTCCTTCAACAGCTTCTCCGGGCACGCACGATAGAGAGAGTGCCCACGGACCAAGTCAATACTGGATTCTACTCCCGCTATTTCCTTATTCCCAAGAAGTCGAAAGGCCTCCGCCCCATCCTGGACCTCCGAAGGCTGAACCGCTTCATCAAGAAGGAGAAGTTCCGGATGTACTCGCTCAACTCCATCCTCCCCCTCATCAGAGCGGGCAGCTGGATGGCTACACTGGACTTACAGGATGCCTACTCCCACATTCCAGTCCATGCCTCCCACAGAAAATACCTCAGATTCATAGCTGTGGGATGTCACTACCAGTATCGAGTGCTGCCCTTTGGCCTTTCTCCAGCACCCAGAGTTTTCATGAAATGCGTAGCGGTCGCCGCTGCACACCTCCGCAAGCAAGGCGTCGCCATCTTTCCTTACCTGGACGACTGGCTCCTGTCGGCGAACTCGGCTCACGAACTACGCCGAGCAGTCAAACAAACTGCACACCTACTAGCCAAACTGGGATTCCTGCTCAACAGGGAGAAATCACGACTCGAACCCGTACAGCGGACGGAGTTCATCGGGGCGATAATCGACACCAAAGCCTGCAAGGCGTTCCTGCCCCAGACCAGAATCAAGGCCATTGTGCAACTGGCGAAGAAAGTGTCGGCGGAGAAGCACACTTCAGCTCGCGACATTCTGTGCCTTCTAGGCCATATGGCAGCGACGACGTCAGTCCTCCCGCTGGCGAGACTCCACATGCGCTCCCTTCAGTGGCATCTGCGAACCCACTGGAAGCAACTATCCCAACCTCTCACTACTCGCATCCCGATAACAACCAATGTTATCCGGAGCCTGCGTTGGTGGACAGAGTCAAACAACCTGTCAGTAGGCAAGCGCCTGCAACCACTCACTCACCAGCTCATCCTCACAACGGATGCATCTGCAACTGGATGGGGGGCCCACTTACTGCATCTCAACACGCAAGGGGCCTGGACAAGAGCGGAACGTGCCCTACACATCAATGTTCTCGAACTTCGGGCCGTCAAATATGCCCTTCAGACATTCATGACACATCTTGCGGGAAAGGCGATCTTGATACAAACGGACAATCAAGTGGCCATGTTCTATATAAACAAACAAGGAGGCACGGGATCACGCACGCTATGCAAGGAAGCTCTAGAGACATGGACAGTCGCCTTATCCAACAACTGCAGCCTGCAGGCGACCTACCTTCCAGGGGAACAGAACATCTTAGCGGACAGGCTCAGCAGACAGCTCCAACCCCACGAGTGGACGCTGCACAAGGAAGTGACAGCCAATCTTTTCCGGCGCTGGGGAACCCCCCAGGTCGACCTCTTCGCAACAGAAATGAACACCAGATGCACCCTGTTCTGTTCCAAGCACCCGTCGCAGCTGAGAGTGGCGTCGGATGTGTTCTCCATCCATTGGGGGACGTGGGACTTAGTGTACGCATTCCCTCCAACCCCGCTCCTGACAACAACAATACAACACATCATCAAAGAGAAGGCGAACGTAATACTGATCGCCCCCTACTGGCCGCGACAGATGTGGTTCTCTCTCCTTCTGCAGCTCGCACGGGAACCCCCTGTTCGCCTACCCCTGCGACCGGACCTGTTAACCCAGAACGGGGGCAGCACCTGGCACCCCAACCTCAAGACACTAGCCTTGACGGCCTGGAGGCTGAGAGGCTGACGTTCCAGGCTTCCAACCTGTCCTCAGAGGTGCAACAGATTGTGCTGGCCTCGCGGAGGCCCTCAACCAGAAAAGCCTACGGCTTGAAATGGAAACGCTTCAGTATATGGTGCAAGGGCCAGGGAGTCCTACCAACCTCCTGCCCTGTACCCACTGTCTTAAAGTACCTCGCCTTCCTCTTCACCTCGGGCTTGAAACCGCAATCCATCAAAATGCATCTCGTGGCCATTGCCTCGCTACACGAAAGCCCGGAATACCCAAGTTCAGGCCCCATTTCAGCGCTCCCCATTGTGACGCGTTTCATGCGAGGGCTGCGAAATCTGCAATCGCCGGTACAGAAACCGGTACCCTCATGGGACCTCAATGTAGTCCTACACCAGCTCACGCAGGACCCCTTTGAGCCTTTGACAACAGCGCCCGAAAAGTTTCTCGCTTGGAAGACTCTGTTCCTGGTCGCCATCACCTCAGCCCGGAGGGTCAGTGAACTGCAGGCCCTGGTGGCCCATCCTCCATACACAAAACTCTACGAAAACCGGGCATCCCTACGGACTCACCCTAAGTTCGTGCCCAAGGTCTCCTCCGCTTTCCATGTGAACCAGGCGGTGGAATTACCATCCTTCTTTCCACCCCCACACTCTTCTCCCGAGGAGCAACGCCTTCACTCTCTGGACAGCGTACGCGCCCTACGCATCTACCTCGACAGGACGTCCACAACTCGTCTGGGGACCCAGCTGTTCATTTCCTTTGACCCAAACAGACCGGGCAGACCTGTCTCGAAACGCACGCTCTCCCGTTGGATCGCAGCTTGCGTTGCCTACTGTCTTCAAAAAGCGGGCACACTCCCAACCAACAGAGCGAGTGCGCATCAACTACGGGCTATAGCCGCCTCACTAGCCTGCGCGCAAGAGGTGCCGGTGAGCGAAATCTGCAGAGCCGCCACTTGGTCCTCACATTTAACTTTTCAAAGACACTACTGCCTGGACATACAGGCGCAGAATGACGGCTCCTTTGGCCGGGCAGTCCTAACCGCTGCCACATGTTTGCCTATGGAGGTGGTCTAGTGCCTGCGCTCTGGCGGGTTACATGGTTGCAAATTGTTGCTCATGGTAAATTGTTGAGTAAACTTGCAAGCTGCTACCTCTCGGTTACTTGTTTGCACAATTGTTGTTACATTGTTGAGGTGAATTTGTTACATGGTTGTAGTGAACTTGTTGAGTTAATGGCAAGCTGCTACCTCTCGTTTACTTGTTTGCACAATTGTTGTTACATTGTTGAAGTTAATTATTGCAAATTGCTACCTCTCACTGCACAAATGTCATGCACTTGTTGATGCCACTTCACAGTCACACAAGCTTTGCACTTGTTGTTCTTGTCGGGTACATTGAGTATGTTGTTTCCAGTTTCACTAATGAGTGTTATGTTGTTCTGTTGCACTAATGTTGATATGCTCTACATTGCACAGGTTCTGTTCTGTTAATGCCACCACCGGCACAATGCCGGTTTGCACTGTATTATTGTTGGTTCTAATAAACACTATTGTTGATATTGCATGCCTCCCTCATTCTCCTCAGCGTGAATCGTAGCTTGGGAGACACCAGGTGTGGCTGACACATCCTGCTTGTCCTAGGAGAAAACGGAGTTACTTACCTGTAACGGGGTTCTCCGTGGACAGCAGGATTGGTCAGCCACACGTTCCCACCCACCTCCCCTGCATGAGGGCGGCCTGCTCTCCTAGCCGTACGGGCATAGCTAGTCACTTACTGGCCGGCTAGGGGCGGGCCGAGGGAGGTGGGACCTCCCACATGCTCAGAAGCTTCTGAGCTAGAGAGCACTTCCGTCATGGCGCCGTCGGATGACGTCACCAGGTGTGGCTGACCAATCCTGCTGTCCACGGAGAACCCCGTTACAGGTAAGTAACTCCGTTTTCCTGGAGTCCTGCTAGATCAGTCCAGACATGTGGGTTAAATCCCCCTGCCAGCAGATATTAAGCCAGAGCTATGACATCATCCCTGGTATTGTCTCCAGGCACAGCTAAGGGTCTCCTCAGTACACTCGTAGCAAGCAATGGAGTGAAGAAACCATTTCGAAGACCCCGGCTCTACTATACTAGGTTCCCGAGATGCACAAAATCAACTATATACAGAATTAAGTGCAGAATACTGCTAAGTGACTGCTGTGAGCACAATATACACAGGCGACAGGGGTGGGTGCTAGACTGGTCTAGCAGGACTCCAGGAAAGGAAATTAACAGTAAGGAAAATTTAATTTTCCAGATTGTCCTGCTAGACCAATCCAGACAAGTAAGATGTACCTAAGCTAATCCCCTGATGGGCAGGACGAATGTACAGTAGATAGGACCCGCCACCCAAAGCAAGTGGCCACTCTTGCTTGAACATTGAGGCGATAGTGGCGTGCAAAGGTAGATCAGGATGACCATGTTGTGGCTCTACAAATATTCAGGGGTGTTGCGATGGCAGATTTCACTCATTAACCGCCTTGAGAACCTGAAAGGCGATATATAAAAAATGTTAAATAAATGATGTGGCCTGCACACGCGTGGAATGCACCTTGAACCCCGGGGAGCATAGGCCAGTGGGAGAGGAGGTAGGCTGAGACAACTGTCTCCCCAATCTATCTGCCAAGCGTCACTTTGGATGCTGTGTGTCCCTTTCAAGATCCGGAGAAGAGGTCAAAAAGATGATTGGAGAGTCAGAAGGGATTCATAATCTTCAGGTAGTGCAGAAGCACGCGCCTGACATCAACAAACCAGAGATCCCTGTCTGGTCCCATACATTGCTTGCGAGAGAATGCAAGAAGGGATAGGACCTGCCTGACATGGAATGTGGAAAGCACCTTCGACAAAAAAAAAATAGAACAATCCACAACATAACTCCCTCCGGGGAGAAGGAGAGATAGGAATCCAGAGACGACAAGGCTTGCAATTCTGAAATGCATCATGCAGAGGAAACAACCACCAAGAAAATTGCTTTGAGAGTAAGCATTGCCCACTTGAGAGGTTCGAAAACTGGACATGTGAGAGCAAGGAGGACAAATCAGAGGTCCCAAGAAGGAATCACCAGTCAGGGGGCCACAAGGCCCAAGCCCCTTGCAAAAAATGGCGGACGTCGCAGTGAGTCGCTATGGACCGGCCAGTTACTGGTCCACGAAAGGATGAAAGTGCTGCAACGTGCACTGTGGAAGCCCCTGGCCCAGGCAACAGCCTATAAGCCTAGGGCTGCACTTGTTAGTCCTTTAATTAAAGAGTTTTCTTCCTCATCCAGCGCCGGGGCTGCTAGGATTTGTAGTTGTGTTGTTTAGAAAAAAAACCAAGTAGTGTGGAGACCGAGGGTTTACAAGGCAAAACACAGGAATTTATTTCTTTTTCTAAAGAGCATTAAGGCTCAACGCAAAACAGGATTCTTTTCTCCAAACAATAATCCATAGGCGTTTATACCAAACCAAACAATGAAACTGCTTTATGTAGCTTTTTAACGTGTCGCTGTTTTTCAAATCATTCAGCAATCAAGCAAGGCTTCTCTTCTCTTTAAACCCAAAAGAAATATCCTTTCGTCAGCAACAGGGTTCTTTAGCATTCCTGGCTAAACACATTTCTCCCTGTTTCCGCACTGCCTTCTAGGACATTCAAGTTATAGGCTTTTCCCTTCTTTTATTCAAGAACTTTTTATTCTGCATTCTGGCACAGAGAACAATCCATTACTAAATCTTCAGACCCCTCATCAGATTCATAATAGTCTATCTGCATTTCCTCAGGACCTGTGTCCGGTAAATCTGGCTTTAAGCCAACATGAAAAACTTCAGGCTTAATATTCTCTAAAAGTTCCAGAACCTTTCTCCACTGAGGCTTTTCCCTATGCACAGGGTTTCCACCAGGAACGTGGAGATTCTTTTCTTGCATCAAATGACACAATGCCTCTAACTGGCTTACGGCACTTTTGGCTACCCTTTTATTCACACACCTTTTTGGAAGTTGCAGCACTTTAGCTGGTTCAGGAATGGTTGGCACTGCAGCCTGACCCTTATCAGCACTTCTCTCTGGCCCAGCTCTCCTAGTTTTAAAACCAATTGCAGTTTCCCTGCAATCCTGGCTTTCTTTCTGACTAGGGCTTTCACCTCTGAGATTCCCTCGGAAGTCTCCACCGTTCTCCTCCACGGTGAACTCTTTGGGCCTTTCTCTGGTGCTTCTCCCCACTGAATTCTCCAGTGTTCTCCCTGGTCAGTTCTCTCGAGTGCTGGTTTCCTGTATCTTTCTTTCCAGCGTGCTGCTGCGTGTGCTGCCTCGTCCTGGTACTCCTGTTCCTGTTGCCCTCTCTCTGGCTGTTCTCTCTCTCCGTCCCCTCCTCCAATATTTCCCTGGGTTTATAAGAGTGTCTCTGAACTACCGTGCACTCCCCTTCACCCAGGTGTCCCTCATTAATTTCCAAGCCTGCCCTTGGATTAGCAGAGCTTGGGTGTGTCCTGTCCTCAGTAGCTGCGTGTTTTTTTTCTCTGCCTGCAGTTTGAGAGCTACTGATTCCTTGCCTGTCTCTTTCTTTAAAGGTAAATGTCTGATTTTCTTCCAATTCCATAGACTCAACCATACTCTCCTCATCACAGCACGCGTAAGGCATTCCATGCAAGGCCTTTATCTGGTCCCTCCTGTAAGAATTTTATTTATTTATTTAGCTGCATTTATATCCCGCTTTTCACCGGGTCAAAGCGGTTGGGGGATACATTTAACACGAGGGGATATGAGACACATACACTAATACTTACAGGGAACATGGGCAATGGAGGGTTAAGTGGCTTGCCCAAGACCACAAGGAGCACCTGCGGGACTAGAAACCCCAGTCCTTCCGGCCCAAGGTTGCTGTCCTCTAGTGGGATTTGAACCACCGACCTTCCGGCCTGTAGTACCTTGCCCCAACCACTAGGCCACTCCTCCCTCAAGAATGCCAGGATGGACAGGACAAGAGTCCACCACAGGGACAGTTGGCAGAGCTTGCACCAAGCTGTGAAGAGGAACCAGACTCAAGTATAGGCTAAGGACAGTGAGGGGCGACAAGCTTTGAGCAAAGTGATAATGACCACTGTGGACTAGCCACGATGTGTTAGGTGGTGCCTTTCAAGGGCCACACTATAAACAAGAAGGGAGCGGGAGGGGGCGGAGCCTGATGTCCAGCGGGATAGACGCTTTGCGTTGAAGCTCCCGAGAGGCCTACTCAGAATCCTGAATTATTACCTGCATAAATTTCATTTTTTGCTCTGAACTTACCGGGGTGCCTCGGGGGGAACGGCGGGCCACAAACCAGTGCGACTGGACCTCGGGTCTCCCTCTTCTTCACACGAAAACGCTCCAAAACAGAGTTCTTTCCCACAAAAGATGGCCCCACTTTGGGAAAACCCCGCAACGCCACAGGAGATCTTGGAGGAGATACGCGGTGTGAAGGAGCTGGTACAATCCAACGGAGCGGCGCTCCGAACCATGCGTGCAGACTTTGGCACACTTCAGAACCGGCTTGAAAGTCTCCCACTGCGACAGGACAACATGGCGGAGGTCCTTGACTCGCACGCGGTGCGCTTGGTGAAATTGGGCAAGGCTGAGCGTATGATACAGAATTTCCAAAAAGAGCTGGAGGATAGCAATGATCGAGCTGGTTGCAACCATATGGGGCTCATTGGAGTACCGGAGGATGTGAGTGCAGGAGACATGCGAGAATTCTTGGTCGAAACTCTCCCCCCCTTGCTAAAGATTATTATTTACAGAGATCTGGAGACTGACCGAGCGCATCGTGTTCCTGCTAATATGGCGCTCAATCGGACGACCCCTCGGGCTCTCATTTTTCGATTATTGCGATACCAGTAAGTAGAGCAAATTCGCACTGCTGCCCGGGCGAACTATCATCTTGAATTTGAAAGTCATAACGTTTCTTTTCCCCTGATGTGGCAAAGTCCACAGTTGACCGACGGAGGAGACTCCTTGCTTTTCGCCCTGGACTTCAATAACTACAGGCTCATTTTGGCCTAATATGTCCAGTGAAGCTCAGAGTGACTATCCATAACCCAGCCATAACACTCGAAGATCCCGATCTACTAGCAATGTTTTTGGACTCTGATTAACGCAGATCAGATGCGCTAATCCAACAACTATGATTCAACAATTTTGATCTGTAATTCGCCGGATTTGCCCGCCATCTTGAACGGCCCGACGCGGTGATCCCAGCCTGGAATAGAGACTGCCTGGACTCTTCTTTCTATCTATAATTTACTAGGCCTTCTATCCCTCCATGTTGTGCACCTCGGTGGGATTCGAAACATGCATAGCTTTACAGGTTATATGTTTTAACTTGGGCCCTCTCTGGAGTTTCTCCCCGCAGACATTAGGTCGCCAGTAATTTCTGGGGTTTTGCTTCTTCTCTAGTGCACCTCGGTGCTTATTTTTTTTTTATATGGGGCGTTTCCATGATTTTCATTAACTCATTGATTATTATGTTAAGTGCACAGTCATACATAGTTAAGATGAGGAACATTGGGAAACTGTGTGCATTATTGTGTTCTTTCTCAGAATTTATAATCTTTCTTGCTGGCCTTGTGTCAGATCTTCACATAAAACGTAAAAGGCATTAATAGTCCAATCAAAAGAAAGAAAATCCTTAGCTATCTTAATCATGAGCATGTTAATTTAATGTTTCTTCCGGAAATGCATTTAAATTCCGCTGCGGCATTGAAACTTAATACCACGCCTAATATGGCGACTGCCTTCTCTTCCGCTGTTTCCAAGCGGTGTGGGGTAGCCATTTTGGTTAAGAAGTCTCTGCAAGCTATTGTAATGGATGTTAGCTTTGAAAAGGAGGGTAGATGGGCCCGTGCACACCTTCAGGTTGAGACTGTAATTTACGTGTATTGGTATTTATGCTCCGAATGTGGATAATCCTGTTTATTATGCAAGTATCATGCAGTTAGCACAGGCATTTGCCAGCCCTCCATTAATGCTCGGCGGCGATTTCAACCAAGTACTTGAGCCCTTGATAGCTTGGCTGCCGCCCAGAACGAGTGGTCCACCCAAGAGTCTTGATTCTTTTACTGCTTTGATAACAGATTTTGCGCTAGAAGATATATGGAGGCTGCTTCTCCCCTCACTCCCATTATCCACCAATGCGCTCAGACAGCACAGAAATTCTGGGAGCGGGAGTTGCATGTAGCTTTGACCCCGGAGCATGGGAGCCTAGCCTGGAGCAGGTTGACATGGATCTCTCGATCTCCCTCACTTACTCAGACACTTTTTTTTCTTTTAATCCACCGAAGTTTCTATACTCCTGATAGGTTAGTCAACTGACCGCTACCCAGAGCAACAGATTTTGGATATGCCACACGGCCATTCACATACTAACTTATATTATGTTTGAATGCCCGGTACTACAATATTACTGGAAAATACTGGGGGAAAATAGGTCCCCTCTTAATTTCAATGAATGGTGGCATCCTGTCAGTCTATACAGTAAATATGAACAAATACCTCATCTGTTGGCTTCTCCGTTCAGACCCTCTATCATTTGTCTGAATGGAGGATACTCCACGATTATGTTTAAAATGCTAAAATGCTAAATGCTTTCATCTGACCGTTTAAATCTATTTCACATGATCAGTCTATATTGCTGATACTCTTTTGTTTGTTTGGATGTATAATCACTGCTATATGTATACGCCTCTTTGATGATACTCCTTAGTTCCAGAGAAGAAGCTTAGGGGTGGGGGGTAATTGGGGTTGCTTTCCTTATGTGTATATTTGTATTTGTCTCCTTTGGTTTGTTGTTTCGTTTGCTTGTTGTAAAATGAAAATAAATGTTTCAAAAAAAAAAAGAAGGGAGCGGGAGCATGAGGTTGAAGGCCCACAGGGCAAGTTCCCATTCCCTGGGATTGAGGTGGTGATAATAGATAGTCTGTCTAAATGTTCAGTTCACCTGCAATGTATTGAGCTGAGAGAGCCTACAAGTGCAACTCCGCCCAGGGGAACAGAAGGGTCATCTCCCGGACAACTGCCTGATGATTGATTTAAGCTACTGCTGTGGCATTGTTGGAGAGGATTCATACCAATGGACTGTGTAGAAGGCTCCGGAGGTACAGCAGAGCCACATCGATGGGCCCAGGCCTCCAGATGATTGATGGAACAGCATGCCTCCAGCAGAGACCACAGACCCCTGCACCATGTGGCCCAAGCAGTGAGCATTCCAGCCAGTAAAACTAGCGTAGGTTGTGAGGAGGATCCAGGAGGGTGCTTCGAGATGCACCCCCTTCAAGACATTTCATTTAAGTGTCCACCAGTGAAGACTGAGGCGGGTGGCTGCGGGCAGCGGGAGAGGAACCCAATACTCCTGAGAGCAGGGCAACCAACGAGAGAGCAGGGCCGACGGGAGGGGGTGCATATGCGCCCATGCCCATGGGACCAAGTCCAATGTCACTGCCATGACGCCAAGAAGTTGTAGATAATCCCAGGCAGTGGGCACCTGGAGCTGCAGGAAGAAATGCAATTGCTCCCAGAACCTAAGCCAGCGATTCTGAGTAAGGAAGACCTTGCCAGCACCAGCGTCGAACCGGGCACCTAGGAACTCCAGCATCTGTGAAGGGGTAAGACAGCTCTTGCCTCAGTTGATGACCCATCTGAGGTGTTCAAGGAACTGAATGACTTGTTCTAAGGCCACTTGGACCTCAAGGAAGGACTTGCCTCGGATGAGTCAGTCATCCAGATCAGGATGGACGCAAATACCTTCGCGTCAAAGTGCTGCCACCTCGACTACCATGACCTTGTGGCACAGTCACGAGCCTGAACGGCATGGCTATGAACTGGTAATGCATGTCGAGAATGGCAAACCAAAGGAACCTCTTTTGATCTGGACAAATGAGAACGTGAAAGCAGACTTCCACAAGATCCATTGAGGCAAGAAATTTGCCCGACCTGACCACTTGGATGACGGACCTGAGGGTTTCCATGCAAAACCATGGCACCCAAAGGCAGCGGTTGACGCCTTGGAGATCCAGGATGGAACAGATGAAATAGATGGAATAGCGACCGAGTCCCCGGTCCTAAAGGAGCTACCGGTACAATAGCCTAAACTACAGAAGTCGTCGGAGGGTGTCGTGAACCGCTGCTCGTTTTGGAGGTGTCCCGCCGGGTGAGAGGACAAAGGCATCTTTGATGAGTCAGGCACAGTACAGCACGTAGCCATTTCGGAAGATATCGAACGCCTAATGTTCTGTGGTTATGAGGGCCATTCGTGGTAGAAATGCTGAAGGTGTCTGCCCACTTGCAGCAATTCTGAATGGGCCCTCGCCACGTCAATCTGCGGAGCGGGAGGCGGACTTACCACCTGTGACTGCACACTGGGAATAGGGACAACGGCTGTTCCGAAAGAACGTCTGGCAGATCCAGAAGAAGCGGAGAATTGTTTGCTAAGCTGGAACTTGTGTGAGTCGCGGAACTTAGAGCATGTTGATGCCCCAGAAAATGCCCACTTGGTGGAAGATTTGGGCTTATCCTCGGGTAAATGCTGAGGCTTAACCTCCCCAAGATTACCAACTTCTTCAGGTCCGTGCCAAAGGGCAGTCTGCCCTTGAAAGGGAGTTTGGCCAGGCGACCCTTAGAGGCCACATCAGCTGACCAATTGCTGAGCCAGAGACACCAGCAGGTCACTGTTATCATCACGATACTTCGGGCAGATAGTCTGAGAAGATCATAAAAGGCATCCGCGAGTAACACTGACAATGACTCCAAGCGGGCGGAGGTAGCATCCTCAGGTAAAAGTTGAATCCAGCAAGAAGCTGAAGAGAAGGCTGTCTTGAGGGACTCTCTGTCTTGCGGTCCTGAGTGGCCCCACAGTGCCTGGTCACTGCTGTAATAAGAGCATCCACCTTAGAAAAACACAACCGCCGTAGACCAGTAACATGTGAACATGCTTCAAGGGTGCTTCTGGAGATGTCCACTCAGTCTCCACTATTTGCTGGAGTTCTGCTGGAAAGATGAACGCCCAAGCAGGCTTCTTGATCCCCGCCATGATGGGGTCGATGGTGGAAGGCAGCTAGGTAGGGTCAGAGCTTTCTGGGATGTGGAGTTCCTTAATGATTTGAGAAATGAGATTGGGAATCTCATTCCGGCGACAGAGTTGCACTACCGTGGGTTCCGTGTCCTCTTCCGCAGGGGAGAGCTCCCCTTCTTCAGCCTCTGAGGTGGAATAGTGGAGGCAGTCTCCAAGTCTTCCTCGTCCCCTGAGCCATCATCCCTGGATGCTGCGTCCCTGAAGGTGCGAGGGGAGTGCTCTGTGTGGGACCACTTGCGGGTCCCTGATGTTAGGGAGGACTTAGCTGGGAAGATGGCAGCCCTTGCTCCCCTTTCCATAAGTTCCAGGCATGCTGGAACAATAGGGTAAATTCAGTTGTTATAGAGTCCAAGGAGGGTGCTGCGGAAGCAGGAGGGGGGGGGGGGGTTACAGATCAGCAGGCTGAGAGGAAGAGGCGGCACTGCAGGGACCAGAGACCAGGTTGGCATGGAAGACTGACCCACAGGAGAACCCAATATAGCCGGCTCCCCAGAACCCGAAGAAGATTGAAGTGTGAGGGGAAGAGGCGTTAAAGACAAAGATTCGCCTGGGTCATTAGTGCAGGCCAAACAGATATTATTTACAAGCATTTGCCATTTCTTCCCACAGACTAGGCACTTGGGAATCAAAATCAGCATTGCTGCACTGAACAAGATGGCGCCCGCAAGACGGAGAAAAGGGTGGGAAGCAGGAAACAGTGATGTGGCTGTGGTGAAACTCAGTTGAAGCAGCTCCTGTGCCGCTGAATGAGCGAGAGAGGCAGCGTGTATTCTGGGCTCAATTCAGATAGCAATCTGCTGCACTTTGCGTCCTTGAAGTTCAGGAGGAACGTGGGCATGGGGTGGGGGGGGGAGTGAGAGAACCCTGAGCTAGCACGCTGTGTAGAGTGTGCTCAGTGTTCAGGCTGCCACAGACTATGGAGCTAAGGTTCTGTTTTGGAATTTGCTTGCTAGAAAATAAAAGAAATTACAGGGACGAAAGGAAAACAAACTAAAAGTGCTAGGGTCTCTCAAAGGGTCCTCCTGACCCAAAGCTCCCACCAAGCTAAACTGGCTCTCTTAGCCAGTAGCTAGCCCAGGAAAGATCCACTGACCAGGGTGTCTCGTACATCCCAGGGATCTGGATGGCCCAGCATCCAGAAGTCCACAGACCAAAGGGATGATGGCAACACAGGAAAGAAGACAAGTGAAGTCCAACATCTGCTGAGACAAAGAAAATACAGAGGAACTCCTAACTGTGCCTGGAGAGTATACCAGGGATGATGTCACAGCTCTGATTAGCTCTTCACACTTTCTCTGTCTCGACATCTGCTGGCAGGGGGACTTAACCCACTTGTCTGGACTGGTTGAGCTGGACGATCTGGAATGGGGATTACTTTCCAAACTGTACACAAACATTCACTGCCCTCCAGCTGTCCAGCCTGTCTCTCTTCCCCCTCCCCCTCAGAAAGACACATTTTTGTGCAAATGATGTGGATACATTCACTAACAAAATTGCTATCGGTGAAAGTCCCTGATGACTTGATAAAGATCTGAGCTCTTTTGCAGCTGACACGGTGAGGCACTTCATTTCATGGGGCTTTTCTGAAAAGATTTGGTTGCGCAAAGAGAATTTTCTTTTTTTTTCTCAGGTTACCTTTCAATTCATCAAAAAAGGCAATATGCTTTATCTCATACTGTTGCCTGCAGCTGAACTCTTATGACGCCAATCGATTTGCAGCAAATCAAGCCCACTGCTTTGCCATTAACCGTACCAATAAAATACTGATGCAGCAATTCTTCATTTAACTGGCAATTTTCTTCACAAATTTTACGTTTTCAGTGGCCACCTTATAAATTTTCACAAATAAATGTATATATAGGGACATGCTTTTAGGCCTACTCAATTACTGAATACCAGTAAAGGAGTACACGGAAGTGAAGATGGTGAGCAAAATTTAAAAAGAAATTCCCAATATTATAAGCACTTATTGAAACAATTTGGATGTCTCCATTAATTAATTGGTATAATTCGCAAAGGGCTGTCGAGTAAGGTTTGCCTCTTTGCGGATGATACCAAAATCAGAGAGTAGACACCCAGGAAGATGTAGATAACACGCGGAGGGATCTAGCTAATCTTGAAGAATGGTCTAGAATTTGGCAGCTGAGATTTAATGCTAAAAAATGTAGGGTCATGCATTGGGCTGCAACAATTCAAGGGAGTGGTACAGTATATGGGTGATGTACTTCTGTCCACAAAACAAGAACGGGACCTAGGCGTGATTGTGTCTGATGATCTCAAAGTAGCTCAACAGCTAGAAAAGGTGACGGTGAAAGCTAAAAGGATGCTTGGGTGCATAGGGAGAGGAATGGCCAGCAAAAGAAAGGAGGCGATAGCCCCTCTGTATAAGTCTTTGGTGCAACCTCATTTGGAGTATAGTGTGCAATTCTGGAGACCGCACCTTCAAAAGGATGTGAACAGGATGGAGTCAGTACAGAGGGTGGCTACTAAAATGGTTAGTCGTCTTCATTATAAAGCATATGAGGACAGACTTAAGGATCTTAATATGTACACCTTAGAGGAAAGGCGGGATAGAGGTGATATGATTGAGATGTTTAAATACCTCCGTGGCATAAATGTTCAAGGAGAGAGCCTCTTTCAATTGAAAGCAAGTTCTGCTACGAGGGGACATGGGATGAGGGTGAAGGGAGATAGATTCAGGAGTGATATGCAGAAATATTTCTTTATGGAAAGAGTGGTGGATCCGTGGAATAGTCTCCCAGTGGAGGTGGTAGAGATGAGGACAGTATCTAAATTCAGAAAACATGGGACAAACACTGAGGATCTCTGAAGGCTAAATGGGGATTCTTGTAGTGGGTGATATGGAAGGACAGACTAGATAGGCCATGTGGTCTCATGCTTCCCTTTTATTTTATTTTTTTTTACTGGTGCTGCAAGTGCAAATGCAAGCCTTCTCTTTTAATTTTACTTATTTTGATACAAAATCGGTATTATCGTGACATACAGTTATTTTACCTTAGTTTTAAGTAGTTTAGTATTATCATGGAGTTGCCACTGCATTTGCAGATATCGCCTGTTACACATTCCCAGTGATTGAAACATTTATATATGTAGCACAATATTTCTATTGATTTTGCTAGCAAAGATGTTAGTTCCCTAATGTACAATTATGCATTCATCAGTTTTCCACTATGCCATACATCTGTCCATAAGTTATTAGCCTGCAGTTTATAATATAGGCGTTTTAAAAAAATCTTTACGGTTGTATCACACTAGTGCAGATGAACAAGTTAGCGAAGTTACTCACCTGTAACAGGTGTTCTCCGGGGACAGCAGGAACCAGTCCTCACACATGGGTGACGCTGGCACCGACGGAGCCCTCATGGACACATCCAGCTTTCAAAGAAAGCCTTTGGGAGATGCCACTACGCATGTGTGGTCCCCTTCCCGCCCAAGGGTGCCATCTTGCTCAGTCAGATGACATAGCTAAAATATGACAAAAATAAAAGATGGTACAGGAGCAACTCCAAGGGGGGAGGGACGGCTGTGAGGACTGACAACTGCTGTCCCCAGAGAACACCTGTTACAGGTGAGTAACTATACTTTCATAGAAACAGAAACATAGAAATATGACGACAGAAAAAGACCACATGGCCTACTAGTCTGTCCTTCCATATCAACAACTACAACAGTCCCCTTTTTACCTTTAGAGATCCTCTGTGTTTGTCCCATGCTTTTTTGAATTCAGATACTGTCCTCATCTGTTTTCTATCCTTTTTTTTCTCCTCTTTCCTGTTTTTAAAATGATGGCGTTCTTTTCCACTTTCGCAGCTATGTCATTTTTTATGATTATAAACCGCCCAGATACCTTTTGGTGTGGGTGGTATATCAAATTTTAATAAAACAAACATCTCTACCTCCTCCACTGGGAGACTATTCCATTGATCCACTACTCTTTCAGTAAAGAAATATTTCCGCCTATCACTCCTGAATCTATCCCCCTTCACCCTCTTCCCATGTCCCCTTGTAGCAAAACTTGCTTTCAATTCAAAGAGGCTCTCTCCCTGAACATTTATACCACGGAGGTATTTAAACATCTCAATCATATCACCTCTATCCCGCCTTTCCTCTAAGGTGTACATATTAAGATCCTTAAGTCTGTGCTCATATGCTTTATTAATGAAGACCACTAACCATTTTAGTAGCCACCCTCTGCACCGACTCCATCCTGTTCACATCCTTTTGAAGGTGCGGTCTCCAGAATTGCACACTATACTCCAAATGAGGTCGCACCAAAGACTTATACAGAGGCACCATCACCCCCTTTTTTCTGCTAGCCATTCCTCTCCATATGCACCGAAGCATCGTTCTAGCTTTTGCCGTCCCCTTTTTTACCAGTTTAGCTACTTTAAGATCATCAGACACAACCACGCCTAGGTCCCGCTCTTCTTTAGTGGACAAAAGTACTTCACCCCCTATACTATATTGCTCCCTTGGATTGCTGCAGCACAAATGCATGACCTTACATGTTTTAACATTAAATCCCAGCTGCCAAATTCTAGACCATTCTTCAAGCTTAGCTAGATCCCTCCTCAGGTTATCTACACCTTCCTGAGTGTCTACTCTATTGCAGATTTTGGTATAATCCGCAAAGAGGCAAACCTTACCCGACAGCCCTTCTGCTATATCACTAACAAAAATGTTAAAAAGAATCGGACCAAGGACAGATCCCTGGGGCACACCACTGGTAACATCCTTCTCCTCAGAGTGAGCTCCATTTACTTGTACTCTTTGTCGCCTCCCACCCAACCAATTTCTAACCCAAGCAGTAACTTTAGGGTCCATCCCTAGGGTGCTCAGTTTGTTTATAAGTCGCCTGTGAGGAACAGTGTCAAAGGCTTTACTGAAATCCAAATACACCACATCTAGGGCTCTCCCTCGGTCCAACTCCCTGGTCACTCAGTCAAAGAAATCAATCAGATTTGTCTGACAAGACCTGCCTCTGGTGAATCCATACTGGACTCCAGAAACCTCACTATTTTCTCTTTCAGCAGCGTTTCCAATAATTTACTCACAACCGAAGTTAAACTAACCGGCCTGTACTTTTCAACCACATCCTTACTTCCGCTTTTGTTTAAAGGCCCCACATAAGCCTCTCTCTAGTCCTTTGGCACCACTCCCAACTCCAACGAGGCATTGAAAAGGTCAGTCAGTGGAGCTGCTAGAATGTCCCCAAGTTCCCTCAGTATTCTAGGGTGTATCCCATCCGGTCCCATCGCTTGGTCTATTTTACGTTGAGCTAGTTTCTCATGAACACAGTCTTCTGAAAATTGTTCAAGATGTCCCTCGCTTCTGTTCCTGTTTGTGGGTGTTTTCTGAGGTCCTGCTCCTGGTTCTTCATCTTTGAACACAGAACAGAAATATTTGTTAAGCAATTCTGCTTTATCCTTATCAGCTTCTACATATTCCTCCCCTGCACCCTTGAGTCTGACAATACCACTTTTGCCCTTCCTCTTCTCACTAACATATCTGAAAAATGTCTTATCCCCCCATTTTATTGCACTGGCTATTTCCTCCTCTTTTTGAATCTTTGCCTTCCTGACTACTCTGCTAGCTTCTCTAACTTTTTCCAAACATAGATACCTGTCTTCCTCTCTCTGTGATCTCTTGTATTTCATGAAGGCCTCCCTCTTTTCCTTCACTTTTTCAGCTACTTCTTTCGAAAGCCATAGCGGTCTCCTTTTCCTTTTACCTTTATTTACCATTTTAACAAAAAGGTTGGTTGCCCTTAAAATATCCCCTTTCAGTTTTGCCCACTGTTTTTCTAAATCCCCCAGCTGTTCCCATCCCACTAACGACTCCCTGAGGTATTGGCCCATCTTCGCAAAATTAGTCTTCCTAAAGTCTAAGATTCTCACCTTTGAATGGATTCTAACAGCCCTAGTCCTAATACTGAACCACACCATCTGGTGATCACTGGATGCAAAATGATCTCCCACTACAACATCAGAAACACTTTCACCATTGGTAAGCACCAAGTCCAGTATGGCCCCTTCACGTGTGGGGTCTGTTACCAATTGCCTGAATAGTTCTCCCTGAAGAGAATCCAGGATCTCCTTACTTCTAAATGATACTGCACCAGGAATGTGCCAATCAACATCTGGCATATTGAAATCCCCTATCAGTAGCACTTCCTCTTTCCTTGCAATGCTGCGTATGTCTTCAATTAACTCTCTGCCCACCTCTTCCTCTTGTGAGGGAGGTCTCTATATCACACCAATGCAAATAGATTTCTCTTTCCCTCTTTCTAGTTTAACCCACACTGCCTCCTCTCTCCCTTTTAAGCTCTGTAATTCCAAAGCTTTAATAGTAGTTTTTACATATAGTGCCACTCCTCCTCCCCTTCTTCCTACCCTGTCCTTTCTGAATAAAGTATAGCTAGGTATAGTTACATCCCAATCACGGTTTTCTGTGAACCATGTTTCTGTAACTGCCACTAAATCCAAGTCAGCCACTCCCACCAAAGCTTCAACATCAGGGATCTTATTTCCCATGCTACGGGCATTTATACGCACTGCTTTCCATATATTACCCCTGTTACCCATTTCCATAAAGGTATTTAATGTATCACCTACCTGGGGGCTTTCTTCACCCATCCCCAACAAATCTAGTTTAAAGCCCTCTTCAGTAGATTAGACAGTCTACTACCTAAGACGCGTTGACCTTTCTTGGACAAATGGATGCAAGTGAACTGCCCCAACACAACGCTTACCCCTCTCAATCCAACACTTGGTGACCCGTTTCCTGCGGGGCCTACTTTTATTGAAACCACAGTTCGCCCTCCAGCAACTGAATGGGACCTCAACGTTGTGTTAGGGCAGTTCACCCGCCTGCTCTTTGAGCCTCTGGCTACTTGCCACCTTCACTACCTCTCTTGGAAGGTGGTTTTCCTGGTTATGCTCACCTCCGCTCGCAGAGTTAGTGAGCTCCAAGCCCTTGTGGTGGAGGTGCCTTATACCAGGTTCTACAAGAACAGAGTGGTGCTTCGCATGCACCCCAAATTCCTGCCGAAGGTCGTGTCGCCCTTCAATCTCCACATAGCTCTCTATCTGTCCATAGTATTGGGTTCCCTTACCCACTCCATTGCTGTAGAGGCTTAAGTTTTAAACTTTCTCTTACCCTTTCTCAGCTGTAACTTACCTTGCCTCTCTCAACTAACTGGGCTTTATGTGGTACCCCCCTCCCCCCTGCTGAGGGGTTCAGGACAGGGTACCTTGTAACTGCCCTCTTTAATAGGACTTATCTCCCTCCCTCCCTCCCTCCCCAGCACCCACCCACCCCTGGGGTAATTGTAGTTTTATAGGTACTTGCACATCTTAGAGGAAAGGGGCTGCTCTCAGGTGCAGCTCGTTATCCAAATCAGTCATACACGGAGGACCTGAGATTAATTAATTAAGCTTCAGGTACACAAGGTGTATTAGGGGTATTAGATACACTTTTATTGGTATAAACATCTACACCAATCCTTATTATATACAGAATTTAAAAGACCTAAACACAAGCTTTAAACTAAGATGCAGACAGAAGTCCAGCAACGAGATGGGGGTTCTCCGGTCTTTTGCATTGAGTGTCACATGTATGATTTTCTCCCAGTTGGTGAGAGGTCTTACGTATGCACTAAGTGCAAAGAACTCTTTGCTCTCAGGGAACGAGTCCGTTCTCTAGAGGCTAGAGTAGCAGACCTGGAAGACATAAGAAAGTCAGAGAAGTACATGGACGTGACCTACAGGGATATAGTCCTGAAGTCCCACCTCCAGTCTGGCAGCATCCCTGTTGCCATGGAGGAGAGAGGTCACGTGACAGGAGAGCATCACCCTGGTGTGGCAGGAAGTGATCCTGTAACTAGGACCTGTCCTCCAGGTGATGTAAAACCCTCTCGCACTGAGGACGTTTCTCCAGGGCCACGTGCCCATGAGGGGAGGGTCAGGACAGCTGTTATAGTTGGTGATTCAATCATTAGGAATGTAGATAGCTGGGTGGCTGGTGGACGTGAGGATCGCCTGGTAACATGCCTGCCTGGTGCGAAGGTAGCGGACCTCACGCACCGCCTAGATAGGATCGTAGATAGTGCTGGGGAGGAGTCTGCTGTCTTGGTACATGTTGGTACCAATGACATAGGAAAATGTGGTAGGGAAGTTCTGGAGGCTAAATTTAAGCTTTTAGGTAGGAAGTTGAAATCCAGAACTTCCAGGATAGCGTTCTCCGAAATGCTTCCTGTTCCACGTGCAGGACCCAAAAGACAGGCAGAGCTCCGGAGTCTCAATGCGTGGATGAGACAATGGTGCAAGGATGAGGGTTTTGGATTTGTTAGGAACTGGGGAACATTCTGGGGAAAGGGGGGGCTCTTCCGAAGGGATGGGCTTCACCTTAATCAGGATGGGACCAGGCTGCTGGCATTAACCTTTAAAAAAGAGATAGAGAAGCTTTTAAACTAGAAAATAGGGGAAAGCCGACAGTCACCCAGGAGCGCATGGTTCGGACGAAGGTATCCTTGAAGGATACTACCAAAAGCAGTGAGGTTCCAAAAGGGAGTATAGTAGCCAAAATGCCCTTGAGTAAGGAGCAGACAGAGCATAAAGATTCCAAATTACCCATGCCTACCAATAGCGAGATTAATATGAATAAAATAGAGTCTCTAAAATGCTTGTATGCCAATGCTAGAAGTCTAAACAATAAGATGGGAGAGTTAGAATATATAGCACTAAATGAGAGGTTAGATATGATTGCACTCTCAGAGACATGGTGGAAGGAGGATAACCAGTGGGACACTGTGATACCTGGATACAAACTATATCGTAATGATAGAGCTGATCAAATTGGTGGAGGGGTTGCGCTATATGTTAGAGAGGGCATTGAGTCAGAAAGGATTAAAGTTTTGCAGGGAACAAAATTTGCTGTAGAATCTCTATGGATTGAAATTCCACTTATGAAGGGGAAGATGATGGCAGTGGGAGTATACTATCGACCGCCTGGCCAGAATGAACAAATGGATGATGAAATGCTCAAAGAAATCACGGAAGCTAACAAAAGTCACAACAGAGTAGTAATAATGGGTGATTTCAATTACCCCGGTATCGACTGGGTCAGTGTCACGGCAGGACAAGCTAAAGAGATAAAGTTTCTAGATGGAATAAATAACTGCTTCTTGGAGCAGCTGGTTCATGAAAGGACCAGAGGGGAAGCCATACTGGACCTAGTCCTTAGTGGAACGCCAGATCTGGTGCAAGAAATAAGGGTGTTGGGACCACTTGGCAATAGTGATCATAGTATGATCATGTTTGATTTAATTATTGGAGGACAAATAGTAAAGGAATCCACAGTACTACCTTTTAACTTTCAAAAGGGAGACTATGATAGAATGAGGAATATAGTTAGGAAAAAACGAAAAGGAGCGGTTCCAAAGGTTAAAGACTTACAGCAAGCTTGGGCGTTATTTAAAACTACTATCCTCGAAGCCCAGACCAGCTATATTCCACGCATTAAGAAGAGTGGAAGAAAGTCCAAAAAACTGCCAGCATGGTTTAAAGGTGAGGTCAGAGAGGCTGTTGCTGCCAAAAAAGCAACCTTCAGGAAATGGAAAAAAGAGCCAAATGATGAAAACTGGAAACAGCACAAGCACTGGCAAGTTAAATGCAAAGCATTTATAAGGCAGGCGAAGCGGGAATTTGAGAAGAAACTTGCTACGGAAGCAAAAACACGAAATAAAGACTTTTTCAAGTACATTCGTAGCAAAAGGCCTGTGAGAGAGTCAATTGGACCGTTAGATGATAGAGGGGTAAAAGGGGCAGTAAATGGAGACAAGGCTATAGCAGAGAGACTGAATGAATTCTTTGCTTCGGTCTTTACTGAGGAAGATGTAGGGATGCTACCCAAGACTGAAGTGGTATTTAAAGGTGATACTGCAGAAGAATTGAGAGAAATATCGCTACACCGGGAAGATATATTACAACTATTTGATAAACTGAATAGTAGCAAATCACCTGGACCGGATGGTATACATCCCAGAGTGTTGAAAGAACTGAAATATGAGATTGCAGACCTTCTATTGGTAATCTGTGAACTTTCATTAAAATCATCTGTAATACCTGAAGATTGGAGGGTCGCCAACGTAACACCAATTTTTAAAAAGGGTTCCAGGGGTGACCCGGGAAATTACAGACCGGTGAGCCTGACGTCAGTACCAGGGAAAATGGTAGAAACCATCATAAAGAACAAAATTACACAGCATGTAGATAGTCATGGCCTAATGGGAGACAGTCAACATGGTTTTAGACAAGGAAGATTTTGTCTTACTAATCTGATATGTTTTTTTGAAGGTGTGCATAAACAGGTAGACAAAGGTGAGTCGGTTGATATAGTGTATCTGGACTTTCAGAAAGCTTTTGACAAGGTCCCCCATCAGAGACTTTTAGCGAAGCTAAAAAGTCATGGGATAGGAGGCAGTGTACTATTGTGGATCGGGAACTGGTTAAAAGATAGAAAGCAGAGGGTAGGGCTAAATGGCCAATATTCCCAATGGAAAAAGGTGAATAGTGGAGTACCCCAGGGATCTGTACTGGGTCCGCTACTTTTTGACATATTCATAAATGACCTGGAAAAGGGAATAACTAGTGAGGTTATCAAATTTGCAGATGACACAAAACTGTTTAAAGCTGTTAAAACCCAAGAGGATTGTGGAAAACTGCAGGAGGATCTGGATAAATTGGAAGACTGGGCATCCAAATGGCAGATGAAATTTAATGTGGACAAGGGCAAAGTTATGCACCTAGGAAAGAACAACCCACACTATAGTTACACGATGCAAGGCTCCATATTAGAAACCACCACCCAGGAAAAAGATTTAGGAGTCATCGTGGATAACATGTTAAAACCCTCCGCCCAGTGTGCAGCGGCGGCCAAGAAAGCAAATAGAATGCTAGGTATCATAAGGAAAGGGATGGAGAATAAAACAAAGGATATTATAATGCCTCTGTATCGCTCCATGGTACGACCGCACCTTGAATATTGTGTGCAATTCTGGTCACCGTATCTTAAAAAGGACATAGCGTTATTAGAAAAAGTACAGAGAAGAGCCACCAAATTGGTGAAGGGGATGGAAGGCTACTCCTATAAAGAGAGGCTAAAAAGGTTAGGGCTCTTTAACCAGGAAAAGAGACGGCTGAGGGGAGATATGATAGAGGTCTATAAATCAATGAATGGAGTGGAACGGATAAACGTGGATCAATTGTTTACGCTATCAGAATATAGAAAGACTAGGGGACATGTAATGAAGCTACAGGGTAAACTATTTAAGACAAATAAGAGAAAATATTTTTTCACTCAACGTGTAATCAAACTCTGGAATCTGTTACCGGAGGATGTAGTAAGGGCTGTTAGTATAGCTGGGTTTAAAAAAGGTTTGGACAAGTTCCTGGAGGAAAGGTCCATAAACCACTATTAAAAAGGGACCCAGGATATCAATGCTTGACCCAGTACAAGCATTGAGGAACCTGTGTCTTTTGGGGATATTGCTAGGTACATATGACCTAGATTGGCCACTGTTGGAAACAGGATACTGGGCTTGATGGACCTCGGTCTGACCCAGTATGGCATGTCTTATGTTCTTATCTTAACCAGGAAGTGGTGCTCCCTATCCTTTCCAAGACCTCACTCCAGTCGGCTGGAGTCGGATGGTGGTGCACCCCCAGGGCACTCAGGTGCACTCGGTCGGAGTTAGACTTGAGCCCGGACTGAGAGAGGTGGAGAAAGTACTGAAACATCAGGGCAGGGAAAGGATCACCCCGGCGTTTGGCGCACCAAGCAGAGAACCTGCGCCATTTGAGAGCATAAGCCTTCCTAGTAGAGGCCTTGTGAGAGGCCAGCAGAATGTCCTCAAATTTAGCCGGAAGGTTGAGGGGGGCCAAAGTCACCCTCTCAGCAGCCATGCTGTCAGCGAGAGGGACCCCAGATTGGGGTGCATGAGAGAGCCCTCCTCTTGAGAAAGGAGTCCCAGAGCGGTCCTCAAGGGGATGGGGGCTTCCACCATCAACTGCAGAAGCAGCAGGAACCACAGCTGCCTGGGCAACCGAGGAGCTGTCAGGATGAGCGAAGCCCTGTCCCAGAGGGTCCTGAACAAGGTCTTTGTGATCAGCAGTGTTGCAGGAAAGGCGTACATGAGGCCTTCCAACCATGAGACTAGGAACGCATCCACTGCCACCCTGAAACGGTGGGCCTGCCGGCAGCAGAAACGGGGCAACTGAAAGATGTCTGGACTGGTGAACAGGTCCATCAAGGGTTCCCCCCAGAGCCAGAAAGCAGACTGGCTACCTTGGGGTCCAGCTGCCACTCGTGCGGCTGGAGAACTCTGAGTCTGTCGGCCAGCAGGAAGTTCTGGCCTGGCAGGTACACTGCCCGCAGTAGGATACCCTGTTGGATTGCATACAAGCAGAGGAGCAGTACCTCCTGACAAAGGGTACGAGACCCCATGTCCCCTGTTTGTTCACATAGAACATCACCACCTGGTTTTCCATCTGGACCAGCATTAACTGGTGATGCAGGTGGTGACAGAAGACCTTCATGGCTATGTGTATGGCTCGGAGCTCCAGGAGGTTGATCTGCTGGGTGCACTCGTCTGCGACCAGTTGCCCTGAGTGTGGAGATCTCAACAGTGGGCTCCCCAGCCGAGCAGGGAGGAGGACCCTCGAGTGGCTTGGGGCCTGAAAGGGCATGCCCACTTCGAGATGCTGGGGCGGCTGCCACCAGACCACGGAGTCCGCCAACTGGCAGGACACCAAAACTCTGTCTCAGAGGCGGCCTGTGGCCTGAGACCACTGGTCCTGGAGAAACCACTGCACCGTCCTCATGTGGAGGGCAAGTGTCTGGGGTGACGTGGACCATGGAGGCCATGTGCCCGAGGAGGTGCAGAAGAAGTCGGGCAGGCACAGAGGAATGCTGCCGGGAGTCTCCACCCCCTCTTCAGCTCCTGCCCAATCCAGGCAGTGGGAGCCCGAACACACAGCAGCCGGCCGGGAGTCTCCACCCCCTCTTCAGCTCCTGCCCAATCCGGGCAGTGGGAGCCCGAACACACAGCAGCCGGCCGGGGATAAAAGCGGCGTCCCTGCCTGCAGAGACGCCGCTGCCGGGAGTCTCCACCCCCTCTTCAGCTCCTGCCCAATCCGGGCAGTGGGAGCCTGAACACACAGCAGCCGGCCAGGGATAAAAGCGGCGTCCCTGCCTGCAGAGACGCCGCTGCCGGGAGTCTCCACCCCCTCTTCAGCTCCTGCCCAATCCGGGCAGTGGGAGCCCGAACACACAGCAGCCGGCCGGGGATAAAAGCGGCGTCCCTGCAGGGCGGGCCCGCGCCTGAGGGCCTCGCCAGAGGGCCCTTTGGCGTGGCCCTTAGGCGCGGCACGAAGGCGAAAAGTAGGAAACATCCAAGGAATTCAGCAGCGCCGACTGCATACCAACGGATCCCGACAGAGGAGCAGACTGAGGAGGACATCAAAACCGCAGGTAAAACTCCCACAGAACATAACACATCACACACTACCAAACGCCCTCTTCAACAACACACTCCATAAAAGCTCCGGCCTCCCCTCCACGGAACAGGCTCCCGCACCAAGGCAACCGCCACAGATCCAGCTCCACATCCACGGGACAGGCTCCCTCCCCGGGACAGGCTCCTGCACCAAGGCGACCGCCACAGATCCAGCTCTACATCCACGGGACAGGCTCCCTCCCCGGGACAGGCTCCCGCACCAAGGTGACCGCCACAGATCCAGCTCCACATCCACGGGACAGGCTCCCGCACCAAGGCGACCGCCACAGATCCAGCTCCACATCCACGGGACAGGCTCCCTCCCCGGGACAGGCTCCCGCACCAATGCGACCGCCACAGATCCAGCTCCACATCCACGGGACAGGCTCCCTCCCCGGGACAGGCTCCCGCACCAAGGCGACCGCCACAGATCCAGCTCTACATCCACGGGACAGGCTCCCTCCCCGGGACAGGCTCCCGCACCAAGGCGACCGCCACAGATCCAGCTCTACATCCACAGGACAGGCTCCCTCCCTGGGACAGGCTCCCGCAACAAGGCGACCACCACAGATCCAGCTCTACATCCCCGGGACAGGCTCCCGCACCAAGTACAGCTCTCCCCAAGCAAACAACAGACGAAGACCTAAGGAGACAGGCATCACCCTATCAGAACATCACAAACTACCAACATGCACACCACATACTTCCTCCCTCTCTACCTACTAGTCACACAACTCCTCCCACCGAACACACACCTCCACTACCCTCAAACAAACACACCATGGTACCCTCCTACTGCACTGCCATATCTCGAACCACAACACACACACAAAGAGACACTCGCAACCTCCCAATCAAAGAGACCAAACAGACACAAATCAAACCCCAACACCGGCTCAAAGGAAGCACATGTAGCAACAACCTCTTCCACAAAGACAACAACAATTGAGCTCATAAACGCCAGATCCGTCTGCAACAAGATACACACTCTGGTAGACCACATAGAAGAGCGACAGCCCGACATAATATGCATCACAGAGACATTATTTATTTTATTTTATTTTATTTAACAATTCTTTTATACCGCGCTATTACAATCAGTGCGGTGTACAATGAACAAGAACATACTACAATGCATACAAGTACCATTGAGTTTTACATTAAACAGGGAACTTCAACAATAGGACAACCGGGGGAACTATGTACAGATTAACTTAATGTACTATGTACAGATTAACTTAATGTTATATACAGTAATATGAAACTCGTTTGGATGTTGTAATGTGGTTCACTAATAGGACTAGAGAGAAGGTTGACCAGCTAGCCCTTTTCAGGTTGTATTGCGGAGCTAGTTTTGATAATGTCTAGGTTGACTTCTGGGTAGCATTTTGTAAACAAGTGGTATTTCAATGCCTTTCTAAATAGGATTAGGTTTTTGATAGCACGGATTTCGTGAGGTAGCGCATTCCAGTTTAGAGGTGCAAATAAGGAGAAGGCCCTGTTGGAGGTGGCCTTAGTGCACTTCGTTATTATTTTTGGGACTATTAAGGTGTTCATTGATGTGGTTCTCCTTTTTCTGTTTTCCAGGGTGACATGGATGAGCTTGCTGATTGGCGTAGGGGGGCAGTTATTTAGTGCCTTGAAAGTAAGGACTAAAGACTTATACTGGATTCTGGCATGTAATGGCAACCAATGCAGTTCTTTCATGATGGGTGTTATATGGTCAGATCTTGATGAGCCAGAAAGGACTCTGGCGGCTGTATTCATGGCTAGGCGGAGCGGGTTCAAAGTTGATTGAGGGAGGCCATGAAGGATGATGTTGGCAAAATCCAGGTGTGGGAGGATTAATGCCTGGAAGGTTGTTCGGAAGTCTGTGGGATCAAGTAGGGAGCGGAGGTGACGTAGCGATTTGATCTTATAATATATAGTTTTTGTGATGTTCTTGACATGCGTTGTCATATCCAAGTGCTGATCCAATGTGATGCCGAGGTAACGGATGGTGGCTTTTGATTTCAACTCTATGTTGTTGACGAGTAGAGATGGAGGAGGTATGAACTTACGGTTCCTTGTGACAAAAAGAACGTCAGTTTTGTTGTGGTTAATCCGAAGGTTTTGAGATAGTAACCATTCGGCTGCAGCTTCAAAACAGTTGATTATTGGGGAGAATACTGGGTGTTCAATTGTGAACGGCATATATAGGAGGATGTCGTCTGCGTATGCGAGACATTGTACATTAAAGGATCTGATCAAGTCACATATCGGCTGCATGTAGATATTAAACATTAGTGCCGATAGGGACGATCCTTGGGGTACTCCCTGTGATTGCAGGAATGGTTCTGAGGATTCGTGGCCTGTTTTTACTTGTTGCCACCTGTTAGATAAGTAGGATTTACACCACTCGAGTGCTGTGCTTTGAATCCCCTTATCTTTCAAGCGTTGTAGGAGTATGTCATGACTCACAGAGTCGAAAGCGGCGGAGATGTCCAGGAAAATGAGGACGAAACCCTGTTGTATGTTATTTATTCCTGATACCAGAACATTGAACAGGGTTGTAAGGACTGTGTCGACTCCATGCGCTTCCCTGAAGCCATGCTGAGATGGATCTAGTGGTGCTTCAGTGTCAATATGATGTTGGATTTGTTGTTGGGCAGCCTTCTCAATGATTTTTGCAAGCTGTGGGATGCTCGAAATTGGCCTGAAGGAATCAACTTTGGATGGGTCCAGTCTATTATTTTTCAGTAGGGGCTTGATGGAAGTGCGTTTTAGATTCTGCGGGAAGGAACCTGTTGAGAAGGACTGGTTCAGTATTTTGCTCAATATTTGACTGAGGTCATGTCGCATGTCCTTGATCCAGCTGGCTGGACACGGGTCGTTAGGAGCTGTACTGGGATTGATTGAGGCAATAATGTTCACAACCTCACTATTTGATACAGTGGAGAAGTTGTGTAGTGGCATTGCCTGGGATGCCTTGGGTGAAGTGGTGGCGTTATTGACATTTGTGTCTGTGTTGGTTTTAATCATCTTTGATTGCAGGTAGTTTGCGTAGTCCTGCGGCTGAGGCATAGGGGGTTGTGCTGAGACCGGTTCACCTGTTATGGACTTTACTATGCTGAACAATGCATGTGGTTTGTTGAAGGAGCGTTTTATTAAGTCTGTGTGGTAAGTTTTCCTGCTCTGTGCTATCTTTGCTCGGTGGGTAGTTAGGTATGAGCTATATGATACCAGCGCCTCAGGAGAATGAGTTCGTCGCCACTTTCGCTCAAGTTTGCGTAGATGGTGGAGGGATGTGCGAAGGTCTGTGGAGAACCATGGAGTATGTTCACGTTTTCGAATTCTCTTTTCGGTGAGTGATGGGCATGAGGCAGCTCTCAGGTTTTCATCCCATTTAGATACGAGATCATCTAAGTCCATGGTAGTGTTGGCCATGAGAGGTCTGAGATTCTCTAGGACTACGCTCTGGTTGAGTGGTCTAAAGCGGGTTGTGTGGGATCCAGATGTGTTAGAAGACTTTCTGGTTTTGTGGGATGTATTAATGGGTATATTGAAACTGAGAAGACTGTGGTCCGACCAGGGTACTGGTATTACAGATAGTGCAAGAGTTAGGGGTGTTATGGCGTTGGAGAGAGGTGCGAAAATGAGATCTAGTTTGCCACCTTTAGTGTGGGTGGGGGAATCGACAAGCTGTTTGTAACCTAGATCCTCCAGGGCGTCAAGGAATGCTGCTGAGTGGCTGTCTTGAAGAGATGGGAGATTGAAATCACCGATTAGCCAACTTGGTGAGCGTGAGGTGGATGTAGTACATGTCTGCTCAATTATAGTTGGAAGATCATCTGGAGAGTGGGAGGGTGCCCGATAGAAAAGGTTGATTGTGCAGAGCTCGTTAGCTATAGTGAGGGAGTCAAGATGAGTTGAGCTAGAGGAGTTGGACATCTTGAAGTGTAGATCAGCTTTGGCTAGGATGAGGGTTCCGCCTCCTTTCTGACTGGGTCTGTGGGATGTGTATATCACAAATCCTGGTGGTAGCATCTGATTTAGTAGTACGTTGTCACAGTCGGATAGCCATGTCTCTGTGATCATCAAGATGTCGAGATTATATTGGGGTATCAGGTCAATGGCTGCGGGCCATTTAGATCGTACTGACATGGCTCAACCCTACCGACAGTGTACTACTCAACCAACTAGTACCGAACAACTACTCAGCATACAACTGCCCACGCACCCACAAGCGTGGAGGAGGAGTCCTAATAATAGCAAAAACAAAACTCAAGTTCAAGACACAGAACCTCACAGATACACAGCAGTGTAACACAATTAGCATCAAGAACAAGAATATTGCAATCTGCCTAACCTACAGAGCACCCCGTGCTCCACCCGACGAACTAGCCTTCACACTCGAAGAAGCCTGTGCCATAACAACAAACAACAAACCAGCACTACTAATCGGAGACTTCAACCTCAAGTCCGCCAACACAAAAGATGCAGAGGCCTTCCTTCAAGCAATGACCTCACTTCAATTCACACAGATAGTCAATGCTCCAACACACAGACTTGGATCATCCCCAGACCTCATCTTCGCATCAAACTACCTAACTTCAAGAGACCTAATTTCTACACCCACCATCACCCCAGTACCATGGTCTGACCATTACTTAATCGAGACAAAACTGCAATCACAAGAAGACCGGACAAACGAAAGAGCGAACATCCCACACACACAAAGACGATTCAAGTCCTTTGACAAGGACGAATTCATACAGGACACATTACAACACTTGAACATTGACTCAGAGGACCTGGAGGAACAAGTTTCCAACTGGAACAGCGTTTTAGCTAACGCCGTCAAACCATCCGATGACAGGACCGAGAAACAACACCACAACAAGAGACAAAACAAGGCATGGTACTCAGCAAAAATACGACAGGAAAAGAGGGAGCTCAGGAAGATTGAACGGAGATGGAGAAAAAACAAAACAACTTCCGACCAACATCTTTACCTAACAAAGCAAAAACAATACAATGAACACATCAACCAATCAAAGAGAGAATTCCACACAAACCTGATAAATTCTTCCATCAACAAACCCAGAGAACTTTTCGAAATAGTAAAAACCTTGACAAAAGAGCAAGCAGCAGAAAGCGAAGTACAAGTTGATCCACAGAAATTCGCCGACCACATCAAAGACAAATTTCACTCCACAGAGCGCACAACACCCAGTGGAACCACCAGAACGAACGTACACCCCAAAACCTGGGGCACATTCTACTCACCCTCAAAAGAACAGATATCCCACATCATCTCCACAATCAACACAAGCACTGCTCCTACAGACCCTTGCCCAGTGTCATGGGTCAAAACCACCAAATCAAGCCTCATACCAACCATTCATAAAATGGTACACAACTCACTCACTCAAGGACTCATGCCACAGCAACTAAAGCTTGCCTCAGTAAGACCAATCACAAAGAAAACTACTCTCGACAAAAAGGACCCAGCAGCATACCGACCAATCTCCAGCATACCCTTCCTCGCAAAAATAATCGAAAAGACGGTTCAACTACAACTTCAGGAACACATTGACGAACACGGAACTCTCGACGACAACCAACACGGATTTCGTCCCAACCATGGAGTCGAAACTCTACTGATCTACCTCTTCGACAGCATCATAAGAATAATTGACAACACCAGGAATGGAATTATAATGATCTTCATCGACATCTCATCAGCTTTCGACACAGTTGACCACAATACGCTCCTGGAGAGACTAAAGAACACTGGTATACACGGTACCACTTTGAAATGGTTCCACTCGTACCTAACCGAAAGACAGCTACAGGTCAAGGTGGGACATGACACCTCCCGACCCATAAATGTCCAACAAGGAGTACCGCAAGGATCCGCACTCTCAACACTCCTTTTTAACATCTACATCCAACCAATATGCAACATTATGAAAGAGAACAACATCCAATACACAATATACGCAGACGACATCATGGTATACTCCCCGATATCAATCGACAACCCGGACTTCTCTAAGATAACAGACTGCCTTACCCAAATGACGAAGTGGTGCCAAAACAACAACCTCACAATAAACTACAACAAGACCGAAGCTTTAATCATCACTCGGAACCAAAGCTTCATACACCCACCAAACATAAAGATACAAAGCACCACGATACCGATAAGATCAGAGGTGAGATACCTTGGGGTTACTCTGGACAGTAAACTCAACCTCAAACCACACATAGACAAAACAATACAAAAAGCCTACTACAGGATGCGAATCATCAGGAGACTGAAACCACTCCTCGCCCCAGAACACTTCCGTACCGTCTGTCAAGCACTGATAACCCCAATACTGGACTTCTGCAATCCGATATACCTTGGACTACCGAAACAAGCTCTCAAACCACTCCAGATGGCACAAAACACTGCAGCTCGAATCATATCCGGAGCCGCAAGGCAGGAGCACATCACACCTACATTAAAGGACTTACACTGGCTCCCAATCAGTGCTCGCATCAGATACAAGACTATCATAAACCTATTTAAGATAAAACAGCACACATCAGCCAACAGCCTCCACACGCTCATACAACCGGAAACCAGCGCACGTCCTAGAAGAAGTCAAACACGCAACCGAGTCAGTACCCCAAATGAATACAAGCACACACGCAAGGACACAACAGACAGAGCTCTCTCCATGGCTGCTCCAACAATATGGAACAATCTACCGGACGATATAAGGGCAACTCCAGACCTCAAAGACTTCAGAAAACAGCTGAAAACCATGCTGTTCATAGAGCACTATGGTCACATCACATAACCTAAGAGAATGTATAACAGCACTCCAATCCTCCTAAACACTGTATGTATATAAAATGTGTTTTTAGCACCACTGTAAATAGCCCACCTTGTACATAGCTCAAACAAATCAAGCACCCAACACAGCCCTCACACAACTAAGTTTCACCCTCACTGCATGTATAACGCACACACTTTACTTGATTGCTTGCTGTGATACCACCTTGATTATTAAGATAAGGCGGTTTAGAAATACTGTTAAATAAATAAATAAATAAATAATGGTGCTGCATGTCCGGAACTAGAGATCTGGGACGATTGGCTCAGTCCTTAGGCAAGAAGGCCTTTGACTGGAGAGTGTCAAACTTTGCCCCAATGAACTCCAGGCACTGTGTCGGAAGGAGGTGAGACTTGGGGTAGTTTATGATGAAGCCCAAGTGTTGCAGAACCTGGATGGTGCGGGCAGTGGCCTGCTGCACCTCTGAGGCTGTGCCTCCCTTTTTGAGCCAGTCGTCCAAGTAGGGAAAAACAAAGACCTCCTGGAGCCTGAGGAAGGCAGCCATGACTGCCAGGCATTTTGTGAAGATCCTTGGGGCAGAGGCCAGGCCGAAGGAGAGTACCCTGTATTGAAACTGCCTGTCCCCTACTACAAACCGCAGGTACTGCCTGTGGTTGAGGTGGATGAGGATGTGAGTATATAAGCATCCTTGAGATCTAAGGAGCATAGCCAGTCTCTCTGCTGGAGATATTATTTATTTATTTATTTATTTAACAGCTTTTATATACCGCACTTTTGATATCAGCGCGGTTTACATTTTAACAATTTTGTACTTAAACATAGAACAAATGTTAAGTTTACAAGTTTACAGCAATGTTCCAAGGGAGAGCATTTTGAACTTCTCCCTCACCAGGAATTTGTTGAGGTTGCACAGGTCGAGGATGGGCCTAAGGCCCCCCGTCCTCTTTGGCACGAGGAAGTATCTGGAGTAGAACCCCTTGCCTGTGAGATGGTGGGGCACTGGTTCCACCGCCTTGTCCACGAGAAGACCTGCCAACTCCTTCAGAAGGTGGTCCCGGTGGAGGGGAGACTGAGGTGCTCTCCCGGGAAATAAGGGGGAGGTGTCTGAGCCAGATGGAGGAGATAAGCTTCCCTAATCACCTTTAGTGCCCAGGAGTCAGTGGTGATGGCCACCAACTCTGGGCATAGAGGGCCAGACATCCCCCTGTGGGCTGATGATCTCCTTGGGGTAGAGAGGCTATGCTCAAGGAGTCAAAAGCTCCCCCCTGGCTGGGCTGGTGCCTGGGATTTTGGAGCCTTCTGCTTACGCGGGCCATGCCCATGTCCTTTGGCCTGCTGACCCTGTTGGGGAGCTGGGGAGGCCTGATAGGGTGGATAGTTTCGGTAAGCAGCACCCTTCCTCAGGTAAAAGGGCTTTTTACCCGAGCCTTTCCATCGGGGAGGGGCGTGGTTTTCTTAGAGAGCCTGGTCCTCATCATGAACTCGGTCTCCAGCTCAGCAGTCTTGTCGGTCATGGGTTTGCCAAAGAGGTTCTCTTCTTGGCATGGGACATCAACCAACTTGTCCTGAACCCCATGCTCGAGGTTAGACGACTGAAGCCAAGCTTGGCGGTGTGCACTGATGCCCACCGTGGCTACCCGGGCCGCTGACTTGAACCCGTCATAGGCCCCTTGAGACATGAATTTGGAGCACTCACGGACGGCCTTGGCCAGGCTCTTGAACCACTGCAAAGGTTCCTCGGAGAAACCAGCTGAGAACCTGGCGAGTTCCTTCACCAGGTCTCTCAAGTACAAAAATAAACTGAGCCAGAAGCCGAGGCACCGAGTTCGGTAGGCGGGAAGAGTACCGGTGAAATACCAGAGACGAGTTAGAAACTCGAGGGACAAAAAAATTAACTTTTTCCAGGGACAAGCCAGACGTCTTAAGAGCTCTGTGGAAAAAAGGAGACTGAGCAAGATGGCACCCTTGGGCGGAAAGGGGACCACGCATGCGTGGTGCATCTCCCAAAGGCTTTCTTTGAAAGCTGGGAAGATGCTTCTTTGAGGGCTCCGTCGATGCAGACGTCACCCATACGTGAGGACCACTGTTCCCTCTAAGCTGTGCACGTGTGCGCGCGCACAAACCTCGCTGAACGAGTGCACATACTTTACAACAGAGCGCACAAAAATTATGTTTCTGATTCTGACAGAAAACACAGACGTCTTAAAATTTAAAAGTTGTGACTGTAATTACTAGAAATTTTCCGCTTCATTTAGTAATCATCTATTTTCATTTGATTTTATTAAAATCAATGTGCTGTACATACTGTATTCTGACATGTAGTCAAATTTTAAAGTATATAACTCCGAGCGTTGTTATGTGGCGCACAAAAATTTAATCTTCCTTCAAAAGCTGCACAAGTGATATTTTATGCGCACACAGCCTACAGAAAATTAGAGGGAACATTGGTGAGGACTGACTTCCTGCATATTCCCGGAGAAAATCTGATGTCTCATTATTAGTTTATTTTTTGAAATTGACTCATAAGTTACTTGAATATATCAAGCCGAAACTTTTTTTTTTTTTTACTTTTCACTTCCTCTTACCCCAATCTTGTGGTCAGCAATGTGCTTTTCAAAATAAAGGGGTTACCAGCCACTGCTTTTTTCTAAATACATCTGTTCCGTTCCCGCCTCCTTTCTTGTGGTACATGTTAAACTGCTAATTCTTAATTCTTCTGAGCTGTACAGCTTCATGAGGTAATTTGAGTGCATTCTCTTTTCACTTAGCTTTAGCGTTTTAGAACATTAATCTCGAGTGTACATTGTTTTGTCTTCTGTGTATGGTGAGTTACACAATCACATTGTTCCATATGCTCTATCAGCTGTTCTGATTTAGATGCCATTATTTTAGATATACGATAATTTTAAACATACGATCAAATGTATGTATTTGTCATCTCACCTCTATCACTCCAGTAGTCCACTCACACTTTGAACATATGAAGTGTGTATATGGTTTTATTCAGTCTTATCAATGTGTTTATTTATATACATATTCGTTTAGTACCTGTATTTGTCATTTAGACATGATTTTACTAATTCATTTAGAGCTTTTGATGCTATTTCTCATTATTTATTGGCTTGGCTTTTTAATTCAATTGGTTTAGATATTACCTGATGATCATTATTTTATGAATTTGCTGTGTTTTATCATATTTTAATATATTATTTAATTTGTGTTCTCTCATGTACAGTATATGTTTGTATGATTTTAGTGGTCAAAGTCCCCTGAAGGCAGTCTTTTGGCCGAAACATGTGCAGGGCAGATCCACATCAATAAAGTATCTATTCCTTTCAGTGGACTTCCGTCTTCCTGCTTCTTTTTGCGCAAGACAGACTAAATAGGCCATATGGTCTTTTTATGCCGCTATGTTTCTATCTTTCAGTAAGTGCTTATAATGGGAAATGTTTTTGAATTTTGCCAATCAATTATTGCTCGTGCTCTTCACAAAGACTTTGTGTAGCCTACAACAATCTCCCCCATTGCTTGCATATCATTGTTCCGGAACTTCCTGTTCTGCCAGTTTGTCGTAGGTGATCTATGCACGCAAGTGGCCCATCTCTTTACATGGCTCCTCAGTCCTGAAGTTATATACCAGCTTTCAAAAGGAAGTGCGCGCATTCTTTCCCTCTGAAAATTATCTTATGGGGAATATGTGCAACTTTCTCTTATGCACACAGGCAAGTAAACGCTAATCATTCCCCAACCCAGCCTCCGGAAACGTCTTCACTCAGGTTGGATAAAGTTCTGCTCCTACAGGCTCTAAAGCACATACTTTTAAGAACAAATAGTTTGTGCAATCTTAAAAGAGGCCATTTCGGACTTCCGGTCTAGCCACGGAGGTGGAGAGACGTGTGTAAGCGAGCTCCGTATCCCGCACCCACAACAGAGTGGTAGAAACGGCTCCCCGCGGGCCCCCCTTGCTGGAAAATATGCCCAAAGTGGTAAAACTAAAGCCGGGTTCCACTATCAAGGACCTGTATGCGGCGAAAACTGGGAGTGGAAAGGCTGTGGCGACGAGTCCGGGCGCGAAGGTGGCCCCGGCCTCTCCGAGTAGCTCTGAAGCGGCGGATGGAGAGGAAAGTGCTGGTTTGCCAGCGGTGGATGTGGCAGCGATTCTCCGTGAAATTCGAGAGACCAAAGAGGAGATTGTGGACCGGGTCTGTGGGCAACTGGAGGAGAAATTTACGGTGATCGGGCAGCGACTGGAGGAGGTAGAAAGCCGCGTGAGCCAGACTGAGGACGCCCAGGCCTCAACAGACCGCATGGTGCGGTCGCTGCAGCAGCAAGTTAGCTGGTTACATGCCAAAACTGAGGACATGGAAAACAGGGACCGACGCTCCAACCTGCGTGTTTTCGGAGTCCCGGAGGGAGCAGAAGGGGACAATGTTATTTCTTTTGTGCAGGACCTGTTGCTTACCTGCTTTCCGGATCCCCCCTCGACACCGCAGTTCGAGATCGAGCGGGCACATCGGGAGCTGCGGCCTAGGCCTGAGAAGGGGGGTAAGCCACGTGCTCTCATTGTGAAATTGTTGCGGTTCCAGGATCGGGAGCACGTCATTCGTGCATCACGGAGATCTAAAAGTGTGCAATAAAGTCTTGGACTGTGTATGTGTTCCTGGATCTGGCTTCGGAGACGGTGAAGAGGCGCAAGGATCTGTTGCGGTTGAGAGATCAGATGGCGACGCGGGGGGTGCAAATTGCGATTTGGTACCCGGCTCGCATAACGATGGTGGTTAATGGAGTGAGAAGATTTTTTGCATCCAAGGAACTGTTGGAGAAGTTCCTGCAACTCCAGAAGAGCCCGCTAAGGTCCCCTGCGGGGCGCGAGCGGGGAGAGGAGCTGCAGACCGCGAGCGGAGGGGCCGGAGACCGGCGGAGCTCGGGAGAGTGATGCCTTGTTCAAGTGGACTTTGGATGGACTCCCAGAGGGGATGGACGTTGGGTATAGCGTGCTAGTTTGTGGAGGGAAGTGGGGTCTGAAGGGGAGGGGGGCGGTCGGGTGGCTTGTGGATTTTGTCTGAGGATGCAGCGGGAGTGTTATGTGGTGAGGGGGGGGTGGTGGGGAGCGGGGAAGGACTGTGGAAGCGGGGTGCGGGGAGCGGGAGGGGAGTGATTGGTGATGGTTGGAGTGTGGCTAATGGAGGTCTGTAATCGACAAAAATGTGAGGGGCTAGGGAGAAGTGGACGGTGTGAAGGGGTTTGTGTGGAGCAAAGTGTGTGTGCTGGGGGGGGTGCTGATGTTGGGGCTGACTCTGCAGAATTTATGGGTACGATACCACTGGGATGGGGGGACATAAGATTGCCTCGTTTAATGTGAGGGGGATTCACAGCCCTATTAAGCGAAAGAGGATTCTCACGCAGCTGGTAAAGCACAAGGTGGAGGTGGCCATGCTGCAGGAGACTCATCTGGTGGAGACGGAGCAGGTTAAGCTGAAGGCCCAAGGGTTTGAGCAATTGTTTGGGGCGCCTTATACCTCTAAGAAACGGGGAGTGGTGATCCTGGTGCACAAGCGGCTGAAATTTGTTCCATATGCTTCAGGGGGGGATAAGATGGGCAGGATGGTGTGGGTGGTGGGGAGAGTGGATCAGCAGGAGGTGTCCTTTCTGAATTTGTACACCCCCAATGGGCAGAAAGGCTCTTTCTTCCGGAAGGCCTTGCGGGAGTTTGAACGGCAGGCCCGGGGGGAGTGGGTGATAGGGGGGGACATGAACTGCGTGGTGGGGCCGGAGGACCGGTCCAATTACCAGCGGGTGAAGCACCGGAGGGAGGGGCGGGAACTGAGGCAATGCTTGGTAGACTGGGGGTTGGTTGATATATGGCGCTGGGAGAACCCTGGGGTCAGAGGCTATACCTGTTTCACCTCGAGATTGGGGTGCTACTCCCGGATTGACATGCTTTTGGGGCGCAGGGGGCAGATGGGGGCTCTGGGGAATGTGCAATTGCACCCGGTGCTTCTATCGGATCATGGGATGGTGACGGGGGAGTGGACACCGGGAGGGGGCGGGGGGGGTGGCCCTCAAGGGGGTTGGAGTGGGAACATCACCTTGATCCAGTCGGAAGAGGGGCCGGTGGGTCTTAAGAAGGCATGGCGGGAGTTTTTGGAGTGGAATGATAACGGGGAGGTTTCGGATGCTATGATTTGGGATAGTGGGAAGGCGTATCTGAGGGGGCTGTTGGTGCAGATGGGGAGTAGGCGGAAGCGGGAGAGGGAAGCGCAGCGGCGGGAGTGGATGCGGGAGTTGGAATTGGCCCAAGGGGAACACAGTAAGATGGGGAGCGGGCCGCCCAGTTAAGGGCAAGAGTGAACAGATTGGACGTGGAGGGGTTGGAGAGGATGATGAGATCGTCCAAGAGAAACTTTATGGAAGGAGGGAATAGGGCAGGAAAGCTACTCGCGCGGCAGCTCCGACGCAAGTGGGAGAGCCGGGTGGTGGCGGAAATACGGGACGAGAAGGGTGCGAGGGTGGCGGAGAGCCGGGAGATCTGTGGGGTATTCCGTCGCTTTTATGAACAGTTGTACACGGGGCAAGAAGGGGCCACCCAGGGACGGATTCGGGAGTATTTAGCAGGGATACAAGTTCCGAGGGTCAGTCAGGAGCAGGCAGCATGGCTGGGGAGGCCAATTGAGGTGGGGGAGGTGCAGAGGGAAATCAGGCGGCTTCCCAGGGGAAAGGCGGTCGGAGAGGATGGCTACCCAGCGGAATTCTACCAGGTAATGCGGGAAGAGGTGGCACCGTTTTTGGCGCGGCTGTTCACGGGGTTTCTGTGGGGGGAGCGGTTGCCGGGGACGATGACACAGGCGAACGTGGTGGTCCTTCCTAAAGAAGGGCGGGATCCGGAACGTTGTGAGAACTATCGGCCAATTGCATTGATAAATTGTGATGCAAAGCTGTACGCGCGCGTGTTGGCTGGGCGCCTGGAGGGACTTCTCACGGACCTGATCCATCCGGATCAGACGGGGTTTATCAAGGGTAGGGCCATCGCGGATAACGTGCGGCGGGCGGTGGGACTACTCCACTATGTGCAGGAGAGGCGCCTCCCGGCGGTGTGTGTGGCCTTGGACGCCGAGAAGGCCTTTGACCGGGTGGAATGGGAGTTTTTGTTTGCTATGATGGATAAGATGGGGCTGGGGGAGGGTTTTGTGCTAGGGGTGCGGGCGCTTTATCAGCACCCGAAGGCCCGGATTTTGGTGAATGGACAGGGTTCTGATTGGTTTGATCTGCATCGGGGGACTAGACAGGGGTGCCCCCTCTCTCCCCTGCTCTTCGCGATAGCCATAGAGGCGCTAGCGATTCGTGTCCGGGCCCGTGTGGAGATACGTCCGGTTCAAGTGGGAACGGGCAAGCATAAGATCCTTCTCTATGCCGATGATACGCTGATTTTTCTGGCAGATCCGGCCGGGTCTCTCCCGGCGTTGGTGGAGGAGTTGGAGGCGTTCGCTGTGGTATCGGGTTTTAAGGTCAATATGGCCAAAACTGAGGCTATGGCCCTCGGTGGTTTTCGGCGGGAGGAGTGTCGGGATTTTCCCTTTAAGTGGGCGCCCGGGTACTTTAAATACTTGGGGGTCCAGTTGCCGGCTGACCCCGGCCGTTTGTTTGAACTTAACTATCAAACACTGGGGGGCAAGATTGGTAGCCTTTTAGAGGGGTGGAAGGATCTGCAGCTGAGTTGGGTGGGGAGAATAGAGGCATTCAAGATGTCACAGAGCAGACTCTCTAGAGCCCCCTGTGGTGCTAAAAAACACTACTCCTCAAGTAAACACTGACGTAGGGAGAGAGCACATGACACAAGGGTATCAGAATGAGTATAAGGGAATGAGGTCACAAGCCAGGAATTATCACCCAGCCAGTAGGGAGGCAAGGAAGGTCCCACCTGACCCCAATAGGCTAGGGTGTGGTGCAGCTGGGGATTACGTAAATAATCAGCACAGCTCACAGGAGAGGGGGAAGGCAGAGAAAGCCGAAGGAGCTAGGAGAGGAGCTGAGGAACCTCAGAGACGAAGGAGATATCCAGACTGGGAAGGATACAGATATCCCAGGTCTCCACAGCAAGGCAGGCACTGGCTGAATGAAAGTCTGAGTGAGTCTGATGAACATTTAAGTGAAATAAGTGAGCAGCTGAATTCAGACAGGGACAGTGTATGCAGCAGCCTTGATAGAAGCTATGCCTTAAGACACAAGCAACAAGCTAGGAAAAGCTATTCTGAACCAGATAGGAGAAATGCTAAGCTGAGCTATGAGAGGCATTTGTATGAAAGACAAAAGCCTTATAATGCTAATTTAAGGAAAGCAGGAAAGCTCCAGAATCTGGGTTACAAACAGAATAGGGAACAAAGCTTGTTACCTTTGGGAGAGAATCCTTCAGAGGAATATAGTTGGCACAAGCCTTCACAGAAACTGCCGTTGGAGACAACAGCTGTTTACAAAGCTCCTGTTAAAACAAAACCCCGTGCAAAGGTTCCACTCTCTGATAGCTGGGCAGCTGACTGCTTTACTCTGCCTAATTACCAGAGGCAGAGGAAAGGCTCCTGGCTAAGCAACTCAAGAGAATACGGTAAAGCCAAACAGATACCTGCTATAGAAAGACAAGTACGTCACAAGCTGGAAAGTTTGTTAAGCAAGTTACCTCAGAAGAGAAGTAACGAAGCCTCTGTATCTGACAGTGTTCCCATGCAATGTGAGCCTTATGAAATTGAGGACAACGCTGAATTGCCTGTTGAACAAATGGACTGTAGTTTTATAATAGCTGACCATATAGAGTCTCTCAGATAGAAGGCTGAACTATTCCTGAGAAGCCTTCATCTGGAAAGCTGACAAGCTGTATTTCTGTTTCATTCCTATTTTTGTTTGCTGAAAGGTAAAGCTATTTTTGGTTATAGTTCTTTTGTTTACCCGAGAAGGGTTATGTTTATTTGACTGTTATACTTTTGGAAAAGAATCCTACGGGACGGGGAATAAAACCCAGTTAAACCGATTTCGGTGTCACAACTTCTTTACATACTGGCAAGGACTATAAGTATTGAAAAGGCCAGTAGTTTACACCCGGGTGCAGTACCAACTGTGACCATCAGGAGGCGCTGCACAGCAAAGGGGTGACATAATGGCGTAGTGTTTTAGGATTTTGATACCACGTGACTTCCCCTGGAAAAAGACAAGTGCTGAGCAGTACTGGAAGAGACGACTCACCCGGAAGTACTTGCTGAGAGAGGATTTTCGCTGGCAGGTCGGCCAGAAAAGGAAAGAAAAGAAAAGCTTTCTCACATGCTGGAATCTACCCAAAACTCAGGTAACAGTCACCTGGGAGAAACCGTAGATGGATAAGTGAGAAAGAGGGCACTGTTCCTAAGTGGGAATTAAAAAAAAAAAAAAAAAAAAAGGTGCCGCACTTGGTGTGTTTTTCTCTTTTTTTCCACAGGTCCTCCAATGACAGGAAGAATGGATGTACGTGATGTTCAGGCGTGGATGCAAACGCAGTGGAACGAACAAGCCAAGCTTATGCAACAACTGCAGAAACAGTATATGGACGCTATGCAGGAGCAACAGCAACCGTTGGTGGAAGCATTGAAGGCTCTGGTTACCAAACCTCAGGACAATGAGGCAATGACTGTGCCAATACTGACGCAAGTAGCCATGAACCATGCTTCTAATTTTTCTGTAAGACAGTTAACACAGTATGATGACACTGATGATCATATTGAATCGTTTGAGAGGATGGCAGCCACCCTCAAATGGCCGCCAGAGCTCTGGGCCAGGCAATTTGCCTTAACTTTGACCGGAGATGCTCTGTCAGCCTTTAGAGGGATGCCTGCTGATTTGGTTACAAATTATACAGAGATTAAGAAGGCCATAAAAGATAGGCTGGGTTTTACACCCAGACAGTATAAGCACCAATTTAGGGAGGCACGCATACAACCTAAGGAGACTCCCCGAGCCTTGTATCAAAGGTTAAAAGGCCTCGCGTACAAGTGGCTTAACCCTGAAGGGAGATCCATAGATTCCGTTATGAAAGATATTATAATGGAACAATTCATGCATTCAGTATCTGATGATTTGAGAACTTTTCTCATGTTACAGGACTGCCATGATCCTGAAGTAGCCGCAAACATGGCAGAAGCTTATTTTGAAGCCAGAGGGGCAAATGCCTTAAGGACTGGCGGGTTAAAAATAAATGGACAAGAAAGTCCAGGTAGCATGAGAAAAGGGGACAGGAATGCTATGGGTAAAAGAAATGTGCGTGATAATATTGGTGAGGCTGTGGCTAAGAATGTGGGATGTTATAAATGTGGTAAAATAGGACACCACAAGAAAGTTTGTAGGGTAAGAACTGTGTTAGTAACAGGGGATGATGAGCCAGACCTGGAAAACTTTCTCCAGGAAGTTCAGGTGGAGGGGGTCGACGCCCTGGCATTGCTTGATTCAGGCGCCAATCAAAGCATGGTTTCCCAAGAGTTTTGGGAAACCCTAGGGGACCAACCATCCGTGGCCCCGAATCAAGCAGTAGGCCAGGTGCGTATACGTTGTGTGCATGGAGAAGCTTCCTGTTATCCCTTACACATGGTTGACATAAAGGGTTCTGGGGTCACCCGACGAATGGCAATAGCGATAGTACCCAATTTACCCTATACAGTCATCCTGGGAAGGGATTGGTCGTCCCTTAGTCAAGAAACAAGGAAGGGTCCTCCAGAATCAGTAGCCCCTACACCCACGAACAACCAGCCCGCCGAGTTAGGCGCTGACGTTTTAGCAGCCAGTATCCCAAGTCCTTTATTTGAAGGAAAAAATAAGCCGAAGTCCCAAAAACAGTCCTCTCGCCCGGTAGTAACGCCTGATAGACCGAAATTCCTACTACAATTTTGTAAAAGTAATGAACAGGCTAAGGGTCCTGTAAGGGCTACGGCGGCAGCCGCCGGGTATGATCTTTTCAGTATAGAAAACATCTTGATCCCAAAAAGAGGACAGGCCCTGATAGATACAGGGATCCAGGTAAAATTACCGGAAGGTTGCTATGGGCGCATCGCACCCCGGTCAGGACTAGCGGTTAAAACATGCTATAGATGTGGGAGCGGGGGTTATTGACCCCGATTACCGAGGCCCTCTAAAAGTCCTGCTGTTTAACTTTGGAAGCCAGGACTTCCAGATACATGCAGGGGATCGGATTGCGCAATTATTGTGCGAACGGGTAGGGTTCCCAAAAGTGGAGGAGGTACCCTCCTTACCACCATCCGAGCGGGGCATGGCGGGGTTTGGCTCCACCGGGGAACGCGAAGTAAAAAACCTAACGGCTATAGGAGAAGAAAAGAGGGAGGAGGATTTAGGCCCACAGGTCGGGGATTGGGGAGAACAACCCACTCCAAAGATAGGGACGGAGCTGTCGCCCCAACAGCGAAAAGAGTTAATGCACATGATGGGGAAATTCAAAGATATACTTACTACCCGGCCGGGCGAGACACATCTTGTAGCCCACGAAATCCTCACAACCCCCGGTCGTGTTATCAGACAACGGCCGTATAGAATGCCGGAGTCCCGAAAACGTGAAGTAATAAAACAGGTAAAGGAAATGCTGGACACCGGCATAATTGAGGAATCCCACAGCCCGTGGTCCAGTCCCATTGTCCTGGTACCAAAGCCAAACGGAACACTGAGATTTTGTATTGACTTCCGTCAGGTCAATGCAATCTCACAGTTTGACGCGTACCCTATGCCCCGCATGGATGACCTATTAGACCAGTTAGGCCAAGCCAAATATCTGACCACGCTTGACCTTAATAAAGGATACTGGCAGATTCCCTTAACCAGAGAATCAAAACCCAAGACAGCATTCATAACACCAATAGGGCTGTTCCAATTTAAAAGGATGCCGTTTGGGTTGCACGGAGCCGCCGCCACATGCCAGCGGCTGGTGGACCAGGTCCTGCGGCCACACCATGAATACGCCCTCGCCTATATGGACGACGTGGTTATTCACAGCACCACGTGGCCTCAACATCTGGCCAGAGTGGAAGCTGTATTAAGGGCTTTAAGGAGGGCTGGCCTCACCCTCAATCCCGAAAAATGCGTTTTTGCCACAGAAGAGGCAAAATATTTAGGGCACATGATAGGTAAAGGGGTGGTGAAACCACTGGCCAATAAAATAGAAAGTGTGAGGAACTTTCCTCCACCTAGTACAAAGAAACAGGTCCGGAGCTTTTTAGGGCTACTGGGATATTACCGACGTTTTATTCCCCGATTTGCAGAGCAGAGCATAATCTTCACAGCAATGTTGAAGAAAAACGCGCCAACCCGAGTCCAGTGGACTCCGGAGGCAGAGGCCGCGTTTGAAGCTTTGAAGGGACGGTTATGTAGTGCCCCTGTACTACGCGGTGTAGATTTTAACTTACCATTCATAGTCCAAACGGACGCATCTGACACAGGTCTAGGAGCAGTATTATCCCAAGTTTTTCAGGGTGTCGAACATCCAGTAGCCTACCTCAGTAGACAGCTCTCCCGTGCTGAGAGAAATTATGCGACCATTGAACGCGAGTGCCTAGCGATAAAGTGGGCAGTAGAAGCACTCCGTTTTTATTTGACCGGGCGCAAGTTTTTATTAATAACGGATCATGCGCCTCTAAAATGGCTCCACCACATGCGGAACAACAACGCGAGGCTGACAAGGTGGCACCTTGCGCTACAGGCCTATGATTTTACTGTTCAGCACAGAGCAGGCAAAACCCATGGCAATGCAGATGCGCTGTCGCGTCTTACGAGCTGTCCGTCTGAAACTGAGACAACACGTAAGATTTTAAGGGGGGGGATATGTCACAGAGCAGACTCTCTAGAGCCCCCTGTGGTGCTAAAAAACACTACTCCTCAAGTAAACACTGACGTAGGGAGAGAGCACATGACACAAGGGTATCAGAATGAGTATAAGGGAATGAGGTCACAAGCCAGGAATTATCACCCAGCCAGTAGGGAGGCAAGGAAGGTCCCACCTGACCCCAATAGGCTAGGGTGTGGTGCAGCTGGGGATTACGTAAATAATCAGCACAGCTCACAGGAGAGGGGGAAGGCAGAGAGAGCCGAAGGAGCTAGGAGAGGAGCTGAGGAACCTCAGAGACGAAGGAGATATCCAGACTGGGAAGGATACAGATATCCCAGGTCTCCACAGCAAGGCAGGCACTGGCTGAATGAAAGTCTGAGTGAGTCTGATGAACATTTAAGTGAAATAAGTGAGCAGCTGAATTCAGACAGGGACAGTGTATGCAGCAGCCTTGATAGAAGCTATGCCTTAAGACACAAGCAACAAGCTAGCGTAGTTACTCACCTGTAACAGGTGTTCTCCAGGAGCAGCAGGAATCAGTCCTCACTTATGGGTGACGTCGGCGCCGACGGAGCCCTCGCGGAGCAATTTTCCCCAGCTTTCAAAGAAAGCCTTTGGGAATTGCAGCGCGCATGCGCGGTCGTCTTCCCGCCCGAGGGTGCCATCTTAGCCAGTCAGATGACATAGCTAAAAAAGACAGCATAAAAATTTGCAAAAAGAACATAAGCAGACGATTGCAACTCCAAGGGGAGGAGGGAGGGTAGTGAGGACTGATTCCTGCTGCTCCTGGAGAACACCTGTTACAGGTGAGTAACTACGCTTTCTCCAGGACCAAGCAGGAAGTCAGTCCTCACTTATGGGACTCCCAAGCTCAAGGCTACCGGAGACCCTAAGCACAAAAATGAGCTCCCTCTAGCTCAGCAGCACAGAAGGATAGAATCTTCGCTGAATTATCACCCACCGGTAGCCCACATCCGGGATGGAGGGTAGGAGTTGCTCAGACCTCAAAGAGATTACGGAGGACTGCCTGTCCGAAAGCACTGTCCCTACGGGACTCCCTCTCGAGACAGTAATGGACCGCAAAAGTCTGGCTCGAAGACCAAGTAGCGGCCCGGCAGATGTCTGCCAGCGGAACCGAGCGGAGGTAAGCCACTGACGTGGCCTTTGCCCGAACGCAATGAGCCGTGACTCGACTTTCTAAGGAGAGTCCGGCTGCCCCATAAGCCCAAGAGATACAGTCCGCAACCCAGATGGACAGAGTACGCTTGGAGACCGGGAGCCCCAATTTATTGGGGTCAAAAGACACAAAAAGCTGAGCAGCTTTACGGTGCTCCCGCGTACGGTCAAGGTAGAAGTTCAATGCCCTTCTACAGTCCAGGGTATGGAGGACCGTTTCAGCTCGGCTGGAGTGTGGTCTGGGAAAGAAGGTTGGAAGTACCACCTCCTGATTGATGTGAAAAGGGGAGACCACTTTAGGCAGAAATTTTGGGTGAGTCCGTAGGACTACCCTATTCTTGTAGAACCTAGTGTAAGGGGGATCAGACACGAGGGCCTGCAATTCACTTACGCGCCTAGCGGAAGTGAGGGCTATCAAGAACAGTGTTTTCCAAGACAGAAAACGTAGAGAACAGGTAGCCATAGGTTCAAAAGGCAGACAGGTGATCCGCTGCAAAACCACATTCAGGTCCCAGTCAGGCGCTGGCGGGCGCAGAGGTGGTTTAAGTAGAAGGAGACCTCGGAGAAACCTCGCTACGAGAGGGTCATTGGAGAGAGGTCTGCCGTCCACTGGCACATGATGTGCTGAAAGAGCACTGAGGCGGAGTTGGACTTAAGTCCCAGATTAGAGAGGTGCAGCAAGTACTGCAAGATCACCGACACCGGGCAGGAGAAGGGATCCTGAGACTGTTGGGTACACCAGACTGCAAAGCGACGCCATTTAAGGGCGTAGCATTTGCGGGTAGAAGGCCGTCGCGAAGCTAAGACGACCTCCTCCACCTCCGCCGGCAGGAGAAGGGGAGCAAGGACTACCCTCTCAGCAGCCAGGCCATAAGGTTGAGAGACCTGAGGTTGGGGTGCAGAAGGGACCCCTGATCCTGAGTGAGGAGATCCGGTTGTATCCCCAGAGGGATTGGGCCCTCCACCGCCAGTTGCAGCAGGAGTGGAAACCACGGCTGCCTGGGCCAGCGAGGGGCCACCAGGATCATGAAGGCTTTGTCTCGGAGAACCTTGAAAAGAGTCCGAGAGACTAGCGGGATGGGAGGGAAAGCGTACAGAAGGCTCCCCGACCACGAGATCAGAAAGGCGTCCGCCGCAACCCGAAGGGGGTGTGGCTGACGAGAGCAGAAGCGAGGAAGTTGCCGGTTGTGAGGACTGGCAAAGAGATCCACCGTGGGGAGACCCCACTTGAGGAAGAGCTTCTGAACTACCAAGGGATCCAGACGCCACTCGTGCGGCTGGAGGACCCTGCTGAGTTTGTCTGCAAGGCAATTTTCTTGGCCCGGGAGATAAACTGCCTTGAGGAGAATGCCGTGACTGACGGCCCAAGAGCAGAGCTTCTGTGCCTCCTGGCAGAGGAGGAAGGAGCCCGTGCCCCCCTGCTTGTTCACGTAGAACATGGCAACCTGATTGTCCGTCTGGACAAGGACGGACTGTTGGGAAGTCAGGTGGGAGAAGGCCTTGAGAGCGAGGCGGATCGCCCTGAGCTCCAGGAAGTTGATCTGCTGAGCAGACTCCCACGTGGTCCAGAGGCCCTGAGTACGTGCCTCTTGGCAATGTGCTCCCCAGCCCAGGAGGGATGCATCGGTGGTCAGCACCCGGGTCGGCTGAGGTGACTGGAAAGGCATTCCGAAAATCAGGTTCGGCTGCCGGAGCCACCACCGGAGAGACGAGAGCAGCGGCTCGGAGACGCGCACTAGGTCTGCCAGGCCGCCCGTGGCTTGTCGCCACTGCTGGCGGAGACACCATTGAGCAGACCGCATGTTCAGGCGGGCATTGGGGGTCACATGGACGGTGGAAGCCATATGGCCGAGCAGTCTCAGGAAGCGCCTGGCGGAGACCAGGGGCTGGCTGCGAAAGCGGTCGGCTAGGTCCATGAGCCGTTGAGCCCTGTCGAGCGGTAGGTACGCTCGTGCCCGAGGAGTGTGCAGCCTTGCGCCGATGAACTCGAGATCCTGTGAGGGGAGCAAAGTGGACTTTGCGAAGTTTATGACAAAGCCCAAGTGCTGCAGCAGAGTCACCGTGCGGCACGTGGCGTTGGTGACCTCCTGAGCGGACGCTGCTCTGATGAGCCAGTCGTCGAGGTACGGAAAGACATAGAGGCCGTGAAGCCGGAGATGGGCCGCCACGACCGCGAGACATTTTGTGAAGACTCGCGGTGCGGAGGATAGGCCAAAGGGCAGTACTCTGTACTGGTAATGATTTCCTGCCACCACAAACCTTAGGTATTGGCGGTGGCTTGGGTGGATGAGGATGTGCGTGTAGGCATCCTTTAGATCCAAGGAGCATAGCCAATCTCCCTGCTGGAGGTAGGGCAGAAGGATTCCAAGGGTAAGCATTTTGAACTTCTCCCGCACAAGGAACTTGTTGAGGTTGCGCAAGTCCAGGATGGGTCTGAGGCCCCCTGTTCTCTTTGGTATCAGAAAATACCTTGAATAAAAGCCTTGACCTCTCAGGTGGTGGGGCACCGGTTCCACCGCCTGTTCCTGCAGAAGACCTGCTAACTCCTGAAGGAGCAACTCCCTGTGCAGAGGGGGGCGCGAAGGTTCTCCCGGAAAATAGGAGGGAGGGACCTGATGGAAGTGGAGAAGGTAGCCCTCTCGCACGACCTGAAGCACCCAGGCATCTGCGGTGATGCTGGACCACCTGTGGGCGAAGTGAACCAGCCGGCCTCCGGTGCTGGGAGGGACCAGCGGGGGGGGAGAGGCTATGCTGAGCGAGTCAAAAACCCCCTCCCTGCTGAGCAGGGGCTGGTGGTGCAGGCTTGGGGGCTTGCTGCCTACGGGACCCGTTACCCCGTCCCTTGGCCTGCTGGCCCTGTTGGGGAGCTGCAGGGGCCTGATAATGGGGGTACTGTTTGTAGGCAGCCGCCTTCCTCGGGTAAAAGGACTTTTTTCCCGAGCCCTTCTTTTTCTGGGAAGGGGCGGAGGTCTTCCTAGAAAGCCTGGTCCTGGTGAGAGTCTCAGTCTCAATTTGTGCAGCCTTTTCCGCCATGGGCTTGCCAAAGAGGTTTTCGCCTCGGCAGGGGACATCGACCAACTTGTCCTGTACCCAGGGCTCAAGGTCCGACGACTGAAGCCAAGCCTGTCGGCGGGCACCGATGCCGGCTGCGGCCACTCTAGCCGAGGCCTCAAAGCCATCATAGGCTGCTCGGGACATGAACTTTGAGCATTCCCGAATGCCCGTGGACAAGGCTAGGAACCTCCGCAAGGGCTCCTCGGAGAGACCAGCGGAGAATCCGGCTAGCTCTTTAGCCAGATCCCGGAGATACATGCCCATGTAGAGCTGGTAAGTCTGGACACGACATGCGAGCATAGAGCCCTGGAAGCACTTCTTGCCAAGGCCATCCAGGTTACGGGCCTCCCTTCCAGGAGGCACCGAGGAGTGCATCTTCTGGCTCTTAAGACGATGCATGGCCGATTCCACTACCATGGAATGGTGTGGCAGCTGTGCCTTCTGAAAGCCAGGGCTCTTGCGGACCCGATAGATAGAATCGACCCGCTTGCTCAGGACCGGCGCGGAGGCCGGACTCTCCCACATGCGGAAGAGTAGTCGTTCCAGCATAGGAGGAACCGGCACAGTAAAGTGCTCCCTCGCGGGAGAGTCATACTGGAGGGCGTCGAGCTCTTCGGCTCGAGGCTCCTCCTCGGGATCCGCAGGGAAGGCCAAAGCCTTGGCCATATCCCTAACGAAGTCCGAGAACCGGGCATCCTCCGGGGGGGACTGCTTCCGAGGTTCGGACCCCGGTGAGTCCGATGGGACACACCGAGTCCGGAAAGAATCAGGTGACTCTTCCTCCTCAGACTCCCAGACCGACTCCGACGAGGACTCGGTGGGGTCGGCCCGGGCAGGGTGCGGCGCCAGCCGCCCCGACGTCGAGGGAGTCGGCGTCGGCGACCTCGGTCCCGAACGGGAGGCCGAGGGTGACCTCGACCGAGGATCGACTCGAGTTCTCATTGACTCGAGGATCGGCTCGGTCTCCGGGGTCGACTTGGACGTCGACGTCCCGGCGGTCGGGGCAGCGGCGCCAGCGAGGCCAGCGAGCAGTGCCCGCTGCTGGTCCATGAAGGCAGACAGTCTGCTCTCCAAGGCCGTCAACCTGAGTCCGAGCTCAGGTGACCCAGCAGCCCCCGACTCGGGCCCCGACGGCGTCGGGCCCGACGTCGGCTGTCGCGGAGGCGAGTCCAGAAGGACTACAGGACTTACCCGGGCAGGCATCTCCGACTCCAGGCGAGGTCGCTTCGGGAGATGTTCCTTCTCCAAGGACCCGGGGCGGCTGTCGGGGCTATGCGACCTGGCCCTCGCGGAGCCAGGAGCGTCCACCGACGCCGCCCTCGCGGGTTTTTCCTTCCGACGATGGTCCCCGGAGGGAGAACCCCGGTCGGAGGAGCTCCGGCGACGGTCCGAGCTGGAGCCCTTTGACACGGAGGCCTCCGACGAGGTCCGGGTACGGCTGGGGTCAGCGAAGATTCTCTCGCGCTGATGCCGCCGACTTCTCAACGCCTTCGAGGACAGTTTGCTGCAGGGCCCACAGATCAGTTCCTCATGATCCGGGCCCAAGCAGCGGAGGCAAAAGTCGTGTGTGTCGGTTAGTGACATATTTCGGTCACACCGACCACACCGCTTAAAGCCACTGGCAGCCATCGGGGGAAAAAGGGCCCCTGCGAGGTCAAAGGACCGGGCTGCCAGGGAAAACGAAAATGAAAGCTGACTAAGTCAGAAAAACCGAAAAAACGCTAGAGGACTCGAGACCGGCGTCGCGAGTCCGGGCGGGAAAACGATCGGCGTCGAACCGAAAGAAAAAAGTATACAATAAAGAGGAAAATCAACTTTTTCGCGGGGACAAGACGGGGACGTCTGCAGGGCTCCGCGGAAAAAAGAAGACTGGCTAAGATGGCACCCTCGGGCGGGAAGACGACCGCGCATGCGCGCTGCAATTCCCAAAGGCTTTCTTTGAAAGCTGGGGAAAATTGCTCCGCGAGGGCTCCGTCGGCGCCGACGTCACCCATAAGTGAGGACTGACTTCCTGCTTGGTCCTGGAGAAAGGAAAAGCTATTCTGAACCAGATAGGAGAAATGCTAAGCTGAGCTATGAGAGGCATTTGTATGAAAGACAAAAGCCTTATAATGCTAATTTAAGGAAAGCAGGAAAGCTCCAGAATCTGGGTTACAAACAGAATAGGGAACAAAGCTTGTTACCTTTGGGAGAGAATCCTTCAGAGGAATATAGTTGGCACAAGCCTTCACAGAAACTGCCGTTGGAGACAACAGCTGTTTACAAAGCTCCTGTTAAAACAAAACCCCGTGCAAAGGTTCCACTCTCTGATAGCTGGGCAGCTGACTGCTTTACTCTGCCTAATTACCAGAGGCAGAGGAAAGGCTCCTGGCTAAGCAACTCAAGAGAATACGGTAAAGCCAAACAGATACCTGCTATAGAAAGACAAGTACGTCACAAGCTGGAAAGTTTGTTAAGCAAGTTACCTCAGAAGAGAAGTAACGAAGCCTCTGTATCTGACAGTGTTCCCATGCAATGTGAGCCTTATGAAATTGAGGACAACGCTGAATTGCCTGTTGAACAAATGGACTGTAGTTTTATAATAGCTGACCATATAGAGTCTCTCAGATAGAAGGCTGAACTATTCCTGAGAAGCCTTCATCTGGAAAGCTGACAAGCTGTATTTCTGTTTCATTCCTATTTTTGTTTGCTGAAAGGTAAAGCTATTTTTGGTTATAGTTCTTTTGTTTACCCGAGAAGGGTTATGTTTATTTGACTGTTATACTTTTGGAAAAGAATCCTACGGGACGGGGAATAAAACCCAGTTAAACCGATTTCGGTGTCACAACTTCTTTACATACTGGCAAGGACTATAAGTATTGAAAAGGCCAGTAGTTTACACCCGGGTGCAGTACCAACTGTGACCATCAGGAGGCGCTGCACAGCAAAGGGGTGACAAAGATGAGTGTATTGCCCAAGTTTTTGTATCTGTTTGTACAGTTACCTTTGTGGATCCCGGGGGGGGGGGGGGGGGTGCTTCGGCGGTGGGAGGACGTGATTCGCAGATTCATTTGGGGGGGACGAAAGGCTAGGATCCGGACCAGCCAGTTGCGGATGGCTAAGGACCGCGGAGGAGTCCGGCTGCCGTCTCTGCGGTGGTACCAGCGGGCAGGTATACTTAAGGCTTGGAGAGACCACTACCGGAGGGGGGGAGAAGCTGCGTGGGTGGATCTGGAAACCACACTGATGGGTGCTCAGTCCCTGACCCAATGGTTAGGCGGATCGAGAGGTATGGGTGTAGGGGGGAGGGGGAAAGTGCACCCTTTCTTGGGGGCTATGTGGAGACTCTATCAGCAGGGGGAAGGGCGGAAGTGGTTCCCCAGTTCCGTATCGGCCTGGACTAGGGTGAGGGATATTTTCCTCTTTGGAGGGGCGGCCTGGCTGCAGGATAAAATTGTCCAACTTGGGGATTGTTTGGTGCAGGGGGAGGTAGGATCACATCGGGAGCTGGAGCGTAAGGTGCAGAGTTCCATCCCCTTTTACCAGTACTTTCAGGTTCGGCATTTTCTACAGACGGGGGAGAATCTCAGCTGGATTCGCCGCCCCAGCACTGCCATGGAAGAGGCGTTGTTCCGAGGGAACAAGCATAAAGGTATAATTGCTAGGATTTATAGGGTTCTGTTGGATGCAGCGGCGGAAGTGGAGGAGGTGGCCGTGTGGGGGCATCGGAGGCGGTGGCATCAATGGGTAGGGGAGGAATGGGATGAAGGCCAGGGGCAGAGGATTTATGGGGCGATTTATGGGACCACGGGAGTCGCCTCTTGGAGACAACCCCAACTACAAATAGTGCACGGGGCGTATGTTACTCCGAGTAGGATGGCTTGGCGGGGAGGGCAGGGGTCGGGGTTATGTTGGCGGGGATGTGGAGAGCGGGGAGACTTCCTGCACATGTGGTGGGGTTGCCGAGTTATTCAGCGTTTCTGGCAGGTGGTGCGGGAGGGGATGGGTAGAGGGATTGGGGGTAGTGAACGGGGGAGGGAGAGGAAACTGGACGGGGGGCCCCGGGAGTGGGTGTTGGGGGGAGGTATTCAGGGGGGGCTGGGTAGGTGGGCCCACCTGCGGGAGGCAAAGTTGCTGCTGGCGGCGAGGCTAACGATCGCCTGGCGCTGGAACTGGGAGGGGGGGCCGGGGTGGGGGACTGGCAGAAGAAAGTGGAGGAGATGATTCAGTTTGATAAACTGACATACCGGTTGCGGGGTCGGGAATGGGAATTCCATAAGATATGGGATCCGTACCTGCAGAGTTCATTGGGGAACACTGGGAGGAAGGGGTAGGGAATGCTACATGGTACACAGCGCACACCATACATGGCCTGGGGGTTATGCGTTTGATTTAGTTTCTGTTCTGTATTAGTTTGATCTAGTTATGATTGTTGTTTGGGTTTTGCGGCTCTCTTTTTTAGAGCTACGGTTTTAAGGTTGATGGCGGGGGATGGCAACGAGAGGGTGCCCCCAAGGGCTAGCAGCCTGGGGGGGGACGGGGAAGGAAGATGCATTTGCTGGAATTGTATGATGATGTTACCCTGCCTATCACATGTTCAATAAAAACAAAGTTTCAAAAAAAAGAGGCCATTTCTGTATACAAACCTCCATTGTATGAGGGCATCTTTATAACAGGGCATCTAAAGCAGGGAGGCGCATCATGTTTTCCTTTATAAGATAAGGGCACAAGCGCTGATCCCATCCCCACTCCATGGCATCTCTATCCCTGGTACATCATACATTGTATAAAAGGAGACACTGTGTTATCTTACTGCCTACTCTTAAGCGACTATACACCAGGCAACTTTATAAGCACGCTCAAGTCCCTTACAAAATTCCACCCCTCCAGGAGGACACTAAGGGTAAATTAGACTTACCTGCTAATTGTTGTTCCTTGCGGAACTCTAGTCCAGTCCCGGAACCATAGAGTTGTCAACCTCCTCCAGCAGCTTTGGAGACTGAAATACATCATCGCTTTGCTGGCACCAGTATAAGTTGGCAAGGACCGCCCCTTCTCACCAGTACCTATTGACAAAGCACACTAAGCAGAACAACATATAAGGAGAATTAACCAGAATACATTCAACATTACAATATATATATATACGGAACAGAATATGCCATGTTCCACTTCAAGTAAGTAATATTACTTCTCTAAAAATTTTTTTTTTTTTTAAACAAATTAATTGCATTCCTCGACTGTGTCGGAATAAGGATATCGTCTGACAAGACAGAAGCGCCGCACCATACCCCCTCCGAAGAGGATGGACAGGCAAGAGCGCTACGCAAGAGGGTCCTCCCATGGCTTCATCCCGCGCCCCCCGGAAGCAAAGACAACGCAGAGCCCCACGGGAGCCGAAACAATCAGGCTGGCAACACTTCAAACCAAGGGAGGGATCCGGGACTGGACTAGAGTTCCGCAAGGAACAACAATTAGCAGGTAAGTCTAATTTACCCTTCCTTAGCGTCCCTCTAGTCCAGTCCCGGAACCATAGAGGATGTAACAGAGCAGTGAACATCAACGGGAGGGACAAGCAAGCCCAGCCTGAAGCACCGCTGAGCCGAAACGCCCATCCTCCTCTGACAAAACATCCAAGCGCTAATGCTTGGCAAAAGAATGCAAGGACGACGAAGTCGCCGCCCTACAGATGTCGCCCACCGGGACCAGACTGAACTCTGCCCAAGACGCCGCCTGCGCCCGAGTGGAATGAGCCCGAAGACCCTGCGGAACCAACTTGCCTTTCAAGATGTAGGCCGATGCAATAGCTTCCTTCAACCAGCGGGAAATAGACGACTTCGCCGCCGCTTCTCCCTTACGCGGTCCCCCGAACGCCACAAAATGTCGATCCGACCGCCTAAAGGACGCCGTCCAGGAGAGATACTTCTTGAGAACCCTCCAGGCGTCCAACAGCCGCAACCGATCCCCAGATCCGGCGCCATCGCGATCGGAGAACACCGGAAGAGAGACCACCTGGTTAACATGAAAAGCGGACACCACCTTGGGTAAGAACGCCGAAACGGTACGGAGAACCACCTTGTGGTCGGTAAAAGAGAGATAGGGCTCCCTACAAGACAAGGCCTGTAGCTCCGAGATCCTCCTAGCCGAACAAATCGCCACCAAGAAAACCGTCTTCAACGTGAGGTCTTTTAGCGAAGCAGTGGACAACGGCTCAAACGGGGGAGCCAGCAAGGCTTCCAGAACCAAATTCAAATCCCACGGAGGAACAGCACAGCACCGTGGCAGTCGCATGAGCAACACCGCCCTCAAAAACCGCCGGACATCCGCGTGGGCCCCGAGAGACTGACCCTGCACCTTCCCCTTGTAGCAGGAAAGGGCAGCCAGCTGCACACACAACGAACTAGCCGCCAAACCCTTATCCACACCATCCTGCAAGAAGGAAAGGATCTGCGACACGGAAGCTCCCAACGGATGGACGGTACGCTCTGAACACCAAGCCTCAAAGATGCGCCAGACGCGAATGTACGCCAAGGAAGCTGACCGTCTACGTGCCCTCAGCAAGGTCAAAACGACCGCCAGCGAATAACCCTTAGCGGTCATCCGAGCCCTCTCAAGAGCCATGCCATAAGCGAGAACCGAGCTACCTGAGGCATGCACAACGGGCCCTGACTCGAGAGATTGGCCCGCTAAGGGAGCCTCCACGGGCAATCCGCTAACAGGCGCACCAAATCCGCGTACCACGGCCGCCGGAGCCAATCGGGCGCCACCAGCACCACGAGGCCCCGATGACGCTCTATGCGCTGCACCACCCGGCCTATCAGAGCCCAAGGCGGGAAGACATAGAGCAACTCCTTCTGCGGCCAGGGCTGTGCTAGTGCGTCGAGCCCTTCCGACATGCGTTCTCGCCGTCTGCTGAAAAAGCGATCCACCTGAGCCGATTGGAAGGTCGCCATGAGATCCATTAGGGGAAGACCCCAGCGCCTTACCAGAAGCGCAAAGACTTCGGGGTGAAGGACCCACTCGCCCGGGTCCACCCTTCGGCGACTCAGAAAATCCGCCTCTACATTCTCTACGCCTGCCACATGCTGTGCCGACAGACACTGCAGATGCGATTCAGCCCAAGCCAGCAACTGAGCTGCCTCCTGCTCCAGTGCCACGCTGCCGGTGCCGCCCTGCCGATTTATGTAAGCGACTGTGGTCTCATTGTCCGAGAGAACCCGCATCGCCTGCCATGCAGGAGTCCCCTGAAACGCTTGTAGAGCCAGAAACACCGCTCGCATCTCCAACCGATTGATGGACCATTCCTTCTCCACCATTGACCACAGGCCCTGGGCATACGCGTCCCCGCAACACGCCCCCCACCCCAGAAGACTGGCATCCGTGGTCAGCAGCTTCCAGGATGGGGGTTCCAAGGGCATGCCCGCGGCTAGAGTCTCTGGCCGTAACCACCACCGAAGATCCAGGCGGACCGCCTGGGGACAGATCAACCGCCGAGATAACGCATCGCGCTGATGAGACCAATGCCGGAGGAGCGCGGCCTGAGGTTTTCGCATATGCGCTCTGGCCCAAGGCACCACCTCTATCGTCGCTGCCATCGTGCCGAGCAACTGGAGATACTGCCACGCCGTAGGCGCTGGCTGCCGGAGAAAGTGCCGCACTAGCTCCCGCAGCACTCGCGCCCGCTGATCCGGCAAGAACACTCTCGCCTGAAGCGTCTCGAAGCGCGCCCCCAAGTATTCCAATGACTGCGAGGGAGTCAACCTGCTCTTCGCAAAGTTGACCACCCAGCCCAGACTCCGTAGCAACCGCACCACCCTTGCGGTGGCCTCCACACTCTCCGCACGAGACTTTGCCCGAATTAACCAATCGTCTAGATAAGGATGCACGAGCACCCCCTCCTTGTGAAGAGCCGCCGCTACAACTACCATGACCTTTGTGAACGTGCGGGGCGCCGTCGCCAGGCCGAAGGGCAACGCCTGAAACTGAAAATGTCCCATGGGAACCGCAAACCGCAGGTAGCGCTGGTGCTCCCGCCGAACTGAGATATGCAGGTAAGCCTCCGTGAGGTCGAGCGAAGTCAGAAACTCCCCCTGCCTGACGGCTGCTATGACGGACCGAAGGGTCTCCATGCGAAAGTGAGTGACCCGGAGACACCGATTGACCCTTTTTAAATCGAGGATAGGACGAAAGGAGCCCTCCTTTTTCGGCACCATGAAATAGATGGAGTACCGACCGGAACCGCACTGGTCCTTTGGCACCGGAACGATGGCCCTGAGGCACAACAACCGCTGCAATGTGTCGAAGACGGCCCTCCGCTTGAGCGGAGCACTGCAGGGCGAAAGAACAAAGGAATCTAACACGGGACAATGAAGCTCGAGAGCGTAGCCCTCCCGGATTACCTCCAGAACCCACTGATCTGACGTAAGTTGGACCCAGGCAGGGTAGAATTCCCGCAACAGCCCCCCAACGGGAACTACACCCACCTGAGCCCGCCTCATCTCATTGGGACTTTTTACCAGAGGCGGAAGGAAAGGTGGAGAAACCTCTGCCGGCTCCTCTAAAGCCACGAAACCCCTGGCTTCTACTCGGGAACTGTCCACGCTGGGGCAGACCAAAACGAGCCGCCTGAAAACGGCGAAAATCCCGAGGAGCAGCTCGAGACCCAGAGGCAGCCATGACCAGCTTCGGTTTATCCTCTGGAAGACGACCCCCTTTAGACTCACCGAGATCCTTAACCAGCTTTTCCAAATCCTCACCAAATAACTTACCCCGAAAGGGAAGTTTACTGAGACAAGCCTTGGAAGAACTATCGGCCGCCCAATTGCGCAACCATAAATACCTGCGCGCCGCTACAACAGAGGCCATGGACTTAGCTCCACTACGGATGAGATCATAATGGATGTCCGACAAATAGGTGGCCCCAGACTCCAAACGCGCCGCATCCTCTACCTGCGCTGTCCCGACATCCCCCTGTAATCGCTGGGACCAGCGCAAGCAACCTCTCGCAACCCAAGCCCCCGCTACGGCGGCTTGCATAGAGAGGGCACAGACATCAAACACCTGCTTCAACAGCGTATCTAACTTCCTATCCTGCACATCCTTCAACGCTGCGGCGCCCTCAACCGGTATCGTAGTCTTCTTAGTGATGGCTGACACTGCCGCATCAACCTTTGGAGACCGAAAAAGCTCCCTATCCTGATCCGACAATGGATACAGGCGCGACAAGGCCCGAGAGCCCCGCAGCGCCAATTCGGGCGAGTCCCACTCCTCCTGAATCATCCCTCTAAAGACTCTATGGAGGGGAAAGACCCGGTGGGACTTGCGCACCGCCTGGAGCAGAGGATCCTCCAGAGCATCCTCCGACGCCGTCGCCTCCGCAGGCATATTCAACGTTTTGAGAGTCTCGGCAAACAAAGCCGGAAGCTCTTCCCTCCTAAACACCCTGACGAGCTGACTATGCTGCTCCGAGTCAGGTAACTCTCCCTCCTCAAGCTCCTCACCGGAGGTGTTATCCAGGTCCACGTCCTCCGCCCCGAGGTTTTCCCCCAGATGAGACGGAGAATCCTCCTCCGCGGACCCTTTGGCTACTTTCGCAGCAGGAGCACCGTCCTACGCCCGAAGCAGGGACCCCGGACGTTTCAGCCCCTCCGAAGCACGAGCCGAAGAGACTAAGCCGGGTTGCAGGAGCGCAAAAGCTTGTTGCATGAGAGAGAAAAAATCTGGCGGAATCCCCGGAGCGAGGGCCACCGACGTCTGCCCCTGCGAAGCCGAGGACCCCTCCCCCGGGGAAGACTCCGGCCCCTGAAAATCCAGAGTCGGAGGTAAAGCCGGTACCTCCCCCACGTAAGCTCCTCACCTGCGACGGCCGGAGAAGGAGCTGAAGCTTCCATAACGTTGGAAACCAGAGTACAGGACCCACACACACTGGATCCTGACAGCAAATCCCACTTAGCTCCACAAACCACACAGCGTGGCTTCGCAGGCATACTCAGAGGGAAGCACTCCTGCCACCCCCTGTCCGTGGGTCCGCAGCACAGCCCAGCAAAAAAGGGAGCTTGTGAGGCTGAATCCAGAAACCCCCGTTTAAAAGTAAAGATTTTTTTTTTTAAAATTCTGCACACACTATGATGCTAAGGCACCCCCAAGTCGAACCCAGGTGGTCTGCAGCCAAAACGAGAGTTATTAAGCCCAGAAAAAGCAAATTAAAAGCAAAAAAGAAAATCGGGATTTTTTCAAAATGGCCGCCGCAGCCGATTCCCGCCGAAAAAATCACGCGACAGGCCACCCCGAGAGCAATAAAAAATCAAACTTAGGCACCCGCCCCTATTAAACCCAAAGGGGGCCCCCAAAAAATAGCAAATGAAGCACCTTCTACTCACCACAGCAAGATGGGGTGAAGGAGAGAGGGAGAGATGCAGCAGCCTCGCTGGAGCTCAGCCTGACTGTGGCTTCAGCTCCAACACCAGCAGCAGTTTGTCAGCTGCCCTGCCCACTCGGGGCCACTGCTGTTAGCCTGCAACCTGCTCCTCACCCTTCAAAGCGGGTTCGGGAGCAGGGAGGCGCAGAAATATCCCTGTGCTGACTGAACCCCACAGTGCTCGTTTAAACAATGGGGCAGGTAAAGGAAAGAAGTAAAAGTTAGAGGAAAAGTAAGAGGAGGGAGGGGGGAAAGATGGAGCCAGAGGAAGAAATCTCCTGCACCAGCACAGCTCCTGCAATCAAAAAACCCAGAAGGGCAAATCAATAAAAGTAAAGTCAAATTTAAAGTTAAATGTATTCTATTTAGCTCTGCCTATATTCCTAACTGAGCCCAGAACCAGGCTCAGAATCTCCTTCAGCTGCTTGGAGACTGAAAGTACTGGTGAGAAGGGGCGGTCCTTGCCTACTTATACTGGTGCCAGCAAAGCGATGATGTATTTCAGTCTCCAAAGCTGCTGGAGGAGGTTGACAACTCTATGGTTCCGGGACTGGACTAGAGGGACGCTAAGGAACTGTTCGTTTGTCTGTTAATTAGAAACAAATATGAAGGCTCAGGTAGTATGTGGAAACCACCTGCCTCTGAATGCCCCAACAGATTCTTTGAAGATGGTGTTACCTTTAACTGGATCAACATATCAATAAAAAAACAGGGAATAGAACAGTTCACAGCAAAGCATACAGTGCTCTGTGTTAATCTATGTGCATGTAACTGAGAATGTGGGCAGATGAATATGTAAACTGGGCAGGAGTCTATGCAAAAATACCATTACGTCAGATGTTTTATCTAACTGCTAGAAGCTGCTTTGCCACTGACAGTATCTACAAGCACACTGAATGAACTTTCTGTGCATTTATGGCCCAGTTATTTGTACCTTTTATAGTCTGCGTGCTCTCTGATGAGAAGTGAGCGTAGCGATAGTCTCACTGTATGGGATAACTTTGCTGACGCATTTTCTTCTGCGCAGATGTGATCATGTTTCCTCGTATGTCTTGCATTAGGCAAATGCAGAGCTGTGTCTAGGATAATGTGTACCTGATTGTTCTATTTAGCAAAGTGCTGGAGATGTGTAGGAAGGGCAGAGAAGCATTGTTACTGTGATCTCTGCTCCCCAGCACTGTGACGAAAATTGATAGTTTTATTTCTGCAATATTGTTTGACTAATTTTCCTGACATTACATGGTCTTGAAAGCATGCCTCTAGATAATTCTAATCTCAGTCTAGCTGAAGATATCAAAGCTTTTTCCTACAGAACCAGTCCGGCTGCTAAAACTCAGCACCTCAATGAAAGAGGCACCCCAACACCAGCAGCTTAAAAGGATACACTTCTGGAGGCGGCTCAGCCCTGGAGAGGATTTCTTCTGCTTTCTCCTCCACATCCGACGTGTCCACTGGGGCCTTCTCTATCTTGAAAGCTGTGATCCACTGCTTAGGCATGGACTCCACAAAGCCAAACTTTCCTCCCTCTTTCCTGTTCACACCAAGAAATTGGAGAGTAAATTCTGGATTAGAAGCTCCCCAGCCTAACACCTGACAACAGAAACAACTTTCTTTGAGTGTTCCCAAATTCTAATCTAACCCTGCTCCCCCCCCCCCAAAAAAAACAACTTGATTTGTACAAGCATGATACTTGACAAGAGATCTCTGAAGAAACAGTTTGTAATGCTGCTCCAGAGTCTTCCCCTGTGGAACCACATAGACAGCTTTTCCTCAGTGAAAAAGGTCTGCTGTTTGTGAATCGTTCTTACACCTTTGAGATTTAATTTAATCCCAGTTTTTATATTCCTCTACATTATACAGACCCTACTTAAATTAATACTCCACTTTTATCTAACCTAGCCAATCTTTACCTAACCTCCTTTTATACTAGCAACGGTCCTTTTCACTCTCCTTTTTAACCTTCCCTTTTTTGGATGACATGCCATCACTAGACTTGTAAATAATTTGTAAATAAGTTACTTTTGGAATTATGTAAACTTTGATTACCTTTTCCAGCAGCAGTTATATTGTTGAAACATTTTAATTGTAACCCGCTTTGATTCCCTGATATAGCGGTATAAAAAAAACCTCACAAATAAATAAATAACATATTACATATAGTAAAATATAAAATACTGAATAAATAGTAGATAAGACATATAGCCTAGAAGAAAAAATGAAAAAAATGAAAATATACGTAGCATGTAATCAATAATAAGTAATAGACAAAAGAAAATATGACGACATTTTCCTTACCTGTTAATTTCCTTTCCTTGAATCCAATATAAGTTCCTCCCTGCCTGTGTGGGGCCATGGAAAATAGGCGGAAAGGACCACCTCCTGATTGAGGTGGAAAGGAGATATCACCTTGGAGAGAAATTTGGGGTGTGTGCGGAGCATTACCCTGTTCCTATAAAACCTCATATATGGCAGATCCGCCATCAAGGCCTGGAGTTCGCTCACCTCCCGAGCGGACGTGATGGCCACCAGAAAAGCCACTTTCCAGGAGAGGTATCTCAAATGGCAAGTGGCCAGAGGCTCAAACGGCGGTCTGGTTAGTTGGGAGCGCACCACAACATTAAGGTCCCATTCCGCCATCGGAGGGCAGAGAGTGGGCTTTGAGAGCAAAAGGCCCCTAAGGAACCTGGAGACCAGGGGTTGGTTCAAGATGGATTTTCCCTCCACAGGGTGATGGTAAGCAGCTATGGAACTGAGGTGCACTTTCACCGATTTAGACTTCAGGCCGACATCCGAAAGGTGCACTAAGTACTGCAGTACTAGTTGCATGCAGCAGGAGAAAGGGTTCTCTACCTTCTACGTGCACCAGACGAAGAATCTTCTTCACTTAAAAGCATATGCTCGTCTGGTGGAGGGTTTTCAGGAGGCCAGCAGGATCTCCTTGACTTCCCCTGGAAGATTGAAAGGGGTCAAGGCTACCCTTTCAGCAGCCATACTGTCAATGTTAGCGACCCCAGTTTGGGGTGCAGGAGGGAGCCCAAAAGAGCGAGTATGAGCCCATGGCCCCCTTGCTTGTTCACGTAAAACATGGTAACCTGGTTGTTGGTTTGGATCAGCATGGGGAGGTTGCATAAGAGGTGACGGAATGTTCGCAAGACCAGAAAGATAGCCCTGAGCTGCAGGAGAGACTCCTGCTGTGACCAGCTGCCTTGAGTGCGAAGGTCCTCGCAGTGTGTCCCGCAACCCAAGAGGCAGGCGTCCATGGTCAGGGCCCTCTGTGGCACAGGCGCCCGGAAGGGCATCCCTGCCTGGAGGTGGAGCAGGGACTGCCATCAGTTGAGGGATATCGCTAGCTGGTGAGTGATCTTGATAAGAACATAAGATATGCCATACTGGGTCAGAACAAGGTCCATCAAGCCTAGTATCCTGTTTCCAACAGTAGCCAATCTAGGTCATACGTACCTAGCAGTTTCCCCAAAAGACACAGGTTCCACAATGCTTGTACTGGGTCAAGCATTGATATCCTGGGTCCCTTCTTAATAATGGTTTATGGACCTTTCCTCCAGGAACTTGTCCAAACCTTTTTTTAAATCCAGCTACACTAACAGCCTTTACTGGGGGCGCACCCGCGCCTGGCTGGCCCGCACCTGAGGGCCACGCCTGAGGGTCTCGCCAGAGGGCCCTTTGGCGTGGCCCTTAGGCGCGGGCCCAAGGTCGCTCTGGCGTGAGCCATTTACCCTGCTCCTCTTAATCTCCATAGCTACCCAGGGCCAAGCAGGCTCAATCGCTCCTCCACACTTCGCCTCCTGCCCCCAACCATCTCACGATCACCACCCCATTACCTTAAAGTAACTCTGCCTTAGACTTGCTCCCACTGTTGGCATTGATCTCCCTCTCCATTACCCGCTTGGAACTTGCTAACCAATGCCTGCATAGAACTGCTACCCATTGTTGCATAGAACTGCTACCCACTGCCTGCATAGAACCGCTACCCACTGCCTGCATAGAACCGCTACCCACTGCCTGCATAGAACCGCTACCCATTGTTGCTTAGAACCGCTACCCATTGTTGCACAGAACTGCTACCCATTGCTTGCATAGATCTTGCTACCCACTGCCTGCATAGAAATTGTTGCCCATTGCCATGGCCCCACATCACACTGTCCTCCTATTCCTCATCCTCCCCAACTGCATCCCCTCCTACTAACACCCTCCATCCTCTCCCCCTTCCCCCCCCCTTCCTCACTTCTCCCTTACCTAGCATCTGCTCTTGAGCTTCAGCACACCATCCCCCACATTCAACCAACCCCTCTCTCTCTCTAAGGCAACCCCACCCTTGCTTCCGCCGTATCGTCTCCGCTTTACCACGCTCTCTACTACTCCTCCTCCTCCTCCTCTCATCAGGTAATATCAACACCAACCCTGGCCCCCCTCGATTTCTCTCTCATACCAAGAAAGTTCCTCACGTACCTTATCTAATCTCATCCACATCCCGCTCCTCCCCCCTTCCACCCTCCCTCACTCATCCCCCAATCACTCATACAGAGATATCAACCCCAACCTTATCTCCAAAAGGAATCCTCACATAACTATTCTGATACCATCAATATCACCCCTCATTCACCCCTCCCTTCCCTTCCCTCAAATCCCTCTTGGAGGGCACACACACACAGACATATCCACCCGCACCCTGCTCCCTCTAAATCTCTGCACTTCTCTAGAAATAAAGCCTCACGTTATTCTGATAAGAAATCCTCACGTAACTTATCTAACCTTATCCATATCCCTCTCCTTTCCCATCCGCTCTCCCATTTTCATGTGCCCTATGGTACGTATGCTCAGTCACTAACAAACTTCCTTTTACTCATGATCTCTTTATCTCAAATGCCCTACACCTTCTTGCCCTGACTGAGACCTGGCTCTCCACAGACGACACCGTATCCATTGCCTCTCTCTGCTATGGGGACTACCAGTTCTCCCATACACCTCAATCTACTGGTCGAGGTGGTGGTGTTGGTCTCCTACTTTCTCCCTCCTGCCAATTCCAACCTCTCCTGCTACCTCAGTCACCCTCCTTCGAAGTCCTCTCCATTTGCCTCCTCATACCACTTCCCCTCCGTGTTGCTGTTATTTATCGCCCACCCGACAAATCCCAATCGACCTTCCTCACCGACTTCGACTCCTGGCTCTCCGTCTTTCTAGATCCCTCCTCCCCCACTCTTATTCTTGGTGATTTTAATATTCATGTCGACAACCCCTCCGACCCCCATGCCTCAAAGTTCCTTGCCCTCATCTCCTCATACGACCTCCAACTTTGCTCTACCGCCCCCACCCACCTACACGGCCACAGCCTTGACCTAATACTCCCGAAATCCATCACCAAATGCAACAAAGCCTCTAGAAATCGCGCCTTTGCCTTAACTGTCATGCTGGAACAACCTACCGCCCAACATTCGAGCCATAAACAACCTTCACCAATTCAGAAAGGCTTTGAAACACTACCTTTTCCTTCAATGCTTTCCCAACTCTGAGGACATCACTTAGCCACAGCCCATCCATACCCTCCCGACCAACCCTGATTCTACAACCACAGCGACCTTTAAATAGCATGCATAAGATAGATTGAAGAGTTATGTACATAGTTTTACCTATTCTCCAAGTTTAAATCCCTTGTTTTACTGTAAGTCCAATGTAAGACCCCACACTGGACATTTGTGTTACTTGTAAACCGTGCTGATATTAAATAGTGCGGTATATAAACAATGTTAAATAAATAAATAAATACTCTTCTCTAATTCCTCTCCCTCAAACTTCCGCAACTCAATCCTTCCTTCATCTGAACATCACCTTTTAACCTTTACTCTTCAGCTTCCGCCGTCTCAACCTCATCCTGTCTCCTCCAACCTATTTAGAAACTTCCATAATATTGATCCCTGACTCTCTTCTCCACCATTTCTCCATCTCTTTCCTCCATTTTATCCTCCAAATCCATCGACGAGGCACTATCTTCCTACAATGCTATACTATCCTCAGCTCTTTATTTTATTTTATTTATATTCTCTTATATACCGCGCTATTCTGCATCAGTGCGGTTTACATTGAACAAACTGAAATTACATTGAACAGGGCATTATAACTTGGAGATAACTATTTACAGGGAACAAGGGCTATGGAGGGTTAAGTGGCTTACCCAAGACCATAAGGAGCACCTGTGGAACTAGAAACCCCAGTCCTTCCAGCCCAAGGTTGCTGTCCTCTAGTGGGATTTGAACCCCCGACCTTCCGGCCTGAAGTACCTTGCCCCAACCACTAGGCCACTTCTCCACTTTTGCCCCACCCACCCCACATCCAGTCAAACGATCTACTCCCCAGTCCTGGCTTTCACCCACAACCTGCTATCTACACACCAGCACACATTCCGCCGAACGTGCCTGGTCCAAATCCCGCTCCCCAGAGGACCTGCTACACTTCAAATTCATGCTTGGCTCCTTCCAGTCAGCCATAGCACTTGCCAAGCAAGATTACTACATCCACCTGACCAACTCCCTTGCCTCTGATCCTCACCGTTTCTTTAATACTCTCAATTCTCTCCTCAAGGTCCCCCCGCCCCTGGTCCCGCTCTCCCTTTCTGCCCAAACCCTAGCCGACTACTTCCATGACAAAATCTATAAGATTACCCTCCAATTCCCCACCCCCTCATATACCTCCCCCCCTCCCCAATTCTCCACCACCATCCATACTTCCTCTGCTACCCTCTCCACTCCTTCTTACCTCCTCCAAACCCACCACATGTTCAGCTGGCCCTATCCCCACCCATCTCCTACACCCCATCTCCCCCACCATTGTACCCCCCCCCCCATCTCTCACATCCTCAATCTTTCACTCTCTACTGCCACTGTCCCCGTTGACTTCAAACATGCTGTTGTCACACCCCTCCTCAAGAAACCCTCACTCGATCCAACATGTCCTTCTAACTATCGACCCATCTCCCTCCTTCCCTTCATATCCAAACTACTAGAGCAGTCCACTGCCGCTGCCTCAACTTCCTCACCTCCCAGGCTCTCCTGGACCCACTACAATCCGGCTTCCGTCCCTTACACTCCACTGAAACGGCTCTCGCAAGAGTCTCCAATGACCTGTTCCTGGCTAAATCTAAGGGCTACTCTATCCTCATCCTTCTTGATCTCTCTGCTGCTTTTGACACCGTTGACCACAATCTTCTCCTCACCACCCTCTCCTCCCTTGGCTTCAAGGACCTGGTACTATCCTGGTTCTCCTCCTACCTCTCCCATCGCTCATTCAGTGTATGCTCTGGCGGCGGCTCCTCCTCCTCCTCCCCTACCCCACTCCACGTAGGTGTACCCCAGGGATCCATCTTGGGCCCCCTCCTTTTCTCTCTCTACACCCAAGCCCTTGGCACACTTATCTCCTCCCACGGCTTTCAGTACCATCTTTATACCGATGACTCCCAAATATACCTCTACACCTAATATTTCTCCAGCAACCCAGTTCAAGATCTCTGCCTGCCTCTCCGACATCGCTGCCTGGATGTCTCACCGCCGATTGAAATTGAACATGGCCAAGACTGAACTCCTTGCCTTTCCCCCCCAACTCCTCCCCTCCTCTTCCCCCCTTCAGTCTATGTGGACGGAGCTACTATCCTTCCTGTTCCCTTGGCCCGTAACCTAGGAGTTATCTTTGACACCTCTCTCTCCTTCTCTGCTCATATCCAGCTTGTAGCCAAGACCTGCCACTTCTTTCTCTACAACATTGGCAAATAGCGTAGTTACTCACCTGTAACAGGTGTTCTCCAGGAGCAGCAGGAATCAGTCCTCACTTATGGGTGACGTCGGCGCCGACGGAGCCCTCGCGGAGCAATTTTCCCCAGCTTTCAAAGAAAGCCTTTGGGAATTGCAGCGCGCATGCGCGGTCCCCTTCCCGCCCAAGGGTGCCATCTTAGCCAGTCAGATGACATAGCTAAAAAAGACAGCATAAAAATTTGCAAAAAAACTAAAGCAGATGATTGCAACTCCACGGGGAGGAGGGAGGGTTGTGAGGACTGATTCCTGCTGCTCCTGGAGAACACCTGTTACAGGTGAGTAACTACGCTTTCTCCAGGACCAAGCAGGAAGTCAGTCCTCACTTATGGGACTCCCAAGCTCAAGGCTACCGGAGACCCTAAGCACAAAAATGAGCTCCCTCTAGCTCAGCAGCACAGAAGGAAAGAATCTTCGCTGAATTATTACCCACCGGTAGCCCACATCCGGGATGGAGGGTAGGAGTTGCTCAGACCTCGAAGAGATTACGGAGGACTGCCTGTCCGAAAGCACTGTCCCTGCGGGACTCCCTCTCGAGACAGTAATGGACCGCAAAAGTCTGGCTCGAAGACCAAGTAGCGGCCCGGCAGATGTCTGCCAGCGGAACAGAGCGGAGGTAAGCCACTGACGTAGCCTTTGCCCGAACGCAATGAGCCGTGACTCGACCTTCCAAGGAGAGTCCGGCTGCCCCATAAGCCCAAGAGATACAGTCCGCAACCCAGATGGACAGAGTACGCTTGGAGACCGGGAGCCCCAATTTATTGGGGTCAAAAGACACAAAAAGCTGAGCAGCTTTACGGTGCTCCCGCGTACGGTCAAGGTAGAAGTTCAAAGCCCTTCTACAGTCCAGGGTATGGAGGACCGTTTCAGCTCGGCTGGAGTGTGGTCTGGGAAAGAAGGTTGGAAGTACCACCTCCTGATTGATGTGAAAAGGGGAGACCACTTTTGGAAGAAATTTTGGGTGAGCCCGTAGGACTACCCTATTTTTGTAGAACCGAGTGTAAGGGGGATCAGACACGAGGGCCTGCAATTCACTTACGCGTCTAGCGGAAGTGAGGGCTATCAAGAACAGTGTTTTCCAAGAAAGAAAACGGAGAGAACAGGTAGCCATAGGTTCAAAAGGCGGACAGGTGATCCGCTGTAAAACCACATTCAGGTCCCAGTCAGGCGCTGGCGGGCGCAGAGGTGGTTTAAGTAGAAGGAGACCTCGGAGAAACCTCGCTACGAGAGGGTCGTTGGAGAGAGGTCTGCCGTCCACCGGTACATGATGCGCTGAAAGAGCACTGAGGTGAACTTTGACGGAGTTGGACTTAAATCCCAGATTAGAGAGGTAAAGCAAGTACTGCAAGACCACCGACACCGGGCAGGAGAAGGGATCCTGAGACTGTCGGGTACACCAAACGGAAAAGCGACGCCATTTAAGGGCGTAGCATTTTCGAGTAGAAGGTCGCCGAGAAGCTAGGACGACCTCTTCCACCTCTGCCGGCAGGAGGAGGGGAGCAAGGACTACCCTCTCAGCAGCCAGGCCATCAGATTGAGAGACCTGAGGTTGGGGTGTAGCAGAGACCCCTGATCCTGAGTGAGGAGATCCGGTTGAAACCCCAGAGGGAACGGATCCTCCACCGCTAATTGCAGCAGGAGTGGAAACCACGGCTGTCTGGGCCAGCGAGGAGCCACCAGGATCATGAAGGCTTTGTCTCGGAGAACCTTGAAGAGAGTCCGAGAGACTAGCGGGATGGGAGGGAAAGCATACAGAAGGCTCCCCGACCATGAGAGTAGAAAAGCGTCCGCCGCAACCCGGAGGGGGTGTGGCTGACGAGAGCAGAAGCGAGGAAGTTGCCGGTTGTGAGGACTGGCAAAGAGATCCAGCGTGGGGAGGCCCCACTTTAGAAAGAGCTTCTGAACTACCAAGGGATCCAGACGCCACTCGTGCGGCTGGAGGATCCTGCTGAGTTTGTCCGCCAGGCAATTCTCTTGGCCTGGGAGATAAACTGCCTTGAGGAGAACGCCGTGACTGACGGCCCAAGAGCAGAGCTTCTGTGCCTCCCGACAGAGGAGGAAGGAGCCCGTGCCCCCCTGCTTGTTCACGTAGAACATGGCAACTTGATTGTCCGTCTGGACAAGGACGGACTGGTGAGAAGTCAGGTGGGAGAAGGCCTTGAGAGCCAGGCGGATCGCCCTGAGCTCCAGGAAGTTGATCTGCTGAGCAGACTCCCACGTGGTCCAGAGGCCCTGAGTACGTGCCCCTTGGCAATGCGCTCCCCAGCCCAGGAGGGATGCATCTGTTGTCAGCACCCGGGCCGGCTGAGGTGACTGGAAAGGCATGCCGAATATCAGGTTCGGCCGCTGGAGCCACCACCGGAGAGACAAGATCAGCGGCTCGGAGACGCGCACTAGGTCTGCTAGGCCGCCTGTGGCTTGTCGCCACTGCCGGCGGAGACACCATTGAGCAGGCCGCATATTCAGGCGGGCATTGGGGGTCACATGGACGGTGGAAGCCATATGGCCGAGTAGTCTCAGGAAGCGCCTGGCGGAGACCAGGGGCTGGCTGCGAAAACGGTCGGCTAGGTCCATGAGCCGTTGAGCCCTGTCGAGCGGTAGGTACGCTCGTGCCTGAGGAGTGTGCAGCCTTGCGCCGATGAACTCGAGATCCTGTGAGGGGAGCAAAGTGGACTTTGCGAAGTTTATAACAAAGCCCAAGTACTGCAGAAGAGTCACCGTGCGGCGCGTGGCGTTGGTGACCTCCAGAGCGGACGCTGCTCTGATGAGCCAGTCGTCGAGGTACGGAAAGACATAGAGGCCGTGAAGCCGGAGATGGGCCGCCACCACCGCGAGACATTTTGTGAAGACTCGCGGTGCGGAGGATAGGCCAAAGGGCAGTACTCTGTACTGGTAATGATTTCCTGCCACCACAAACCTTAGGTATTGGCGGTGGCTGGGGTGGATGAGGATGTGCGTGTAGGCATCCTTTAGATCCAAGGAGCATAGCCAATCTCCCTGCTGGAGGTAGGGCAGAAGGATTCCAAGGGTAAGCATTTTGAACTTCTCCCGCACGAGGAACTTTTTGAGGTTGCGCAAGTCCAGGATGGGTCTGAGGCCTCCTGTTCTTTTTGGTATTAGAAAATACCGGGAATAAAAGCCTTGACCCTTCAGGTGGTGGGGCACCGGTTCCACCGCCTGATCCCGTAGAAGACCTGCTAACTCCTGAAGGAGTAATTCCCTGTGCAGAGGGGGTCGTGGAGCTTCTCCCGGAAAATAGGAGGGAGGGACCTGGTGGAAGTGGAGAAGATAGCCTTCTCGCACGACTTGAAGCACCCAGGTATCTGAGGTGATGCTGGACCACCTGTGGGCGAAGTGAACCAGCCGGCCTCCGGTACTGGGAGGAGCCAGCGGGGGGGAGAGGCTATGCTTAAGGAGTCAAAAACCCCCACCCTGCGGAGCAGGGGCTGGTGGTGCAGGCTTGGGGGCTTGCTGCCTACGGGACCCGTTACCCCGTCCCTTGGCCTGCTGGCCCTGTTGGGGAGCTGCAGGGGCCTGATAGTGGGGGTATTGTTTGTAGGCAGTCGCCTTCCTCGGGTAAAAGGACTTCTTTCCCGAGCCCTTCTTTTTCTGGGAAGGGGCGGAGGTCTTCCTAGAAAGCCTAGTCCTGGTGAGAGTCTCTGTCTCAATTTGTGCAGCCTTATCAGCCATGGGCTTGCCAAAGAGGTTTTCGCCTCGGCAAGGGACATCGACCAACTTGTCCTGCACCCAGGGCTCAAGGTCAGACGACTGAAGCCAAGCCTGTCGGCGGGCACCGATGCCGGCTGCGGCCACTCGAGCCGATGCTTCAAAGCCATCATAGGCTGCTCGGGACATGAATTTTGAGCATTCCCGAATGCCAGTGGACAAGGCCAGGAACCTCCGCAAGGGTTCCTCGGACAAACCAGCGGAGAGTATCCGGCTAGCTCTTTAGCCAGGTCTCGGAGATACATGCCCATGTATAGCTGGTAGGTCTGGACACGACAGGCGAGCATAGAGCCCTGGAAACACTTCTTACCAAGGCCATCCAGGTTACGGGCCTCCCTGCCAGGAGGCACCGAGGAGTGCATCTTCTGGCTCTTAAGACGATGCATGGCCGATTCCACTACCATGGAATGGTGTGGTAGCTGTGCTTTCTGGAAGCCAGGGCTCTTGCGGACTCGATAGATAGAATCGACCCGCTTGCTCAGGACCGGCGAGGTGGCCGGACTCTCCCACATGCGGAAGAGTAGTCGTTCCAGCATGGGAGGAACCGGTACAGTAAAGTGTTCCCTGGCGGGAGAGTCATACTGGAGGGCGTCGAGCTCTTCGGCTCGAGGCTCCTCCTCGGGATCCGCAGGGAAGGCCAAAGCCTTGGCCATATCCCTGACGAAGTCCGAGAACCGGGCATCCTACGGGGGGGACTGCTTCCGAGGTTTGGACTCAGGTGAGTCCGAGGGGACACACCGAGTCCGAAAAGAATCAGGCGACTCTTCCTCTTCAGACTCCCAGACCGACTCCGACTTTGGAGGATAGTTTGCCACAAGGCCCACAGATCATTTCTTCATGATCCGGGCCCAGGCAGCGGAGGCAATTGTCGTGTGTGTCAGTTAGTGACATATTTCGGTCACACTGACCACACCGCTTGAAACCACTGGCAGCCATCGGGGGAAAAAGGGCCCCGGCGAGGTCAAAGGACCGGGCTGCCAGGGAAAAACCGAAACGAAAACTGACTAAGTCAGAAAAACCGAAAAATAAGAAGAGGACTCGTGACCGGCGTCGCGAGTCCGGCGGGAAAAAGACCGAATGAAAAAACAGAGTAATTCTAAAGAAAATCAACTTTTTCGCGGGGACACGACGGGTACGTCTGTAGGGCTCCGCGGAAAAAAGAAGACTGGCTAAGATGGCACCCTTGGGCGGGAAGGGGACCGCGCATGCGCGCTGCAATTCCCAAAGGCTTTCTTTGAAAGCTGGGGAAAATTGCTCCGTGAGGGCTCCGTCGGCGCCGACGTCACCCATAAGTGAGGACTGACTTCCTGCTTGGTCCTGGAGAACCGCCCCTTCCTCTCTGAACACACCACCAAAACGCTTATCCACTCCTTAATCTCCTCTCGCCTCGATTACTGCAACCTACTCCTTGCTGGTCTCCCTGTCAGCCACCTCCTTCCCCTTCAATCTATACAAAATCATGCTGCTCAACTAATCTTCCGCCAATCTCGCCATGCCCACATTACTCCTCTTCTCAAGTCGCTTCACTGGCTCCCTGTCCAATTCCACATCCAATTCAAACATCTCCTACTGACCCATAAATGCATTCACTCCACAGCCCTTCAATACCTCTCATCTCTTATCTCTCCCTACATCCCCTCTCGGAACCTGCGCTCCGCTAGCAAATTACTTTTATCTATGCTTTTCACCCACACCGCTAACTCCCGACTTTGCTCCTTTCACCTTGCTGCACCTCACGCCTGGAACAGCCTACCTGCGTCTATACGCCAAGCACCCTCCCTGGCCCTCTTCAAATCCAGGTTGAAGACCCACCTTTTCACCGTCGCTTTCAGATCCTGACTTCTATCCTTATTTTATCTTAACCCCCGCCAACCCTCATGACCAAATTGTATAGACCATACCATGCCTTGCACTAAACTGACCAATGCTCTGTAATCTTCTGACTAGATTGTAAGCTACAATGAGCATGACTCTGACAGGCAGGGACTGTCTCTTGTTTAGTGGCTGCCTCTTGTAGGTTAGCTGTACAGCACTGCGTGCGTGGCAGTTTATAAGTGGCAAATAGTAAATAGTAGAAGGCTCTGCTGCTTTCGGCGTGGGCAGCAAGGATCTCGGGCCCGGCACCGGCACTCTTGCGAGTATGTCCTCGATGAGGACTACGGTCTCGAGGAACCTCACATGGTGTCCGTTGGCTGAGGAATCCTTTTTGAGGACCATGGTGGGATGCTTCTCCTCCGAGTGGTCTTACCGTGTTTCTCCAGTGGAACCTTGACGGACTTAGAGGATTATTTTCTTCTTTCGCTCGGGGCAGAGGTCTTCTCAGAGGAGGCATTGCTGCGGGACTCCGAGGACGCTCGGGCCTCACAGGAAGTGCTGGGCTTGGAGCTCAGCGTTCGGGAGGCCGGTGCAAAGTCGGACCTTGGGAACAGTTTCTCCTACAACTCCGACCTCTTTTTATTGGTTTTAGGCATCATGGCCTGGCACAGGTCACAGGAGGTACCATCATGGTCCGGGGTCCCAGGCAGCGTAAGCAGCAGTAATGGGTGTTGGTTACTGACAGGTTTTGAATACAGTGGTCACATTTTTTGAACCCACCGGGGAACATGGTGGGAAAAACACCTGGATGGGGTTGATGACTCCTGGGCAAAAAAGAGTAGTTACTCACCTGTAACAGGTGTTCTCCAGGAGCAGCAGGAATCAGTCCTCACTTATGGGTGTCGACACCGATGAAGCCCCAGCGGAGCATTTCCCCAGCTTTCCATGAAAGCCTTTGGGAATGCTGGCACGCATGCGCGGTTCACTTCCTGCCTAAAGGTGCCATCTTACCTCAGTCAAATGACATAGCTAAGAACAGCACACAAAAATGTAAAAATTAAACTATGTACAACTGCAACTCCAAGGGGAGGAGGGAGGGTAGTGAGGACTGATTCCTGCTGCTCCTGGAGAACACCTGTTACAGGTGAGTAACTACTCTTTCTCCAGGACCAAGCAGGAAGTCAGTCCTCACTTATGGGTGACTCCCCAGCTCTGGGCTAACAGGAACCCAGGCTGAACAAGAGAACTCCCTCTAGTCTCAGCAACACTGAAAAGGCTTTTCAAGAACACAACCTCCACAGGTAGCCCAACCAGAGGGCAGGAGTTGCCTAGACCTCAAAGAGATTCCTAAGTACTGCTTGGCCAAAAGCACTGTCCCTACGGGACTCCCTCTCCAGACAGTAGTGGGCTGCAAAAGTCTGGCTTGAAGACCAAGTAGCAGCCCTGCAGATGTCTTGCAATGGAACAGAGCGGAGATGAGCCACTGATGCAGCCATTGCCCTCACACGGTGGGCCGTGACCCTACCCTGCAAAGGAAGGTCAGCCGCCTTGTAAGCCCAGGTGATACAGTCAGCCACCCAGATGGACAAGGTACGCTTGGACACAGGCCTCCCCAAGTTATTGGGGTCAAAAGAAAGGAAGAGCTGAGAAGCCTTCCTGTGACCTTGCGTACGTTCAAGGTAGAAGGATAAGGCCCTCCTACAGTCCAAGGTATGGAGAATTGTCTCAGCCTGACTTGCATGAGGCCTAGGGAAGAAAGTAGGAAGAACCACCTCCTGGTTGAGGTGGAAAGAGGAGACAACCTTAGGAAGGAACTTAGGGTGAGTCCTGAGGACTACCCTGTTTTTATAGAACCTGGTGTAAGGTCGATCACAGACCAAGGCCTGAAGCTCACTCACTCTCCTAGCCGAAGTAAGGGCGATCAGAAAGAGAGTCTTCCAGGAGAGGAAGCGTAGAGGGCAAGTACCCATTGGCTCAAAAGGTGGTCGAGTCAGCTGCTGCAAGACCACATTCAGCTCCCACTCAGGAGCAGGAGGACGTATGGGAGGTTTGAGCAGTAACAAACCTCTGAGAAACCTGGACACCAAAGGGTGCACAGACAAGGAATGGCCCTCTACTAAGGAGTGGTGAGCTGCCAAAGCAGAGAGGTGGACCTGAACAGAGTTGGACTTGAGACCTTGATTGGACAAGTGCAGCAGGTACTGAAGTACTACAGACACAGCACAGGAGAAAGGATCGTCTGCACGTAACTGACACCACACAGAAAACCTCTCTCACTTGAGAGCATAGGTTTTCCTTGTGGACTGTTTCCTAGAAGCTAGGAGAACCTCCTCAACTTCTTTAGGCAGGCCCCAGGGAGCCAATACTACCCTTGCAGCCTCCACGCCATCAGATTTATTTATTTTATTTATTTACATCTCTTATATACCGCACTATTTGCGATCAGCGCGGTTTACATAGAACAAACAATATCCGACAATAAACAAGAGTCAGGTCATTACAATGAACAGGAGCAGTAAACTTGGATAACAGGGGAAACTATCTACATGTGTGGAACATTGAACAAGGTAACTGTATATATGAGAGATGGAGTTATTGTGTGTTGCTCATACATGGTGGCTGGGGTTCGGGGGAGGCTGTGAGGTATTTAATGAAGAGGAAGTGTTTTAAGGCCTTCCTAAACTGGCTCAAGTTGGGGATAGCTCTGATGTGTGGTGGTAGGGAGTTCCAGAGGCTTGGGGCACTCAGATGGAGGGATTTGAGATTGGGATGCAGAAGAGAGCCCTGATTCTGAGAGAGAAGGTCGGGCTGCAATCCCAGAGGCAGAGGGAGATCCACCGCCAGTTGAAGTAGGAGGGGGAATCAAGGCTGCCTGGGCCACCTGGGAGCCACCAGGAGGACTGAGGCCCTGTCTTGGAGAATTTTGAACAGTGTCCGGGGCCACCAGGGGGGTGGGAGGAAACGCATAGGGCAGGCCCTGAGTCCAGGGAATCAGAAAAGCATCTGCTGCTACTCTCAGAGGATGCGGTTGTCTGGAGCAGAACCTTGGCAGCTGATTGTTCAGTGGACTGGCAAACAGGTCTATGGAGGGAAGCCCCCATTTCAAGAAAATTCTTTGAACCACTAAAGGATGCAGCTGCCACTCGTGTGGTTGCAGAATCCTGCTCAATCTGTCGGCCAGGCAATTCTCTTGGCCTGGAAGATAGACTGCTTTGAGGAGCATGTTGTGCTTCAGGGCAAAGGAACAGAGGTCCTGGGCCTCCTGGCAAAGGGGCTGGGAACCAGTCCCGCCCTGTTTGTTTACATAGAACATGGCTACCTGATTGTCTGGATCAAGACAGACTGTTGAGCCAGGGAAGCAGTAAAGGCCTTGAGGGCCAAGCAGATAGCTCTGAGCTCCAGGAGATTGATCTGCTGGGACGCCTCCCAAGGAGACCACAGACCCTGGGTGCACTTGTCTAGGCAGTGTGCTCCCCAACCCAACAGAGAGGCATCGGTGGTTAGGACCACTGTATGAGGTGGGATCTGAAAAGGCACCCCACCAGCAGATTGGGGGGGTGTAACCACCAGCTGAGGGAGGTCAGAAAAAAGTGGGACACTCTGATCCTGTCTCTGAGGCTGCCTGAGGCCTGTGACCACTGAGTCCGAAGGCACCACTGGGCAGGCCTCATATTGAGCCTGGTATTGGGGGTCACCTGAACTGTGGACGCCATGTGGCCCAGAAGCCTGAGACAGAGTCTGGCGGAGACCAGGAACCTGTGCAGAAACTTGCTTGCAAGGTCCATGAGCCTTTGTGCTCGGTCCACTGGTAAGAATGCTCTTGCCAGCTGAGAATCCAACCTTGCCCCTATGAATTCCAAGTTCTGGGAGGGGAGCAAAGTGGACTTTGTGAAGTTGATGACAAAGCCCACCTTTTGGAGAAGGTCTATGGTTCTGTTGGTGGCCTGCTGGACCTCAAGAGACGTCTGGCCTCTAAGCCAGTCGTCCAGGTAGGGAAAGACAAAGATGCCCTGATTTCTCAGGAAGGCTGCAACCACTGCCAGGCACTTGGTGAAGACTCTGGGAGCGGAAGTCAGCCCAAAAGGCAGTACCCTGTACTGATAGTGGTTTCCTCCCACAATGAACCGGAGGTACTTTCTGTGGTCTGGATGAATGAGGATGTGAGTGTAAGCATCTTTTAGATCTAAAGAGCATAGCCAATCTCCCTGCTGGAGGTAGGGCAGAAGAGTTCCAAGAGTAACCATCTTGAACTTTTCCTTCACAAGAAACTTGTTTAGGTTTCTGAGATCCAAAATGGGTCGAAGACCACCGGTTCTCTTTGGCACCAGGAAATACCTGGAGTAAAACCCGTGACCTTGGAAGTGGGGAGGCACAGGCTCCACCGCCTTGTCCAGCAACAGACCCCTGAGCTCCTGGAGGAGAAGGGCTGTATGCAGGGGAGGCCTGGAAGGCTCCCCTGGAAAGTGTGACGGAGGTAGCTGGTGAAAAAGCAGGGCACAGCCTCGATGGACTATGTCCAGCACCCAACTGTCCTGAGTTATCAGGGGCCACTGTTGGGCGAACAAGGCTAGGCGGCCTCCTGTGCAGGGCTGGGTCTGCAAGGGAGGTTTGGCTGTACTCAAGGAGTCAAAAACCCCCACCCTGCTGAGTGGGAGCAGGGGCCGGAGGCTTGGTGGCAGACTGCCTACGGGGCCCATTACCCCAGCCCTTGGCTTGCTGACCTTGTGGGGCAGGTTGGGCAGCCTGATAATGTGGGTACTGTTTGTAGGCAGTGCCCTTCCTCGGGTAAAAGGGCTTTTTACCCGGGCCCTTCTTTTTATGTGAAGGGGCAAAGGTCTTCCTGGACAGCCTTGTCCTGGTGAGGTGCTCAGTCTTGAGCTGTGCGGCCTTCTCGGCCACAGGCTTGCCAAAAAGGTTTTCACCTCGGCAAGGGACATCGACCAACTTGTCCTGAACCCATGGCTCGAGGTCCGATGACTGCAGCCACGCCTGGCGTTGAGCCGCGATGCCGGCAGCTGCTACTAGGGCCGAAGCCTCGAAGCCATCGTAGGCGGCGCGGGACATGGACTTAGAGCATTCCCGTATCCTCGAAGACAAGGACTTAAAACTCTGCAAGGGTTCCCCGGAGAGACCAGCAGAGAACCCGGCCAACTCTTTGGCCAGGTCTCGTAAATACATGCTCATGTACAGCTGGTAAGTCTGGACACGGCAAGCAAGCATGGAGCCCTGAAAACACTTTCTGCCGACTCCATCAAGGCTGCGGGCTTCCCTACCGGGAGGCACCGCAGAGTGCATCTTCTGACTTTTCAGACGATGCATGGCCGATTCCACAACCATAGAATGGTGCGGCAGCTGTGCTTTCTGGAAGCCAGGACTCTTGCGGAGTCGATAAATGGAATCGACTCGCTTGCTCAAAACCGGCGCCGAGGCCAGTGCCTCCCACATCCGGAAGAGGAGCTGCTCCAGCATCGGAGGAACCGGGACAGTAAAGGCCTCCTTCGGAGGAGAGTCGTACTGCAGAGCATCGAGCTCCTCGGCTCGAGGCTTTTCCTCGGGGTCAGCCGGGATAGCCAGGGCAGCGGCCATATCCCGGATAAACTCCGAGAACCTAGTATCCTCCGGAGGGGATCTACTCCGGGGTTCAGACTCAGGTGAGTCCGAAGGGACACACCGAGTCTTAAATGTGTCAGGAGACTCCTCATCTTCGGTTTCCCATGCAGACACGTCCGAAGTCGAGTTGGGGTCTGACGCCGTGGGGCCTCTGGGCACCCGCCCCGACGCCGGAAGCACCGGCGTCGAGACCCTCGGTCCCGAACGGGAGGTTGAGGGAGACCTTGACCGAGGACGACCTCGAGCCGCAAGGGACTCGAGTATCGGCTCGGTCTCTGGGGTCGACTTGGAAGTCGATGTCCCGGTGGTCGGGGCAGATGCGCCAGACAGGCTGGCCATCAATGCCCGCTGCTGATCCATGAAGGCAGACATTCTGCTCTCCAAGGCTGTCAACCTGAGACTCAGCACGGGTGACGCAGCAGCCCCCGACTCGGGCCCCGGCGGTGCCGGGCCCGACGTCGGTACTCGGGGAGGCGAGTCCTCGAGGACAACAGGACTTACGTGTCCAGCAGACTCCGGTTCTATACGAGGAACTTTGGTCGGCTTCTCCTGGTCCACGGGCCGACGGTCGGGGGTCTTAGACCTGGACCTCGAGGGTCCAGGGACCTCTACCGACGCTGCCCTCACGAGCCGCTTCTTCCTCTTACGTTCCCTCTCGGGGACCCCCTGTCCGAGGAGCTCCGACGCCTCTCGGGATCGGAATCCTGAGGTGTCGAAGCCTCAGACGAGGTCCGGGCATGAGCAGAGGCCGAGTCGGAGAAAAGCCTTTCACTTTGCTGCTGACGACTTCGGAGGGCCTTAGAAGACATTTTTCCACATGGCCCGCACGTTTTAGAATCGTGATCCGGGCCTAGGCACTGAAGGCAGCAGTCGTGTGTGTCGGTGAGAGACAATCTTTTTACACCGATCACACTTTTTAAAACCACTGGAAGACATGGGGGAAAAAAGGGTCCCCGCGATGTCAAAAGACCGGCCTTCCAGGGAAAAGAAAAAAGGGTTTAGGCGTGAACGCCTAGCCACTAAGGGCAAAAAACGAAAAATATAAAGGGGGTTCGATACCGGTGTACCGATCCCGGCGGGAGGGGAACCGACGTTGAATCCGAAGAAAAGAAGCGAAACAACGCTAGAAAAAAATCTTCTTTTAACCGGGAAAACAGGACACACGTCCGATGGGCTTCACGGAAAAAAAGAGACTGAGGTAAGATGGCACCTTTAGGCGGGAAGGGAACCGCGCATGCGCGCCAGCATTCCCAAAGGCTTTCATGGAAAGCTGGGGAAATGCTCCGCTGGGGCTTCATCGGCGTCGATGACACCCATAAGTGAGGACTGACTTCCTGCTTGGTCCTGGAGAAAAGGCATGAACTCCGGTTGAGGCAAGCCTCAATCAAAAAATGAGGAAAACGCCGAGAACAGCACCAAGCCTGGCGCCGGCTCCAGGCAGGAAGAGGAACTAGTATGCAAACCAGGAACAGCTAATTCTTAAGGATATAGCAAGGAATTTTTCTGGGGGAACTGGACAGACATCCGTTGGGCTCTGCGGAAAAAAAGGAGACTGAGCAATATGGCACCCTTGGAAGGGAAGGGGACCATGCATACATGGTAGCGTGTCCTAAAGGCTTTCTTTGAAGCTGGGGAAATGCTCCGCACGGGCTCTGTCTGCGCCATCACCCATATGTGAGGATTGACTTCCTGCTTGTTCCTGGAGAATAAACAAGTTACTTAAACTCTGAAAAGCTCAGAAATTCTTAACCAGTAAATCAACAAAAACAGATGTGCCACTTAGAAGCCCGTGACTGACAATCTGTTTTTGCAATGTTTGATAGTTTCAGTTGTTTTAAATGCATTTAAACATTGCAAAAACAGATTGTCAGTCACGGGCTTCTAAGTGGCACATCTGGTTTTGTTTCAGTTGTTTTAAATGTATTTAAACATTGCAATCAGCCGACGGTCCTAGCTCTGAGGCTTCTTTCCCACCCTCTCCAAGAAGAGTAGTTAGATTTGCCCTTTGTGTTTCTTGCAGTATGATTTACTGGTTAAGAATTTCAGAGTTTTTCAGGATTTAAGTAATTTGTTTATTTTTGGCCCTCCTTGCTTCGAGTAGGAGTGATGATGTCATGGCATAGTTTGAGTGTTTTTCTGTGTCTCCATTATCTGCTGGCAGGGGGAGATCCTGGACTGATCTGGAAAAGGGGATTCCACCAATGCTCTGACTTTTTGGTTTCTTAGTTCTTAATTACAGCCCTGTTTAAACTATGTTGCAAAGAATTGATAAATGAACAGAAACTGACAAAGTTAAACATGATGGGGGCAATAGCACTGCCGCTGGACTTTAGACCTGGATATTCAATGCTGGGAGCATTATCGAGTAGCGGCGTTGAATACCCGGGTCAGCTAGATACTGATGATGCTAACCGGGCAGTGGTAATATTCAGCTTCTGCCTTTAAAGTGCTTAACTTTCGCCTCATGGCAATAACTGGGCAGTAGCTCAGTATTGTCTGGTGCTGCCTCTGGAACATCCTGATCCTAGCTGGTGAGCACCAGGACATGCAGCGGCGGCACTCGTGGATATTCATCGACACTAACTGGATTAGAGCCACTGAATATCCCGGGCAGCACAATTAACACCGTTAGCAGATCTGCTAATTGCTTTGACTATACCCCCCCCCCAATATTATTCTGCAAATGACATCCCCAATGATACTCAACTGTTACGGCAGTATGAGCAAATCAAAACCCTTTTCTTCAGTACTGAATGCTCCATTTTATGCCGTAATTATTTTATCTGTATTGTTCTACTGCTGTTATATCCTTTTTGTGACAGGGCTACAAGAATTGCACACGATACTCAAGGTGTGGTCTGGAGTCTCTGCTTGTTGTCCATCACAATAGTATATGTGTATGGAGGGGGGGGGGAATTTAAGCCAAGGCACTTTCATTTTTCCCCATTTTTCTTCTCCTTCTCACCTTTCCTGTCCAGCTGAGCATCACAACAGTCCACTCACTCAAGCAACGCACATTATTACTTCAGACGGTGGTACACATGCGTGTTTGATCCACAGTGTCGGCCGAACCATCCTTGAGGAGGGAAAGGGGAAGGGGAGAAAATTGGGGAAGACTGCTCAGAGCCTTGAGTAGCTGCCATAGTTTTGCCCTTCACATCATTTCCCCTTCCACAGCGCCAGCAGGCCTGAGGTTCCAGTGGCTTATGCGATGGCAGTGGAGATTCAGGTACAGTTCTTCAATTTCTGTGGCAGACCACCCTCATTTCAGTCTTCATTTCATCTTGTCTGAACCTCGCTACAAACATTTTTGTTGAAGCGAGTAATTGAAATAAATAAATAGAGTAAATCTTGAAAGGGGGCCTGCTCTGACAGATCACCCTGGGCCCCAAGCCCTGCCTGTGAGTGTTATTTCTGAGTGACACTTGGCTTTCCTCCTCTTGGGCTGTGAATGCGCTGTCTCACCAGCTCAACTAACCTCAACTAATAAAACAAAAGATATTATACTTATATATATATATATATATATTTTAAGGTACTTTAGGCCGGAAGGTCGGGGGTTCAAATCCCACTAGAGGACAGCAACCTTGGGCCGGAAGGACTGGGGTTTCTAGTCCCACAGGTGCTCCTTGTGGTCTTGGGCAAGCCACTTAACTATTTTATAGGGAACATGGGCTATGGAGGGTTATCTCCAAGTTATAATGCCCTGTTCAATGTAATTTCAGTTTGTTCAATGTAAACCGCACTGATGCAGAATAGTGCGGTATATAAGAGAATGTAAATAAATAAATAAATAAATAATGCCTCTATATCGTTCCATGGTGAGACCGCACCTTGAATATTGTGTGCAATTCTGGTCACCGTATCTTAAAAAGGATATAGAGTTATTAGAAAAGGTTCAGAGAAGAGCCACCAAAATGGTAAAGGGGATGGAAGGATACTCCTATGAAGAAAGGCTAAAAAGGTTAGGGCTCTTTAACCTGGAAAAGAGACAGCTGAGGGGAGATATGATAGAAGTCTATAAATTAATGAACGAAGTGGAACGGGTAAACGTAGATCGATTGTTTACCTTATCAGAATATAGAAAGACTAGGGGACATGCAATGAAGCTACAGGGTAAACTATTTAAGACTAATAAAAGAAAATATTTTTTCACTCAACGTGTAATCAAACTCTGGAATTTGTTACCGGAGGATGTAGTAAAGGCTGTTAGTATAGCTGGGTTTGAAAAAGGTTTGGACAAGTTCCTGGAGGAAAGGTCCATAAACCATTATTAAGAAGGGACCCAGGATATCAATGCTTGACCCAGTACAAGCATTGTGGAACCTGTGTCCCTTGGGGAAACTGCTAGGTACATATGACCTAGATTGGCCACTGTTGGAAACAGAATACTGGGCTTGATGGACCTTGGTCTGACCCAGTATGGCATTTCTTATGTTCTTAACCTAATGAGGAGCCAGGTCTCCTGCAGAGCGACCCCCAGTCATGTAAAACGAGAGCTTACCTGACTTTCTTGTCATTCTCCAGAGCTTTCTGGATGAGCTCTGTGATTTCAGTCACCTTCACACTAGCTATCCTGCTGCACCGCAGAACCTGCGTGGAAAGAGACAAAGATCCCCATTCACTCTTCACCAGCACAGGACAACGAGTTTCACTGCCACTGAACAAAGAGGTCACTAATACTCCCTGAAAAAAGATCAAGGTATTAAACTCTTGCAAAGGGGATAGATAATGTCAACTACTAGAAGACAGAAGATCTATAGGGTCCTAAAGGCACAAATTTCTAGCTGGGTCATCTGTGAGTTTTATTTATGTTTTTATTTGACCCAGAAGTTTCCTCTGCTATTTTTACCTTCCGACTCAATTGACAGCAACCTCTATTGAGTTATAGTGCCGTAAGTCTTGATTCACAACTACCTGGGGATTTCTCTGGCCTTATTGTATATCCCCTTCCCAATACACTCAGTCAGCCACTGCGGTAATGGCCCTCTGCAGCCCTAATATCATGGACCCTGAATAGGTATCAGCACTGACCAATAGCAGAGATTCCCTCTGTGGCAGCCACAGACCCAGCGTCAGAGGAATGGGAGTCCTGATCCTTGTTTTCCATGTGGCAGCATGCAACTCCACCTTATGCTGCCTAGAGCACTGGCTTCAATTTGCCATAAAATGACTGGTGCAAATAAAATCAAGTGACGCAAAAGTCATCAATGGATCACAGTCCAACCCTGGATTCTTGAATGATATTAAAGTAGCAGAAGCAGCAACGCATAATCAAAGGCAGCAAATATTTAATTTCCAGGATCTTATAAAACTGGACTTAATTATTGCCCGATTAAGAAAAAGAAAGTCTGTAATTCTTGGATATTAGGTTTACCTACCAAGGAACCCCCCTTCCCCCCAAAAAAGGATACAGATCAACTAATATATCTTCAGCAATGCAGACAGATTATTAAGAAAAAGAAAGTCTGTAATTCTTGGATATTAGGTTTACCTACCAAGGAACCCCCCTTCCCCCCAAAAAAGGATACAGATCAACTAATATATCTTCAGCAATGCAGACAGATTATCTATCCATAAGGAAAGTTTGGGTTTGCAGTGTCTTTCATGCAAAGCAGGAAGCAGAGGTGCTTTACTCTGCACACAGCCAGCCCCGGGGGATGTGGCACTACATGACAGCCACAGAAAGGAAGCACTGGATCTGAGAGCCTCACCTCCAGCTTAACACTGCGGCAAAATGTAAGGAAGACACCTCACCTGCTCTTTCAGTAGCATGATGCCACCACTGGACTGCACGGTGCAGATCTCGCGGTGCTTGTTCATGGCGATCACCAGCAGCCCATCCAGTACCCGCTCCTCTCGCTCACTAGGATCCACCAGCAGGTATGTCCTACAACCAGCAGGTTTCCAAAACACGTTAGACACACGGGGACTGATATTATAAGGGGCGCATGGAAAGCTACGCACTATTTATGCAACTTCCCTATTTTATGATCAGTAGTTGTAGCAAAGGACTTACGTGCACACTTAGAGAATAGCGACCGTACATAAGTCCTATCGCATGTACTTTCAGTGACGGTGTGCACAGGGTTGGAGCGTGGACAGAACAAATTTATGCACGTTTCTGAACAGTCTAGATGTGGGCACCTACGCCAACTGCCACTACTACAGGAACGTAAAGATGCGCTTCCGTTGTATGAAGTGAAGCATGCGCATATTTCACTTTCTAGAACAAGATTCATATGTGGGTTTTCTGTGTAGGAGTTTATAAAATGGTTTCCGAGCTTTCTGGAATCTAAATAAGACTCGGTGATCCTTCAACAGCAGCTTCGTATCTGACATGTTAACAAAGAATTTATTTTTATTTATTATTTTATTACAATTTCTTATATACCGCACTATTCTGCATCAGCGCGGTTTACATGGAACAGAAAATCAGACAGGGTAACATGTGTCTGAGTTTACAATTAACCGGACATCAAAACTTGGATAACAAGGGAGATTTACAAATAACAGGGTAGCAAACTTGGAATACATAGGAGAAACTATTTACACATTTCAGGGAACAAAGCTGAAAAGGTGTATTTACAAATAGCTACACTCTCTCTCTTGCCCGCACCACTCCATAAAAACACACTGGCTCACACCAAGGTCCATCAAGTCCAGTATCCTGTTTCCAAATCCAGGAAACAAGTACCTGTCATCTCCAGTGATAAGCGGTGGATTTCCCAAGCCCATCTTAATAAGGGTTTATGGACCTTTCCTCCAGGAACTTGTCCAAACCTTTTTTAAACCCGGCTACACTAACAGCTTTTACCACATCCTCCGGCAATGAATTCCAGAGTTTATTTTATTTATTTATTTGCATTCTCTTATATACCGCGCTATTCTGCATCAGTGCAGTTTACATTGAACAAACTGAAATTACATTGAACAGGGCATTATAACTTGGAGATAACTATTTTTACAGGGACATGGGCTATGGAGGGTTAAGTGGCTTGCCCAAGACCACAAGGAGCACCTGTGGGACTAGAAACCCCAGTCCTTCCGGCCCAAGGTTGCTGTCCTCTAGTGGGATTTGAACCCCTGACCTTCCGGCCTGAAGTACCTTGCCCCAACCACTAGGCCACTCCTCCACTCCAATTGAGCATTGAGTAAAAAAATATTTTCGCTGATTTCTTTTAAATGTATTACTTGATAGCTTCATTGTATGAAGTCTTTGTACTTTTTAAAAGAGTAAACAAATCGATCCATTCCACCCCACTCATTTTATAGACCTCTGTCATATCTCCCCTGAGCTGCCTCTTCTCCATGCTGAAGAGCCCTGACTTCTTTAGCCTTTCCTCAAAAGGGATGGAATGACTCCCCTAAATCATTTTGGTCACCCGTCTCTGGACCTTTTCTAATTCCGCTACATCTTTTTTGAGATGTAATAACCAGAATTACACAAAGTAATCCATGGTACAGTTGCACCATGGAGTGATACAGAGACATTATGATTTTCTTCGTTTTATTCTATTTTTTCCTAATGATTCATAACCTTCTATTGCTTTCTTGGTTACTGCCGCACATTGAGCAGAGAATTTCAGCTTATTTTCACAATGATGCCTAGATCCTTTTCCTGGGTGGGAAAAAGAGACAGGCTGACTTTGAATAATGGGCCACGAATCCTAGCATCCTGTCTCTGACTAGGGCCAGGTTTGGGTCATTTGAAAGCTCCCGGCTCACAATTGGAACTTCCCCCTCTGGCAGCCCCCCAAACCAAACAAAATACCTACACCTACTCCTAATCCCCTCCAAACCAACAGAATTACCTAGTGGCCTCTACTCCCCACCCTGCTGGAACCAATAGAACGGCCTTGTATTCTAGTGGCCTCTATCCCTCACCCCCCCCAGTAAATTCAGGACCCTCCATTCTTTAAAGTCAGGGGGAGTGGGAGTGATGCCCACATGCTGCTGCCCCCATCCTGAAAAATGGTGGTGCCTGTCCCCCACATGATGCATCATGGGATGTACTGGGTGAGGTGGGACTGCCATATTAGTAGCAATAGTAATATAAGGCACAATCCCTTAGATGGCAGACTGACCCTCAGAGTGCATCTTGGGACGTATGACATGGAGTCGCCTGTCCCAGGATGCACCTCAGGGAGGTCACTCTGCTATATAAGGCAATTTTTGCCTTCTATGGCAGACCGACCCTGCCTGGTGCACTCAGGATGCACTGCATAGGGCCAGTTGTCACCATTTTTCAAGATGGTGGCACAAGGGAAGAAGTGTGTGGGCATCGCTCTTCCCCTACCCCAACTTCTAAGGTACAGGGGAGAGCCAAACTTACCAGGAGGGTTTAGGGGATAGAGGATAGGGGTTACTAGGCCTTTTCCTTGTTTCGGGGGGCAGGGGGGGATAGGGGTCTCTGCGCCACCAGGTAACTTTGTTGGTTCAGGGAGTATGGTGGTGCTCTGGGGTGAAGTGACAGACTTCACGTCAGTTGATCTTTTGGCTCCCACTGCATCTTTATGCCTGCATGAAACTGGCATAAAGATCCAGTGTTAAAAGAAAAAGAAAAACTGCACTAAGTTTCAGCACAGTTTTTTATTTTTTTACATTGGGCACAATTAAAAAGGTTAAAGGCTAAAGAAAAAAGGTGGTTTTTCAGAAGCGAGAGGAACTGGGGATAGGATTCTTCTAGACCAGGGGTCTCAAACACGCGGCCCGCGGGCCGCATGCGGCCCGCGAGACAACTTTGTGCGGCCCGCGACGGCGGAAAACCAAAAATCCCCCAAAACCCTGGCTTCTGCTGCTGCCGTTGCCGCCGTGGCAGCAGCAGAATCAATTGTCAAATTAAAAAAAAAAACTGACTTCTGCTGCTCAAGCAGCTGTCCTGCGGCCCCTTTCCCTCTGCCCGGAGATCCGACTCTGCTCTCAGCGGCGTGCTTTTCAAGCCGCGAAGAGAGTATTCCCCTCTCGCGCGGCTTGAAAAACCGCGCGAGAGGGGAATACTCTCGTCGCGGCTTGAAAAGCACGCCGCTGATAGAGCAGAGTCGGATCTCCGGGCAGAGGGAAAGGGGCCGCAGGACAGCTGCTTGAGCAGCAGAAGTCAGTTTTTTTTTTTAATTTGACAATTGATTCTGCTGCTGCCACGGCGGCAACGGCAGCAGCAGAAGCCAGGGTTTTGGGGGGTTTTTTGTTGGCCGGTAATGAGCTATGGAGGGGCTGACTGAACTGGAAGTGGGCTATTGGCAGAGGGGGGAGGGGGGGGTTATGACTGTTAAAGGGCTGGGGGGGGGGTTATAACTGGTAATGGGCTATGGTGGGGGCTAGGACTGGAAATGGGCAGATGGGGGTAAGGACTGGAAGTGTGCTATAGGCAGGCGGGGAAATGAATGTAAATGGGCTGGGGGGGTGTTATAAATAATAATGGGCTATGGTGGGGGCTAGGACTGGAAATGGGCAGATGGGGGTTAGGACTGGAAGTGGGCTATTGGCACGTGGGGGGTTATGACTGGTAATGGGCTATGGTGGGGGCTAGGACTGGAAATGGGCAGATGGGGGTTAGGACTGGAAGTGGGCTATTGGCAGGGGGGGGTTATGACTGGTAATGGGCTATGGTGGGGGCTAGGACGGGAAATGGGCAGATGGTGGTTAGGACTGGAAGTGGGCTATCGGCAGGGGGGGGGGTTATGACTGGTAACGGGCTATGGTGGGGGCTAGGACTGGAAATGGGCAGATGGTGGTTAGGACTGGAAGTGGGCTATCGGCAGGGGGGGGTTATGACTGGTACTGGGCTATGGTGGGGGCTAGGACTGGAAATGGGCAGATGGGGGTTAGGACTGGAAGTGGGCTATTGGCAGGGGGGGGTTATGACTGGTAATGGGCTATGGTGGGGGCTAGGACTGAAAATGGGGTAATGGGGGTTAGGACTGGAGGTGGGCTGATTGGGGGGTTAGGACTGGTAATGGCCTATGAGGGGAGGTAAGACTGAAAATGGGGTGATGGGGGATACGACTGCAAGTGGGCTATGGGGGGGACTAGGACTGGTAATGGGCTATGGGGGGGGTAAGACTGAAAATGGGGTGATGGGGGGGTAAGACTGGAAGTGCGCTATGGGGAGGTTAGGACTGGTTATGGGCTATGGGGGGTCTAGGACTGGTAATGGGCTGGGGGGGTTGCTAGGACTGGAAATGGGCTGAGTGGAAGGGGGGCTTGAACTGCAAATGGCTGATGGGGAGGGGGGCTTGGAATGGAAATGGGCTGTGAGGGGAGGGAGCTAGGATTGGAAATGGGCTGATGGGGGGCTAGGATTGGAAATGGGCTGATGGTGAGGCTAGGATAGGACTGGAAATGGACTGATGCAGGGACTAGAAAGGAGCAGATGCTGGGTGGGGCTGGAACTAGAAGGGAGCTGATGTTGGGGGAGGATTAGAATGGGATGGAGCTGGGAAAGTGAAATGGAGAGGGGAAAAATATTTTGTCTGGAAGAGAAGACAAATCTACAATTGGCCAGGTATTGGGAGAGTAAGTGGGGATTGAGGATGGAGAGGTAAAATTTGAGTGGATGAAATAGGAATGAGGAAAGAGCAAAAGGAGAAAGATTAGTATGTTAAAGCAGATGTAGAGAGAGAGAATGGAAAAAAACTAGAAGAGAGAAGAAAGGACAAATGGACAGCAGACGATGGAGATAGCAGAAGACACGAAGAAACCAGAAGTGGCTGGAGCAATTGCAACTGAAAAAAAATGCACAAAAGGTAGAAAAATATCTCTTTATTTTGAATTTATTAACTAGAATATGTCAGCTCTGGGAAATGTGCATCATTAATGTCTGTGCTTTGGTACAAGAAATTATTTATAGTTTTATTTCTACAGTGCTGAGGTATTCTGTGTAATTCCTATTTGACATTGCTACTTGTTCTCTTTTCCCAGTAGGTCATGTATTGTTCTCTGAAATGTATTGATTTAATATTTGCAGTGTTGCCTTTTGATAGGTAGGGTCTGGTGCTTTGTGAGTCCTGGTAGTGCTGTTATGATACGGGGGGTTTGCTATGGGTTCTAAATGGGCAGTGTTTGTAGTAGTTCCTAATGTGCCTGGCGGTTGGCACTGGATTATAGTAATATAGAAATTTTCTAGTCTTTCTTTATCCATGCACTCATTATGCAACATTATGCAAATATTTATGCAAATGAGGCCCCTTATGCAAATGAGGCCCGTGTCTTATGCGGCCCCCGGGTTACTTTACAAGTCCTCATTCGGCCCTCAAAGCAATTTGAGTTTGAGACCCCTGTTCTAGACGAAGGGGAGGGGGGAGAGAATTCCACAGGGAGGGACCAAGGTAAAAAAAGGCAAATTGCCGGGTTAATTGGAGATGCACTTGTGCAGGGGAAGGGAGATATAGGCGGTTGACATGTATTGAACGGAGACTGCAAGAGGGTAGGTGAAATATTAGAAGATCAGCCAGATACTGTTGATTATGATCCGATTCTATGCTATTTATTCTTCATCCAGGTCCCTCCAATACAGTCCAGACAAATGGGTCGTGTCCGTCCACCAACAACTGGAGACTGATATGGAAATATTTTCATGATGTCATCCAATAACCATCAAGGAGCTTCCCCTCCTCCCTTCAGTATCTTCAGTCTCAAGCAGCTGGTGTGCAGACTCCCCTGAGGGTCTGTCTGACTGAATTTCTGGTTCACCCTAGGTGTTTGTGTGGGTTTATTTCAGAGCAAAGCAGAGCTGTCCTAAACGGAGGTCTCGCTGCACAACTGGGAAATAAAGTTGCAGCAATTAAAGATGACAAAAAGCCCTAATATACAGTTAGGTTTGAGCAGTACACTCCGGAGCCCTTTGGTGGTTGGAGGAAAACTCCGTGGGGACTCAGTGAGCTGTTTAGTCAGCATCGGAGTCTCCCAACAGTGGCAGACAGTCCTGCAGGGAGCCGAGGAGCCTGTCTGGCCATCTCAACTTGATGCTGTTTGCCCGTTTTCGTTCAAGCACGCTTACCTTTCGGTTTCTCTAGTGCCGGCAGTGTAGGTTTGGGGTAGCGCAATTCAGATCATTGTATTTTTCTGCTTAGAGATTTTTTTCCTCGCTATGCCCAGTTCCAAATTAGTTTGCATCATCTATGGGACACGCCGTAGCGCTCTCTCTCAGGCGGAGTGTTGTCGTTCTTCTGAGAGAGCGAGCCAAGAGATTGAGGAACGTCAAGGAGGGCAGAGTTCGCTTCCGGGGGTGGGGGAGGAGTTGCAGGAACTAACTTCAAGCCCAAAGAAGGACGTAGGCCCTTCTTGTAGGTGAGAAGTTTCCTGTGCTGTTTTCCTGTTCGCCATTTTACTACTACTAATCATTTGTATAGCGTTACAAGATGTATGCAGCGCTGTACATAGAAATATAAGACACAGTCCCTGCTCCTCAGAGCTCACAAACTAATCAAGATGAAAAAACATTGCAGAACTGGAGACTAAAGTAGGTCAAGATACACATTAGTAGCGGAGAGGAGAATGAGGAGCATTAGGATCCAAAAGCAGCCTCAGTACTGCTTTTGGATCCAGCCTGGACTTGAATAGGGCCAGAGTAGGAGCCCAACGCACCAGCTCAGGTAATTTGTTCCAGGCATTCTCAGACGCAAGATGGAATGAATGAAGTTTGGAAATGGAAGTGGCAGAGAAGGGCACAGATGAAAGGGATCTGCCAGAGGAGCGGAATTCCCGAGGAGGAGTGTAGAGTGAGATAAGAGGAGCCGCTGAATGAATGCACTTGTAGGTAAGTAGAAGTAGTTTGAACTAGATGTGGAAACGGATAGGGAGCCAGAGAAGAGATTTGAGAAAAGGAGTCACATGAGCATAGTGACAATGGCGGAAGATAGGGAGCACTCATAGTGGGAGAAGCTGCTGAGGCAGGTTATTGATAGGGGAAAATAAAATAAGGTTTAAAGTTTAAAGTGTATGTACAGAAGGACTCAGAGGCCCGCAGTGGGGAATAGGAATCCTGTATATATCTATATATGGAAAGGAATGTGCTGTGCTAAGACAAATTGATTGTTCTACTCAGAGACGACTAACATCTGAGAAGTTACTGATAAGCTGTGGTGGACCTCAGGGGATGAGTTGATGACGTATGTATATGTTTCTGTTAATGTATAAAAGACAGACAGCCCCTCTAACCTATGGAATAAACTTACATACTACTTTATGTGCGAGTGTGTGTGTTTGTTCCTCTGGAATTCCAGACAGAGAAGGTAAGGTGATTCCTCAGCCCAGAGGATTAACGGACGTCCCAAGGGTAAGTGATATAAAGTGCTGGGAAAGGAAAAAACCCAAACTAACAATTTGGTGTCAGAAGTGAGGATTTCCCCGTTGCACTGAGATTTCCAGACTTCCTAAATTGACTAGCTTTGGTAGCTGCACTGGGATTTCCAGATACCTAAATTGATGTAGCTTTGGCAGCTGCACTGGGGATTCCTGGCTTCCTAAATTTACGCAGTTTTGGTAGCTCGTCTCGGGAATGCGCTTTGGTAGCGCTATGCATAACAGGGACGTCCTGCTGGGCCTGTGGTAATACCCTTTTCCTTCTCTGTGGCTTGTGTGATTGTGTGAGCTTGGCAAGACGCCCCCCTGCCTCAGCCTGAAGCAATAGTGCTAGTGACGGTTGTTGGCAGAAAGCAAGTGGCCAAGCGTGCGATTGTTGGATATTAATTAGAGGATGGGGAGGTCCCAAGGTAAGGGGACCGCTCCAGAATCCGCGGGAGTGCGTGCGCACGCAGCCAAATGTTGTGATAAGGTTTAAAACTGCAGCTAGGAAGGGCATCCTATTCTTGCCATACCCCAGTCCCTCCCAGCGCACCCCCGGAAGATGGGGAGATGCCGAAGGAATACGTAGACAGAGTGGCAGGGGGTTATTATACTGATCCCTGGGTGGATAATATGGCGGGGTGAACAAAACGTTTACAAGGCTCAAATCCTTTTCCCAGGAAGCCCTCATAACCCCTTTCGTAAGCTGGATTCAAATGACGTGAGAACTTCTAATAGTGATAGAGTGACCTTTAAGGGCCATATATACACCCATTATCCTTTATTAACTATTGGTAACCAGCTGGTTGTGAAGCCCCTGGACCCGGCAGTCTTAGCTAGCATCTTGCAGCATGCCCCAAACCCCATGAAAGCGCCTGCGGCCACAGCGCACTACTTACAGCAAATGACTTGCGACTTGCAGTGTATCGCTCAAGATTATCGCCTTATTATTGAAGGCGTTCTAGGATATGATGAGGACACTCCATTTGATTTTTCTATGATTTATGTATTAGCTGATCTAGATAAAGCTCCTGATACTGTGAATTACCCTTTAAAGTCCACACCAGAGGTAAAAAGAATGTGGAATGATGTGTTAGAAGAATTTTAGCGATTGTTCGGAGCCAAACAAAATCTTGTGGCATCTACTGCTTGCGTGCAGGAGCCCGGGGAAGGGGTGTCTCAATTTGTTAGAAGGTTTCGTAAGTGCTGGAAGGAAGAGGCAGGTTTATCGCAGGAAGGGCTGATGGCATCAATGTACATTCAGACCCTGTTCGGGGCCATGTGTCCGGAGGTGATGGTGGCCTGTAAGAGAATGATTGATCAATGGTTTTGCATGACTCCGGCAGAGTTAGAGAAAGTTATCTTAACCAAGGAAGCGACGGGATGTTTTGTGGATATTGACAAGAAGCAGTTAGGGAAGGTTTCCCATGCATGGCAACAATACGCAGGGGGACCTGAGCCCCTTCCCAGGGGATATCCAGGCAGCTATCCTGTAAGGCAGCCGTTCGGTTGGAGAGGTCAGGGTGGTAGGAGTAGACGGGGAGGAAGGGCCCCTAGGAATCAGGTATGTTTTAATTGTAAACAGTCCGGACACTGGGAAAAATGAATGCCCTTATGCCATGGGTGGGTAATGGGGCACCAGCCTGCTCACCTGGTAGGCAAGGTCCTCCACCCCCTCCACCGCCACCAGCTCCGGCCTCTGGAGGAGCCCCCCTGATCCCAGTCACCTGGCAGCCGTCCCCCAATTGAGCATAGGGCTGCCCTGAGGCAATGGTTCCGATCTGGATACAGGTTACGGAGAAGTGGAAGGAACCCCCCCCTTGTAGTTCACTCTCAGTAGGGGGCCGACAGGTGTCTTTTGTGATTGATACTGGAGCTACCTGCTCTACCTTGCATGCCTCCATTTGGAAGAATTCTTTAGTGCCAGGTCCTGCCTCAGTTGGGATTAATGGAACCTCTACTCCCACGTGGATTACCCCCCTATTGCCCGTTACACCGATAGGTCAGACTTCGCCTCTGTTTTCTCATGTCTTTACTATTATACCTTCCTGCCCTGTTAGTCTTTTAGGTAGGGATCTTCTGTGCTGGCTGGAAGCCACCACGGTTAGTGGGGCAGATGGTACCTTCTCTTTGCATTCTCCTTTTTTGTTAAATATGATCTCCCCTGCGCTTAGTGTATTGGCCCAGGTCCCCTCGTCCCTTTGGGCGACCTCCCCTACAGATGCAGGTTTGGTCCCTTGCACTCCGTATGTAGCCCGGTTAAAAGATCCGAATGCTGTTGTGTGTGTCCGTCAGTATCCCGTCAGGACCGAAGGATGCAACTTTGCACTCCATGATTCAAGATTTTGTGGCGGCTGGTAATGTGATCCCCGCTGTCTCTCCCTATAATAACCCTGTGAATCCGGTTCCCAAAGGAGATGGGTTCCGATTCACGCAGAATCTGCGGGCTGTTAACCAGCTTATTGTTCCCTTAGCGCCAGTTATGCCCGACATTGCTGGACTATTAACCCTCATTCCTACTGAAGCCAATTGTTTTACAGTAATTGATTTAGCGAATGCTTTTTTTAGTATACCTTTGGATCCCCGCACGCAGCCCTTGATGGCTTTCACGCATGCAGGCAGGCAATATACCTGGATTCGCCTGCCGCAGGGATACATTGATTCCCCGGCGGCGTTATTCTCTTGTTCTTAAGGCATCCATTGAAATGTGGCACCCGCCTTGTTCCTCCACCCTTCTCCAGTATATGGACGATTTGTTATGTTCTAAAACAATCACAGAATGTGAAAACGACTCTGTATCCTTGCTCTGCCATCTAGCCTCCCATGGACTTAAGGCTTCTCTAAAAAAGCTCCAGTGGAGCTGCGAGCGTGTTACCTACTCGGGGTTTGTGCTGTCCCCTGGAAACCGGGTGCTCTCTCCCGCCCGAGTACAGGCAATTATAATATTATCTCCTCCAACAACAGTGACACAAATGCTGGCTTTCCTTGGATTAATATCCTTCTGTCGCGCTTGGATCCCGGACTGTGCTTATTGGGATTCCATATTGCGAAGGGCTACTTTGCAGTTACCAGGCTCTGCATCTATTGAATGGACAGAAGAAATGTTTTCTGCGTTTGCTACTTTGAAAAAGCTGCTCATCTCAGCTCCTACACTTGGACTACCCGATTATGGGAAAATGTTTTACTTATATGTAAGGGAAGAGGGAGGAACTATGGTAGCTATTTTGGCTCAAGACCACGGGTGGGGGGGGGGGGGGGATGTGCCCAGTCGCATATCTATCAAAAAAATTGGCCCTCCAGGTGCAGGGTATGCCTGCATGTTTGCGAGCCCTGGCGGCTTCGGCTATTGCTGTACAGATGACTATCCCGATTACCCTGTCTCAAGAGACTATTCTGTTTTCTACCCATTCTGTTTTGAATGTGTTAAAGAACCTTACTATGCAACACATGACAGCCCAGCGCCTTAGTGGGTATGAGGTGATTTTAACAACTACTGAAGGGTTTGTCGGTTAAACAGCAATCTGCTGCCTTTACCCTGATGCTGGCCTTGCAGGCTTTAATGCGCCCAGTAGATGATTCCGAGTTGCCCCAAGAAGAACATGATTGTTTAAAGTTGATTAACTTTGAGACGTCAGTACGTCCCGACTTGTCCTCCTCCCCGCTCCCGGACGCTCCACATATATTTGTGGACAGGAGCTGTGTCCATCCCGCAGACAACGCCTACATTGCTTTTTATGCCATTGTAGAACTCCCAAATATTTTGCATGAAGCCCAGTTATTACCTTATGGTTCTGCACAAGCTGCAGAATTGGTAGCGCTTACTAGAGCCTGTGAATTATTTGCTGATAACATTTATACAGATTCCAGGTATGCCTTTGGGGTGGTGCATGATTTTGGTCTCTTATGAGGGCGTAGGGGATGGAAAACGGCAGACGGTAAGCCAATTTCTCATGCAGAATTGGTTAATGAACTGCTGGCCGCCTTGTGTAAACCCGAAGAAGTCGCCGTTATTAAATGTACCGCACACAGATATGACACTTCTATTGCCTCTCAAGGTAATGCCTTAGCTGATCTTGCAGCCAAACAGTGTGCACAAGCCCAAATTGAACTCTTACGTAATAATATCTCTCAGGGCATGCTGACAGTTCCTTATTATTTGTCTGATCCTTCATTGTCTGAATATTATGTTTCCCCGCTTGAGCATTCTTTTCCTCTGCACCACTTGCAGGCTGCTGCAGATCCCGAGGATATTATGTATTGGGAACAGCATAATATGAGTTTAAATTCAGCACAGATTTGGCAGGAAAAAGGGGGGGGGGGCGAAAAGGACTACCGAAAGCGGCAGCCCCTCTTTTAATCAGTCAAGTACATGGGGTAGGGCATAAAAACAGAAAGACGGTTCTTAAGGAGGTGGACAAAGGTGAGTCGGTTGATATTGTGAGTCGGTTGATATTGTGTATCTGGACTTTCAGAAAGCCTTTGACAAGGTCCCTCATGAGAGACTTTTGGCAAAACTAAAGAGTCATGGGATAGGAGGCAGTGTACTACTGTGGATCAGGAACTGGTTAAAAGATAGAAAGCAGAGGGTAGGGCTAAATGGCCAATTTTCCCAATGGAGAAAGGTGAATAGTGGTGTACCCCAGGGATCTGTGCTGGGTCCGCTGCTTTTTGACATATTCATAAATGACCTGGAAAGTGGAATAACGAGTGAGGTTATCAAATTTGCTGATGACACAAAACTATTTAAAGTTGTTAAAACCCAGGAGGATTGTGGAAAATTGCAAGAGGATCTTGATAAATTGGAAGACTGGGCATCAAAATGGCAGATGAAATTTAATGTGGAGAAGTGCAAGGTTATGCACCTAGGGAAGAACAACCCAAACTATGGTTACACGATGCAAGGTTCCACATTAGGAACCACCACCCAAGAAAAAGATTTAGGCGTCCTTGTGGATACCATGTTAAAACCCTCGGCCCAGTGTGCAGCGGCGGCCAAGAGAGCAAATAGAATGCTAGGTATGATAAGGAAAGGAATGGAAAATAAAACAAAAGATATTATAATGCCTCTATATCGTTCCATGGTGAGACAGCACCTTGAATATTGTGTGCAATTCTGGTCGCCGTATCTTAAAAAGGATATAGCGATTTTAGAAAAGGTTCAGAGAAGAGCCACCAAAATGGTAAAGGGGATGGAAGGCTACTCCTATGAAGAAAGGCTAACAAGGTTGGGGCTCTTTAACCTGGAAAAGAGACGGCTGAGGGGAGATATGATAGAAGTCTATAAATTAATGAACGGAGTGGAACGGGTAAACGTAGATCGATTGTTTACCTTATCAGAATATAGAAAGACTAGGGGACATGCAATGAAGCTACAGGGTAAACTATTTAAGACTAATAAAAGAAAATATTTTTTCACTCAACGTGTAATCAAACTCTGGAATTTGTTACCGGAGGATGTAGTAAAGGCTGTTAGTGTAGCTGGGTTTAAAAAAGGTTTGGACAAGTTCCTGGAGGAAAGGTCCATAAACCATTATTAAGAAGGGACCCAGGATATCAATGCTTGAACCAATACAAGCATTGTGGAACCTGTGTCCCTTGGGGAAACTGCTAGGTACGTATGACCTAGATTGGCCACTGTTGGAAACAGAATACTGGGCTTGATGGACCTTGGTCTGACCCAGTATGGCATATCTTATGTTCTTATATGTTCTTATGAGTTACAGGAAATATTTGTTTGCAGAGATTTGCCTCATTTAGTGGAATCACAATTGAGTCAATGCTTAGTATGTGCTAGGAATAATGTTCAGCAGGGAAAAGCAATAGGACAATTGCAACATTTACCCCCACCCCAAGGCCCGTTTCAGGCCCTACAAGTAGATTTTGTAGAGATGGACAGATAAAGGGATACCAGAATCCCCAATATGTAATTGAAGATGGATGAATTTCTTGATACAAAATGTGCTTAGACGTTTGACTTCTCACCTACTTCCTTTAATTAATGATCATGAGTTCTGTGTAACCATCTTTAAAATAAATGGAACAGTGTTAACGCAAGCATAAAGAACATAGGTTATGACCTGGGCAACCATAGTTCATTGTACAGTCACTGCTGACAAAACATAATTTTTGCAACTTTTGCAATTATAAATTTCATCTAATATACTGTAAACAGATCTTACTCTGTAAAAAGAACTTTGGCGACACCTTGTGTTATTTCATGGTTATAATAAATGACTGTTACTTCCTCTTTTTCTCTAATAAAAAGGAGCTTTTTAGGAGGAGGACTTTGAATTCGGCAGGCGTGGAACTATGCGTGTCCATAGACCGTCTGTTGCCGTCTACCCTCTGAGCTCAAAGAAAATAGCACTTTGTGTGTGATTGTATTATGTATTACTCTCTGCCTGTTTCTCACTGCTTGATGGAACAGAGACTAAAAGAGCCGTGGTATTGTGGTCAGATCACGGAGTTTTCTTCAGTTGGTGCTGGACTTGGATCTCTGTGTTCCTTCAGCAGTTGGAAACAGCAGACAAGTCTCAAGGACACAGGCAGTGGTTGCCGTGAGTGAGTATACTAAAGAATTGACAGATATCTGTGTGTATATTGTGATTGTAATGTAAAGCCGGTAAGGTTAATTAGAGATCTCAGTTAGATAAGTGAAGTGAGATGGGGCAAGAGAAAGGAAGCCCTAATTGTGAAATGCGGCGCAAGTTTTGGTGAAGCACCCTTATGTTAGCATTCGATGACTGCCAGTAACCACAGTTTGCCGTTCCTCCTTTGTGGAAAATTCAGTGGGACAAATTGAGTTGATTACAGTATGAAATATGATTAGATTTAAGCAAATTTCATACCAGTCATGAATGTGCCGTGTATGGTTTAAGGCTGAAAAAGTGCAGCAAGCCACCGACTTTGTGTTTAAAAATCAAGTGTTTAGGATGCACTGAATCCTATGGGCCGAAGAGGAAAACTACTGTGAATGATATGCTACTGAATATGGAGACTCCTGATAAAGATCAACGATTCCAGCGGAACTACTCATGTATGCGCAGCAGTGAAGCCTGGGTGGATGATCACTGAAAAAGATTGATCTAAGATGTGCATAGCACAGCCCATGGTAAGAAAGGATGCTGCTGAAGAATTTGGAGTGATGACTGGTGTCATGATCTGAGGGACTAATCTCTGAATTATTGCTATATCTACGAGAAGCAGTTGGCCACTGCTAGAAAAGGTAGTGCTTACAAGAATAATTGGTAAAGTCTTGTTTTCTGTACACATTTTTTATTGAGGCTAAGCAAAGGTAAACAATGTCACATGATTTTGTATAATGATTTCTTCCAACGAACAAGATGGAGCTCACCTATGGACCAGATGTGCCTAGGACTTTGAAAGAACATCTGCAAAATGAAGCCTACTGTAGAAGATTATTCTGGAATTGGACATGTTTCAACTACTGCTCTTTAGTAATGATTCTTTATAGAATCACAGGGAGGACTGTAGAGATGGACAGATAAAGGGATACCAGAATCCCCAATATGTAATTGAAGATGGATGAATTTCTTGATACAAAATGTGTTTAGACGTTTGACTTCTCACCTACTTCCTTTAATAGAATAGGATGTCATGATCATGAGTTCTGTGTAACCATCTTTAAAATAGATGGAACAGTGTTAACGCAAGCATAAAGAACATAGGCTATGACCTGTGCAACCATAATTCATTGTACAGTCACTGCTGACAAAACATAATTTTTGCAACTTTTGCAATTATAAATTTCATCTAATATATTGTAATCAGATCTTACTCTGTAAAAAGAACTTTGGCGACACCTTGTGTTATTTCATGGTTATAATAAATGACTGTTACTTCCTCTTTTTCTCTAATAAAAAGGAGCTTTTTAGGAGGAGGACTTTGAATTCGGCAGGCGTGGAACTATGCGTGTCCATAGACCGTCTGTTGCCGTCTTCCCTCTGAGCTCAAAGAAAATAGCACTTTGTGTGTGATTGTATTATGTATTACTCTCTGCCTGTTTCTCACTGCTTGATGGACCAGAGACTAAAAGAGCCGTGGTATTGTGGTCAGATCACAGAGTTTTCTTCAGATTTCACATGTATGCCACGATCGATAGGGTGTTATAAGTATTTGTTGGTCATTGTAGATAGGTTTGCAAAGTGGCCAGAGGCTTTTCCCAAGACCAAGGAAGATGCTAGAACAGTAGCAAAAATTCTCTGTAAGGAAGTTATTCCCCGCTTTGGGTGTCCCCTTTCTATAGATTCTGATCAAGGACCAGCATTCACCTCTAAGGTGTTACAACAGATTACTCAGATGTTTGCCATTGATTGGAAATTTCATGTCCCATATCACCCACAGTCATCAGGGATAGTAGAACGAATGAATCAAACAATTAAAGAAAAATTTAAAAAGGCTACACAACACACCCCAGGAAGGTGGCCAGTGTATCTGCCAGCTGTATTGGCAGAAATTAGGCTAACCCCCGGGGCATCTGGATTCTTTCCTTTTGAAATTCTGATGGGACGACCCTTACCTTTACCCTGGAAATGGCCCGAGGGAAGGGTGATAATGGCGGATGACTTGTTGCTAGCACAGGAAGAATATGCTACACAGCTAGCTAAATATTTATGCATGGTGTCTGAACAAGTGTACAATGCTTTCCCTTTTCCTTCTACAGAACCGACGCATCCATTCCGTCCGAGAGACCGTGTGCTGGTAAAGCTGTTTCATAAGAAGGGCCAGTGGGATCCACTGTTTGGAGATCCGGAGGAGATTATTGCAGTTACTCGCACAGCCGTGCTAACTGATAAGCATCTGACCTGGGTACACGCCTCACGCGTCAAGAGTGCACCCTGGAGGATTCCTGGAAGACGCCTGACTCGCCCCAGCCATGAGGACCTTGGACGCAGGCACATCAGACAGAGAAGAAGGCAACTTGGATTCAGGCCCTGCAGAGCTCCACCACTTTCATGTATTCTTATACACCTGTTTCCACGGTGGCTGATGTACCTGAGCACGCCACCACTGACCTATGCAGGCCCAAAGGGGGGATTGATAGGGGAAAATAAAATAAGGTTTAAAGTTTAAAGTGTATGTACAGGAGGACTCAGAGGCCCGCAGTGGGGAATAGGAATCCTGTATATATCTATATATGGACCCAACAAAAAGGCACGATCCCACGTGCGCAAAGACCCCAGTAAGAAACGTGGAATGCAACGGAAAGACGTGAAGTAAAAAACTTTTATTTCTTTGCTCAACTCCAGCCATCTGATTTCAGAGTTCGTGTGTGGTAGTGCCGGCCCTCTTTCACTTAGCAGTGCGGTTTTCTGCGGGTCTAATATGATTAGCACTCTGGCACTTTAGGAACACACTGCTTTTAGATGTAAATCGTTGCACAGGCTCTCCTGTGTAATCAGAGGAAGAGCAATTCGCAATAGCACATTTACACGATACACAGCCATCATTTGCCCCTGAGGAAGGCTTTCACGAAACACGGCCAGTGTCGGGCCGGTGGCTGGAGTTGAGCAAAGAAATAAAAGTTTTTTACTTCACGTCTTTCCGTTGCATTCCACGTTTCTTACTGGGGTCTATATCTATATATGGAAATGAATGTGCTGTGCTAAGACAAATTGATTGTTCTACTCAGAGACGACTAACATCTGAGAAGTTACTGATAAGCTGTGGTGGGCCTCAGGGGATGAGTTGATGACGTATGTATATGTTTCTGTTAATGTATAAAAGACAGACCGCCCCTCTAACCTGTGGAATAAACTTACATACTACTTATGTGAGAGTGTGTGTGTTTGTTCCCCTGGAATTCCAGACAGAGAAGGTAAGGTGATTCCTCGGCCCAGAGGATTAACGGACGTCCCGAGGGTAAGTGATATAAAGTGCTGGGAAAGGAAAAAACCCCACACTAACAGTTATCAGAAAATGTGGAGTTCTCATGGAGGGTCCCACATTCCATTACCACACCGTGACGGACTCCACTGGCTACTTTGGTTTTTCTACCTGGTCATCTTGTATCTACTGTATGCTTTCTGTGAGCTATAAACAAAGTCAGCACTGCCACACTTGCTCACATTGTAGCCAAATCACATAGGGAATTCCTCACACTCAGAACTGCCTTTATTTCTTGAAGGCCCATGGCTGTAAATAAGAGTAAAATTCTCCCTTACCCTACGAGATCAAGTTTTTATAGTTATCCTTCATCACAACCTTGTACAGCTCCTTCTGCCATTCTTCTAAATACACCCACTCCTTCTGAGTGAAATAGACAGCGATGTCCTCAAAGGTTAATGGGACCTGAGCAGAGGCTCCTTGTCCTCGAGCACCGGCTCTACCGTGGCCATGCTGTCTTTATCTTTTATCTTTTTTGAGTTGTTTGATATACTGCTGAGCAGACAGTTTTGGCGCTGCGAGGGGAGACAGAGTTCCCAGAGGACATGTGAGACACTTCAGGAGGAAAGCTCCTTGTTTTCCCTCACTTTTACTCCACAGGGCATCTAGGTTGGAAAAGCACCAGGGATTGGAAAAAGCACCAGTTTCTGGGAAGGCCTCAGCTCTTAAGTGCTCCTTGGCTCTGGTAGGAGAGCGGGATCCAGTCAAGCGCTTGCGCATCTCTGAGAACTACGGTGAGGAAAATCTGGGCGATGACACCTCTGGGGAAATGGAGGACGTCGAAGAAGGTCTTTCTATATCAGTGGAGAACCTGGAGGGCTTAGGCCTTGAGGAGGGGGAACTTCCCCCTGGTGAAGACCCAGTCATAGTGTGTATTTGTCATAAAGAGGAGTTGATGTCAGTTATTTCATTGATTAAGATTAATACTGCTTTTAGTAGCTACCATTTCAACTTCTGCATAACACACCCTCCTAGTTATATTCTTATTCCCTCATATTACTACCCTGGTACACAACAGCTTAGCCCCACTAACAGCAGCTCACCTAAAAAAAAAAAAGAAAAAAAGACACGTACAAACATTACGCTAATGAAACTATTTTATATCGGTATTGCCTTAGCAATACTAACCATTGACCTAACTCTAAGCCTAAACAGCATAAATCTTAAAACAATTCCCATAATTCACACACACCCCCGAAACAACTACAATATTGGACACATTTATACAAACAACCATCCTAGACCAAATATCCAGAGACTAATCCACATAAAACAAACAAACCAACATCAAATAACCAAGGGAACATGCACCAATAACACTACATCCCTTTCATGCATCCTTATCAATGCACGCTCGATGAAAAATAAGCTGCCCATATTTAATGACTTAATAACTGACCTAAATCCAGACATATTATGTGTTACAGAAACCTGGCTCTCCGATACCGACACAGTCTACATAAATCAACTTAATAATGAAGAATATGACACTTTCTATAAACATAGAACCAATAAGAAAGGCGGAGGTGTACTAATGATGACAAAAAACGTACTAAGTGCCAAAGCAATACAATCAAACATCTCCAACAACATAGATACATTATTAATAAAAATTGGTCCCATGAAACTTTGCTTAGTATATAGACCCCCAGACCAAAAGCCAGACTGCCTTGACGCCTTTATTGAACTACTTAGCTCTTCCACTGAACAACACCCTATAATCATGCTAGGAGATTTCAATCTCCCCTCACTACCAACAAAAGACTCTAAACTATTCCTTGATACCATAACAGACATGGAATATCATCAGATTTATTTTATTTATTTATTTAACACTCACTTATATACCGCATCTTCCAGCGATCAGTTGCGGTGTACAATTAACAACAATTAACAAAGCGAAGTTTGTTTTACATAGAACATAGAACATTTTAACTTTTTACATAGAACATCTAAACATCTTAACATCTTAAGAACTAAGCAGAGAATTTCAACTAGAACAGTGTGAGTAATAATTTATCTATACAGAATGTAATGTCTGTACAACTAAAGGCAGTACATAACAGTTGCAACTATATACATGTGGAGGTATTAGGGCATATTAGAATGGAGTGTCATTTCGTTTTAAGCTATGAATGGTGTCCGTTATAGTAGGAAGTATAAACTTGATGTGGGCAGGTCCTGTTTAGCCTTTATCTAAGTCGAGTGTAGGGTTTTCTATGGTATTATAGTGTTTAGTGAATAGATATGTTTTCAGTTTTTTTCGGAATTCCGTGATCTCTGTTAGTGATCGTAGGTCCTCTAACAAACAAATCTACACACATAAAAGGTGGAACTCTCGATCTTGTCCTTATCCCTAATACACTCTCCAAATTAATCAATCCAAATACAGTTGAATGTACACAGATACCCTGGTCTGATCACTACATCATCAAATTAATTCTTACATATCCAGTCACTGGCACTAACAAACACTCTAGAAATGTCTCAACCACAAGATTTAGGAAGTTCAACAATGAAGAATTTATTGACTTAACAATCCCCCACCTCTTATCACCTGCAACGAATTTAGATGACACTGTCATGAACTGGAATGATACCATCAACAATGCAGCCAAAATTAATTACGTACACAAAAAGATCACTTACCCAGAGAATAAAACCAAACCATGGTTCAATAATACACTAAAACAAATGAAACGGAATCTTAGAAAACTAGAACACAATTGGCGCAAATCTAAATTGACAATACACAAAGAAATATACAATACCCACCTCACCAAATACAAAAGAAACCCTGGACAGCATAAAAAAGAATATTATGCTAAAATACTATCAAAATCGTATAATAGGCCAAGAGAGTTATTCACCTAACCAACCCACAAAATTCTGACAGCGAAATTACTGACATCTCAGTTCAAACCTTAGCCCACTATTATCAAAATAAAGCAAAACTACCGTCAATGTCTATTGACATTATTAACTTATCACACCAACCATCAGATGAATGGTTAGAGTTTAATCCTATAACTAAAGAGACACTAAAAAACATCATCACCAGTCTCAATACCACAACATCATATTTAGATCCATGTCCAGTAACATGGATAAAAAATACACTACCAATTTTATTACCATACATTCTCTCAATAGTGAACCTCTCCCTAACCCAAGGTTATCTCCCACCATCACTCAAACACGCTCAAATACGGCCAATCCTCAAGAACAGCAAACTTGATAAAACTATGCCTACATCATATAGATCCATATCAAGCATACCATTTTTGGCTAAAATAATTGAAAAAGTGGTTCAACTACAGACACAGGACTTCCTAGACTCCTCTTACCCACTAGATGAGCAACAATATGGCTTTCGGCCCCGCCATGGAGTGGACACACTCCTCACAGTTTTAATAGATGCACTCCTAAGAGGGATTGACAACCATAACCAGGCCTTCATTCTACTTTTCATTGATATTTCAGCTGCGTTCGATAGCGTACACCACACCATAATGCTCAACAACTTGAGACAAATAGGCTTAAACTCCACAGTACATAAATGGTTCTCATCCTACCTAAATAATAGAACGCAAAATGTTAGAATAGGAAATCAAAATTCAACCACATATAAACAAGAAATTGGATTACCACAAGGTTCAGCGCTGTCAGCACTGCTTTTCAATATATACATAAAACCAGTCTGCAACATATTCAAAAAATTTGGAGTAAAATATCATCTATACGCAGATGATATAATGATGTATATTCCATTCACGATACCCAATCTACCTCTACAAATCCTATCAGACTGCTATAATGAAATTACAACCTGGCTAAAAGCACAAAACCTCCACATAAACCACACTAAAACTGAAGTTCTAATCGTGACTAAGAACAAATCTTATATCCCCCCAACACACATAAGACTACAAAACCAAGAAATTAAAATAAAAAATGAAATAAGATATCTAGGCGTTATACTAGACACACACCTTACAATGGATACACACATTAGCAATACCATAAAGAAAATCTATTTCAAACTCAAAACCCTCAAACAACTTTGTCCGTTAGTATCTACGCAAGACTTTATCAACATAATCCAGGCCACCATAACTCCACATTTTGACTTTGCCAATCTAATTCTAATAGGCATATCAAAACAAAACATCAAACGATTGCAATTAGCGCAAAACGCAGCGGCCAGAATTATACTGAAAATCAACTCATTCCAACACATATCACCAATACTAGCCTCCCTCCATTGGCTACCAATTCAAAGTAGAATAATCTATAAAACAATAATAACTTCATTCAAGGCCTTATATGATATGGCCCCAACTATGCTATGCAACTTAATAAACAAAGAACCATCTAAGCCCACACACAGAAAAGGACAAATGAACAGATTAAAGATCCCGAAAGATTACGCAAGAGCCCATAAATCAACAAATAACAGAGCCTTTTCCCACATAGCCCCAACAACTTGGAATTCACTCCCAGAAGAACTACGAACACTAACGGAGATCATGGAACTCCGTAAAAAACTGAAAACTTATCTGTTCACCAAACACTATAACATAGACAACTCATCACCTGCCTTAGACAAAGGTTAAACAGGCACCTATCTGCATCAAGCAAAAAAACCCTTAACCCACACTGACAACACATACTCATGATGATTTCACAACTTATGTCCTTTTACTTCCATGTATATATATACATATATAAAATTGTATATAGTGTACTCTGTTCTGTATTATTTCTCACTGTTTAGACTGTATATTCTATTTATATTATGATGTTCCTTGTAAATATGTTATGTTATAATATGACGTTCACTGTAAAACAAACTTGATTTGTTAATTATTTGTTCATTGTAAACCGCAACTGAACTTTGGAAGATGCGGTATATAAATGTGTATAAAATAAAATAAATAAATAAATAAATTTCCCAGTCCTTAGTGGTAGTGAACCTGCCTTTTCAGGCAACGCAGGAAGAGATGCCCCTGGAGGACCCTCTTCTGCAGGGCATGCACACTCTGCAGAATTCCTTCCCAGTACAAAAAGCCATCATGCAGATGATCAAAGCAGAGTGGGAGGTTCCCGAGGCAAGGCTCGGGGGGGCAGGCAGGCGATGGCCAGCCTCTATCCTGTTCCACTGGTGGAGAAAGATCCATTTCAGACCCCCAAGGTAGATGTCTTGGTCACCGCGGTGACCAAGATCACCACAATTCCAGTAGATGGCAGAGCGGTCCTCAAGGATCAACAGGATCGTCATCCAGAAGTTCTTTTGAAGCAGGCATTTAAGGTTAATGCCTTGCCTTACAGGCTTCCATCTCTTGGGCATATGTAGCACGAGCTTGCATGCGATGGGTGCAAGCTATGCCTGGCCTTAACCACAAGTTGCGCACGAAGCCGGCGGAGATCCCTAAGCTGGAGTCGACCACTGCCTACTTGTCCAATTTTTATGATGATTTTGGTCCCCTCTTCCTCCAAGAGTATGGCATTGGTAGTTGCAGCGCGTAGGTTTCTGTGGCTGCAAAAGTGGTCAGCGGATGAATCTTTCAGTCAGGTTGAGCAAGCTGCCTTTTGAAGGTAAACTTCTGTTTGGCGACCTTCTAAAGGAGTTGGTCAAAGACCTTGGAGAGTCCAAGGGTGGCAAGTCGCCAGAGGATGAGGAGATAAAGGATAGGCAGCTCTGTCACGGGGAGGGGCAAGAGACTTCTGCCATTTTCAGGAGGCGTACTTTCCTTCTCCGCAAAGAGGACATTTTCTGTTCTGGGGCAGTCCTTTCGGGGCAGAGGTGATAACCGTGGCTATTATGTGGGTTCCCCCAGCTCTGCCAAAAAGAGACAATTAAGTGAGGGAGGCCCAGGAGTTGGAGGAGCATATTGGGGGTCGCCTTCAGCACTTTTACCACTCCTGGGTCCAGATAACCTTGGATCAGTGGGTCTTAGAAATTATTTGTGAAGGTTACGCATTAGAGTTTCAGCATCCACTGCAGGGGGCCTTCATGCTTTACCCTTGCTTGGTTCCAAGAAAGTTTCAGGTGGTTCGCACGATGCTGAGGTGCTTGCTGGCCATAGAGGCAGTGGTGTCTGTGCCGCCAGACCAATGCTGGTCAGGTCGATACTCGATCCATTTCATAGTGCCCAAAAAAGAAGGCTCTTGGCGGCACATTCTTGACCTCAAGCATGTCAACAAAGCCTTACGGGTATCAAGGTTCCATATGAAAACCTTGCGCTCTGTTATGGTGGCCATGCAGAGGGGCAAGTTCCTCACCGCTCTGGACTTCACTGAGGCGTACCTTCACATTCCCATATGCCCAGATCATCAACTATTCCTATGATTTGTGAAATCCATGGGACATTTTCAGTTTTGGGCACTGCCCTTCAGACTTGCAACAGCGCCCAAAACATTCACCAAGGTGATGGTGGTGGCGGCTGCAGCCCTGAGGAAACGGCATTTTAGTTCATCCCTATCTGGACAATCAGCTAATTCGGGCGAAGGTGAGAGAAGAGACTGGAAGTGATTCAGACAGTGATCTTGTTTCTTCAGAGCTTGAGACAGATGGTCAACTCGGCCAAGAGCAAGTTGATTCTGTTCCAGCAGTTGGTCTATCTGGAAGCTCGATTTGACACAGCAGCAGGATTGGTCTCACTGACGGAGGAGCAAGCTCTCAAGCTTTTGAGGCTGCTGCGTCAGTTTCTAAGACCCATGCTGCTGCCAGAGGACTTCCGAACAATTTTCCAAGCGCTTGTAACACCCCATTTTGACTATGCTAACGCCATTCTGCACGGTCTCCGCAGGAGCACTCTAAACCCACTACAACTTGCGATGAATGCTGCTGCCCGCGTCCTCTGTGGGATATCCAGAAGAGACCACATAACCCCAATTCTGAAAGAGCTACACTGGCTACCGATCAACTGCAGGCTCACATACAAAGTGCTACTCCTGACCTTCAAAGCCATCAACAAGATATCCTCCTCCTCCCTCACCGACCTCCTCACCCCCACCCCCAACAACAGATCAAGAAGGACATTAGCCACCAACACATTGGTAATCCCCATGGAAACAACAAAATGTTCTCAGGCAACAAGGAACAGAGCCTTCGCGTTCTATGCCACGAAGTGCTGGAATAACCTCCCTCCCAATATCAGAGCGATCAGGGACCTCACCCAATTCAGGAAAGCCCTTAAGCGTCACCTATTCCTTCTACACTACTCACAGCCTAATGGTGCATCCCCAACTCCCACACCCAAGCCCACACCAGCAGCACCCCCCACACACCACATGCAGACCAGGATAACGGTAGACTCCAACCCAACTACCGGATATGACAACGATGTCAAACAAATGTAAATATAATAAGACTGTAGAATTGCAAATAACCGACAAGATCTGGACCTAACCACGCCATTATACAGCATGGTGACAAAGGTCTAACTGTATATAGTTACCCCATTTACAACTCCAAGTTACTGCACCTGTTCAATGTAAGCACAAGGCAGGTCCTTCCTGCTTTGTACAAGAATTGTTAATTGTAAACTGCACTGATATTAAAGAGCGCGGTATAGAAAAGATTTTAAATAAATTAAATAAATAAATAAAAATGTTACAGCCGTTGGCCTGACATTACCTGTAAGTCCTCGGGCTGATGGCAGCAGCGCTGGATTTAGTGTCCTGGACCAGGACCATATGAGGTCACTGCTTTGCTCTCAAAGTGGTTGCCTCAACATCACTCCCTGTCCCACAGAATTTCGTGCCTGGGGGATACTAAGATAGCATTGCAGTGGTGGCTGAAAGAGAGCAACTTGAGAAAGCAAGTGTCACTGGAGCAACCAGATTGGTTGTGGCAACCACAGACGCCAGTCTGAACAGTTGGGTGGGGCGTACTGCCACTCCCAGGTGGCTCAGGGTGATGGTCAAAGGAGGAGAGAGCTCCTGGTCCATTAATCATCTGGAGATTCGAGCAGTATGGACGGCGCTACAACAATTCACATCCCTCGTGGAAGTGAGGGTGATGAGAGTGTTCTCAGATGACACCTCGGCAATGACGTATATCTACCGGCAGGTTGGCACAGGCAGTGCAGTGCTGGCAGCAGAGATCACACCAATTCTGCAGTGGACCGAGCAGCATCTAAGCGCACTATCGGCAGATCACGTGGCTGGAAAGGACAATGTTCAAGTTTCTTGTTGGCACATAAAATACTCCGAGTCACCCTAGGCTTCCCCCCTTCCAAACAAACATCATAATTCTATCCTGCAATTTCCGCAAGAATGCCGCAGGGACCTCCACAGGGAGGTTCATAAAAAGATACAGGAACCGAGGTAACAGGATCATTTTGATCAGCTCTATTCAGCAGAAACTTGAGGTGTGTGTAGAGCACCACCCTGTTCTTGTAGAACTTCAAGTAGGGAGGCTCTGCCATCTAGGTGGAATGGGGGTTCCTCTGTTAGCAAGATATTATGAGGCTGCTCGACTGCAGGCTGTGTTTGAATGGGTAGTTAGGGAGCGGGCGGAATGGGTGGAGTTGGAAGGGGAGGGGGTGGGGGCTGGGAAGAGTCTGGTTAGTCAGATTTGGGGGAGGGTAGAGGAGCCTCTGGAAAGGGGGAAGCGCAACCCATTCACCCAGCTTACGCTACGATATTGGCGAAAGTGGCATGATAAATGGTACGGGGCCCATGGGTACTCAAAATTTACTCCATTATTGGATAATCCGGAGTTTCCCCCGGGGGTTCTGGATCCGACCTTCCGAAGATGGGCCAAAAAGGGGTTATATTTTACGGGGCAATTTCGACAGGGGGAGAGGTGGGTGAGCTTTGGGGAGATTAGGAAAGAGTTCCTACTGCCAGAGGCCGACAGGTTTCGCTATGTGCAAGCTTTGCATTTTTGTAAAATGGTGGTGGGGAGGGGGGCTGGGGAGCGGTTATTGATGAGCTGTGGCAACAGGGTGAGATTAAAGGGCTCATATCTAAACTATATAAGGTGATGGCAGATGTTAATTGTGGTGAGTGGGCGCATAGGAAGGCTTGGGAGAGGGACCTGCATAAGTGCTGGGATTGGGAACAGTGGGAAGCCGTGTGTATGGGTCTGCTTAAAGGGGCACTGGCTATTAATATTTTGGAGCAAAACTACAAGATGTTGTATAGGTGGTATTTGATGCCGCAGAGAGTGCGGAAGTGGAGAGGGGGGGGGGTCGGCCCTATGCTGGAGGGAGTGTGGGAGAGAAGGTTCCTTCATGCACATCTGGTGGGAGTGTGAGGGTATCCGGACCCGCTGGTGTGAAGTAGCTGATTGGATGAGTATAGTCTTGGGGGAAAGTGTGACTCTGGGTCCGTGTTTGGCCCTGTTGAATGTAGGGGAGGGGGTGGGGAATGACAAGGAGCTGAGATGGTGTAAGATTGTATGTGGTGCTATGAGGCAGCTGATTGCGAGGATGTGGAGAGGTACACGCACTCCGACGCTGGGGGAGGTGCAGCGAAGGGTGGCACATCTCTACCTGATGTATCAACTTACGGCCCGTAGGCGAGGCCAATTAATGGGTTTCCAAACAACATGGAGGCCCTATCTTCAATGGCTAGAGAGGGAGGGGGAAGGTCCTAGGAAGAGCGGGGAAGGTGGGAGTGAAGCCTCTGACAGCTGAAGTTGACAGTGGTGGAAGGAGGCCAAACGTTAAGCGTGGGACTAGATGTGTGCTGGTTTCTTTGGAGTGGGTATTGGAGCTTGAGGGGGTGGGATGGTAGGGTGGGTGGGGGGGACGGACTTGGTAATACCCCTAGTCATTTATGTGTTACTTGGGTTGAATTTCTTATGTGCTAGCGGCATTGTTGTTAAAAAGTTAAAATGATGTTTGTTGTAATTTGTTTGATGTGATGTGTGGAATAAATAAATTAAAAAAAAAAATTACATAATCAGTTTCTAGCTGCTGGTGGACGGACACAACTCGTTTGTCTGGACTGGATTGGAGGGACTCCATGAAAGTAAATTAGCAGGTAGGAGCTAATTTACCCTTACACTTCTTATATATCTGAGGATTGATTTTTAATTGGTTTCCAAATGTGCATCTTGCTTCCACTTACAAATCATTCAAAAGAGACTTGAAACATTCCTGTTTGAACACGCCTTTGATATTCCAGCGAGATGAAGAGTGTGTGGTGGCCACAGCCTGGAATTCCCATTCCCTCTTTTTTCCTTTATTTATTTATTTATTTTATTTATTTATTTAACAATTCTTATATACCGCACTATTTATGATCAGCGCGGTTTACATATAACAACAACATCCGACACTATATATTTTTCCCAGTCACGTTAAGACCTCTCTCTTTGTTTCATTCCTTGTTACCTTAGTCGTATGGTGGATCTCAATAATGAAATCTGTCTAACTGTTGTGTTTTTAAGTTTATTTTATAAACCACTTTGCTTTTGATTATAAAGGCTGTATATCAAAAGTCAAATAAAGCCATAAACCATAAACAGGATGCTTGCTAATTTGGTAATTTATACTTTGAATACTTTGTATTGAACATTTTGTAAGGAACTTCAGTTATCTATGTTTACATCAATCGATTTCATAAAGTCACATAATAATTTGCTTTAAATCCCAGTCGTGGGCTGCAGGTGGCATATAAATATCAGTTTAAACTGTCACCTTCTGATCACCCGTCCATCTCCCCTCTGTTCTCCCCACCTTTCCCCTTGCGACTATCACTGGAACGCTTTTCGCCTTCTGATCACCCGTCCATCTCCCCTCTGTTCTCCCCACCTTTCCCCTTGCGACTATCACTGGAACGCTCTTCACCTTCTGATCACCCGTCCATCTCCCCTCTGTTCTCCCCACCTTTCCCCTTGCGACTATCACTGCAACGCTCTTCACCTTCTGATCACCCGTCCATCTCCCCACCTTTCCCCTTGCGACTATCACTGCAACACTCTTCACCTTCTGATCACCCGTCCATCTCCCCTCTGTTCTCCCCACCTTTCCCCTTGCGACTATCACTGCAACGCTCTTCACCTTCTGATCACCCGTCCATCTCCCCTCTGTTCTCCCCACCTTTCCCCTTGCGACTATCACTGCAACGCTCTTCACCTTCTGATCACCCGTCCATCTCCCCACCTTTCCCCTTGCGACTATCACTGCAACGCTCTTCACCTTCTGATCACCCGTCCATCTCCCCTCTGTTCTCCCCACCTTTCCCCTTGCGACTATCACTGCAACGCTCTTCACCTTCTGATCACCCGTCCATCTCCCCTCTGTTCTCCCCACCTTTCCCCTTGCGACTATCACTGGAACACTCTTCACTTTCTGATCACCCGTCCATCTCCCCTCTGTTCTCCCCACCTTTCCCCTTGCGACTATCACTGGAACGCTTTTCGCCTTCTGATCACCCGTCCATCTCCCCTCTGTTCTCCCCACCTTTCCACTTGCGACTATCACTGCAACGCTCTTCACCTTCTGATCACCCGTCCATCTCCCCACCTTTCCCCTTGCGACTATCACTGCAACGCTCTTCACCTTCTGATCACCCGTCCATCTCCCCTCTGTTCTCCCCACCTTTCCCCTTGCGACTATCACTGCAACGCTCTTCACCTTCTGATCACCCGTCCATCTCCCCTCTGTTCTCCCCACCTTTCCCCTTGCGACTATCACTGGAACACTCTTCACTTTCTGATCACCCGTCCATCTCCCCTCTGTTCTCCCCACCTTTCCCCTTGCGACTATCACTGGAACGCTTTTTCGCCTTCTGATCACCCGTCCATCTCCCCTCTGTTCTCCCCACCTTTCCCCTTGCGACTATCACTGCAACGCTCTTCACCTTCTGATCACCCGTCCATCTCCCCACCTTTCCCCTTGCGACTATCACTGCAACGCTCTTCACCTTCTGATCACCCGTCCATCTCCCCTCTGTTCTCCCCACCTTTCCCCTTGCGACTATCACTGCAACGCTCTTCACCTTCTGATCACCCGTCCATCTCCCCTCTGTTCTCCCCACCTTTCCCCTTGCGACTATCACTGCAACGCTCTTCACCTTCTGATCACCCGTCCATCTCCCCTCTGTTCTCCCCACCTTTCCCCTTGCGACTATCACTGCAACGCTCTTCACCTTCTGATCACCCGTCCATCTCCCCTCTGTTCTCCCCACCTTTCCCCTTGCGACTATCACTGGAACACTCTTCACTTTCTGATCACCCGTCCATCTCCCTGTCCCCCCCCCCCTCGCCCCATCTTGTCCCCTTGCAGCCATCACTGAAATGCTTTTATGATTCACATATGTATTCTGGTATTATATTTTCCTCATTCAATCCTTACCCAGGAAAGAGGTTTTAATCTTTTTATTGGACTAGTTTTCAAGAGCTATCACCTTACATTGTTTGTTTATTTCATTTTTATTTATTAAGTCTTATTTCTATACTTTATTTAGGATGTTAACTGCTGCTCCCCTATATACCTTTAGAGTCGTAACCATCACTCTGTGCAGATTAATCCCCCATGTCACCATAAAGCAGAATTCTGGGAAATGAGCCTCATGCCAAGATGCAGCGCTCTATTCTGATCTAATGCGCCATGCACGCTCGCTCACTCTCTTCACAGCATTCCTTCGAGCAGGGTGGCGATCATATAACAGCAAAACAGTTAAGACACCTTAAGACTGTCTAGCCACAGCCCTGGTTTATTTCCTGGTGCCATGCCATAGACTCTCGCCTATCTCTGGTTTACTCACCCCTGCTGAAAGAAGGCGAAGCTGACACAGATGGGCATGTGATGGATACTCAGTGGCACCGGGTCCCGCTCCTCTGGGGTGTACTGGGAAGAAATTCAACTTACATTGGTTAATAACAAGTGATGACGAGGAGACACACGTAATAAAACACCACAGACAAGAGGGGATGTCAAGGGTGAAGAAAGCAGCCTGTCAGCAGTCTCCAGCCAAGAATCAGGGCAGAACAAGAACAGTATATTGCTTGCAGAGATCCCAAAGGTGGCGTATCAGAGCAGAGGGGAGGTCACCCCGTTTTCCTGGGCGGTGGTCACATGCCCACCTACGGCCACATTTATGGTTGTAGCAGTTAGCACTGACATACAGCACTCCGGGCCCACAGCCGTTACGTCTTCTCTTTCTGGGGATGTTTTAGGATCAGGCCCATTACTTGTGATATGAGCACCAGTAGGTTGGGTTGTAAAAGGTAAAGGAAAGCAAACACACACAGATTTGCTTTGCTCATTGGCCACTCACAATACGTGCGGAGCTCAGGGAGGTGACTTCTGGTTAGACTGCCCAACTGGCTGAAGAAAGCAGCGACGGGAACAGTCCTGCTCGCTGACCAGATTTCTGCTGCTTTACTGCGAGACTGTAGCTGAACTCTGAATGCTCTTTGCTTCCTTGGCATAAATCTCTCTGCCTACAGCAGAGACAGGATGGGGTACGGCAGGAGCTTTATGAAAATACAAAAAAATCTCTTTCTTACCACGGTAACTTCATCTCCTTGAATGGATACGTCGTTTCTCCTAAAGTGGGAAAGAGCAACTATCGCTGCTATGCTTGCTGCATCAATGATGTTCCCTTCATGGTTCAACAAATGAAGGTCCACGCGGACCTGCCACACCTGACAGAGAACAGGAGAAACAAGCCTTAATTCTACCTGCCATGCATCCCAACTTCTCTCTCACATCCTTCCTCCAAGACATAACAAGTTTACACATAGTAATACAATAAAAACACCCACTGCCCAGCTATTCTGTCCAGGCTGCTAAGGATACACACCAGCTGCCAGTCACAGAGTGTTATCACTTGCAATCTCTCACCTTATCCAGGACAGTGTCTCTCTGTCTTCTTTCTTTACCTCCATTCAGATAGAAGGGCATACTAGATCCCCTCTTAGTTTCTCCCAGCGTGCCCTTTTTCCCATTCCTGACCACGCAGCTTTGCTGTCATCTAAAAAGCCAATATCCAAGCACCGGCCTCCTAGGTGCCCTCTGTAATATGCCAGACACACCTGGCTACATGAGTGCATGCCTGTCTGCTAAGACTTCTAGTTAGTTATAATACTTGCAGCTTGCCAGACAATCCCAGGGGATGTTCAATTCTACCATCCGTCTGCATGCATGTCTGCATTACCCCTATCAATCAAATCAAGGACTCAGAAGGCTATTTACCAAATGAAAATCCCTTGTCTTTTTCAAGGATGAATATCCAAATCTTCATTTAGCATCCAGCTGTAACAGCTTCTAGCTTCCTAACACCATAAGTCCTAAAAAGCCTTCAGACTCAAACCAAAAGGATAAACATGCTTATCTGGTGCTCTTCTGCTATGTTGTGTCCATTCTCAGATACACATTCAATATAATGCTGACAGCATCCGCGAGTCTAGGATGGACACTTCATTCCAGACAAACACCAGATAAGCAAATCCATGCTGGCCGAGTTTGAAATAAGCATGTTATAGAAGGTTTCTTCTACCTATATAAGAACATAAGACATGTCATACTGGGTCAGACCAAGGTCCATCAAGCCCAGTATCCCGTTTCCAACAGTGGCCAATCTAGGTCATACGTACTGTCAGACGGCTGTCTAGGGTGAGAACTTACACAATCTTGACGATGCATATACTGTATTCATATGATTCTTGCAAGGTATTGTGGGTAATGTAGTTCATTCACTCCCAACACAGCTGAAGACAATAATTGAGTTGTGAAACCAGTGGTTAAAGCCAATAAAATACTTCTTTTATTGATGGGGTTTAATTCACCCAGCACAAGTATGCTTGTTAGCAATATAAATGAGGTTACTTGCTTGCAGTGTTTAAATGGATAACAAAGTCACAAAGCAAATCAGAAAACAACCTTCAGCTTGTCAGGCAATTAGCTAATGTTTTCTTAGCAAATAATTACCAAAGGAAAAAGGCACAAAGAAATAAATGAACTTTGCTTGTTAGGTTAACTTCTGCTTATTTTCCACGCAGATCCCAGCAGTGATTCTCCCTTGCTCACACACACAATCAGGTGCAGCTTTAATTACTATCAATTGACCAGCTGAAAGCCTTTAGCTGGCTGGCTGCTACTGTGTGTACCCAAATCCTGCTTTAAGAGCTGTTTGCAGTGGAAATAAAGAACAAAGTTAGGTTTCTTTGTGATGGCCGAGGTGTTTGCTCACAGAAAGCTAGCAATAGCATTTAGATAGAGAACAGTCCATGTAATGAATAGTTTCATCTGCTGTATCTCCCCCTTCATCAATCAGCATAGGGTCACTATCATACATTGGCACAGACGAGTCTTTCCATAAGGCACTATCATGAGAATGCTTATTCCCTTGCTGCCATTCACTATTATAGATAGGGTCTGGATCAGTGTTCATATCTGAGCCTCTCCTGCTATCATAATTCCTCTCTGTATATCCTGGCCAGTATGTAATCCAGTTCTGATGTCCAGCCTTCCAATCTTGATCCCTGGACACTGGATCTTCCCTCACATACCTTTTGGCATAGGTCTGAAAGTCCTTTCCACATGCAGTCTTCTCTCTTCTAGGTAGCCACTGGTGATTCCTATCTCTGCCCTTCCATTCCTCTGGCTGACTCCAGTCCAATGGACTCTGCTGGCACTTGGAATACCTCCCAGTATGGGTACTGCCTTGGATTCTCCCAGACCTTCCAATGGCCTTCCTTCTCTTCCTTCCAGAGAGTTTCCTTCTCTCTCTATCCGCTTGGCTTGGCTTCTGCTTCTCAAGATGATGTTGGTGCTTGAGCTTGAAGCTGTTACTGTCTCCTTTCCTGAAGCTCTTTCTGAAGCTGTTATCTGAAGAATAAGCTCTATTCTTATTCTGTCCTAATGTGTGCTCCTCCCTAACACAGCGCAGCTGTGTTGAATCAGGCCCTGCCCTTTGAGATGAGTGCTTAGGGATTACCTCATAGCTCTCTTGATTGCACACACGTTTTCTCACTTCAGCCCCTCTCATGGCTGCTGGAAACCTGGTGCATTCTGGGACTGGTAGTCTTTTATGTGAAAACTCTGTTTTCTTACTTCTACCAGAACTGACAGGTTGCTTGTTCAGAGTCACATCATCTTTTCTATAGCTCCTACCTGAGCTATGATAAGCTTCCTTATCACAGTACCTAGCAGTTTCCCCAAAAGACACAGGTTCCACATTGCTTGTATTGGGTCAAGCATTGATATCCTGGGTCCCCTTCTAATAATGGTTTATGGACCTTTCCGCCAGGAACTTGTCCAAACATTTTTTAAACCCAGCTACACGAACAGCCTTTACTACATCCTCCGGTAACAAATTCCAGAGTTTGATTATACGTTGAGTGAAAAAATATTTTCTCTTATTTGTCTTAAATAGTTTATCCTGTAGCTTCATTGCATGTCCCCTAGTCTTTCTATATTCTGATAACGTAAACAATCGATCTACGTTTACCCGTTCCACTCCGTTCATTAATTTATAGACTTCTATCATATCTCCTCTCAGCCGTCTCTTTTCCAGGTTAAAGAGCCCTAACCTTTTTAGCCTTTCTTCATAGGGGTATACTTCCGAACCCCTTTACCATTTTGGTGGCTCTTCTCTGAACCTTTTCTAATAACGCTATATCCTTTTTAAGATACGGCGACCAGAATTGCACACAATATTCAAGGTGCAGTCGCACCATGGAATGATACAGAGGCATTATAATATCCTTTTTTTAAATTTTCCATTCCTTTCCTTATGATACCAGTTTTTTGGACTTCCTTCCACTTTTCTTAAAGCGTGGAATACAGCTGGTCTGGGCTTCCAAGATAGTATTTTTAAACAACACCCAAGCTTCATATAAAAAAGTCTTTAACCTTTGCAACTGCTCCTTTTAGTTTTTTCTTAACTATTTTATCATAGTCTCCCTTTGGAAAGTTAAAAGGTAGTACTGTGGATTTCCTTACCATCCCTCCTCCACTAATTAAATCAAATGTGATCATACTATGATCACTATTGCCAAGTGGCCCCAACACACTTATCTCTTGCACCAGATCTGGTGTTCCACTAAGGACTAAGTCCAATATGCCTTCCCCTCTGGTGGGTTCATGAACCAGCTGCTCCAAGAAGCAGTCATTTATTTCATCTAGGAACTTTATCTCCCTAGCATGTCCTGCCGTGACACTGACCCAGTCGATACCAGGGTAATTGAAATCACCCATTATTATTACTGTGATGTAACTTTTGTTAGCTTCCCTGATTTCTTTGAGCATTTCATCATCCATTTGTTCATTTTGGCCAGGCGGTCGATAGTACAGCCCCACTGCCATCGCCTTCCCCCTTTTACATGGAATTTCAATCCATAGAGATTCTACAGCAAATTTTGTTTCCTGCAAAACTTTAATCCTTTCTGACTCAATGCCCTCTCTAACATAGAGTGCAACCCCTCCACCAATTTGATCAGCTCTATCATTACGATACAGTTTGTACCCAGATATCACAGTGTCTCATTGGTTGTCCTCCTTCCACCATGTCTCTGAGATTCCAATCATATCTAACCTTTCATTTAGTACTAAATATTCTAACTCTATATATATTCTACGGTCCACTCTGGATTACACTCCCCTGTTCTACCCTTGTAACATTACTTTAGACACAGCAACATGTAAATTGTACATAGTTTCCCCTGTTCTTTCCAAGTTGTTTTCCCTGTTCGATGTAAACTCGGGAGTGCCCTGTGGTCCTCGAGTCATTCTGTTAACTGTAAACCGCACTGATGATAAAGAACACGGTATAAAAGAAATGTTAAATAAAATAAATAAATGACTCTCCCATCTTATTTTTTAGACTTCTAGCATTTGCATACAAGCATTTTAGAGACTGTATTTTATTCATATTAATCTGGCTATTGGTAGGCATGGGTAATTTGGAATCTTTAAGCTCTGTCTGCTCCATACTCAAGGGCATTTGGGCTACTTTACTCTTTTTTGGAACCTCTCTGCTTTTGGTAGTATCCTTCAAAGATACATTCTTCCGAACCATGCACTCTTGGGTGACTGTCAGCTTTCCCCTATTATCTAGTTTAAAAGCTGCTCTATCTCCCTTTTAAAGATTAATGCCAGCAGCCTGGTTCCATCCCGGTTAAGGTGAAGCGCATCCCTTCGGAAGAGCCCCTCCTTTCCCTAGAATGTTCCCCAGTTCCTAACAAATCCAAAACCCTCATCTTTGCACCATCGTCTCATCCACACATTGAGACTCCGGAGCTCTGCCTGCCTTTTGGGTCCTGCATGTGGAACAGGAAGCATTTCAGAGAACGTTACCCTGGAAGTTCTGGATTTCAACTTCCTACCTAAAAGCCTAAATTTACTCTCCAGAACCTCTCTACCACATTTTCCTATGTCAGTGGTACTGACATGTACCAAGACAGCAGACTCCTCCCCAGCACTATCTGAGAACTTATCTAGGTGGCACGTGAGGTCCGCTACCCTCGCACCAGGCAGGCATGTTACCAGGCGATCCTCATGTCCACCAGCCACCCAGCTATCTACATGCCTAATGATTGAATCACCAACTATAACGGTTGTCCTAACCCTTCCCTCATGGGCACATGGCCCTGGAGAAACTTCCCCGGTGCGAGTGGGTTTTACATCACCTGGAGGACAGGTCCTAGTTACAGGATCAGTTCCTGCCACACCAGGGTGATGCTCTCCTATCACGTGACCCCCCTCTCCTCCATGGCAACAGGGATGCTGCCAGACTGGAGGTGGGACTTCAGGACTATATCCCTGTAGGTCTCGTCTATGTACCTCTCTGTCTTTCTTATGTCTTCCAAGTCTGCTACTATGATGTCAGGAAGATGGAAGCTATTGCAGCTGGGTCCATTTTCATGTATGTTTACCACAGTTTGGTTGTGCTGAATGAAGATTTCGATGCGCATCCAAAAAGACACAAAATGCCCTGAACCAATCCAAAAAGGGCAATCAAAAAGGACAACCAATAGCGGAGCATATATTCAAAAGCAGGTTATGTATTTTAAGGGTAAAGGAACTGAGAGAGGCAGGGTTCCATTTTGGGTTGAGGTGCGAGAGAAGCATGCTGGTTGCCTCCCTCGGGAGCTCAGACCCTTCCTGCAGTGACAACATCACAACCCAATAGAGAGTATTTTCCAAGAAAATCTAATTCCTGGACAGTTTTACCAAAAGAATATCAAAGAAATAATTTGCATGCCAAAACACAGAACCAGACTCCACAATATAGAAGCCACGTGCAGCAATTAAATCAGGGATGGCTTTGGAGGACGGGGGAAATGTTCTCTGACACTTTCCTCACCTTTTCACCAGCAACAACACAGAGAGATTCTGTATCGATACACTTGGAGTTTCTAAGACATCTCTCCAGCAGACGATTCAGCTTAATCAAGAGTTCTGATTGCCTGAAACAACCAGAAATCACAGGTTATATGCACACACATTTATCAAGAGCAACATAATGCAGTAAAAGTACCCCGTCTCCTCTTATATTTATGCCGATGACATTATCCTTCTTTTTCATACTTCACCATTACAATTGGACATCTCCCAGCTTAATCAATGTCTCTCTCACGTTGCCAGCTGGCTCTCAGCTAATTTCCTCCATCTGAACCCCTCAAAATCCACAGCAATGTGGATTTCCCTGAGCGGCTCATGTCCGACTGTTGCCCCGCAGATTAATTCCATCCCAATTCCCCTCGTCACCTCTTTCCGGTATCTGGGGGTAATTCTAGACTCATCCCTCTCTTTTCACAGTCACTTAGCCACTCTCACTCGCCGTTCTTTCGCAGCCCTACGACAAATTAGGGCTGTCCGTTCTATCCTCCCTACAAGTTCTTTGACATTAGTCTTGGCCCTGGTCATTAGCAGGCTTGATTACTGCAATGTCTTTTTAGCCAACCTACCAGCTCCAACGCCTTCAGTTAATACAAAACAGCCGCTCGTCTCATCACCTTTGCTCGTCGTTTTGATCATGTTACTCCCATTCTCTATCAACTTCACTGGCTACCTCTCCGTTTTCGGTTCCATTATAAGTTTCTCATTCTGACTCAAAGCCATTTACACTGCCACCCCTCTTTATCTGACCTCATTGCACTTCACACACCATATCGCCAGCTTCGTTCCCTGCATACCAATCGTCTGTCCCTACCCTCCTCATCACAGGCACATTTGGAACAAACCCGTCATTCAGCCTTCTTTTTCCTCAGTCCCGCACTTTGGAATGCCCTGCCACCTTCCCTCCGTTTAGAATCTTCTTATCCTAAGTTTAAAGAGCTACTGAAAACCCATCTATTCCAACAAGCTTTCGACCTCCCTCCCAACATCCCTCCCTAAGTATTTGTTTGTTTATGTATAGTATGGTTTGTTTTATCTCTGCCTATTCTGTTCTTTCTTTCTTTCCTATTTTTATTATGGCGTTCCGTTTCCTTAGTTTTAATTGCGTAGACTTTTTTATTTTACTGTAAACCGCTTTAATGCTTTGGCCAAAGTGGTATATAAAATGGAGAAATAAAGATAAAGATAAAAGACAGCAGAGAACAACCAACCACCCCATGCAGTCTGCCCAGTTATTTCCCGTTAAGAATATACCCCAGCTGCTAGTCACAGAGCACGACCACTTGTAAAAACACTCTCTCCTTATCCAGGACAGTTTTGGTCCTTTCTCCTCTGTACTCGTCCTCTTGGACCCCTGTTTAGCTCATACCAGACACCTCTCCCTTCTCATGTTAACCACAAAGGAGTTGCTTGATGCTTTGACAAGCTCAGGCTACCAGCAACAATTAAAAGGCTCTTATTGTCATGGTCTGTACTTGTGAGATGCGCAAGGCTATATTCTATACCCACATCCTAGTACTTGCTAGCTCTACTTGTGATACTGAGGGGTTAGTTGAGTCACATATGTATACTATATACTCACAGAAAGCTCAGACTCTGCCGTTTGGTTGGCTGGAGAGAGCTTTTCCCAGCACCAGCGATTTACACGCACTCACAAATAAGAGGAGACTTACTCACAAGAACACGTACCTGCCTGGTTCGAAAGCTGGCGAAGCCATAGGGGAGAGCTCCAGATTGAAGAATATGATACCCTCTGTTGGACGATTTATCTTTGGGGGAGCAAGTTCACACGATACTTGTCCAAGAACTCTATAAAGAATTGAGAATTGAGATGCATTGTCAATGTTTTCTTATGTCCCAAAAGACTCGGCTCAGAAACTGCAATATGCCTTGCATACAGGCTGCAAAACCTTTCACTGAATCACCAGAAGAATAAATTAGAGATGTGCATATATGTTCTAGACTATAAATTCTGAACCTTTTTGATTGCGTAAACCCCTTATAAACTCCCAAAACGTTGAGAACCCCCAGCTCATCCCCACCACTCTTTCCAGCCCCCCTCCCCTCAGCACCAAACCTGTCCTCACCAGCATCGCTCTAATTCTGCCCCTCTCTCCCTTTTTAGTTTCCCGTGGACTCCCCTGTAATGATCTTGAGGACCCAGATTAGGAATCACTGCCATAGACCACAAAAGTCCCAGATCTTCAGACACTGACATTTAGACCAAGATGCACATGTATTTACCTACCTGCCCACCCACCCCATGTATTTATTCACTTTACTGCATTTATAACCCACCCAATCCAAAGGACATACATAACAGCAAAATACATAACATACATAACAAATAATAAAAAGAACTTTACTTTTGCCAAAAATGATCTAAATAAATGAGCCTTTAATAATTTCCAAAAACGCAACACATCATAATTTCCCTTAAATCACCTGGCAAACAATTCCGCAGAGAAGGAGTATAAAAGTGAAATGCCCTAGAATGAGTTATCTACACTCACAGATGGAATCAATAGTGTGTTTTGAAGCCAAGAGCAAACTGGTTATCTGAAGAATACCAATATAATTGAAAAAATATTTTGCAGACATATCTAACAATTTTTAAAACCTCCTATAGTTCCTGGAGGAAAAATCAATAAACCAATATTAAAGAAGACCGGGGAAATCCTAGTACTACTTATCATTTATATAGCGCTAGCATGGAATCTGTGTACCTTCTCGGAACCTGACAGGTACTTGTGACCTGGATTGGCCACTGTTGAAAACAAAATAGTGGGCTTGATGAACTCTTGATCTAGCCCAGTATAGCGTATCTTATGTTCTAAATTTAATTTAAAAACATTTATATACTGCTTTTATGAACCAGCATTCAGGGCGAAGCACAGTATTAAAATCAAACCATTCAACCCATAGACAAACCATCCACCCTCCCATTGCCATTCAAAAACCTGACCTAACCCACCCCTCTACGGTTTAGGACACAGAACACAGTCGTAAGCATCTGCCAGAATAGTTTCCAATCCTATTCCTGCTGAACATCTAAGGTAAGCAATTTCATGGTACAGATCTGGTCAGAACAAAAGCCCTGCCCCTCTATTTTTGCAAACACACCTGCACAAAGTCCAGAATGTGTAACACATGACCCTGACTCAAGCGAAGCGCTTTAGCTGGCTGATACCACTCCAACAGCCCCCCCTAAATACACCAGTCGACGCTCCAGTACCACCTTAAAAGTGGCTGTTTCTCTTTTTTTATTTTTTTTTTGCTTTACAACTCCTCCAAATAAATTAAAGGCACAGTATCAAAACTTTCTGCAAAAATAATTGAAAAACCTCCAATCTAAACCAACTAACCAGCTAACTTTCCTTATGTGCTCCTCCAGCTGAGCCTACACCTTAGGCTCACAACCTCCTGCTGCATGGAGACTGGACACACTGGAAGCTAGTGGGAGGTGCCAACGGTACATATGGCAAGCTTCTGACATGCCCAGTCTCCATGCTGCAGGAAGAGGTGCACAACCCAGAGGTGCGGAACTGAACTGGAGGAACGATAAGGAACTACACTTTCTCCAGGAACAAGCAGGAAGTCAGTCCTCACATATGGGAATCCCCAGCTACAGGCTACCGAGGACCTGTAGAAAAATGCCATGGCGAGCCGTGAGCAGTCACTGGTAATCGAGGAAAGCCCGAGGACCCCGGCTCCCCAGAAGACCACGCTCCCAGTAGCCACAGAAGAAGGATCAGAGGGCAGAAGTTGCTTAAACCCCAAACAGATTACAGAGTACAGACTGGCCGAAGGTAGCGCCCCAATAGGACTCCCTCTCCAGGCAGTAATGTGTCGCAAAGGTGTTAGCCAAGGACCAGGTTGCGGCTTGGCAGATGTCCGCCAGCGGCATGGAGCACAGATGGGCCACTGACACCACCCTCACATGAACAGTGTGTGCCATGACTCGGCGGTCCAGGGGCAGCCTGGCCTGAGTGAAAGCGATGCAATCCCCCACCCAGATGGAGAGGATATGCTTAGTGACCGCGAGCCCCTTGTGGGCAGGGTTGTAGGAGACGAAAAGCTGCTCAGACCGGTGGTGAAGTTGCGTACGCTGCAGATAGAAGGAGAGAGCCCTCCTGCAGTCAAGGGGTATGGAGATCGCCGACACCCAGTCAGTGTGAGGCTTCGGGAAGAAGGTTGGCAGTACTATCTCCTGGATGAGGTGAAAAGAGGACCAGAAAACCGGAATTAGAGAGAGAAATTTTGGAGACTTTTTCCAGAGGTACAGGATGTGCGTCCGAAGAGCTCCGCAGAAAAAGGGAGACTGATCAAGATGTCACCCTTGGGCAGGAAGGGGACCACACATGCGTGGTTGCATTCCCAAAGGCTTTCTTTGAAAGCTGGGGAAATACTCCACGTGGGCTCCGTCAGTGCCAACATCACCCATATGTGAGGACTGACATCCTGCTTGTTCATGGAGAAAGCACAGTTACTTACCTGTAACAGGTGATCTCTGGGAACAACAGGAATAAGTCTTCACATATGGGTTTCATTGGTACTGACGGAGCCTGCGTGGGAACGCTCCCCAGCGTTCAATCAGAAAGCCTTTGGGAGCATCCCACAGCGCCTGCGTGCTGCCTTCCCGTCTTTCCCAACTGTCTCTCCTCAGTTGAGTTTTAAAGCTGAGACAAAGAGAGAGAGAGAGGGAAAGGAAAGATAGATAGAGAGATGCAACTCCTAGGGGAGGTGGGTTGTGAAGACTTATTCCTGCTGTTCCCAGAGATCACCTGTTACAGGTAAGTAACTGTGCTATCTCCAGAACAAGCAGGAATGAGTCTTCACATATGGGGCTCCCTAGCTTTAGATGCCAGGGAGAGACCCCAGAAGTTGTGTGTCCCTGGGACAGGGCTCCACTTCCCCCCATGGATCTCTGGCATCCCATCAGGGATGGTAGGTAGGCAGGGCCGGATTTACCTATACGCCAATTACGCCGTGGCGTAGGGCCCACAGCTGGCAAGGGCCCACAAAAATTGAACAAATTGGACTGGCGCATCTATTGCATTTGATGACTGCACTTCTCTTGTCGTATAAGGGCCGATCCGCTGCAGCACACGAACTTGGCGTCTGCCTGTCCCCCTTTATCCTGACAGTCACTCACATGCCTCTTTCTTCACTCCTTTAGGCTAATTTTCTCTATATCCTGCAGAGGTTCCGCCAAGATCACTGTCTGTCCCGAAGGGTCGCAAAATCCGAGGACGCTGCACGTCTACACATTGCACCACCAGCTTTGCTCCTCAGCATCCTGCGGGTCGTGTCGATCCCATTCGCCCTCCTCTCTGTTGTCTGTCTTGTGCAGAGGGGTCGGGGTTCGGCTATTCCCGGGCCGGTCCCTCCCCCTTCCTGCTCCGCCCCGGACCCGCCCCTCGAACTTCCGCTGTCTACCGTCAGACAGCCACTTCAGGCTTGCGTAGCACCGTGCGCACTGCTGGTTTCTTTCGGTAACTGCGATCGCCTCCTCCTTCCGGCTCCGGGCTGGCCATCTGCTGCATGTGTCCCTGGCGGCTTCCGACTTGTGGCCCGGACCCAGCTTCCAGTGCAGATCCGGCCACAGATGCACCCTTTAGCCCAGGCTCCTGCCCGACCGCAACTCAGGGGGCCGGCTCAGTCCCAGGCTTCTCTCAGACCCCAGGTTGTGCCCCAGGCGCGTCCCTTTCCCCTTTCCCACTCCCCGAGTCAAATCCGACCCCAGATCGTGACCTCTGCAGCTCAACCCTTTGCCATGGTTCAGGCACAGTTCCCTTCCCGGCACAGTTCCCTGCCTCCATCCCAGATTCCTTTCCTGCCAAATTCCATAACCCCAAATCAGTCCCTTCGGCCCCAGATTCCTTTCCGGCCCAGTTCCATAACCACAAATCGGTCCCTTAGGCCCCAGATTCCTTTCCCGCCCAATTCCATAACCCTAAATCAGTGTCTGCTGGGGGCCCAGATCCCTTCACAGCCCAGTTCCATAACCCCAAATCAGTCCCTGCATCGGCCCCAGATTCCTTTCCGGCCCTTGGTAAGACTGGTAATGGGCTGGGGGGGGATAAGACTGGAGGTGGGCTGATGGGGTTTGGACTGGTAATGGGCTGTGGGCTGTGGGGGAGGGTTAGAACTGGTAATGGGCTATGGGGGGGGGTTAAGACTGGTAATGGGCTGTGGGCTGATGGGGGAGGAGTCATCGTGGATAACATGTTAAAACCCTCCGCCCAGTGTGCAGCGGCGGCCAAGAAAGCAAATAGAATGCTAGGTATCATAAAGAAAGGGATGGAGAATAAAACAAAGGATATTATAATGCCTCTGTATCGCTCCATGGTACGACCGCACCTTGAATATTGTGTGCAATTCTGGTCACCGTATCTTAAAAAGGACATAGCGTTATTAGAAAAAGTTCAGAGAAGAGCCACCAAATTGGTGAAGGGGATGGAAGGCTACTCCTATGAAGAGAGGCTAAAAAGGTTAGGGCTCTTTAACCTGGAAAAGAGACGGCTGAGGGGAGATATGATAGAGGTCTATAAATTAATGAATGGAGTGGAACGGATAAACGTGGATCAATTGTTTACGCTATCAGAATATAGAAAGACTAGGGGACATGTAATGAAGCTACAGGGTAAACTATTTAAGACAAATAAGAGAAAATATTTTTTCACTCAACGTGTAATCAAACTCTGGAATCTGTTACCGGAGGATGTAGTAAGGGCTGTTAGTATAGCTGGGTTTAAAAAAGGTTTGGACAAGTTCCTGGAGGAAAGGTCCATAAACCACTATTAAAAAGGGAGCCAGGATATCAATGCTTGACCCAGTACAAGCATTGTGGAACCTGTGTCTTTTGGGGATATTGCTAGGTACGTAGGACCTAGTTTGGCCACTGTTGGAAACAGGATACTGGGCTTGATGGACCTCGGTCTGACCCAGTATGGCATGTCTTATGTTCTTATGTCTTATGTTCTTATGGGGCTGTCTGGTAATAGGCTATGGGGGGGCTAGGACTGGAAATGGGCTGGGGGGGTTAAGACTGGAGGTGGGCTGATGGGGTTAGGACTGGTAATGGGCTGTGGGCTGATGGGGAGGTTAGAACTGGTAATGGGCTATGGGGGGGTTAGGACTGATAATGGGCTATGGGGGGGCTAGGACTGGAAATGGGCTGGGTCGGTTAGGACTGGTAATGGGCTGTGGGCTGTTGGGAGGGGGTTTGGACTGGTAATGGGCTATGGGGGGGCTAGGACTGGAAATGGGCTGATGGGGGGGCTAACACTGTAGGTGGGCTGATGGGGTTAGGACTGGTAATGGGCTGTGGGCTGATGGGGGGTGTTAGGACTGGCAATGGGCTGTGGGTGGCTCACTGGATCTGCGTTGATCGGGTTAGGACTGTAAGTGGGCTGATGGGGGTTAGGACTGGTAATGGGTTATAGGGGGGCTTGATCTGAAATGGGGGTGATGGGGGGTTAGGCCGGTAAGATGGGGGGGCTGGGACTGGTATTGGGTTGGGGGGTTGCTAGGACTGGAAATGGGCTGATGGGTGGCTAGGACTGGAAATGGGCTGATGCAGGGACTAGAAGGGAATGGATGCTGGGTGAGGCTGGAACTAGAAGGGAGCTGATGTTGGGGGAGGATTAGAATGGGATGGGGCTGGAAGAGTAAAATGGAGAAGGGTAAAATATTTTGTGTGGGAGGGATAAAAAATCTACAATTGGCCGGGTATTGGGAGAGTAAGTGGGGATTGAGGATGGAGGGGTAAAATTTGAGTGGATGAAATAGGAATGAGGAAAGAGCAAAAGGAGAAAGATTAGTATGTTAAAGCAGATGTAGAGAGAGAATGGAAAAAAACTAGAAGAGAGAAGAAAGGACAAACGGACAGCAGACGATGGAGAGTTAGCAGAAGACACGAAGAAACCAGAAGAAAGTGGCTGGAGCAATTGCAGCTGAAAAAAAATGCACAAAAGGTAGAAAAATCTCTTTATTTTGAATTTATTAATTGGAATATGTCAGCTCTGGTAAATGTGCATCATTAACGTCTGCGCTTTGTTTAGTACAAGAGCAAATTAATGTATAGTTTTATTTCTACAGTGTTGTACATTCCAAGTTTGGCTTTTGGGATTCCCAGTTTAATTATTGTCTTCCTGTTTCTAAATTGTGATTACTTGTTTGGTGATGGTCTATGTTCTGCATGTGTAACTGAGCTGAGGTGTTCTGTTTATATAATTCCTATTTGACATTGCCACTTGTTCTCTTTTCCCAGTAGGTCATGTATTGTTGTTCTCTGAAATGTATTGGTTTAATATTTGTAGTGTTGCCTTTTGATGGGTAGGGTATGGCGCTTTGTGAGTCCTGGTAGTGCTGTTAGGATACGGCGGGTTTGCTATGGGTTCTAAATGGGCAGTGTTTGTAGTAGTTCCTAATGTGTTGGCACTGGATTATAGTAATGTAGAAATCTTTTAGTCTTTCTTTATCCATACACTCATTAAGAGGCACGTTTACTAAAAGTTAGTATATGGTAACATTATGCAAATATTTATGCAAATGAGGCCCCTTATGCAAATGAGGCCCCGCACCCCCCTTGGGCCGCCCCTGCTGGGGGCCCACAATTTTTGTTGGCGTAGGGCCTCACTCAAGGTAAATCCGGCCCTGTAGGTAGGAGTTGATTAAGTATGGAACAGGTGTTTGAAAACAGCCTGACCAAACAAGGCATTCCGACGAGAGTCCTTGTCCAAGCAGTAATGGGCTGTGAAGGTATGAACCGAGGCCAAGTGGCTGCTCGACAGATGTCGTCAATAGACACAGAGTTCAGATGAGCCATTGAGGCTGCCATGGCTCTCACATTGTGTGCTGTGACATGGCCCTCCAGAGAAAGGTTCTTACTCTGATAGGCAAAAGAAATACACTGGGCAATCCAGTTAGATAGTGTTCTCTTGGAGACTGGTAGTCCCAAATAAGAAGGATCAAAGGCAACAAAGAGCTGAGAGGACTTCTATGTTGCTGTGTCCTCTGTAAGTAAAAAGCCAGAGCTCTTTTACAGTCCAGGGTATGAAGATTCCTCTCTGCACTTGATGCATGAGGTCCTGGAAAAAAGACAGGTAGGTAGACCTCCTGGTTGAGGTGAAAGGGCGAGACCACCTTAGGCATAAAGTTTGGATGAGTCCTAAGGACTACCTTGTCATGATGGAACCTTGTATAAGGTGGATTAGCTACGAGTGCTTGCAATTCACTAATACAACGTACTGATGTGATTGCAATGAGAAAGATAACCTTCCAAGAAAGGTATTTCAAGGAGGTGGTAGCCAAAGGTTCAAAAGGCGGCTTCATAAGCTGACCAAGAACCAGGTTCAAGTCCCATGCCACCGGAGGTGGTCTAATGGGAGGCTTTGTTAAAAGGAGGCCTCTCATGAACCTTGCTACAAGAGGATGAGAGGAAATAGGTTGTCCATTTAGAGGCTTAAGGGAAACTGCAATAGCACTCAAATGGACCCTTAATGAATTTGTTTTAAGGTCTGCATTAGACAGATGGAGGAGATACTCCAGCAAAGATTCCAGGGGTATGGCAAGGGGGTTAAGACCCTTCTCAGAGCACCAGATAGTAAACCTCTTCCACTTGAAAGCATAAGAACGTCTAGTGGAAGGTTTTCTGGAAGCATAAAGAACATCTTTCACCTGTTGAGAAAGATGAAGATCTTGGAGATCTAGGCCTTCAGCAACCAAGCCCTGAGATGCACAGACTGGGGATTGGGATGCCATAACTTTCCGTCCTCTTGAGATAGGAGATCTGGAACAGACCCTAACTCGAGGGAGGGAGCTTGAGAGAGATGTAGAAGCAGAGGGTACCACACTTGCCTTGGCCAATGTGGAGCTATGAGAATCATGTGGCCTCTGTCTCTCTGAAGCTTGAACAGGGTTTTGGGAATTAGGGGAATGGGTGGAAAGGCATACAGGAAGTCTTGACCCCAGTGAAGGAGGAAAGCATCCCTTGCCTGAGCTCCCTGAGCCGGAGTTCTGGAACAGAACCGGGGAAGTTTGGCATTCCACGGACTTGCAAAGAGGTCTATGTCCGGGGTTCCCCAAATCTGAAAAATCCTGGCCACCTGGTCCACATGTAGGGACCACTCGTGTGGAAGCAGAACTCGACTGAGCCTGTCTGCCCAAGAGTTTTGAATGCCTGGAAGATAAATTGCCAGAAGATGAATCTGATGCTCTCTGGCAAGGGCCCACAGTCGCAAAGCTCCGTTGCAAAGCGACAGAGAGCCAGTTCCGCCCTGCTTGTTCACATAGAACATGGCTACCTGATTGTCCGTGTGAATAAGGACTGTCTTGCAGCTGAGCAGGGTGTGGAACACCCGCAGAGCAAGGAAGATTGCTCTGAGTTCCAAGAGATTGATATGTAAACAACTCTCCTGTGGGGACCAGATGCCCTGGGTGGAGAGGTCTTGCAGATGAGCTCCCCACCCCATTGGAGAAGCATCTGTTGTGAGAGTTGCTTGGGGTAGAGACTGCTGAAAGGGGGACCCCAGCAACAGGTTTTGAGGGGACTTCCACCACTGGAGGGACAAAATAAGGCGACTTGTGTTTGCTATTTTGTCTGACAGGCAGTCTAATACCTGGGTCCAATGGGTGGATAAAGTCCACTGAGCTGCCCTCATGTGAAGGCGAGCATATGGTACCACATGCACGGTGGATGCCATGTGGCCTAGTAACATCTCTCGAGCAGTTAAGTGGGGCTTCAACTCTGCTTGAGAAGCTAACTGCACCAAGCGAAGGCAACGGGCCTGGGGGAGATAGGCCCTTGCCCTTGTGGTATCCAGGATAGCCCCTATAAACTCCAGGGACTGTGTAGGGGTTAAATTGGATTTTGGGATGTTTATTATCAGCCCTAAATACTGAAGGATACGCATTGTGCAGGCTAGAGAACTCTTGGCCTCTGATTGAGTAGGAGCTCGAATGAGCCAGTCATCCAAATAAGGGAATACGAATATTCCCAGAGTGCGCAGAAATGCAGCTACCACTGCCATGCATTTTGTGAACACCTTTGGTGCAGAGGCTAGACCAAAAGGGAGCACTCTGTATTGATAGTGCTTCTCTTGAAAAAGGAACCGAAGGAACCTTCTGTGAGTTGGATGGATGAGAACATGGGTGTACGCATCCTTGAGATCTAGAGAACAAAGCCAATCCTGACTCTGAAGGTATGGCAGCAGAGTTCCCAGAGAAATCATTTTGAAATTTTCCTCGACTAGGAATCTGTTCAATTCTCTGAGATCTAAGATGGGTCTGTAGCCCCCTGTTTTCTTTGGAATAAGAAAATAGGGGGAGTAGAAACCTGTGCCCTGTTGTTGAAGAGGCACTTCCTCTATTGCCCCCTGGGCGAGAAGGGTGGCAATCTCCTGCCCCAACAGGTTGAGGAGGGAGGTTGGAGAATTGAACTGGTGCACTCTTGTGTGAGGGGGCAAGCTTGAAAAATGAAGTTTGTACCCCTCTTTTATGATGGAGAGTGTCCAATGCTCTGCTGTAATTTGTCCCCACCTGGGAGCAAAATGACATAACCTTCCTGGAATGGTGGAGGGCTCTGGTCCTTCCAGAGCCAGGAAGGCTAAGTTCTCTAGTGGAAAGTCAAAGGCCCTGAGGGGGCTGAGGTTGCTGGGCTGGAGGAGGCCCAGCAGCCTTTGCTTTGTTCTGTTTGGATGATTGCTGACGTTGGTAGGGAACTGAGCTGCAGAAGATGCCCGCTGACCATAAGCAGGATAAAATCTTCCCTTTTTAGAAAAAGGTGCTTTCTTGAACAACCTTTTCTTAACAGGAGCAGCTGTAGACCTGGATAGTCTATCCAAGGCAGAATTTTCAGCATCCATCTGATTGGCCTTTGCTTGCCAATCTTTACCAAACAGGTTTTCACCTGTACAAGGGATATTTCCCAATTCATCTTGTACCCAGATTTCTAAATCAGATGCTTGAAGCCAAGCAATTCTACGTGCACCTATGGCAATAGCTGAGGCTCTGCTTACACATTCAAAGGAGTCGAAAGCTGCATGGTTGGAGAATTTGGAGATATCTTGGGCATGTTTGAGCCAAGTGAGAAAGTCCTGTCTTTTATCTTCAGAAATGAAAGGACTTAAAAGTCTGCAAATGATCAGTGACTTCTTTTAGGAACATTCCCATGTAAAGATTATAGGAATCAATTCTTGCAGCAAGCATGGAAGCTTGGAAGACTCTACGTCCAAAAGCATCCAGGGTTCTACATTCACGTCCTGGAGAATTAGAGGCATGTCTTTTGGCACTTCTAATCTTTCTCATAGCAGACTCAACCACAATAGAGTGGTGAGAAAGATGAGTTTTAAGGAAACCAGGACAAGGATGGACACGATACATGGTATCTAACCTGCGAGAATGAGGAGAGGTGGTAAGAGGTGCTTCCCACATCCTCAACATGAGATCATACAAAATCTCATGAACAGGCAAGGTAGCTGCCTCCTTAGGAGTTTTAGGATATTGTAAAATATTTAACTCCTTGGCTCTGGGTTCTGTCTCAGGGGCCACCGTGATGGAAAGGCCCCGAGCCACCTCCCTGATGAAGTCTTGAAAAGACAAGTCCTCTGGAGGAGACATCCTTCATTTAGAAGAGGACTCCTCCTGTGGAAGAAGCATCACTGCATCGACAGTCTCTTCAGAATCCTCAGAGTCTTCAGAGGAATCGAAGTATCGTCTGTCCAGATGCTCTTGCAAAGCCCGATACCCGTACCGACCGGGATCGGTACCGGAGGGCTTCAGAGGACAGAGTACCGGCACAGCGGACACCGAAGCCGATGTCGATGCCACTGGACCCGGGATCGGTACCGATGGCGGTGCTAGAGCGGTACCGGTGAAGTAGTCTGTTGCGGTACCAGGGGCGTCGATGCCACAAGGAAAGCCGCCAGACTGCGTTCTATGGACAGAATCCTCTGATCCATCGACGCCGCCAATGCTTGGAAGTCAGTACCGGGGGAAGCCACCAGTACCCCAGAGCATGGCACCAGGTGATCTGTCGAGGCCACGCCATCGAGATCATCCTGGAACCCCGATGATGATGCTTTAGAGGCCGAAGCCTCCCGCCGGGGTAATTTTGCCTTTGCAGAATCCTCGAGGGCAACGCCAGAGGCATCTTGATGCTTAGAAGGAGATCTACCCTTCGAGGACCGGCTGGATTTATGTTTAGTTACCTGAGATCCATGTGAGGAAGAAGCAGCCCTGGAAGACGTCGATGCCACCGAAGTCGCATCAGAGGGATACAGGGTACTGAGCTTGGCAGCTCGGTTCTGCCGACCTCTTTTAGACATCATAGAACAGGACATACAATCCGTGATGGAATGGTCAGGACCTAAACATTTTAGATACCAGTCGTGGGTGTCGGTGACGGAAATGGTACCGCCACACTTTGTGCACTTCTTAAACCCTGAGGCAGGCTTTTCCATGTTAAGGAAAAAAACGCAAGTGCACCTGAAGAATAAAGAAAAAGGAAAAGTCTTTTTTTTTTTAAAAGAAGAAAAGAAAGACCGGCGGTACCGGTAGAGCGTCGAAGAAGGCAGACGCGACACAAAAGAAATAAAGAAAAATAAAGAAATTCTTCTGCGGTGACAGGAACACGACCTGCTGGCTCCGCGGAAAAAGAAGAACTGAGGAGAGACAGTTGGGAAAGGCGGAAAGGCAGCACGCAGGCGCTGTGGGATGCTCCCAAAGGCTTTCTGATTGGACGCTGGGGAGCGTTCCCGCGCAGGCTCCGTCGGTACCGACAAAACCCATATGTGAAGACTCATTCCTGCTTGTTCCTGGAGATTGACGGATCCTCATCCAACTGCACACCCAAATCCCAGATGACACTCTTACAATACTGCCTCTGACTGGCAATTTCAGGCTAAGCACCCATCGACTCCCAATCCAGTTGGCCACAGACCAATACCTCAGACAAAGTGTTTGACACCATCTCATCCTCCCTCCCCCAACCATTGAGCTATCAAAGTATCCCAGGGATTCTCCTCCATATATCTCCAATCACTCCTACAGGAAACCTCCTCTAACAGATCCAGGAGAACATACCACCAAAATGCGCTCATTGTACCCACCACAATCTCAAAAAGTAATAAATACACACTCAGTAGGGCCTTCTCCTTCTATACCTTGATCATGTGGACTTCCCTTCCAGCAGATATGTGCACCTTAACTGACCTCACAGACTTCAGAAGAAAATTAAAACCTTTTGTTCCACAAGTTCCTTGGAAATGGGGACTAACCTCCTCTAATCTATACCCCTCCCACTAGCCACCCCTCTCCCTTTTCTCCCCCCCTAACTATTGCACCTCAACTCCCTCCGACCAGCCTCCCCCAATCCCCCTGTAGTCCTATGCACAGGCCTGTAAATATGTAATTATATAAACTTGTTATATGGTTCCTGCTAATGTAATGTATATATTGTTCAGTTCAGTCACACCCATGTTCCATGAATGAGCATCACTTTTTCCCTGTAAATGCTAGTTCTCTGTAAACTGCCTAGACTTTTAGATTAGGTGGTATAAAAAAAACACAAAAAAATACATAAAAATCTCCCCCAATCAAGAATTCAGAACTGCCATTCCCCAAAGGAAATCTCAGTTGAATATCACTGGTGTATAGAAAACCCAACACATCATATTTTCTAAACAACTGGCACAAAGGCTCCATAAAACTATTTAAAAAAGCATTAGATGATGCTATTCAATCAGAAGTCAATGCAATAAACGTGAACACGGCATGATGTGATGAAATCTTGATTTATATTTATGCTTGATATACTGCCCAAGCAAAAGTGTCAGAGCAGTGTATAAAAAGGCAAGCTACAAGCAGAAAGATTTACACAACAAAACCCTTTCAGCAATATTTTAGGCAAGTTGCAAAGCATTTAAAGTTACCATAGGAAACCCTACTAGAGCTACACAGCATTTATTTATTTATTTAACAGTTTTTATATACCGTCTTTCTTCAATTCAAGACGGTTTACAGAGAACATAACATAACAGTATATTTCAACTGATTACACAGAACCGAACTATATAACAAGAGCATAGTCCAAACTCGGAAACAGCAGTGTCTGAAAAACCCTCCGAAATTCAAAATCTAATAAGTAAGAACAGAGATACCATAGCATTTGAAAAAACGACCACTGGTTTCCTCACATGTTGACCAAGCATGGTCCCCAAATAACTAATAACTAACTTCATTGTTTACTAGCACATTTTGATCATTTAAGATCACAGATCTCTCATCACAAATACAAAATGTCAGTCTTCCTATAGTTAATTTATAGTTCTTCTAGGCACAACGATGGCTGCGTGGAAGGTGTCATCGTGAGGTTTTGGTTTCCTGGACCATGGGATGCTGTTCCAAGGGCTGCAGAGCAAAGATGGTATCAATCTGTACAAGAAGGGTCAATGTGTCTTCAATAGCAAACTACAATATCCCAACAAAACCAGTGACCAAAAACTATAAAATGAATGTCCCAGTCAAAGACAACTACCAGAATGTTTGTCGGAGTTTCAAACAAAGGAGGGCAGATAACACCACCTGCCCCCTGGCTGCAGCAGCTCCCTTTTAATTATATTTTTATATAATTAAAAGGTAAATGATAAAACATTTAGAAACAGTCTAAAAAACACTTAGCTCCAAGATTGTGCTTTACCGCCGGCCCAACAGCAACAACGTGCCACATTTTGGGCCAGTAACTTTGGCCCTGCTTCAGGTTGAAGGGAAAATTAATCCTGACAGTCTTGCAAGCACAGATTTGAGATCCACATTGCTGTCGATCCGGTACGCTTAAAAAATGGCATCTGACGTCAGTACCGGTCATAAAAACAGACCGGCCAATAGAGCAACACCTTCAAGGACAAGAAACCAACAGGAAGGGAAAATCCTCTATCAAAACAGGGATCTCCACACCTAATAGGTACACACTAGTAAGAGAAAATATTTTTTCACTCAACGTGGAATTTGTTACCGGAGGATGTAGTAAAAGCTGTTAGTGTAGCCAATTTGGACAAGTTCCTGGAGGAGATATGATAGAAGTCTATAAATTAATGAACGGAGTGGAACGGGTAAACGTAGATCGATTGTTTACGTTATCAGAATATAGAAAGACTAGGGAACATACAATGAAGCTACAGGGTAAACTATTTAAGACTAATAAAAGAAAATATTTTTTCACTCAACGTGTAATCAAACTCTGGAATTTGTTACCGGAGGATGTAGTAAAGGCTGTTAGTGTAGCTGGGTTTAAAAAAGGTTTGGACAAGTTCCTGGAGGAAAGGTCCATAAACCATTATTAAGAAGTGACCGAAGATATCAATGCTTGACCCAGTACAAGCATTGTGGAACTTGTGTCTCTTGGGGAAACTGCTAGGTACATATGACCTAGATTGGCCACTGTTGGAAACAGAATACTGGGCTTGATGGACCTTGGTCTGACCCAGTATGGCATATCTTATGTTCTTATGTTCTTATTAAAGGGGACCCGGGAAATCCACTACTTGCCCCAATACAAGTATTATGGAACCTATGTCTTTTAGGAAAACTGCTAGGTACTTGTAACCTAGATTGGCCACTGTTGAAAACAGGATACTGGGCTTGATGGACCTTGATCTGACCCAGTATGGCATATCTTATGTTCTTATGTTATGTTCTTACTCTTCAAATACCTTCGCAATGCCCAACGAACATCGAGGAGACGTAACTGCAGATCTGCCAACTCCCCTTCCAGCCTGGAGAGTACCGGCAACATGACTGGTGGGTTCAAGTGGAAAACCAAGACCACCTTTGGCAGAAACGAGAGCACCAGAAAAGCACCACTTTTTCCCTATACAAGGAGAGAAAAGGCTACAAGACAAGTCCTGAAGTTCAGAAATTCTCCTGTCTGAGCAAATTGCTAGCAGAAACACTGTCTTAATTGTCAAGTCCTTTAAGAAACAGGCCAACAACAACTCAAAAGGTGCCCCCCGCTAGTGCGGACAACATTAAATTGAGGTCCCATGGAGGCACCACCGACCGTAGGGGTTGGGCAGAGCTGTTTAACTGCTCGAAGAAACCAAATCACATCCGGGTGGGTCCCCAAGGATACCCCGTGGATCCTGCCCTGGTAACAAGCAAGAGCTGCCACCTACACCCTCAGGGAAGCCCACATGCAAGGCCTTTATCCAGCCCAGTCTACAAGAACGCTAACACCTGTGGAACCGATGCCCCCCAATAGATTACACTGTCTGTCGGCACACCAATTCTCAAAAATCTGCCACACCCGGATATAAGACAGAGAAGTGTACCGTTTCCAGGACTTTAACAGAACTATGATCACTGGGGCTGAATAGCCCCGCTTCCTTAACCTAGCCCTTTCAAGAGCCTGCCGTAAGCGAGAATCGATCCACTTGGGACATGCACTTGGAGTGGAGGAGTAGCCTAGTGGTTGGGTCAAGGTACTTCAGGCCGGAAGGTCGGGGGTTCAAATCCCACTAGAGGACAGCAACCTTGGGCCGGAAGGACTGGGGTTTCTAGTCCCACAGGTGCTCCTTGTGGTCTTGGGCAAGCCACTTAACCCTCCATAGCCCATGTTCCCTGTAAAATAGTTCTCTGTGTGCTGTGCTTTCCTGTCTAATCAATGTGTTTATACCTCAAAAATTTCCTGTCATGATTTGACAATTTCCAATCTGTAATCAAAAAACGCTGCTGATCGCTGGAAGTAGCGGTATACAAATGTATACTAAATAAATAAATAAAAATAAATAAATAAATAAATGCAAACTGGTCCCTGGTCCCAGATCTGGACGGCTCAGCAGCTGCCACTGCTGCTCCGCCCTCAGGCAGACCAGGTAGGCATACCACGGACGATGTGGCCAATCGGGAGCAATCAGGATGACCAACACCCTGTGCGCTTCGATCCATTAAATCGCATGCCATATAAGCAGCCAAGAGGGAAAGACATAGGGAAGCCCCTGATCGGGCTAGTACTGTACCAAGGCATCCAGGCCCTCCGACATTCTCTCCCATCTCCTGCTGTAGAACCTGGGAACCTTGGTCACTGTAAAGGTTGCCATCAGATCCATGACCGGCGGCCCCCACCAGAGAACTATTTGTGAGAAGACAGCGTCATTCAGGGTCCATTCCCCTGGGTTCAGGTGGACCTGACTGAAATAATCGGCTGTCACGTTTTCGGTCCTTGCGACGTGCGCCGCTGATATTGCCTGCAGATGGCTCTCCACCCATTCCAGCAGAATTGCCACCTCGCCTTCCAGCCACGCGTTGCCTGAGCCCCCCTGCCGATTTATGTATGCCACCGTGGTAGCATTGTCAGAAAAGACCTGCACCGCCTTCTCCTTTCAGAAGGTGGTGAAAGTCCTGCAACTCCAGAAGCACCGACCTCATTTCTAGCCTGTTGATGAGCCAAACGCTCTCCTCCATGGTCCATGTCCCCTGAGCAATATGCCCTCCAACCCAAGAGGCTGGTATCCGTTGTCAGGGGTATCCAGTGGGGCATTTCTAGATGAATTCCTGCTGTTAGACTGTCTGGTCGCAACCACGGGCTGAGTATCCTCCGAGTCGCCTTCAGACAAGGTAATCTCTGCGACAGAGGCTGTTGTTGATGTGACTATCTGCGCAACAGCGCCTTCTGTAAGGGGCGTACGTGGGCCTGAGCCAACGGGACCAGATCGATCATCACCGCCATGGTCCCAAACAACTGAAGATAATTCCATGCTGTTGGATCCTTCATCCGGAGGAACTGCCTCACTAATTGTCTAAGCCCCAGTGCCCTCTTGGGAAGTAGAAACACTCTGCCACTGTGGGTGTCTAAACATGCTCCCAGGTACTCCAGTTCCTGCATTGGGGTCAGTCGACTCTTGTTAATATCGATGACCTATCTGAGGCTCTGTGGGACCCTCGACCACCCTTGCCGTGGCTTGTGCGCTCTCTCGCTTGGACTTTGCTCAGATGAGCCAGTTGTCCAGGTACATGTGCACCAAAATGTCCTCCTGGCGAAGTGCCACTGCCACCACGATCATCACTTTGGTGAAGGTGCGGGGGGCTGTGGCGAGCCCAAACAGTAATGTTTGAAAATGGAAGTGACCCACTGGTACAACAAAGCGCAGAAACTGGTGGTGCTCCGATTGAATGGGGATGTGCAAGTACGCCTCAGTGAGATCGAGAGAGATGAGAAACTCTCCTTCCCGCACGGCCATAATAATGGATCGGAGGTTCACCATGTGAAAACGTGGCACCTGCAGACACCTATTCACTTGCTTGAGAATAGGATGAAACAAGCCTTCCTTTTTGAGAAATTTGCTGTAGAATCTCTATGGATTGAAATTCCATGTATGAAGGGAAGGTGATGGCAGTGGGTGTGTACTATCGACCGCCTGGCCAGAATGAAATGCTCAAAGAAATCAAGGAAGCTAACAAAAGTTACAGCAGAGTAATAATAATGGGTGATTTCAATTACCCCGGTATCGACTGGGTCAGTGTCACGGCAGGACATGCTAGGGAGATAAAGTTTCTAGATGAAATAAATGACTGCTTCTTGGAGCAGCTGGTTCATGAACCGACCAGAAGGGAAGCCATACTGGACCTAGTCCTTAGTTGAACACCAGATCTGGTGCAAGAAATAAGGGTGTTGGGAACACTTGGCAATAGTGATCATAGCATGATTGTGTTTGATTTAATTAGTGTAGGAGGGCTAGTAAAGAAATCCACAGTACTACCTTTTAACTTTCGAAAGGGAGACTATGATAAAATGAGGAATATAGTTAAGAAAAAACTAAAAGGAGCGGTTGCAAAGATTAAAGACTTACATCAAGCTTGGGTGTTGTTTAAAAATACCATCCTGGAAGCCCAGACCAGCTGTATTCCACGCTTTAAGAAAAGTGGAAGGAAATCCAAAAAACTGCCAGCATGGTTTAAAGGTGAGGTCAGAGAGGCTGTTGCTGCCATAAAAGCATCTTTCAGGAAATGGAAAAAAGAGCCAAATGACGAAAACTGGAAACAGCACAAGCACTGGCAAGTTAAATGTAAAGCATTGATAAGGCAGGCAAAGCGAGAATTTGAGAAGGAACTTGCTACGGAAGCAAAAACACGAAATAAAAACTTTTTCAAGTACATTCATAGCAAAAGGCCTGTGAGAGAGTCAATTGGACCATTAGATGATAGAGAAGTAAAAGGGGCAGTAAGAGGAGACAAGGCTATAGCGGAAAGACTGAATGAATTCTTTGCTTCGGACTTTACTCAGGAAGATGTAGGGATTTTACCCAAGACTGAAGTTGTATTTAAAGGTGATACTGCAGAGGAACAGAGAAATATCGCTACACCGGGAAGATGTATTACAACTATATGATAAACTGAATAGTAGCAAATCACCTGGACCGGATGGTATACATCCAAAAGCGTTGAAAGAACTGAAATATGAGATTGTAGACCTGCTATTAGTAATCTGTGAACTTTCATTAAAATCATCTGTAATACCTGAAGATTGGAGGATCTCCAATGTAACGGCAATTTTTAAAAAGGGTTCCAGGGGTGATCTGGGAAATTACAGACCGGTGAGCCTGATGTCAGTACCGGGAAAAACGGTAGAAACCATCATAAAGTATAAAATTACTCAGCATGTGGATAGTCATGGCCTAATGGGAGACAGCCAACATGGCTTTAGACAAGGACGATCTTGTCTTACTAATCTGAGATGTTTTTTTGAAAGTGTGAATAAAGAGGTAGACAAAGGTGAGTCGGTTGATATAGTGTATCTGGACTTTCAGAAAGCCTTTGACAAGGTCCCTCATCAGAGACTTTTGACAAAACTAAAAAGTCACAGGATAGGAGGCAGTGTACTATTGTGGATTGGGAACTGGTTAAAAGATAGAAAGCAGAGGGTAGGGCTAAATGGCCAATTTTCCCAATGGAAAAAGGTGAATAGTGGAGTACCCCAGGGATCTGTACTGGGTCCGCTACTTTTTGACATATTCATAAATGACCTGGAAAAGGGAATAACTAGTGAGGTTATCAAATTTGCAGACGACACAAAACTGTTTAAAGTTGTTAAAACCCAAGAGGACTGTGGAAAACTGCAGGAGGATCTGGATAAATTGGAAGACTGGGCATCCAAATGGCAGATGAAATTTAATGAGGACAAGTGCAAAGTTATGCACCTAGGAAAGAACAACCCACACTATGGTTACACAATGCAAGGTTCCACATTGGGAACCACCATCCAGGAAAAAGATTTAGGAGTCAATGTGGATAACATGTTAAAACCCTCCGCCCAGTGTGCTGCGGGGGCCAAGAAAGCAAATAGAATGCTAGGTATCATAAGGAAAGGAATGGAAAATAAAACAAAGGATATTATAATGCCTCTGTATTGTTCCATGGTATGACCGCACCTTGAATATGATGAAATTAGACTTACCTGCTAATTGTAGTTCCTGGAGTGGAGACAGTCTAGTCCTGGACCTCTGGGTTCCCTATCTTATCCAGCAGCTTGGAGACTGAGAAAACTCCTCCTTTTTTTATGATGTCACCGGTATATCCACTCGGAATCCACCCCTAGCCATCAGTAACTACTGACAAAGCAGACTCACCGGAGACACAAGTAAGAAGTTAACTGGAGAAAAGGCACTAAAGCACCCATGAAAGTACTAACCAACCTTTAAACAAAGCAGAAACCCGCAATTCGCAGAACTAAGAAAAAAGTTCTGCTATAGACTGTGACTTTAACTGAAGCAGACAAGTCCATCTATTTTTATTTTTTTTTTTTTTATCTTCCCACTTACTACGCCTACCATGTAGAACACAAAGAACACTCTTACCTGTAAGTGGACCAAAGAACTGAGCCAATAGAGAACTGCAAACCCCGGGGAGGGACACGGGACTAGACTGTCTCCACTCCAGGAACTACAATTAGCAGGTAAGTCTAATTTCATCTTCCTGATCGTGTAGCCAGTCTAGTCCCGGACCTCTGGGTAGGTACCAGAGCAGTGAAAAAATTCACACTTGGGAGGGCCCTGGAAGACCCGCCTGCAGTACTGCAGAGGCAAACGCAGTCTCTTCCGCCGAGTACACGTTGAGGCGGTAATGCTTCACAAACGAATTTAAGGACGACCAAGTCACAGCCTTGCAAATCTCCACTGGCGGAACCAAGCGAACCTCCGCCCACGAGGAAGCTTGCGCCCTAGGGAATGTGCCCTAAGCCTGTGCGGCACTGCCTTGCCGCTCAACATGTAGGCCGACGCAATGGCCTCTTTAATCCACCGTGCGATGGACGCTTTCAAAGCCGCTTCACCCTTTCTGGGCCCCGAAAAAAGGACAAAAAGCTTTTCTGACTTGCGAAAACTGGCCGTCCGTTGAAGATACTTTTTTATCGCCCTGCGGACATCCAACAGGTGCAGCCCTCTCGAGCCCGGTGCGCCGGCGCCCTGCGAGAAGACTGGTAAGGAAATTTCCTGATTCATATGAAAAGGCGAGACCACCTTCGGAAGGAAGGCCGGCACCGTCCTCAACACCACCTTAGAAGGAAAAAAGGTAAGATATGGCTCTCTGCATGACAGCGCTTGTAACTCCGAGACTCTCCGAGCCGAACAGATGGCCACCAGAAACACCACCTTTAAGGTGAGATCCTTGATTGTCGCTCGGGATAGCGGTTCAAATGGCGCACGCTCAAGCGCGTCCAACCCAGAGGGCAAATACCACTTCGGAATGATTTGCCTAGTCGGAGGCCGCAGCAGCGACCCCGCCCTCAGGAAGCGCTTAATATCCCAATGACAGCCGAGCGTCCGACCCCCTATCTTGCCTCTGTAGCACGACAACGCCGCCACTTGCACCCGCAATGACGCCGCCGCTAGCCCTTTCTCAAACCCGTCCTGCAGAAAATCCAAGATTTGCGAGATAGAGGACTGTAAAGGCTCACATTTCCTGACCACGCACCAGGCCTCGAAGACTCTCCAGATGCGGACATACACTAGGGAGGTCGAATGTTTTCTGGCCCTCAAAAGGGTCGAGATGACTGCCGCTGAGTACCCTCTGGCTGTCAACTGCGCCCTTCCAAAAGCCAGGCCATAAGCGAGAATCGAACCACGTGGGGCATAAGTAGGGGTCCCTGCGCTAAGAGATCCGGCCGGGGAGGGAGCCGCCACGGTTTGGCCACCACTAGCCTCACCAGATCCCCGTACCAGGGCCTGCGAGGCCAATCCGGAGCTATTAGGATTACGTGCCCCCTGAACACCTCGATCCGCTGCAGCACTCTTCCGATCAGCACCCACGGCGGGAACACATACAGCAGCTGCCCTACCGGCCACTCCTGAATGAGAGCATCTAAGCCCTCCGACATACTTTCTCTTCGTCTGCTGAAGATTCGGCCGACCTTCGCCGAGGAGAACATGGCCATGAGGTCCATGACCGGTGCGCCCCACCTGCGCACTATAATCCGGAAAACCTCGGGATGAAGGACCCATTCCCCTGGATCCACTCTTACCCGACTGAGAAAATCGGCCTGTACATTGTCCACCCCTGCGACATGCGCCACTGAGAGATCCCGGAGATTCGTCTCCGCCCAGCTGCACAGGGCTCCTGCTTCGACCTCCAGCGCCACGCTGCTCGTTCCGCCTTGCTTGTTGACATAGGACACCGCTGTAGCATTGTCTGAAAACACTCGGACTGCCTTGCCTTTGAGCCGCTCCTGGAACGACTGCAACGCTAGAGCCACCGCTCTTAATTCTAGTCTGTTTATTGAACATGATTGCTCCTGGATCGACCACTGTCCCTGCGTGAACATTCCGTGGCAATGGACGCCCCATCCTGAGAGACTGGCGTCTGTCATCACCGATATCCAGGCCGGCGTGTCCAGCGCTCTCCCGCACTTCAATGATGGGGGGAGCAACCACCAGTGCAGGGACTGCCGAGCCTCCTCTGGACAGGGTAACCTCCGGGACAGCGGGTCCTGTTGGTGTGACCAACGGCGTAGCAATGCTCTCTGCAAGGGCCTCATGTGGGCTCTCGCCCACGGGACCATCTCTATGGCGGCAGCCATCGTGCCCAACAACTGAAGAGAATGCCACGCCGAGGGCGCTTTGTATTGAAGGAACCGGCGAACCAACCTTCGAAGCGCCTGTGCCCTCTCCACTGTTAGAAACACTTTCCTGCTTTTGTGTCGAAGCGAGCTCCCAGATACTCTAGATTCTGAGAGGGCACCAAGTCACTCTTGGCCATGTTGACAATCCAACCGAGCTCCTCCAGGAAGGCCACCACTCTCGCCGTAGCCGCCGCACTCTCGGTCCTTGACTTCGCCCGAATCAACCAGTCGTCCAAGTACGGATGAACTAAGATGCCCTCCTTTCTAAGGGCCGCCGCCACCACCACCATGACTTTGGTGAAGGTTTGCGGCGCCGTCGCCAACCCGAAAGGCAACGCCCGGAACTGAAAATGACCGAATGGGACCGCAAATCTGAGAAACTTGTGATGCTCCGGTCGAATGGGAATGTGGAGATAGGCCTCTGACAAGTCCAGCGAAGTAAGAAATTCTCCCTGCTGCACCGCCACAATCACCGATCGCAGCGTTTCCATACAAAAATGCGACATCCGTAGACAACGATTCACTCCCTTGAGATCCAGAATCAGACGGACGCCCCCATCCTTTTTTGGAACGACGAAGTAGATGGAGTAACGACCGCCGCCGAGCTGGTCTGGTGGGACAGGCACTATCGCCTTTAGGTCTAGCAGCCTTTGAACTGTCTCCCACAACGCCGCGCACTTGGTGGGCGACTTTCCGGGGGACCGCACGAAGGCCTCCCTTACCGGCCGTAGAAGCTCCAGAGCGTAGCCTTCTCGAATCACCTCTAAGACCCACTGATCTGACGTTACTCGGGCCCAGGCAGGATAAAACTCCTGCAACCGCCCCCCTACCGGTAGCAAGGGTGCCCGGGCCCCCCGTATCTCATTGTTGCTTTTTGGCAGAGAAGGAAGAGGAGGAAGAAGAGCCAAAACCTCATCCAGCCCCTCGAAACCCCCTGAAGCTCTGCCCTCTATTCGAGAAACGTCCTCTTTGACCCGGATTGAATCTCTGGCTTCGGAACCGGCGAAAGTCTCGCTGCTGCCCCCTGCTCGCAGGACCCTGCCTGTTTGGCTAAGGCTTGTCCTCTGGCAACCTACCGCCCTTGGATTCCCCTTTTACCAATTTCTCTAAGTCCTCCCCGAACAAGAGGCGCCCTTTAAATGGGAGCTTGCTCAGTCTAGCCTTGGAGGAACTATCCGCCGCCCAGCTGCGCAGCCACAAGTACCTACGCGCCGCCACTGCCGACGCCATGCTCTTCGACAACCCACGCATAAGATCATACTGAATGTCAGCTAAGTAGACCGCCCCCGACTCTAGCTTAGCCGCCTCTCCAGAGTCTTTACCTTCTTGACTTTCCTGCACGCGCTGGGCCCAGCGGAGACAGGCTCTTGCCACCCACGCTCCACAGATAGCCGCCTGGAGTGAAAGGGCATTCACATCATACACCTGACGCAATGAAACATCCAACTTCCTATCTTGGGAATCCTTAAGGGCCATACTACCCTCCACCGGGATGGTAGTTTTCTTGGTAACCACTGACACTGCAGCATCCACCTTAGGTGACTTAAAAACCTCCCTATCCTGATCCAATAGAGGATAGAGGCGGCCCATGACCCTGGATCCTTTTAGGGGAGCCTCAGGCACGTTCCACTCCTCTTGAATCATTTCCCGAAACACCCTATGTACCGGGAACGCCCATTGGGTCTTCCTGAACACCTGCAAGAGCGTATCTTCCAGGGTCTCGTCTTCAGCCGCACCTGGAACTGGCATATTTAAAACCTTCAAAGCCTCTACAATCAATGCTGGCAGCTCTTCCCTCCGGAAGACTCGTACTACCCTTGCTTGATCCTCTCTCTCGGACAGCGCACCTTCCTCTACATCTAGAGCCCGGGCCTCGTCGTCTGAAAGAGGCCCCTCAGAGGCTAAAGACGACTCCGCAGGGACCCCCTCCGAGCGCGGTCTCTTGGCTCCGCTGTGAGAACCCCCGCCCTGAAGGGGAGCCTCTGCCCTCTTAATGCCGCTTGGGGTCCCAGGTTCTTTTGCCTGCGGAGCATTGGCACAAAAAGCTTGCTGAAGCAGCATCACAAAGTCTTTTGAAAAAATTGCTGCTAAGTCTTTTGGCAAGGGTGTCTGAGCGAGCGGAGTGACAGACGCCGAAGAAGGCCCAGCCACCGGCTCCCCAAGAACCCCCTCCTGCAACAGGGACCCCGAGCTGTCTGACTCTACACCTCTGGAGCTTCTCCTTTCTCTTCACTGGGAGGCTCCATGGCAACTGGCTCTCTCACACAGGATTTACAGAGGCCTGAAGAAGATCTTTTTCATGCCACAAACTAAACAAAGTGGCTTTGAGGGCATGGCAATTAAGACACTAATGGGTACCGCTTTAAAATGAGTCTCCCTTCCAGGAAGGCCACCACTCTCACACACACCCACGGCGCCGCGAAGCTAGGCTCTTTTTTTTTTTTTTTACAAACTAAATTCCTCTCCAACAAACCAATCCTAATCCGAAAATAACGCTAGAGAAGTCACTAGGAGAGCTTGTCCGGGCCTCGTGTATACCAGAAAGAGCGCTAGAACAAAAGCAGGCTGCAACCGTGAGGTCCCGCGATGCCGCCACGCGGCTAGGCCCGCCGAAAACCTGTTTGCGCCAAAAACTCAGGCCAAAACCCCCCCGGATCCAAAGACCCTCTGCTGCCGCAAAATGAACGCGGCCGGGATCACCCAGCCGCTAAGTACTCACCGGGCCGGTCTCCGGTCGATCGGGGAGAGTGACTGAAGCCGTCGGGGTCCCAATCGCACTGCAGAAAGCAACGTGCGGTCTCCCTGAGCCTGCCAGCGCACTAACAGGCAGACGTCTGTGTGACGCTGGCAAGGCTGACCTCCAGGGCACTCCCTCCTAACCTGCAGCTGATTAACCCGCAGCAAACAGCCCAGAAACCCCTGCTTAGGTTCTCTGCAGATCCTGGAGGAGGCGAACCAAAAGTAACGGAGGGGAAGGGGTCAAGAAGAAGAGAGAAACCTGCCGCCAAATTTAAAGGCACAGTCTTCAGGATTAACTCTCTTTCCCCCAAACTAAATTAATTAACCAGAACAGTTAAACAGCTAAGAAATATCAGCCTTAATTGTCTCTCCAGTGAGCCCGGCCCTCCGGGCTCCAGTCTATCCAGCTGCTTGGAGACTGAGGTAACTGATGGCTAGGGGCGGATTCCGAGTGGATATACCGGTAACATCATAAAAAAAGGAGGTGTTTTCTCAGTCTCCAAGCTGCTGGATAAGATAGGGAACCCAGAGGTCCGGGACTAGACTGGCTACACGATCAGGAATGTGTGCAATTCTGGTCGCCGTATCTTAAAAAGGATATAGCATTATTAGAAAAGGTACAGAGAAGAGCCACCAAAATGGTAAAGGGGATGGAAGGCTACTCCTATGAAGAGAGGCTACAAAGGTTAGGGCTCTTCAACCTGGAAAAGAGACGGCTGAGGAGAGATATGATAGAGGTCTATAAATTAATGAATGGAGTGGAACGGGTAAACGTAGATCGATTGTTTACACTATGTCACAAGCACAACGCCCAAAGCCACTTGCCTTTAGTGGTCGAGGGGCATGGTGGTTGAGGATTCCTTCTTCTATCAGCTCTTAGCAGCCTATCTCTTCATGTTGGCTTCTGTGAAGTGTAGTACTGCTAAAATATGTTGGTGCTTTAAGTAGAAGGTTTGTAGTTGAGGTAACCGAGGGTAAGGCTTGTAACAGAAAGTTTATTTCCATAACACAAAACACAGCAGGTTCAAGGTATCATTTACAGGATTATAACTGTAGGATTTTCTTAAGGTACAGCAAATAATGGCAAACAAACCAAAAGAACTCAGAAATGGCTTCCTAAAGTCCTCTTACTTGCAGAAGTATTGCCTTTAGAAACTAGGTTGCCACTTTCCTTTTTTTAGTCCTTGTTAAACAGAGCATAAAGAAAAATTCAAGCTTAATTCTTCTACAGAAGTTTGGTTTCTGCCAGCCTCAAAAACCTTTCTAGGCTGCATTTCTACGTGAAACCAAACTTAGAACAAAACAAACATTCCAAGCTGTTATCAAAACTCTTAGCAGGTTTTTCATATAGGAGAGAAGCAAGCAAAAACTCTTATAGCAGCTACCTTGGCTTTTCTTGCCGTTGCACAGTTCAAACACAGGTGATAAACAAGCATGAATTAGAGCTTCCAGATCAGGCTTATGTTGCAGTAAATTTCCCTTTTAAAACATACAGGAATTTACTTCCACACTGCTTGTGCCATATGGTTAACTTTCAAGGAGAATTACTTCTTTCAGGGCTAGCTTTCCTCAAGACCTCCTGTCTAGAGCTTGGCATAGAGAGCAATCCATAAAGCAATCTTCTTCCCCCAACTCTGACAGTGGTTCTCCCAACTGCATGGGTTTTGACTCACCGACCTGGTCAGACTGCTCAGCTGACAAACTCTCTGGTGGTCTGAAAGCTTCTCCACTTCCTGGCCCCCACCTCTGTTGCCAACCTGTTGCAGGGAATTCAGCTCTCTCAGCTCTGGGTAGCTCAGCTCTTCTCCAAGAATCAGCTCCTTCTCTCAGCCTCTGTCTTAGCTGCTCTCCCGGCTGCTCTCCTTCTCGTCTCCTTCTCTCTACATAATCTAACTCAGGCTTATACCGCCAGGATTCTAGCCTCACCTCTTTCTTTCCCAGGTGTTGGTAATCCCCCTGCCTTCTGGTATTAGAATAATCAGTGCACTTGTTAAAGTAAGGGCTTTGGTCCTCGTGCTTGCAATCCCTCTTTCTTACTTTATCAGTCATTGTGTGAAACTTGTTCCAGCTGGGGTTTTTCTGTCTTTGAAACCTGGCTGTGGCTTTCTCTCCCTGCACTCCTAGAAGGGGACCCTTAACTAGGGTGAATTTGTTATGCTTCTCACCTCCCCCACTCTCGGGATAGCTGACTTTGCCACAGCTATCAGAATATAGAAAGACTAGGGCACATGTAATGAAGCTACAGGGTAAACTATTTAAGACAAATAAGAGAAAATATTTTTTACACTCAACGTGTAATCAAACTCTGGAATTTGTTACCGGAGGATGTAGTAAGAGCTGTTAGTGTAGCTGGGTTTAAAAAAGGTTTGGACAAGTTCCTGGAGGAAAGGTCCATAAACCATTATTAAAAAGGGACTCAGGATATCAATGCTTGACCCAATATAAGCACTGTAGAACCTGTGTCTCTTGGGGATACTGCTAGGTACGTATGACCTAGATTGGCCACTGTTGGAAACAGGATACTGGGCTTGATGGACCTTGGTCTGACCCAGTATGGCATATCTTATGTTCACGAAATAAATGGAGTATCGACCGCATCTACATTGATCGTTTGAGATCCTTACCACTGCCCCCAGGGCTAGGAGATGCTCTAGGGTCTCCCGCCTTGCCCTTGCCTTTCAGGGGGATCGTACAGAGACCGCAGCGAGAGGCCTGGCCAGCTCTAGCGCATTGCCCCCTCTGATAATCTGTAGACACCCATTGTCCAGACATGATCTGGGCCCAGGCAGGGTAAACCTCCCACAACCAACCACCCGTGGGTTGTACCCCTGCCTGGGCCCTCCTCGTTTCATTGTGGCTTTTTCTGAGTCGAGGAGGAAGCATCCCCGGAATAGAAGCCTCTACTGGTGCCACGAAACCCCCGAAAAGGCTGCCCTCAAGGTGCAAAGGGCCCCTCTGATAAGGCACAAAACGGAAACGTCAGAACTCCCGCAGCTGTCCCGTCGCCAATGACGTGGGGCGCCCCTGCTTCAGCTTATTTTCGGCTTTAGACACTAAAAAATAGGTCTTTCTACAGAGTGTGAATGTTCACTAGTTAATGGTCTTGTACACTCAAAAATTAACCACAGGTAGTTGTTAAAAAAATTTTCAAATCTGTACTGCTGTTGGTTAAAGCTATAGATAAGCTCAGTTAGTTACTACAGAAGGTCTCAGACTTACAAACATTGAGCCTCTACACGAAAGCTCACACGTTCTTTTAGCATCAATGACCTTCCTGATACCCTAACTTCACTTAACTTTCTTAAATCATTTCTGCATTTGATAGAATGAAAATTTAGCTTATCTTGAACGAATGTTCCTATGTTGTCAAAAGATATTCCCAACTCGGATGTGTCTTAAAAAATTTCCCCAACGCCGACTTAGAGTACTGCTTCCACAATTCACTTAGCATTTCTTCAGGGGTCTAGCAAGTGAGGGCTACTGACAATCCTTGGCTTTTTCGTTTCCAATCTTTAGCTTTTCCTTTTCAAATCGTAAAATTCTTGTGCCTTCACGATCCTTAAAGATGAGTGGAGATGCTGCCCACGTCAACCTCCTGCTGTCAGTCTCATAAATTGCAGTACTAACGTCCACCGACTGAACTTCAATTTTATGCTCTCCAGTGATGAAAACCGCCACCCCTCCTTTCTTCCTTTCCCGTGGGTTTGATGCAAAAATGCACTCTCTATAACCCTTTGGTTGTACTAATGATTCATGGGTTTTTTTGTAAATGTGTCTCCTGCAGCATTACAATCGCTGCTTTGTGTCTTGTTAATTCTTTATACAATTTCTGTCTCTTCCAGGGTGAATTCAACCCCTTCACATTCAACGTTACAATTTTCAAAGCTTCCTCCATCCGTGCTCCCCCTTCCTCCCAGCTTTTTTGCCCGCCCCTCCCTCCCCCTTCCCCTCCTCCGCCCCCTCACCTCCCTTCCCCCCTGCCCCACCCCCCTCCCTCCCTTCCTTCTGAGCCTCCCCTTGTCTGTCTCCACCCCTCCCCCTTCCTTCCCTTCCCCCGCCCCACCCCCCTCCCTTCCTTCTGAGCCTCCCCTTGTCTGTCTCCCCCCCCTTCCTTCCCTTCCCCCCCAACCTTCTTCTCCGAACCAGAGATCTGACTTCCATAACGGTGTCCTAGGATCGGACCACCACCTACCCCCGCCCCTCCATCTTCCTTCCAAGCTTTGTCTACCCCGTTTCCACCTACCCTCCCTCTCCACTCCGCCCCTACCCTTCTAACCTCCCCCCCTCCTTCATTCATTACTTAGTATTATCCCCCAAAACCTTTTCCACAATGCAAGTCAACTGGTTCAAGTCCATGTGCTATCTGCTGCTTCAACCTGCGTTCTCTTCAGTCTCCTTTCCTCGCTGCCGCTCCTTGACCAATCTCGCCAATCTCCTACCGCCTTCTGCTGCTCTATGCCACCTCAAACTCTCCGCCTTAAATGTTATTGGCGGTGCTGTCCGTTGGTTTAGCTGAACTGCTGGCCTCCTCCTGTAGATTTGCGGCTCCTAAGTCTCTCAACACTCTCCAAGCTTCTGCACTTGTCTTTACTTTTCTCGACCTCCCTTGTACCATGATCAATAATCCAAATGGGTACAGCCACTTATATCTCAAGTCAGCCCTCCTCAAGTAGGCCGTGACCTCTTATCTTTCGTCTACGCTGCAGCGTCCCCTGGGACAGATCCTGAAACAGTTCCAATTTGTGTCCTTCCCACTGGAAGTGTCTTAGCCTTCGCGCTGCTCCCAGTAGACGTTCTTTCAACTTGTAGGAAGCCAGGCAAACTACAATGTCTCTCGGACGATTGTCCCTTATGGGCCCCAGCCCTCTATGAGCCCTTTCTATTTTCATCTGATCACCATCCTGCTCCTCTGTGCACTCCACCTCTTTTAAGAGTTCTCCAAATATTTTTTGTACCACCACTTCACTGTTCCTATATTTGGGATCCTCCGGGACTCCCCGCACTCTAATGTTGCATCTTCTCGAGCGGTCCTCCAAGTCTTCCGTTTTTGCCTTCAGCTCCTCTTGAGCCTCCCTCATCTCCTCCCATCCTTTCTGGATTTGCTCCACCGCTGCCCCATGTTGTTCCAATTGATTCTCTGCCTCCTCTACGCACTCTCCCAGTTCCGTGATGTCTTGCTTGATTGTTTGCAAAGCCTCTTTTAACTCATTTTTTACTCCTCCAATTTCTTCCTTTAAATCCTCCTTTAGCTCCATAAGCCACTGCTTGATTTTCTCAACCATTCCCGAGCACTCCTCTCCTTCTGTCTCTTCCTCGCGCCCCGGCGAGAGGTCCCCCATCGTCCTGCCCATCTTCTCACCCTCTTTTCCCCCTCTTGATGGCGCATATGAGGAGCGAAATTCCGCCAATTTTTTCTTTACTGCCCCTTCTCTTTTCGCTTTCTCCATGTTTTATTGCTAGTGATTTCCACTCTGCAGGCAGCGGCTTCTTTATCTATTTCCACTGTTCTCCCCCTCCCAGTGGGGTATTATTCAAACAGTAAATCGCTCCTCAGTCTTTTCCCTCTGACTTTGGCGCTGCTATTCCTCCTGTCTGGATTTGCCACTGCAATCCTGATTTATTCTGTCCCAGCCTGGCTTCCTGGGCCCCTCCCGACATGGCCTGGAGCTTGTCCTCCCTGGGCTGCCCCTCTCTACCGCTGTTCCGTTGCTCCTTTAGCCCTGGTGCTCTCTGGGCTGTCTGTTTCCCCTCTTCCTAGTGCAGGCTGTGCAAATTTGCTCTGCGCTCAGCCGTCCCCTCAGCCCGTTGGGCCTTCTTCTGCTCTCTTCCCAGCCTTGTGCTCTCCCCACACTCGGCTTCACACTCCGGCCTCGACTCACCGCCTGTACAGCTGGTCTTCTCAGGCTCCGCTATTGCCCTGCCTCCAGCTCACCTCCGAACCACACCACCTCCACTCCCCGCCACTCCAGCTCACCACACCTTCAAAAGGATGTGAATAGGATGGAGTCGGTGCAGAGGGTGGCTACTAAAATGATTAGTGGTCTTCATTATAAAGCTTATGAGGACAGACTGAAGGATCTTAATATGTACACCTTAGAGGAAAGGCGGGATAGAGGTGATATGATTGAGATGTTCAAATACCTCCGTGGCATAAATGTTCAGGGAGAGAGCCTCTTTCAATTGAAAGCAAGTTCTGCTACGAGAGGACATGGGATGAGGGTGAAGGGAGATAGATTCAGGAGTGATATGCGGAGGAAATAGAAGCAGAAACTATTAGAGGAAGAACAAGATCGGCTTTCCTAAAGCTGCGAGAGTTAAAGAAAAAGTTCCAGCCTCGAATTGGAATGTTACAAGATGCTCAAGGTTCTATGTTGAATGATGCTGAGAAGATCAAGAAAAGGTGGAAGGAATATACAGAGTTTTTATATGATAAAGATCAAGTGGACCAACAGCCGTTTCAACCTATACCTTATGATCAGGAACCATTGGTGATGAAAGAAGAAGTTGAAGCAGCATTGAAAGCCTTATCAAAGAACAAAGCACCAGGCATTGATAGCATTCCCATAGAAGTATTGCAGCAATCTGATGCAGCTGTTACCGTACTTACAAGGCTCTGCCAAGAAATATGGAAGACAACATCATGGCCAACTGACTGGAAAAGATCTGTGTTTATACCAATACTAAAGAAAGGTGATCCAACTGACTGTGGAAATTATCGCACAATCGCTCTGATCCCACATGCCAGCAAGATTCTACTGAAGATTATTCAAAAGAGACTACAGCCATACCTAGAACAAGAACTACCTGAAGTGCAAGCAGGGTTCAGGAAAGGGCGAGGAACGAGAGACATCATTGCGGATGTGAGATGGATCCTTGAAAAGACTAAAGAATACCAAAAGGATATCTATTTGTGCTTTATCGACTATAGCAAGGCTTTTGACTGTGTAAACCATGAGAAACTCTGGGCCACATTAAGAAGCATGGGTATACCAGAACACCTGATCGTTCTCTTGCGTAATCTGTACATTGATCAAGAAGCAACAGTTCGAACGGAACAAGGAGAAACAGAATGGTTTAAAATAAGCAAAGGTGTAAGACAAGGCTGCATACTTTCCCCCTACCTGTTTAATTTATATGCAGAACAAATCATCAGAGAAGCAGGACTGTATGAAGACAACAGAGGTGTGAAGATTGGTGGAAGACTCATCAACAACCTTCGCTATGCTGATGATACCACATTACTGGCTGAAAGTGAAGATGATCTGAAACATTTGCTTCTCACAATCAAAGAACATAGTCTCAAAATGGGCCTGCACCTTAATGTAAAGAAGACAAAGATCATGACAACTGGCATAATCAACAGGTTCATCGTTGAAGGAGAAGAAATTGAAATCGTGAACAACTTTAACCTACTTGGATCAACTATCAATAAAGAAGCAACAAGCAGTCAAGAAATCAGACGACGCATTGTTCTTGGCAGAATGGCTATGAAAGACCTAGATAAGATTCTCAAGAGCAGAGATGTCTCTCTCCATACAAAGATTCGACTTGTTCAAGCCATGGTATTTTCAATAACATCATATGGATGTGAAAGCTGGACAGTGAAAAAGACAGACAGGAAGAAAATTGATGCCTTTGAATTATGGTGCTGGCGGCGAATACTGTGTATACCATGGACTGCCCGAAGAACAAACCAGTCGGTACTAGAAGAGATCAAACCTAAGCTTTCTTTAGAAGCTCAGATGACAAGACTTCGACTTTCATACTTCGGACACATCATGCGAAGAGAGAGATCATTAGAGAAAGACATCATGCTTGGCAAGATAGAAGGTCAACGCAAAAGAGGAAGGCCAGCAATGAGATGGATTGCTACAATAACAGCAGCTACGGGTACCAGTCTGTCAACAATGAGCCGCCTGACTGAAGACCGAACACAATTTAGGATAGCTATCCAGAGGGTCGCCATGAGTCGACTCCGACTCGACGGCACTTAACAACAACAACAACAATGCGGAAATATTTCTTTATGGAAAGAGTAGCGGATCCATTGAATAGTCTCCCAGTGGAGGTGGTAGAGATGAGGACAGTAACCAAATTCAAAAAAGCATGGGACAAACACAGAGGATCTCTAAAGGTAAAAAGGAGACTGCTGTAATTGTTGATATGGAAGGACAGACTAGATAGGCCATGTGGTCGTTTTCTGTCATCATATTTCTATGTTTCTATATTTCTAATAAGGTACAAATTTCAATATCTATACATAGCATCAATACATCTATAACAAGCAAAGCACCTGACTTAAGTGTAAAGGGTCCTGGGACAGAGACAGCATCACTCCAGTGAGATCAGCTAATGTCTTTCTGCCTATCAGAATTTCTCCCCTATATTTATATTCATTTTTAGGCTCAAATTGCTGATAAGCAGATTTCCTTTCTTTTCTTATTCTCTATTCTTTCAAGCAAATCTGCTCCTTAATCTTTTGCCCTTTGCTTTCCCTTGTGGCACCCTGTCTCTCCATTCTCATGGTAGTCCTCTTCGCCTTGTGCTAACCATGTTTCCTGCAGATTAACTTTAGATACCGATGCTCTCCTTCCTTGTTTTTGTTCCCCTTTGTTCTTTCGAGGGGCTCAGGTGGTAGTTTTCACTAGCTGTGTAGCTTTCACAGCCTCTCATTGTGTCAGCTCTGGGTCAGGATGTTAGCTCATTTCATAGCTCAATCTTGCTGATTCTGCTGTTTCAGGATGAAAAGGGTCAGCAGGCTATTTCTTTCTTAGGCCTAGAGCTATAGACGTTAGCACAAGATAGATTCAACCAGAGGTGCGGGAAGGGACAGGACTGGAGGGATGATAAGGAATGGCTCGTTCTTAATTGGTTCATATATGTTTTAAAATTTTGAAATGATTTGGTGCCATTTTGTGATCCAGTTGGTGAGACGCAGAAGCAGCGTTCCCCTGGGAAAATATGGTTACACTGAGATTTTGAATCATAGTGCGCTGCTAGCATTGTGAAGCAAGTTCTTTTAACCACTGTGATCTTTAGTTTGAGTGAATCTCAGTTTCAGTTTTGTTCAGTTTGGAGAAATTTCACTTACCGTTAATTTCCTTTCCTGGAATACTGCTAGACCAGTCCAGACAAACGGGTTGTGTCCCCCTGCCAGCAGATCTTGGAGACAGAGAATTCTACCACTCTGATAGGCTGGACTCTGGTGATATGGTCCTACCCCTAGGGGTCTCCCTCAATATTGTCTGTAAAGCGAACCAAAACATGTAATGCAACTAAACCATAAGACCACACATAGTGGACGTTTAATTCAACTAATGTACAAGGGAGCTGAAAGTATCCCCAGAACTGAAGGCTGCTAAGACCGATAACGCAGCCATCGGGCCCTCATGGTGAGGCATACTGACAAGGAAGGAACAGAGGCCAGCGGCTTCACCACACTAGCAGCACCATAACTGACAGCAGGGTGGGTCCTGGACTGGTCTAGCAGTATTCCAGGAAAGGAAATTAACGGTAAGTGAAATTTCTCCTTCCAGTTCATACTGCTAGACCAGTCCAGACAAACAGGCAGTACCTGCTTTCAAGGGAGGGTCAATGCCAACGACAGCAATGCAGCTCCAAACTGACCCTCCTGCCGAGCGTGAACGTCCAATCTATACTGACGGACAAACGTGGACAACGATGATCAAGTCACCGCCCAGCAAATGTCGAGAGGGGCTACTTGAGACCGCTCGGCCCAAGACGAAGCCTGAGCCTGAGTGGAGTGAGCTTGGAGCCCTGCTGGAACCTGCTTGCCGTGCAGTATATAAGCTGCCTCAATAGCTCCTCACAACCATCTAGAAATGGTGGATTTGGAGGCTGCGGACCCCCGTCGAGAGTCCGCAAACAGAACAAAAAGATGATCGGTCGTACGGAAGGCGTTCGTGATCTTAAGATACCGATAAAGCACTCTCTTCAGGTCCACAGCACGCGATTGACGAAGGTGACCGGAACACTGCTCTCTTTCAAAGGTAGGCAAGAAAAGAGGCTGGTTGACATGAAACGGGGTAAGTACCTTCGATGGAACCGTTCGAAGAGAAACTCCCGCCGAAGAAAACGAGAGATAGGGGTCTCGACAAGAGAGAGCCTGAAGTTCAGAAATCCGACGTGCCGAGGTTATGGCCACTAGGAAAACTGTCTTTAGCGTTAAATCCTTAAGGGAACATGCCTTCAGGGGCTCAAAGGGAGGAGCAACAAGGGCACGGAGAACGAGAGCGAGATCCCAAGAAGGAACTAAAGGACATATCGGGGCCGTAATGTCTGAACCCCTTTAAGAAAACGCGAAACGTCCACATGCGAGGCGAGAGAACACCCCGCTATCGGCCCTCGAAAACAAGTTAGCGCGGCAACCTGCACGCGCAAGGCCCTGAGCGCCAGACCCTTATCTAGACCGGCCTGCAGAAAGGAAAGAATATCCGGGATGTTGCAACACCAGGGCAAGATGTGACGTAGCGAACACCAAGTGTCAAAGAGACGCCACACACGAGCGTAAGCCAGCAACATCTAAAACCGCCGTGCCTTAAGCATTGTCGCCACCACACTCGACGAATATCCCTTCTGAACTAACCTGCGGCGTTCAAGAGCCAGGCCGTAAGCGAGTAAGGAGCCAGGTTTCCCATTTCCACCGGCCCTTGGAGCAGGAGCCCTGGGAACGCCCCCAGGCGTAAAGGAGACGGCCGAGACAGCCGGACGAGCTGCGCATATCACGGTCTGCGAGGCCAATCTGGTGCTACCAGGATCACCGGGCCGCGATGCTCCCTGACTCTTTGGAGAATTCTGCCGATCATGGACCAGGGAGGAAAGACATACAGAAGGAGATGGGTTGGCCACACTTGAGACAGAGCATCTGTCCCGTGCGACCCGTTGTCTCTCCAACGGCTGAAGTAGATCGGTGCCTTGGTATTCTGCGCCGTAGCCATGAGATCCATTGCCGGTAGACCCCATCATCGAACAATGGACGGAAAGGATTCTGATGCCAGAGCCCACTCCCCTGGATCCAGAGCATGTCGGCTGAGGAAATCGGCTTTTACATTGTCTACCCCCGCGATGTGTTGCGCCGAGATCGCCTGCAGATGCCTCTCCGACCACAGAAGGAGAAGACCCATTACCTTCGATACACCTGGACATTTTTTTGCCCCCTTGGCGGTTGAGGTATGCCACTGTCGTAGCGTTGTCGGACAGAATTCGAATCGCCTGACGCCGCAGAAGAGGCTGAAACTTTCACAAGGCTAAGCGCACCGCTCGCGTCTCAAGGCGATTGATGGACCACTGGGCCTCCTGAGGAGACCAAATCCCCTACGTTGAGTGCGAGCCGCAATGTGCTCCCCAACCGGAGAGACTGGCGTCTGTCGTTACCAACACCCAGCGCGGATTCTCCAAGGGAACCCCTCGAAGGAGACGAGACTGCGGGGCCGGAGCCACCAACGGAGGCAAAGTCTCACCGCCGGTAGTAGAGGCAACCGAACTGGACAATCCACTGGACACCATGCTCGAGGCGAGACCTGTGCTAGGAGACTGCGAACTTGAGAAGTTAACTTGAGGAATCGAGGCATTGACAAAAAGACCCGACCTAAGGCTGTATCAAATCAAGCCCCCAAAAAAAATTCAATCTCCTGGGCGGCTGAAAACAACTCTTGTCGTGGTTGATTACCGAGCCGAGGCTTTCGAGAAAGGCAACAACCACCGAGACTGCTGCAAGCCTCGGGGAGAGAGTCTGCGCGAATGAGCCAGACGTCCAGATAAGGATGAACTCTGATGCCGCGGCTGCGTAAGGCCGCAGCTACTACCACCATTACCTTGGAGAAGGTTCGAGGCGCCGAAGCTAGACCGAAGGGCATCGCACGAAATTGGAAACGTTGACAGAGCACCGCGAATCGAACGAGTCGCTGATGCCCCTCTCGAATGGGAATGTGAAAGAATGCTTCTGCGAGATTGAGGGAAGCTAGAATTCCCCCTTGCTTACCGCTTGAATAACGGATTGCAGAGTCTCCATTCGAAAGTGTGGTACCCGCAGACTGCGACTGACACCTTTGAGGTCCAAGGTAGGATGAAAGGAGCCGTCTTTTTTCTTTTTTTTTGGCACCACGAAATAGACAGCGTAACGGCCTAATCCTCTGTCCAACGGTGGAACTGGACAAATGGCAGCTAAACGCTGGAGTCTTTGAACGAATCAACATCCGCTGCCCATTGACACAGCCAGAGCCATCTCCGAGCTACTGTCACCGGTGCTACGGAGCGAGCTGACAGCCGCAAGAGATCAGAGAAGGCCTCTGCCAGGAATGCAGCGATGGATTCTAAACGAGCCAACTCGGGATCACCTGGAAGCTGCAGAATCCATCGAAGGGAGGCCCGTGCTGCTAGACCTGCACACACCCCTGCTTGAAGGGAAAGAGCGGACAACGAAAAACCCGTCTTTAGCAGACTCTCAACTTTTTTTTTTTTTTTTTGGTCTTGCTGGTCGCGGAGTGCCACTCCGCCCTCAACCGGAATTGTGGTATGCTTGGTGACCCCGGTCACTAACGCATCAACTTTCAGGTATGTCAGCCAACGGTCCAAGTCAGAAGGAGACCAAGGGTATAACTGACCAATACCGCGTGCCGTACGTAGAGAGGAATCTGGAGAGTCCCACTCTCGAGATACCATATGCTGCAACTCGGCTGGAAAGGAAAAAGCTTTGGAAGGCTTACGAATGCCCTGTAAAATGGGATCCGGCTGCAACAGGGTTTGAGAACTCTGAGGATCAGGCGTGTCAACTAGGTGTAGCGACTCCATCACCTGTGTGATTAGGGCCGGTAACTTCCCTTTCTGAAAAAGTCTGATATCTTGAGAGCCCTCGTGAACTGTCAGCGAAGAATCAGACGGAGAATATTCCCCATCTTCTTTCTCCAATGAGTCAGGGCTCACCTCCGACGATTTAAAGCCTTCTGGAATATCCGTAGTGTCCCGCAAGCCACATGCAACGTTCCTAGAAGGACGTACTGCTTTAAGGTCTGAGGACTTTCGGGACCGCTTGCGAGACCCCACCATATCCTTGTGTGCTACCGGGCGGGTGCTGAAGGTATACCAACAGACTCAGAACGCCACAGGTGCCATGCCTGGCGGAAGAGCATCAGGAACTCCCTGTCAGCCAAGGCTGCCATGGCGTCCAGCGGCTGTGGAAGCAAAATGGGAGCTGACTGAATCTTTTCTGCAGGAAGATCCTGCTGCAGGGGCTCTAAGGAGGGAGGAGTTAAGGCGCTGATGTCCCCAGCTGGCAGCGCAGAGGGAATGGAGGAAGAAGATTCTCCTGGATGCAGCATGCAGGTGGAACACAAACAATCTATTAACTGCTTTTTCTTATTATTACATATAATACAGCTGTGCAGAGAAACAGGCATTGCAGAGGCTTAAACCCTTTTTTTTGTAAACAAAAATCAAGGTAGGCTTAGGGAAACAGAAGACCCTTCAAAGAAAATGGATTTTGAAACTCCCTGTGCCTTCACAGCATGTTTAAATGTTTTGAAATGGCCGCCCAGAGCTGTTCCCTCCAAAAAACAACACTGAAGAGAAATCCCTCCTGATTTTCAAAATGGCCGCTGGCACAGAAAAACTGCAAAATAAAAGTTCCCTAAGCTCTAAAAACCTTAAAAATGCAGCGAAATCGCTGGGGAAGAGACAAGGAGTGCTGCTAGCAACTTAAAAATTCAAATCCTGACGAACCCTGAATCACCAGAAACAGAGGGGAGAAGGAAACTGTCAGTTATTCACTGTGCTGGTACAGAGGAACTGAGTTCCCATGGAGGAGAAGAGAAACTTTCAAAGTCAGTGTAAGGTAATTACAGTGACTGAAAGGTAGAGAAATTAGAGTTTGATCCCTCTGCAGCCACTTAGACCCTCATGGCAGGGGCTGGAAGGTGTTTCTGGAGAAAAGGGGAGCTGCACAGACAGTGAAATCAGAAGCTCAAACCCTGTTGTATTGCTGATTACAGAAAATACAGCTGTTAAGGAGGGAAGCCTGGGAAACCCAGAGAAACACCTCTTGTATGCTCTGGGTGCATCCAGGAAATTAAAATGAAGAAAATAGGAACTTCAAACCCAGATGAACAGACCCTGATGAAACCGGAAGTGAAGGAATCAGGTCAGAGACAGCTGGTCCCAATGCAGTTGAAATAAACCCAGGGCAGCTGAGGCAAGTAAGAAAAACAGTTTACTTACAGTTTCTCTCAGAAATTGATACCTGATCCTCCTGCTGTCTAAGCTCTCTGGCAAAGACTCAGCGCTACTTAAAGAAAATTGGGAGCTCTACTGAAGCCAGGCCCAGGAGCTCTACAAGTTTATCTGGGGAATCAAGTTGCTGGGAAACCCAGAGTAACACCTCTTGTGAAATCTGGGTGCATCCAGGAGCCTCAAGATACAGAGAAACCTGATTTTAGGGGAGTTCTTCGTCCAGCTAACAAGCCCTCATGGCCAGATGCTGGGGAGTCTTCCTGTCAGCGAGCTCTACTGTGTGAGAAACAGGAGCTCAGCTGCAAACACCCTGGTGCACAGTGAAACTATACTGGCAGCAACAGGCAAGTGGAAATATCAATCCCCAAAGGGATTCTAAATAATTTTAAGGATTTTGAGGGAAAAACAACAAAAGCAACGGGATCTGCTGGAGACAGAGAAATACTGAGGGAGACCCCTAGGGGTAGGACCATATAGCACAGTTACTTACCTGTAACAGGTGATCTCTGGGAACAGCAGGAATTAGTCTTCACATATGGGTACGTCGGTACCGACGGAGCCTGCACGGGAACGCTGCCCAGCTTCCAATCAGAAAGCTTTTGGCAGCATCCCTCGCGCCTGCGCGCTGACTTCCCGCCTTCTCCAGAGCCTCTCTTCAGTTGAGTTTCAAAGCTGAGACAAAGGCGAGGAGAGAAAAGGAAGAAGAAGATAAAGAGATGCAACTCCTAGGGGAGGTGGGAGGGTTGTGAAGACTAATTCCTGCTGTTCCCAGAGATCACCTGTTACAGGTAAGTAACTGTGCTATCTCCAGGAACAAGCAGGAATGAGTCTTCACATATGGGGACTCCCTAGCTAGAGATGCCAGGGGAGATCCCATAAAAATGCAGGAGCCTGGACCAGGGGTGCATTTTGTCTCCAGGAATCCCCGGCATCCAATGTGGGATGGAGGGTAGGAGTTGACAATAAAGGAGCTGTGAGGAAAGAAACAGCATAGCCAAGGACTACAGGGTCCTACAGACTACAGGAGTCCTTGGTATATATGATGAGTAGCATTAAAACACATTTAATGTACACTTAAAATATGCAGCTTACCTACTGTATTGTAGGAAGTAGAGAGCATGATGGAGTCTACTGGATAAGCAGTGGCGGAATCTTCAAGGTGACCTCCCAGCAGTGAGGATGAAGGTCCAGACCTGGAGGTAGCAGACGATCCAGGTGTCAACTGGGTAGGATTAGACGTCAGGTCTTCAATGGAAAGCTTTATGGGAAAAAGCTGAAAACTCCTTTAGGCATAAAGTCATTAACATTGAGGACTAAAGGAAGAAGACTGACGGAGTTGAAGAACTAGCCCAGTCCTGGCGGGAAGAGGGGAACTGGAAAAACCCCTATTCCCAAGGAGAACAGCTGTGTACTCAAAGATAAAAATGTACACTATTTTTCCTAGCTGGCGAGAGATAGGAAAAATATTGAAGCTTGATGCTTCAAGGACTTAAAGAAAAAACGGAAGATGTTAGCACCACAGTAGTTATTGGTGCATAACAGTTTCTGCATCGTAATATGGTATGCGAAGTAGGGCGATAGACTGTCTAAAACCTCTAGAAGGTAAAACATTTAGTATAGACAGTAAGGGTGATAGTGTGTAAGACATATCAACCCTTAAGAAGCCCCCCAACAGACACATATATATACAGATATATATATGTGGATGGAATATATATATATATATATATATATATATATACATATGTCCATATGTGTATATTAGGATATGGGTGGAGAAATGTATCAAAATATATATAGATAGATAGATATGATATACCTAAATATATATACATTTGTGGGGCATGGTTTTGCACCACCAGAGTAATGATATAGGTATGTAGACATATATGGAGATGCTACATACAAGACAACAGGTTGAAGATACATGTCTACCACCCAGCCCCATAATTGTACATGGGGAATATGAAAGAAAAAGATTCTTCGCTCTACAAGAGGATGAACCCACTTGGGATATGTATAGAGAATCTATTTCCGTGGATTGAGGGATGCAGGAAGGCAATCCAACAAGATAACCGTGATGTTTGCGTGAGAACAGATGATCATATGAATCTGTAAGGAACAAGGCGGGCGTTCCACAGAACACTGACATGGCAGATGTGCAGAAACACAGAAGAAGATACCAGAGGGACCTACTGGAGGGACCCAGAGGTAGCATGCGTAAACATCAGCCTTGGATTTTCACGCAGAAGAACTTATATTTCATGTTAACACCCCAGGCCAGAGGGTGTGGAGAACCCTCACAGGCATGGGAAGGGATTATAAGCTTTTCCCTACTAATAGAGAAGCTTCAGAGACAAGGTCAATGCTCTATAGCAAGGCCCTCATAGTAGAAAGCTTCTCTGAAGACTGTAGAGAGCATTGTGCAGGAGAGATATGAGATAAACTGACTGAAGTCAGGTGTGTTGCCATATCCTAGGAGAGGAGATGGATAGAATAATGTGAGAGAGTCTAAACGAGTAGGAGGATCCAAGATAGCTGACGAATAGCTTGGAATCACTACTGAGGCTAGACAAAATTTTGAACAAGGGACTGGAACTTGTAAAAAGTACCAGTAATGCAATCACTGTAACTCCTGCAGGCACAGCTGCTGACGGAAACAGCAGAGAGATTGTCCTGTGCCCAATAAAGAAAAACAGACAAGAAAGGAGAGGAGATATCCCTTCTCCCTGTCTGAGGAACGAGCTTGCTAGAGAAGCTTTTCAGTATGGTACCCCTCAGTCAGGGAAAAAGCCCGGTTGAGAGGGTAGAGCAAGTAATTGGAGGGTGACGTACCCATAGGGTAAGTCAACTGAAGGAAAAAATGTTCAGTTGGGACAGAACTATCAGGGGATAGTTGCAACTGCTCTTCTAGAGAGTAAGAAGAGGAGAAGTCTGTAGTCCCTGAACAAAAATTTTCCGACAGCTTAGTACACTGAAAAAGAAAAGCACAGTGAATAAACTTCTAATGGGTAGAAGTGAACTGTAGAGTATAATTCCCAGCCCCTATGGTTGCTGGGAATGCTGAGACTGGCCAGAGCTGGAGGACTTCAGACTAGGCTGAGATGTCCCTTGTTGAGGTACAGTCGAATGATGGGCAGGAGATGAATGAAACTTTCTTTTCTTAGGGAAAGAAGGTTTGGTAGGACATTTCCTACCTCTCGAAGAAGGAGGTGGCTTAGAATGGTCCTTAGTGGAAGGAGAGTCAGCGGAGCATTGAGCAACCTGACGTAAAGCCTCCTTATTGAAGAGACCTTCTCCTGTACAAGGAGAATGAGCCAATATAGTTTGTGCCCATCTGCTCAAGTCTGAAGCTTCGAGCCAGGCTCTGCGACGTGCTGCAATGGCAATAGCAGAGGATCTGCTAACAGACTCAAAAGAGTCTATAGAAGCACGAGAAAGGAACCAAGATATAATCCGGCTATGACTGAGTAGCAAGGAATAATTAGTAGCCTTGGGCTCTGGCAAAAAAGGGGTCAAAAGAGACAATCTCTCTGTGACCTCCTGGAGTGTGAGACTCATGTGGAAAATATATGAAAGAATTCTGGAGGCCAGCATAGATGTTTGGAAGGCTTGACGACCAAACGCATTGAGTGTTCTTGAAGAACGACCTGGCGGATAAGAAGAATGCTTCTTCTTGCTCTTAACCTTCCTCAGTGCTGATTCCACTACAAGGGAACGATGAGGAAGTTGAGGCTTCTGAAATCCTGGAGAGGGAGGCACCCGGTACCGAACCTCAGTGGCTGTAGAAGCTAGAGGAAGCCGTAAGGGTGATTTCCAGACCCTCAGAAGGAGATCCTGCAGAGCAGGATGTAAAGGAAGCATCATATTTTCCATTTATGCCGGTGAGCCATGAATAGCATCACAACCAGGGATAGAGATATTAAGAAAGGTTGCCATATCCAGGAGAAAAGCCTGAAAAGACTGATCTCCTATGGGAATCTTCCCTGGTAAGGCTAAAGAAAGAGGCTGAGCACCAGAGGACGTACCGTGGTGTGAGGAGAGAAACCTAGTAGATGGACAAGGATACTGGCATGGTAACTTAGAGGCAGTGAGTACTGCATCAGCAACCCCAGGTATCGGTTCCAAACTAGGCATCGATGCAAGAACAGGCATCGACTTAGATACTGACACAGGGCCAGTAGTTGAAGTTGCCATCGGGAACTGCTGCAATGGTACCGAGATCATGCGAGAGTTATGGCTAGGATCCTCGGAACTGCTTATCTGGAAACGACGGGAGTCGGTTCCAGGACACGTCGGTACCCAGTCCTCGAGACTAGATATCGATTCAAGACTCGGCATCGAAGGAAGTGAGTCTATCGATGCATGTCTCGAGGGTACCGACGTCGGTGGTAGTATCGGCGATGCCGATACCGGTAAAGCAGCCTGGGTTACATCGATCGGTCCCGAAGGTACCGAGGATGCTCGATGACAACCTCTCGCCGGGAGAACGTTATTCCACACCGATGCCGATGCCGGGGTATCGGAACCGATCGAAGCCGGTACCGTCCCGGAGCATGGCTGAGATATGGAAATGTCCATCGGTATCGTATTGACCGGCCCCAAAGGCGCCGAGGATGCTAGAGGACGATTCCTGGTGAAGAGTGAAACACTCGACACCGAAGCCGATGCCGGGGAATCGGTACCGCTCGAAGCGGATACCCGCACCGTACACGGCTGGGATCGACGGAAGTCAATTCGGTGCGTATCGATCGGTCCCGAAGGTACCGAGGATGCCCGATGATGATCCCTGGTGAAGAGTGGAACACTCGACACCGGTGCCGATGCCGGGGGATCGGTACCGCTCGAAGCGGATACCACCCCCGAACATGGCTCAGGTATGTTCTGTGAGGGGTGAGCCCCAGGAACAACCTGAAACCCCTTTAATGCTTTGGAGCCCGCAGACTCCCGCAGGAGTAATGCCAATGGATTCTTGAGGGTAAGGCCGGAGCCGTCACCATGCTGGGCATGGGACATACCACTCAAGCATTGACTAGTCTTAACAGACTGTTTGTGGGTTACCTGATCCTGTGAAGAGGAGAAACCGGGTTCCCTCACTGCCGAATAAAAAACGGTATCGAGGGAAACTCTAAAAACTGAAGGTATCCTCACAAAAGTATCCCCTGACAAGTCAGGGGAAAAAGGGTCAGGATCCACACAATTGAGACACCAACTATTGGAGTCTAAAAGGAAACAGGTGTTTCCACATCGAATGCACTTCTTAGGAAAAGAAGGCTCCATGAGGAAGAGGCCTGGTAGGCCCAACAAGTTAAGGCAAAAAAACTGAAGAAAAAGTTTCTCAGAATTTAGTCAAAAATCCACCGGCGGTACCGGTGGCGGCGGGAAATACAGCCGCGACCACAAGAAAACAAAAACTAAAGTAAGTAAAAAGAAAAGTTTCTGCGGTGACAGGAGGACGTCCTGCCGGTGCCGCGGAAAAACGAAAACTGAAGAGAGGCTCTGGAGAAGGCGGGAAGTCAGCGCGCAGGCGCGAGGGATGCTGCCAAAAGCTTTCTGATTGGAAGCTGGGCAGCGTTCCCGTGCAGGCTCCGTCGGTACCGACGTACCCATATGTGAAGACTCATTCCTGCTTGTTCCTGGAGATCACCAGAGTCCAGCCTATCAGAGCTCTGGTAGAATTTTCTGTCTCCAAGATCTGCTGGCAGGGGGACACAACCCGTTTGTCTGGACTGGTCTAGCAGTATGAACTGGAAGGTTTTGTTTGTGTGTCAGTGCAGTCTGTGAGCCAACTAATCTGGTTGTTGTATTGGTGTTTGTTTTTATTTTTTAGATAGCCTCCTGATGCAGCTTACTATGCAAAACGCTGCCACTGTCAAGGCAATTGTTTGAGAAACTGAAATGTTTTTGAAGATGTGTTTTGCATGTTTTGAAATTGAAGGTATGGTGGCACTTGATGTTTTACAAATGGAGTGGAGGAGTGGCCTAGTGGTTGGGGCAAGGTACTTCAGGCCAGAAGGTCGGGGGTTCAAATCCCACTAGAGGACAGCAACCTTGGGCCGGAAGGACTGGGGTTTCTAGTCCCACAGGTGCTCCTTGTGGTCTTGGGCAAGCCACTTAACCCTCCATAGCCCATGTTCCCTGTAAAATAGTTATCTCCAAGTTATAATGCCCTGTTCAATGTAATTTCAGTTTGTTCAATGTAAAACGCATTGATGCAAAATAGCGCGGTATATAAGAGAATGTAAAAAAAAAAGGTCCATAATGTGGTGACTTTCAGTAATGCTTAACACCTTCTTTGTTGTATGTATTGCAATTGGATTAGTGGTGATTTTTTTAAAGCATTTTTTGGGGATTTTTGGCCTCCTGTATTGAGGCAAATATGCTGGGACAACCAAATCCCTATGGTGGGAAAAGGGAGACAGGCCCTCCAGTGGCAAGTCAGAGGCTGCCATGCCGGAAAAGCAGGTTTTAGAATCCAGTAACGAGGCTGTTCGCTTGCCACAGTTTAAACAATGCCTCCTAGTAGACGATAGAAAGTTAAGGTAAGGCAAAACACTTGCATGCGCTGAGGACATGTTGGCACAAGAGTGCGTGCTAACAGTATGTGTACAGGAATGCACGTTACGAGCGCTTGGACAGAACGTGTTTTGGAACCGTACAACTGCAAGGTGTTCAAAGACAGAAAACGATAAAGGCGCACGATGGAAAAGGTGGGAACCCCTCAAGGACATGCCAATGGTTGCCCGCGACTTACCCCAACTTGCACCCCAAAATGGATGAGGTTGGGAGGCCCCCACAAAGACGATGACAAGCTCAAGTCTTTGTACTCTCCCCCTGGGAGTCCCAGGCAGGAAAAAACTGTGCCAATCTCAGCACTACATCCCTTTTCCTTTTTTTAAAAGCTGATTTGCAGTCACATACCTCTGAGGGCTTTCTTCAGTCTTTGGGGGAGAGCAGGGGGAGACAGGGGCAGAGGGGGGCACTGAGGTTGTGTGAGGCAGCTTAAATCCAATCCTTTCAAATTTCTGGATGTTCATCGGGCCTTTAATAGGATAAGAGCATGGAGCTGAACCAATTTAACCCATCTCCTATGGATACCAAAAAGACTGCATTCACGCTCGAGTGTGAGTTACCCAAAGGTGGCTGTTCACGAGCAAAATCAACCTTTTTCCTTATTTGTTCAGATTCTATCAGAGCTGAGATAAATCCAACCATCTGATGGAGATAGAAAAATACTGTTTTTGTCCCTAGTGGCTCAGGCTGAGGATGATGTCATTAAGCTTGAATATTTCATTGGTTTTCTGTCTCCACTCATCTGCTGGTAGGGGAACATAATCCACTTGTCTAGTAGGATGATATGGAATTAATAATTTGTGATAAGTAGGCAACTACAGTTACTTTAACCACCTTTACCCAACCTACTGTAACAATAGAATCTACTTTCAAATTTAAGAAATGTGACAATAAAGAAATCCATTTTGACATGCAAAGGCACTCAGATGTTTCCCATTCCTGCACAGATCACCATCTCCTGGCCTACGCACCTTATTTACATAATAATCAAGAAATCCATCTTGACTTGGTACTTCCGTTACTACAGAGGGCTCAGGAGTAGAGAATAGTTCCCGGGGCCATTAAAGGCTTTTCATACCATTGGGCATAATATTCTTGTTCATAATTTTTCTATATTCCTCCAACAATCGCTGGTAAGTTTGTTTTAAGGTGTCTAAACGAAGCTTACATTACCTGTGTTCAGCTCATCGCAGAGCTGTTTTTTTTCCTCTTACTATGCACTAATGGATAGTTTTAAGCATTCTCTGAATCACCCTATAGAGTCCAATGCCAACTGTCGCACAGCCTCCAGTTAAAGAGCTGGAGGACCCATTTTGCAAATCTACAGAAGAAACCCAGCAACTTCCACATGTAGATATCGGCTATTTTGCAAACCTGCAATTGAATTACAGATGCTACTATCTTTATCAAATTCTAATTGGAGGGGGGGGGAATAAACAATGGGGATTAAATAGGATTAAACCCTTAATCTGCTCTGTAAAAGGCTGGCCAGAACAGGCATTTTTTAAAAAATCTATACATTCCAGGGAGCAGGTGTAAACCCGGACGTGGCCAACTGCAGTCATACACGTGTATCCCTTATACAAAATAGGGTCTCCAGGCATTCAGATTTATGAACCGCGAAGACCACGCCCCTTTGCGATTTCTAAGTAGTAAAAACATCAGCGTGGAAATTCAGCCCTTTTGAAAAGTGCTATTTCCATCTGCGAATGTCTGATTAGGGGAAAGGAAGGTGACATCTGGCTATTTGCTGGAGTAAGATGGACAGTCTCTCATCCTGGGCCGGGATGTGAAAGGAGAAATACATGAAGTTTAAAACTGGTGCATATATCTAGCACCTGTTCACTCCCACCACATCAATGGCCTAAAAAAAACTCCTCCCACTTACACAGAAACAGAAACATGATGACAGAAAAAGACCACATGGCCTATCTAGTCTTTCCTTCCATATCAACAACTACAACCGTCCACTTTTTACCTTTAGAGATCCTCTGTGTTGGTCCCATGCTTTTTTTAATTCAGTTACTGTCCTCATCATTTTATTTCTCAATATTCAATTTCATTTAAATTAATTTAACTTTCTCAACTCTCCCCTACAGCATACCACTGAATACTTAACTTAAACTTGCAATCAGATCCATGCAAAACAATCAACTCCCTGATGCCATCTACGGTGTTGACCGAGCATTTCGCTTTCAGCTTTCTCAAAGGGCCCAATTACCAGATCTGAATGCTTAATGACACGTTGAGTCTGATACACACATGGCCTGCCGCTTCTGATTCACCTCTGACACAACTTCGGGGGATAAGAAGCGGCAGGTCATGTGTGCCGCAGCACATGGCCTGCCGGGGGCTGCTGCCGCAGAGCCTAACTGCACCCCACTGTCAGAATAAGCAGCAGCGGGGGAAGGGGGGCAGTGGCATGGTTCAGCACTCGTTGGGAGAGGGGGCTGCTGCCTAGCCTGCATAATGGATGGGCCAACCCTATCTTAACACATCAGCAAAATTTGCCCCTTCCTATCTGTACACACTACTAAGACACTTATCAACTCTTTAGTCACTTCCCATCTAGGTTGTTGCAACCTCCTCCTTGCTGGTTTTCCTTTGAATCATCTCAAAATGCCCCAAGGCAGAAAAGCTTGCATCCTGGGGATCAATACATGGCTGCTTGGATGTTCTAATCAAGAGCATTTTGGGTTCCTGGACTATGGGATGCTGTTCCAAGGGTTGCAGAGCAGAGATGGCGTCCATCTGTCCAAGAAAGGTTGAAGTGTCTTCAGTAGTAGACTGGCTAATCTACTGAAGAGGGCTTTAAACTACATTCGTTGGGGATGAGTGAAGAAAGCCCCCAAGTGAAACATCAAATATCTTTATGGAAATGGATAAAAGGGGCAACACATGGAAAGCGGTGTGTATAAATTCCCGTAGCATAGGAAATAAGATCTCAGATGTTGAAGCTTTAATGGGAGAGGCCGACTTGGATTTAGTGGCAGTTACAGAAATACAGTTCACAGAAAACCATGACTGGGATGTAACTATACCAGGCTACACTTTATTCAGAAAGGACAGGGTAGGAAGAAGGGGAGAAGGAGTGACACTATATGTAAAAAATATTATTAAAGCTTTGGAATTACAGAGCTTAAAAGGGAGAGAGGAAGCACTGTGGGTTAAACTAGAAAGAGGGAAAGAGAAATCTATTTGCACTGGCATGGTATACAGATCTCCCTCACAAGAGGAAGAGGTGGACAGAGTTAATTGAAGACATACGCAGCATTGCCAGGAAAGGGGAAGTGCTACTCATAGGGGATTTCAATATGCCAGATGTTGACTGGCACATTCCTTCTGTAGTATCATCTAGACATAAGGAGATCCTGGATTCTCTACAGGAAGAACTATTCAGGCAACTGGTAACAGAACCCACACATGAAGGGGCCATACTGGATTTAGTGCTTACAAATGGTGAAAGTGTTTCTGATGTTATAGTGGGAGATCACTTTGCATCCAGTGATCACCAAATGGTGTGGTTCAGTATTAGGACTAGGCCTGTTAAAATCCATTGAAAAGCGAGGGTCTTAGACTTTAGGAAAACTAACTTTGCCAAGATGGGCCAATACCTCGGGGATGGGAATAGCTGGGGGATGTAGAAAAACAGTGGGCAAAACTGAAAGGGGATATTTTTAAGGGCAACCAACCTTTGTTGAAATGGTAAATAAAGGTAAAAGGAAAAGGAGACCGCTATGGTTTTCGAAAGAAGTAGCTGAAAAGATGAAGAAAAAGAGGGAGGTCTTCATGAAATACAAGAGATCACAGAGAGGAAGACAGGCATCTATATTTGGAAAAACTTAGAGAAGTTAGCAAAGTAGTCAAAAAAAAGCAAAGATGCAAAAAGAAAAGGAAATAGCCAATGCAAAAAAAAATGGGGGGATAAGACATTTTTCAGATATGTTAGTGAGAAGAGGAAGGGCAAAAATGGTATTGTTAGACTCAAGGGTGAAGGGGAGGAACACGTAGAAGCTGATCAGGATAAAGTGGAATTGCTTAACAAATATTTCTGTTCTGTGTTAACAGATGAAGAACTAGGAGCAGAACCTCATAAAACACTCACAAACAGGAACGGACACGAGGGGCATCTTGAACAATTTTCAGAAGACTGTGTTCATGAGAAACTAGCTAAACTTACAGTAAACAAAGCGATGGGACTGGATGGGATACACCTAAGAATACTGAGGGAACTTGGGACGTTCTAGCAGCTCCACTGACTCACCTTTTCAATGCCTTGTTGGAGTCTGGAGTGGTGCCAAAGAACTGGAGAGAGGCACATGTAGTCTTGAAGGACTATAAAAGGGAACTGCTACTTCTGGAGAGAGATCTGCAATTGTACATCAACACTTGAGGACCATCAGAAAAATCAAGCTAATACTCCGACAGGACCACTTCCGCACAGTGTGCCAAGCACTCATCACACCTCTGCTTGATTACGGAAACTCTTTATATCAAGGCCTACCTAGACAGACCTTACACCCACTCCAAATGGTGCAAAACACTGCAACACGCATCATTACGGATACTCCAAGAACAGTGCACATCACCCCTGTACTACAGCAACTGCACTGGCTACCAATGATAGCCAGAGCAAAATTCAAAACAGTCCTGATCATCTTTAAAATCATCCACCATCTTTCAGCAGACGTACTCCAAGACATTATAACAAGAGATATCAACAATAGACCAAGAAGTCTAATAATGACAACATGATCGGCACACCAACAGGTTATCACAAAACTAAACAAACAACATCAAGAAGAGCGCCTTCACTACTGGCATCCACACTTTGGAACTCTCTCACAACTAGCCTGAGGGCATTAAACGACATCTTAGACTTCCGCAAGGCCCTTAAAACTCTGCTCTTTACAGAAACCTATGAGCAGACAGACAACGGTCTCAACCTGAACAGTAACGCAACTACCTCCGCCAACTCGATACCCACTAGCACAAACTAAACATATGAGTTCATTGTACAATATTAACAACATTTAGACAGCACAATTGGGTTACTTTTATGTACCCTTATGTTAAGTGTAACCCACCAATTGTGATATATATGTTAAGTTTAACCCCAATGTGATGTGACCACTTTGACTGAAGGATAAAGTGGTATACAAATCTGTCTAAAGAAATAAAGAAATAAGTATTTACTTCTGGGAATTTTTCTAAATCTTGGGGAAAAAGGAATTCTTTAGAATAAAGCTGATTAATCTGTGAACCCAGTGTATTTTTTAAATCAGTCAGGGCCTAGTAGCAGCAAAGAGTTTTCTGTTAAAATTTAAAAACACAGAAGAGAGCTTTCTAGCTAAAATTTAGAACCCAACATAGAAACATAGAAATATGACGACAGAAAAAGACCACATGGCCTATCTAGTCTGTCCTTCCATAACAACTACAACAGTCCACTTTTTGCCTTTAGAGATCCTCTGTGTTGGTCCCATGCTTTCTTGAATTCAGTTACTGTCCTCATCTCTACCACCTCCACTGGGAGACTATTCCACGGATCCACTACTCTTTCCGTAAAGAAATATTTCCGCATATCACTCCTGAATCTATCTCCCTTCACCCTCATCCCATGTCCCCTCGTAGCAGAACTTGCTTTCAATTGAAAGAGGCTCTCTCCCTGAACATTTATGCCACGGAGGTATTTAAACATCTCAATCATATCACCTCTATCCCGCCTTTCCTCTAAGGTGTACATATTAAGATCCTTAAGTCTGTCCTCATATGCTTTATAATGAAGCCCATTAATCATTTTGGTAGCAACCCTCTGCACCGACTCCATCCTGTTCACATCCTTTTGAAGGTGCGGTCTCCAGAATTGCACACCATACTCCAAATGAGGTCGCACCAAAGACTTATACAGAGGCATTATCACCTCCTTTTTTCTGCTAGCCATTCCTCTCCGTATGCACCCAAGCATCCTTCTAGCTTTTGCTGTCGCCTTTTCCACCTGTTTAGCTACTTTAAGATCATCAGACACAACCACGCCTAGGTCCCGCTCTTCTTTAGTGGACAAAAGTACTTCACCTCCTATACTGTATTGCTCCCTTGGATTGCTGCAGCCCAAATGCATGACCTTACATTTTTTAACATTAAATCCCAGCTGCCAAATTCTAGACCATTCTTCAAGCTTAGCTAGATCCCTCCTCATGTTATCTACCCCTTCCTGGGTGTCTACTCTATTGCAGATTTTGGTATCATCCGCAAAGAGGCAAACCTTACCCGACAGCCCTTCCGCTATATCACTAACAAAGATGTTAAAAAGAATTGGACCAAGGACAGATCCCTGGGGCACACCACTGGTAACATCCTTCTCCTCAGAGTGAGCTCCATTTACTTGTACTCTTTGTCGCCTCCCACCCAACCAATTTCTAACCCAAGCAGTAACTTTAGGGTCCATCCCTAGGGTGCTCAGTTTGTTTATCAGTCGCCTGTGAGGAACAGTGTCAAAGGCTTTACGGAAATCTAAATACACCACATCTAGAGCTCTCCCTCGGTCCAACTCCCTGGTCACCCAGTCAAAAAAATCAATCAGATTTGTCTGACAAGACCTGCCTCTGGTGAATCCATGCTGCCTCGGATCCTGTAATCCGCTGGACTCCAGAAACCTCACTATTTTCTCTTTCAGACTCCCTCTATCCAAGCAAGGGCTGTGGGACTCCCCCTGGAAATTGGTCACAGATTACCTTAGAAGCACAGGATAAAGTACTGTGTAGTAGCCAGCTTTTAATAAGTCTTCTTTCCCTAACTCCCTCCTCAACACCCACCCATCCCTGGGATAATCATAGCTTTATAGGTACATAAACCTCTTAAAGGAAAGGACATGCCATATTCACTCTCAGGTGCAGCTGTTTATCCTCATCAGGCATACATTAAGGACCTGAGATTAATTAAGCTTCAGGTGAACAAAGTACATTAAACGTATTAGGTATAGTTTTATTAGTTTAAGTATCCCCAGCAACCCTTAGTAAGTAAAGAACTTAAATATCTAAACACAACCTAAACTAAAATGCAGACAGAAGCCAGCAGCGAGATGGGGGCTTTCCAGTCTTTTGTATAGAGTGTCACATGTATGATTTTCTCCCAGTTGGTGAGGGGTATTATGTGTGTACAAGGTGCAAGGAGCTCTTTACTCTCAGGGAACAAGTATGATCTCTGGAGGCTATAGCAGACTTGGAGGACATAAGGAAGACAGAGAAGTACATAGACGAGACATACAGGGATATAGTCCTGAAGTCCCACCTCCAGTCTGGCGGCATCCCTGTTGCCATGGAGGACAGAGGTCACGTGACAGGAGAGCATCACCCTAGTGTGGCAGGAAGTGATCCTATAACTAGGACCTGTCCTCCAGGTGATGTAAAACCCTCTTGCACCAAGAAAGTTTCTCCAGGGCTATGTGCCCATGAGGAAAGGGTTAGGACAGCCATTATAGTTGGTGATTCGATCATTAGGCATGTAGATAGCTGGGTGGATGTGAGGATCGCCTGGTAACATGCCTACCTGGTGTGAAGGTAGCGGACCTCACGCACCACCTAGACAAGGTCTTAGATAGTGCTGGGGAGGAGTCTGCTATCCTGGTACATGTCGGTACCAATGACATAGGAAAATGTGATCGGGAGGTTCTGGAGGCTAAATTTAGGCTTTAAAGTAGGAAGTTGAAATCTAGAACTTCCAAGGTAGCGTTCCCCGAAATGATTCCTGTTCCACGAGCAGGACCCAAAAAGCAGGCAGAGCTCCGGAGTCTCAATGCGTGGATGAGACAATGGTACAAGGATGAGGGTTCTGAATTTTTTAGGAACTGGGGGAACATTCAGGGGAGAGGGGCTCTTCCGAAGGGATGGGCATCACCTTAACCAGGATGGAACCAGGCTGCTGGCATTTAAAAAGGAGATAAAGCAGCTTTTAAACTAGATAATAGGGGGGAGCTGACAGTCGCACAAGAGTGCATGGTTCGGAACAATGTATCCTTGAAGGATACTACAAAAAAAATGAAGTTAGGGCACATCAGCAGAGAGGTTCCAATAAAAACAAAGGCAGCCCAAATGCCCTTGAGTACAGAGCAGACAGAGCTTAAAGATTCCAAATTACACCTGCCTACAGATAACCAGATTAATATGAATAAAATACAGTCTCTAAAATGCTTGCATGCAAATGCTAGAAGTCTAAAAAATAAGATGGGATAGTTAGAATGTTGTTGTTGTTGTTAAGTGCTGTCGAGTGGGTGTCAACTCATGGCGACCCTCTGGATAGATGTCCTAAATTGTGTTCGTCTTCAGTCAGGCGGCTAATTGTTAAATATATAGCACTAAATGAGAGGTTAGATATGATTGGAATATCAGGAGACATGGTGGAAGGAGGACAACCAGTGGGACACTGTGATACCTGGGTACAAACTATATTGTAATGACAGAACTGATCAAATTGGTGGAGGAGTTGTGCTCTATATAAGGGAGGGCATTGAGTCACAAAGGATTAAAGTTTTGCAGGAAACAAAATTCACTGTAGAATCTCTGTGGATTGAAATTCCATGTAAAAAGGGGAAGGCAATGGCAGTGAGGTTGTACTATTGACCGCCCAGCCAGAATGAACAAATGGATGATGAAATGCTCAAAGAAATCACGGAAGTTAACAAAAGCTACAGAACAGTAATAATAATGGGTGATTTCAATTACCCCGGTATTGATTGGGTCAGTGTCACAGCAGAACATGCTAGGGAGATAAAGTTTCTAGATGAAATAAATGACTGCTTCTTGGAGCATTTGGTTCATGAACCGACCAGAGGAGAAGCCATTTTGGACTCAGTCCTTAGTGGAACACCAGATCTGGTGCAAGAGATAAGAGTGTTAGGGCCACTTGGCAATAGTGATCATAGCATGATCATGTTTGATTTAATTAATGGAGGAGGGATGGTAAGGAAATCCACAGTACTAACTTTTAACTTTCAAAAGGGAGACTATGATAAAATGAGGAAAATAGTTAAGAAAAAACTAAAAGGAGCAGTTGCAAAGGTTAAACAAGCTTGGGTGTTGTTTAAAAATACGCTTTAAGAAAAGTGGAAGGAAGTCCAAAAAACTGCCAGCATGGTTTAAAGGTGAGGTCAGGCTGTTTTTGCCAAAAAAGCATCTTTCAGGAACTGGAAAAAAGAGCCAAATGATGAAAACTGGAAACAGCACAAGCACTGGAAAGTTAAATGCAAGGCACTGATAAGGCAGGCAAAGAGAATTTGAGAAGAAACTTGCTGTGTAAGCAAAACCACGTAATAAAGACTTTTTCAAGTACATTCGTTGAACCATTAGATGATAGAGGGGTAAAAGGGGCAGCTCCTGTGCTCGTCACCCTTAAACCGGGAGCAGAACCAGTGCATGTGCGACAATATCCTCTCCCACGACCAGCAATCGAAGGCATTCATTGTCACCTAAAGAAATTGCTACAGTATGGACTCCTCCGAGAATGCCAATCACCCTGGAACACCCCCCCCTCCTCCCAGTCAAGAAGCCTGGGACAGGTGACTACCGCCCAGTGCAGGATTTATGACGAGTGAACAATGCAGTTGAAACTATACATCCGGTAGTACCAAATCCTTACACTCTCCTGGGACTGATTCCAGCAGAAGCTACTCATTTCACCGTTTTGGATTTAAAAGATGCCTTCTTCTGTATACGCCTGGCATCCGCCTGCCAACTTTTGTTTGTGTTTGAATGGGAAACCCCCACTACAGGAAGACGAGGTCAACTCACTTGGACTCGATTACCTCAAGGATTCAAGAATTCACCCACCATCTTTAGTGCAGCTCTCAACCAAGATCTTTCAAGCTACTCTGACTCCAGGAAGAATAATCTTGCTCCAATATGTAGATGATCTGCTTATAGCCACCAACTCCAAGACTGAATGTGTGCAAGCTACCAGAGATCTCTTGCACCTCCTGAATGAAGCCGGATACAAGGTCTCAAGAGCCAAAGCGCAGTTGTGCCAAACAGAAGTGAAATACCTGGGGTTCCATCTGTCCAGAGGAATCCGGAAATTGGGACTTGAGCGAAAGGAAGCAGTATGCCGCATCCCAACCCCCACCACCAGAAAGCAGGTGCGGGCTTTCTTGGGAGCTGCGGGCTATTGCCAAATATGGATACCCAACTTTGCACTTTTGGCAAAATCCTTGTATCAAGCCACGAAGGGAGTGGAACGATCTCCCATGGAATGGGGCCCGGAACAAGATAGAGCGTTCAAATCACTAAAAGCAGCATTAATGTCATCATCAGCCTTGGGCCTACCAGATGTACAGAAACCATTTTGTCTCTATGTCCATGAGTCAAGTGGGAATGCATTGGGAGTTTTGACTCAGCCCCTCGGATCCTGGCAGCGACCTGTAACCTATCTGTCAAAACAATTGGACCCTGTTGCAAAAGGATGGCCACCTTGCCTAAGAGCCGTAGCAGCCACAGCCCTCTTGGTGAGCGAAGCTGACAAGCTCACTTTGGGACAGAATCTTCAAGTCACTGTACCGCATTCTGTTTTAACCCTAATGGAACACAAAGGGAACTACTGGTTCACCAACACACGAATGTTGAAATATCAAAGTATGCTATGTGAAAATCCTCGGCTACAATTGAGTGTCAGTCAAACCTTGAACCCTGCTACCCTACTGCCGACTGGTCCAGGCCCTCCTGACCATGATTGCCTAGAAGTAATGGACACTGTATACTCAAGCCGCCCAGACTTAACCGATATCCCCTTGAGCAACCCAGAAAGGACTTTCTTTGTGGATGGAAGCAATCTCGTTATTAATGGACAACGATGTGCCGGTTATGCAGTGGTGACCCTGGACATGGTAATAGAATCATCAGCTCTGGCCCCGGGAACTTCAGCACAGAAGGCCGAATTAATAGCCCTCACTCGAGCACTGACAATAGGGAATGGGATCCGTCTGAATGTATACACAGATTCTAAAGTATGCCTTTACAACATTACATGCCCATGGAGCTTTGTACAAAGAGCGCGGATTGATAACCTCGGGAGGCAAGTCCATCAAGTATGGCCCAGAAATATTGACTTTATTGGAAGCAGTATGGGCCCCCAAACAAGTTGCTGTAATGCACTGTCGAGGCCACCAGACCGGAGATAGAGAAGTGTCCCGAGGGAACAGATTCGCCGATGCCTCAGCCCAGGAAGCAGCAATCACTGGGAACATTTCTGTCCCTAGCATTACAGTTCAAGCAGCCATATTTCCAGTACCTGTCAGTGCATGGACACCTCGATACACCCTAAGTGAACTGGACTACTACTGTCAAAATGAAGGGGGGCAGTTATCAGAGACCAGATGGATAGTGCTGCCACCACCTGAGGGAGGCTCACCCCCTGGTATGACTGTGATCCCTGAAGCCCTGGGTCCAGCCTTTGTCCACGCCTTCCACCAAGCTACACACTATGGGAAAACTGCAATGGAAAAAGCTCTAAAACCATATTTCTGTATCTCACTGTTGGGACCCTTAACTGCCTCAATAGCCCAAAAATGTGTAACCTGTGCAAAGAATAATGCCCGGCAGGGTCCTGTCCCACCTCCAAGAGTTCAATCAGTGGGAGTTACCCCCATGGGAAATATCCAAATAGACTTTGCAGAAATGCCATGAGCAAATGGATATCGCTACTTATTGGTTCTGGTTTGTACTTTTTCTGGGTGGGTGGAGGCTTTCCCCACCAGAACTGAAAAGGCCAGAGAAGTCACTAAGGCTCTGCTCCATGAAATCATTCCTCGGTTCGGAATACCCCTGGCCATAGGGTCAGACAATGGGCCCTCCTTTGTGTCCCAAGTAACTCAGCAGTTAGCCTGTGCTTTACAAATACAGTGGAAGTTAATACAGCTTATAGACCCCAGAGTTCAGGGAAAGAAGAGAGAATGAACCGAACCCTGAAGTCCCAGTTGTCCAAGCTCTGTCAGGAAGCTCACCTGAAGTGGCCCCAAGCTCTCCCCATAGCCCTCCTCAGAGTACGTTCAGCCCCCACTAAGTCATTAGGAGTTTCCCCATTTGAGGTTTTGTATGGGCGACCCCCGCCCATAGTTCAGGAGATAAGGGGGGATATGAGTCAGATTGGATCAGAAATCACTAGACAAGAATTGTTGGCTCTAAGTTCTGTCTTGCAGGGCCTCCATAACTGGGTGCAGGACCGGTTGCCTATCAACCTGACAGAGCCATTGCATCCTTTCAAGCCTGGAGCCTCGGTGTGGGTCAATGTATAGAGCCTCGGTGTGGGTCAATGTATAGAGTTAAGAATTGTACATAGTTTCCCCCAGTACTTCCAAGTTGATCTCCCTGTTTATTGTAAATACAACTCAAAGTTCCTTGTGTTGTATAGTTGATGTTAAATGTAAACCGCTCTGATCTAAAATAGAGCGGTATAGAAGAACTGTTAAATAAATAAATAAAATAAATAAAGAGTGGAAGAAGACACCGCTGGCGCCTCATTGGAAGGGACCATATGTTGTTTTGCTGTCAACACCAACAGCAGTTAAAGTGGCAGAAATCGACTCCTGGATTCACCACAGTCGAGTAAAGCCAGCAGCAGTTCCTGAGAGTCATCCTTGGACTTCGACCGCCGATCCTGCATCACCATTGCGACTTACACTGCGAAGAAAACCACCATCGTGAGGATCTGAGAACCCCACTATTGGAAGCTGAAGAAGGAGAAGTCTTCACGTTCTGAGTTATTAAAATTCCAGTTTATCCATCATCAGAGACTATGATCATGATGATTACCTACTACTGTTTCATCTTTGCGGTAGCCCTGGGACCCCTTGGGAGAACTTTTGCCCTGCCCCCTTGTGCAGCTTGTATAACCACTACCCGAACTGGGATGAAGGTCACCCAGACTTTACTTTATCACTCTTACTACATTTGCACTGGTACAGTTAGCCAGTGCATGTATAATGGCACGGAACTGAATGTCTGCACAAATGGAAAGACTCGTACCTGTTTTAGACCCCGGCAGAATCCTTCTTACTATGTCCTGGAACTACGATGGAATGATGAAGATGGAGCCCTCATAAATGCTACAAGTCAACTCTCTGATCCCACCTGACCTGTACCCCTGTATTTTGATGCTTGTGATCTGATAAACAGAAATGACTATTACAGATTTGGGTCATGGGAACAAGCTTACTACTATGATGACAAGTATATGTGTCCTGAAGGTGCATACAGATGGGGAATATGCACTGGGATACATTCTCCATCCACTTATGGTAAGCCATCAAAGGATGACTATTTCTGTCCAAAATGGGGCTGTGTGTATTATGCTACCTGGTCTGGTAGCCCTATTGGACAAGATGGAGATAATCGTAAGGCCAATTTAGAGAGATTACCCCTACTGGAACCTCGTAAGTGCAAGAAAGGTGCTTGTAATCCCCTACGGCTCCTCATCCTCGACCCGAGCCAGTGGAAGCAGGGATTCCGATTCGGTCTACGTATAGGAGGAAGTGGAACTGACCCTGGAACTTTTGTATATATCCAGCTTAACACGAAAACTCATGTCTCTTCACCTTATCGAATACATCATACCTTCTATGAGGCCATGAAGGCAGAGTTTGTAGTTCCCCACGCTTCCCGAAATTTGTTCATTGAACTAGCTGGAGCAGTAGCATCAAGTCTCCATGTCTCTGACTGTCTTTTCTGTGGGGGAACTCAGATGGGAGACCAGTAGCCTTGGGAAGTGCAGGAATTGAACTATTCTGTACCATACAACCAAACTGATCTGCATAAAGCTACCAGTGAATGGGTCCTAGCTAACCCCATTGTTGGTAACCTATGTTTTGCTCGTGCTGGACCACAGTTGACTATGCTAGTGGGACAATTGGTCTGTTTAAACCAGAAGTACTATAATGCTACTACCATAAAGACATCCTGGTGGTCAGGAGCCAATGCCCCAGAACCCTCTAATCCTCTGATTATCTTTCCTAACCTTGCCAGGTTATGGACAAATCTGGCTTCTCACAAAATACTTGGCAAGCTCCACCTGGACTGTATTGGATCTGTGGAACTCGAGCATATGCTAGACTCCCTGCTAACTGGGGAGGTACGTGTGTTTTGGGGACCATAAGACCTTCCTTCTTCCTCTTGCCTATTTCCCACGGGGAACAACTGGGATTCCCTGTATATGAGTCGACAGAAGCGAGAGGTTCTGAAGATAGGCCAGTGGGACAAATGGGATGTGACATCTGAAGAATGGCAACCGGAGAGAATTGTTTCCTTCTATGGACCTGCTACCTGGGCACAAGATGGCTCTTGGGGTTACCGCACCCCTGTGTATATGTTAAATCGTATTATACGTTTGCAAGCTGTTGTTGAAATAATAACCAATGAAACTAGTAGAGCGCTAACCCTGTTAGCTAAACAAGCCACGCAAATGCGTACCGCTATTTACCAGAATCGCTTAGCATTAGATTATTTACTTGCAGCTGAGGGAGGGGTGTGTGGAAAGCTGAATTTAACTAACTGTTTGCAAATCGATAATGAAGGACAAGTTGTAGAAGATATAGCCAATCACATGAGAAAGCAAACCTATGTACCGGTCCAGACCTGGCATGGCTTGCAACTCGATGGATGGTTTGGTTCTCTGTTTTCGGGGATGGGCGGCCTGAAAACACTTGTGTTTATTGTCCTATCAATATTGGTTATCTGCTTGTTTCTCCCATGTTTTCTACCCTTATGCTTGCGCACGCTGAACTCAACTATTGATAGTACTGTTGAGCGTAAAGCAGCTACAAAGATATTAGCTATGTGGCAATATTCCCCTATACCCCAACATGATGCTGATGACCACGTGTAATGTATGATTTGATTCTCGCCCTTTCTCACTTGCGGGTGAGAATAATCAAAGGGGGGAATGTGGCAGGCTATGACCTAGAATAGCCTGTAAATGTATGAGAGGCCTGTAAGCTAGGCCTGAGTCCCAGCCCCCACCTGAGAATAGTAATGCTGAGAAAAACCAAAGCCAGTAAAAGTTAGAGAAACTGCTTTAAACTGCTTCTGATAAGGTTGTATGAATCCTTTATTGAATTCTTCTATGCTGATGACAGATATGTTCCAGTGCTCTGTATTCACACATTCTCTAAGCTAGAAGTGACCTTGTAGGAGAAATGTATCAAAGTCTAAGAACTGTGCCTTTGTTAGAGAAGTCTGAGCAGGGGGAACAGAGTGCTAGGCCCGGAGAGAGATCCCAGTTGGATAGGTGCAGGGGGCATTGGGACCAATAGAAAGTTTGCCTATGTTAAACTGAAGAAGAAAGGTATATAAGGTGTTGTTTGCTGGACTCCATTGCTCAGACCTTTTTGAATGTGACATTGCCTGAGACTTGTGCACAATAAATTGGCTTGGATCTTTGCACTGACTCCTGGTATTATTCATTGCGTGCACTTTGCTGCAACACTACAGCGGAGAGACTGAATGAATTCTTTTCTTCAGTCTTTACTGAGGAAGATGTAGGGATGTTACCCATGACGAAACTGGTATTTAAAGGTGATACTGCAGAAGAATTGAAAGAAACATTGATACACCAGGAAGATGTATTACAACTATTTGATACACTGAACAGCAGCAAATCACCTGGACTGGATTGTATACATTGAAGGGTGTTGAAAGAACTGAAATATAAGATTGCAGACCTGCTATTAGTAATCTGTGAACTATCATTAAAATCATCTGTAATACCTGAAGATTGGAGAATCGCCAATGTAACGCCAATTTTTAAAAAGGGTTCCAGGGGTGATCCGGGAAATTACAGACTGGTGAGCCTGACATCAGTACTGGGAAAAATGGTAGAAACCATCATAAAGAACAAAATTACTCAACATGTAGACAGTCATGGTTTAATGGGAGACAGCCAACATGGCTTTAGACAAGGAAGATCTTATCTTACTGATCTGTTATGTTTTTTTGAAGGTGTGAATAAACAGGTAGACAAAGGTAAGTCGGTTGATATAGTGTATCTGAACTCAGAAAGCCTTTGACAAGGTCCCTCAACAGAGAATTTTGGCAAAACTAAAAAATCATGGGATAGGAGGCAGTGTACTATTGTGGATCAGGAACTGGTTAAAAGACAGAAAGCAGAGAGTAGGGCCGAATGGCCAATTTTCCCCAAAGGAAAAAGGTGAATAGTGGAGTACCGCAGGGATCTGTGCTGGGTCCGTGGCTTTTTGACATGTTCATAAATGACCTGGAAAAGGGAATAATGAGTGAGGTTATCAAATTTTCAGATGACACAAAACTATTTAAAGTTGTTAAAACCCATGAGGATTGTGGAAAATTGGAAAACTGCAAGAGGATCTTGATAAACTGGAAGACTGGACATCCAAATGGTAAATGAAATTTAATGTGGACAAGTGCAAACTTATGCATCTAGGAAGCAACCACCCAAACTATGGTTACACGATGCAAGGTTCCACATTGGGAACCATCACCCAGGAAAAAGATGAAGTAATTAGATCTTACCTGCTAATTAGTGTTCCTGAAGGAACGACAGTCCAGTCCCTTCACTTCTGGGTTGCGTAACCCTTCCAGCAGCTTGGAGGCTGAGCCCAACCTTTTTGGAGGTGGAGCGGTATAAATACCACTGAGGCCACCCACCAATTCCAGTAATCGAATGAAAAAGCAGAATAAACGAACCTCTGTAAACAATCTATAACCCAAACTTAACCCCGAGGGGGTGACAAACAAGCAAACTCCGGAAAGGGGAGGAAATATACCAACTCGCCCTTTTCTTTTTTTTTTTTTTTGTAGAAATATGTAAAAGGAGGGAGAGGAGGAGGAAGGCGCCGTAGGAGGATTGCCCGATACTGCCCGCGCCTACTTTCACCTGGCCTCCCTCACCCCGACCTGCTTCCCGGCTCGGTACGCCGCTCTGCCCTTTAGGCCTTCAGGTCCGGCATAGCCGGGTGGGATCAGGGACTGGACTGTCGTTCCTTCAGGAACACTAATTAGCAGATAAGATTTAATTACTTCTTCCTTATCGTCACTCCAGTCCAGTCCCTTCACTTCTGGGATGTACCAGAGCAGTTCAACCCTGGGTGGGTTCCGGCAGACCGGACTGAAGAACCGCTAGGCCAAACCGAGCGTCCGCTGCACTCTGTACGTCCAGCCTGTAGTGCTTGGTGAAGGTATGCAGAGAGGACCAAGTTGCCGCCCTGCAAATATCCAACGGGGGAACGAGACTGAACTCCGCCCATGAAGTAGCCTGAGCTCGGGTGGAATGTGCCCGCAGCTCCACCGGGACCTGCTTCCCTTTCAGGATGTAGGCGGAGACAATCGCTTCCCTAATCCACCTGGAGATGGAAGCCTTGGCCGCCGCCTCCCCTCTGTGTGGACCTCCGAACTGGACAAATAGCCGGTCTGATTTCCTAATCGGAGCTGTTCGGGAGAGGTACCGCTTTAAGGCCCTCTGGACGTCTAGCAGGCAAAGCCTGCTATCCTTATCTACCAGACCCCCGGATGGGAAGGCCGGGAGCGTGACTGACTGGTTTATATGAAAGGGAGAGATGACCTTGGGTAGGAAAGAAGGTACCGTGCGTAGGACCACCTTGTCCTTAAGGAAGGACAGGAAGGGGGGTTTGGAGGACAGCGCTTGCAACTCGGAGACCCGCCTGGCTGAGCAGATCGCGACCAGGAAGACTGTCTTCAAGGTTAAGTCCTTCAGGGAAGCTCTCTTTACTGGTTCAAAGGGTTCCCCTATCAGTGCATTCAGAACGAGATTGAGGTCCCAGGGGGGGATGACCGCCCTCCGCTGGGGACGCAGACGTCTAACCGCTCTCAGGAACCTGGAGACGTCCGTGTTAGCCCCTAACGGCTTGCCGCGGACCTTCCCCCTATAGCAAGAGATAGCGGCTAGCTGGACTCGTAATGAACTGTGCGCCAAACCCTTGTCAAACCCCGCTTGCAAAAATTCCAGGATTTCCGGGACCGAGGCAGAAAGGGGCTTCTTTTGACGCTCCGCGCACCATGCCTCGAAAATGCGCCAAACCCTAATATAGGAGAGACAGGTAGAGCGCTTCTTTGCGTTCAACAGCGTTGAAATCACTGCCCCCGAATATCCTCGCTTCAGGAGCCGCGCCCTCTCAAGAGCCAGGCCGTAAGTGAGAATCGATCCACGTGAGGCATCCGCACCGGGCCTTGTCTGGGGATAAGCGGGTCCCCAATCGGGGGACAGGACAACTCCAGCCTCTTGCCGCCGCTGTTCTGCCCAATCGGGGCAGGCAGCCGAGGATAAAAGGGCAGCGCCATTCCCGGCGCTTGCAGGATAAGCGGGTCCCCAATCGGGGGACAGGACAACTCCAGCCTCTTGCCGCCGCTGTTCTGCCCAATCGGGGCAGGCAGCCGAGGATAAAAGGGCAGCGCCGTTCCCGGCGCTTGCAGGATAAGCGGGTCCCCAATCGGGGGACAGGACAACTCCAGCCTCTTGCCGCCGCTGTTCTGCCCAATCGGGGCAGGCAGCCGAGGATAAAAGGGCAGCGCCGTTCCCGGCGCACCCGCGCCTGAGGGCCTCGCCAGAGGGCCCTTTGGCGTGGCCCTTAGGCAGTGGTCCTTTCGAAAAGAGCGACGCCCCAAAACCACCTCAGGCGGACGCAGAGATCAGATTCGCAAGACTTCGGACCAACCTTACGGCTTGAGCTCCCAACACAGGTCGAGCTCGCCGAAACCACATTTAAACAGCCGACCACCTGGATCTCCGAGCTATGATCTAATCCACTGCCAGCAAGACAAAACTGAGCCACGCTGCCCGAGATTCACAGGCGGAACCCACCTCGAGGAGGTAAGCTCTCAAGCACAGGATCAACTGAACTAACAAGCAGACATAACTAACTGAACCCGGGACACGACTATCACTAGGCATTTGTCATATTATGCACCTAACAGCACGGTCACTGATACTGCTAACCGTCACTAGCGCAGCCACTGTTAGTTAGTATACAATATCATTCTGTGATAACACTGTTACACTGCCACGTGCTCTGATACACTGCACTGCTAGACAGTTTACTATTATAAAGTCTGTTCATGTTATACATACTGTTCTGAGATATATACTGTTACTGTTACTATGATATAGGGACATTAACAGTCCTACAGTTATACAGTTCCTGCCATTGTACTGCTCTGTGACATATACTGTTACTGTGTACTGTGATATCTGTAATTACTATTCTAGCATATACTGTTTACTGTGACACTCGCAACCGTAATACTAACACTGACACAACAGGCTTCTGAACAGCTGAGAAATGGAACCACTCTACTTTTTTCTTTTTTTTTTTTAAATTTTAATTCTTTTATTAAATTTCAACCAAAACAATCAGCCAACAGGGCCATTAGATACAGATCCACACAATATACCTCCAACTCGCCCTCATATACAACAAGGAAAGTCGAAACCCCCATAATGAACCAGTTAACACTCTATTCCCCCTCCCCCGTTCCCCTCCCCCCTTCCCCCCTAACCCCCCCCGTTCCCCCCAACCCCCCCCCCCCCCCCGGATAGAGCCCCCTCCATAACGCTCCCATTCTTGCTTCAAATTTACCCCGCTGTCCCTTCCGCTCTGCGGTTAATCTCTCCATTAACAAAATATGTTGCACACGCCCTTCAAACTCCCTCATCCCTGGGGCATCTGTACGCTTCCAGGCCGCTGCTACTGCACAGCGTGCCGCACAAAGACAAGCGATTACCCCCCGCCCCGTCCCTCTGCCCCTAGCTCCCCCACTAGACAGTAGAAACAAACCCGGGGACAATACCAGGGTCTCCCCCAATCGATCCCGAATCCAACCCTGAATCTGAACCCAGAATGATTGAATTTTCGGGCAAGTCCACCAAATATGCCAAAAGGACCCACTCCCCCCACAGTTCCGCCAACAGGCTGCAGAGCTGCCTGGGTACATCTTATGTAATCTCTCAGGGGTGTAATACCATCTCATCAGAATTTTATAACTATTTTCCCGTATACGGGTCGAAAGAGGGGTCTTTTTAAGCTGATCCCATATCCCTCTCCAATCCCCCTCCACCAATTGCACCCCCAGATCCTTCTCCCAATCCAGCATATACTTAAACTTGGTATCCCCCCCTTACCCACCCCCTTATACAATGCCGAGATCATCCCCCTAGTATTCCCCATCCCCACCCATACCGCTTCCACCGCTGTCAACTCCGCCGTTAAGTCTCCCTTACCCCTCCTCTCCCTAAGGAAAGACTGAACCTGAGTAAAGGCATAGCGGTCTACCGCTTGAAGCCCGTAGCTCTCCCGCGCCTCCCCAAACTGCATCAGCTCATCCCCGTCCATCAGCTGGAAAAAGCACTCCAGTCCCCGACGGGACCAGCCATCAAAAACCCCCCCTTCCCATCCCGGTCGAAACGCTTTGACCCCCCGCCATGGAGCTGCCAGAGAGAACCGCCGCCCTCCCCCTTTACTACATTGCGCCCTAACCTCATCCCACACCGCAGCTACCTGCCTCATAGCCGGGGACCCGAACCCCAAATCCCACCTATCCTTCCCCCTCACCCATAACCACGCTGCCAACCTCCCCCCTTTCACATACTCCTTCTCCACTCTGACACCCATCTTCACCCCCGCTTTTTCTCTCCAATCCATAACATGTCGCAGCTGCGCTGCTCTATAATAATCCCGGAAATTGGGAACCCCTAAACCACCCTCCTTTTTTCCTGCGTACATCACTTCCTTCGCTATGCGCGGGGGCTTCCGTTTCCAGATATATTGAAACACCTTCCGCTGCAAGACTCGAAACACCTTATCGGGGACCCGTACCGGGAGTACCTGAAAAAAGTACAATATGCGGGGCAGAATGTTCATTTTAACCCCAGCGATCCTACCAAGCCAGGATACCTCCGCAGTCATCCAACAATCTAGATCCCTATACAATTCCCCCAACAATTTGGGGTAATTTGCCCGATATAATTCGTCGTACCGCCCGGGGATCTGCACTCCCAAATACCCTAGCGACTTCGAGACCCATCGAAACGGGTACTCACTCTTCAAGCGTTGTTCCACCCCTTTGGGTACCGAGATATTCATTACCTCCGTCTTTTCAACATTCATCCTAAACCCCGCCACCCCACCATAGCCTTCCACCTCCTCCATAATACACACCAAACTTCCCATCGGATTCCGGATATATAATAGAATATCATCCGCATATAAGGAGATCTTATGCTCCACCCCTCCCGCCCAAATCCCCCCTATCTGCTCATTAGCCCTAATCCGTTGCGCCAAGGGCTCAATCGCAAGGGCAAACAGCAACGGGGAGAGGGGACACCCCTGTCGGGTCCCCCTCTCTAGTTCAAAGTCTGCGGAGTAACTTCCATTAACCTTCACCCGAGCCCGCGGTCCATGATATAATCCCTGCACCCACCGCAAGAAATTCGGCCCACACCCTATCTTCTGCAACACCTGCCAGACAAAGTCCCAGTGTACCCGATCGAATGCTTTTTCAGCATCGATGGACATCAGAATGCACTCCACTCCTCTCATTCGCGCAAGTTCAATTACCTCTATGGCCCTCTTAACATTATCCCCCGTCTGCTGCCGTCCCATAATAAACCCCGTCTGGTCTTCCCGCACCACACCCGGGAGCCATGGAGCCAGGCGATCTGCTAGAGCCTTTGCTAAGATCTTAACATCTACATTCAGCAGAGATATCGGCCTATATGATCCACATTCCATAGGGTCCTTCCCAGGTTTTAACAGTATCGAAATTCCAGCTGTTAGCATTTCAGGGAGAAGCTCCCCATCCATCACGAGCATTCCATTGAAAACTCTCAGCATAAGCCCCTTCAGCTCACCCCAAAACTGCTTATAGAAAACCCCGGGGAGCCCATCTAACCCCGGCGATTTACCCCCCTGTAACCCTCTCACTACCTTCCCGACCTCCTCGTCAGTCAACTCCCCCTCCAAGCCCTCCCGAGCGGCCTCCCCTAAGCGAGGCAACTCCAATCCCGCCAAATACGAGTGAATGTGTTCGACCTCCACCCCTTCCTGCCGCCGATATAACTCCCGATAAAAGTGCTCAAATCGCCGCCTAACCGCCTGCTCTTCCCACAACACCCCCCCCTCCCGGTCCCGAATCTGGTAGATCATGGAGGCCCCCATCCGCTTCTTCAGCTTACGGGCTAACAAACGCCCAGCCTTATCCCCAAATTCATAATATATCTGTTGTGCCCGCTGCAGATCAAACGCTATTTTGTCAACCTGCAATGCCTGTAGTTCCCCACGCACCTGTTCTAATGTGTCCCGAGCCCTCCGCGATCCCACCTCCTGGAACACTCTTTCAGCTTCCTTCACTGCAACTTTCAACTCTTCCATCCGCTGCCCTCGTTCCCTTTTCAACCGCGCCCCCCAATACAAAAACCGCCCCCGAATATAGGCCTTCAACCCCCCCCACACCATAACATCCCGCACCTGTCCCGTATCGTTCAGAGCAAGATATTCCCGAATCGCTCCCTTAATATCCGCCACGACCATCTCATTCCGCAAGAGGCTCTCATTCAAGCGCCAGAACCGGGTACCTAGTTGTCGCCTGCTATCTACCCCTACCACCACCGCACTGTGATCAGACCATACAACCGGGACAATCTCAGCCTCACGCACTCCCACCATCCAGTCCTCACTCATCATAATCATGTCAATCCGGCTCCAGCAACAATGGGGTGCTGAGAAAAAAGTATATTCTCGGTCCGACGGGTGCCGTTTACGCCATACATCCACTAAGTTATACTGTGCCATTAACTGTTTGAGCCCTTTTCGATTGGACCCCCGCCCCTCCCATCCCTTGGGGTTCCTATCCCATCCATCCTGCAACGTAGTGTTAAAATCTCCCCCCACCACAACCTTCCCCAAGGCATCGCGATCCACCAGCCTTCTGGTGGAGGCCCAAAAACTCCCCTGGTCTCCATTAGGAGCATACACCGAGATAATAGTAATTTCCTCTAATCCCCACCGCCCAGTAATCCCCACCACTCTTCCCTCCAGATCTTTAAACCAATTCCCCACCTGTATCTCCACCCCCGTCGTAACAAAATGGCAACCCCCCGCTTCCGCCCACCCCCTGGAACACAAGAAAAAAATTGCTCCGGATACCCGGAGTGCTTTAAGCGGTAAATCTCACTCCCTCGAAGGTGCGTTTCTTGCACCAAAATCACATCCCACCCATTATCCTCAATTTCCCGGAACAGTTGCCGCCTTTTCTGCGGAGAGTTCAGCCCCTTCACATTGAGAGATCCAATGCGGAGCATCTCCCTATGTCACCCCAAGCTCCCCCCCGCCCAGTCCATCCAACGACGGCTCTATCCCCCCCCCCAGCAACCCCTCCCTCCCCCCCCTCCCCCCTCCCCGAACCCCCCCCATTCCAGACAAACTTCCGTGTGAGTCATGTCCTATCCCGACTCCCTCCCTCAATGCCCCCCCTGGCCCAACATATCACCCCAACCCCCACCTCCACCCCAACAACCATCCCAAATCAGAAGCAACCCGCCACCCCCAAATTGTAACCCCCTTCAGACATTAAGTCTCATATAAATGTCCCACAGCCACCGATTCACGCACCACTCTCCAGCACTGTTCATGTGGGGGCTACTTCCTGGGATAATCTTTTAAGCCGCTTCCCTTTTTCACCAGCTCTCTTCCACTGTGACGTTCTGCGCTCCTTTCCACGATCCTCTCTGGGCTCCCCTCCAGCCGTCGGTTGGGGCAAATGCTCACATCCCAGCTCAGTCAACACTTTCCATGCCTCCTCCGCCCCTTTAACTCTCCGGGAGACACCATTGACAGTGAGCAGCAGGCCAAAGGGGAACAACCAGCGGTAGCGCAAACTCTTCCCCCGCAGGAACGCGGTAACGTCCTTCAAGCCCCTCCGCTTCTCCAGTGTCCCCGAAGATAAATCATTATAGATTTCTACTTCGCAGGAGTCCCAGGCGATACGGCCGTACTTCCTGGCCAGGTTGAGAACCAGTTCTTTTTGGGGGAAACTGCTCATGCAGGCAATCACGTCGCGGACCTGCGCCCCCCGCCGGGGACCGAGGCTGCGATGCGCTCTCTCCACTCCAACCATTGCCACCGTTTCAGACTCCTGGCCCGCCAATCGCAAGACATGCTGGCAGAGCAATTGTACAGTTTTTACACAGTCTTTGTAACTGTCCGTTTCCGGAATACCTTTGAAACGCAGGTTATTCCGTCGTGCCCTGTCTTCCATTTCCTCCAATTTTTCCTGAAGCTCGTCTTGCCGCTCACGTTGGCGCTGTTGCTCCTCTTCTACCTCCCGCAGAGCTCCAGTCAGGGTCTCCACGTGTTCCTCTACTGTCTCCACGCGATGTCCCATGCTGCTCAACTCCTGGCGGAGTAAGTGCAACTCTTCCTTTAAATCTTTGCGCAGCTCTTTGATGTCGCTCCGGAGATCTCTCCTGAACGCTGTCAACCACCCTTTCAGCTCCGCTCCATCAGAGTGCAGGTCCGACCCGCTACTTTCATCACCGGAGCTCCCGCCACCGCCACACTCCTCACTCGCCTCAGAATGCTGTAGGCCGCGGTCCTCGTGCTGCACATATTTGGATTTAAACCCCTCCAATTTCTGGCGGGCTGCTTGCGCGCACCCGGGGGTATCTTTTCCCACAGTTTTCATGCCTGGGGTATCGCTCATGATCACCGTTAGTCAGGAATCAGACGGAGCTCGGTTACCTCGCGGCCATCCGCTCCGTGACGTCACCGGAACCCCCTCTACTTTTTTCTAATACTATGCATGTCTATATTCACCCAAGCACACTCATGCCACCCCAATGTGCGCTACAGTTTGTCACACTTGTTCAGACCCATCTACTACCTTTACCCCCTCCCAATACCCCCACCTCCCTCACTCAATACAATCCACCGGGCTAACAACGAGCCAGCACCAACTCAGAGACATTTCGTGCCTAGTATAAACAGGGCTCAGAGATTCAAGAAACCTAAGTCGCTGAAAATGAAGGGAAACAAGACTGGACAAATCCAAACCAACCTCTTACCTACCTCCCAAACAACGCATGTTGAATATAACATCATCCTCATCAACGCCAGATCAATAAGGAACAAAACTCACATCCTCCACAACATCATCTCAGATGAACAACCGGACATCCTCTGTATAACAGAAACCTGGATCACTGACTCCGACCCTGCAATAATAAATCAACTAAACAAACCTGGATACAAAGTGTTCAACTGCCCACGCGCCAATAAAAGGGGTGGAGGTGTCATCATAATAGCCAAAACCATCTTACAACTAACAACCACCTCCCTAAACTCAAATATGGACATAGACATACTCAAAGTAGAAAGCTCAGTTCTTTCCATCTGTCTTATCTACAGGTCCCCATCATCAATTCACGAAACACTCGCCTCAGCACTAGAAAGCATCTCCACCACTCAGATCAGAAAATTCCAAATCATCTTGGGAGACCTGAACTTAGCATCACTACCAACTAGCCATGCAAACAACTTCATGGAAGCCATGGAACAACTGGGGTACCAACAAATCTTAACTCGCGCTACCCACGAGAAGGGAAATACCCTAGACTTGGTTTTCCTACCCACCAATCAACGGACGGTTGAGGATAAACCCGTGATCAAAATAACTCCAGTTCCATGGTCGGACCATCACCAAGTTAATCTCAAAGTAAAACTGCCCTCCCCACCCAAAAATGCAAAATTCAGGAGGACAGCACACACGCAGAGGAGTTTCAATAAATTCAACAAGGAAAATCTCATAGGCACCATCGCCTCCCACTTAGATTTGGAATGTACGGACCTTGAGGTACTAACCAGCAGATGGAACGAAGGTATACAAAAAACATAAAACCCTACATGGAAAACCACAACAGACTCAACTAAACCTCGATCGGAACCTTGGTACACAGCTACACTGACCAGAATGAAAAGGGCACTCCGTAAATCAGAGAAGAAGTGGAGACAAACAAAATCCATTGTACACAAGACAGAATACCTGACCCTCCTCGCCAAATACAAAGAAGAGATTAACTCCGCAAAAAGAACTCATCACACAAACATACTGAGCAAAGCCATCAATAAGCCCCGCGAATTATTCGAACTGGTCAAATCTCTAACAAAACCAACACTGGATGACCATACTGACAAAGTAATCAAGCCTCAAACCTTGGCAAATCACTATGCAAGCAAACTCACGGCTTCAACTCCCACGCATTACCTGGGCACAACCCTCCCAGTGCCAAACCCAACCATGGCAACCACCGCCAGTCAAGACATGCTATGGAGCACGCATTACCTGGGCACAACCCTCCCAGTGCCAAACCCAACCATGGCAACCACCGCCAGTCACGACATGCTATGGAGCACTTTTCACAAACTCGATGACAAACAAATAACTGACATAATCACAAGCATCAACACCACCACCTCCCCACTAGATCCCTGCCCAGCCACTTGGATCAAGGCAGTGAAACATGACATCACTCAACTTGTCCTGCACATAGTAAACCTATCACTGCAACAAGGAATTATGCCCACACAACTAAAGAAATCTATCATAAGACCTGTCTTAAAGAACAAATCAAGCAATAGAGAAGACCCTGCTTCCTACCGACCAATATCGAGCATATCGTTCCTGGCCAAAATCATTGAAAAGGCCGTGTTACTACAACTGCAAGACCATTTGGATGACAACGAAACCCTGGATAAACAACAATATGGATTCAGACGATATCACGGCGTTGAAACACTACTCCTAGTACTGCTTGACAACCTCCTCAAGGGTCTAGAAGACAAAAAGAAAATGTTTCTACTTATATTTATAGACATATCTGCAGCGTTCGATACAGTTCACCATGGAACCCTCATAAACAGGCTTAAATCCATTGGAATAACAGGAACCCCTCTAAAATGGTTCTCCTCGTACATATCAAACAGAATGCAACAGGTCCAGTTCAAACGGAGAAAAGGCAAAAGCATTCACGCAAACTCAGGGTATACCACAGGGTTCGGCTCTCTCAGCACTCCTGTTCAATATTTATATGCAACCACTTTGCAAAATCTTCCAACACCATAATATCAAATACCACGTCTATGCAGACGATATTATGCTGTACACTCAACTTGACACAGCCAACCCAAACTACACCCAACTAGAAGAGTGCCTAAGTGAGATGCAAGCCTGGTTACACCAAAGTAACATGACGATCAATCACAAAAAAACAGAGGTAATGTACATCTCCAGAAAGCCAAACTTCGATCCCCCCACAACAGTCACCTTATGTAACAATACTTACCAAACGAAGGAGGAAATAAAATATCTGGGAGTAACGTTTGAAAGTAATCTAAAAATGGAGAAACACCTCCGCAAAACAAACAAAGCCGTATTCCACAAGCTTAGAGTCCTTCAACCACTAAGGAGCATAATCGAACCTCAGGACTTCAGGACCATTGCCCAGGCACTCATCATGCCACATTTCGACTACTGCAACGCCATCCTGCAGGGTCTCCCAAAGAAAACACTGAATATTCTGCAAATGGCGCAAAATGTAGCCGCAAGGGTCATCACGAAAAAAGGCTTTGCTGATCATATCACCCCGGTATTGATTGAGCTCCACTGGCTCCCCATAGCGGCTCGTATAAAATACAAAACACTCACGACCTCTTTCAAGCTCCTACATAACATTGCTCCATCCTTCCTCTCCACCCTGATATGCTCACAACCACCCAACAGAAGCAGAAGAACCTTCAACTCCAACACCCTCCTCATTCCAGCTGATATAAGAACTGTTAAAACCAATACTAGTAATAGAGCGTTCTCATACACAGCACCTACACTCTGGAATCATCTGCCGCCAGAGTTACGTGATTGCAAAGACATAACAGTCTTCAGGAAAAACCTCAAGACTCATCTTTTCCAGAGTCACTATAAATTGATTTAACCCAAGGGGTTTAAGTCCAGGACATATTTATGTACACCTGCTCATTTATGTATAATGTATATATGTATATATGTAATTAGTACCCATATACTAAACAATCCCCCTTGTGTGTTTTGCCTACCCTCTTGATCAACCTGTTCACACCCAAATTTTACTGTGCTGATTGACAGTCCTCCTTATGTTCTCCTTATGTAATCACACGGCTGCTGATCGCTGGAAGTAGCGGTATATAAATGTTTGCTAAATAAATAAATAAATTGTCTGAGCAGGTCCCTCCTGCAAGGTAGTCGCCAGGGCTGGTCGGCCAACAGCCTCACCAGGTCCGCGTACCAGGGGCGACGAGGCCAATCCGGAGCTATGAGGATTACCAGACCCTGGTGGGACTCCACTCGTTGAAGAACCTTTCCGATCAGCGCCCATGGAGGGAATACATAGAGAAGGCCCTCCGCCGGCCACATCTGAGACAGGGCATCCAGACCTTCGGACATTCTCTCCTTCCGTCGACTGAAGAATCGGTCCACCTTGGCTGAGGAAAATCTTGCCATGAGATCCATTACTGGGAGCCCCCACCGGGCCGCTATTTGGTCGAAGGTCGATTGCTCCAGTTCCCACTCCCCATGGTCTATCCTGTGCCTGCTGAGGTAATCGGCCGTGACATTGTCCGTGCCTGCCACGTGCTGCGCCGAAAGCGCTTCCAGGCGGATCTCCGCCCATTGGAGGAGAATTTCCGCTTCCTTCTCCAAGGCGGGGCTGCTGGTGCCGCCCTGGTGGTTGATGTAAGCTACCGTGGTTACGTTGTCGGAGAGGACGCAGACTGCCTTTCTTTGCACCAGGGACTCTAGCGCCCTGAGCGCCAGGGTGACGGCCCGCAATTCCAGTCTGTTTATGGGCCATTGAGATTCCAACGGAGACCAGCGACCCTGGACAAACTGGTCCTCGCAGTGCACCCCCCAGCCTGCCAGGCTGGCATCCGTTGTCAACAGCACCCACCGATGGGGCTCGAGAGGCATCCCACGTTCCAGCATCCTTGGGCACTGCCACCAGCGAAGGGCTCGTCTGGTCCGTGGAGCACAGGGTAACTGTGTTGACAGGGGATGGAGTTGCGGAGACCACCGCCGCAATAGAGCTCGCTGTAATGGATGTATGTGGGCCCTGGCCCAAGGTACTACCTCTATTGCCGCAGCCATTGTGCCCAGGACCTGAATATAATGCCATGCTGAGGGGGATCGCCTGCTTAGAAACCGTGTGACCAGTAGTCTTAGGTCCCTGGCCCGAGTTCGGGACAAGAACACTCTGTCCTTGCTGGTGTTGAATCTTGCGCCGAGATACTCGAGATCCTGGGAAGGAGTCATTTTGCTCTTTGCTCGGTTGATGATCCACCCCAACTCCTCTAGGAGATGAACTACTGTGTCCGTCGCCTCGCGACTTTCCTCCTCCGACTTTGCCCGGATCAGCCAATCGTCTAGGTACGGGTGAACCAGAATTCCCTCCTTCCGAAGGAAGGCCGCTACAACCACCATCACTTTGGTGAAAGTCTGTGGGGCCGTCGCTAGGCAGAAGGGAAGGGCCTGGAATTGAAAGTGGCCCGCTGGCACCGCGAATCTTAGAAACCGTTGATGGGATCTCCTGACCAGGATATGCAAGTAGGCCTCTGTCAGGTCGAGGGACGTCAGGAACTCCCCGCCCCTTACGGCTGCGATGACTGACCGCAGAGTTTCCATCCGGAAGTGTGGTACCTTGAGACAGCGGTTGACCTGTTTTAAGTCCAGGATTGGCCGGAAGGCGCCCTCCTTCTTTGGCACAACGAAGTAAATTGAGTATCGACCCAAGCCGCACTGATCTGGAGGTACTGGAATCACCGCCCCGAGTGCAATTAACCGAGCGAGGGTTGACTCCACCGCTGACTTCTTTGCCAAGGTACCGCAGGGGGACTGAACAAAAGCTGGAGGTATCTGCTTTGAGAATTCGAGAGTGTAGCCCTCTCTGATCACCTCTAGAACCCATTGATCCGATGTGACCCGGGACCAGGCGGGAAGAAACTGCCTTAAACGTCCTCCCACGGGCAGCTCTTCCCCCTGGGCCCCCGCGGCTTCATTGTTGTTTTCTAAGGCTCGAGGAGGAGGAGGAGGAGGTTGCTCCAAAACCGCGGCCTGCTCCCCGAAACCCTCGAAAACCCTGACCCCTAGAGGGGAAACGCCCTCTGGAAAAGGAGCTGGATCTGGCGGAGCGAAACCTCCGGGAGTCCCTCGGCTGGGAACGTGCCGGGGGCGGGGACGGCCTTGTTTCGGTCTATCTTCCGGGAGCCTGCCTCCCTTGGACTCGCCGAGATCCTTTACCAGCTTCTCTAAATCCTCGCTGAACAGCAGTTTCCCCTTAAAGGGGAGTCGGCTCAGGCGTGCTTTCGAGGAGGTATCCGCTGCCCAGTTCCGTAACCACAGATATCTCCTGGCCGCCACCACTGAAGCCATGTTCTTAGCCAGGCTTCTGATGAGGTCATACTGGCTATCTGCCAAGTAGGCTGTTCCGGATTCCAATCTGGTCGCGTTGGTCCGCGCCTTGCCTGCAGAGCTCTCGTCTGCCTGAAGCTGTTGTGACCACCTTAAACAGGCCCTAGCTACCCAAGCTCCAGAGACCGAGGCCTGCAAGGCGAGGGCGCTTACATCAAATGCTTGCTTCAGGAGAGTATCCAACTTTCTGTCTTGAGGGTCCCTTAAGGCTGTACTGCCCTCAAATGGGATAGTGGTCTTCTTAGTGACTGCTGACACCGTCGCATCCACCCTAGGAAACTTCAGCAGCTCCTTGTCTATCTCTGGGAGAGGATATAGACGAAGCATGGACCGGACCCCCCTTAGACTTGACTCAGGTTGGTCCCACTCTTCCTGGATCATCTGTCGCACCACCCTATGCACAGGAAAGACCTTCTGTGATTTCCTAATGGCTTGGATCAAAGGATCCTCCAACGCTTCATCCTCTGCCGGCGTATCCGAGGCCATATTGAGGGCCTTCAGAGACTCGTTAATCAATGCCGGTAGCTCCTCCCGACAAAAGACTAACTATCCTGGACTGGTCTTCCTCTGGAATCTCCCCTTCTTCCAGCTCCTCTTCATCCTCGTCGAGGTCCTTGTCTGAGGGCGTCTCCTCCAGAGACCCCTGTGAGAGGAGCTCCTCTTCAGACATCCGGGGCGCTTCGGTGGAATGACGGAATCCGGGTTGCTCGCCCTCGGGGGCCTGGTTGGCTTGACCTCCAAAGCCGGGCCGGCCTCTACTCCTGCCCCTGAACCCTGCTTACGTAAGCAATATGCCTTGTGAAGCAAGAGGATGAAATCCGGGGAGAAGAAGTCACCTGCCCCACCCTCCCCCGCAAGGGGGGGAGGGGGGTAGGGAAGGGTGGGTAAGTCCGAGGACGTTGAAGGAGGGACTTGTGACCCCCCCTCCCCGACTAGGAGATCGTCAGACCCCTGAGAGGGATGGGTCATGGCTAATCTCCTGTTCCGCTGAAGTCGCCATCGCGGTACAGCTCCTGCAGATCCCTGTCTCTGCGGATGTACCCCTGCGTATTCCACAGGAAAGGCAGCGAGACTTGGTTGACATGACCTAGAGCTGAGGACTTCTGCTGCAAGCCCTCCAGGCCCGAACGGGGAGAGTCTCCCCTTACTGTGGAGATAGCTCTGTCTCCGGCTGATTTACCCCCAAGGTTTCCCCCAGGAGGGTAAACTAATAACCTAATTGCCGTGGGGAAAGTCAAAAATAAATAAAGAAAGAAGACTCTACCCGAGTTTAAACAAACAAAAATTTAAACAGGATACTAGAAATAAAATCTAAACGCAAATAAGAGATAAAATAAATTACATCCCTAATCAATTAGGAGTACTTGCGGTTTTCTTTATTCCCAAGGCTGTGCTGGCTTCAGGGCCGCCTCAGCGGTGCCCACCCGCTGGCTCTACACGTGGTAGGCCTCACCACGTGGAGCCTGAACGGGGGATCCTGAGACTCTCCTCCGGAAGATGGCTGAGTCTCCTGCTGCCCTCCGGAGCAAAAAGCTTCTGCTCCCGTTGAAAATCGCTGCTCCAATGCTCCCCTGCGGTCCCCGAAGAGATCGGGTTTTGCCGCCGCGTCCTTCCGATCTCGGACGGGTCTGGCTGTGCATGCGGTCTAGCGGCGCTGCCTCCAGCGCTCAGCCTCCTGGAGGGCTTCGGTGCGAGGCAGCAGATGTGGGTGAGGAAGGCACAGGATCTGTGATCTCTGCAGCAGAGAAGGGCAGGAGGGCCCTCCTCGATGCTGCGAGCAGCGGCTCTCCTCCGACGCTCGATCCGACGGTGAGGGGGGGGGGAGAGCAGGAGCAATTAAAGGGGCAGAGCCCTAAAAATTAAATCAAATTAAATTCAAATAGTAATAAGGTCAACAAATAAATAAATAAATACAGTGGAATCAATGAAATAAAGGCAAAGTAGGACTCCAGTAAGCCCTAGGCTTACGGAACCCTCCAGCTGCTTGAAGGCTGAGATTACTGGAGTTGGTGGGTGGCCTCAGTGGTATTTATACCGCTCCACCTCCAAAAAGGTTGGGCTCAGCCTCCAAGCTGCTGGAAGGGTTACGCAACCCAGAAGTGAAGGGACTGGACTGGAGTGACGATAAGGAATTAGGCGTTATCGTGGATAACATTTTAAAACCCTCCGCCCAGTGTGCAGTGGCGGCCAAGAGAGCAAAGAATGCTAGGTATCATAAGGAAATGAATGGAAAATAAAACAAAAGATATTATAATGCCTCTGTATCGTTCCATGGTGCGACCGCACCTTGAATATTGTGTGCAATTCTGGTCACCGTATCTTAAAAAGGATATAGTATTGTTAGAAAAGGTGCAGAGAAGAGCCACCAAAATGGTAAAGGGGATGGAAGGATACTCCTATGAAGAGAGGCTAAAAAGGTTAGGGCTTTTCAACCTGGAAAAGAGACGGTTGAGGGGAGATATGATAGGAGTCTATAAATTAATGAATGGAGTGGAATGGGTAAACGTAGATCGATTGTTTACGTCATCAGAATATAAAAAGACTAGGAGACATGCAATGAAGCTATAGGGTAACCTATTTAAGACTAATAAGAGAAAGTATTTTTTCACTCAACGTGTAATCAAACTCTGGAATTTGTTACTGGAGGATGTAGTAAAAGATGTTAGTGTAGCTGGGTTTAAAAAAGGTTTGGACAAGTTCCTGGAGGAAAGGTCCATAAGGGGAAATTTTCACTTACCGTTAATTTCCTTTCCTGGAATCCTGCTAGACCAGTCCCGACAAGTGGGTTTAGTCCCCCTACGAGCAGATGTTGGAGACAGATAAATAGAAAAAACACTACCAGCAGCCTGATTGGCTGTTCCCCTGTAATATGTAGCTGAACCCGATAGAGGGCACTCCAGTATTATAAAAAGTCATACTCAAACAGATGTAACTATGAACCAAAAAGTAAGGAAAATAGCAACTATACTATGTACAAGAGGAGATAACGCTCCGCTGCAAAGTCTTGGCTCCTCAGCAATACACCTCTGAACCAGATATCCAGAATAGGGAGGGTCCTGGACTGGTCTAGCAGGATTCCAGAAAAGGAAATTAACAGTAAGTGAAAATTTCCCCTTCCAGTACATTCTGCTCGACCAGTCCAGACAAGCGGGACGTACCCAAGCTAACAGCTCTTTGGGTGGGAAGATACGGCCGTCGAGACAACCTTTGCCCCGAACTGCGCCTCTTCCCGAGATTGAATATCGAGCCGATAATGACGCACAAAGGTGGACAGGGAGGCCCTGCAGATATCAAGAGGATGAACGTGAGAGCATTCCGCCCAAGATGCAGCTTGCGTCCGCGTAGAGTGCGCCCGAAGACTGAGAGGGACAGATTTTCCCTTAAGGATGTATGCAGATTCAATTACTAACCGCAACCAGCAAGAGACCGTGTGTTTGGAAGCAGGTGGACCCTTACGGGGTCCCGCAAAAAGCACGAAAAGGTGATCAGAGGTACGGAAAGGATTTGCCACCCGAAGATACCTACAAAGGATCCTGCCGAGATCCAGAGAACGGAGTCCTGTATTCTTGCCCGTACACTGATCCTCAGAAAAACAGGGTAGGAAAACTGGCTCATTGATATGAAAAGGCGTAAGCACTTTTGGAAGGAACGAACAAACTGTACGCAAGAAAACGCCTTCTTTCGAGAAGGCATGATAGGGATCCCTGCATGAAAATGCTTGTATTTCGGATACCCTTTGTGCCGAAGTTATCGCTACTAGAAAAACACTGCCTTAAGCGTCAAATCTCTCAACGTGGATGTGTTTAAGCGGCTCAAAAGGCACCTGCATCAAGGCTTTTAGGACGAGGGACAGATCCCATGTTGATACCGGAGGGCGAACCGGTAGTCGGACTACCTTAGCTGCTTTAAGGAAACTGGACACATCCGCATGGGACGCTATAGAGCGACCCCCAACAGGGCCTCTGAAACAAGTTAATGCCACTACTTGAACCTGAAGAGACCCCAAGGCTAAACCTTTATCCAGGCCATCCTGGAGGAAGGTAAAGATATACGGGATACCTGATCTCCAAGGAGAGATAAAGTGCCGCGCGCACCAGGACTTGAAGACTCGCCAAATGCGGGAATACGCTAACGAAGTCGACGGGAGGCGCATCTTTAGAAGGGTTGCGACCACGCGACTTGAGCAACCCTTCTTGCTTAGGCAGCAGCGTTCAAGAGCCAGGCTGTAAGCGAGTAACGAGCCGGATCGTCCATTACAATTGGACCCCGACGTAATAGCCCCCTGGCGAGACCCCAGAGGCAGCGGCGGGACTCGCGTTAAGCGGATGAGGTCCACATACCAGGGCCTCCGAGGCCAGTCCAGAGCTATTAAGATCACTCTCCCCTGGTGTGCGATAACTCTCCGAAGCACTTTGCCAATTAGTACCCATGGGGGAAAGATGTACAGCAGAGCCTCCTGCGGCCATGGTTGAGCCAGGGCATCCAATCCGGAGGACTGAAACTCCCTCCTGCAACTCCAGTACCTTGGTAATCACGGACGTCGCCATTAGATCCATTACCAGTTGCCCCCATGCTTGCAAACTCTTCTGAAACGCCCAAGGGGCTAGCTCCCATTCTCCGGGTTCGATAGCGTGTTGGCTGTGGAAATCGGCCTGAAAGTTGTCCACCCCGGCGATATGCTGTGCCAAGAGAGTCTGCAGATGTGCCTCTGCCCAGGGAAGGAGAAGGGACATTTCCCTGGCTACACCTATGGACTTGGGGCCGCCCTGGCGGTTGATATATGTCACTGTTTTTGCGTTGGGAGGGGTGGGGGGGAAAGAGGAGGATCTTTGAAGTTTTCTACTCACTGCTCTGGAACAGAGTGCTGAAGAGCCAAGGCTGACTTGAAACAGGCAGCAGCTGTTGTAAGGCTGCCGATAAGCTGCAGACTCCTCTGATGACCGGCTGCTCAGGTCCTCATGATCTGAGGCCAGTTTTCTTCCCTGACAGAGGGAACCTCACATGGTCCTCCTGACCAGGAGATCAACCTCAATCTGTCCCACAAGCTGGGAAACCTAGAGGGGCAGCTCAAGGGTGCCCTGGGTGCATCCAGCAAAATTATTGCAAGTACTAAATACTAAAAATAATAAAAATAATCAGAGAGAAAAAGATAAACCCCTTCATCTGCTGGAGACAGAGAAATACTGGAGCGCCCTCTACTGGGTTCAGCTACATATTACCAGGGAACAGCCAATCAGGCTGCTGGTAGTTTTTTTTCTATTTATCTGTCTCCAACATCTGCCGGTAGGGGGACTAAACCCGCTTGTCTGGACTGGTCTAGGAGGATGTAATAGAAACTACTAATTAAAGGGACCCAGGATATCACTGCTTGACCCAATACAAGCATTAACAAACCTGTGTCTTTTGGGGAAACTGTTAGGTACTTATGACCTAGATTGGCCACTCTTGGAAACAGGATACTGGGCTTGATGGACCTTGGTCTGACCCAGTATAGCATATCTTATGTTCTTATGTGGTCCCTTTACACAAAAGCGGAAGTAAGGATGTAGTTGAAAACTACAGGGCGGTTAGTTTAACTTTGGTGGTGAGTAAATTATTGGAAGTGCTGCTGAAAGAGAAAATAGTAAGGTTTCTGGAGTCCAGCGGATTACAGGATCCAAGGCAGCATGGATTCACCAGAGGCAGGTCTTGTCAGACAAATCTGATTGATCGTGAGAAACTAGCTCAACTTAAAGTAGACAAAGCGATGGGACCGGATGGGATACACCCTAGAATACTGAGGGAACTTGGGGACGTTCTAGCAACTCCACTGACTGACCTTTTCAATGCCTCGTTGGAGTCGGGAGTGGTGCCAAAGGACTGGAGAGAGGCTCATGTGGTGCCTTTACACAAAAGCGGAAGGATGTGGTTGAAAACTACAGGCCGGTTAGTTTAACTTCGGTGGTGAGTAAATTATTGGAAACGCTGCTGAAAGAGAAAATAGTGAAGTTTCTGGAGTCCAGCGGATTACAGGATCCGAGGCAGCATGGATTCACCACAGGCAGGTCTTGTCAGACAAATCTGATTGATTTCTTTGACTGGGTGACCAGGGAGTTGGACCGAGGGAGAGCTCTAGATGTGGTGTATTTAGATTTCAGTAAAGCCTTTGACACTGTTCCTCACAGGCGACTTATAAACAAACAAACTGAGCACCCTAGGGATGGACCCTAAAGTTACCGCTTGGGTTAGAAATTGGTTGGGTGGGAGGCGACAAAGAGTACAAGTAAATGGAGCTCACTCTGAGGAGAAGGATGTTACCAGTGGTGTGCCCCAGGGATCTGTCCTTAGTCCGATTCTTTTTAACATCTTTGTTAGTGATATAGCGGAAGGGCTGTCGGGTAAGGTTTGCCTCTTTGCGGATGATACCAAAATCTGCAATAGAGTAGACACCCAGGAAGGTGTAGATAACATGAGGAGGGATCTAGCTAAGCTTGAAGAATGGTCTAGAATCTGGCAGCTGGGATTTAATGTTAAAAAATGTAAGGTCATGCATGCATTTGGGCTGCAGCAATCCAAGGGAGCAATACAGTATAGGAGGTGAAGTACTTTTGTCCACTAAAGAAGAGCGGGACCTAGGTGTGGTTGTGTCTGATGATCTTAAAGTAGCTAAACAGGTAGAAAAGGTGACGGCAAAAGCTAGAAGGATGCTTGGGTGCATACGGAGAGGAATGGCTAGCAGAAAAAAGGAGGTGATAATGCCTCTGTATAAGTCTTTGGTGCGACCTCATTTGGAGTATGGTGTGCAATTCTGGAGACCGCACCTTCAAAAGGATGTGAACAGGATGGAGTCGGTGCAGAGGGTTGCTACTAAAATGATTAATGGGCTTCATTATAAAGCATATGAGGACAGACTTAAGGATCTTAATATGTACACCTTAGAGCAGCGATGGCGAACCTATGGCACGCGTGCCAGCTGTGGCACGCGAAGGCCTTGCAGCTGGCACGCGGGAAGGTCCGCAAAAAAAAAAAAAAGCTGGCTCTGACTGCTGCCGCGGACGCGGCAAGGGCAGAATGCAGCGTCCCGCGGGGCCCCCTCCGCCCGCTAAGCCCCTCTGCAAGAGCTTTCAGATTCGCGAGGGAGAGCGTCTCCCTCGCGTCTCTGTTAAGCCCGCAGGGGCTAATGGGAAATTTCCCATCCGCCCCTTTAGACGCGAGGGACTGATGGGAAATTTCCCATTAGCCCCTGCGGGCTTAACAGAGACGCGAGGGAGATGCTCTCCCTCGCGAATCTGAAAGCCCTTGCAGAGGGGCTTAGCGGGCGGAGGGGGCCCCGCGGGACATTGCAATCTTCCGCGGCAGCAGCCAGAGCCTGCTTTTTTAAAAAAAAAATTTGCCAGGGGGGGGGGGGGGGTTAGGACTGCGAATGGGCAGGGGGGGTTAGGACTGCAAGTGGGCTCGGGGGGGGTTAGGACGGCTAATGGGCGAGGGGGGGGTTAGGACTGCTAATGGGCTGGGGGGGGTAGGACTGCTAATGGGCAGGGGGGGTTAGGACTGCTGGGCAGGGGGGGGTTAGGACTGCTAATGGGCAGGGGGGGTTAGGACTGCTAATGGGCTAGGGGGGGGTTAGGACTGCTAATGGGCAGGGGGGGTTAGGACTGCTGGGCGGGGGGGGGTTAGGACTGCTAATGGGCGGGCGGGTGGGGGGGGTAGGACTGCTAATGGGCAGGGGGGGGGTTAGGACTGCTAATGGGCGGGCGGGCGGGCGGGTGGGGGGGTAGGACTGCTAATGGGCAGGGGGGGGTTAGGACTGCTAATGGGCGGGCGGGTTAGGACTGCTAATGGGCTGGGGGGGTTAGGACTGCTAATGGGCGGGCGGGCGGGGGGGGTAGGACTGCTAATGGGCTGAGGGCTGATGGGGGCTGTCTGGAAATGGGGTGATGGGGGTTAGGACTGGTAATGGGTTATAGGGGGGGCTTAAACTGAAAATGGGGTGATGGGGGTTTAGGACTGGAAGTGGGTTGATGGGGGGGGGCTAGGACTGGTATTGGGTTGGGGGGTTGCTAGGACTGGAAATGGGCTGATGGGGGGCTAGGACTGGAAATGGGCTGATGCAGGGACTAGAAGGGAATGGATCCTGGGTGAGGCTGGAACTAGAAGGGAGCTGATGTTGGGGGAGGATTAGAATGGGATGGGGCTGGGAGAGTAAAATGGAGAGGGGAAAAATATTTTGTGTGGGAGGGATAAAAAATCTACAATTGGCCGGGTATTGGGAGAGTAAGTGGGGATTGAGGATGGAGGGGTAAAATTTGAGTGGATGAAATAGGAATGAGGAAAGAGCAAAAGGAGAAAGATTAGTATGTTAAAGCGGATGTAGAGAGAGAGAATGGAAAAAAAAACTAGAAGAGAGAAGAAAGGACAAATGGACAGCAGATGATGGAGAGTTAGCAGAAAACATGAAGAAACCAGAAGAAAGTGGCTGGAGCAATTGCAACTGAGCTGAGGTATTCTGTTTATGTAATTCCTTTTTGACATTGCCACTTGTTCTCTTTCCCCAGTAGGTCATGTATTGTTATTGTCTGAAATGTATTGGTTTAATATTTGCAGTGTTGCCTTTTGATAGGTATGGTGTGGTGCTTTGTGAGTCCTGGTAGTGCTGTTAGGATACGGCGGGTTTGCTATTGGTTCTAAATGGGCAGTGTTTGTAGTAGTTCCTAATGTGCCTGGCGGTTGGCACTGGATTATAGTAATGTAGAAATCTTTTAGTCTGTCTTTATCCATACACTCATTAAGAGACATGTTTACTAAAAGTTAGTGTATGTTAGCATTATGCAAATATTTATGCAAATTGACGTGCTGGCACTTTGAGGAAATTCTTTGGTTTTGTGCGGCAGTTTGGGCACTCGGGCTCAAAAAGGTTAGCCATCACTGCCTTAGAGGAAAGGCGGGATAGAGGTGATATGATTGAGATGTTTAAATACCTCCGTGGCATAAATGTTCAGGGAGAGAGCCTCTTTCAATTGAAAGCAAGTTCTGCTACGAGGGGAAATGGGATGAGGATGAAGGGAGATAGATTCAGGAGTGATATGCGGAAATATTTCTTTACAGAAAGAGTAGTGGATCCATGGAATAGTCTCCCAGTGGAGGTGGTAGAGATGAGGACAGTAACTGAATTCAAAAAAGCATGGGACCAACACAGAGGATCTCTAAAGGTAAAAAGTGGACTGTTGTAGTTGTTGTTATGGAAGGACAGACTAGATGGGCCATGTGGTCTTTTTCTGTCATCATGTTTCTATATAACCCCTCTTCTCAAGTTGCTTCACTGGCTCCCTATCTGTTTCCGTATCCAATTCAAACTTCTCCTGCTGGCCTATAAGTGCGCTCATTCTGCTGCTCCTCACTACCTTTCCTCTCTCATCTCTCCCTATACTGCTCCTCGGGAACTCCGCTCTTCTGGTAGATGCCTTCTATCTGTGCCATTCTCCTCTACTGCCAACTGCAGACTTCAGTCCTTTCATCTTGCTGCTCCTTATGGCTGCAATGAGTTATCTAAGTCTGTGCGTCAGGCTTCATCTCTGGCCCTTTTCAAATCCATGCTTAAAACTCATCTCTTTGAGGCCACTTTTAGATCCTGCTCTGCTTAATCTCCTATGTATCTCCTTACCATTCCCTAGATGTCCTCAGCTGTGGTCTGTCTTGACTAGATTGTAAGCTCTGATGAGCAGGGACCGTCTTTTACATGTGCATGTGCAGCGCTGTGTATGCCTTGAAGCACTATATAAATGTCCAGTAATAGTAGTAATAGCAGCAATCACTTCTCTCTGGCACTCAGAAAGCATCAGTGTTGGAACGCCCCCTGCAACAGACGTCCCTATAGCGACTCAAAGCTCTGCCTCCACACACTATGGAGCGTTTTTCAATACAGTCAATCTCTTGAATGGCTTTGCAGATCTATCAATCAAATTAATAATTTGAATTCCAAAAATTAGAACCACAATACCTGGTTCTGCCGAGCTCCACAATACAGCAGCCATAGTCTGTTCCGAAAGAGATTTTGATATTTCTGTAGTCATAGGTTTCTCGTCCATCCAGACGCTAAAAGGGCAAGAAAACCACAGGTTATATGTCTCCTGTATTCAGTTTCCTTTCTATGAACAGAGGGACAGACATTAGGCTCTGAAGCACTCAACTGCACAAATAGCATCAGTCTGTCCAGTGGGACTATATGTGCACACTGCAGAAATGTATTCCAGTTCCTTATTTTCCCCTGAGATTTTAGTTTTCCCCATTAAGGACTATCCCCCTCCCTGCAAATTCTTAAATAGCCATGCAAGTGACTTCTTGACTTTTGCCATTCCAGGCAGCAGGTAGTTTTTTCTCCTTTGCAGCAGGGCATTTCCTACCTTTGCCGAGGTGCTGTAAGTATTTTAAGGTTTTGTGGTATTACTGATCAGAAAGCCAGCTTCCTGGGTTAGGGCTGCAGTAGTCTTGTGACTGGCCTCTACATACAGAATGCTCTTGCTAAAGAATTTCAGTGCCACTGCTGGACAAGTCATTCAAAGTGACTTACACGCAAATGTGATCCTGCAATGCAATTTAGGTTCACTGAGATTTAGGAAAGGCCAGAAGACACACTAGTCCAGCCAGGCATTTAGTTAATTTACAGTTTATCTGAAATTTTGTTTACTAATGAAGAGGATTCAGACACGCTGTAGCATCGCTTGATCATGTGCATGATTCCAAGATTAGGTATTGCTTTAAATGATTTTTTATTTCTTTTCTGGTTGATATTCACGGTTGCTGTCAGTGCGGCTGTGTAAGCGCTTTTTTTTTAACCTCTGGTTCTACCAATAAATGAAGCTGTTTTATTCACAATACGTGGAGTGCAGGAGTAGCCTAGTGTTTAGAGCACTGGCTTGGTAACAAAGATCAGGGCTCAGTTCACACTGACTCTCCTTATGGCCTTGGGCAAGTCACTTAAACCTCCAGTACCTCAGAGGAAAGGCCTTTCGGTCACACTGCCAAGAAAACCCAGGAGCTGCTGGGTCACCAAGAGTCAGCGTTGATGCTAAGGCACACATTGCATTTTGCATTCATAACACATAGGGAATCTTATGCAGAAGACAGCATTACATTTTGACAATCCTTTTGGATTACTTGTTTTTATCTGGAGGAGATACCACACACAGGCATATGTAGGAATCCCTGTTGGATACTTTGCAGTAAACACCCAGATGAAGGTGCCGCCAAAACACAATTGAGTAGGGTGAAATATGAAGAAATAAATACCAGCTGTCTGAAATTCTTTGTGAGTCGTCTTTAATTAGTCCACCTCAATTTGTGTTTGTATTAAAAGTTATGCATTCAGTGGTGAAATTCAGCTGCTGAATATATTACTTATCTGTCACAGTGCCAACAGCTAAAAATCAGTTCTAACTTCTCAACTATAACAGCCCATTTAAAGTTCTACATTGGCTTTCAAAGCAGCATTTTTTTTAGATTGGCCGACAGAAAATTCCACCACAGCTACTTTCCCCTGGACCTAAGGTTCCCAGCCGCTGTCCAGCAAAGAGAAAGACAGAATAGAAAGCCCAAAAGGAAGGAAGGAAAATTTTAGAAAAATAAAAAGTCCTTAGTTGTCTAACAGCGAGTCCTAAGCTCTGGAATCACCTGCTCCAGCTGCTTGGAGACTGAGCTTACTGGGGCTGGTAGGTGGTGCCAGCTACCTAAGTACACTGATGTCACCAAAAGATGACATGCTCAGTCTCCAAGCTGCTGGGGGTTGACTATCCCAGAAGTCGGGAGTGGACTGGAGGGACGATAAAGAAGCAGCATGTCTATGCCTCTATCATGGAAATATGTGCAATGCTGCGCAGCCACTTATACATTTAGAATATCAATGGTGGCCACTCTGCTATTAACCTTTATACAGTATATTCATTATGCTTTATGATTTTTGCATTCTTGGTCTATTTTCATATTGGATATCACCCAGAACTTCAGTTAGCCAGTTCATAAATATAGAAGACCCTCGTGGAGTTTGTCCAAATAACTTAGAGGGGGGCCCAGACCTTATGATCGAAGCTCAATGAAGAGTTCGTGGAAGGCCAGTGGGGGCCTGCCTTGGTCGCCGTGTGTCAGAAAAAAACTTAGTGGAGGAGCAGCTGAATAGTTAGGAGCAGTGGAATGAAAACTAAGGAAGCCCGTTTCAAACCCCACTGCTGCTCCTTGTGATCTTGGGCAAGTAACGTAACCCTCTACTAACTCGGATACAAAATTTAGACCATAAGCCCTTCAGGGGACAGGAAACTACCTATTGTACCTAAACATAACTTGCGTCAAGTAACTCCTACCAAATGCAAAATCTCCCCCCTCACTGGACAGGTCCTTACAAGTTTATTTGGCACCTCCATAAAACAGACCATGTACTTACTGTATGTGTGCACACCTACAGGTGTTGAGGTAACATCTTCAGGGATTATTCATGTAAGGATGGAAATGGGGGTTATACAGGCATAGTAATAATGGAGCAAGTGTGCACACACAGGTGTTGTGACAATGCCCCAGAGGTGAAGGTGAAGTATGTGTAGGGAGGGGGGGGCACAGGTGAAGTGGCATGCACAGAGATGTAGGAATAAAGGAGTGAGCATGTGTGTATAGATGTAGTGATGGGGCATGCAAATGTACAGGTATATAAAAGAATAGTGAGAATGGAGTGTGTGTGTATATATATATATATATCTTTATTTATTTATTTATTTAACAGGGTTGTTGTTTTTTTAAATACCGCTTTATCATTTTAGTCAAAGCAGTTTCAGTGTAACAAACTTGATAAGGTGAAATTTTACTTACCGTTAATTTCCTTTCCTGGAATCCTGCCAGACCAGCCCAGACTAGCGATTGTGATCCCCTGCCAGCAGATGGCAAGACAGAGAAAATCACAGAAGCAGCTTTGTGACATCACCCACTGGTATATAGGGTCCCACCCGTAGGGGTCAGTTTCAGTATAACCATGACAAAGCACCAGGACTACAGAATAGTTCAAGACCATGAAGACCAGACTAATCTTTGCTCTGGAACTTGAATATGAAACCATCAACATGAACTAACCATAAAACAAGGCACTCGGCCAAGAGAACCAATTCTAATCGAAGCTGGAAGTATGTACAGTGGAAGTCTGATCGCGCCTCAATGTTACACGATACTTCTTTAACATGGTGAAGATCAGACTAGGGAGGGTGCTGGACTGGTCTAGCATGATTCCAGGAAAGGAAGTTAACAGTAAGTAAAATGTCACCTTTTGACATATCCTACTAGACCAGTCCAGACTAGCGGGAGTACTAAAGCTACCTCTCCATAGGACGTGAAGAAATAGCAGTGGCCAGAACAGTAGCCCTAAAAACAGTAACTGTTTTCCTGGCTTGAAGATCCAAGCGATAATGAGGTGCAAACATCAACAAAGACGACCCAGGTTGCTGTCCTGCTAACAAAGTGGGTGGACTCACGATCTTTCAGCCCAAGATGTGGATTGAGCATGAGTGGAATGTGCCCGAAGTTCCACTGCCAAGGGCTTGTTTGGGAGGATATAGCCCGATTCATTGGCCTGCTTGATCTAACACACTATCGTTGCCTTGGAGGCGACCACCCCCTTACAGGGACCAGCACATAAGACAAAAAGGTGGTCAGACAGGCAAAAAGGATTGGTAACCTTGAGATAGCAATGCAAGATCCTAGTAATATCCAGCAGCTGTAGCACTTGTTGTTGATCAGAACGCTTATTTTGTCAGAAGGGAGAGACACCAACTGATTGAGTTGGAACTCCGAGAGGATCTTAGGAAGGAAAGCTCGTACTGTACGAATGGTGACCCCCTCTGACTCAAAGGAAAGGAAGGGGTCCCAGCAAGACAGGGTCTGGAGTTCCGAGATACGCCTGGCAGACATGATCGCAACCAGAAACACTGTTTTCAGAGTGAGATCTTTAAGCGGTGAATCGTGGAGTGGCTCGAAATGTGTGCGCGGAGCACCAGGGGAAGAGGTCCCAACCTGTAACCAGAGTGGACAGGCGGCAATAGCAGACACCCCTGAGAAAATGAGAGATGTCCTCACGAGAGGCAAGGGAACATCTTCAGATCGGTCCCCAAAAGAATGTCAAAGCAGCGACCTGTACTTTCAAAATGTTAAGTGCAAGACCCCTATCGAACCCATCTTGGAGGAAGGAAAGAATGGATGGCACACCTGCATCTTCCACAGGGAGACGAAATGACAGCTACACCAGGAGGAAAAAAAGACGCCAAACTTGGGCAAATGCCAGAGAGGTCGAGGGCCACATGATGACCACCTGTGGCGAATAACTCTTGTGCTCTAGACGGTGCCACTGAATAGCCAAGCCATAAGCGAGAAAGGAGTGTGATCGCCCAAGACAATCAGCCCCTGACAGAGAAAACAGTGCCCTGAGCCAAGGGGCAGTGGCGGCTTGGAATCAGGTGCACTAGGTCGGCATACCAGAGGCGCCAAGGCCAATCTGGCGCTACGAGGACTACAGGGCCAGGATGTGTCTCTATGCTGGGCAGAACCCAGCCAATCATTGGCCGCGGGGGGAAAATGTATAGCAGGCAGGCTGGAGGGCCAAGGCTGACTCAGGGCATCCAGACCCTGCGACTGTGGTTCTTTTCGCCGACTGGACAGCACTTTGGCATTGGACGAGGTGGCCATGAGGTCCAACAGTGGTTGTCCCCACTGGCGCACTATGGTTGCGCAGGCCCATGGGGCAAGTTCCCACTCGCTGGGTTCCAGCATGTGTTGGCTGAAGAAATCCGCCTGAAAGTTGTCTCACCTGCGGTATGTTGCGCGGAGTGCGCTTGCAGGTAGTGTTCCGCTCATGGGAAGAGGAGACTCATCTCTCTGGCCACTCAGTCCTGTCCTGTCGGTTGAGATAAGCCACCATTGTTGAATTGTCGGAGAGAACCCACACTGCACAATGTTAAAGTAGAGCATGAAAGGATAGGAGAGCTAATCAGATGGCTTGCACCTCGAGCCAACTGATCGTCCAGGTTGATTTGCGGGCTGACCAGAAGCCCAGCACTGTGTGACACCTAGGCAATGTGCACCCCAGCCCACCAAACTGGCATCGGTAGTGAGAAAAATCCACTGCAGGGCTGCTAAGGGTACGCCCTTCAACAAGTTCCATGGAGACATCCATCACTTGAGACTTTTGCGAACAGCAGGGAACAGGGGCAGCAGAGTCCGATATTCCCGTGTGACTAGGGACCAGTGGGACAGCAAGGCGCATTGCAACGGATGCATGTGCTCTCGGGCCCAGGGTACCACCTCAAGAGTGGCTGCCATGGAGCCGAGAATCTGCAAATAGTCCCAGGCCGCTGAAGCCGGACTGCGCTGAAACGTGTGGAGTTGATCACAGAGCTTCCGACATCGGTCGTGGTTGAGAAAGACATGGCCCAAAGCCATATCAAAATCAGCCCCCAAGAAGACTGCATTGGTTGAAAATGACTCTTGGCATTGTTGACTACCCAGCTGAGCTGGGTCAGGAATGGGCTGAGCTGGGTCAGGAATGTGACGACCTGGGTCACCACAGACTGCATCCTGATACGATATGGCTCTGATGAACCAATTGTCCACGTAAGAATAAATGCAGATGCCTTGAAAATGCAACAATGACCATGACCTTGGAGAAGGTCTGGGGAGCCGTGGCAAGTCCGAAGCGCAGGGCTTGAAATTGATAATGTCTTCCGAGCACCATTAGACTGCTGGTGTTCTGTGTGGATTGGAATGTGAAAGTATGCTTCCGCAAGATCCAGAGAGGTGAGAAACTCCCCTGGGTGGACTGCCCGTATAGGGAGGCTCACGCTGTTATGTGGTTTATGTCTTTTATTTGAAAGGAAGTTTTTACAAAAAGGTTTGCTCCCTCATTTGATATCCCCCTGAGGAAGGCCAATGGCCGAAACACGTAGGGGTCAATAAAAAGGGGTTTGCAAAACCTGAATATTCTGCCAGTCTTGATATCTGTTCTTCTGTACCCGTTGGCCAGAGGGACTGTTCAAATAGCTCTGAGCTGGAGTAAATGGTGAATAATAAGGAACACCGCCATTCTCTTGGTGGATGAGCCACAGGAGGAAATCAGGAAGGTGTGCGGGATGGGTGCTGCAAGGTCCAGAGCATAGCCATGAAACACTACTTCAAGCACCCACTTGTCTGACATATGTAATTAGTTCAGTTTGCACCCCCGTGTTATCCAAGTTGTTATTCCTGTTCTCTGTAAAGCAAAACATGTTATCCAAGTTGTTACTCCTGTTCTATGTGAAGCCAAGCAGTTTGTTATGCTCATTTTGTTTTATGTAAACCGCGCTGACAATAGTGCGGTATATAAGAAATTGTAATAAATAATAAATAAATAAAATATGTGGGTCTATCCACGGGAAAAGAGATGCAGGCGACATCTGATATGTGGCTGCCCAGAATGGAACCCAAGCCTGTCAACGGGAGTGATGTGAGGGGCCAGAGAACTTGGCAGCAGAGGAGAAATTATCCCTGTTGCGGCAGATGCCCCGAAAGGACTTGGCCCTGGAGCCAGATCAGTTTGTAGGCCAGAATCGACGGGCATCCCTGAACCGTCCCTTATAAGCAGAGGACAAAGAGGAGGCAGCCGCAGGACGACAAGAGTTAAACTTTGGCCGATCTTCCAGCAAGCGCTAAGGCTTGACCTCATCCAGATCCTTGGCGAGGTCCTCACTGAAGAGCAACTTCCCTTTGAAGAGGAGTTTGGCAAGATGTGATTTGGATGCCATGTCTGCATTCCAATGTCGAAGCCAAAGCCAACGCCTTGCCACTGTTCCAGTTGCTACTGAGCAGGCGGAATGGTGCAGCAGGTCATAGAAGGCAACTGCGATAAAGGTGGTGACCAATTCCAGACGAGGTAATGCCAGATCATCTGAGAGGAGCTGAAGCCATCACAGCAAGGCTCATGCTGCGAGTCCTTCGCAAACTGCTGCCTGCAAGGCGAGGGAAGAAGCTGAAAAGGAAGTCTTCAGTAGACCCTCCACTTTGTGGTCCCTAAGTGCGGTACCACCTTCGACTGGAATAGTAGTGTGCTTGATGACCACCGTCACAAGAGCATCAACTTTAGGAAAATGCACCCATTTTTCGAGGTCCTCCAGGGACCAGATGTAGAAATGGCCCAAGCGGCGTGCTGAGCACAAGAGCACATCTGGAGAATCCCAATCCAGGGTGACCATGTGTTGGAGCTCTGTGGGGAAGCGAAAGGCCCTGGATGGCTTATTGATACTCACAATGATGGGATCCACTTGAGGTCTAGTGGGATCTGAAGGAACCGGCGTCTCGGAAAGGTGAAGCTTCTGAAATCTGAGCAATGAGAGATGGCAGTTCCACCTTACAGAAGAGGCAAATATCCTGTCCATCCTTGCGAGTGTCCTGTTCCTCTCCTCTCTGTCAAAACTAGAGATAAGAGAGACATCCTCAGAAGGGCACTCACCATCCTCTCCAGCAAAGTGCATGTCCCCTAAGGGAGAGGAAGTACCCTAGAGCAGAGATGTAGAGAGAGTGGCAGGGGCTTCAGTGGAACTGAGCTTGGCAAGCTTTCGCTGAGAAGGTTGCGCAGACATGGACCCCGGCAAGGGACTAGAGCGCCAAGCGTCCCGGGCCTGATGGAACAGGGACATAAGCTGTTGGTCTGCACTGAAGGCATCCGGCTGAGGAGAAGTGAGTTGGGAAGTTGGATGTTGGGACAGCGAGGTGCTGGGCAGAAGAGAGGAATGCTCAGGGAGGAGGAGAGGAGGAAGAGCTTCGTCCACAAGACGCACCACTGAAGGCGTAACTGTCAGTGACCCCGGTGGCGCAGCTGATGCCAGAGGTACATTTGAAGATGGACCCCTGGGATCAACTTCACAGGTACTACACAAGCTATTGTGGAATGTTTTGCATTTTTTTCCCACATCATATAATAGAGTAGGGAGGAAGGCATGGCTGCAGAGACTAAGAGAAAAATAAAAGAAAACCCCTGTGAAGAATAGAGGAGGCAAGGGCAGCATGAAAAAGTTTTACTTTTCAGAAAATGGCCACCGCTGGAACAGCAGCGGTGTAGAAGCCTTCCCCCCTCCCCCAGAAAATGGCCGCTGCAGAGCTGAGCGTTTTGTGGGAACCACGGGAAAGGCAGAGAGCAGAACACTGGTGGCCCAAAGAGAAATGACCACTGCGGCATCGGTAACCAAGCAACCCTTTGAATTACTCACACCTGGAGGGAAGCAGAGGCAGCCCTGACAAGTAATATAATGAGAGAGGAAGGGGGGAGGGAGGGACCCAGTGTGGTCCAGCAGAGAAGCAGGGAAAAGTAAACTCACTGCCCCGAATGCTGAAGATGGTGCCGCGATGAAATTGAAGGGGAGAAATCAGTCATTGGTTCAATCACCAAAGCAGGAGACTTGTAGTTCAGCGACTTCTGTGTTTTGTTTTGTTTTAAACTTTATAGAGCCTTGAAATCAAAACCTTGAACTGAAGGTGCAGAGCTGAAAAGTAGAACAGGAAGGCTGCACTGTTCCTCATGAATAGGAGCCCTTCCCTTCAGAGGTGCCCTGCTGACCCTCCTGACCAGGAGCACCCCTGGAATGTCAAGTGGAAAAAAGTTTGGTAAAGGGTACTGCGGCGTGCCAATAAGTCCCTCTTAAAAAGCTGCTCCAACAGAATTCTTAGAATCCTTCAGGAGCTAAGAAGTCCACCATCTGCTGAGACAGAAAAAATATTGAAGATGACCCCTATGGGTAGGACCCTATATACCAGTGAGTGATGTCACTAAGCTTCTGTGATTTTCTCTGTCTCACCATCTGCTGGCAGGGGGACACAACCCACTAGTCTGGCCTGGTCTAGTAGGATGTGTCGGAATGTACATTAAACAGGGACATATGTATGGATGGTACATTTATTTATTTTATTTTATTTAACATTTTTTATATACCGCACTATTCATCATCAGTGCGGTTTACATTGAACAACGATATACCTGTCAATACATGACTGATCTAGGTTTACAGATAACAGGGAAGATAAACTGGGTGTGAACTGGGGAGAACTATCTACATAATTATATATAAATAAATATATATACATTGAGTAGGTTACATCAAGGTTCGATATTTGACAGAAATACAGTGTTTTCACATTTTGATCCTTTGTTCTGGATTGCTGTTATGTGTAAGAGTTATCTGAGTGGGTAAGATCTGGTTCTATTGTGTGTATGGTAGCTTGAAGTGTAATGTGAATAGATAGTGCTTGATGGACTTTCTGAATTGGGTGATATCCCTGATTGCTCTGATGTTTGGAGGTAGATTGTTCCAGCACTTGGGAGCATAGGACATAAAAGCTCTGTTAGTAGTTTGTTGTGTCCATTTTGTGGAGATACTAGGAGTAACTAGTGTGTTTTCTGCTACTAGTCTCCTGGGTCTGTTGTTTGGTGTAAGGGTGATGAGATTTGAGATCGATGCAGGAGATAATTTATTAATAGCCTTGAATGTGATGAGGAGGGTTTTGTATGTTATTCTGCAGTTTATCGGAAGCCAGTGCAGATCTATCAGTATTGGTGTTATATGATCTCTTATAGAAGCTCCAGATAAGATGCGGGCTGCCGCGTTCATCGCCAGTTGAAGCGGATTTAATGTATTCTTGGGGAGGCCATGGAGGATGATATTAGCATAGTCATTGGTGTATGTGCACATATTTTATATGCATTGGTGTATGTGCACATATTTTATATGCAGGGTGGCCCAAAAAAAGTGAAAACATCTTGTAGCATATAAGTTATTTAAAAATTCAAAAAGACAGATGTAAACGATTGACAAATTTAAAAAAAAAAACAAAAAAACATGGCGACCGGAAATTGTTGAAATAAAAGACGTTATATAGCTAAAAAAGGTAAATAAGTAAACTATTTAAGCTTTTAATTTACGAGATGTTCTCACTTTTTGGGCCAGCCTGTATATATAAAATAATAATAACAGAATGCGTATATTTAGATGCAAGGTTGGCACACTGGAATGTATGTGCATATAGATAGGGATTAGGATTTAGCTCACATCTTTCACAGTAGCTCAAGGTGAGTTATGGCTTGTAAGAAATTGCGGCATGGTTTCCAGAAAGGGAAGGGTGAGGCGTGGTAAATGCATGGAATAGTCTTCCGATGGAGGTGGTGGAGACGAGGATAGTATCTAAATTCAAAAAAGGATGGTACAAACAGAGAGGATCTCTGAAGGTAAAAAGAGTCTGTAGTAGCTGGTATGGAAGGGCAGACTGGATAGGCCATGTGGTCTTTTTCTGCCATCCTGTTTCTATGTTTGAGTTTGCAACACGTTTATTTAGAGATGGATGCAAGTGTGTGTTGTGGTTACCTGAATGGATAACATATAAAGAAATGGAAAAGGCTGGGGGAAGGGGGGGGGGCAATATAGAAAGCTTCCTGGAAGGTTGACTCGAGGAGCTTAAACAGTGCCTTGTGAATCAAGAGCCCAGGATAGCTAAAACAGCTTTTACAATTGAGATGATGATGTACCCTTTCAGGAAGTTTTGGATGGTTGTTTTATAAGCATATACAGTAGGTGACAGCATGACGGCCAGTATGCGAAGTTACTGAATTTACACTTGGTTTACTGTATGCATCTCCCTTCAAGCTTTTGAATGAAAAAGGCACAGCAGATGTAGTGATAATGGACTATGAGTGTGTAGATACATATGGCGACATAACACTTTGGGTTGAGGGACTGAAGAGTTTGAAGATGAGTAGCAGGGGTGCAGTGGAGTGCCTTGTGTGTTAGTAGTAGAGCTTGTATGTGATTCTGCAGGAGAGCGGCAGCCAGTGAAGTTGTTTGAGTATAGGGGTGATTATGTCATGTTTGTATGATCCATGCAGCAGTGTGGAGGGCAGTTTGTAGTGGGAGGAGGGTGGACTGCAGGAGACCATGGTATAGTGTATTGCAGTAATTGGCATGAGGAAGGATTAGGGCTCGGAGAGCCGAGCATAAATCTGATGAATCAAGGATGGGCCGTAGGCATCGCAGAGTCCTGGTTTTGTAGAATATTGCTTTGGTTGTAGCTGCTATTTGTGTCTTGAAACTGAAGTTTTGGGCAATGATACTGCCTAGGTATTCAGGTTCTTGACGTGTTTATTTGGATGTTGTTCATTGGTATGGTGGATGGGGGGAGGGATGAATGTGTTGTCTCTCATGATAAATAGTGCTTCTGTTTTTTTGTAATTGATTGAGAGGTTATTGGCTGTCAACCAGTGGGAGAAGTCAGCAAAGCATTCTTGAACTCTTGTGTATGACGGCTGCTTGGTGTGGAGAGGACTGTACAACATGATGTCATCGGCCTAGATGTGGAAATCAATGTTGTATGTTCTGATGATACTGTAGAGGGGTTGGAGGTAAATGTTGAATAGGAGTGCTGACAGAGTGGATCCTTGGGGGACTCCTTGTGTTTGTTGGTAAGGGCTGGAGATATTTGATCCTTGTTTTATTTGCTGCTGTCTGTTAGAGAGGTAAGAGAGGAACCATTTGTATATTGTTTCTTGGATTCCCATTGATTTCAAGTGCTGGAGGAGAGTTTTGTGGCCAATAATGTCAAACACTGCTGAGATGTCGAGAAGAATCAGTAGGAAGCCTTGGGTTGGGTCTTGTATGCCTTTGATTGGGTTTCTGATGAGTGTGGTCATCAGGGTTTCCATTCTATATATAACTGCAGTGTGTGTATACAGGGGTAAGGTATTGCACGCGTATATATAGCTGCCCTCACTTGGTTTGCAGCTTATCGTGCTGTGAGGGCTTGTGTGCACCAGTGATGCTGAGAGCTAAGCCATCGGTAGCTTAACTACTGGCAGGGTCTCCCAAGATGGACAGGTCTCAGCCAAGACAAAACAATGTCTTATATATTGTGATATGGAACATAAGAAACATGAACCAAGGGAAATTGGAAGTGGTCAAGAATGAAATGTAACATGTACAACTCAATATGTTGAGTGTCAGTGAAATGAAATGGACTGGTATTGGGCACTCTGTATCTGATGATCACGCTGGAAATGAAAGACAAAGAAGAAATGGTGTTGCATTTATAATTAAGAAGAAACCTGCAAGACCTGTAATGAAATACAATGCAATCAGTGAACGCTTAATTTCTATCTGTCTACGAGGAATGCCTATCAACACAACTATAATTCAAGTATATGCCCCAACAACAGCTGCAGAAGAGAAAGAAGTTGATGAGTTCTATGAACAAGTACAAGCTGAAATTGACAGAACATGCAAACAGGATAGCCTGATAGACATGGGTGACTGGAACGCAAAAGATGGCAGCAAAGTGGCTGGAAAATATGGACTTGGCAACAGAAATGAAGCTGGAGAAAGACTGATAGAATTCTGCAAGACCAACAATCTAATCAACTCAAACGGTGATAGTATACTGTAAGGGGCCTACTGGACCGCAAGAGCCACTATCTCACCCTACATGGAGGAAGTACACAGAAACCAATTTCTCAGCAATACTCACAAAATCTTTACTACAGGATATCCTTTTCTCAGCATAAATTCTTCACACACAAATTCTCTAACATGGTTACTTACAGGTATAAAGACAGATACTGTATAGGGAATAGACAGAAAAGAAAGGTTAATGGGGCAGTTCAGCATAGTCACCTCCATGGCAGTGCTGAATAAACGCCCCACTTTCTTCTCTGTTCTGGTCTGTTTTTTTATACAGTTTTTCTGAAAGGCTGGCGTTACTACAAATGTTTTTTCTTTTCATGCAGCTAGTTTTTTTTCTATAAAATATTGGCACACTTTTACATTTCACAAGGTTTAAGTTAGCATGGAAACACCATCTCATCTTCCCAAGGCCAGTGCCTAATTTATTTATTTTATTTATTTAGCGTACATTTGTATCCCGCTGCTTCCAGTGATCAGCAGCGGTTGCTATACATGGTGGAGTTGGCTGTACCGGCCAGTAATTAGAGTATATACATTGCGATTAGGGAGGGGAGATAGTGCACAGCAAGCATGGTTACAGGATTAATTAAATCTTACTCCCTGGTTCCCCCTCATGTCTCCTTTTTATTTCATGTTATTTAGTTTTCTTAACAAAAGCACACTAAATCAGCAACATTCTGTATCATTACGGTCCAGGAATTTTCTAATTTTAAGTCAGCAGCCCTTTTTTCCCTAATTCTTCTTTTGGCCTAACAGTGGTCAAGGAGCCCAAGCAGGCCTTTGGCCTGTATCCAGGCCTGCTTCACAGGCCTAGCTATAGGGGCACGGTCCTGGCCTGGGTCCTACACCCTACAACACATGGACTTCACCCAATAGATTGTACAAAAATCAAATTGACTGCATCTGTGTAAGTCAAATCAACAATGGAAAAGCTCTATAACATCAACAAGGACAAAACCTGGAGCTGACTGTGGTACAGATCACCAACTACTCGTTCAAGTCATGGTATTTTCAATAACGTCATATGGATGCGAAGCTTGGACAGTGAAAAAGATAGACAGGAAGAAAATTAATGCCTTTGAATTATGGTGCTGATGAAGAATACTGTGTATACCATGGACTCCCCAAAGAACAAACTAGTCAGTACTAGAGGAGATCAAACCCAAATTTTCTTTAGAAGCTCATATGACAGGACTTTGACTTACATATTTTGGACAAATCATTAAAGAAAGACATCATGCTTGGCAAGGTAGAAAGTCAACACAAAAAAGGAAGGCCAGCAATGAGATGGATCAATACAATAACAGCAGCTGTGGGTGCCACTCTGTCAACAATGAGCCGCCTGACTGAAGACCGAACACAGTTTAGGAAACTATCCAGAGGGTCGCCATCAGTTGACATCGACTCAACGACACTTAACAACAACATATAGCTGCAGTGCGTGTAAACAGGGGTAAGGCATTGTGTGCGTACATAGATCTGCAGCACGTGTATACAGGGGTACCTTATTGCATGTGTATATAACTGCAGTGCATGTATACAGGGATAATGCATTGTGTGTGTATATAGAACTGTAGTGAGTGTAAACAGGGGTAAGGCATTGTGTGCGTACATAGATCTGCAGTGCTTTTATACAGGGGTAACATATCGCACGTGTATGTATATAACTGCAGTGCGTGTATACAGGGGTAAGGCACTGTACGTGTACATATGACAGTGCATGTATACAGGGGTAACAGAGCAGGTGTATGTATATAACTGCAGCGCATGCATACAGGGGTAAGGTATCGCATGTGTATATAGAGCTGCAGCGCGTGTATACAGGGGTAAGGTATCGCATGTGTATATAGAGCTGGAGCGCGTGTATACAGGGGTAAGGTATCGCATGTGTATATAGAGTTGCAGCGTATGTATACAGGGGTAAGGTATCGCATGTGTATATAGAGCTGCAGCGCGTGTATACAGGGGTAAGGTATCGCATGTATACAGGGGTAAGGTATCGCATGTGTATATAGAGCTGCAGCGCATGTATACAGGGGTAAGGTATCGCATGTGTATATAGATCTGCAGAACGTGTATACAGGGGTAAGGTATCGCATGTGTATATAGAAGTGCAGCACATGTATACAGGGGTAAGGTATCGCATGTGTATACAGAGCTGCAGCGCGTGTATACAGGGGTAAGGTATCGCATGTGTATATAGAAGTGCAGCGTGTATATACAGGAGTAAGGCACTGTGTGTGTGTGTGTGTACATAGATCTGCAGTGCGTGTATACAGGGGTAAGGCATCGCATGTATACAGGGGTAGGGTATCGCATGTGTATATAGATCTGCAGCGCGTGTATACAGGGGTAAGGCATCGCATGTATACAGGGGTAAGGTATCACATGTGTATATAGAGCTGCAGCGCGTGTATACAGGGGTAAGGTGTCGCATGTGTATATAGAGCTGCAGCGCGTGTATACAGGGGTAAGGTGTCGCATGTGTATATAGAGCTGCAGCGCGTGTATACAGGGGTAAGGTGTCGCATGTGTATATAGAGCTGCAGCGCGTGTATACAGGGGTAAGGTGTCGCATGTGTATATAAAGCTGCAGAGCGTGTATACAGGGGTAAGGTATCGCATGTGTATATAGAGCTGCAGCGCGTGTATACAGGGGTAAGGTATCGCATGTGTATATAGAGCTGCAGCGCGTGTATACAGGGGTAAGGTATCGCATGTGTATATAGAGCTGCAGCGCGTGTATACAGGGGTAAGGTATCGCATGTGTATATAGAGCTGCAGCGCGTGTATACAGGGGTAAGGTATCGCATGTGTATATAGATCTGCAGCGCGTGTATACAGGGGTAAGGCATCGCATGTATACAGGGGTAAGGTATCGCATGTGTATATAGAGCTGCAGCGCGTGTATACAGGGGTAAGGTATCGCATGTGTATATAGAGCTGCAGCGCATGTATACAGGGGTAAGGTATCTCATGTGTATATAGAGCTGCAGCGCGTGTATACAGGGGTAAGGTATCGCATGTGTATATAGATCTGAAGCGCGTGTATACAGGGGTAAGGCATTGCATGTATACAGGGGTAAGGTATCGCATGTGTATATAGAGCTGCAGCGCGTGTTTACAGGGGTAAGGTATCGCATGTGTATATAGAGCTGCAGCGCGTGTATACAGGGGTAAGGTATCGCATGTGTATATAGAGCTGCAACGCGTGTATACAGGGGTAAGGTGTCGCATGTGTATATAGAGCTGCAGCGCGTGTACACAGGGGTAAGGTGTCGCATGTGTATATAGAGCTGCAGCGTGTGTATACAGGGGTAAGGTGTCGCATCTGTATATAGAGCTGCAGCGCGTGTATACAGGGGTAAGGTATCGCATGTGTATATAGAGCTGCAGCGCGTGTATACAGGGGTAAGGCATCGCATGTATACAGGGGTAAGGTGTCGCATGTGTATATAGAGCTGCAGCGCGTGTATACAGGGGTAAGGTGTCGCATGTGTATATAGAGCTGCAGCGCGTGTATACAGGGGTAAGGTATCGCATGTGTATATAGAGCTGCAGCGCGAGTATACAGGGGTAAGGTATCGCATGTGTATATAGAGCTGCAGCGCGTGTATAAAGGGGTAAGGTATCGCATGTGTATATAGAGCTGCAGCGCGTGTATACAGGGGTAAGGTGTCGCATGTGTATATAGAGCTGCAGCGCATGTATACAGGGGTAAGGTATCGCATGTGTATATAGAGCTGCAGCGCGTGTATACAGGGGTAAGGCATCGCATGTATACAGGGGTAAGGTGTCGCATGTGTATATAGAGCTGCAGCGCGTGTATACAGGGGTAAGGTATCGCATGTGTATATAGAGCTGCAGCGCGTGTATACAGGGGTAAGGTGTCGCATGTGTATATAGAGCTGCAGCGCGTGTATACAGGGGTAAGGTGTCGCATGTGTATATAGAGCTGCAGCGCATGTATACAGGGGTAAGGTATCGCATGTGTATATAGAGCTGCAGCGCGTGTATACAGGGGTAAGGCATCGCATGTATACAGGGGTAAGGTATCGCATGTGTATATAGAGCTGCAGCGCGTGTATACAGGGGTAATGCATTGTGTATGTATATAGATCTGCAGCGCGTGTATACAGGGGTAAGGTATCGCATGTGTATATAGAGCTGCAGCGCGGGTATACAGGGGTAAGGCATTGTGTGCGTACATAGATCTGCAGTGCTTTTATACAGGGGTAAGGTGTCGCCTGTGTATATAGAGCTGCAGCGCGTGTATACAGGGGTAAGATATCGCATGTGTATATAGAGCTGCATCGCGTGTATACAGGGGTAAGGCATCGCATGTATACAGGGGTAAGGTATCGCATGTGTATATAGAGCTGCAGCGCACGTGTATATAGAGCTGCAGCGCGTGTATATAGGGGTAAGGTGTCGCATGTGTATATAGAGCTGCAGCGCGTGTATACAGGGGTAAGGTGTCGCATGTGTATATAGAGCTGCAGCGCATGTATACAGGGGTAAGGTATCGCATGTGTATATAGAGCTGCAGCGCGTGTATACAGGGGTAAGGTATCTCATGTGTATATAGAGCTACAGCGCATGTATACAGGGGTAAGGTATCGCATGTGTATATAGAGCTGCAGCGCGTGTATACAGGGGTAAGGTATCGCATGTGTATATAGAGCTGCAGCGCGTGTATACAGGGGTAAGGTATTGCATGTGTATATAGAGCTGCATCGCATGTACACAGGGGTAAGGTGTCGCATGTGCATATAGAGCTGCAGCGTGTGTATACAGGGGTAAGGTATCGCATGTGTATATAGAGCTGCAGCGCGTGTATACAGGGGTAAGGCATCGCATGTATACAGGGGTAAGGTATCGCATGTGTATATAGAGCTGCAGCACGTGTATACAGGGGTAATGCATTGTGTATGTATATAGATCTGCAGCGCGTGTATACAGGGGTAAGGTATCGCATGTGTATATAGAGCTGCAGCGCGGGTATACAGGGGTAAGGCATTGTGTGCGTACATAGATCTGCAGTGCTTTTATACAGGGGTAAGGTGTCGCATGTGTATATAGAGCTGCAGCGCGTGTATACAGGGGTAAGGTATCGCATGTGTATATAGATCTGCAGTGCTTTTATACAGGGGTAAGGTATCGCATGTGTATATAGAGCTGCAGCGCGTGTATACAGGGGTAAGGTATCGCATGTGTATATAGATCTGCAGTGCTTTTATACAGGGGTAAGGTATCGCATGTGTATATAGAGCTGCAGCGCGTGTATACAGGGGTAAGGTATCGCATGTGTATATAGAGCTGCAGCGCGTGTATACAGGGGTAAGGTATCGCATGTGTATATAGAGCTGCAGCGCGTGTATACAGGGGTAAGGTATCGCATGTGTATATAGAGCTGCAGCGCGGGTATACAGGGGTAAGGCATTGTGTGCGTACATAGATCTGCAGTGCTTTTATACAGGGGTAAGGTATCGCATGTGTATATAGAGCTGCAGCGCGTGTATACAGGGGTAAGGTATCGCATGTGTATATAGAGCTGCAGCGCGTGTATACAGGGGTAAGGTATCGCATGTGTATATAGAGCTGCAGCGCGTGTATACAGGGGTAAGGTATCGCATGTGTATATAGAGCTGCAGCGCGTGTATACAGGGGTAAGGTATCGCATGTGTATATAGAGCTGCAGCGCGTGTATACAGGGGTAAGGTGTCATATGTGTATATAGAGCTGCAGCGCGTGTATACAGGGGTAAGGTATCGCATGTGTATATAGAGCTGCAGCGCGTGTATACAGGAGTAAGGTATCGCATGTGTATATAGAGCTGCAGCGCGTGTATACAGGAGTAAGGTATCGCATGTGTATATAGAGCTGCAGCGCGTGTATACAGGGGTAAGGTATCGCATGTGTATATAGAGCTGCAGCGCGTGTATACAGGGGTAAGGTGTCGCATGTGTATATAGAGCTGCAGCGCGTGTATACAGGGGTAAGGTGTCGCATGTGTATATAGAGCTGCAGCGCGTGTATACAGGGGTAAGGTATCGCATGTGTATATAGAGCTGCAGCGCGTGTATACAGGAGTAAGGTATCGCATGTGTATATAGAGCTGCAGCGCGTGTATACAGGGGTAAGGTATCGCATGTGTATATAGAGCTGCAGCGCGTGTATACAGGTATACATGGGTAAGGTATCGCATGTGTATATAGAGCTGCAGCGCGTGTATACAGGGGTAAGGTATCGCATGTGTATATAGAGCTGCAGCGCGTGTATACAGGGGTAAGGTGTCGCATGTGTATATAGAACTGCAGCGCGTGTATACAGGGGTAAGGTATCGCATGTGTATATAGATACGCAGCGCGTGTATACAGGGGTAGGGTATCGCATGTGTATATAGATACGCAGCGCGTGTATACAGGGGTAGGGTATCGCATGTGTATATAGATACGCAGCGCGTGTATACAGGGGTAGGGTATCGCATGTGTATATAGATACGCAGCGCGTGTATACAGGGGTAAGGTATCGCATGTGTATATAGAGCTGCAGCGCGTGTATACAGGGGTAAGGTATCGCATGTGTATATAGAGCTGCAGCGCGTGTATACAGGGGTAAGGTATCGCATGTGTATTGTCAACACCTTCACTCACTCCCCAACCTGGTGGTCAGGGAGGGAAAGGGCTTGTGTAGTTGTGGGGGCCCAAATGAAATAAATGGGGTGACAAGAATATTTATTTTTCCAAAAGGATGTTTATTTTCCCCGCTACGTGAGGCACACAGGAACAGAAAAACTTATCAACTTAGGATAGTGCAAACAGGGGGTTTTCAATGAAGTGCTCTAACACAAAAACTTCTTCAGAAGAAAACACATTCCTTCATGTGTCTTTCTTGGACAGGTACAGGTGAGTGGATATAACTTATAATAATACTCGTGGACAGTTAACTTCACAGTCCTGGATACAGATCAAGCACAAAAGCCTTTTCTTATGATTACCCAATCACAGTCCCGGTGGGTAAAATCTTAGCAATTCTGGCTCAGTACTAAACACGTTTAAATTCAGGAATAAACACTCAAGCCTTTGATTCCTTAGCCTTGTCAATCAGCCCTACCGAACAGTCCATCGGCTGATTGATGTCTTGCATGGGTAAAGGAACATGGGTAAAAATCCTTCCCTCAGGATTGTTCCCTGCTTGGATATTCTCAGGTAATGCAATGTCTCTCTTATTTAATAGCTTTGTCAGCTCATTTAGGAGAAATTCTGTTTGGCTGCTAGCAGGAGCTAAGGGTAAAGCCGGCTGTGGTTTGAACAGCTGATTAATAGGCTGCGATGAGGTAACCGGGCTTTCCCTTGCTAAACACTCTGGCTCTGAGGTGAAGATTCCCTGCCCCCACTGTGCTCTGCTATTAAGTGGTGGAATCTCACATCTGCCGGTAGCAGTTTTGGTTCTTAACAACGCTTCTAAAGCAGGTCCTCCTAAATTAGGATAATTCAATCTGTCTGTAAACTCTTTTGCTAAACTTGTTCCCTCAGCCTCTCTCTTAAGCACGGGAATTACAGGCTGGGTAAAAGTAGGTTTACAGGGAGAGCTTTCAGGGTAAAAACTGCTTCTATATTCCCTGAAACTGTCCTGTTCTCTGGATACAGGATTCTCTCTTTTGTCTTTATAAAAATCAGCATAAGGTTTAAGAATAGCAGGTACCTTGTCTTGAGAGTGCTCAGGAATTATCTGGTCAGCATGTCTTTCTCTCCACGGAAGGAAATTGTTCCTCAGGAACGTGAGGTTTTCTCCTGCTGAGGAATTAGCTGCCTTCCTGATACAGCTGGGCAGAGTTTGTGCAGAGAGGTCACAGGGTTCTACAGCCAAAGGAACTTCCTGTCTCTTCAGTACCTTCTGCTTTCTCTCTCGTGGGTAAAAAGGGACTTCCTTTTTCCAACCACCTGCAGCATTCACTCTTTCATTCTTTCTCCATGTGCTCTCAAAAGGTCCTGGTTCTGTATTCCTTCTAATGCTTCTTCTTCTTCTTCCACTCTCCGTCTCTGTTCCTGTCTTTATCCTTGCCTTTGTCCCTGTTCCTGTTTCGTCTCTCCTTCCTGTTCCTGTCTCTGTGTTTAAGAAGGGACCCTTACTCTGGGGAACCCGCCTCCTCCTAGGGCGTGCCCAATCCATGGGTTCACTTCTCTCCAGCTCTGAAGTGACTTGATTGGCTGTTTGCCAGCTGTGCTGAGAGTGTAAAACTCCTTCTTTGCCTGCAGTACCAGACTCTACCAGGGGGTCGCTATCGGTCTCCATAGCTTCTGTGCCTGGCACTGCGTCACAGATCCCCCCCCTTAAGATATCACGGGCTGCTCCAAGGGAACCTGGACAGCACGGGATACAACTTTTAATTTCTGGTACGCTATCCGGCCTTGAATACTCGTGTTTTCGGGGCGCTAGCATGGCCAGTTGGGCTAGGGCTACCCTATCATGCCATGGTTTTAATAAATTGATGTGGTAAACTTGCCTCTTCCCGCGCCTATTCTCCACTAAATAGGAAACAGGTCCCACGGGACGTATAACGCGGCATGGGCCTTTCCATTGGCTTTCGAACTTAGGTGCAGTTCCTGCCACCATCACAATAACTTTATCCCCAATTAGGAGCTGTCTCTCCTTCGTATTCCTATCATAATAGGACTTCTGTTTATCTTGGCTTTTTCTTAAATTCTCCACCGCCACCTTTGAGGTTCGGTTCAGCCGTCTTCTCAAATCTGTTAAGAATTCGGGGACCTCCACCTCCCTGGGGTCAGGTGCTATCCACTGTTCTCTTAAGATGTCTAGAATTCCTCGGGGAGACCTCCCATATAATAACTCGTAGGGGGCTGTTCCCAAGGAAGCTTGTTTTCGCTCCCTACAAGCATAAAGAACAAAAGGGAGCATTAAATCCCAGTGTTCAGATTCACCTTCCAGACTCCTTCTCAGCATCTGCTTAATCGTTTGGTTCTGGCGTTCTACCAAACCGTTTGTCTGGGGGTGGTATGCGGCTGTTTTGATATGATTGATACCAAAAGCATCCCATAACTGGCCTAGGTATCTTGACAAAAAGTTACTCCCCCTATCAGTGAGAACTTCTTTCGGGAACCCTACTTCGCAAAACAGCTTAATTAATTCGGTAGCTATTACCTTAGCTGAAGTAGAGCGAAGTGGCATGGCCCACGGGAACCGCGTGGCATACATAATCTACTACTACTAGGATGTAGCGGAACCCTCGTGGGGTTTTAACTAAGGGACCCACAATATCCATCCCTATCCTCTGAAGGGGCTCCCTGATCACGGGGGATGGTACCATCGGGACGTCCCTAGGATGGCTTGCCGAAACCCGCTGACAGGTAGGGCAAGCTTCACAAAATCGGGTAGTCTCTTTAAATACTCCTGGCCAATAAAAGCGGGCCAGTATTTGGTCCAGGGTTCCTTGACTGCCCTTGTGTCCCCCTGCTGGATGATCATGAGCCAAGCGAAGTACAATATTTTTAAATGTCGTGGGTACTACCAGCTGCCTCCGAGTGTCTCCTGAAAAGGGATTCTTGCTTTCCCTGTAAAGGATTCCTGATACTAGGAGAAACTTGGGTAGTGTATCCCTGCACTCCTGAGCCCACTTGAAAGCTTGGATGAGAGCAGGGTCCGCCTGCTGTTCATTTGGAAAGGAGGGAAACTTTTGCATTAGGTCTTCTGGTACCCAAGGTAATCCTGCCCTGCTAGCACTTCAGACCTATTCCTATTACGGGCCTGTTTTTCTTTCTTCTTCTCAGCCTTTCCTTTCTTTACACCCGGAACCAGGAGGGGTAATCAAAGCCTCGTCGGACGGAAGGGCATCTCCCGTGCTTTCTGATGTACCCTCCTGCGGGTCTAAAGCAGAGGTCTGAGCTCTGGTGGAGACCATAGCTCCTTTTCCTTGTAGCTCTTTCTTAATTTCCCGGTAAAACTGGGGCCAATTTCTACCCAGGATCACCGCGTGTGGAAGTCGCGGGACAACCGCCAGTGGAATCTCTCTCTCAACCCCTAAGCCTGCTATTTGGAGGTTATAAACAGGGCAGGAAGAGGTTTCCCCCCATGGACACACCTTATTTTTACTTCCTCTACAGGATGTAGTGTTTCTGGGGCTGCTTTAGCATTAATAGCCCTCCAAAACTCCTCCGAAATCATGCTGAGTTCAGCACCTGAATCTAACAGAGCTTGAGTGGTTATTCCCTGGATGGCTACTGCTAACAGGAAACCTGGCCTGTCTTCCATATAAGAATCGGCCACCAAAGCATTTTTCACCAAGCAATGTTTCTGTATGTGGCCTATCTGTCCACATCTAAAGCATTTCATCCTAGTTACAGGACTCTGGCCTGTTAGGCCTGGCTATTTTCCTAGGATCCTCTAGGACCTTGCGCCTCATTTCTGATCCTCTGCTGGCGTACGCCGAACATTGGCTACCAGGTGTCGAAGCTACTTGCTCTGCCTCTATGTATCTTTCGGCCAGGGCAACTGCTTCCTGCGGATTTTTGCAATTTTGGAGGATCAGAAAAGTGCGTATTTCCCTTGGCATTGCCTCCATATACTGCTCCAAAATCAAGTCATCTAAAATAGACTCTATTGACCGCCCTTCTGGGGTCAACCATTTAAACAATAAGGCTCTTATACGATAATAAAGAGATTTGGGGGTTTCACCCAACTCGAGTTTCACACTCCTTAGGCGCTTATGATACAGGAGTGGGGTGAGTCCCAACCTCTCTCGTACGGCTTTCTTTAGCTCTTCAAAATTGCTAGCTAATTCTGGTGGCATGGCTCTATAAGCTGCTCTAGCCTCGCCGTCAGGGACGCGGCTAACCTCAAGGCCCAGTGTTGTTTCGGCCACAGACTAAGTTGTGCCACTCTTTCGAAACTTTCAAGATAATCATCTATATCATCCTTATTAGACCAAGGTCCAAAATTAAAGAGTGTCTCTGCTGGTACATTCACAGCAGACATGTTATCTCTTACGGAACCTGTCTTTAGTGGTTGACCAGTGTCCATCTTCTTCTCCTTTAGCAGTTCTTCTAGAAGAGTGAGAAGAGGTTGTTGCTGCTCTTTGAGTGCTGCGTCGGCTCTCTTCTGAGCTTCCAGCGCCAAATCAGCCTGTCGTTCGAATTGGGTTGCCATCCACTGGATGATCTCCTTTGGCTCGAGCGTCATCCTTGATGTTCACTGCAACTGAAACAGAGAGAAAACAGGGACCCAAGTGCGGTATCACTAGCACTCTCTGGGCTTTCCTCCAGAAATAAACCTGTTTTCCCTCTTTTTTTTTTTTTTTTTTTTTTTCAGCTATCCCTAGGGGTCACCTTCTACCCTGGTATTTCCACCACCCCGGGGTGTATACCTGTTACCTGGGTTAGGTGAAAGACAAGCACTTCAGGGATATGGCTCCTGTAGCCCTCTGCACTGCCTCCGTCTCTGCTGGGCCTCGTCAGCTCCTCCAGCTGGGTCCAGTTAATGATGAGGTCTCTGCAGCTCCTGAAGACAGCTGTTCTGCGCCTGCGTTGAAATCCTCTTGATCTACGCCACTTGTCAACACCTTCACTCACTCCCCAACCTGGTGGTCAGGGAGGGAAAGGGCTTGTGTAGTTGTGGGGGCCCAAATGAAATAAATGGGGTGACAAGAATATTTATTTTTCCAAAAGGATGTTTATTTTCCCCGCTACGTGAGGCACACAGGAACAGAAAAACTTATCAACTTAGGATCGTGCAAACAGGGGGTTTTCAATGAAGTGCTCTAACACAAAAACTTCTTCAGAAGAAAACACATTCCTTCATGTGTCTTTCTTGGACAGGTACAGGTGAGTGGATATAACTTATAATAATACTCGTGGACAGTTAACTTCACAGTCCTGGATACAGATCAAGCACAAAAGCCTTTTCTTATGATTACCCAATCACAGTCCCGGTGGGTAAAATCTTAGCAATTCTGGCTCAGTACTAAAACACGTTTAAATTCAGGAATAAACACTCAAGCCTTTGATTCCTTAGCCTTGTCAATCAGCCCTACCGAACAGTCCATCGGCTGATTGATGTCTTGCATGGGTAAAGGAACATGGGTAAAAATCCTTCCCTCAGGATTGTTCCCTGCTTGGATATTCTCAGGTAATGCAATGTCTCTCTTATTTAATAGCTTTGTCAGCTCATTTAGGAGAAATTCTGTTTGGCTGCTAGCAGGAGCTAAGGGTAAAGCCGGCTGTGGTTTGAACAGCTGATTAATAGGCTGCGATGAGGTAACCGGGCTTTCCCTTGCTAAACACTCTGGCTCTGAGGTGAAGATTCCCTGCCCCCACTGTGCTCTGCTATTAAGTGGTGGAATCTCACATCTGCCGGTAGCAGTTTTGGTTCTTAACAACGCTTCTAAAGCAGGTCCTCCTAAATTAGGATAATTCAATCTGTCTGTAAACTCTTTTGCTAAACTTGTTCCCCTCAGCCTCTCTCTTAAGCACGGGAATTACAGGCTGGGTAAAAGTAGGTTTACAGGGAGAGCTTTCAGGGTAAAAACTGCTTCTATATTCCCTGAAACTGTCCTGTTCTCTGGATACAGGATTCTCTCTTTTGTCTTTATAAAAATCAGCATAAGGTTTAAGAATAGCAGGTACCTTGTCTTGAGAGTGCTCAGGAATTATCTGGTCAGCATGTCTTTCTCTCCACGGAAGGAAATTGTTCCTCAGGAACGTGAGGTTTTCTCCTGCTGAGGAATTAGCTGCCTTCCTGATACAGCTGGGCAGAGTTTGTGCAGAGAGGTCACAGGGTTCTACAGCCAAAGGAACTTCCTGTCTCTTCAGTACCTTCTGCTTTCTCTCTCGTGGGTAAAAAGGGACTTCCTTTTTCCAACCACCTGCAGCATTCACTCTTTCATTCTTTCTCCATGTGCTCTCAAAAGGTCCTGGTTCTGTATTCCTTCTAATGCTTCTTCTTCTTCTTCCACTCTCCGTCTCTGTTCCTGTCTTTATCCTTGCCTTTGTCCCTGTTCCTGTTTCGTCTCTCCTTCCTGTTCCTGTCTCTGTGTTTAAGAAGGGACCCTTACTCTGGGGAACCCGCCTCCTCCTAGGGCGTGCCCAATCCATGGGTTCACTTCTCTCCAGCTCTGAAGTGACTTGATTGGCTGTTTGCCAGCTGTGCTGAGAGTGTAAAACTCCTTCTTTGCCTGCAGTACCAGACTCTACCAGGGGGTCGCTATCGGTCTCCATAGCTTCTGTGCCTGGCACTGCGTCACAGTATATAGAACTGCAGCGCGTGTATACAGGAGTAAGGTATCGCATGTGTATATAGAGCTGCAGCGCGTGTATACAGGGGTAAGGTATCTCATGTGTATATAGAGCTGAAGCGCGTGTATACATGGGTAAGGTATCGCATGTGTATATAGAGCTGCAGCGCGTGTATACAGGGGTAAGGTATCTCATGTGTATATAGAGCTGCAGCGCGTGTATACAGGGGTAAGGTATCGCATGTGTATATAGAGCTGCAGCGCGTGTATACAGGGGTAAGGTATCGCATGTGTATATAGAACTGCAGCGCGTGTATACAGGAGTAAGGTATCGCATGTGTATATAGAGCTGCAGCGCGTGTATACAGGGGTAAGGTATCTCATGTGTATATAGAGCTGCAGCGCGTGTATACAGGGGTAAGGTATCGCATGTGTATATAGAGCTGCAGCGCGTGTATACAGGGGTAAGGTATCGCATGTGTATATAGAGCTGCAGCGCGTGTATACAGGGGTAAGGTATCGCATGTGTATATAGAGCTGCAGCGCGTGTATACAGGGGTAAGGTATCGCATGTGTATATAGAGCTGCAGCGCATGTATACAGGGGTAAGACACTGTAAGTGTATATATAGAAGTGCAGCGCGCGTACACGGAGTCCCGGTGATACACGTGTATGGCAGCGTAGTCCAGCTGCTCTCACCTTGCCCTCGCTGATGGCTTTGAGCAGGAAGCTCCTCTCGCAGTTGGACAGTGGGGTCTCCCGCATGGCCGCCTCTCACTTATCGCTGTTACCGGCGGCCTCGCACTCCGTCACCGTCACTAGGTGAACATGAACCCTTCCCGCCTCTCTCGTCCTGGCCGGCGTCTGTGCGCATGCGTCCACTCCAGGCCGCGCTCTCTGCGGGACGTCATCATCGCGCGCCGGGTCACGTGGCGTTGTGTCAAGCGGCCTCCGGAGCTTCTTCCTGATTCCTCGCTTCCATCACTCCTTTTCCTCCTCCTCCTGCCCTCGTGGCTCTTTCTCCCGACAGCCAGGAGCCCGCCCCCACTCCCCCCTCCCCCCTCCCCCCCGGCTGCAGCTCTCCGTCGGCTGAATCTCTCTGCAAGGCGTTTATTCCGCGCCACCGCCGCTGTCAGATACAGAGACGCAAACTGCCGGGCAGCGGGGCGGCCGTGCATAATGCTGCAGATTTAATTGTGCCCAATGTTAAAAAAGCGCAGTTATTTATACAATTCACTCCAATATATCAAGTGACGAAATTAAAAAAAATCAAAACCAGCAAAACATATAATTAACAATATACCTCTTAAGATCACAAATTGAGGAAATACAATCCAAGAACAAGGAGGAAACAATAGGAAGTGATTCAAACCAATTTACCAGGCCTACAGCCTCCCCCAAAAATCCCACTTCTTAAAAGTCACATTGTACCACTAGGATGCCATCTACCCCTTAGCTCCCTCTCGAGCCACAAGAAAATCATTAAGCTGACTCAGTTAACATAACATAGTAACATTTATTTATTTATTTAACATTTCTTATATACCGCCTTTCATGATATAAAGGCGGTTTTACATTGAACAAACTGAAATTACAATGAACGGCATTATAATTTACATAGTATATGCCAGCAGATAAAGACCAGTATGCTCCATCTAGTCTGCTCAGCAAGGTATAAGAGTAAGTGTGCTTGGTGCAGGTCACGCCTTCCCATTCCTTTGTTTAGGGGTGTACCCACCGCACCCTGTAGGTCACCCCTATTTGTTCAGATATAAGAGATAGTTCAGTTTATTTTGATTTAATCCTGTTGCTCTAAAGGGATCCACTGTGTTTGTATCATGCCATTTTGAATTCTGTCGCTGTGTTTGCCCCCACCACTTCCATCGGGAGGGCATTCCAAGCATCCACCACCCTTTCAGTGAAAAAGCATTTCCTGACTTTGCCTTTCAGTTTACCCCCTTGCAGCTTCATGTTATGCCCTCTAGTTTTACAGCTTCCCCTTCTTTGGAAGAGGTTTGTTTATTCATTAACACTCTTTAAATATTTAAAGGTCTGAATTATATCTCCCTTGTCCCTCCTCTCCTCCAGAGTGTACATATTTAGGTCTTTAAGTCCCTTCTCATAAGTCTTCTAATGCAGGCTCCAAATCATTTTGTCACCTTCCTCTGAACCACTTCCAGCCTCTTTGCAAGATATGGTTTCCAAAATTGAACACAATATTCCAAGTGAGGCCTCACCAGCGACTTGTACAGTGGCATTAGTTACAGCTTCTGCCTCTGTCCAGACAGAGGTCCTAATGCCAATTGAAGGACCGGTTCCAGTGCAGGGTGCCTGCATGCTGAAGCTCTGAGGAAACAAGTGGAGGAACTCAGAGAGGAGGTGGCGAGGTTGAGGAGCATTCAAGACAGTGAGAAGTACATTGATGAGATGCTTCTTGTAGTAAAGCGGGGTTACTTACCTGTAACCGGGGTTCTCCGTGAACAGCAGGATAAGTCAGCCACACATGGTGACATCCTCCGACGGCGCCAAGATACGGAAGTGCTCCCTTAGAGCTCAGAAAGGTGAGCCTTTCTGAGCCCGCCCAGATAGCCCACCTCACCGGCCTGCCCCCTAGCAAGCCAGTGTGTTCCTAGCTAGCCTTCTCAGCTAGGGCGCGGGCTCGACTGGGCTGGCCTCCTCCAAGGGAGGTGGGTGGGATTGTGTGGCTGACTTATCCTGCTGTCCACGGAGAACCCCGGTTACAGGTAAGTAACCCCGCTTTCTCCATGGACCATCAGGATGGCGTTAGCCACACATGGTGTCTCCCAACCTGTAGAACGATGAGGTGGAGGAGGGCAGCGTGACACAAACTGCAGATACCTTGGTCAGAGTAATCGTTTAATAACCATATAGGCACAGTCATATAAGGGCAACAACAACAGTGGTAAATAGTGCAACAGTGTACAACAAGGTGCGGTAACAATGCAATAACCGTGCAACATGGTAAAGATACATAGGTGCAATAACATTAGGTGCAGTAGTGCATGAACAGTGCAATCTTACAGCAGATAGTACGGTGCAGTCAATGTGGGCACAGAGAACATACGTCAAGCAAGTCTCACTGTAGCACCACGGGCGTTGATACAGCCGTATGGCCTTCCAGGGCGGTGGAAAGGACGGCCTTGGCTAAGGCTCCATCTTCTTGGGACCTGAGGTCGAGGCAGTAGTGCCTCTGGAAAGTGTGTGGGGAGGATCATGTGGCCGCTCTGCAAATGTCGGTCAGAGGGACCGAACGCAGGTTTGCAATTGAGGTGGCTAGTGCTCTGAGGCGGTGGGGACCCACTCTGGGGCCGTCTTCCGCAGGGCTCAGACAGAATGCAATGCAGGCGGCAATCCAGTGGGACAGAGTTCTTTTGGAGACGGGCCTGCCCGGTCTAGTGGGATCATAGGACATGAATAGTTGCTCGCCATTCCGGATGGGCTGCGTCCTGTGCAGGTAGATCTGGAGGGCTCTTAGGCAGTCAAGGGTGTGCAGGCGACTTTCCTCGTCGGATCCATGTGGCTCGGGGAAGAAGGAGGGGAGCTCTATGGACTGATTGATGTGAAAAGCTGACGGTACTTTGGGGACAAATTTTGGATTGGTCCCCAGAGATGCGTGATCAGAGTGCAGTTGTGTATATGGAGGGTGGCACACAAGTGCTTGTAACTCACCGATTCTTCTGGCGGATGTGATAGTGATTAGGAATAGTGTCTTCCAGGAAACGTACTTCATGTCGGTAGACTGGAGAGGCTCGAAGGGCTCCTGTGTTAGGCGCTGGAGGACGGTGTTGAGGTCCCATGATGGGATAGGCGGCCTAAGCGGGGGTTTTAGATTGGTCAAGCCCTTCATGAAGCGGTGGTGAGCGGCAGCGCCGCGATGGAGCTGGCCCCGTCCGTAAGCACGTGGAACGCAGCAATTGCTGAAAGGTGCACACGGATGGACTGTGTCTTAAGACCGAGGTTGGATAAAGAGTTGAAGTATTGTAATACAATGGGGACCGGGCATGTGGTCTGCTCCAGGTCGCGTTCGGCACACCAGATACTGAACCTCTTCCATTTTAGGCCATAGGACTTTCTGGTGGAGGGTTTCCTTGCTGCCAGGACGACGTTCTGCACGTCTGTAGGTAGCTGGAAAGGGGCTAGGTTTAGCCGCTCAACCTCCAAGCAGTGAGAGCGAGGGCTTTGAGGTTGGGATGATGAGTTGTGCCCATGTTCTGCGTCAGCAGGTCCTGTCTGAGGGGCAGACGGATGGGGGGCTCCTGTGCCAGTCGTAGCAGTAGCGCAAACCACATTTGGCATGGCCAGTGAGGGACCACTAGGATGGCCTGGGCCTTGTCCTGGACGATCCGCTGTAGTGCCTTCGGGATGAGCGGAGTGGGGGGAAAGGCATACACTAGTGACCACTCCCCCCAGCACACGTCGAATGCATCCGCTGCTAGCCGGCAGGCCGAAGGGTGTCTGGAGCAGAACAGATGGCACTTGGTATTCCGTTCGGTTGCGAATAGATCGATGTTGGGATTTCCCCAGAGGTTGAAGAGCTGATTGGAGACCTCCGGATGGAGAGACCATTTGTGCAGCAATAATTGCCTGCTGAGCTTGTCTGCAAGATTGTTCAGGTCCCCGGGGAGATAGGAGGCATGTAGCTTGCACCCGTTCTCCAAGGCGTGTCCATAACTCCAGTGCCTCCTTGCAGAGGGCGCGTGACCTGGTCCCCCCTTGCTTGTTGATGTAGAACATGGCAACTTGGTTGTCCGTCTGGACGAGTACAGATTTCCCCTGGAGCTGCTTCAGAAAGGCCTTGAGGGCATATTTGATGGCTCTCAGTTCGAGGAGGTTGATGTGTTGCCGACGTTCTCGAGTGAACCAGGCTCCCTGGGTGCTGAGTAGAGAGAGGTGTGCGCCCCAACCCATATTGGACGCGTCGGTGGTGAGTGTCGCATGATGTTTTTGGGGGCGTATGTCCTTGCCCACAGCTAGGTTGTTTGGTATCATCCACCAGCGCAGATGTGATTTGACTCGTGGAGTCATCGGGACTCGGATGGAGAGAGATTGAGAGTGCTGGTTCCAGTGGTCACGCAGGTGCCATTGGAGCGGGCGCATTCTCAATTTTTCCACTGGAAGGACCGACGTTGTGGCTGCCATATGGCCTAGAAGGTGAAGAATGGATCTGGCTGAGCAAGTCCTTGCTGTGACAGCGTTGGACGCTAGGGTAATGATGGCCAGCTGTCTGCGCACAGGTAGGTAGGCTTTGGCTGCCTGAGTGTCGATCACCGCTCATATGAACTTGATCCTCTGCGTTGGCGTGAGGTGGGATTTGGTGAGGTTGACAAAGCCCAGGGAGGAGAGCAGGCTGGTGGTCTTCCGAATGGAGAGTTGAAGCCTTTCCGATGAGGGTGCTGTGAGGAGCCAGTCGTCCAGGTAGGGGAATATGCAGACGTTTTGCTTGCGGAGGTGTGCTGCCGCAACTGCTATACACTTTGTGAAGACTCTCGGAGCGGGCGAGAAGCCGAAGGGAAGTACTCTGTATTGGTAGTGTTGACCCAGAACTTTGAAGCGGAGATATTGTCTGTGTTTTTTGTGGATGCGAATATGAGTGTAGGCGTCCTGAAGATCCAGGGATGCCATCCAATCCCCGGTCTGGATCAGAGGGAGGATCGAATTGAGGGAGTACATTCTGAACTTTTCTCTGACCAGGAATTTGTTCAGTTTGCGGAGATCCAAGATTGGGCGAGCGCAGCCTGATTTTTTGGGAATGAGGAAGTATCTGGAGTAAAATCCAGAGTTTTTCTCTGCCGGTGGCACCTCTTCTATCGCTTGTGAGGCTAAGAGGTGCAGAAGTTCCGTCATCATAGCCTGATGCAGGTGAGGGGGGGTATTGCTGACCGGGTGGTTGCGCTGGTGAGGGGATGTTACAAACCGCAAACGGTAACCTCTGCCGATGACTTGAAGCACCCAGGAGTCCGAGGAGATTTGTTTCCACTCCTCCAGGAAAAGGGTCAGGCGACCTCCGGTGTGGGGGGGGGGGGGCCTTTGAGTAGTTGTCAAAAGGAAGGACCACCCTTGTTAGCAGGCGTGCTGGTGTTCTTCTTCTGTTTGCGGTCCCTCTGGGAGTTACGCTGCCGGGAGGGTCCTTGATAGGAGGTCGATTTGTACCTGGTGTTTTGCCATTTTTGGCCGGATGATCTGTATCTTTTATTGGATGAGTAATAAGACTTTCTGGGAAATCTTGACTTTTGGGTACCATTCTGGCGCTCAAACCCATCCTCTTCCAAGGTTTGGAGCGTGTTGCAATATTCTTTCATGACATTTACAGTGTCGGTCACCTTCTCTCCGAAGAGAGATTCACCTGAGCAGGGTGCGTCAGCAATCTTATCATGGGTGTCGTCGCGCAGGCCGGACGCTCTCAGCCATGCCCATCATCTGGCGGATATGGCTGTGGCCGCGGTTTGCACCGCTGTATCGAATGAGTCAAACGCCGTGCTGGCCAGATGCTTATTGCCTTCTGACATATCCACAAGAGTCTTGTGAAGCTGTGCTTGGGCTTCTTTTGGCAGAGAAGCAGCGGAGGCCTTGAGATTCGCGACTCAGGAGTCCTGGAAGAGGACGTGCTGAAACTGGTGAGCCGCGATCCTCGCGCCGAGCATCGCCCCTTGGAAGACCTTCTTGCTGATGTCATCGAGAAGCTTATGGTTGCGACCCGGGGGGTTATTAGCATGTGTACGTGATGATTTAGCGCGTTTTAGGGCAGAGGAAACCACGATGGACTGGTGAGGTAGTTGTTGCTTTGCGAACCCAGGTGCAGGTTGTACTTGGTATTTGTAGTCCAACTTCCTGGAGAAGGGACGGATAGAAGCAGGGGTTTGCCAAAGTCTCAAATGCGCGTCCCGCAGCGTCTGATGCACCGGGAGTGCAAACGCCGGTTTAGGTGTGAAGAGGTATTTTAGTATTTCCGGGATGGGTTCCCCAGCCTCCTCGGCGGCCTTGAGGGCTAAGGCGGAGGCTATCTTACTGAGGAATTTAGGATAAGTAAGGTCCTCCGGTGTGTTTGGTTGTCCTTCCGGTTCCAGTGAGCGTCTGTTCACAGAGGCTGTATGCTCGCTGTCGGCGGAACCCACCACGGCCATCTCAATCTCATGTTCCTCTGCGGTGCTATCCGGTGACGGGTGAGCCGGTGAAGGAAGGGCTCGCATGAAGCGCACAGGTGACTGTGAGACAGGTGGAGCTGGAAGGGTCTGTTCTGGCGTGTCTAGAGTTTTAGGATCAGGCAGTACCTGCAGACCTGTTGTGGATTGGGTAAGCGGGTGAGCAGTCTGCTGCACCAGTTGAGTAAGGAGTCTTAGGATCGCAGAAGAGTTGTTGGAGGAACTGGAGCGCTGGTGAGCCCCAGGGCTGGGGGACATGGAAGAGCTGTGGTGGCTTGAGAGGTTGTCACGGCTGGAAAAACTATGGTGACTGTTCCTGCGGTGGCTGTACCTCTCTCTGCTCCTGCTGAGGCTGTGAGAGCTGATGCTGCTGTATCTGCGGCGTCTGTCTCTCCCACGGTCTGCATCGCGGTCTTTTGCATTGCACCTCCTGGAACCTCCGTGATCGTGCCTGCTCCTATGGCACCGGCGCTTGCTGGAGTCACGGTGCCGGTGCTTGTTTGCACGGCGCCGGTGATGGCCTCTCTCCTCGGCGCTGTCTGTGTCCATCGGCGTGGAGATGCGAGGGGGAGGAGACTGAAAAGAGTAGAGACGGCCCCGAGGGCTGAAGCTGCGTCGAGGCGCGTCACACCGGAAGTGGGAGGAGCCAGAAGCTTGCGGGGCAGGGCAGAGTTCGGCCTGCAGGGCAGCGCCATTATCAGGCGCTGCGTGGCCGGCCGGTGAGGAAGCCGGGTTTTGTGGAGGAGCAGGATTTTGAGGAGGAGCGCAGGAGATGAGGATGGCAGCATTGGCGCTTCTGGGAGAGCTGGAGACAGCATGGGCAAGAGTGGAGGCTGCTTCTAATGCACGGCTGGGGACAGAGGCCACAGGGGGCGCATCCTGAGCCGGCACATTAGCCAACGAGAAACTTGCCTTGGAAGAGCTGGTCTTTGAAGATGAAGGCGCTGCAGAAGCCAGGTATTCTTGGAGAGCATGTCCCCTAGCTTTCCTAGCCCGCGGGGACATGCGTGAGCATTTAGAACAGTTCTCCGTCGAGTGCTCCGATCCCAGGCAGCGTAAGCAAACCTCATGAGTATCGGTGATGCTCATTTTATGCTTGCAGCGCGTGCAGCTCTTAAAACCCGATTTCGGTATCGCTTGATTGAAGATTGTTTTGTAGAAGTTAGAGAGAGCAAAAAATCCGTCTTGCTGGCAAGGCAGAAGGAAAAGGACTGGCTTGCTAGGGGGTGGGCCGGTGAGGTGGGCTATCTGGGCGGGCTCAGAAAGGCTCACCTTTCTGAGCTCTAAGAGAGCACTTACGTATCTTGGCGCCATCGGAGGACGTCACCATGTGTGGCTGACGCCATCCTGATGGTCCATGGAGAACCAAGCTCTCCAGCAGAGGAGAAGATGGCTGCCAACAGAATGTCGATGGTTAAACACAAGTCACCAGGGCCTTCAAAATCACCAATCCAACTTCTCCAGCCCTTGAATTGAAGAACCACTATGCAGCCCTGGAAGTGGAGGAGGTGAAAGCTTCCCTGAAAAGGGAAGAACCAGAGCTCAAGTACCCCAAAGTTGCAGAATTTTTAAAGGATCATGTTTTTAAAACCAACATCAAACTTTGGATACGGTACATTGATGACATTTTTATTATTTGGGATGGCAGTATGGATTTACTAACTAAGTTCAATATATGGATTAACGATTTAGATATAAATTTACGATTCCAGATCACTTATGATTTTCATCAGGTTCCATATTTGGACTTAATAATTAAAAAAGAGGGCAACCAGTTGATGACTTCTCTTTATAGAAAACCCACAGATTGGAATCAACTTTTACATTTTAACAGTTTTCACAACCCACTCTTAAAGAAGAACCTTCCTGTGGGTCAATTCCTTAGGGCTAGGAGGGTATGCACTATGGTACAGGATTTTGAAGTTCAGGCGGATATCATGAAAACAAGATTTGTGGCAAGGCAATATCCCTTATGTCACATCAACCAAGCATACAAAAGAGCCAAGGAGTCTTCCTGTGAGTCCCTCTTAAAACCTCAGAAAGATAAGAAAGATGTGGGTATGGTCTGTCCTCTTCGTTATTCAACTTTGTCAAGAGAGATTACAAAAGTTTTGCAAAAAGAATGGCATCTCATTCAGTCTATTTCTGATTTTCAAGATTTGCCATTAACGATAGCTCATAAACAGAATGTTAATCTGTGGAATTTATTAGTTCCATCGGCTTTAACTGAATGGAAATTTCTCTCCCAGCACAAGGGACAATTCCAATGTGGACAGTGTTCCATTTGTCCCCATTTGATGCCCATAAGAAGGAATTTTGTACATCCCATTACAAAAGAGAAATTTTTAAATGATGACTTTGCAAATTGTGAGACTACTCACGTAATTTATGTTATTCAATGTCCGTGTCCAATGTTATATGTAGGTAAAACAATCCGAAGTGTTAGAGTACAAAGTGTAGAACATAAGAGTTGCATCAAGAGGGGGGCGGTGGATAAACCCCTGGTTATGCATTGGCAGGAAAAAGCGCATAAGGTTGTAGACTTGAAGTTCTTTGTCATTAAAAAAGTCAAATTGAATTGGCGTGGGGGTAATATTGACAAGACACTAATGAGACTAGAACAGAAATTTATTTTTAGGTTGAATACTTTGACTCCGTATGGGTTAAATTTAGATAAGGATCTCTCTGTGTTTTTAGAATTTGTTTTAGACATTTTTCCATTTTATTACATATTTTACAGTATCCCAATTTTCCTATAGGCATCCTATGGGTGTTTTAAGTTCATTTACGGTTTGATTTATTTATTATATTTGGTTTTAGTGCATGATTCATTTAAAGGTATTTTTTCTAATTGTTGTTTTAGATACTTTTTAGTTTTCCTACATTTTTACAATATCCTAAATTCCCTATAGGTATTTTATGGGTGTTTAAGGTTCATTTATGATTTATTTATTTATTTATTATATTGGTTTTAGTGTATGATTCATTTAAATTTTTTTCCTAATTGCTGTTTAAGGGGTATTATTCAGTTCATAGGGGTTTTCTGGTCTTGTATGTATGCATTTTTAAATAGTTTTAATGGATTATTTATTTATTTATAGTGTCTGTAAAGTGTAGGATATTTTTTAGGATGTTTTGATTCTTTTTTCTTGTCATGTGGTGGTTCATTTGATTTTGGTTTTCAGGTTCGTTAGTACAAGTACACATTTTTAAGTGCATAGCCCATCGTTTAGATAAAATAACCAGCATGTGTGTAATATTGGTTCATTTTGATGTTTTCGTTCCCTCCCCCTTCCTTTGCCACCTTTTAGATATAATTGTACTAACAGATCCATGTATGATTCACGTACATATTGGTATTTATTTGTGGTTATTGCTTTTTTAGGATACCCTGTTGTTTGCGATCCCCTTTTCTTCAGTGTGCTAGTGTTTGGCGTTTTTTAATAGTTATTATTTGACGGGCAAAAGCAACACCACGTCCCTGTTAAGAATAGTCAGATGTATAAGAGAAGGATTTTATCTGATGAAAGGCTCCAGTACATACTTACATATGGAAGCTATCTTTTTTGCTCTTTTCGTATACACAATTGATACTCCAATCAAATGCTTTTAAGGTTTTCCCGCGGTTTCATTCTCTCCCCCTTTTTATTTAGCGCGCATGTGCTGGCGTTCTCTAACAGTTTAAATATACTTTGATGGGCAACAGCAACACTGCGCCTTTGTTCTGAAAAATTTGATATACAAGAGAAAAATTCAATAGACAAGAGACGGTTGTGCCAGATACTATTTGGTGGCTGCGATCAAACATTTTATTCTGCAGGTAAAGGTCATTGCATTAATAAAAGGGGTTTCTCTTACGGTATTATTCTGTTTCGGCAATCCAGGATTAGCGTTTATTCATGACTTTTAAAGTTGGAATATTTAGAGCATACATCAAATTGAAGGATTTTTAAACCCTTGAGAAAGATTTTGTTAAACTTTCGTTATAAATATACTTTATTCTACCATCTAGAGTTTAAAAATAAACCTGTTTTTCAGATATTATTATTTTGAAGCACCGCCTGGTTTAATAAAAAAAGTGGATCCATTCAAAAGATTTTTAAATTTGTAGTTTTTAATACAATGTTGGCAAGCAATCCGTTTTTAAAGGTCCCTCATTATGTGAGGGATTTATCTTGTTTCAATTTCCCCTGTTCATCGGTCCCACTCCTTTGAAGTTTATTTATAGTCATCCATTTGGAACCATAATGTATAAAGGAGTTGTTTATCATCATTCCTGCTGGTTCTGGAAAACTATTAGTTTCATATCACTCCTGCTTCGTTGTTTATACTGTTCCTGATACCGGCTCTTCTTTCTCCTGCCCTTTAGCACAAAGTTTATACAATCATTCTGAACCTGTTGGAAAGGTACTGTTTTTTTTTAAAGAACTTAATGGTTCTCTTTTTAAAAGAACTTAATGGTTCTTTTCAGTAGTCACAGTCTTTTTTGTTCTTTTTATAAGTTATTATATTATTCATTTTATTATAGTTTGTATTTATGTTTATATTTGATGTTTTTATCATTGTATATGTATTTATGGTATTTTGTTTTTGGACATTCCAACATTTTTATTAATTTTTATTAATGTTTTGTATTATTCATCATTATTGAGTTTTAGGTTTTTATCATGGTTTTATTTTGTTCATTTGTTGTTTTTACATGTTTTTTATTTTTAATCAATTATGATGTTTTTATAAATTGTATTTTTCTATTTATTGTTCATGTTTTTATAAATGTACATAAGAACATAAGAACATAAGATATGCCATACTGGGTCAGACCAAGGTCCATCAAGCCCAGTATTCTGTTTCCAACAGTGGCCAATCTAGGTCATACGTACCTAGCAGTTTCCCCAAGGGACACAGGTTCCACAATGCTTGTATTGGTTCAAGCATTGATATCCTGGGTCCCTTCTTAATAATGGTTTATGGACCTTTCCTCCAGGAACTTGTCCAAACCTTTTTTAAACCCAGCTACACTAACAGCCTTTACTACATCCTCCGGTAACAAATTCCAGAGTTTGATTACACGTTGAGTGAAAAAATATTTTCTTTTATTAGTCTTAAATAGTTTACCCTGTAGCTTCATTGCATGTCCCCTAGTCTTTCTATATTCTGATAAGGTAAACAATCGATCTACGTTTACCCGTTCCACTCCATTCATTAATTTATAGACTTCTATCATATCTCCCCTCAGCCGTCTCTTTTCCAGGTTAAAGAGCCCAACCTTTTTAGCCTTTCTTCATAGGAGTAGCCTTCCATCCCCTTTACCATTTTGGTGGCTCTTCTCTGAACCTTTTCTAAAATTGCTATATCCTTTTTAAGATATGGCGACCAGAATTGCACACAATATTCAAGGTGCGGTCTCACCATGGAACGATATAGAGGCATTATAATATCTTTTGTTTTATTTTCCATTCCTTTCCTTATCATACCTAGCATTCTATTTGCTCTCTTGGCTGCCGCTGCACACTGGGCCGAGGGTTTTAACATGGTATCCACAAGGACGCCTAAATCTTTTTCTTGGGTGGTGGTTCCTAATGTGGAACCTTGCATCGTGTAACCATAGTTTGGGTTGTTCTTCCCTAGGTGCATAACCTTGCACTTCTCCACATTAAATTTCATCTGCCATTTTGATGCCCAGTCTTCCAATTTATCAAGATCCTCTTGCAATTTTCCACAATCCTCCTGGGTTTTAACAACTTTAAATAGTTTTGTGTCATCAGCAAATTTGATAACCTCACTCGTTATTCCACTTTCCAGGTCATTTATGAATATGTCAAAAAGCAGCGGACCCAGCACAGATCCCTGGGGTACACCACTATTCACCTTTCTCCATTGGGAAAATTGGCCATTTAGCCCTACCCTCTGCTTTCTATCTTTTAACCAGTTCCTGATCCACAGTAGTACACTGCCTCCTATCCCATGACTCTTTAGTTTTGCCAAAAGTCTCTCATGAGGAACCTTGTCAAAGGCTTTCTGAAAGTCCAGATACACAATATCAACCGACTCACCTTTGTCCACCTGTTTATTCACTCCTTCAAAAAAACATAACAGATTAGTAAGATGTAGATGCCTGAATTCCCCTGACGAAGAGGATTCGAAACACAACCTGTGACGGATGGTTGAACACAAGTCACCAGGGCCTGCAAAATCACCAATCCAACTTCTCCAGCCCTTGAATTGAAGAACCATTATGCAGCCCTGGAAGTGGAGGAGGTGAAAGCATCCCTGGAAAGGGAAGAACCAGAGCTCAAGTACCCCAAAGTTGCAGAATCAGTGACCACAAGGAAGCGAAGGGTAGTGTTGGTTGGAGACTCTCTTCTGAGGGGTACTGAGGCGTCCATCTGCCGACCAGACTTGATGTCCAGAGAGGTATGCTGTCTGCCTGGTGCCAAAATCCAAGATTTTACGGAGAGTTTGCCAAGGCTCATAAAGCCCACTGACTATTACCCAATGTTGCTAATCCATGTTGGAACAAATGATACTGCCAGGTATCCCTCAGAACATATCAAAAGTGACTTAATGGCTCTGGGACAGAGGGTGAAGCAGTTAGGTGCACAGGTGGTGTTCTCTTCAATCCTCCCTGTTGAGGGTAAAGGCCAAGGCAGAGAGGCTCGCATCCTGGAGATGAATGCATGGCTGCGTGGATGGTGTCATCGAGAGCGTTTTGGTTTCCTAGACCATGGAATGCTGTTCCAAGGGTTGCAGAGCAGAGATGGTATCCATCTGTCCAAGAAAGGTCAACGCATCTTCGATAGTAGGCTGGCTAATCTACTGAAGAGGGCTTTAAACTAGATTCATTGGGGATGGGTGAAGAAAGCCCCCAGGTAAGTGAAAGCCCCCAGGTAAGTGATGCATTAAATACCTTTATGGAAATGGGTAACAGGGGTAACACATGGAAAGCAGTGTGTATAAATGCCCGTAGCATGGGAAATAAGATCCCTGATGTTGAAGCTTTGGTGGGAGTGGCTGACTTGGATTTAGTGGCAGTTACAGAAACATGGTTCACAGAAAACCATGATTGGGATGTAACTATTCCTGGCTATACTTTATTCAGAAAGGACAGGGTAGGAAGAAGGGGAGGAGGAGTGGCACTATATGAAAAAAACTACTATTAAAGCTTTGGAATTACAGAGCTTAAAAGGGAGAGGAGGAACTGTGGGTTAAACTAGACAGAGGAAAAGAGAAATCTATTTGCATTGGAGTGATATACAGACCTCCCTCACAAGAGGAAGAGGTGGACAGAGAGTTAATTGAAAACATGTGCAGCATTGCTAGGAAAGGGGAAGTGCTACTGATAGGGGATTTCAATATGCCAGATGTTGATTGGCACATTCCTGTTGCAGTATCGTCCAGAAGTAAGGAGATCCTGGATTCTCTATAGGGAGAACTATTCAGGCAATTGGTAACAGACCCCACACGTGAAGGGGCCATACTGGACTTGGTGCTTACCAATGGTGAAAGTGTTTCTGATGTTGTAGTGGGAGATCATTTTGCATCCAGTGATCACCAGATGGTGTGGTTCAGTATTAGGACTAGAGCTGTTAGAATCCATTCAGAGGTGAGGATCTTAGACTTTAGGAAGACTATCTTTGCCAAGATGGGTCAATACCTCAGGGAGTCGTTAGTGGAATGGGAACAGCTGGGGGATGTAGAAAAACAGTGGGCAAAACTGAAAGGGGATATTTTAAGGGCAGCCAACCTTTTTGTTAAAATGGTAAATAAAGGTAAAAGAAAAAGGAGACCGCTATGGCTTTCAAAAGAAGCAGCTGAAAAAGTGGGAGGCCTTCATGAAATACAAGAGATCACAGAGAGGCATCTATATTTGGAAAAATTTAGAGAAGCTAGCAAAGTAGTCAGGAAAGCAAAGATTCAAAAGGAGGAGGAAATAGCCAATGCAATAAAATGGGGGGATAAGACATTTTTCAGATATGTTAGTGAGAAGAGGAAGGGCAAAAGTGGTATTGTCAGACTCAAGGGTGCAGGGGAGGAATATGTAGAAGCTGATAAGGATAAAGCGGAATTACCTAACAAATATTTCTGTTCTGTGTTCACAGATGAAGAACCAGGAGCCAGTGGCGTAGCGTGAGTTGTCAGCACCCGGGGCAAGGCAAGTAATTTGCGCCCCCTAACCCGTGGATTTTAGCCGCCGTGGAGCTTCTTTGCGCGGGGGAGCCAACCGTGATCCTACCCCGGGAGGGAGCGATCGTCAGCACTGACCTCGCTGAGCCGGAGTCCAGGGAAACGAACAGCACAGCAGCAAGAGCCCGACAAGCATGGTTAAACGCCCAACAGCAGGGAAGAGGAGGAGATCCGGAACCAGAAACTCGCGATGCCGCCCTGCAGCTCCGCCTTCTCGAGCGCACAGGGCGATCCGACCCCAACCCCAGCTTTACATTGAGATCGAGGGGCGACGACGCGATAAACAGTCCCCCTCCCACCCCGCCCCGGCAGCTTGTGTGAAATAGCTACCTAGAGGGGGTCAATCGCATCGCCTGCGCTTTGTTGCCGAGGGTTTGCCAAGAACAATGCGACTCCCAGGACTGCGGGCTTGAGGGCTATAGCGCAAACCTCTTTGCAGTGCCACCACCAGATGGCGTACGCGCCAACATGTATCATAGGGACCTGCCTTTCCCCCTCATCGGCAACAGAGAGCTGTGAGTGCGAGCGCCCCCCCCCATGTTGCGCCCGGTGCGGCCGGCCCCTCCTGCACCCCCCACGCTACGCCTCTGCCAGGAGCAGGACCTCAGAAAACACCCACAAACAGGAACAGAAGTGAGGGACATCTTGAACAATTTTCAGAAGACTGTGTTCGTGAGAAACTAGCTCAACATAAAGTAGACAAAGCGATGGGACCGGATGGGATAAACCCTAGAATACTGAGGGAACTTGGGGACGTTCTAGTAGCTCCACTGACTGACCTTTTCAATGCCTCGTTGTAGTCAGGAGTGGTGCCAAAGGACTGGAGAGGGGCTCATGTGGTACCTTTACACAAAAGCGGAAGTAAGGATGTGGTTGAAAACTACAGGCCGGTTAGTTTAACTTTGGTGGTGAGTAAATTATTGGAAACACTGCTGAAAGAGAAAATAGTGAGGTTTCTGGAGTCCAACGGATTACAGGATCCGAGGCAGCACGGATTCACCAGAGACAGGTCTTGTCAGATAAATCTGATTGATTTCTTTGACTGGGTGACCAGGGAGCTGGACCGAGGGAGAGCCCTAGATGTGGTGTATTTAGATTTCAGTAAAGCCTTTGACACTGTTCCCCACAGGTGACTTATAAACCAACTGAGCACCTAGGGATGGACCTTAAAGTTACTGCTTGGGTTAGAAATTGGTTGGGTGGGAGGCGACAAAAAGTACAGGTAAATGGAGCTCACTCTGAGGAGAAGGATGTTACCAGTGGTGTGCCCCAGGGATCTGTCCTTGGTCCGATTCTTTTTAACATCTTTTGTTAGTGATATAGCGGAAGGGCTGTTGGGTAAGGTTTGACTCTTTGCGGATGATACCAAAATTTGCAATTGCCTTTGTTCTGAAAAATTTGATATACAAGAGAAAAATTCAATAGACAAGAGACGGTTGTGCCAGATACTATTTGGAAGGTGTTGATAACATGAGGAGGGATCTAGCTAAGCTTGAAGAATGGTCTAGAATTTGGCAGCTGGGATTTAATGTTAAAAAATGTAAGGTCATGCATTTGGGCTGCAGCATTTGGGCTGCAGCAATCCAATATAGTATAGGGGGTGAAGTACATTTGTCCGCCCGGACCTAGGCATGGTTGTGTCTGATGATCTTAAAGTAGCTAAACAGGTAGAAAAGGTGACGTCAAAAGCTAGAAGGATGCTTCCTCAACAGTGGGTGCAGAACAGAACCAGGACATTCACCCACAAAACTCAATATCTTAAAAAAAAATCTGATTCTGATCATCTCACTTACAAATATTCTCCAGTACCAGGAATACTGGGAACTGATATAAAACCCTACAAAAGTCACCAAAGATCTACAAGGCCAAATCTACCATACCATTACCAGCATAAACTTCCAAAACTCATAGAAAGAAAGCAGCACTATAAATACTGCAGTGGCCCTAGAACATCTAACACCTATTTGAAAAGCTGAACAAGGCACATTGCTACAGTATAGATCCCTGCGTACAGATTTCATGTTAACAGAACACACAGCTTTGGTCACACACCCAGAACACAGACTCTCACCAAGTACAGAATAAGTGATCACAACCTAAAGTAAAAATAAAATATTTAGACACAAATTAAACTGAAACCCCAAGAAGCCAGACTCTGCATGCAGTGCAACACCAGATAAGAGATGCAGTTCCCCATACTGTGTAAACTATAAAGATAGCACAAAGTCCAGTCACTAAATTGAAAATAACATTATTTTTTCTACCTTTGTTGTCTGACCATTTTATTCTCTGGTCATGCCGGTCCTGATCTGAGGCTTCTGCTTTCCTGTTTTGTCTTAGCACTCTGTCTGCCATTTCTTGTCTTTTCTTTTGTTTTCTTCACTTCCTTCCATCAGCGTACTTCCAGTCCCAGTGCCCCCTCCCTGCCAGCCTCCTCCCCATTACCCAGCCACCTACCAGTCCCACCCCCTGGTGTCAGCTTCCTTCCATCCCCATCTTTCCACCCATGTCAGTTCCCTTACAGCCATCTCCTTCCCCTCTCTCAGTTCCCTTCCAGTCATCTCTTTCCTCCCCTCCCTTCCAGCCATCTCTTTCCTCCCCTGTCAGCTCCCTTCCAGTCCCCTCTTTGCCCCTCTCAGTTCACTTCCAGTCCTCTCTTCCCTCTGTCAGCTTTCTTCCAGCCCCCCGTCAGCTCCCTCTCCTTCCCCCCACCCTCTTCTGTCACCCCCCCATGTAGCTTGTCCCTCTTCTCTTATTCTCACCCCCCCATGTAGCTCGTTCCTCTTCTCTCATTCCCCCCGCCCATGTAGCTTGTTCCGCTTCTCTCATTCCCCCTCCCTGTGTAGTTCGTTCCACTTTTCTCCTCCACCCCACCCCCGTGTAGTTCGTTCCACTTCTCTCCCCCCCCCTTGTGTAACTCGTCCGTTTCTCTCATTCCACCTCCCCTCCCATGTAGCTCGTTCTGCTCTGCCGGCTGTGTCTCCATAGTTCTGCTCTTTCCCCTTCAGCTGCCTGCAATAGCTTATAAAATGAAAGGGAACCGGTGTGGAGCCTCCCGGCGCTATGGAACCTCTGCTGCTGCCGCATCCCGCGCTAGCGTCACTTCCTCTTGGGGGCAGGACGCGGCAGCAGCAGAGGTTCCATAGCGCCAGGAGGCTCCATACCGGTTCCCTTTCATTTTAAAAGCTGTCGCGGCCGCAGCAGTTTGTCCACAGTTTTTTTTTTTTTTTTAACTTTTAAAACTTCTTTATTGAAGTAATGAAAAGGTAATACAAAGAAATCATTTACAAAACAAAACAATCTTTACACCAAATAATAACTCCCAGCCCACAATATGGAGTGTGAACAATTGCAAGAAAGAAATTATATAAGAAAGAAAAAAATCCCAGTATGGAATGGAAAATATAAACGGACTCCTTTTAACTTAGCAAGGTACCTAAAAGCAAAAACACATAACAATAAGTTTTTACAAAGCCAAGCCCTTCAGAAAGGTCTCCAACTGTAGAGCATCAAAGAATATATAAGTTTTGCCTTGGTAAACTACGACACATTTACAGGGATATTTTAAAACGAAAGTAGCACCTAAAGCTAAAACACGGGATCTAAGTGTAAGAAAAGCCTTACGTTTAGCTTGGGTAATACGACCAACATCAGGAAATGTCTGAACTACTTGACCAAAAAATTTCTCATGGCGGTATTTGAAATAAGTACGTAAGATTAAATCCTTATCTTTCTCTAGTGAAAAGGTTACCAACAATGTAGCACGAAAGGGTATTTCCTCTATAGATGTCTCCAAAAATTCAGATAAATCTAAACTAGGCATATTCAACTGATCAATTTCTCCCCGAGCACCACCACCTGACTCAGAATCTAAAACAGAAGGTTCTCTTATCCCTACCGGTTTTTTTTTTTTAAACTGAAGGCGGAGTGAGGCGGCTGTTTTGGGGGCATTTTTGCCACCCCCAAAAGTTTGCCAGCTGAGGCCGCTGCCTGACTTTTCCTAATTATAGAGCCGCCTCTACATCCCCATCTGATAGATATCTTACCAATAAAGTCTGTATGTGAAAAATACATTTGGTACTCCAGATATGCACATGATCTAATATGCATAAGCTGATATATGCATAACAAGGTTTATGCGCAAAACGCTTCTTCCGGTCCTGGTACAATCTGCACAGATTATCGATTTTTCTGTGGCTAGCGCTCAATTCAAGAAACCATATGCATCTGTCCATGGCAATTGGTGTACAGTCTTTTGTGTGCACATTCTTTGCATGCAATTTGTTTTGGCATTGGGTGTGAGTTAGGAAACTGCTGAAGTTCTGGCTTATTACTCGAATGCCCTACATGTAGGTCAGACCACAAAGAGTTTGCACCAGTTTGAGTTCATTTCAAAATGTTGCAGCACGACTGATAGAGGGGCTGCTAGCGACATCAACGCAGCATGTCTTTCCTGCAAGCACCGCAATGGCTACCAGTAGCTGACAGGGCCAGATTTAAAAACTCTTTCATAAGAACATAAGAGATGCTGGACCAAAGGTCCATCCAGCTCTGTATCCTGTTTCCCTAAATGTAGCCTCACCAAAGCCAATCCCACGTTGTGACAATCGCTAGTGAACTTTCTCAGAAGCAGCTCTCACAGTCTGGAACTCACTCCCAGAGGGATTACGTCTAACACAAAACTACTACTATTATTGAATATTTGTATAGTGCTACGCAGCGCTGCACAGACACATGTAAAAGAACGTCCCTGCTCATCGTAGAAACATAGAAACATGACGACAGAAAAAGACCACATGGCCTATCTAGTCTGTCCTTCCATAACAACAACTACAACAGTCCCCTTTTTACCTTTAGAGATCCTCTGTGTTGGTCCCATGCTTTTTTGAATTCAGTTACTGTCCTCATCTCTACCACCCTCCACTAGGAGACTATTACACGGATCCACTACTCTTTCCGTAAAGAAATATTTCCGCATATCACTCCTGAATCTATCTCCCTTCACCCTCATCCCATGTCCCCTCATAGCAGAACTTGCTTTCAATTGAAAGAGGCTCTCTCCCTGAACATTTATTTATTTATTTGTGTGCTTTTCTATACCGCCCCTTCCAGAGATCGGGGCGGTTTATAAGGAACTTAAACAACAATATAGCAAACAGTGCAATATTGCATTACATAGAACATTCAGTGAACATAAGAACTAAGTTACACGGAAACAATGTGTAAGTTATTTACATAAGAACATAATGGAACATAAAAACTATGTTACAAAGAACCAATGTGTAAATTATTTACATGGTTGACAAAAACTATTTATAATAGTTATTTGTAAATCACAAGTATAGTGTTGGGAGGAGGACTATTTAGAATGGTTATTAAAATGAGTCTAGAATTAGGTGGGATAGACTTGTGTTTGGTTAGTTGTATATTCTTGTGTAGTATATTTGATTATGCCATGGAGGTATTTAAACATCTCAATCATATCACCTCTATCCCGCCTTTCCTCTAAGGTGTACATATTAAGATCCTTCAGTCTGTCCTCATATGCTTTATAATGAAGACCACTAACCATTTTAGTAGCCACCCTCTGTACCAACTCCAGTCTGTTTATATCCTTTTGAAGGTGCGGTCTCCAGAATTGCACACTATACTCCAAATGAAGTTGCAACAAAGACTTATACAGAGGCACTATCACCTCCTTTTTTCTGCTAGCCATTCCACTCCCTATGCACCCAAGCATCCTTCTAGCTTTTGCCGTCGCCTTTTCTACCTGTTTAGTTACTTTAAGATCATCAGACACAATCACGCCTAGGTCCTGCTCTTCTTTAGTGGACAAAAGTACTTCACCCCCTATATTATATTGCTCCCTTGGATTGTTGCAGCCCAAATGCATGACCTTGCATTTTTTAACATTAAATCTCAGCTGTCAAATTCTAGATCATTCTTCAAGCTTAGTTAGATCCCTCCTGATGTTATCTACACATTCCTGGGTGTCTATTCTATTATACATTTTGGTATCATCCGCCATTCTGCTATATCACTAACAAATATGTTAAAAAGAATTGGATCAAGGACAGATCCCTGGGGCACGCCACTTGTAACCTCCTTCTCCTCAGAGTGAATTCCATTTACTTGTACCCTTTGTCGCCTCCCACTCAACCATTTTTTAACCCAAGCAGTAACTTTAAGGTCCATCCCTAGGTGCTCAGTTTGTTTATAAGTCGCCTGTTAGGAACGGCATCAAAGGCTTTACTGAAATCTAAATACACCACATCTAGAGCTCTCCCTCAGTCCAACTCCCTGGTCACCCAGTCAAAGAAATCAATCAGATTTGTCTGACAAGACCTGCCTCTGGTGAATCCATGCTGCCTCAGATCCTGTAATCCCCTGGACTCCAGAGACCTCACTATTTTATCTTTCAGCAGCGTTTCCAATAATTTACTCACCACCGAAGTTAAACACCCAGCCTGTAGTTTTCAACCATATCCTTACTTTCACTTTTGTGTAAAGGCACCACATGAGCCTCTCTCCAGTCCTCCCAACTCCAACGAGGCATAGAAAAGGTCAGTCAGTACAGCTGCTAGAATGTCCCCAAGTTTCCTCAGTATTGTAGGGTGTATCCCATCCAGTGCCATCGCTTTGTCTACTGTAAGTTTAGCTAGTTTCTCATGAATATAGTCTTCTGAAAATTGTTCAAGATGCCCCTCACATCTGTTACTGTTTGTAGGTGTTTTCTGAGCTCCTGCTCCTGGTTCTTCATCTGTGAACACAGAACAGAAATATTTGTTAAGCAATTCCGCTTTATCCTCATCAGCTTCTACATATTCCTCCCTTTCACCCTTGAGTCTGACAATACCACTTTTGCCCTTCCTCTTTTCTCTAACATATCTGAAAAATGTTTTCTCCCCCCCCCCCCCCCATTTTATTGCATTGGCTATTTCCTCCTCTTTTTGAATCTTTGCTTTCCTGACTACTTTGCTAGCTTCTCCAAGTTTTTCCAAATATAGATGCCTGTCTTCCTCTCTCTGTGATCTCTTGTATTTCATGAAGGCCTCCCTCTTTTTCTTTACTTTTTCAGCTACTTCTTTCAAAAACCATAGCGGTCTCCTTTTTCCTTTTACCTTTATTTACCATTTTAACAAAAAGGTTGTTTGCCCTTAAAATATCCCCTTTCAGTTTGTCCACTGTTTTTCTACATCCCCCAGGTGTTCCCATCCCACTAATGACTCCTTGAGGTATTGGCCCATCTTGGCAAAGTTAGTTCTTCTAAAGCCTAAGACCTTTGCTTTTGAATGGATTTTAAATAGCCCTAGTCCTAATACTGAACCTCACCATCTGGTGATCACTGGATGCAAAGTGATCTCCCACTACAACATCAGAAACACTTTCACCATTGGTAAGCACCAAGTCCAGTATGGCCCCATCACGTGTGGGTTCTGTTACCAGTTGCCTGAATAGTTCTCCCTGTAGAGAATCCAGGATCTCCTTACTTCTAGATGATACTGCAACAGGAATGTGCCAATCAACATCTGGCATATTGAAATCCCCTATCAGTAGCACTTTCTCTTTCCTAGCAATGTTGCGTATGTCTTCAATTAACTCTCTGTCCACCTCTTCCTCTTGTGAGGGAGGTCTGTATATCACACCAATGTAAATAGATTTCTCTTTCCCTCTTTCTAGTTTAACCCACAGTTCCTCCTCTCCCTTTTAAGCTCTGTAGTTCCAAAGCTTTAATATTATTTTTTTACATATCGTGCCACTCCTCCTCCCCTTCTTCCTATCCTGTCCTTTCTGAATAAAGTATAGCCAGGTATATTTACATCCCAGTCATGGTTTTCTGTGAACCATATTTCTGTCTCTGTCAATAAATCCAAGTCAGCCTCTCCCATTAAAGCTTCAACATCTGGGATCTTATTTCCCATGCTAGAGGCATTTATACACACCGCTTTCCATATGTCGTTCCTTTTACCCATATCTGTAAAGGTATTTAATGTTTCACTTACTTGGGGGCTTTCTTCACCCATCCCCAATGAATCTAGATTAAATTCCTCTTCAGTAGATTAGCCAGTCTGTTACTGAAGAAATGTCGACCTTTCTTGGACAGATGGATGCCATCTCTGCTCTGCAACCCTTGGTCCAGGAAACCAAAACGCTCTCGATGACACCATCCACGCAGCCATGCATTCATTTCCAGGATGCGAGCTTCTCTGCCTTGGCCTTTACCCTCAACCGGGAGGATTGAAGAGAACACCACCTGCGCCCCTATCTGCTTCACCTTCTGTCCCAGAGCCATGAAGTCACTTTTGATATACTCAGAAGGATACCTGGCAGTATCATTTATGCCAACATGGATTAGCAACATTGGGTATTAGTCAGTGGGCTTGATGAGTCTCTGCAATCTCTCCTTAACATCTAGGATTTTGGCACCTGTCAGACAGCATATCTCTCTGGACATCAAGTCTGGTTGACAGATGGACGCCTCAGTACCTCTCAGAAGAGAGTCATCAACCATCACTACCCTTTGCTTCCTTGTGGTCACTAATTCTGCAACCTTTGGGTGCTCGAGCTCTGGTTCTTCCCTTTACAGGGATGCTTTCACCTCCTCCACTTCCAGGGCTGCATAATGGTTCTTCAATTCAATGGCTGGAGAAGTTGGATTGATGAATCTGCAGGCCCTGGTGATTTGTGTCCAACCTTCGTCATTCTCTAGGCTTCCATCTTGTCCTCTGCTGGAGAGCTTGGATGTTGCAAGAAGCATCTCATCAATGTACTTCTCACTGTCTTTAATGCTCCTCAGCCTCACCATCACCTCTCTGAGTTCCTCCACTTGTTTCCTGAGAGTTTCTGCCTGCAGGGATGTTGCACATGGAACTGGTCCTTCAACTGGCATTGGGACCTCTGTCTGGACAGATACAGAAGCTGTAACGGGAGCAACAGCTTCTGTGATACAATTTTTCCCAGCCATTGTTCAGTCAGTGGAATTAAGGTATCTGTTAAAGCAAAAGAGAGAGACCTACCAAAGTACCAGCTGGTTTCCCAGGCCCACTAACTCTTGATGAGGTGTCAGTAGCTTCAAAAAGCTGAGTAAGATACTAAAGCAAAGTTTTAAACCTACCCCACTAAAGAAAATAGTTCCCCTTTTAAACTAAAGTGCAAAAAAGAATGTAACTTTTTTAAAAAAATGTACCAAAACCGGAGACCACGTGATGTGGTGAGCTGGAGCGGCTGTGTGCAGCTTGAGCTCCGGGCCCCTCACCCTTAAACCGTTGATTGGAACCGGTTCGGATTACCCACTTCAGCCACATAGTACGCTGATAGTAAAGTGCAATAAAGGCTTCTCGAGTTGAGCCTTGGCATGGCCTCTGCGGTGAAGGCTGGGCGAAGGGAAAAGGAGCGTGGTGCTGGGCCATCCAAAATGGCGAGCTCCCCCCTGAAGCAAAGCGGGGCTGCAGACCCACCCACAATGCCCGCGGAAGTTTCGGCGGCGGTCACGGCTGCACTATCGGGGCAATTTGATGCCTTGCACCTTAAAATGGACGCTATTCAGACCTCCCTAGGTGCACTGGTGACCCGAGTACAGCACGCTGAGGAGCGTATATCCCAAGCTGAGGACGAATTGGAGAAGCTCCGGAAGGAGCTCTGGGCCGCACAAAAACTTTCACAGGACCACGCGCTCAAGCTGGACGACCTGGAGAACAGGTCCAGGCGCAATAACTTACGTTTCCTAGGCATCGCCGACACCATTCCAGATAAAGACCTTCGCACTTTGTGGAGGCCTTGGCAACTTCCCTGTGTGAGACTACAGGAGGTAATAGCCCCATTACTGTGGAACGCGCCCACCGGATTGGGCCTAAACAATCTGCAACTGAACGTCGCCCCCGGGTTGTCCTGGCGCGGTTCCTTTCGTATCCCCAAAAGGAAGAGCTGCTTAAGATAGCGCGGCACAAAGGATATGTGGAAAAAGATGCCATGCGTATTCGGGTTGCCCAAGATTACTCTGCTGCCTTGAGCCAACGTCGGAAAAGCTACGCCTCGGTCTGCCAGAAGCTGATCGCGGCTGAGATCCGCTTTAGTGTGCAATACCCTGCGCGATTGGTGATCTGGCATCAAGGAACTCGACGGATCTTTGAGACGGCGGGAGAGGCGAGTCTATATGTGGAGCAGCTCAACAGGCCGGCGGCGGAGTGACCAGATAAGTGTGGAGACTGTGTAACTAAGACCTGCTTTATTGCTTCCCCATCCCTAGGAGCACATTTGGGGGAAGGCCTCACTTTTTGGCATATGGAGACTGTACCGTGGACATCATGAGTACCCCTTTGGCATACCATCGGCGCCAGCGGATGCGTACTGACGCTTTGGACACCGATGCGCCATTGAGCGCTGATGCAGGGTGATCTTTAACATCATTGTGACCGGGGCACACTCCACGCGGCCTTCCCTGTCCTCCCTGCGGCCTGGCCTTTTTTGACCGGCGGGGTTGTGGCCGGGTGGGAGGGGTACTTAAGAGGGCCTCGAAGTTGACTGGGCATAAACGCCGCTAGACCCCCACCCCGGTTTGTTGGGTATGTGTCTTTGTGGAGTGCCCCCCGCTTGACATAAGTTTTTTATGTGTGTTGGTATTGAAAAGGATAGTTCAGGGGGGTGGGGTTGGTGGGGAGTACGGGAGGCCTCCTCCTCTGTTGTTCTTCCTCCCTCCATTGCCTGTCTAAGACAGGGGGGGAGGATGGTTAGGACTGGGGGGATAGAGGTGGGGGGCTGGGACGACGTATATTGGTTTGGGTATAGTATCTTAGGGGGGGGGGGTCGGATGACCTGGGGGGGGGGTCGGGAGGAAATAGGACCTGGTGGGGGTGGCTGAGTTTAGGGTAATTCACCTGGGAAAAACAAGGGGGGGGGCCCTGCTCACATCCTACGTGTCTCATGGGTATGAGGGGGAGAGTATGCAAGGGGGGGGGAATGGGCGATGGGTTAGGGAGGGGGGGAGGGGAAGGGGGGTTGGGGAGAGTATGGGGATGGGGGAGGTGGGGGAGGCAGGTGGGAGGGGGGATAGGGTGGAGAGGGAAGGGGTAAGGATCGTATGCACTCCTTTGAACCTTTGTACATGGTATACTACCTTCTCTCTGCTTGGAGGGGAGTCTCCGGCTGGGGGAGTCCCCCTTGTCAACCTGAAGCTGCTTTTTTGGAGGGCTTTTAGATACTGCTTAGCATTTGGATTTGGTAGCAGAATACGGGGGGTTTCAGGCTGGGGGAGCCCCTCTACGATGTTCAGTTTTTCACCTGAAGTGGAGTCTTGACACTGCCCCTTTGACCTGAGAGTTATTACCTGGAATGTCTGCGGACTGGGCAGCCCCATTAAAAGATATAAGGTACTCCAGGCATTAGCCCGAAATGGTTGTGACATTGCCCTATTACAAGAAACCCACCAGACGGCAGAGGAGCATCGCAAACTTTGTAGAGCCTGGGTAGGGCAGGTTTGGGGATCCCCGGCTATAGGGAATAGGGGGGGGGGGGTTGTCCTCTTGGTTCATAAGAAAATTCGCTTTGTGGCCAAGACTGTCGTAGCAGATGCAGTGGGTCGCTCCTTATTTGTCCATGGCCATCTGGAAGGGAAACTGGTGACATTTGGGACCCTTTATGGACCCAATGTCTGCGACCCGGAGTTTTACAACGCCTCGGCCTCCAGGTTGGAGCAGCTCCCTGAGTGTCCCTGGATCCTGGGGGGAGACTTTAACGGGGTATTGGACGTAGAATTGGATACCTCCCGAGGGGGGGGACTGAGGGGGCAGGAGATGTCTTCTCGGCTGCTACAGCGCTTCTGTAAGAGGCTAGATGTAATTGATCCATGGCGCCTGTTGCACTCTACTGAGAAAGATTTTACGCATCAATCACGGGCGCATGGTACTAGCGCCCGTATAGACTATCTGTTTATATCTAGGCAGCTGTTTGCTCGCACAGAGGCCGCTCAGATTGGGCCCCTGGAGATCTTGGACCACGCCTTGGTGTGGCTGGACTTGAACTGGGGGGCTGACCCCGATAGGACGCGAATATGGCGGTTTCCCTTGGGGTTATATTACGACATGCAATTTCGACACTTTTTGCGTCAAAGATGGACTGAATTTGCTAGCGACCACTTGGTCCATGAGGATGACCCGGAATTGATCTGGGAAACGGCAAAAGTAGTCCTTAGGGGAGATATCATAGGTTATGCCGCACGGAAGCGCCGGATTCTAGCGGAACGTATTATTGCATTAGAACATCAGGTCACTAAACTTCGGCGTCAGTGTGCCCAACATCCATCAGTCGAGAATAAGAAGCGTTTTTGGGAGGCTCAAGTAGACCTTAACGAGCTTCTACATCAGAAAGCCAAGAAATCCCTTAGTTATTACCGTTACCGACTACATTGTCATGGTGACAAACCTGGGAAATTACTAGCTCGCTGCTTGAAGGGAAAGAGGGGTTCCACTTTGGTGGCGGGGCTCCGCGATGATCAAGGTACCGTATATAAGAGCAGTGGGGGTATTGCCAAGGTGTTTCGCGGTTTCTTCCAGACCTTATACGCGGCGGAGCCTGGTTCTACCGCGACCTTGCCAGATTATTTACGGGAACTGAATTTGCCGCGGCTCACGGAGGCGCAGAGGGAGACGCTGGACCAGCCCCTTACTGTTCAGGAGATCCAATCGGTCATTTCCGCTGCCACTTGTTGTAAGGCCCCGGGACCGGATGGGTTCGGTGCTGAATTCTACAAGATACTGGGTGACTGTGTCAGCCCAGTGTTGAGGGCGGTGTTTGATGTGCGGCGAGATCAGGGGGCCTTTCGCTGGGGGCAAAACTGTGCCCATATTACCTTGATTCCCAAACCAGGTAAGGACCCGATGCTGGCCGCTTCTTATCGACCTATTTCCCTCATTAATTTTGATTTGAAGGTTCTTGCAAAGGTTCTGGCCCTACGGCTGGCTGAAGTACTGGGGACCCTCATTCATGGGGCACAGGTAGGCTTTGTTAAGGGGAGATATTCGGTTCGGAACATCCGCAAGATATTGGCCTCCCTGGAATGGGTGCATACTAGACAGATACCCTCACTGCTCATTAGCTTCGATGCCGAGAAGGCCTTTGATAGGGTAAACTGGCAATTCCTATGGGCACTGTTGCCCTGTTACGGCATCGGGGACACCTTTAGTCGAATGGTGCGGAGTCTGTATGTTGAGCCGATGGCAGGAATTCTGTGCAACGGCGTGCTCTCAGACAGTTTCCCGCTGGAGAGGGGGACACGCCAGGGCTGCCCCCTCTCCCCGTTGTTATTTGTCCTTTCATTGGACCCCGTGATCCGTACAATCGTGAACTCGGGTGCGATTTCGGGGGTGAAGATGGGCTCGCAAGATTTTGTTATCTCGGCGTTTGCAGACGACCTGTTAGTCCATGTGACCTCCCCGGTTACTTCTCTCCCGAACCTGCTAGAGGAATTTGGGCGATATGGGGCCATGGCAGGGTTTCGCATTAATTATGAGAAATCCGAGGCGTTGGATACCCTGGGGCTTCTTCGTGGACCTTGGGGGGGCCCCTTCCCTCTCCGGTGGGCGGAAGAGGAGTTTGTTTATCTGGGTATAGTGCTACCCCGTCAACCCCACAGGCTATATAAGTGTAACTTGGCCCGCATCTTGCGGTCTCTGACTGTACAGTTACAGGTCTGGGAGTCCCTTCCCTTGTCCCTGTCGGGGAGAATTGCAGCGATACAGATGGTTCTCTTGCCCCGCATTCTATACTGGTTGCAGACTTTGCCCGTCTGGATCTTGCGTCGGGACCTACGCCGGATAGAGGCCTTACTCAGGGGGTTTCTGTGGCAAGGGAAGAGGGCCCGGATACCGTGGGGTCGGCTATTGGGGAAATGGAAGGACGGGGGTATGGGCCTACCCGACCTGAAGTTATATGCTTTAGCGTGCCAGGCGCGACATGTGGGAGACTGGTTAGGGGGCAGAGATGATTATACGGCTCGGGAGGTGGAGGAGAGCTTAGTGGCCCCGTGGACTCTTTTGGGGGTTCTCCACGGGAAGTACAGTGATCTGCCGGAGGCGATCCGGAGGAGTGCCTTGGTGGATTCGGTTCGACGGACATGGCAACAGCTCAATAAATACTGGCTGGCGCCCTGGGATGTTTCCAGCTGGTTGCCTCTTCGAGGGAACATTCAGTTCCTCCCGGGGTCTGACTCTGCGGTGTTTAAAGATTGGTGGGCACGTGGGATACAGATGGTGGGACACTTGGTGGACGCCTCGGGGTGCTGTAAATCTTTTCTGGCCTTAAGCAGGGAGTATGACTTACCGACTCGACACTGTTTTGCTTACATACAAGCCTCCCACTATGTGGCCTCATTACCGAGGGAGGCGTTGCATGTTGATCGCTCGGCCCAGATCTTGGAATTTTTTGGGTTGGGGGAGGATGATCCCCCCTCTATCTCCCAACTGAAACGCCGGTTGGAGTGCTACCGGATGCGTCCGGATTATCGAGGTGTGGAATTGGCTTGGGCCGCTGAGTTGGGAGAAGAGGTCGCCCCGGGGTTGGTAAGTAAAGCTTTGAAGCGAATTGTCTGGTTGACGCAGGGGGCCCATTGGAGGGAGCTCCAATTTAAGTGTGTAACTAGAGTTCACTTCTCCCCACGACGGGCATATCGTAGCCGGCTGGATACGGATGGTAGTTGTCCTCGCTGTTCCGAACCTCTTGCGACTTTGTCGCACATGTGGTGGGGTTGCCGCAGGGTGCGACCTTATTGGACTAGGATTCGGGACTTTCTTAGTCGGCTGCTGCAGCAGCGGGTTCGATGGACTGGCCTCTTTGTGGTTTTAGATCAGCTGGCACTCCCTGGGCCTACGAAGGCAGGCGAACGCATGCTCCTGCGTAAGGCATGTCTGGTGGGTAAAGGGCCAATTCTTAGGTTGTGGAGAGAGCGCCAATCGCCCACTTTTAGTGAATGGCGAAATAGTTTTCACAGCCTGATGCTGATGGAGCGCTGGTTCGCAAGGGGCAGTGTCAAGCGCTGGACAGTGTTCCTGTCCACCTGGGAGCCTTATATTCAGCAGCTAGGGCCTCGGTGCCGTAACGAAATCCTTCAGATGGGGTGCTGACGGAGGTGAGGGGAGAGCGGGTGAGCAGTTGATTTTACCCTTATCCTTACTCTGACTTGGTGTTTGATGGAGTGCGGGGGAGGGGTAGTTGGGAGGGTGGGTGGGTGGGGGGGGGAGTATTTGATAAAATGCCACCTGTTTTCTTTTTTGCTGTTGCTTCCGGAGGGGATAAGAGTACACCCCTTGTGGAAGGTCTGTTTATTGTACTTTGTGGTTGATATGTATTGGTGGATATAAATAAAGTATTAAAAAAAAAAAATGTACCAAAACCCTTTTAAGAGCTCCCAGGCAGAGAGCTGTAATTTAAAAAGCCACAAACTCTTACCTTAGGAATGCCTCAACAGTGCAGGGCTCTGAAGCCTTTTATGCAGGCCTCAGCTGCTCTCAGTTCTTTCACAGGCTAATCAGGCCCACTTACTCCTGATGAGATGTCAGTGGCTTCAAAGGGCTGAGAAAGATACTAAAGCAGAGTTTTAAACCTACCCCACCAAAGAAAATAGTTCCCCTTTTAAACTAAAGCACCAAAAAGAATGTAACTTTGTTTTAAAAATGTACTAAAACCCTTTGAAGAGTTCCCAGGCAGAGAGCTGTAATTTAAAAAGCCACAAACTCTTACCTTTGCTTGAAATGTATAGTCCGTGTTAGGAGCTTAAAATCTAGTCAAGACAGAAAACACAGTAGCTGTAGACAGAGGATACATCTAGGGGGAATGGTAAGGAAACACAAAGGACATCAGGTGAGTCAAGATCCGAATGCGACAACGAAGAGGTGAGCTTTCAGCCTAGATTTGAAAAGGGTCAGAGACTACCTCTACTTCAGAAAGTATGTAAAGCCTGGCTTTTCTCCCAAGCCTTTAATGATTGTTGTGACTGACTTTTGATTCACTCATACTGCTTCAGGACCAACTTCCTGCACGCCCCTGAAACTGTGACCAGATCTACATATACTATTCAACGGAGTATATATTTTACACTCAGTTTGGTTTCCCATTTGTGTTTGTCCGTATGCCCGTGTCTTTGTCTGTCCCCTCTTCTGCCTAATGGAATGTTTCATCATAAGGTGCCAACATTGCAAGGATCCTATTAATGTCATGAATGTTCTACCGCGTTGCCTTTTGTGGTACATCATTTGTACTGGGCAGACATAATGAGTATCCTGCCTATCAAGGTATGTCCTTTATATCCCACTGCCTTGCATCATACTTCTGTGATTAGAATGTTCTATTGTGCTGCTTTAGGTGTCTATTATCGACATTGTATCCTAATGGTATCTCAGTGTTCTGTCTATTCTGCTGACATGGTGGTCGTTTTGCTTTTGCAAGTTGTCTGTTGTACACTACCTAGGATGAATCTCTTCATAAAGGTGGTTAATACATCCTAAATAATAAATAAATATTACATCAGCCCCAGGTTGGGCTTGCAGGATGGCAAGAGGGGATGTAAAAGATCTCTGAGGCGGTGAGAGAGGGGAACAGTGCTGTATGTGACTGAGAGCATGCAGGAGTGGGAGGAGTAGGGCACTTTTTTGTGCTGATGGAGGAGAGGGAACAGACTGTGACTCACCTGCAGGAGAAGAGGAGAAGAAACCTGACTGGAGGGAATGGGAGGAAGAGAGTAAAGAGAGACAGTGTTTTTATACAAAAAAGCTAAACGTTCAGGGGTATGTTTCCTAAGCTGCGCTACTTGTTAACACCACTGAGGGGTATATTTGCAAAGCAATGGGAGCGGCCTCTGTGCAATATCGGAGCCGCTCCGATATTGCACGGAGGCCAATACTGCTGCTTTGTAGACATACCTCTGAAAGTGTACGCTATCGGCCCTTGTTAGCAGCACAGCTATTTTCTGTGCTATTTGCAGAAAGCACTATAGCTCCAAGAGTGGGCAGAATAGGAGTGAAGAGCGAGCATGTCTGCAATGCACGGTTACTGCGGGTGCAAACGGGGCAGGATGGGGTGAAGAGTGAGCATGTCTGCAATGCACGGTTACTGCAGGTGCAAACGGGGCAGGATGGGGTGAAGAGTGAGCATGTCTGCAATGCACGGTTACTGCAGGTGCAAACGGGGCAGGATGGGGTGAAGAGTGAGCATGTCTGCAAAGCACGGTTACCGTGGGTGCGAACGGGGCAGGATGAGGTGAAGAGTGAGTATGTCTGCAAAGCATGGTTACTGCGGGTGCGAACGGGGCAGGCTAGGGGGCAAAGGGTGAGCATGTCTGCAATGCACAGTTACTGTGGGTGCAAACAGGGCAAGATGGGGTGAAGAGTGAGCATGTCTGCAATGCACAGTTACTGCGGGTGCAAATGGGGCAGGGTGGGGTGAAGAGTGAGCATGTCTGCAATGCACGGTTACTGCGGGTGCAAATGGGGCAGGATGGGGTGAAGAGTGAGCATGTCTGCAATGCACGGTTACTGTGGGTGCAAACAGGGCAGGATGGGATGAAGAGTGAGCATGTCTGCAATGCACGGTTACTGCGGGTACAAACGGGGCAGGGTGGGGTGAAGAGTGAGCATGTCTGCAATGCACGGTTACTGCGGGTGCAAACGGGGCAGGATGAGGTGAAGCGTGAGCATGTCTGCAAAGCATGGTTACTGCGGGTGCGAACGGGGCAGGCTAGGGGGCAAAGGGTGAGCATGTCTGCAATGCACAGTTACTGTGGGTGCAAACGGGGCAGGATGGGGTGAAGAGTGAGCATGTCTGCAATGCACGGTTACTGCGGGTGCAAACGGGACAGGATGAGGTGAAGAGTGAGCATGTCTGCAAAGCATGGTTACTGCGGGTGCGAACGGGGCAGGCTAGGGGGCAAAGGGTGAGCATGTCTGCAATGCACAGTTACTGTGGGTGCAAACGGGGCAGGATGGGGTGAAGAGTGAGCATGTCTGCAATGCACGGTTACTGCGGGTGCAAACGGCAGGATGGGGTGAAGAGTGAGCATGTCTGCAATGCACGATTACTGCGGGTGCAAACGGGGCATGGTGGGGTGAAGAGTGAGCATGTCTGCAATGCACGGTTACTGCGGGTGCAAACGGGTCAGGATGAGGTGAAGAGTGAGCATGTCTGCAAAGCATGGTTACTGCGGGTGCGAACGGGGCAGGCTAGGGGGCAAAGGGTGAGCATGTCTGCAATGCACAGTTACTGTGGGTGCAAACGGGGCAGGATGGGGTGAAGAGTGAGCATGTCTGCAAAGCACGGTTATTGCAGGTGCGAACGGGGCAGGCTAGGGGGCAAAGGGTGAGCATGTCTGCAATGCATGGTTATTGCGGGTGCAAACGGGGCAAGATGGAGTGAAGAGTGAGCATGTCTGCAATGCACAGTTACTGCGGGTGCAAATGGGGTAGGGTGGGGTGAAGAGTGAGCATGTCTGCAATGCACGGTTACTGCGGGTGCAAATGGGGCAGGATGGGGTGAAGAGTGAGCATGTCTGCAATGCACGGTTACTGCGGGTGCAAATGGGGCAGGATGGGGTGAAGAGTGAGCATGTCTGCAATGCACGATTACTGCGGGTGCAAACGGGGCATGGTGGGGTGAAGAGTGAGCATGTCTGCAATGCACGGTTACTGCGGGTGCAAACGGGTCAGGATGAGGTGAAGAGTGAGCATGTCTGCAAAGCATGGTTACTGCGGGTGCGAACGGGGCAGGCTAGGGGGCAAAGGGTGAGCATGTCTGCAATGCACAGTTACTGTGGGTGCAAACGGGGCAGGATGGGGTGAAGAGTGAGCATGTCTGCAAAGCACGGTTATTGCAGGTGCGAACGGGGCAGGCTAGGGGGCAAAGGGTGAGCATGTCTGCAATGCATGGTTATTGCAGGTGCAAACGGGGCAAGATGGAGTGAAGAGTGAGCATGTCTGCAATGCACAGTTACTGCGGGTGCAAATGGGGTAGGGTGGGGTGAAGAGTGAGCATGTCTGCAATGCACGGTTACTGCGGGTGCAAATGGGGCAGGATGGGGTGAAGAGTGAGCATGTCTGCAATGCACGGTTACTGCGGGTGCAAATGGGGCAGGATGGGGTGAAGAGTGAGCATGTCTGCAATGCACGGTTACTGCGGGTGCAAACGGGGCAGGATGGGGTGAAGAGTGAGCATGTCTACACAGCACTATTGTCACTATAATGCTGTGTTAGCTGCAAAAGCCTAGTGCAGTTTTGTAAAGTTGGCCCTTATTTTAAAAACTGAAAACGTCAAAACCCCCACAAGAAGTCTGAAATTGCAAATGATATTAAAAGCGTGTGCTTCATGGATCGGGATTGCATGCATGCAGGGCCGGATTTACCTATACGCCCATTACGCCATGGCGTAGGGCCCACAGCTGGCAAGGGCCCACAAAAATCGAACAAATTAGCTTTTTTTTAAAATAAAAATTTTAAAAAAAACTGCTGGCTGCCGCCGCGGGGCCCCCTCTGCTGCCGCGGCAGCATGGACTGACCCGTGGGGCCCCCTCTGCAAGCTGAATCAATCGGTCCGTCCGTCCCTCCCTCCCTCCGTGCAGGCTTTGAGAGGCGCGAAGGGAGAGTGTCTCCCTCGCGTCTCTGTTAAGCCCGCAGGGGCTGATGGGAAATTTCCAGTCTGGATCTCAGCCTGCGCACGGTGTGGATACCGGACAGCTCCCTGCGGGCTTAACAGAGACGCGAGGGAGACACTCTCCCTTCGTGCCTCTCAAAGCCTGCACGGAGGGAGGGAGGGAGGGACGGACGGACCGATTGATTCAGCTTGCAGAGGGGGCCCCGCGGGTCAGTCCATGCTGCCGCGGCAGCAGAGGGGGCCCCGCGGCGGCAGCCAGCAGTTTTTTTTTTTAAATTAAATTTTAGTTTAGGCCGATGGGGGGGGGGGGGGTTAGGACTGCTAATGGGCTATTGGGGGGGCTGGGGCTGGGACTGGAAATGGGCTGGGGGGTTAAGGCTGGAGGTGGGCTGATGGGGTTAGGACTGGTAATGGGCTGGGGGCGGTTGGGGGGGTTAGAACTGGTAATGGGCTATGGGGGGGGTTAAGACTGGTAATGGGCTGTTGGCTGATGGGCGCTGTCTGGTAATGGGCTATGGGGGGGCTAGGACTGGAAATGGGCTGGGGGGGTTAAGACTGGAGGTGGGCTGATGGGGTTAGGACTGCTAATGGGCTGTGGGCTGTTGGGGGGGTTTAGAACTGGTAATGGGCTATGGGGGGGGTTAAGACTGGTAATGGGCTGTGGGCTGATGGGGGGCTAGGACTGGTATTGGGTTGGGGGGTTGCTAGGACTGGAAATGGGCTGATGCAGGGACTAGAAGGGAATGGATGCTGGTTGAGGCTGGAACTAGAAGGGAGCTGATGTTGGGGGAGGATTAGAATGGGATGGGGCTGGAAGAGTAAAATGGAGAAGGGAAAAATATTTTGTGTGGGAGGGATAAAAAATCTACAATTGGCCGGGTATTGGGAGAGTAAGTGGGGATTGAGGATGGAGGGGTAAAATTTGAGTGGATGAAATAGGAATGAGGAAAGAGCAAAAGGAGAAAGATTAGTATGTTAAAGCAGATGTAGAGAGAGAATGAAAAAAAAACTAGAAGAGAGAAGAAAGGACAAATGGACAGCAGACGATGGAGAGTTAGCAGAAGACACGAAGAAACCAGAAGAAAGTGGCTGGAGCAATTGCAGCTGAAAAAAATGCACAAAAGGTAGAAAAATATCTCTTTATTTTGAATTTATTAATTGGAATATGTCAGCTCTGGTAAATGTGCATCATTAACTCTGCGCTTTGTTTAGTACAAGAGCAAATTAATGTATAGTTTTATTTCTACAGTGTTGTACATTCCAAGTTTGGCTTATGGGATTCTCAGTTTAATTATTGTCTTCCTGATCTAAATTGTGATTCCTTGTTTGGTGATGGTCTATGTTCTGCATGTGTAACTGAGCTGAGGTGTTCTGTTTATATAATTCCTATTTGACATTGCCACTTGTTCTCTTTCCCCAGTAGGTCATGTATTGTTGTTCTCTGAAATGTATTGGTTTAATATTTGCAGTGTTGCCTTTTGATTGGTAGAGTATGGTGCTTTGTGAGTCCTGGTAGTGCTGTTAGGATACGGCGGGTTTGCTATGGGTTCTAAATGGGCAGTGTTTGTAGTAGTTCCTAATGTGTCTGGCAGTTGGCACTGGATTATAGTAATGTAGAAATCTTTTAGTCTTTCTTTATCCATACACTCATTAAGAGGCACGTTTACTAAAAGTTAGTATATGGTAACATTATGCAAATATTTATGCAAATGAGGCCCCTTATGCAAATGAGGCCCCGCACCCCCCTTGGGCCGCCCCTGCTGGGGGCCCACAATTTTTGTTGGCGTAGGGCCTCACTCAAGGTAAATCCGGCCCTGCATGCATGTGTAACAGTTGCTCAGTGTGTAGCTTTACTTATTTGCATTGAGCTCGCTTCTTTCCAGTCATAGTTCAAGGCGAGTTACGTTCAGGGACTGTAGATATTTTCCTATCCCCGGAGTGCTTATAATCTAAGGGCCCAATATTCATTGGTGGCAATGGCTAGCCACAGCCGCTGAACTTAAGACCAAGGTCATATCTGGCCACCAGCATTGAACAGCATGGAATATCCGAGTCAACTGCATAGTGCTGAAGCTACCCAGGCAGTGGCAATATTCACTTGCTGCCCAGTTAGCTTTGGCAGCGAACGTTAGTAGTCTTTCACCAGCGAGGGTAAAGGGACAGCGGCTGAATATTGCAGCTGCTCGGTTATCCCCGGGTGCTGCCCTGAAATGCCCTTACGCTAGCCAGCTAGCCTTGGGGCGACTAGTGGCGACACCTGCAGATATTCTGCAACACTAAGCACGATTACGTGGTAGGCAGGCCTGCTAACTGTGTTAACCGTGCTGAATATCGGGCCCTAAGTTTGTACCTGAGGCAAATGTGGGCTTGAGAAGAGTTCCAGGGTGGGTGGTCATGTCTTTGTGTAACCCAGATCTGAAGCTCCCCTCCCATGCCGCTCATACTGTGAGATGTAGTAGCTGTCATCCATGGGACAGCAGCTTTCAAACAGAGGGATCAGGAGAGATGGGGGCAGGTTTGGGCTGTGGGCATGAGCAGAGCATCCACTTCTTTCTCATCCTAAGCAACGCCACAAGCTCAGATGCTTTGCCCGCTTTTGGTTGCTCCTTATCTTCTTGGAGGACCTCGTCATCCTCTCTGCTGTGTTGTAAGGTGTGGGCACCTCGCTGTAAGGTAACCACACGTCCCTTTGAATCAGCCTATCAAATCAAAATAAAAATTTGGACATGTGCCACTTGATGATGCTTCTTCTATCTCTTTCCTCTTAGTAACCAAGGATTCACGGCTTTTGTTCTTTCCCTTCTTTGATTCTGCTACTGTTTTAGCCTCCATCACCCATCTCAGGAAGGTGTTCCATGCATCCACTGTGTTTTCTTCAACTGCTGAGTTGGCTTTAAGGGATTCCTGGTGTCCGTTGTCTTGAAAAGATGCACTTCCAAGGCCAACCCCTTCAAAGTCGATCAGAAATCAACTAGGGCCATCTGCTCATTCCCTCTTTCTCTGGATCCCAGTTGCATCACCTGTGTGACCAGAAATGGAGTCTTCTGTACCAAGATGGTCTTGTCAAACCCTAGCAGTAGCTTTAATCTTCCAGTGCTCAACTAAAGCAGCCAGAAGAATGCCTGAGCCTGTTCCATTTCGCATCTGCAGACCATGTTGGGTGTGGTGATGATACAACTCATTCGGCAGGGAAGAAATTCAGTTGGTAAAATCCTGTAAGTGGCAGAGCTAAGACGGGCACAACATGCATTTCGCTGAGTGCCCTGGGTGCTGCTTTGCATGGGAGCGGCTGTTCTCTGGAGTGTAGGACTTCACAAACCACTACTAATGCTTTCTAATTTGAAAAACTCAAAGCACTCACATTTGGTCTTTATTTCCCAAACTTCATTTGTTTAATAAATAAATCCACACAACCCGCTGTGCACTGCTTTCAGGGATTATTAGGCTGGTTCAGATTTCACATGCTAAGGATTTAGTACAGGCTGAAAGCTTTTAAATTAATACTCGGTGAGCGTTGTTGCCAATAAATCATTGCCAGAATGATTATCCCAGAGCACTCAACTGCCACAACGTTATCATTCATATTATTTCAGCTTTCTTGGCTGAATCATTGTCTGTGTTTTTAATAAACAGCCTCCGAAGTGAATTTACAGTAGATGGCAAACCGTCAGACATGAGTGGAGCCCTTGGGCAAAGGACACTTCTGGTATTGCCAGTGCTGGTTTATAGGGGATTAGCACTCGGAGCTGTCCGGTATCCACACCGTGCGCAGGCTGAGATCCAGACTGGAAGGTAGCACAGCTGCCGGCATCGTTCTCTTCTCCAAGCACTATTCCAAGCTATGGCTTCAGTACCGATCCGGAGAATGCTTGAGCTGTAGAAAGTTAACCAAAGAAACTCCCCTCACAACTACCCCTTCACCCCACTCCCCAAAGCCGTATCAAGGACAGGGCAATGGATGTGGTCTGTGGCGGGTGCCGAAATGCCTGGAAGAAACAGCCAGTGGGCCTGGAGCGGAGGCAGCATGGCAAGCCGGCAAAGACGTTGAGGCATGTTTGCTGCATGCTGTGAGGGGATGCGTCCACACGGGGTGCCCACTGGCTACTGCTGCCACTCACGAGACCAATGCAATAAACTGTGCAGTAAAACAGTCTACTGAGCTTCAGCCACAGCGCTCCAACATGCAAGCTGAAAGAACGTCTACTTTCAATGCACTCAACCTTTGCATGCAATTTACTGCGGCATTAAGAAATGCATGTCAGCATAAAAACCAGTGCACACTTGCATGATAACATTTTTTATTATTTATTTATTAAAATTTCTTATATACCGCACTATTCGACATCAGCGCGGTTTACATTAAAACAGAAGGACCAGAACAACAGGCTGTTTGGTTTTACAGAGAACATGCAATGGTTATCTGCATCGCTGCTGGTGGTGATTGACAGGAGCACACTTTACCTGGCAGCCTGCACCAGAGAGCCTCTGAGGCTATTGCACCCCGCACGGGGCAGTAATATTCCTTAAGGAGTCTTCATTCATAACTATCTGGACTTTTTCTCTGTTATAACCCACCATTGCCCTTTGCAGTGACAGATTTATGTAGGACTTGTGCAGCTTAACTCTGACCAATAGGTGTCAGCATTGCAGACTAACAGAGATTCCCTACAGGACCCCCATAGAATGGAAGCTGGGCCCAGAATCTCTACAGCATTATGCATGGGAGCAGATCAGCGTTTTTAGTATTTGAAGTGTGGCATGAGTGAAGACTGCATCAGGTTGCAGAGTGTCGTCGATCTGTGTGTGATTTCCATTTGCTCATTACCCTAGAAGTCTGCAGAATACCTCATTCTCCTTATGAGGGGAACGAGAGTGTTTTGATTTCTCGGCTGTGGGTTACCATCTCAGGTGTTTGTGAAAGCAGCGATTGCACAAAAAGAAGCACAATGGGCTTGAAAGCATAATCTCCAGGAACAAGCAGGAATAAGTCCTCACATATGGGTACGTTGGTACCGACGGAGCCCACGCGGGAAAGCTCCCCAGCTTCCCAGAAGGAAAGCTTTTGGGGCCTCCCACTGCGCATGCGCGCTGCCTTCCCACCTTCCTGACCAACTCTCCTCAGTTCTTCTTTTTCCGCGGAGCCAGCAGGTCGTGTTCCTGACACCGCTGAAGAAGTTGTTATTTTAATTTGTTTCTTTGGCCGCGTGTCTGCCTTCCCCGATTCCGAACCGGTACCGCCGGTCTTTTTTCCTTTATTTCTTTAAAAAAAAAAAATATATATATCTTATTTTTCTCCACTTGGTGTGTTTGTCCTGTGAGGCCTCTAGGCCTTCACAGAATTCTCCCTCATGGAGAAACCAGCCTCTGGTTTTAAAAAATGCACCAAGTGTAGCGGTACTATATCAGTCACAGACAGCCATGAATGGTGTCTTAAATGTTTGGGGCCTGACCATTCCATTCCGGATTGCCCATCCTGTTCTTTGATGTCTAAACGTGGCTTACAAAACCGGGCAGCCAAGTTTCACATGCTGTTTTCTACAGATACTCCAGCATCGACATCTTCCAGGTCTTCCTCTCCTGATGGATCTCCAGTTAACCTGCTCTCACTGAAATACTGTTAAGTGGTGTTATAGCTTCTCATCCATCCTGTAAGCTCCAGTTAACCTGCTCTCACTGAAATACTGTTAAGTGGTGTTATAGCTTCTCATCCATCCTGTAAGCTCCAGTTAACCTGCTCTCACTGAAATACTGTTAAGTGGTGTTATAGCTTCTCATCCATCCTGTAAGCTCCAGTTAACCTGCTCTCACTGAAATACTGTTAAGTAGTGTTATAGCTTCTCATCCATCCTGTAAGCTCCAGTTAACCTGCTCTCACTGAAATACTGTTAAGTGGTGTTATAGCTTCTCATCCATCCTGTAAGCTCCAGTTAACCTGCTCTCACTGAAATACTGTTAAGTGGTGTTATAGCTTCTCATCCATCCTGTAAGCTCCAGTTAACCTGCTATCACTGAAATAATGTTAAGAGTGTTATAGCTTCTCATCCATCCGTAAGCTCCAGTTTACCTGTTATTATTATTATTAAATTATAATACACTCTTATTCATCCACACATACATTATGGCCTTACCCTACATTATAACATTTACGTTCTACCTTATCACTATAGGAATATGTAATGTTACCAGCCTACACACTAGCCACAATAGAATACCAACAATCCACAATTACAGAAGAAAATGGACAGATACACCCTTCTTCAAATCTAGAGATTCTACCCAAACTTCCCACCATCATCTTCTACTCATCTCATTACAAAACAACACAAAAAAGAAACAAGAAGGAAATCCAATTCCCCAACATCTGAAATGTGCATTGATAAATGCCCGATCTGTGCGCAAGAAATGGCCTATCATCTCTGACTTAATATCACTACACAACCTTGACTTACTCCTAATCACTGAGACTTGGCTTTCTTGTGATGACAATGTATTAATCAACCAATTCCTGCCTTCCAATTTCTCCTTACATACATGTCATAGAAATGGCAAGAGAGGAGGTGGTGTTCTAGCCATCTTCAAATCTGACCTCCATTTCAACCTTAAGGAAGCAACAAGTTCAACACTCCTAGATACTATCTCAATAGTAAATAATTGTTTTTCCTTCACTCTACTGTACCGCGCTCCTTCATCCAATTCAGATTCACTATCAATGATAATTGACTTAGCCTCCAACTCACAGAACCCCCATATAACAAGTTGGGTTCTAGGAGACTTCAATCTACCATCTCTCCAAGACTCCCATGTAACAGCTTTTCTTGAAGCTTTACAGGTTTTAGGGTTTAATCAATTAATTAAAGATCCAACCCTTGTTAAAGGTGGCATATTAGACCTAATATTTACAACTGAAACAACTGTCAACTCACCATCCATCTTGGATCTATCAATCAACCCAGTTCCATGGTCAGATCACAAACTAATTATATTCAAGGTTCCCCTTCCCAGATGTAACCAAAAGGAAGACAATGGAGTGAATGGCATTACCAGTCCCACCCTGAGAAGATTTAAGCCATTTGACAAAGACTTAATCCTAAAAACAACACTTCCACTAAACAACTTACCAGAGTGCAGCCTTGATGATTTAGTTTCTAATTGGAATAATACGCTCAGTTCAATTGCCACATGTCCATCGACTAACAAATCTCAAAGCAAACGACACTCTGCTATCTGGTATTCATCTGAGCTGAAAGCCTCTCGCACAACCCTAAGGAAACTTGAGAGACGATGGCGACGCTCACACTCAGAAGTAGACAGAACTGCATATATCCTACATCTCACATCTCATCGCACAGCGGTTACTGACTCAATGAGACATTACCATGCGGTCACGTTAAAAAGATCTCTAAACAAGCCTCATGACCTGTTTGCCATAGTTAAGCGTTTGACAAATGAACCTGCTTCGCAACTCAAATACGAAATCCACCCTCAATTATTTGCTAACTATCTACAATCCAAAATTTGCCAAACTGACAATATCTCAGCTCCTAACATAGTTCTAGATCCAGTAGATCAAACTCTACTTACTAGCTTCTCAATACCACCTAAACGACAAATCGAGGACACCATTGCTAGCTTAAACATGACCACCGCTCATACTGATCCATGCCCTGCATTCTGGATCAAAGATTTACGAGCTGACCTCAGTCCCATCATATCCAGACTCATGATTCAATCATTTACAACAGGAACTTTCCCACGTATCCTTAAGCAAACATCCATAAGGCCATTACTATAAAACAACAAGCTCGACCCTCTTAAACCAGAATCATATAGACCAATAGCAAGCATTCCTTTACTAGCAAAAATATTGGAAAAAGAAGTACAAAAACAAATTCAGGATCATATTGAAATTAACGCTCCACTAGACCCATGCCAGCACGGCTTCAGAGAATCCCACGGTGTGGAAACGCTTCTAACTACACTGTTCAGCAGCTTATTATCAGGCATTGATAACATCCGCCAAGGGTTTGTCCTTGTCTTCCTAGATATCGCAGCCGCTTTCAATTCTGTGAGCCATGAACGCCTCCTAGAACGTCTCAAAGGGAAGGGAATTACCGATAAAGCACTCGAGTGGTGTAAATCCTACCTTTCGGACAGATGGCAACAGGTACGATCCAACGATACTTCATCAGATCAGTTTCATCAAAAACAAGGTGTCCCTCAAGGCTCCTCCCTCTCCGCCCTTATGTTCAATATATACATGCAGCCTATATGCAACCTGATACGATCCTTTAGAGTCAACTGCATGATATACGCGGATGATGTACTATTATATTTTCCTTTTACAACAGAGAACCCCGACCTCACTCCTTTAACAAACTGCATAAATGAAGTATCCAACTGGCTACAATCTCAAAATCTAAGGATCCAACACAAAAAACCAGAGGTGTTATTCATTACACGGAACCAAAATTTCACTGCTCCGTCCTTTTTGAAAGTAAAGGATGCTAACCTCCAGACCAAGACCACCATCAGATACCTTGGTGTCACTTTAGACCAGAACTTGGATATGAAAGCACACATAGGAAATATTGTAAGAGCAGTATACCACAAAATACGTTCCCTTAGACATCTACGATCCTTGCTAGAGCCAGACGATTTTAGAACCATCTATCAGGCGCTAATCATACCTCATTTTGATTATGCGAACTCAATATTACAAGGTCTCCCTCAAGCCACATTACATCCACTTCAATTGGCAATGAATGCTGCAGCAAGAGTCCTTCATGGAGCATCCCGGAAAGAACATATTTCACCTATTCTAAAACATCTTCATTGGCTCCCGATACGAAATAGACTCACTTTCAAAACTTTACTAATTACATTCAAAGCCATCAAAGAGCTCTCATCTGCATCATTATCAGATATGATCCAAACAACACCCCTCAATAGGGATAGAAGGTCAGTATCACTCAATTCTCTGTTAGTCCCTAAATCAATAACACAATACACCAAAACTACTACTGACAGGGCTTTCTTTTTCTGTGCACCAAGGTGTTGGAACAGCCTTCCTCAAAACATCCGATCAATACCAGACCTTTTGCAGTTTCGAAAAGCTTTCAAACACTACCTTTTCCTCTTGTCTTATCCATTAAACAATCCAGATAACACAACCTACCCACAGACCTTCCAAACATACAAATTCAATACAGACACCCCACAGACCTCCCATACACAATACTGAAGCCAGGATGAGATCATGTCTGTTATATTAATTAATTACCCTGTTATCCGAGTTGTATTTCCTGTTTTTTCTGTAAACACAAAGTACCGTTGAATTGTGTAACTCCTTGTTTATTGTAAACCGCGCTGATGCTGAATAGTGCGGTATATAAGAGACTATAAATAAATAAATAATAAATCTCAGGTAACCAAACATTCCTCTGGCAGGTCCTCAAAGGGCAAATCTCCCTCTAAGTATCGAGATACCCCCGGGCTTGACCCTGAGGACCCTGCCCCAGCCAAACAACCCCGGCGGGAAGCTCTGGCTTCCAAAGCTCCTCCTATGGGGTTACAGGTTGACATCGATGGCACGGCCTCGACCAATCACCTGTTAGACTGCTCTGGGGTACCGGCTCAATCTTCCGGTACCGACATCCAGACAGTCGTGGCGTCTATGGATCATACAGTTCAATCCATGCAGCAGGCCATTTTGGCTTTTATTAAAGCTGCGACGCCCTCGGTACCGCACCCAGCGGTACCGACTCCGGTTCCGATACCGGTACCCAGGGCATCCACATCGACCAGGATACCGATTCCGGTTCCCGGTTCCGGGGTTTTTCCCGATACCGATCCGGTTCCGGGTACCCCCGATGTCGATACCGGTCGATACGCTTATCGATCCCTGGAAGCAAACAGACGATACTTCGAGTCTTCTGATGATTCTGATTCATCAGATGACTCTGCTGAAGTATCCCTTACTCTACCTGAGGAGCCCTCTTCTCCAAAGAGGAGAATGTCTCCTCCAGAGGATTTGTCCTTTCAAGACTTCATCATTGAAGTAGCTAAAGGTCTCTCTATTTCAGTAACCTCTGAAAAAGAACCTAGAGCAAAAAAATTAGATATTTTAGGATACTCTAAAGTTCCCAAAGAGGCAGTCACCTTGCCCATTCATGAAATTCTTCAAGAACACATGATGGACTTATGGGAGACTCCTCTCACCCTATCTCCACATTCTCGTCGTTTGGACACCATGTATCGTGTCCCTCCTTCTCCTGGTTTTCAAAAACCTCAGCTCCCTCACCACTCTATTGTGGTGCAGTCAGCTATGAAAAGGATAAAGAGTACCAAAAGACACTCTTCTACTCCAGGAAGAGAATGTAGGACTTTGGATGCTTTTGGTAGAAAAATCTTCCAAGCAAGTATGCTTATTGCCAGAATCAATTCATACAGCCTCTATATGGGCATGTTTCTGAAGGAGATTGCATTGAAAATATGCCATTTTCTCCCCTTTATCCCAGAGGATAGAAAGGAGGAGTTCCTTCTTTTGCTAAAGCATACCCAAGATATTTCAAAGTTCTCCAATAGAGCAGCCTTTGACTCCTTTGAGGGTGCTAGCAGAGCATCAGGTATTGCCATAGCGGCTAGAGAACTTAACCTTTCTGGCTCTAAAACATCCAGAGCCTCTCACCATTCCAGGAAGGTTAACTCACTTTGCTCCCAGATGGGAGCAAATCACATCAGAACAGTGGACCCTCTCTATCATCAGAGAGGGCTACAAACTAAATTTCTCCAGCCTTCCTCCCCATACCATGGTGAGGTGTTTCAATTCTCCCCCATCTCTCCTAGACCTGTTGGGTCAGGAGGTGACCACTCTTCTTGCCCAAAGGGCAATAGAAGAGGTTCCTCTTCTTCAACAGGGGTCAGGTTTTTACTCCCCTTATTTTCTCATTCCCAAGAAAACAGGGGGTACAGACCCATTCTGGATCTCAGAGAATGGAACAAATTCCTATGCAAGGAGAAATTCAAGATGCTTTCTCTAGGTACTCTTCTTCCATACCTACAGAGTCAGGATTGGCTTTGTTCTCTAGATCTCAAGGATGCGTACTGTGGTACCGCAGAGCCTATTCATGGAGAAAAAAGGGTTTTAAATCCTGAAAAAAGATTTTATCATCAGCTGCAATATTATGAGGAGCCCAATAGAGGGAGCAGGAGTGACCTTCCAAGGCCCAGAGAACTGCACCTCAGAGCTGATGAGGTAATGCAACCTAACAGCCAATGGAGAAAAGGGGGAGTTCCCCTGAAGAAAGGCTGGGAACTTGAAAAGGAGGAGCTAGGACAAGTTAGAGAGAGATCAGGGAGAGAGAGACCAAGGGGAGGCATACCAAGGAAGGCCTACCAAAAGGAGGCATATCAAGAAGAGGCTTATCAAGGAAAAGCAGACCACGGAGAGTCACACCACAGAGAGCTTCTGGAAAGGAACCAAGAAGGAGAGCACCATAAGGAGTGTCCAGAGCACCGGAGAGGAAGGAGTTCCTGGCAGGAGGGCATAGTGAATCCGAGGCCACAGAGTTCCAGGAGTCCTTGGTTGAGAGGTACTGGAAAGAAAGGCACAAGGGGAGAAATAAACCCCAGAGTTTGGTGTGAAGAACCGGCAGCAGTAAATGCTAGACACAGTAAGCATTATCTGAGCCAGGATGAAGTCTTTGCTGCAAATGGTAATATTCCTTATTCAAATGGTAAAAGGTGTGAATGTGAGAGAGTGGTGACTCTGCATGAAGGCCAGCTGGAGTGTGAAAAGCCTGCTGCTCAAGACAGGCTGAACTACAGCAGGACCAGGCCGTGGGACTCAACTAAACAAGGTAAAATACCTTTTTATTCTGATAAGCAATATAAGTTAAGAAGAAAGGAAACACAAGATACTGGAGTATATCCTCCCTATCAAACTGTTGGTGAAACAGGGCACAAGCCCTTGGTAAAAAGACTGTATAACATAAGGCAGCCTGCAAGGGGAAGTAACTGCCATAACAAACACTCACATGGGCGCGGCCCTGACTTGAATGCTGAACATTGGAAGCTAGTAAATGTGTTATATGAGAAACCTCAGTACACTCCTCAAGAGTTTACTGACACTGATTCACAGCTGTCTGATACTCAGCCCATGCAGGTGGAATTCAACGAAGACCCATCTGAAACCCCGATGGACTGTAGCTACTGTCAGGCAGGTAGCCTAAGGTCTGTGCATGAAACATAAAACAGTGAACAGTAACGAATGCCTGTAAAGTTTGTTTATGCCAAGTACTGTGAAGCAACAGTTAAACAAAGCAAGTGTGAATATATTTTCTTTTTGTTACCTGGAGCAAGGTTTCTTTCAGTTGGTTGAAGTAGTCTCCCATAACTGGAACCATTGTGCTTAAAGGGAAATAAAGCCTTATTTTCCCTACATTCTGGCTATTGTGTTCTCTTGAACTTTGGCCCCCGGAAGGTCCTGGGAACATTACCAAGACCTCTTACAGAAGGACCAAATTCAAAATATATAAAAACTCTCGTGTTCATCTGACCTGTCCATACCAACCTTGGCCTCTGGGGCGGCAGCATGACAGTACACACATATACTCATCCATCCATCCCACAGAAAGTTCCTACGGTTTCTGTTCCAGGGAAAACATTTCCAATACAGAGTACTTCCCTTCGGTCTAGCCTCTGCTCCAAGGGTATTTACCAAATGCATGGCAATAGTAGCTGCATTTCTACGCGCCCTGGGAATTTTTGTCTTCCCATACCTGGACGACTGGCTCATCCGAGCTCCATCTCAGTCCGAGGCTCAGACTTCCCTGGATCGCACCAGACGCATTCTGCAGTATCTGGGACTTGTGATCAATCTGCCAAAGTCTCAACTCACCCCTACTCAATCCCTGGAATTCATAGGGGCCTGGTTGGATACCACCACTGCAAAGGCCTATCTTCCTCAGGCCCGTTGCCAACGTCTAGTGCACTTGGCCTCCCAGACTCAGTCCAGAAGCCACTTGACTGCCAGGGAGATGCTACAACTATTAGGCCACATGGCCTCCACAGTACATGTGGTGCCTTATGCTCACCTACATATGAGAGCAGCTCAATGGACTTTGTCCACCCAGTGGACTCAAGCATCAGGAGCTCTCTCAGACCAAATAGCAAACTCCAAACGTCTCTTTTGGTCTCTCCAATGGTGGATGTCCACTCAAAATCTGTTGTTGGGGGCCCCCTTTCAACCATTGTTGCCCCAAGCAACCCTCACAACAGATGCCTCCCAAACAGGTTGGGGAGCTCATCTTCAAGATCTCTCCACTCAGGGCACTTGGTCTCCACAGGAGACCACCCTTCATATCAACCACTTGGAACTTCGAGCAATCTTTCTAGCTCTCAGAGTTTTTCATACCCTCCTCAGCAACATGACAGTCCTTATTCATACGGACAATCAAGTAGCCATGTTTTACATAAACAAACAAGGAGGAACTGGCTCTCTGTCGCTTTGCAATGAAGCTCTAAGATTATGGGCCTTCGCCAGAGAGCATCAAATCCATCTCCTGGCAGTATATCTTCCAGGAATCCAAAACTCTTGGGCAGACAGACTGAGTCGAGTTCTGCTTCCACACGAATGGTCCCTGCACATGGATCAGGTACTCTGAATCTTCCAGAAATGGGGAACCCCGGACATAGACCTCTTTGCAAGTCCGTGGAATGCCAAACTTCCCCGGTTCTGTTCCAGAATTCCGTGTCAGGGAGTTCAGGCCAAGGATGCCTTCCTCCTTCATTGGGGTCAGGCCTTCCTGTATGCCTTTCCACCCATTCCTTTGATTCCCAAGACTCTGTTCAAACTTCAAAGGGATCAAGGGTCCATGATCCTCATAGCTCCACGCTGGCCACGCCAAGTGTGGTACCCTCTACTTCTGCATCTCTCCCAAGCCCCCTCCCTGGACTTGGGAGCGGCTCCAGACCTTCTGTCTCAGGAGGAGGGGACTTTGTGGCACCCAAACCCCAAGTCCCTTCACCTCAGAGCTTGGTTACTGAAGGCCTAGACCTTCAACACTTCAATCTTTCGCAGCAAGTGAAGGATATCCTCCATGCCTCTAGGAAACCTTCCACTAGGCGTTCTTACGCTTTTAAATGGAAAAGATTTTCCATTTGGTGTGCTCAAAAGGGTCTTAACCCTCTAGCACTCCCTTTGAATTCTCTTTTGGAATATCTCCTGCATCTCTCCAATGCAGGACTCAAAACGAATTCAGTAAGAGTCCATTTGAGTGCTATTACAGCATCCCTTAAGCCCATCAATGGACAACCTGTTTCCTCTCATCCTCTTATTGCAAGATTCATGAGAGGCCTAACCTTAACTAAACCTCCCATTCGACCTCCTCCGGTGGCATGGGACTTAAACTTGGTTCTTGGTCAGCTTATGAAGCCACCCTTTGAACCCTTAGCCACTACCTCCTTGAAATTTCTTTCCTGGAAGGTTATTTTTCTTATTGCAGTCACCTCAGCTCGCCGTATCAGTGAACTGCAAGCTCTAGTGGCTAATCCACCTTATACAAGGTTCCATCATGATAAGGTGGTCCTTAGGACCAATCCCCACTTTATGCCTAAAGTGGTCTCCCCTTTTCATCTTAATCAAGAGGTATATTTACCTGTCTTTTTTCCAGCTCCTCATGCATCTAGTGCAGAGAGGAACCTTCATACTCTAGATTGTAAAAGAGCTCTTGCCTTTTACCTCCACAGGACACAGCAACATCGAAAGTCTTCTCAGCTTTTTGTTGCTTTTGATCCTTCTCATTTAGGACTTCCAGTCTCCAAAAGAACACTCTCCAATTGGATTGCTCAGTGTATCTCTTTTGCTTACCAGAGTAAGAACTTTTCTCTGGAAGACCATGTCACCGCTCATAATGTGAGGGCCATGGCCACCTCTATGGCTCATCTAAACTCTGTGTCCATTGACCAGATCTGTCGAGCAGCCACCTGGGCCTCGGTTCATACCTTTACAGCCCATTACTGTTTGGACAAGGACTCCCGCCGGGATGCCTTGTTTGGTCAGGCTGTCCTCAGACACCTGTTCCATTCTTGAACAACTCCAGCCCACCTTCCCTGAATGGATGCCTGAGATCCATAGGAAAATGAGGAACCTTTCAGGGTCTCATACCCTTGAGGGGATCTCCCGGGCATCTTAGCTAGGGAGTCCCCATATGTGAGGACTTATTCCTGCTTGTTCCACAGGTGATCTCTGGGAACAGCAGGAATTAGTCCTCACAACCCACCCACCTCCCCTAGGAGTTGTATCTCTCTCTCTTTCCTTTCCTCTCTCTATTGTCTCAGCTTTAAACTCGAACTGAGGAGAGTTGGTCAGGAAGGCGGGAAGGCAGCGCGCATGCGCAGTGGGAGGCCCCAAAAGCTTTCCTTCTGGGAAGCTGGGGAGCTTTCCTGCGCGGGCTCCGTCGGTACCGATGTACCCATATGTGAGGACTAATTCCTGCTGTTCCCAGAGATCACCTGTTACAGGTAAGTAACTGTGCTTTACTGAGGTTTGTGAGTTTGATTTTATAGGCACGCTGTCTTAGGCATCTCAGAACAGGCAGAATCTGCATGATTTCAAAGGACATCGGGCTCAGTCTTATAAACCCTATGTGGTATACTGTACAGAGTGACAGGACATTCATTAAAAACAAGAAAAAATAGTTAATTCATTAATGAGTGGAGGCGTACTACTAATCATTTTCATAGTGCTACAAGGCATACGCGGCGCTGTATAGAGACATATAAGAGACAGTCCCTGCTCATCAGAGCTTACAGTCTAGTCAAGACAGACAGCACAACAACTGGAGCCTAGGATCTATCTAGGGGAATGGTAGGGAAACACATAGCAAGTGAACAGGAGCCTACGCGGATCAGGATCCAAAAGCAGCCTTGAAAAGGTAAGTTTTTAACCTGCATTTGAACGGGGCCACAGATGGAGCCTAATAATTAACTCGGCAGGCTGAGAACTACAGACTCGAGGTCCCCATCCCTCTGCAGTTCCTTGTGGTCTTGAGCAAGTTACTTAACATTGCCTCAGGAAAGCACCTACCACACTTGAATATAAGTCGCCTTTAGCTACTCCTGAAAAAAGCACGAGCGAAATCCCTTCTCTTTCATCTGCCTCTCCCGGCATGCAATGAAAATATAAAATCACCTCAGTTATTTATAAAGGCAAAAGAGTGACTGCAGCCTTGCAGGATTTGTTGTTTTTTTCAGGGAAGCTGGAGGTATAGTGTATTTTTCAATTGTTTTTATTCTTTCTGACCCAATAGAAGTTGGAAAGAATTATATTAAAGGAGTCTGTCTGGGAGCAAAATAACTCTCCAAAAATTTAATGGAACTGGCTGAAACTTCACATATGGCAAAAAAAAAAAAAAAAACAGGTAAAAAGACACATTGAACTCAAAAATGGGCCAAATCGGACTGGAGGTTCTACAGCTATACGGTAAGCCTCCCCAAAATGGCCCAATGCATTTCTATGGGAGAAGGCGTTCCAGCTTTTACGACTACTATACTATTAATCATTTATATAACGCTACAAGGCGTGCACAGCGCTGCACAAGAACATATAGAAGACGGGCCCTGCTCATTAGAGCTTACAATCTAATCAAGACAGGCAGTACAATATATGAGAAACAAGGGGTTCAAATAGGGAAAGGAGAACAAGGGATTAGAATCCAAAAGCAGCCTCAAAGAGGTGAGCTTTTGGCATGGACTTGAAGAGGGGGTGAGATGAGACCTGCTGTATAGATTCAGGAAGTCTGTTCTATTCTTGAATTTTATTATTGCAATTAATAAAAGGAACAATTACAGTGAGGGGCAGGATTTGACTCCTCCCTCTTTTGAATGATTGCTCCGACAAAAAGATATTATTAGGAGGCTCTCTTCATTGCTTCAGGGTTTGTTGTTTGGGTCTTTATCTGCCGTCATATACTATGTTACTTTGTCCCTCACCCGGTTTGCAGCTTGTCATGCTGTGAGGGCTTGTGTGCATCAGTGATGTTGAGGGCTAAGCGATTGGTAGTTTAACTACTGGCAGGGTCTCCCAAGATAGACAGGTCTCAGCGGAGGTGCCAGAACAAGACAAACCACCTATCTGGGCAGCAGCAGAATGGGACAGTATTGGCGGCGGAGGATCACATTTCAGTGACGATGGCAACAACACTAAACTTAAACTGCGCAAAAGGCCTGGCGATCTACTTCCGTATCGTGCCATGAAAAACCAATGAATAGTTACAACAAAACAAATTGCACTATTGTGCTGGAAAATGAGACCCCCAGGTCAGAAGGCACTCAACTGGCTACTGGGGAAGAGCTGAAGACTTTTCAGAGTAAAGCCAGCATTTATGATGTGGTTGGATCAAAGCCCTCAGACATCTGACTGCTGATATAGCTGCGCATGAAATGAGAATCAGAAGCTGTAAAGATGTCTTACACATTGGAACATGGAACGTACGAAGCATGAACCAAGGGAAGTTGGAGGTGGTCAAGAATGAAATGGAACGTGTACAGCTTGATCTGTTGGGTGTCAGCGAACTGAAATGGACTGGCATCGGGCACTTTGCATCAGATGATCACATGGTCTACTATGCTGGAAATGAAAGACAAAGAAGAAATTGTGTTGCATTTATAATTAAGAAGAAACTTGTAAGAAATGTAATGAAATACAATGCAGTCAGCGAACGCTTAATCTCTATTCGTCTACGAGGAATGCCTATCAACACATCTATAATTCAAGTATATGCCCCAACAACAGCTGCAGAAGAGGATGAAATTGATGAGTTCTATGAACAAGTACAAGCTGAAATGGACAGAACATGCAAACAGGATATTCTGGTAGTCATGGGTGACTGGAACGCAAAAGTTGGCAACAAAGAAGAAGGCAAAATGGTTGGAAAATATGGACTTGGCAACAGAAATGAAGCTGGAGAAAGACTGATAGAATTCTGCAAGAGCAACAAACTATTAATCTCAAACACCTTCTTCCAGCAACACAAGCGGCGACTGTACACATGGACTTCACCCAGTGGATTGTACAAAAATCAAATTGACTACATCTATGGAAGTCAACGATGAAAAAGCTCTATGACATCAACAAAGACAAAACCTGGAGCTGACTGTGGTACAGATCACCAACTACTAGTAATACAAACTCAAGCTAAAGTTGAAAAAGAGCAAGCCACTTATGAATGTAGCAAAATATGACCTTGAGAATATACCACTGGAATTTAAAGACTGCCTGAGAAATTGATTTGCTGCTTTAAATACAAATGACAGCGCTCCAGAAGAGTTATGGAATGACATCAAGAAGGTTGTGTTGGAAGAAAGCGAGAAGTCTCTACAAAAGGCGAAAAAGCAAAAACTGCCAAAATAGATGACGGAAGAAACTCTGAAAATTGCCCAGAAACTCAGAGAAGCTAAAGCCAGAGAAGAAAGAGAGGCAATCGCAGAACTCAGAGATTTCCAACATGCAGCAAGACAGGACAAGGAAAAGTACTACAATGACACATGCAAGGAAATAGAAGCAGAAACTATTAGAGGAAGAACAAGATCGGCTTTCCTAAAGCTAAGAGAGTTAAATAAAAAGTTCCAGACTCAAATTGGAATGTTACAAGATGCTCAAGGATCCATGTTGAATGATGGTGAGAAGATCAAGAAAAGGTGGAAAGAATATACAGCGTTTTTATTTTATTTGGAGTGGAGGAGTGGCCTAGTGGTTGGGGCAAGGTACTTCAGGCTGGAAGGTTGGGGGTTCAAATCCCACTAGAGGACAGCAATCTTGGACTGGAAGGACTGGGGTTTCTAATCCCACAGGTGCTCTTTGTGGTCTTGGGCAAGCCACTTAACCCTCCATAGCCCATGTTCCCTGTAAAATAGTTATCTCCAAGTTATAATGCCCTGTTCAATGTAATTTCAGTTTGTTCAATGTAAACCACACTGATGCAGAATAGCACAGTATGTAAGAGAATATAAATACATTTATATGATAAAGATCAAGTGGACCAACAGCCATTTCAACCTGTACCTTATGATCCGGAACCATTGGTGATGAAAGAAGAAGTCGAAGCAGCATTGAAAGCCTTATCAAAGAACAAAGCACCTGGCATTGATGGCATTCCCATAGAAGTATTACAACAACCTGATGCAACTGTTACTATACTTACAAGGCTCTGCCAGGAAATTTGGACGATAACATCATGGCCAACTGACTGGAAAGGATCTGTGTTTATACCAATACTAAAGAAAGGTGATCCAACTGACTGTGGAATTTATCACACAATTGCTCTGATCCCACATGCCAGCAAGATACTGCTGAAGATTATTGAACAGAGACTACAACCATACCTGAACGAGAATTACCTGAAGTGCAAGCAGGGTTCAGGAAAGGGTGAGGAACGAGAGACATCATCGCGGATGTGAGATGGATTCTTGAAAAGACTAAAGAATACCAAAAGGATATCTATTTGTGCTTTATTGACTACAGCAAGGCTTTTGACTGTGTAAACCATGAGAAACTCTGGGCCACATTAAGAAGCATGGGTATACCAGAACACCTGATCGTACTCTTGCCCAATCTGTACATTGATCAAGCAGCAACAGTTGGAACGGAACAAGGAGAAACAGAATGGTTTAAAATCAGCAAAGGTGCACAACAAGGCTTCATACCTTCCCCCTACCTGTTTAATTTATATGCAGAACAAATCATCAGAGAAGCAGAACTGTATGAATATATCAGATGTGTGAAGATTGGTGGAATATTCATCAACAACCTTCGCTATGCTGATGATACCACATTACTGGCTGAAAGTGAAGATGATCTGAAACATTTGCTTCTCAAGATCAAGGAACATAGTCTTAAAATGGGCCTGCACCTTAATGTAAAGAAGACAAAGATCATGACAACTGGCAAAATTGCGTAATTACTCACCTATAACAGGTGTTCTCTGGGGACAGCAGGAATCAGTCCTCACATATGGGTGACGTTGGTACCAACGGAGCCCTCACTGAAGCATCCCTCAGCTTTCAAAGAAAGCCTTTGGGAGATGCCACCATGCATGCATAGTCCCCTTCCTGCCCAAGGGTGCCATCTTGCTCAGTCAGATGACATAGCTAAAAGACAACAAAAATAAAAGATGGTAAAGGAGCAACTCCAAGGGGAGGAGGGAGGGTTGTGAGGACTGATTTCTGCTGTCCCCGGAGAACACCTGTTACAGGTGAGTAACTACACTTTCTCTGGGAACAAGCAGGAAGTCAGTCCTCAAATATGGGACTCCCCAGCTACAGGCTACTGAGAACCCATAGCAAAAATAGGGGTTCCCTCATGGGAAGCTGCAAGCAGCAGCAATTTAGTCTGTGTACACAGACCACAGTAGGACCCCTGTGTCCGATGAACCAATACTCCGGTAGCCTGAACACAGAAGAGTCGGAGAGTAGGAGTTGCCTAAATCCTGAAAAGGTTACAGAGCACAGTCTGGCCGAAGAGACTGTCCCGTCGGGACTTTCTTTCCAGGCAGTAATGGGCTGCAAAGATATGGACTGAAGACCAGGTGGCGGCCCGGCAGATGTCCACCATTGGGACGGAGTGCAAGTTTGCCACCAAAGCCACCATGGCCCTGACACAGTGCGCCATGATGCGGCCTTCCAGTGGGATCCTCACCTGCTCATAAGTGAGAGCGATACAGTCTGCCCCCATGTGGACAGCGTACGCTTGGTCACCGCCTCCCCCAACCTACTGGAGATGAAAAGCTGAGAGGCTTTGCGGTGGCCCTGAGTGCCTTGAATATAGAAGGACAGAGCCCTAAGAACATAAGATATGCCATACTGGATGAGACCAAGGTCCATCAAGCCCACTATCCTGTTTCCAAAAGTGGCCAATCTAGGTCATAAGTACCTAGCAGTTTCCCAAAAAGACCCAGGTTCCACAATGCTTGTATTGGGTCAAGCAGTGATATCCCAGGTCCCTTTTAATAATAGAAACATAGAAATATGACGACAGAAAAAGACCACATGGCCTATCTAGTCTGTCCTTCCATAACTACAACAGTCCCCTTTTTACCTTTAGAGATCCTCTGTGTTTGTCCCATGCTTTTTTGAATTCAGTTACTGTCCTCATCTCTACCACCTCCACTGGGAGACTATTCCACGGATCCACCACTCTTTCCGTAAAGAAATATTTCCGCATATCACTCCTGAATCGATCTCCCTTTACCCTCATCCCATGTCCCCTCGTAGCAGAACTTGCTTTCAATTGAAAGAGGCTCTCTCCCTGAACATTTATGCCACGGAGGTATTTAAACATCTCAATCATATCACCTCTATCCCGCCTTTCCTCTAAGGTGTACATATAAAGATCCTTTAGTCTGTCCTCATATGCTTTATAATGAAGACCACTAATCATTTTAGTAGCCACCCTCTGCACCGACTCCATCCTGTTCACATCCTTTTGAAGGTGCGGTCTCCAGAATTGCACACTATACTCCAAATGAGGTCGCACCAAAGACTTATACAGAGGCATTATCACCTCCTTTTCTCTGCTAGCCATTCCTCTCTGTATGCACCCAAGCATCCTTCTAGCTTTTGCCGTCGCCTTTTCTACCTGTTTAGCTACTTTAAGATCATCAGACACAACCACGCCTAGGTCCCGCTCTTCTTTAGTGGACAAAAGTACTTCACCCCCTATACTATATTGCTCCCTTGGATTGCTGCAGCCCAAATGCATGACCTTACATTTTTTAACATTAAATCCCAGGTGCCAAATTCTAGACCATTCTTCAAGCTTAGCTAGATCCCTCCTCATGTTTTCTACCCCTTCCTGGGTGTCTACTCTATTGCAGATTTTGGTATCATCCGCAAAGAGGCAAACCTTACCTGAAAGCCCTTCCGCTATATCACTAACAAAGATGTTAAAAAGAATCGGACCAAGGAGAGATCCCTGGGGCACACCACTGGTAACATCCCTCTCCTCAGAGTGAGCTCCATTTACTTGTACTCTTTGTCGCCTCCCACCCAACCAATTTCTATCCCAAGCAGTAACTTTAGGGTCCATCCCTAGGGTGCTCAGTTTGTTTATAAGTCGCCTGTGAGGAACAGTGTCAAAGGCTTTACTGAAATCTAAATACACCACATCTAGGGCTCTCCCTCGGTCCAACTTCCTGGTCACCCAGTCAAAGAAATCAATCAGATTTTTCTGACAAGACCTGCTTCTAGTGAATCCATGCTGCCTCGGATCCTGTAATCCGCTGGACTCCAGTAACCTCACTATTTTCTCATTCAGCAGTGTTTCCAATAATTTACTCACCACCGAAGTTAAACTAACCAGCCTGTAGTTTTCAACCACATCCTTACTTCCGCTTTTGTGTAAAGGCACCACATGAGCCTCTCTCCAGTCCTTTGGCACCACTCTCGACTCCAACGAGGCATTGAAAAGGTCAGTCAGTGGAGCTGCTCGAACGTCCCCAAGTTCCCTCAGTATTCTCGGGTGTATCCCATCCGGTCCCATCGCTTTGTCTACTTTAAGTTGAGATAGTTTCTCACGAACAGTCTTTTGAAAATTGTTCAAGATGTCCTTTGCTTCTGTTCCTATTTGTGGGTGTTTTCTGAGGTCCTGCTCCTGGTTCTTCATCTGTGAACACAGAACAAAAATATTTGTTAAGCAATTCCGCTTTATCCTTATCAGCTTCTACATATTCCTCCCTTTCACCCTTGAGTCTGAGAATACCACTCTTGCCCTTCCTCTTCTCACTAATATATCTGAAAAAGTCTTATCCCCCCATTTTATTGCATTGGCTATTTCCTCCTCCTTTTGAATCTTTGTCTTCTTTTCTACTTTGCTAGCTTCTCTAAGTTTTTCCAAATACAGATGGCTGTCTTCCTCTCTCTGTGATCTCTTGTATTTCATGAAGGCCTCCCTCTTTTTCTTCACTTTTTCAGCTACTTCTTTTAAAAACCATAGCGGTCTCATTTTCCTTTTACCTTTATTTACCATTTTAACAAAAAGGTTGGTTGCCCTTAAAATATCCCCTTTCAGTTTTTCCCACTGTTTTTCTACATCCCTCAGCTGTTCCCATGCAACTAACGACTCCCTGAGGTATTGGCCCATCTTCGTAAAGTTAGTCTTCCTAAAGTCTAAGATCCTCGCCTTTGAATGGATTCTAACAGCCCTAGTCCTAATACTGAACCACACCATCTGGTGATCACTGGATGCAAAATGATCTCCCACTACAACATCAGAAACACTTTCACCATTGGTAAGCACCAAGTCCAGTATGGCCCCTTCACGTGTGGGGTCTGTTACCAATTGCCTGAATAGTCCTCCCTGTAGAGAATCCAGGATCTCCTTACTTCTAGATGATACTGCAGCAGGAATGTGCCAATCAAGATCTGGCATATTGAAATCTCCTATCAGTAGCACTTACCCTTTCCTAGCAATGCTGTGTATGTCTTCAATTAACTCTCTGTCAACCTCTTCCTCTTGTGAGGGAGGTCTGTATATCACACCAATGTAAATAGATTTCTCTTTCCCTCTTTCTAGTTTAACCCACAATGCCTCCCCTCTCCCTTTTAAGCTCTGTAATTCCAAAGCTTTAATAGTAGTTTTTACATATAGTGCCACTCCTCCTCCCCTACTTCCTACCCTGTCCTTTCTGAATAAAGTATAGCCAGGTATAGTTACATCCCAATCATGGTTTTCTGTGAACCATGTTTCTGTAACTGCCACTAAATCCAAGTCAGCCACTCCCACCAAAGCTTCAATATCAGGGATCTTATTTCCCATGCTACGGGCATTTATACACACTGCTTTCCATATGTTACCCCTGTTACCCATTTCCATAAAGTTATTTAATGTATCACCTACCTGGGAGCTTTCACTTACCTGGGGGCTTTCTTCACCCATCCCCAACGAAACTAGTTTAAAGCCCTCTTCAGTAGATTAGCCAGTCTACTACTGAAGACGCATTGACCTTTCTTGGACAGATGGATGCCATCTCTGCTCTGCAACCCTTGGAACAGCATCCCATGGTCTAGGAAACCAAAACGCTCTCGATGACACCATCCACGCAGCCATGCATTCATCTCCAGGATGCGAGCCTCTCTGCCTTGGCCTTTACCCTCAACAGGGAGGACTGAAGAGAACACCACCTGTGCACCTAACTGCTTCACCCTCTGTCCCAGAGCCATGAAGTCACTTTTGATACGTTCCGAGGTATACCTGGCAGTATCATTTGTTCCAACATGGATTAGCAACATTGGGTAATAGTCAGTGGGCTTGATGAGTCTCGGCAAACTCTCTGGACATCGTCTGGTCGGCAGATGGACGCCTCAGTACCCCTCAGAAGAGAGTCTCCAACCACCACCACCCTTCGTTTCCTTGTGGTCACTGATTCTGCAACTTTGGGGTACTTGAGCGCTGGTTCTTCCCTTTCCAGGGATGCTTTCACCTCCTCCACTTCCAGGGCTGCATAATGGTTCTTCAATTCAAGGGCTGGAGAAGTTGGATTGGTGATTTTGCAGGCCCTGGTGACTTGTGTCCAACCATCGACATTCTGTTGGCACCCATCTTCTTCTGTGCTGGAGAGCTTGGTTGCTGCAAGCAGCATCTCATCAATGTACTTCTCACTGTCTTGAATGCTCCTCAGCCTCGCCTCCTCTTCTCTGATTTCCTCCACTTGTTTCCTCAGAGCTTCAGCATGCAGGCACCCTGCACATGGAACCAGTCCATCAACTGGCATTAGGACTTCTGTCTGGACCAAGGCAGAAGCTGTAACAGGGGCAACAGCTTTAGCGATACGATTTTTCCCAGCCATTGTTCTGTTCGTGGAGCTTAGGTATCTGTTAAAGCAAAAGAGAGAGAGATCTACCAAGTACCAGCCGGTTTCGCAGCTGTCCTTTCAGAGAAAAAGCAGTTAAATCTCCTTAATTATATTCAAAATGTGCTGGTCCAATTCTCTGTGCTTTGTCAAATGGGGAGGTGCCCTATAAAGCAACACTACTCGCTAGGGGTGGGTGGGAGTCGGGGTGGGTAGGGAGGGAACTAACACCTGATTAGGTGTTAGCAGTTCCCAAAGCTGAGGAGGTTACTGGAGTTCAACCACCTACTGTGCTCAAGGAAAGTCCCACTAAAGCACCAAAAAGAAAGTAACCTTGCTTTAAAAATGTACAAAAAACCCTTTTAAGAGCTCCCAGTCAGAGAGCTAACAATTTAATATAATAAAACAAACCCTTAAATCCTTACTGTTGGTTGATCTGGAGAGCTCCTGTAGGAAAGCCTGAACAGGGCAGGGCACTGGAGCCTTTTATGCAGGCCCTCAGCTGCTCACAGTTAATCAGGCCCACTAACTCCTGATTAGATGTTAGCAGTTCTCAAAGCTGAAGAGGTTACTGGAGTTCAACCACCTACTGTGCTCAAGGAAAGTCCCACTAAAGCACCAAAAAGAAAGTAACCTTGCTTTAAAAATGTACAAAAAACCCTTTTAAGAGCTCCCAGTCAGAGAGCTAACAATTTAATATAATAAAACAAACCCTTAAATCCTTACTGTTGGTTGATCTGGAGAGCTCCTGTAGTATGGTTTTTGGACCTTTCCTCCAGGAACTTGTCCAAACCTTTCTTAAACCCAGCTACACTAACAGCTTTTACCACATCCTCCAGTAACAATTTCCAGAGTTTGATTACACATTGAGTGAAAAAAATATTTTCTCTTATTAGTCTTAAATAGGTTACCCTGTAGCTTCATTGCATGTCCCCTAGTCTTTCTATATTCTAATGACGTAAACAGTCATAAGAACATAAGATATGTCATACTGGGTCAGACCAAGGTCCATCAAGCCCAGTATCCTGTTTCCAACAGTGGCCAATCTAGGTCATACGTACCTAGTAGTTTCCCCAAAAGACACTGGTTCCACAATGCTTGTACTGGGTCAAGCATTGATATCCTGGGTCCCTTCTTAATAATGGTTTATGGACCTTTCCTCCAGGAACTTGTCCAAACCTTTTTTAAACCCAGCTACACTAACAGCCTTTACTACATCCTCCAGTAACAAATTCCAGAGTTTGATTACACGTTGAGTGAAAAATATTTTCTTTTATTAGTCTTAAATAGTTTACCCTGTAGCTTCATTGCATGTCCCATAGTCTTTCTATATTCTGATAATGTAAACAATCGATCTACGTTTACCCGTTCCACTCCGTTCATTAATTTATATACTTCTATCATATCTCCCCTCAGCCGTCTCTTTTCCAGGTTAAAGAGCCCTAACCTTTTTAGCCTTTCTTCATAGGAGTATCCTTCCATCCCCTTCACCATTTTGTTGGCTCTTCTCTGAACCTTTTCTAATAACGCTATTTCCTTTTTAAGATATGGCGACCAGAATTGCGCACAATATTCAAGGTGCGGTCTCACCATGGAACGATATAGAGGCATTATAATATCTTTTGTTTTATTTTCCATTCCTTTCCTTATGATACCTAGCATTCTATTTGCTCTCTTGGCTGCCACTGCACACTGGGCTGAGGGTTTTAACATGTTATCCACAATGATGCCTAAATCATTTTCCTGGGTGGTTCTACGTTTACTCGTTCCACTCCATTCATTAATTTATAGACCTCTATCATATCTCCCCTCAGCCGTCTCTTTTCCCTCTTACAGTCCAAGGTGTGGAGGACCGTCTCCACCAGACTGGAGTGAGGTCTTGAAAAGAAGGTAGGGAGCACCACTTCCTGGTTGAGATGGAAGGGACCCAATACCTTTGGCAGGAATTTGGGGTGCCTGGTATAGGGCGCCTCCACCACAAGGGCCTGAAGCTCACTAACTCTGCGAGCAGAGGTAAGCGTGACCAGGAAAGCCACCTTCCAAGAGAGGAAGTGAAGATGGCAGGTAGCCAGAGATTTGAAGGGCGGTTGAGTGAGCTGCCCTAACACTTTGTTGAGGTCCCATTCGGTTGCTGAAAGGCAAACCAGGGGCTTCAATAAGAGCAGGCCCCGAAGAAAATGGGTCACCAATGGTTGGACCGAGAGGGGTTTACCATCCACTGGATGGTGGTTCGCCGCCAGGGTACGAAGGTACACTTGGATGGAGTTAGACTTGAGTGCAGACTGAGAGAAGTGGAGAAGGTACTTGTAACACCAGAGCCACTGGGCAGGAGAAAGGGTCAGCCCCATGTTCAGTGCCCCAAATGGAGAACCTGCGCCATTTGAGAGCGTAAGCCTTCCTAGTAAAGGCCTTGCGAGAGGCCAGCAGAATGCCTTCCACCTCAACTGGAAAGTTGAAAGGGTCCAGAGTCACCCTCTCAGCAGCCACGCTGTCAGCGACAGGGATTCCAGGTTGGGGTGCAGGAGAGAGCCCCCTCCTGAGATAGGAGTCCTCGGGCAGTCCCCAAGGGGGATGGGGGTCTCCACTGTCAACTATAGAAGCAGCGGGAACCACGGTTGCCTTGGCCACCGAGGAGCTATCAGGATGAGCCTGGCCTTGTTGCGGAGGGTCCTGAACAAGATAAGGTGTAAATGAAGCTTTCCAACCATAAGACCAGAAATGCGTCCACTGCCACCCTGGAGGGGTGGGCCTGCCGGGAGCAGAAGCGTGGCAACCAAAAGTTCTTCAGGCTGGTGAACAGGTCCATCACGGGCTGCCCCCAGAGCCGGAAAAGCTGACTGGCTACCCTCGGGTCCAGCTGCCACTCATGCAGCTGGAGAACTCTGCTGAGCCTGTTGGCCAACAGGTTATCGTGGCCTGGCAGATACACTGCCCGCAGGAGGATAACCTGTTGGATTGCATACAAGCAGAGGACCCTAGCCTCCTGACAAAGGGTATGAGACCCAGTGCCCCACCTGTTTGTTCACGTAGAACATCACCACCTGGTTGTCTGTCTGGACCAGCACCGACTGGTGACACAGGTGGTGACAGAAGACCTTCAGGGCTAGGAGTATAGCTCGGAGCTCTAGGAGGTTGATCTTCTGGGTCCTCTCACCTGGTGACCAGTTGCCCTGAGTGCAGAGATCTCCACAGTGGGCTCCCCAACCGAGCAGGAAGAAGTCCGTGGTGAGGACTCTTGAGCGGCTTGGGGCCTGAAAAGGCATGCCCACCTCGAGATGCTGGGCAGACTGCCACCAGATCAGTGAATCTGCCAATTGGCGGGTCACAGAAACTCTGTCTCGGAGGCGGCCCACGGCCTGAGATCACTGGTCCCGGAGACACCACTGCGCTGCCCTCATATGGAGATGAGTGTCGGGGTGACGTGGACCGTGGAGGTCATGTGTCTGAGGAGGCACAGGAGAAGCCGAGTGGGCACCGAGGGACGGTACTGTATGTTCCACGCCAGAGTCCTGAGATGATTGGTTAGGTCCCTGGGCAAGAAAGCCTTCGACTGGAGAGTGTCCATACACTGTTGGGAGGAGGTGAGACTTGGGGTAGTTTATGACAAAACCCAAGTGTTGAAGAACATGGATGGTGTGTGCGGTGGCCTGCTGCACCTCTAAGGCCATTCCTCCCTTTATGAGCCAGCTGTCCAGGTAGGGAAAGACGAGAATGGCGGCCATGACCACCAGGCATTTTGTGAAAACTCTTGGGGCGGAGGCTAGGCCAAAGGGGAACATCCTGTACTGAAAATGCCTGCCCCTCACTACAAACCACGGGTACTGCCTGTGGTTGGGATGGATGAGGATGTGGGTATAAGCATCCTTAAGATCTAAGGAAAAGGTGGTATATAAAACTGGTTAAATAAATAAATAAATAAGGAGCATAGCCAGTTTCCCTGCTGGAGGTATGGCAGCAATGATCCAAGGGAGAACATCTTGAACTTCTCCCTCACCAGGAATTTGTTGAGGTTGCACAGGTCGAGTGTTGTCTGACCATTTTATTCTCTGATCATGCTGGTCCCAATCTGAGGCTTCTGCTTTCATGTCTTCTCTTAGTTCTCTTTCTATGGTCTATGGTCCATCTGCCATTTCTTATCTCTTCTTTTGTTTTCTTCACTTCCTTCCATCAGCCTATTTCCAGTCTCAGTAACCCTCCCCAGTATCAGCCCCTTTCCACGCCTCACTCTCAGTACCTTCCAATGTCAACTTGCATTCCCATGACTGCTACTGGTGTCCATTCCCTTCCAGTCCCCCTCCTTCCCCACTTTCCAGTCCCTTCTAGTCTAAATACCATCGCAGGTATCAGCTCACTTCCACTCCCAGTGCCACCCCCACCCGTCAGCTCCCTTCCAGCCCCCTCCCCCCCAAATCAGCTCCCTTCCAGCCCCTTCCTTCCCCCGTGCCAGCTCCCTTCCTGCCCCCACCTCCTTCCCCATGTCAGCTTCTTTTCTGCCCCCTCCTTCCCTGGCAGACCCTCTCAGCATCCGCTCCCTTCCAGTCCCATTCTCCCATCCCCCGTATCACAAAACCAAACAAACAACATCAAAAAGAGCACCATCACTACTGGAATCCACACTATGGCACTCCCTCCCAACGAGCCTGAGAGCATTAGATGACCTTAAAGACTTCCGCAAAGACCTCAAAACATATTTATTTATAGAAACATATGAGCATCCAGGCAACATCCCATACCCAAACTGAAATACCACCTACCCCGCCAACTAAACACATACTCATCCTATCCACACACACAAGTTTATTATACCACGTTATTAAATACCCTCGTGTTAAATGTTACCTTTAATTGTACTGTCTAAATGCTGTTATGTAACTGTACTGTCTAAATGTTTACATGTACCCTAATGTTAATTGTAACCCTCCAATTGTGATGTTACGTAACCACTTTGATTGAAGGATAAGGTGGTATACAAGTCTGTCTAAATAAATAAATAAATCAACCCATTTGTAGCCGTAGCCCTAGCCCCTAGTTTTCTTCCAGGGCCAGCAGCTCTCTCCTCCCTTTCCCCCCCATCAGCCCAATTCCAGTGCTAACCTCCCTAATCAGCCCATTTCCAGCCCTAACTCCCCTGATCAGCCCATTTCCAATCCTAACCCCCTCATCAGCCCATTTTCAGTTTTAGCCCCCCCCATCAGCCCATTTCCAATCCTAGCCCCTCTATCAGCCCATTACCAGTCCTAACCCTCCCAACAGACTATTTCCAGTCTACCCCCCCCCCCCACCCGGGCAAGAGCACTGCAGTTGCCTGATCAGTGCCCCGGCTCACCTTTGCAGAGCCGTGAGAAGGAACAGTGTTTCCCTTCTTTTCTGCGGCTCTGTTAAAGTTGAACCGACCAGCGCTGAGGGTAAACGAGGCATTTCCTGTCTTGCACCGGTGGGCTCAACGCCGGCAGGCTCAACTTTAACAGAGCTGTGGGAAAGAAGGGAAACACTATTCTTTCTCATGGCTCTGAAAAGGTGAGCCGGGGCACTAGCCATGGTTCTTCCGGAGCAGCGGGGGGGGGGGGGGGGGGAGGGGGGGATGGGTTGTGGAATGGTTGATTCTGCTGCGCTGAGAAGCAGCAGCAGCAGTTTGTCCAGCCCCTTTTTTTACATTTTGAAGGCCGAGTGGGGCGGCCTTTTAGGGGGCATTTTTTGCTGCTCCCAAAAGATGTCGCTTGAGGCGACTGCCTCACTCGGCCTCATTATAAAGCCACCCCTGCTCGCCCATGTCCACCCCCACCTCATCCCCTGTCCTGCCCCTTGCTCCCAAAAAATAATTGCAGAGAGGGCAATGTGCAAGCTGAGCAAGCAAGATTGCTACACATCCTTAAACAGAAATTCCATACTAACAGAATACCCAGCATTGGTTGTACACACACACACACAGAATACATATAAGCCTTCATCAATAAATTAACACAAAACGAAAAGTAAAATATATAGACATAAATTAAACTAAAACCTTAGAAAGCCAGATGCTGCATGTATGCAACACAAGAAAAATAGAAATTAATTTCCCCTGTACTGCACAAAATAAAAGACAGCAGATGTCAGGATTGGCATTAGGAGGGATGCAACCTGGCAATTGCCCTGGACCCACAAGCCAGAGAGGGCGTCGGGTCTGTCAGAGACGGAAAAAGGCACAGCCTGCTAGTAGGCTTTAAGCAATGCAATGTGTGCCTTTAAGTCAATGCCCACTTCTGGCAACCCATGAGCTTCTGGGTTTTCTTGGCAGTGTGACTGGAAGCAGATTGCGGGCCTTAAATGGGAGCAGCCATGGTGATCGTGATTCTCCTTGACACCTGCCATGATCCCATATGCTACCTGAGCCCAATCCCGCAGCTTAACTTTTCTTTTTAAATTATGCTGCTGCTGCCCAGGGCTGTAGTCGGGCCCACTGCGGCTGCTGACAGCCCCGATCACAGCCCGAAGTTATCCTGCTGCATGCGTATAGCCAGACCTGGTAGAGCTGGTGCTAGGGTTTCTGGCGGCCCCTGCAACCTATAAATCAGTGCCCTCTCCATCATTATTATTTTGTTGGCTACATCCCACCCTCCTTTTTCCCAAAACTCCTGGGTGAACTCTTTTCATGTGATGCTAGCATTTCTCCTTCAAATCCAATGTAGTGAAAGGGCAAATGCCATCCTGAGGGATCAGCTCCTTCGAGTACCAGTGCCCCCTCCCTTCCAGCCCCCCCTGTTACCCAGTCACCTTCCAGTCCCATCTCAAGTGTCAGCTCCCTTCCAGCCCCTCCTCTCCCCATGTCAGCTCCCTTCCAGCCACCTCCTCCCCCCCATGTCACTTCGCTTCCAGTCCCCACTTCCACCCCTGTCAGCTCCCTTCTAGACCCCCCTGTTACCCAGCCACCTTCCAGTCCCATCCCAAGTGTCAGCTCCCTTCCAGCCTCTCTTCCCCCTGTCAATTCCCTTCCAGCCACCTCTCCCCACCTGTCAGCTCCTTTCCAGTCCCTCTCCAGTACCATCCCCAGTATCAGCTCCCTTCCAGCCTCCTCCTTCCCCCCGTGTCAGCTCCCTTCCAGCCACCTCCTTCCGCTCTCCCATGTTAGCTCCCTTCCAGCTTCCACTTCCCCCCATCAGCTTCCTTTCAATCCCCCTCCAGTACCATCCCCAGTATCAGCTCCATTCCAGCCTCCTCCTTCCCCCATGTCAGCTCCCTTCCAGCCACCTCCTTCCACCCCCCCATGTCAGCCCTCTTTCAGCCCCCACTTTCCCCGTCAGCTCCCTTCCAATCCCCCTCCAGTACCATCCCTGGTATCAGCTCCCTTCCAGCCTCCTCCTTCCCCCCCTGCCATGTCAGCTGCCTTCCAGCCCCTCCTTCCCTCCTGTCAGCTCCCTTCCAGTCCCCCTCAAGTACCATCCCCAGGTATCAGCTCTCTTCCAACCCTCACCTTCCCCCTGTCAGCTCCCTTTAGCCCCCACCTTCCCCCATGTCAGCAACTTTCCAGCCACCTCCAGTACCATCCTTAGGTATTATCACCCTTCCAGCCCTCACCTCCCCCCCCCCATCAGCTCCCTTTCAGTCCCTTCCAGTCCCCACCTTCCCCCCTGTCAGCTCCCTTCAAATCCTCCTCCAGTACTATCCCTGGTATCATCTCCCTTCCACCCACTTCCCCCTCCCCCGTATCAGCTCCCTTCCAGCCCCCTTCTTCCCCCTGTGTCAACTCCCTTCCAGCCACCTCCCCCCATGTCAGCTCCCTTCCAACCACCTGCTTCCCCATGTCAGCTCCCTTCCACCCCCCACCTTCCCCCTGTCAGCTCTCTTCCAGTCCCCCTCCAGTACCATCCCCAGTATCAGCTTCCTTCCAGCCCTTCCTCCCCCCATGTCAGCTCCTTTACATTCTCCTCCTCCCTCCCCTAGTGTCATCACCCTTCTAGTCCTCCTCCAATACCATCCCTAGGTATCAGCTCCCTTCCAGCCCCCACCTCCTCGGTGTCAGCTCCCTTCTAGCTCCTACCTTCCCCCCGTCAGCTCCCTTCCTGTCCCCCTCCAGTACTATCAGCTCCTTTTCAGTCCCCTCCTTCTTCTCTTCTCAGCTCCCTTCCATCCCCCATGTCAGCTCTCTCCTGTACCTTCTGTCATGGCTAGCTGCTCGCACCTCCCCACTCAGGGATTCATCACGTTTACCTGGCTTACCAGGTAGTGCCGGCTCTGGGCCCTGACAGCAGCGGCTCCTGCTTCTTACAGAGCTGCGACTGCGATAGCACTAATAATTTTAAATAAAAAGGAAACTGGTGCAGAGCTTCTGGGCCTATGGAACACTTGCTGCTGCATTCCGTCCTCAAAAGGAAGTTACGCTAGAAGGAGCAGGAGGTAGCAGCAGGGATTCCATAGGCTGGAAGGCTCCTTACTGGTTTTATTTTAAATTATTATCGCTATTGCAGCTGCGGCTCTATAAGATTGAGAAGCTGCGGCTGGATCGCAGGAGAGGGTGAGGCTGCGGGGGGCGTAAGAAGAGTGATGAAAAGCAGGATTTTGCTCTGGCCCCAAGACCAGGGGCTGCCAGAGCAAAAAACTGGCTTTTCAATGGCCAGTTTTATATCTCTGCCGGCAGCCGGCCTGGCCATATAAAAACTGGCCAGGCCGGCTAAATACCGGCTAGTTGGCAACCCTATTTGTGGGCCTCATGGAGAATCTTGCAGAAAATTGACTGAGGGGCTTCCTTGAAAGGTGTCTGCCCAGAGAATGGCAGGAAGGGGTGTTAAAGTGCACATACAGCTCGATGCAGCAAACTGTGCTGTGCTCTAGTGCAATGTTTTGCTAGAGATTTTCCCATGCTAGTCTTGCTTTCCGATGAACAGACCCATTGATCACGATCCCCCCCTGAATGTGATCTCCTCCAAACCTGCTAAGTCTTTCCTAGTGGCCCAGAAGCTTCTGTCCCATCTCCTCCCCCCCCCCCCCGAATCCCCCCTGGAAGAATCGGGGTCAGTTGACCCAGGATCTACCCTGGGAGAGTCACTCTAACATATAAGGCTATTTTTGCCTTATATGGCATAACGGCCCCACCCAGTGTATCCACACCACATGGAGCCAGGCACCACCATTTTTTAAGATGGCAGCGCAGGGTTGACAGTATGTGGGCATTGCTCTTATCTCTCTGACTGTTAAAGTACCAGAGAGGTCCTGATGTTTCCGGGGGAGGGTTCTGAGGGGGGGGGGGGGTAGTGGCCACTGGGCCATTAGGGTATTTTCTTGGCTGAGGGGGTGAGCGTACAGGTCACTGGACTATCAGGGTATTTTCTTGGTTTGAGAGGTGGGAGATAGGTACCACTGGGCCACCAGGGAAGACTTAGCAGGTTTAGGGGGGATCATGATCAGAGGAGGGGACACGATCAGGGGGTCTGGTCATCTGAGGTGAAGTGTGAAACTATGTTGGATCCAGAGGAATGGTCCCTGTCTGAGTCAGTCTTCCAACTGATGATGGACCATTGGGGCATGCCAGTGATGGATCTGATGACAACCTTGGTCACCGCAAAGGCCAGCAGATTCTTCAGCAGATGCTGTGAGCGCATGGCCAAGGGAATTGATGCTTTGGTTCATGCTTGACCCAGCGCCGGTCTGCTATACGTGTCCTCCCCAGCCCTTGATAGGCCATATTCTGCAGTGGGTGGAGTCTTGCCATGGTCTGGTGGTCTTGGTTGCTCTGAACTGGCCGAGGCGGACCTCATGCGACTTCTGGTGGCAGATCCTCTTCTGCTCCCAGCAGGGGTAGATCTGCTGTGTCAGGGTCCAGTCCTGATGCCAGAGGTGGATAGATCCTCACTTACAGCTTGGTTCTTGCGAGGGCACATTCAGAAGTCGAGGTTATTCGCCACAGGTGATAGAAACCTTGTTGCAAGTGCAACAATGTTATCATTTGTATAGCGCTACAAGGCGTATGCAGCACTGTGAAAGACTGTTCCTGCTCATCAGAGCTTACAGTCTAGTCCAGACAGACACCACAACAGCTGAGGACAAGGATGTATCCAGGGGAATGGTAAGGAAACACATAGGAGACTAAGCTGATGCCTGATTCGCGTGTTTTCAATTTATAGGTCTCTAGTGGTACTTGTTTTCAATTTATAGGTCTCTAGTGTTCATAGGTCTCTAGTGGTACTTGAGGGTCACAAAGAGTTTTTGGTGTTCCGATTGCCTTTTTCCTCTTGTTTGGGGGCTCACAGAAAGGTGAAGTGGCCTGCAAGGTTTCCATTTCCCGCTAGATTAGAAAGGCTGTTTCATTGGCCTATTTGGTGAAGGGCCTTTTTGTTCTGACTGATTTGTGAGTGCATTCACTTGAGCTCAGGCTTCATCTTGGGCAGAGTTTCATCTGATTCTGCCTTAGGACATTTGCAAGACAGCGACCTGGTCTTGCTTCACTCCTTTGCATGTCATTAATAGGCTTGTTGTGCAGGCTCGTCAGGAAGTGTTTTTTGGAGCAAGGGTATTGCAGACCGGTGTTTTGGGTCCCACCTGTCGTTTTAATACTGCTTTGTTACATCTCACACATCTGGACTGGACTGGAGGGATGGAAAGGAAGGTGAAATTAGGCCTTACTTGCTCAGTTTCTTTCCTGGCATCCCTCCAATGTATGAGATGTGCTACTTAGTGCCTTTCTGTATAGACATTTTCTGCCATCAGAACTTCACAGCCAGCTACGAGTGAGTCACTTTTTCTAGGTCTTTCTTACAGAAATGATATTTGTCTGTTTTGCCAGTTGTTTTTTTTTTGAAAACTTTATTTAGTAATCATCATAACCACAGCAAGTAATATAATGCAGACAAAGCCCCCGCAAAGTGTACTCTTATCTCCGCGTATAGGCTAACACTACATATAATTACATAGCAACAGCCAACAGAAAGTACAAGGTAGACAATTACATCATTTTACATATATATTATACCACCCCCCACCCCCCTCCCTCCCACCCTCCCCTCCCCGGCGTCGCAGCCATTAGGATAGAGTTACCTAAGTACGCATAATCCATCCCCAATCCTCTCTCGACAGAGCTCCGCGAGGTGCCTTAATAACCCACATTTACTATTTCATTGCGGCAGCGGGGGCCAAGGCTCTGGATGTACGGCTCCCATATAAGCATGAAGGTGGACCACTTTTTCACCTTACCCCGGGCTCCCCAACGCTCCGCCAACATCAACTGGTGAAAATTATTGCGCCACTCCAAAGACGTTGGCGGATCGCGGTCCCTCCAATGATGTAAAATAGGACCCTTACCCACCAGACAGGCCTTACGCACCAGAAGCCGCTCCCATCGTCCCACTGGGAGAGTCTGATGTAACAAATCTAGTGTGACCAGAACTCCGGTCCAAGGAAAGCGTTGTTGCAATATTCTCATTAGGTACTTATGAATACCGGACCAGTATGGGAGAAGGCGCCTGCACTGCCACCACATGTGAGTTAAGGTAGCTAGGGGTGTGGAGCATCTAGGGCAAGACCCATCCTGAGTAATTCGACTCCGCAGGGCACGCCGTGGGGAGAAATGCACCCGCGTCAAAGCTTTATATTGTACCTCCCTCCATCTGGCACCCTCCACCAGCCCCCCTATGCGCCCCAAAGCCTGACGGATAGCGTCAGGTATTACCGCACGCCCTAACTCCAACCCCCAAGCCTGCTCAGCCTTCCTAAAATCCGGCTGCGCCCTAAAACATTCCAACCTAGTTTTCAATCCCGCTATCTTCGGGGGAGTCTCCCCTCCAATCTCGAAAAAGGCAAGGATTTGCGCCGACCTATCAACACTAAGTTCTTCTCGGGGCAGCGTAGCCACATAATGAGCAAGTTGTATATACGCAAAGTGCTGAGATGGAGGTAAGCCGAACTCGGCACACAGCTCCTGGAACGATTTACAGTGACCCGTGAGGCCCACTACATGCCCCACGTAGTCGACACCCTGGGCCTGCCACAGCTTGAAGGCCCGAGATTCAGACCCTGGTGTGAAATGTACATTACCACGGATGGGCAGCCAGCTCGATACCTGCCAGTTCCGGCGCCAAAGACTATTTAACTGACGCCAGGTTCGTCTCATAGAGCTAAACAGCCCGCTATGTGTAATATGCCGTGGCAGCTGTACCCCTTCTACATGCAGAACTCCCATCAGAGAGACCGGGGCCGCCACTGCCGCCTCTAATTCCCGAGGTGTGTAGGTGTCCGTCCCGCCCAACCAGTCCCCCAGGTGCCGCGCCTGGCATGCTAATGCGTAGGTCCCCAAGTCCGGGAGACCCAGGCCTCCGGTCTTCCATTTTCCAACCATACGGGACAGAGGAATACGCGCCCGGGCTCCTTTCCATAGGAACCCCTGAATCTCCTTTTCTAAGCTAAGTAAATCCCGGCGCATCAACCACACTGGCAGGGTCTGCAGCCAGTATAAGATACGGGGCAGGACCACCATCTGTATCGCCGCTACCCTTCCCAGGAGCGACAGCGGCAGGGGGTTCCAGGCTCTCAGCTGAGTCCGCATCCCTGATAAAACCTTCTCGAAATTAGTCCGATACAGATCGTGAGGTAGTCGAGGTAACACAATACCTAGGTATTTAAACTGATGGTCGGCCCATTTCAAAGGGAAATCTCCCCCCCAATGACCCCTCAGGCAGCCGGACACATCCAGGGCCTCCGATTTATCTTCGTTTATCCGCAGTCCAGCAAAACTACCAAACAGCTGGAAGGCCATCATCAGTCGAGGGAGGGATTCCCGGGGGGTCAGCAAATGTACCAGCAGGTCATCGGCAAACGCCGACACTTTGAACCCCTGTGTACCCAGCACTACCCCTCCAATGCGGCTATCGGCTTCTATACGCCGTATCAACGGGTCTAGAGACAAGACGAATAATAGAGGGGATAGTGGGCATCCCTGCCGGGTACCGCGATGCAAGGAGAAAGAATCAGATAAAACGCCATTACACAGCACCCGGGCAGTCGGGTTAACATACAGACTATGTACCATGTCACAGAAGGATTGCCCGAGGCCGTATAGGGGAAGTAGATGAAACAAATATTCCCAATTTACCCTATCAAACGCTTTTTCAGCGTCAAAGCTCACCAAGAGAGATTGCAACTGCTGATTGTGTACCCATTCTAGGGACGCCAGGATTTTACGTAGATTGCGTACCGCATAGCGTCCCCGCACGAATCCCACCTGTGACTCGTGTATTATGTCCCCGAGGATGCCCCCCAGGCGCTCAGCCAGGATTTTCGCTAACAACTTCATATCAAAGTTTAGTAAAGAGATCGGCCTGTATGAAGCTGCCTGTAACGGGTCCTTGCCGGGTTTGGGAATAAGCGTGATATGGGCCTGATTGTCACCCCACCGCCGGCCCGCTCCGACCGCTCTACAGCGAAAAGTCTCCACAAGGAGGGGGCTCACCCCGTAGGACAGAAGCTTATAGAATTCTGCCCCATACCCATCCGGGCCAGGGGCCTTATAACAACTGGCTGTAAAAATGGCCCGCTGGACCTCCTGCAAAGTTACTGGTTGTCCTAGGCTGCTACGTTGCTCCTCGGACACCGTTGGTAGGGGCAAGCCCTGGAGATACTCTGTCATAGTCGTTGGGGACGTCTCCCCCGCCTCGTATAGTTTCTGAAAGAAATCTTTAAAGATTGCACTAATCGTCCCCCGGTTCTGCTGAAGTCTTCCATGGTCATCGCGAAGTGCCGCCACCGTCTGAGCACCTCTCTGTCCCTTAAGACATCTCCCCAGTAGTCTTCCCGGTTTGTCGCCAAAGCGATAAAGCCTGTATTTATAATACATTAATGATTTTTTAGCTCTCTGGTGAATCAGTTCGTTTAAAGCAGCCTGTAATTCCCACAACCGCTTCCTATGGGCCACCGTAGGGGCTCGGCCATTAAGCATCCGTGCCTGTTTCACTTGTTGCTCTAGCCGAATAATCTGGGCAGCCATTATTCGCCGCTTCCTAGCCACGTACCCGATGATATCCCCCCGTAACACTACCTTGGCGGTTTCCCATACCAGCTCCGGGTCGTCCCCGTGGGACTGGTGGTTGAATTCGAATTCCCGCCAGCGTTGACTAAGGAAGTGCTGGAAGTGATTATCCCTATAGAGATCGATGGGGAACCGCCAGATACGAGACTGTCCCGCACTTCTCCCCCAGTGCAACTCAGTCCAGACCATTGCATGGTCGGAGATCTCAAGAGGGCCTATCTGTGTGTCTCCTACATAGGTAAATAGAGGGGCCGAGAGTAAGAGATAATCGATGCGTGCGCTTGTACCGTGTGCCCGTGAGACGTGAGTGAAATCTTTTTCAGTAGGGTGCAATAATCTCCAAGGGTCCACCAAGTCTAAGCGCGTTTTGAATCGTTGCAACAACCGAGATGTAAGTGTTCTCTCTCGGGTGCCCATAGCACTCGACGTATCAAGGCCTATCTCAAAGACCCCATTAAGGTCCCCCCCCAGAAGCAGTGGTACCTCTGGCAATTGCTCCACTCGGGCCGCGAAACGGTCAAAGAAGCCGGGGTCTGGTAGGTTGGGGCCATACACGTTTCCCAGGATTAAGTCCCGTTCCTCCAAGGACCCATGCAACAGCAGGAACCTCCCCGTCGGGTCTGCTACTTGGTGATGCAGTGTGAATCGTACTCTTTTGTGAATAAGAATGGCCACTCCACCTTTTTTCCCCAGTGCAGGCGCTCCCCACACCTGTCCTACCCAGTCACGGCATAATTTGGCATGTTCCTCGGCTGTCTGGTGGGTCTCTTGCAACAGCGCGACGTCGCACCGCTGTCTAGCCAGCGCTTTTAAGACTTTATATCGTTTTATCGGGCTACCAAGGCCGCACACATTCCAGGAAATTACCCGCAGGTAGATAGTAGCCTCTGAGGCCCCCGCTGCCAGCAATGCATGAGAAGGGAAACCCCCCCAGCCTGGGGTCCCCCCTTAAAGCTCTGTAACTGGATGACCTGGGAGGTATGCTCCAGCATTGGATTGCGACGCCTCTTTCCCCTCCCACCCTGCCTACCCCCTGCCCCCCCCCTTTTCTCACCCTCCCCTCCCAACCACCCCGCATCCCCTCCCTCCTCTCCCCCCCCCTCCCCTCCGCAAACCATTCCTCCCCCACTCATATCCTCCTTCAACCTCCCGACCCCGCTAGATGTGTCCAGGCCTCCCGTCCCCATGGCAGATGGTACCTCCCTATATCCTCACCTCATATCAGATCTATCCCCCCCGATTTGAGCCCGCTCTTGTCCCCTGTACTAGGCTTCCCTCGTAGGCAGGCACACTGCAAGTAAAACAATCCCCTGTTAGTATAACACTGCCTTCCTCTCGTCCTTTAAAGCAGTCCCCATAGCAGGGAACAACCCCAAACGAACCGAGAGGCTGACCGCAACATGGCAAATTAACACAGTCCAGGGAAGGTAAACAGGGGAACAAAGCACACATGTTCAAACATCATTATCATATGAAAACCTGGGGCTGCATCATCCAATCTAGCCCAGTACTGCGTTGCTGGTAGTTCCTGTATGATGACCCGGCGTCCAGGGTTCCAACAGGCCACCCTCGAAATTAAAAAAAAAAAAAAAAAAATACAACAGGTCTGAAAACCAGCACCTCAAGGCTATATAGCCCGAGTTAGACCGCAGGCTATTAGGTTGCTGAGTCCCGAGAGTTAACCGCCCAGTTGGGCCGCCGTATGTCCGACTCCCAGTATATCACTCACCAGGGGGGGAGCTCTCCACTGGCAGCAGCTGGATCAGGACTGTCCCCTGGCATCTGCAGCCGCTGCTGGTTCCGAAGTCTCCAACTGCATGATATATGCCGCCACAGCCTCCGGGGAGTCAAAAACTCTGTGCCGACCCTGGTGCACCACGTGTAAACGGGCCGGGTACTGCATGGTGAACTTGATCCGGGCCAAAATCAGCTTCTGGCAGACAGCAGCGAAGGCCTTCCGGCGCTGGCTGAGGGCCGCCGAATAGTCCTGCGCAATCCGGATTTTGACGTTGTCTGCTTCAATAGTCCCAGCTTTTCGAGCCTCTTTCAGAACGGCGTCTTTTTGCTGATACTGTAGGAATTTGGCCAGCACAATTCGGGGTCGCATATCCCGCGTGTTCTTGGGGCCTACTCTATGCGCCCTCTCTAGGATAATCCGGGTCTGCTCTCCAGCCTCCCCCAGCAGCTTTGTACATAAGGTTTCCACGTACGGCAGTAGAGCAGCATCGCCCACTGATTCTGGGATCCCCAGCATGCGAAGGTTGCTCCGTCTCGATCGATTTTCTAAATCATCGATCTTGTCGCCTTGGGCCTGGAGGGTGGTTTTTGCCTGTTTCAGTTCCCGCTTCAAACCCTCCACCTCCTCCTCCGTCCGCCCGATTCGCTCTTCCGCCTGTTGCATGCGGGTTCCAATGGTATCAATAGAAATTTGTACAGCGTCCAGCTTTCCTCGTATCTCCTCGAATTGAGCTGCTAATGCCGTGGAGACCGCCGCTGATATCTCCTCCGACAGCGCTCCGGGGACCGCCGGGGAGGGCAGACCACTCTTCAGGGGCGAGTCAGCCATTTTCTGCGGCCCCAGGCCCCGCTCTTTGTCCCGTCGGTTTGCCTTAGCCGCCGCAGCCATTCCAGCTGTTTCAAGGCTGAGGCGTTGGGGGAGTCGATGACCGATTCAGCGGTAGAGGAAGAACCACTCTGCCAATATTAATTAAACGGCTCAGTTGACCGGCATGGGGACGGAAGCCCGGAGCTCAAGCAGAAGCGTCCACCCAAGCTCACCACATCACGTGGTCTCTCCTGCCAGTTTTTTCAATGCTTGCTGTAAACCATCTCTGGTCCATAATCTGCTGTCCTGGGCTGCAACTATCAATCTCTCATTCTTTGGTTAAGGAGAGTTGAACTGAAACTGTTCATGTGTCCATTCATGGTCAAAGGGTTCCTGGAGTATTGTAACATTTTGTATTTCCCACTGTATTTGTGCATTTGCCACTTGTTTTTCCTTGTTCACTGATCCAGTTCTTTGAAGATTGTTTTTTTTTATTTTTTTGCAAATTCTTTTGCTTCCTTTCCTGTGTGTGCTTGTAGATTTTCGCTCTTTCCTTCTAGTCATCGGAATGCTTATCCAAGTTTGACAATGGAGTCAGATTCTGGACGTTTGATTTCATATTTCAGCACTTTGTATTTGGATCCGATGATGCTGTTGCGTAAGCCCATTTTTCTTAGCGCTGGCTATGACGGCCTTATTTTACATTAACTGGTCTTTGGTTCCATATGCTCACCTTTTATTGCCCTTTTGCTCTATTGCCATGATGTTGTTGGAGTCAACCAGGAGAAAGACCTTGGTGTGATTATTTCTGAGGATCTCAAGGTGGCAAAACAGTGTGACAAGGCGGTGGCAAAAGCCAGGAGGATGTTGGGCTGCATACAAAGAGGAATTACCAGCAGAAAGGAATAGGTACTAATGCCACTGTACAAGTCACCGGTGAGGCCTCACTTAGAATATTGTATTCAGTTTTGGAGACCATATCTCGTAAAGGATGTAAAAAGACTGGAAACGGTGCAGAGGAAGGCAATCATTGTAATATTGTTAATTGTTTTGTATGCATTTAGTTATACTGTTACCTGCAAAAGTTACTATTGTTATATGTAAAATGACTAGGTATGAACTCCTCCATACCTTATAACTATTGTTCTCTGTAAACCACACTTGAACCATGGGGAAGAGTGGTATAGAAATGCTTGTTAAATAAATAAATCAAAGTGATTTGGAGCCTGTGTCAGAAGCCTTATGAGAAGAGACTTGAAGACCTAAATATGTACACTGTGAAGGAGAGGAGGGACAGGGGAGATATGATTTAGACCTTTAAATACTTAAAGAATATTAATGAACAAACAAACCTCTTTCAAAGACGGGGAAGCTGTAAAACTAGAGGGCATAACATGAAACTGCAAGTGGGTAAATTGAAAGGCAATGTCAGGAAATACTTTTTCACTGAAAGGGTAGTGGATGCTTGGAATGCCCTCCCAATGGAAGTGGTGGTTGGCAAACACAGTGACAGAATTCAAAATGGCATGGGACAGACATACTGGATCTCTCTATAACAACAGGATAAAATAAAAATAAACTTAATTATCTAATTTCTCAACAAACAGGGACACCCTACATGGAGTGGTAGGTTCACCCCTAAACAAAGACATGGGGAGGGGTGATCTGCATGGAGCGGCAGGTGCACCTACTCTTGCCACCTTGCTGGGCAGACTAGATGGACCATACTGGTCTTTATCTGTCATCATTTACTATGTTACTATATTCCTTATCGTCTCTCCAGTCCAGTCCCACACCTCTGGGTAGTGCACCCCCTCCAGCAGCATGGAGACTGAGCAACTTCTGAAGTCACCAGTACTAATATCACTGGTACTGCTCCTCATCTCCCAGTATGCTCAGTCTCCAAGTAGCTGGAGGTGGTATGAGCCAGGGTGCACGGCTCACTGAGGGTCAAATAAGGAGATAGCTAGTTAGTCAGGTTTTTGAGTTATTTTCGGTGGACGTTTTCGGATGTCCCGCCTTGGCTCTTTCCAGAAGGGGAGGTTCCCCACTCGGGGGCAGGGATTTTGAGGTTTCAGAGGGGCAGGCAGAGGTTTCTCTGCTCCCTCCTCCTTGGGACTTAAGAAGCCCCAATAAAGCGAGGCGGGCTCAGGCAGGGGTGCAACCCGTGGGAGGTCGGCTACGGGAGTTTTACCCTGCTTGGGTCCAGATCACATCCGACCAGTGGGTCCTGGAGATCATTTGCGAGGGCTACTCGTGTACTCCGTTCTTCTTCCCAGTTGCTTCTTGCTATGCCCTTCTCCGCTATTTCCAACTCCAGATTACGCTCTTTTCACCTTGCTGCTCCATATGCTTGGAATAAACTTCCTTTGTCTATACGTCAGGCATCTTCTTTGCCCCTCTTCAAACTCAAGTTAAAAGCTCATCTTTTCGCCTCTGTCTTTTTAGATTGTAAGCTCTTTGAGCAGGGACTGTCTTTTTGTGTTTTCAATTGTACAGCACTGCGTGCGCCTGGTAGCGCTTTATAAATGCTTAGTAGTAGTAGTAGTAGTAGTAGAGTTGGCCCTGCCAGTATGTGAGGCCTTCGTCCAGTCCCCCTGCCGGGCACCGAACAAGGCAGCCGCAGTCAGGGACACCCTGTTGCAGCTGCTTCTTCTTAGGGTGGTGCCCCCCGTCCCCCGGGAGGAGTATGGCTGCGGTCGATACTCCATTTATTTTGTGATTCCCAAGAAAGTTGGCACTTTTCGCCCAGTCCTGGATCTAAAGTGTGTAATGCCTTCGGGTTCCGCATTTCCGTATAGAAACCCTGCGGTCTGTAATTGTGGCAGTGAGGGAGGGGGTGTTTTTGACATCCCTCGACCTCATGGAGGCATATCTTCACATTCCCATCAGGCCAGATCACCAGTGGTTTCTGTGGTTTGCGGCACCGATGGGACACTTCCAGTTTCAGGCGTTGCTGTTCGGGCTGGCAATGGCTCCTCACACCTTCACCAAGATCATGGTGGTGGTGGCGGCTGCACTTCACAAGGAGGGGGTGCTGGTGCATCCCTACCTCGACAACTGGCTGAATTGAGCAAAGTCCAGGGACGAGAGCGTGAGGGTGATGTTGTGGGTCGTGCAACTTTCGGAAGGTCTCGGCTGGGTTGTCAAAGTGCCAAGAGTCACTTGGTTCCATCTCAGAATCTGGAGTACCTCGGAGCACTTTTTGACACCCAGGCAGGGCGTGTCTACCTGCCAGATCAGTGAGCTCAGGGGCTATGGCAGCTGGTGCTCCAGTTTCTGTGCGGGCCGGTTCTCATGGCTTGGCAATATTTGTAGGTACTGGGAACTATGCCAGCGACGCTCAAGGTAGTTCTGTGGGCGAGAGTACACATGTGCTCCTTGCAAAGGGCGTTACTACGATGGTGGACACATCAGATGGACCCCCCTGTCTCAGCGCCTCCCATGCCCAAAGGCAGTCAGGAAGGAGCTCCAGTGGTGGTTATGTCTGGAGAATCGTCCCGCCCCCGCTCACCTTTCTTCAAATCACCATTGGTTCCATTCCGGCCTTTACCTGCAACGTTCTTATCTCCGTCGCGCAGCACGGCTATGGCGCAAGCATCCGTCTGATGTTTCTCTCTCCGTCTTCCGCCACACTCAAAAGTTCTACCTTTCTATGATAACTACTGCTAAACAATCCTATTATTCAGATCTTACCGCATCCTCCTCTAACTCCTCTCGACAGCTTTATCGAGTCTTGAATTCCCTTTCTTCGGCCTCTCCCTCTCCATCATCCCTATCCTCCGCTCCTAGTCCCACAACTCTTGCCACCTTCTTCTCAAGCAAGATCTAGATCCTCCGCTCCACATTTGTTTCCTGCCCACCTCCTCTTTCTCCTTCCCCTGTCTCTCCTATGCCAGCCCCTACTTGCTCCCCGGAACCCACCCACACATCCCCTCACACATGGTGCAAGTTTCGACCCATTACCTCTGCTGAGATTACCAAAGCAATCTCAAACTCCCATAAAATTACCTGTCCACTCGACCCATTACCTTCTTCCTGGCTCCCTGACCCTTCACTCACACTTATCCCTTTCGCCCTCACCATTATTAATTCTAGTCTCACTTCCGGTTGTTTCCCCTCTATTTGGAAACACGCGTTAGTTTGCCCTCTTCTCAAAAAGCCACCCTTGACCCTGCTGTACCTTCAAATTGGCGTCCTGTCTCCAACCTTCCCTTCCTTTCAAAAGTCCTTGAAAAACTCGTCTTTCACCAACTTACTGTACACCTCGACTCCACCATCTCCCTACACCCCCGGCAATCAGGATTTAGGGCCGGTCACAGCACAGAAACTATCCTTGTGGCACTTCTTAATGAACTGCACCGGTCCCACGATAGGGGTGATTTCTCCATCGCTGTTTCCCTGGATATTTCCGCTGCATTTGATGTCGTTGATCACCGCACCCTTCTTATCTGTCTGTCTGATCTTGGTATCCAGGGTACAGTCCACCAGTGGTTCCAGTCTTTCCTCTCCTCCTGAACCTTTGCTGTCCAATCGGGCTCCACCTCTTTCCCTCTACATTGCGGTGTATCTCAGGGCTCCATTCTTGCACTGCTCCTTTTCAATGTCTTTCTTGCCCCCCTTGCCTTACTCATACAACAAACTGGTCTATCTGCCTATCTTTTTGCGGATGATATCCTTCTGATTCACCACACATCTCCTTCAGCCCCAGATCTTTCTCTCCTCAATAATGGTCTCGCTTCCATCTCCGACTGGTTCCGTAGCAATTTCCTTATCGCCAATCCTTTTAAGTCAGCGGCTATTTGGTTCACCTTTGGTGCCCCCTCTCCTACCTTGACGCCACTTATGTCCGACTCACCAATCCCTTTGGCTCCAACTCTCCGTTATCTTGGTGTTACCTTAGACTCTTCACTCTCATTTCACCAGCACATCTCTGGAGTGGTGCGTAGTTCCTTTTTTCATCTTCGCAGGATCAGGCTGTTCAGTCCTTCCTCCCACTTCCATCCCTCACCACTCTTGTCCTTTCTTTGGTAATCACTCGGCTTGACTATTGCAATTCACTATTCGCTGGTCTTCCCCATTATCAACTTCGTAGACTGCAACTAATACAAAACACAGCTGCCTATCTCCTTACTTTTTCTTCCCCCCCGAGATCATGTCACCCCCTGCCTTCTCTCCCTCCACTGGCTCCCTATCAAGGTCTGATATCTTTACAAGCTCTTTACCATTACTCACAAGGCCCTCAACACCAACACTCCCCAGTATCTAGCTGATCTTATCTATCTTCAACCTACTCCCCGTCTGCTCCATTCTGCACACAGCAATCACCTCTTCCTGCCATCCCCCACCCAGGCCCACCTTGAATCCATCCGTCACGCTGCCTTTTTTTTTTGCAAGTCCCACCCTATGGAACTCTCTCCCGCACTCTCTCAGTACAGAAGCATCTTTTCCTCGGTTTAAAGCCATTCTCAAGACCTATCTTTTCTGTCAGGCTTTTGACCTCCCCCCCCCCCATCCATCCATAATCTGTCAAATACACTCTCTAGCGGACCAGGTATCCTGTCCTTCATAATAATCCCGCCCTCCCTCATTGGCCCACCCACTCCCTTCATGTTTTCTTTACCCCCGGTGTTTTCGTTTTGTCGTCATCTGTCCTTTGCTTTCTTCCTTTTCTTTCTAATCACTTTCCTATCAATTCAATGGCGTTCCCTTCTTTCTATATTTTTCCTGCAGCCCTAACCTTTGTTGTACACCACCTTAACACCTCGGTAATAGACGGTATATCAAATGTTACTAATAAAGATAAAGATAAAGAATCTGGCCACAGGCATGCCTCTCGAGTCTCACAGTGGATTCTGGTAATGATGGATGCCAGCCTAGCGAGCTGGAGGGCTCACTGCGACGGATGCTTTGCGCAGGGCAGCCAGACCGCGGAAGAGGCCTGGTGGTCGATAAACAGGCTGGAGATGCGGGCGGTAGCCCGGGCACTTGGCGCCTTCGAGTCTTGTGTGCGGGGGAAGGTGGTAAGGGTTCTCCCAAACAATGCGACCATGGTGGCCTATGTAAATCGACAGGGAGGTATGGGCAGTGCGGCTTTTGACGAGGAAGCGGAGCTGCTGTTTGGCTGGGTGGAGTCTCTGCTCCAGGCCCTGTTGGTGGCGCACATCGCAGGGGTCAACAACGGGACGATAGCTGGGTGTGTGTGGATCCCGGGAAGTGGCAGCTCCATCCAGAGATCTTTGTGCAGCTGGTGCGCAGGTGGGGTGTGCCAGTGATGGACCTGATGGCAATGTTCACGTCGGCCAAAGCGAACCATTTCTTCAGCAGGAGACGGGAGAGGGTGGCCGAGGGCCTGGATGCTCTGTTGCAGCCCTGGCCCACGGAGGGTCTCCTGTATGTCTTTCCTCCTTGAGCTCTCATAGGCCAAGTGGTGCAGCAGACAGAGGCACATCGGGGGCAGGTCATTGTGATCTCTCCGTATTGGCTGCGTCGCCCCTGGTATGCCAACTTGGTGCAGCTTCTGGAGCATCACCTGTGGTGACTGCCTGCTCGGGTGGACCTTCTCGTGCAGGGGCCAGTGCGCATGCCTCAGGTGGATTGGTTCTTGCTTACGGCCTGGCGATTGAAAGGGCGAGGTTGAGGAAGAAGGGCTGTTTGGGTACCGTTATCTCAATTTTGTTGAAGGCATGGAAGCTATCTACCTCTCTCACCTACATCCGTATTTGGCATATATTTGAGGCTTGGTGTGCGGAGAGGCAGGTACGGCCAGGCATGGCTTCCATTCCGGAGGTCTTAGCCTTTTTACAGGATGGTTTTCAGAAAGGTCTAGTGGCTAGCTCAGGGGTGGGCAACTCCGGTCCTGGAGGGCCACAGACCATTCAGGTTTTCATGATGTCCCTAATGAATATTCATGGCCCTATTTCCATACAATTGAAGGCAGTGGATGCAAATATATCTCATGAATATTCATTAGGGACATCATGAAAACCTGAATGGTCTGTGGCCTTCCAGGACCGGAGTTGCCCACTCCTGGGCTAGCTCATTGCGAGTGCAACTTGCGGCGATTGTGTGTTATCAGGGTAAGGTTCAAAAGGTGTTGCTGGGGGCTCATCCAGATGTTTTGCGTTTCCTGTGGGTGGTGGCCCATTTACGTCCTCTGCGAAGAGTGGCGGTCCCACTCTGGGACCTTAACTTGGTCCTGATGGCTTTGACTAAGGAGCCTTTTGAACCTGTGAGCCTCACCTCACTGAAAGATTTAATTCTGAAGACCATTTTCCTAGTGGCAATTTGCTATGTGCGCTGGATCTCGTAATTAGAAGCCTTGTCTTGTCGGGAGCCGTTCCTCTCCTTCTCACGGGAGAAGGTGGTCTTGCAGCTGGTTCCTTCGTTTTTGCCTAAGGTGGTATTTGCCTTTCATGTGAATCAGCCTGTATCCCTCCCAGTCCTGGGGAGCACAGGGGACGATGCTGTCGCTCTGTCTGCGCTTGTTGGATGTATGCTGGACCCTCAAGCGTTATTTGAAAGTGATCATGGATTTTCACAAGTCGGATCATTTATTTGTGCTATTTGGGGGTCCGCTCAGAGGGGATGTGGCGGTGAAGGTTTCCATCTCTAGATGGATCCGGGAGGCGATAGGCTCGGCGTATCTCCTCCAGGGTCGTCAGGCACCAGCAGGGTTGCGGGCCCATTCCACAAGGACTCAGGCAGCTTCTTGGGCCGAATTTGGTCTGATGCCTTCAGTGGAAATCTGCAGGGCGGCCACCTGGTCTTCCCTGCATACCTTTAGTAAACATTATCACCTGGACATCCAAGCTGGGAAGGGCACCTGTTTTGGATTGGCAATGCTGTGTGCCAGTCTAGTGGGTCCCTCCCGTTAAAGTAACTGCTGTGTTACATCCCAGAGGTGCGGGACTGGAGGGATGATAAGGAAAGTGAAATTAGACTTACCTGCTAATTGTTCCTTGAGGAACTCCAGTCCAGTCCCGAATCCCACCCAGGGTTTTCTGTTATTTCTCTTCTGTTGGTTTTGCTGTGAACTGATTTCTCAGAGTTCTTGGGTGCTTTGGCGTCCGGGGGTGGATCGGGGTTTTTTTGCTCCCTGGCTGGTTGCTAGTGTGGTTCAGGGATCCCTCAGGTCAGCCTCTTTTTAGTTCCCTGTCCTGGAGGGGGGAGGTGTAGGAGTCCTCCTTAGGTGTGGGCGGAGAGTCCCAGGGAGGTTTTTCTGTTTTGGGGAAGTCAGTCGGTTTAGTTAGGCTGGGGTTGCCTTTGCTCTTTGCCTATTTAACTGCTTATTTGTTGCTCCTGTGAGTCTGCTTTGTCAATAGGTTACTGGGAGCTGAAGGACGGTGGCAGCGATATTAGTACTGGTGACTTCAGAAGTTGGCGTGCTCAGTCTCCATGCTGCTGGAAGAGGTGCCCTACCGAGAGGTGCGGGACTGGACTGGAGTTCCTCAAGGAACAACAATTAGCAGGTAAGCCTAATTTCACTTTAGGTAACTCTGTCCTTGGGCTTTAGCACTGGGCTCTATCACAGGGTTTCTGCATTGCAGTTGGCCTCAAGAGAAAATGCAGTAAAACGCAGAGTACAAACTGGTAAGCTGCTGAACTTCATGTATAACACCAAGATCTGACTAGCAGGCTGGAGGTGGTTGCAAGCGTCCAAAAAGATAAACACACATTAAAGAGCATGTTTATTAAAGACTGGCTGTGGTAGGCGTGAGTTCTTATCCTGCTGTTCCAAATTTGAGAATGTTTCGCCTTACAACAAACAGTAACATTTTGGCTGCTTTCGGATCCTGATCCCCCTTCTTCTGTTTAACACCCATGTGTGTTTTAATCATGTCCCTCAAGAACTACTCTGCCTCTTCTCTTTGTCGTGAATGGATTGTAAGCTCTTGGAGCAGGGACTGTCTCTTATGTGTTTGTGTACAGTGCTATACAGATGGGAAGCACAGTAGTAGTGTCATTATGGGGGGAATTTGATGATGCTTTTGCATGTGTAAAGCATGTTTTATATGTAAAACCCGACTCTTCTAAAACTGTGCACGAGTATACACATGTAAAAAGTAGATGCACCACAAGATACACCTACTCTTTGCGTGACCCGTGCACACACAGAACCTGGGGCATATTATATAGAATTCGGGTGTACATGCAGAGCGTATACAGACACACTGTAGGACTCTATTTTACAAAGGCACGCAGGTGCCCTGTTATAAAGGAGCAATAGACATATCTATAAGTATTATATGGTCCCTGTGCCGCCTGCTGGATAGCACAACCAGAGCTACAGGGAATCTCTTCCATTGGGAAAGGCACTGGGGCCTGTCTGCTGCTAGGATCAAAGCACAGAAAGCTTTAACCATTTCAGGGCGATTCACCAACATCTTGGAGTCTTTATAGATTTATAGATTGCCGTTCATCAGTCTTGCAGGCGGCTGACAGACAGACAAACTCTTCTTCAGTGCTATATCCACAGCGGTATTTAAAAGCTCCTAGTGGGAAACACCCTTCCCTTCCAGTGTAAGTGAAAGGGTTACGGTTAGTCTAGCCAAACCCAAAACATTCCTTCCAGCTCTGCGAGTGAATAAAGCTTTCCGCCAGTGAGTCATGGTAGAGCCCAGATGAAGCCGCATTGCCTGGTTCATTTTCCTGTTTCCTTACTTTGTGTGCATGTCTCAGAAATTAATGAATGGGAGCTGGATGGAGTGAGTGGGAACCACTGAGTGCCTTAAACTTTGCTGATATGTCAAGAGACTTTCAATTAGTTACTAATTTGCACTACTATGATAGTGCGCGCTAATGCCATTAATGAGCACTAATTCCGTTAACGTACATTATTAGTAATGGAACCTCTGCTAAAACAACCCGTTCATGGCATTGGTGGGCACTAAGCCAGTAGTGCTTGTTGGTAGCTCTAGCTGTTAGAAGCGTTTCTGTCACTGGTCTTCTCTGCAATTCCTCAAAGCTGCCAGCGTGCGTCAGGGTTTCAGACTATCCCTAATACAGGCCTTGACACATTTTCTTGCAATCTAGGAGCCAACCTAAAAAGTTTGGAGCTGGCTGTTAAGACCTCGATCAAAGTGCCCCTGCCCCCCACCCCCCCCCCGAAAAGGTGTATTGCAGCTCTTTTATTAAGGGCCTGATTTACTGTTTTCCCATTTTCTGTGGGAAAAGAAAGCTTAATAAAGTAGGCTCTTAATGTGTCATTACAGAGTGTCAACAGAAGGCAGTGACCCTTCTCCGCCTCCCCCCAGCCCCAATGAATATGCCGTAGGCAGCAGATTGGTGGCTGTTTATAGCTGCACCAGAGGCAACTTCCTTTTCTGCTTCACATATCACTGTGGTCCGGGAATACATGAAGCGAAAACAATCTCTTGTAGCCCCACAACCTGTCTTCACCCAGTCTCTCTCTCTCATAGCCCTCTCCCCTGCCTTTTTTTCCCCAGATATGCCATAGTGGGTCAGAGCAACGATCCATGAAGCCCAGTATCCTGTTTCCAACAGTGACCAATCCAGGTCACTAGCACCTGTCAGATTCCCAAAAAGTAGATAGATTACACGCTGCTTATTCTGGGGACATGCAGTGGCTTTCCCCAGTCCACCTTAATAATCTGTAATGGACTTTTCTTTCAGGAACTTGTCCAAAGGTCTTTTAAACCCAGCCATCATCTAGTCTCTCTCTCTCATACCATCACTCAGTCTTTCTCTCTCATTGTCCCCCCAGCCATCACTCCATGTCCTTTCCTTGCCCCTAATTACTCCCATCACCCCAGATCTCTCACCATTCCTGCTGTGCAGCACCAAAAGCTCTGTGTTTCCTCACTCTACCGCTATCAGCTCTCGCCAGCCTCGTCATGCTCATATTACCCCTCTTCTCAAGTAACTTCATTGGCTCCCTATCTGTTTCTGCATCCAGTTCAAACTTCTGCTGACCTATAAGTGCATTCACTCTGCAGCTCCTCACTACCTTTCCTTTCTTATCTCTCCCTACACCCCCCATTGGGAACTCCGTTCTTCTGACAAATCACGTCTATCTGTGTCCTTCTCTTCTATTGCTAACTCCAGACTTCACTCCTTTCACCTTGCTGCACCTTACGCCTGGAACAAACTACCTGAGTCTGTACATCAGGCGCCTTCTCTGACCCTTTTCAAATCCAGGCTGAAAACTGCCTCTTCACTGCCACTTTCGGATCCCGACTCACCTTTGTGTTTCCTTATCATTCCCCCTAGATGTGTCCCATATCTACAGCTACTGTGTTGTCTATCTTGACTAGATTGTAAGTTCTGATGAGCAGGGACCATCTTTTACATGTGTCTGTGCAGCACTGCATACATCTTGTAGCACTATATAAATGTTCAATAGTAGTAGTAGTAGCAAGACTTGAAACAGAGATTAACAGGAACTTCCTCCACTGTGCAACCAATGGTGAGAGCGAGGAAGCACTGGGGCCAGACTTTCAAGGCCTTGAAATCCTAGGTGCTGTGATGCAATTCGTAGGTACCACAGCGACCAGGCACCTGGGATTTGTTGAGCCTTGCCCTAATGAATATGCATGAGATAGAGTTGCATCCAATAGAGGCAGAATACGTGCATATTTATTAGGGGTATCTGGAAAAACTACCCTGTTTGCAGTCCTCAAGGATTATCAGTGAATATCCTGTGTTTAGATACTCTTTCAAACAAGACCGCTTACATTTCCTTCACACGGGCACTAATGCAATCAATCGTAGAAGACTTTCCACAAAGTTTAATGCAGCATCTGTACACAGTTTTCTGCGCTATTGACACCACCTAATGCAAAAACTGTGTGCAAAAACTTACAATAACATCAATACACAGCTCATTTAAATTCCACGGTAATGAAGGTACTGTATTAGTTACTAAATCCAGAAGACTCGAAGGCTGAGCGCAAGGTTTTCGAAAACTGTAGTTTAAAGCCAGGAGGAGTAGAAGGTCAGCTCGTTCTTCCACAGTCAAAATTCATTAAGATTTCAGGCCTGTTCCTTCTCTTCACTACCAGCATGAAGCATCCACGACTTTTTTTTCCTGGATTTGTTGAAGGGGATAAACTGAAGTGTAGCAAATCACCTGGACTGGATGGCATACATCCAAGAATGTTGAAAGAACTGAAATATGAGCTTGCAGACCTACTATTAGTAATCTGTGAACTATCATTAAAACAATCTGTAGGACTGAAGATTGGAAAATGGCCAATGTAATGCCAATTTTTAAAAGGGATTCCAGGGGTGATCTGGGAAACTACAGACCAGTGAGCTTGACATCAGTACCAGGCAAAATGGTAGAAACCATTATAAAGAATAAAATTGCTGAGCATGTAGATAGTCATGGTTTAATGGGAGAAAGCCAACATGGATTTAGCTAAGGAAAGTCTTATCTGCCTAATCTGCTATATTTTTGAAGGTATAAACACAAAAGCGCACAAAGGTGAGCCAGTCGATATGGTGTATCAGGATTTTCAAAAAGCCTTTGACAAGGCAAAATTAAAAAGTCCTGGGATTGGAGACAACGTGCTATTGTGGATCAGGAACTGGTTAAAAGATGGAAAGCAGAGGGTAGGGCTAAATGGTCAATTTTCTCATTGGAGAAAGGTGAATAGTGAAATACCCCAGGGATCTGTGCTGGGTCCGCTGCTTTTTAACATCTTCATAAATGACCTTGAAATTGGAATAAAGAGTGAGGTGATTGAATTTGCGGATGACAAAAAAAAAATTATTCAAAGTTATTTAAACACCAAGGAGATTGTGAAAAAATGCAAGAGGACCTTATTTATTTATTAACAATTCTTATATACCGCACTATTAGACATCAGCGCGGTTTACATTGAACCGAAAACATCCGACAGTTTACACATGTCTGGTCGTTACATTTAACAGGAAGTATAACTTGGCGAAATAGGGGAAACTAAATACAATGCAGGGTTATCTGATAAAGGATATCCTGGTTAACTATATACAACAGTGGTACAATAGTATATGGAACAACTTGTTATTTACATTGTGAAGTTGGTCTGTTGCGGGGTCTATCTGTTTGACCACTTCTGCTATTCACCTGGGGGTTATGTTCGGAGCTGCCATTGAGATATTTAAGGAAGAGGAAATGCTTTAAAGCCTTTCTGAACTGACTTAGATTAGGTATTGCTCTGATTTGTGCTGGTAAGGTGTTCCATAGAGATGGGGCGCAGAATTGGAAGGCTCTGTTGGCTGTTGATCTAGTGCATCTTGTGGTGTCATTTGGGATAACTAGTGTGTTTGATAAATTGATAAATTGGAAGACTGAACGTCTGAACTGATAAATTGGAAGACTGAACGTCCAAAGGGCAAATGAAATTTAATGTGGACAAGTGGAAAGATATGCACCCAGGAAAGAAAAACCCAAACTATGGTTACACGATGCAAAGCAGCACATTAGGAAACACCACCTAGGAAAAGGATTTAGGTATCATCCTGGATAACATGTTGAAACCCTCTGCCCAGTGTGTAGCGGCGGCCAAGAAAGCAAATAGAATATTAGGTATCATAAGGAAAGGAATGGAGAATAAAACAAAGGATATTATAATGCCTCTGCATTGTTCCATGGTGCGACCGCACCGTGAGTATTCTGTGCAATTCTGGTCGCCGTATCTTAAAAAGGATATAGCAGAATTAGAAAAAGTACAGAGAAGAGCCACCAAAATAGTCATATGCGACCCCAGCATTGAATATCCGGGGTTTGCCGCACATGCCGGACGTCGCATTAGCTAACTGGGCAGCAGCAATATTGCATGCTTCCTGGTTATCACTTGTTGCCACCGGTTAGCATCACGGCATGCAAGGGAGATAATTGCGAATATTCAGTAGCACTAACTGTGTTATTAGTGTTGAATGTCCCTCTCAGCAGTAGTTACATGGTTTATAGGGCCGTAAACCATGTAACTGCTCTGTGAATATTGGGCTTAGGCTGCTTTTGGATCGTGACTCACCTGATCTCCTTGAGTTTCCCTTGTGTTGTCCGTCTTGACTAGAGGGAGGAGTGGCCTAGTGGTTGGGGCACAGTACTTCAGGCCAGAAGGTCAGGGGTTCAAATCCCACTAGAGGACAGCAACCTTGGGCCGGAAGGACTGGGGTTTCTAGTCCCACAGGTGCTCCTTGTGGTCTTGGGCAAGCCACTTAACCCTCCATTGCCCATGTTCCCTGTAAGTATTAGTGTATGTGTCTCATATCCCCTCATGTTAAATGTATCCCCCAACTGCTTTGACCCAGTGAAAAGCAGGATATAAATGCAGCTAAATAAATAAATTGTAAGCTCTGATGAGCAAGGACTGTCTGTGCAGTGCTGTGTACATCTTATAGTGCTATACAAATGCTCAGTAGTCGTACTAGTAAGGTTCTACCTGAGCTCTTCTATTCTATTGCTAACTCCAGACTTCACTCCCTTCACCCTAGGGCTCAGAGTCAGGCCTGCTCCTCAGCTTTTGGAGAATGAGGAGACTGAACCGTCAGGCAATCATTTCATGGAAATCAGGGAAAAGCTGGGGCAAAAAAAGGAACTTCACTGATAGTATGTCCCATTACTGACCCCATAAAGAATAGAAACATAAAAAATGGAGGTAAATAAAGACCATGCAGCCCATCCAGTTTCCCCTTCTATAAGCTCTACAATCCCTTCCTCCCTCTGTGCTTGTCCCAGGCTTTCTGGACTTCACATACAGTTTTCCTTTCCACACGTCCACCACCTTTCCATTCCCTCTGTTCTTTGTGTGGAGAAATTCCTTCCACTGGGGTGCAGCAGTGAACTGTTCTCATACACCCCCAGGTACATGTGTAGAGAGATCCCTCTCTTTTGGGAGAGGGGGGCTATATAGATATATTTGTGTCTGTATAAATACAGATAGATACAGACACTTTTTAGGTCCTAAGCATTATGAGGTCCCTGGATGCGAGAGTGTTGCAGGGATACGGTTAGACCCAGGTACATGCTCTAAGCCTTAGCTGTCCTGTTTACTAAAATGGTCACTGGTCTTCATCATAAAAAATATGGGGAGTGAATTAAGGATCTCACTTGGAAGAAAAACAAGAGAGAGTTGTTTTAATGACTTGTCTCTTATCTGCCCTGTATCTGTAGTTCTCTTCCTTTCTAACATTATCAGTTGCTTTTATTGTAAAGTGCCGTGCTGTTCATACTGAAGGCGGTATACTAAATAAACGAGTCCATGAAGCATACGCTAGCGACATTTAAATACCTGCGTGGCATAAATGCACTAGAGGCGGCTCCGGAACCAGGGCTCAGTCCATCTGCATTGTTTTAGAATTCTAAACCACTTAAATCTATACATTGAACGGTAAATATGAAATAAAGAAATGGAATAGCTCATAAGATGAAGCTAAAGAAGTAATCTGAGGAAATATTTCCTTGCAGAAAGGGTGGTGGATGCAAGAAACAGCTTCCCAGTGGAGGCGGTGAAGGAAAACAGTCTGTGAACTCAACAAAGCCTGCGACAAGCACAGAGGATCTGAGGGAGAGGAAGGGCTGCACAGCTTACTAGGTGCTGGGAGGGGCAGTCTGCAGGGGCTGTAGGCTTTTATCTGCTGTCACCTTCTATGTTTCTTTGTAGTATCTAATCCAGGCAGGGGCGGTGGAAAGGCTATTTCTTTGGAGGAACCCAAGCACCGCCCCAAGCTCTGCCCTAACTCCACCTAAACACCGCCCCAAGCTCTGCCCTAACTCTGCCCAAGCTCTTCCCTATCTCCACCTAAGCACCGCCCCAAGCTCTGCCCTAACTCTACCTAAGCACTGCCCCAACCTCTACCCTAACTCCACCCATGCTCTTCCCTATCTCCAACTAAACACTGCCCGAAGCTCTTCACTAACAACGCCCAAGCTCTGCCCTAACTCCGCCGAAGCTTTTCCCTATCTCCACCTAAACACCACCCCAAGCTCTGCCCTAACAACGCCCAAGCTCTGCCCTAACTCCACCTAAACACCGCCCCAAGCTCTGCCCTAACTCCACCTAAACACCGCCCCAAGCTCTGTCCTAACTCCACCTAAACACTGCCCGAAGCTCTTCCCTAACAACGCCCAAGCTCTTCCCTATCTCCACCTAAACACCACCCCAAGCTCTGCCCTAACAACGCCCAAGCTCTGCCCTAACTCCACCTAAACACCGCCCCAAGCTCTGTCCTAACTCCACCTAAACACCGCCCCAAGCTCTGCCCTAACTCCACCTAAACACCGCCCCAAGCTCTGTCCTAACTCTGCCCAAGCTCTTCTCTATCTCCACCTAAACACCACCCCAAGCTCTGCCCTAACAACGCCCAAGCTCTGCCCTAACTCCACCTAAACACCGCCCCAAGCTCTGCCCTAACTCCACCTAAACACCGCCCCACGCTCTGTCCTAACTCCACCTAAACACCGCTCCAAGCTCTGCCCTAACTCTGCCCAAGCTCTTCCCTATCTCCACCTAAGCACCACCCCAAGCTCTGCCAGGATGGAGTCAGTGCAGAGGGTTGCTACTAAAATGATTAATGGGCTTCATTATAAAGCATATGAGGACAGACTTAAGGATCTTAATATGTACACCTTAGAGGAAAGGCGGGATAGAGGTGATATGACTGAGATGTTTAAATACCTCCGTGGCATAAATGTTCAGGGAGAGAGCCTCTTTCAATTGAAAGCAAGTTCTGCTACGAGGGGACATGGGATGAGGGTGAAGGGAGATAGATTCAGGAGTGATATGTGGAAATATTTCTTTACGGAAAGTGTAGTGGATCCATGGAATAGTCTCCCAGTGGAGGTGGTAGAGATGAGGACAGTAACTGAATTCAAAAAAGCATGGGACCAACACAGAGGATCTCTAAAGGTAAAAAGTGGACTGTTACAGATGTTGTTATGGAAGGACAGGCTAGATAGGCCATGTGGTCTTTTTCTGTCATCATGTTTCTATGTTTCTATAACTCCGCCCAAGCTCTTCCCTATTTCCACCTAAGCACCATCCGAAGCTCTGCCCTAACTCCGCCCAAGCTCTTCCCTAACTCCACCTAAGCACCGCCCCAAGCTCTGCCCTAACTTCGCCCAAGCTCTTCCCTATCTCCACCTAAACACCGCCCCAAGCTCTGCCCTAACTCCGCCCAAGCTCTTCCCTAACTCCACCTAAGCACCGCTCCAAGCTCTGCCCTAACTCCGCCCAAGTTCTTCCCTATCACCACCTAAACACCGCCCCAAGCTCTGCCCTAATTCCGCCCAAGCTCTTCCCTATCTCCACCTAAACACCACCCCAAGCTTTGCCCTAACTCTGCCCAAGCTCTGCCCTATCTCCACCTAAGCACCGCCCCAAGCTCTGCCCTATCTCCACCTAAGCACCGCCCCAAGCTCTGCCCTATCTCCACCTAAACACCGCCCCAAGCTCTGCCCTAACTCCGCCCAAGCTCTTTCCTATCTCCACCTAAGCACCGCCCCAAGTCCTGCCATAACTCTGCCCAAGCTCTTCCCTAACTCCACCTAAGCACCGCCCCAAGCTCTGCCCTAACTCCGCCCAAGCTCTTCCCTATCTCTACCTAAGCACCGCCCCAAGCTCTACCCTATCTCCACCTAAGCACCGCCCCAAGTCCTGCCATAACTCCACCCAAGCTCTTCCCTATCTCCACCTAAACACCGCCCCAAGCTCTGCCCTAACTCCGCCCAAGCTCTTCCCTAACTCCACCTAAACACTGCCCCAAGCTCTTCCCTAACTCCACCTAAGCACCGCCCCAAGCTCTGCCCTAACTCTGCCCAAGCTCTTCCCTAACTCCACCTAAGCACCGCCCCAAGCTCTGCCCTAACTCCGCCCAAGCTCTTCCCTAACTCCACCTAAGCACCGTTCCAAGCTCTGCCCTAACTCCGCTCAAGATCTTCCCTATCGTCACCTAAACACCGCCCCAAGCTCTGCCCTAACTCTGCCCAAGCTCTTCCCTATCTCCACCTAAGCACCGCCCCAAGCTCTGCCCTATTTCCACCTATGCACCGCCCCAAGCTCTGCCCTAACTCTGCCCAAGCTCTTCCCTATTTCCACCTAAGCACCGTCCGAAGCTCTGCCCTAACTCCGCCCAAGCTCTGCCCAGGCATCTCCCCAAGCTCTTCCTTAACTCCGCCCAACCTCTGCCCAGTCCTCACCCCAAGCTCTGCCCTAACTCCGCCCAAGCTTTTCCCAGGTACCACCCAAAGCTCTGCCCTAACTCTGCCCAAGCTCTGCCCAGGCACTTCTCCAAGCTCTACCCTAGCCCCATCCAAGCTCTGCCCAGGCACCGCCCCAACCTGTGCCCTAACTCCACCCCAAGCTCTGCCCAGGCACTGCTCCAAGCTCTTCTTTAACTCCACCCCAAGTTCTGCCCAGGCACCGCCCCAAGCTCTGCCCTATCTCCGCCCTAAGCTCTGCCCAGGCACCTCCCCAAGCTCTTCCCTAGCTCCACCCAAGCTCTGCCCAGGCACCGCCCCAAGCTCTTCCCTAGCTCCACCCAAACTCTGCCCTAAGTCCACCCCACGTTCTTCCCTAGCACCGCCCCAAGCCTCACCCCGCGGGCAGAGACTCTGTTCGCAGGCAGGGAGAGTCTTTGCCATATTTGTGGATTTTCTTCTGACTGGTCGTCATGGGATCCCCACAGGCAGCCTAGTAGTTAGTGCAACAGTCTAGTACCCCAGAGATGAGGGTTCAATTCCCACCAGCACTCTTTGCGACCTTGGGCAAGTCACCTTACCCTCCATTGCCTCAGAAGTAAAGCGCTGGCAGCCTACCTCCAGTGATACATTGCCACAAAAACCCAGGGAGCGGTGGGTCACCAGGAGTCAGCATTGACTTGACAGCACTTAAAATAAATAGCTGAAGTTGCACTGTCCTGACATGAATTCATGTTTCAGGCTTAAACCAAAAGCCTTGCTTCAGGGGAAATTTACAGCAATAACACCATTCATCAGCGTCATTCCAACTGCAACTGCCTACTCACTGCTGTCAAAAAGGGAAATGACATCAGTACCTTTATGACAAACCAGGGCCCAGTTTACAACATCCATGAGTAATTAGGGCCAATTCTCAGAGTATGGAAACCATTCAAGTTCATTATTAAGACCCAAAGGAGCTACTGCTTGTAATTTAAAGATCTGCTGCTCTTCCGTCCACTTGAGTTGTTGTTCTCGATCCGCTCCACACCAGCACTCTAAGACGTGGTCAAGAACTTACCAAGTAAAATCCCTGCTATCATGATGATAAGAAATGAGATACCAAAGGGACAGTCATTACTGCAGTATTCGGATGACTATAGTGTTCATTCAAGCGTGTTTTTATCATATTCTTCGTCCTGCCCACATAAACCTTAGGACAAGGAGAAAAGATTATATAGAAACATAGAAACATGATGACAGAAAAAGACCACAAGGCCCATCTAGTCTGTCCTTCCATAACAACAACTACAACAGTCCACTTTTTACTTTTAGAGATCCTCTGTGTTGGTCCCATGCTTTTTTGAATTCAGTTACTGTCCTCATCTCTACCACCTCCACTGGGAGACTATTCCACGGATCCACTACTCTTTCCGTAAAGAAATATTTCCGCATATCACTCCTGAATCTATCTCCCTTCACCCTCATCCCATGTCCCCTCGTCGCAGAACTTGCTTTCAATTGAAAGAGGCTCTCTCCCTGAACATTTATGCCATGGAGGTATTTAAACATCTCAATCATATCACCTCTATCCCGCCTTTCCTCTAAGGTGTACATATTAAGATCCTTAAGTCTGTCCTCATATGCTTTATAATGAAGACCACTAATCATCTTAGTAGCAACCCTCTGCACCGACTCCATCCTGTTCACATCCTTTTGAAGGTGCGGTCTCCAGAATTGCACACCATACTCCAAATGAGGTCGCACCAAAGACTTATACAGAGGCATTATCACCTCCTTTTTTCTGCTAGCCATTCCTCTCCGTATGCACCCAAGCATCCTTCTAGCTTTTGCCGTCGCCTTTTCTACCTGTTTAGCTACTTTAAGATCATCGGACACAACTACGCCTAGGTCCCTCTCTTCTTTAGTGGACTAAAGTACTTCACCTCCTATACTGTATTGCTCCCTTGGATTGCTGCAGCCCAAATGCATGACCTTACATTTTTTAACATTAAATCCCAGTTGCCAAATTCTAGACCATTCTTCAAGCTTAGCTAGATCCCTCCTCATGTTATCTACACCTTCCTGGGTGTCTACTCTATTGCAGATTTTGGTATCATCCGCAAAGAGGCAAACCTTACCCGATAGCCCTTCCGCTATATCACTAACAAAGATGTTAAAAAGAATCGGACCAAGGACAGATCCCTGGGGCACACCAATGGTAACATCCTTCTCCTCAGAGTGAGCTCCATTTACTTGTACTCTTTGTCGCCTCCCACCCAACCAATTTCTAACCCAAGCAGTAACTTTAGGGTCTATCCCTAGGGTGCTCAGTTTGTTTATAAGTCGCCTGTGAGGAACAGTGTCAAAGGCTTTACTGAAATCTAAATACACCACATCTAGAGCTTTCCCGCGGTCCAACTCCCTGGTCACCCAGTCAAAGAAATCAATCAGATTTGTCTGACAAGACCTGCCTCTGGTGAATCCATGCTGCCTCGGATCCTGTAATCCGCTGGACTCCAGAAACATCACTATTTTCTCTTTCAACAGCATTTCCATTAATTTACTCACCACTGAAGTTAAACTAACCGGCCTGTAGTTTTCAACCATATCCTTACTACCGCTTTTGTGTAAAGGCACCACATGAGCCTCTCTCCAGTCCTTTGGCACCACTCCCGACTCCAACGAGGCATTGAAAAGGTCAGTCAGTGGAGTTGCTAGAACGTCCCCAAGTTCCCTCAGTATTCTAGGGTGTATCCCATCCGGTCCCATCGCTTTGTCTACTTTAAGTTGAGCTAGTTTCTCACGAACACAGTCTTCTGAAAATTGTTCAAGATGTCCCTCGCTTCTGTTTTTATTTGTGGGTGTTATCTGAGGTCCTGCTCCTGGTTCTTCATCTGTGAACACAGAACAAAAATATTTGTTAAGCAATTCCGCTTTATCCTTATCAGCTTCTACATATTCCCCCCCTGCACCCTTGAGTCTGACAATACCACTTTTGCCCTTCCTCTTCTCACTAATATATCTGAAAAAATGTCTTATCCCCCCATTTTATTGCATTGGCTATTTCCTCCTCCTTTTGAATCTTTGCCTTCTTGACTACTTTGCTAGCTTCTCTAAGTTTTTCCAAATACAGATGCCTGTCTTCCTCTCTCTGTGATCTCTTGTATTTCATGAAGGCCTCCCTCTTTTTCTTCACTTTTTCAGCTACTTCCTTCGAAAACCATAGCGGTCTCCTGTTCCTTTTGCCTTTATTTACCTTTTTAACAAAAAGGTTGGTTGCCTTTAAAATACCCCCTTTCAGTTTTGCCCACTGTTTTTCTACATCCCCCAGCTGTTCCCATCCCACTAACGACTCCCTGAGGTATTGGCCCATCTTTGCAAAGTTAGTCTTCCTAAAGTCTAAGATCTTCACCTTGGAATGGATTCTAACAGCCCTAGTTCTAATACTGAACCACACCATCTGGTGATCACTGGATGCAAAATGATCTCCCACTACAACATCAGAAACACTTTCTCCATTAGTAAGCACCAAGTCCAGTATGGCCCCTTCATGTGTGGGGTCTGTTACCAATTGCCTGAATAGTTCTCCCTGTAGAGAATCCAGGATCTCCTTACTCCTAGATGATACTGCAGCAGGAATGTGCCAATCAACATCTGGCATATTGAAATCTCCTAGCAGTAGCACTTCCCCTTTCCTAGCAATGCTGCGTATGTCTTCAATTAACTCTCTGTCCACCTCTTCCTCTTGTGAGGGAGGTCTGTATAGCACACCAATGCAAATAGATTTCTCTTTCCCTCTTTCTAGTTTAACCCACAATGCCTCCTCTCTCCCTTTTAAGCTCTGCAATTCCAAAGCTTGTCACACTGCCCCCTAGTGGTGATGGCGTGGCACGACAGAAGGGCGTGGACAGGGAGGAGAAAAGTTTGTTTGTGGAGGAGGTTGGTTCTCTTGCAGGGCCCAGGCTTCTACAGGCCTGGTAGCCTTCTGTATAACTAACACTCCCAAGAATTTACAGTCCAAGTATAGGGAAATTGTAAGGCTTTTATTTCCCTCTTTGCAAACAGGTTCTTTAGCCCAGAATACAACAACACATGAAAAGAAATATCCTTACTTCAGGTTAAAGGAAAACACGTACTGAAAACACTGTTAACTTCACAGCACAGGTAAATGAAATACAGCATCCAACTTTTATCCCAAACCACAGCTATGCCTCTGCTAGGGCTCAATCCTTTCTGATAGGCAATAGTTAACGTCCATGGGAATGTCCAAGGGGTCCTCCTGGTATTCTACCTGCATGGGCTCACAGTCCAGAATGTTTGGAGGCTCTCCTTCAGGCTTTCTGCCTAGGGCTTGGATGATGCGCCAATAGTCAGCGTTACAAGGTAAGTCCTGGCTTTGTATATTTTATACTGAGGACAGACTCTCCTGCATACAGTTCCGTCTCTAGTAGGCTTCCTGTTAACTGCAGGTCTGTACTTTGTTTCATGAAGGCCTCTTGAAGGACAGCATGCTCTAGGGCCTGACTCCTTCTGGGTCACAGCATTCATAAAATCATCATTATAAAATTGGCATTTACCTTTTCTTCTAAGGCGGTCTCCGGGAGGTGAAGGCTGAGGCTTGGGCCTGCTGGGTCTTGGATTCTCATGTGCCCAGGTAGGCCTCTGTTTCCTAGTTCTGCCTTCTGCTGGAGTCAGGGCATACTGGTGCCATGGTTCCTTTCTCCCACGGCTTTGGAAGTGACCCTTCTCAATTCTTCTTTCACCCCTTTCACTGCCGTTCACTGTTGCTCCTTCTAACAGTTGCTGGCTCCTATTAAAGTTAGGCCTGGGACTCTCTGTTATAGTCCACCTTATTTCAGGGTTAGCTTCTTTATAAAACCTTTCCCTCCTGGAAAGTATATCTTTTCCTCTTTTGCAATGTTTAAAGTAGGTTTCTGTACCTGGCTTGGCTGGGTCTGCTAGGCCGGATCCCTTGGTCAGGACTCCTCTCCCTGGATCCTCCAGATATCTGTAAAAATCTGGAACTGGAACTTCCTGCAAGACTCCTTGACAGTCTCCTTGCCCATCTGGAGCTGTCTGCCAATCTCCTTGTCTTTCTCTTTCTCGCCAACCCCCTTCTCTGTACCGGTCTCTGTGCCACTCTCCGTGTCTCTCTCTTTCTCTCCAACCGGAGTCTGAATCCGAGTCTTTTTGCCACTCTCCTTGCCTCTCTGACTTCCTCCAGTCATCTGAGCATTTAAGAGGAGTTCTTCCCTTTCTGCATTGGGTGTTGGCTGGAATTACATCATTGGCTCTAAGGCGTGGTTCTTCAGACCTCCAGAGGTCTCTCTGGCTCCCTCTATGTGGCTCCTCATGATGCTGCAGCTCGTCTTTACCTCTTTTTCTGTGTTTAAAACCTTTCCTTCTGCCTGCAGCTGGTCTGCAGTGCCACATATCCCCCCTCTTAAAATATGACGGGCTGGTGAAGCCTCTGCCACAAAGCACGGAATACGCGATCTTGCGCCCGCCTTAAAGTGTAGCTGCTGGGTACTATACTTCTTCCATTTGAGCTCCGTTGATGTCTCTACAGGGTAGAATATTTTGGTCGCTGATGCTAGCAGAGCAGATCGGTCATGCCATGGCCGAAGAGTGTTGACGTGATAAACTTGTGTGTGCCCTTTGTCATCTTTAACCTCATAGGAAGTCGGTCCCAACGACTTGACTATTGTATGTGGTCCTCGCCATCGAGCCTCAAACTTCAGGGTTGCACCTGCTACCAGGATCATTACTTTTTCTCCTGCTTGTAGCTGCCTGTGCTTTACCCGCTGGTCATAATAATGTTTTTGCTTCTGTTGACTCTTCTTCAAGTTTTCTTCCGCAACCTGGGAAGTTCGCTCTAGGCGAGTTCTGAGGTTCTGCAGAAATAGGGGCACCCCTATTTCGGCCTCAACGGGCTCGATCCACTGTTCCTTTAGGACGTCCAGTAAACCTCTCGGGGACCGTCCATAGAGGAGTTCATACGGGGACGTGCCTAGGGAAGTCTGTCTTCGTTCCCTGCAAGCATACAGAACGAATGGTAACATGGTGTCCCATTCTAACATTTGTCCACCTAGCGCTCGTCGGAGCATTTGCTTTATGCTCTGGTTAAGACGTTCTACCAGACCGTTACACTGAGGATGGTATGCAGCGGTCTTTTTATGGCGTATGCCAAAGGCATCCCACACCTGCGTGAGGTACTTTGACAGAAAATTGCTGCCCCTGTCTGTCAGTATTTCCTGCGGAAATCCAATTTCACAAAATAGTTTAACCAGTTCACTGGCAATAGGCTTAGCCGAAATACTTCTTAGGGGAATGGCCCATGGGAACCGGGTGGCCTGATCGATGATTACCAGGATGTATTGGTACCCCCTGGGTGTTTTAACCAGGGGTCCTACAATGTCCATGGCTAATCTTCTCACCGGTTCCGAAATCACCGGCATAGGCACTAATGGTACGGCAGGAGGTTTTCGAGCGGTCACTCTTTGGCAGGTTGCGCAGGATTCGCAGAATCGAGTTGTCTCCCGAAATATCCCTGGCCAATAGAATCTGGCCAGAATCTGGTCCAGCGTACCTTGTGCTCCCTTATGACCCCCTACAGGATGGTCATGGGCCAGTCGTAGAATCAATAATTTGAATGTGCTCGGTATCACCAGCTGTTTCCGCAGCACCCCTGTTCATGGATCTTTACTCTCCCGATATAACAGGTCATCCTCCATACAGAATCGGGGGTAGGAATCCTCTTTGTCTCGGGCCTGCTCAAAGGCATGAGCTAGTACTGGGTCCGCTTTTTGCTCTCTCTTGAAGGAGGGAAACTTCTCCATCAGTTCGGCTGGAACCCAGGGCATTCCTTCTCCAGCTTCCAATTCTGCTCGTCCCTGAGAGCGACATCTTCGTTCACGCCTCCGTTCAGCCTTCGGCTTTCGCTCTTTCCGCAAGGGATCTCCCATTAGGTCCTCATGCGAAGGGAGGGTTCCTAAAGAATTATCTCTGGAGCAGGAGGGTTGTTCGTCATCCTGTGTATGGGCCCTCGTGGAAACTAGAGCCTTTTTGGGAGGCTCACTCTTCTTTGTACGGTTTGGCTGTACATTGGAGTGATCGGCCGACTTAGGCCGTGACTCCGGATTATCCATATACTTATGCCGACTACAGGTGGAACTTGGGATTTGTTGTTCTGTTGGAGACAAGCCCTCTTTAAGGCTCCTCCGGAACTGCGACCAGTTGCGACCCAATACTAGTTCTTGGGGCAATTTTGGCACAACTGCTATCAGCATTTCTTTCCTTATTCCCAAACCTTTGACCCATAGCCTGTAGAGAGGATAGCTTGTGGCAGCCCCGTGAATACATTTTATTTTGACACTGCCTTCTGGATATTCAGGTACTGATCCTCCCTGGCCTCTGATCACAGACCACAACTTCTGGGACATCATCGTTTGATCAGCGCCTGAATCCAGAAGCGCACTTACATCCACTCCATGTATTTGCACAGACAATACAAATCCCTCTCGGACTGTCTTTGGGGTTTCCCCCACAAGGGCAGTGCGAGTGTTACAATCATTCCTTAAATGGCCCTTTTTACCACAGGTAAAACAACGCCTACCTTCTTGCTTATCTGGAGGGTAATTGCTTCTCATATTTCCATACCCTGGTCGGGAAGGGTTCCCTACCTTCCGGGCTTCCATACCTAAGGCTGCCTTGGGGCTACCCATCCTATGTTGGGTGACTTTCTCAGCCTCTAGGTACCTCTCTGTAAGGGTTACGGCCTCAGTAGTGGTACAGCAATTTTGCAACATAAGGTAGTTCTGTACCCTACTGGGCACCGCTGTCATGTATTGTTCCAATACCAGGGCGTCCATTAGTGTCTCTACATTTTTTCTTTCGGGCCGTAGCCACTTGTATGCTAAGCTCCTAATTCTGTGTCCCAGGGCTTTTGGCGTCTCACCCGCCCTAAGGGTAGTAGCCCTAAACATTTTATTGTAAGACAATGGGGTAAGTCCTAGGCGATCCCTAATCGCTGATACTACCTCTTCGTAGGTGTTGGCTAAGGCAGGCGGCATTGACCGGTAAGCAGCCAGTGCCTCGCCCGTAAGGGACACTGCTAGATGTATTGACCATTGTTCTGGGGGCCAATTCGCTGAACTAGCTATTCTGGTGAAGGAATCTAGGAAATCGTCCACATTATCCTCAGGACTCAGTTTTCCTACCACCAAATCATGGCAAGTCCATTGTCCAACCGCTTGCTTGTTCAAGCCAGATGCAGTCGACTTCTCTTCATTGAGTTTTGCCATTTCTTCTCTTTGTTGCGCCAACCAGCTTTCCATGGTTTGCAACACGGGTGCCTGCTGTGCCTGCATGGCCTGCAGCGCTTGAGCCTAATTCTTCAGCGCCACCTCTGCCTGTTTGTCAAACTGGTGGGCCATCCACGCGCATAGCTCTCTTGGCTCCATGGTGAATCTGCAAGGAAAGAAAAAGACACAACCAAGTGCGGCTCTCTAACCCTTTTTCCTTTTTTTTTTTTTTAAACTTCCTCTGATGTCCCACACTAGACAGGCTTATTTACATGTTACCTGATTCTGGTGTGTAATCAGCATTGGGATTGAAGTTGCTGTTGCTCACCACCGCTCTCCGTCTGAGAATTTGGCAACCGGATTTTCTCTGTTCAGGATTTCCTCTCAATCCGTTCCGGATCCTCAGCTACTCTGCGCCGGGTTTTCTCTTCCGGTTCAGTTTCTTCAGCTGATCCACTCCGGGTTTTCGGGGTTTTTTTTTTTTTCAGCAGCACAACCAGACTTTTTTTTTTTTTTCCAGGAATTTTAATCCTTATCCTTTTTAGTGATGTAGTGAATTTCTAGGCAAAATCCTGCCAACTACGCCATTTTCCCCATGTCACACTGCCCCCCTAGTGGTGATGGCGTGGCACGACAGAAGGGCGTGGACAGGGAGGAGAAAAGTTTGTTTGTGGAGGAGGTTGGTTCTCTTACAGGGCCCAGGCTTCTACAGGCCTGGTAGCCTTCTGTATAACTAACACTCCCAAGAATTTACAGTCCGAGTATAGGGAAATTGTAAGGCTTTTATTTCCCTCTTTGCAAACAGGTTCTTTAGCCCAGAATACAACAACACATGAAAAGAAATATCCTTACTTCAGGTTAAAGGAAAACACGTACTGAAAACACTGTTAACTTCACAGCACAGGTAAATGAAATACAGCATCCAACTTTTATCCCAAACCACAGCTATGCCTCTGCTAGGGCTCAATCCTTTCTGATAGGCAATAGTTAACGTCCATGGGAATGTCCAAGGGGTCCTCCTGGTATTCTACCTGCATGGGCTCACAGTCCAGAATGTTTGGAGGCTCTCCTTCAGGCTTTCTGCCTAGGGCTTGGATGATGCGCCAATAGTCAGCGTTACAAGGTAAGTCCTGGCTTTGTATATTTTTATACTGAGGACAGACTCTCCTGCATACAGTTCCGTCTCTAGTAGGCTTCCTGTTAACTGCAGGTCTGTACTTTGTTTCATGAAGGCCTCTTGAAGGACAGCATGCTCTAGGGCCTGACTCCTTCTGGGTCACAGCATTCATAAAATCATCATTATAAAATTGGCATTTACCTTTTCTTCTAAGGCGGTCTCCGGGAGGTGAAGGCTGAGGCTTGGGCCTGCTGGGTCTTGGATTCTCATGTGCCCAGGTAGGCCTCTGTTTCCTAGTTCTGCCTTCTGCTGGAGTCAGGGCATACTGGTGCCATGGTTCCTTTCTCCCACGGCTTTGGAAGTGACCCTTCTCAATTCTTCTTTCACCCCTTTCACTGCCGTTCACTGTTGCTCCTTCTAACAGTTGCTGGCTCCTATTAAAGTTAGGCCTGGGACTCTCTGTTATAGTCTACCTTCTTTCAGGGTTAGCTTCTTTATAAAACCTTTCCCTCCTGGAAAGTATATCTTTTCCTCTTTTGCAATGTTTAAAGTAGGTTTCTGTACCTGGCTTGGCTGGGTCTGCTAGGCCGGATCCCTTGGTCAGGACTCCTCTCCCTGGATCCTCCAGATATCTGTAAAAATCTGGAACTGGAACTTCCTGCAAGACTCCTTGACAGTCTCCTTGCCCATCTGGAGCTGTCTGCCAATCTCCTTGTCTTTCTCTTTCTCGCCAACCTCCTTCTCTGTACCGGTCTCTGTGCCACTCTCCGTGTCTCTCTCTTTCTCTCCAACCGGAGTCTGAATCCGAGTCTTTTTGCCACTCTCCTTGCCTCTCTGACTTCCTCCAGTCATCTGAGCATTTAAGAGGAGTTCTTCCCTTTCTGCATTGGGTGTTGGCTGGAATTACATCATTGGCTCTAAGGCGTGGTTCTTCAGACCTCCAGAGGTCTCTCTGGCTCCCTCTATGTGGCTCCTCATGATGCTGCAGCTCGTCTTTACCTCTTTTTTCTGTGTTTAAAACCTTTCCTTCTGCCTGCAGCTGGTCTGCAGTGCCACAAGCTTTAATAGTAGTTTTTACATATAGTGCCACTCCTCCTCCCCTTCTTCCTACCCTGTCCTTTCTGAATAAAGTATAGCCAGGTATAGTTACATCCCAGTCATGGTTTTCTGTGAACCATGTTTCTGTAACTGCCACTAAATCCAAGTCAGCCACTCCCACCAAAGCTTCAACTTCAGAGATCTTATTTCCCATGCTACGGGCATTAATACACACTGCTTTCCATATGTTACCCCTGTTACCCATTTCCATAAAGGTATTTAATGTATCACTTACCTGGGGGCTTTCACTTACCTGGGGGCTTTCTTCACCCATCCCCAACGAATCTAGTTTAAAGCCCTCTTCAGTAGATTAGCCAGTCTACTACCAAAGATGCGTTGACCTTTCTTGGACAGATGGATGCCATCTCTGCTCTGCAACCCTTGGAACAGCATCCCATGGTCTAGGAAACCAAAACGCTCTCGAAGATACCATCCACGCAGCCATGCATTAATCTCCAGGATGCGAGCCTCTCTGCCTTGGCCTTTACCCTCAACAGGGAGTGTAGGGATGGACAGATAAAGGGATACCAGAATCCCCAATATGTAATTGAAGATGGATGAAGTTCTTGATACAAAATGTGTTTAGAAGTTTGACTTTTCACCTACTTTCTTAAGTTCTCTGTGTAACCGTCTTTAAAATAGATGGAACAGTGTTAACTAAGCATAACGCCTATGAACTGTGCAACCATAGTTCATTGTACAGTCAGCTGGAAGTCCCTGCTGACACAACATAATTTTTGCAACTTTTGTAATTATAAATTTCATCTAATATACTGTAATCAGATCTTACTCTGTAAAAAGAACTTTGGCGACACCTTGTGTTATTTCATGGTTATAATAAATGATTGTTACTTCCTCTTTTTCTCTAATTAAAAGAGAGCTTTTTGGAGGAGGACTTTGAATTCAATAAGCCTGGAATTATGCCTGTTCATAGTCCGCTTATTGTCTTCCCTCTGAGCTCAAAGAAAATAGCACTTTGTGTGTGTGTGATTGTGTTCTGTATTACTCTCTGCCTGTCTCTCACTACTGATGGACCAGAGACCTAAAGAGCCGTGGTATTGTGGTCAGATCATGGAGTTTTCTTCAGGGAGGATTGAAGAGAACACCACCTGTGCACCTACCTGCTTCACCCTCTGTCCCAGAGCCATGAAGTCACTTTTGATACGTTCCGAGGTATACCTGGCAGTATCATTTGTTCCAACATGGATTAGCAACATTGGGTAATAGTCAGTGGGCTTGATGAGTCTCGGCAAACTCTCCGTAACATTTTGGATCTTGGCACCAGGCAGACAGCATACCTCTCTGGACATCAAGTCTGGTCGGCAGATGGATGCCTCAGTACCCCTCAGAAGAGAGTCTCCAACCACCACTACCCTTTGTTTCCTTCTGGTCACTGATTCCGCAACTATGGGGTACTTGAACTCTGGTTCTTCCCTTTCCAGACAAGTGGTCTGATATCTAGAGGTATATTGATGATGGATGTTTCGGACACAGACAGCAGTAAAAAGCAAATGCTATCAACTAGTTTTACATGTAGAGTTACTGGGCGGCTGAAGTCGGCCAGGGTTTCCTCCAAGCATAGAAAAGGCCCTTCTGCCTAGAGTAGGGTGTCAAACTGCAATTCTGAAGGTCTGAAAACCTGCCTGGTTTTCTGGATATTGCTAATGAATATGCATGGTTATATTTGCATACAATAGAGGCAGTGCATGTATTCATCTCTCATGAATATTCATTAGGGATATCCTAAAAACATGACTGGTTTGTGGCCATCTGGGATTGCAGTTTGACCCCACAGACCCAGAGCCCTGGATCTTTTAAGTACCTAGCAAGGCCACTGGAGAGCTGAACGATATTAAGGAGCGGCCCAGGGGTTGGTCCTGATGCTGCTCTTATTCCTTACCCGCTGGCCGCAATAATTCAGGTCTCCGGTATCAACTAATTTCATTATGCAGAAGATGTATAACTGATTGCTTATACTGATTCTAAAATCCTTGATCTCACGTCTCTTACCCTCTTTGGCTTGACTCTTGTAGACTCAAACTAGGTCCCTCCAAAACTACAGCCGCCTAGATTAGAGGATCATCCCTCCAGTCCCTCATAGCTTCTCAACTGATTACAGATGCAATAACTCTCACAGATTCCTTTAAATATTTCAGAGTTATTATTGACTCAGAATTGACTTTTGAGAAACAAATTTCTGATCCTATTCCTCTTACATCTGTCATATCCTTAATCTATCACTGGCCACTGTAGCTGTTCCTGTGGCCTTTAAACATGCTGTGGTTACACCTCTCCTCAAGAAACCTTCACTAGACTCTACTTCCAGTTATCGGCTTATCTCTCTCCTTCCCTTTGTTTCAAAACTGCTTGAAAGAGCGATTCACCACTTCTGTCTTGACTTTCTTTCCTCTCAAGCCCTTCTGGATCCACTGCAGTCTGACTTTAGTCCTCTACGTTCTACAGAAATGGTTCTTGTAAAAGTCTCCAATGACTTGTTTCTCACCAAATCAAAGGATCTTTATTCAATCCTCATTCTTCTTGACCTTTCTGCTGCCTTTGACACTATTGATCACCACCTTCTTGATACCCTGTCCTTGCTTAGATTTAGGGATGCTGTTCTGTCCTGGTTTTCTTCTTGTCTCTCCCATCGTACTTTTAGTGTATGTTCTGTTGGTTCCTCCTCTACCTATATATAGAATAACCACAAAATTGCAAATCAATCAATCAATCAATAACACAATGCAATTATCAAAATTACATAAAAAACCACTCATACATAAACACTAAAAAATTGATGTTACAAAAATGATACAATACCATGTTTAATTATTTCTTAAATTATTAACATATTACATTATGTTAGTAAATAATATATCTTCAATCAACACAAGACACAAATGACAATCATTTATACAACAATAAATATAATCCCACACACTTTTAAACAAAGCACTATTAATCAATATACCCGTTAGATGTTCCAAAACATATCATTCAAGGATTTTTACATTCAAATATAATTCAATGTTCATTCAATTACATATTATACTAAGGGTGTTACGCAACCCATATTCAAATAAAATCTTGTAACGTGCGAATATCTCCTCATTGGACAATATATCCAATATATCCAAATCGCCTATCGTCTTGTGGATATATCAACAATCCTTTGTTATATTCAATAGCTACATCCCCTCATTCTCCTCAAGACGGTATCTTCTCATTGAACGATCCAGTCCAATCGTCTACAATGTTGCAGCCATATCCCCCGTTAGATGTTCCAAAACATATCATGCAAGGATTTTTACATTCAAATTTAAAATTCAATGTTATATTGTGTTATTGACTGGTTCCTCCTCTACCGCCACTCTGTTTTCAGGTGGTGTACCTCAGGGTTTTGTCGTGGGACCTCTACTTTTCTTTCTCTACATTTAGTACCTCAGTACACTTATTTCTCCAGGACCAAGCAGGAAGTCAGTCCTCACATATGGATAACATCGATGTCGATGAAGCCCTTGCAGAGCATTTCCCCAGCTTTCTATGAAAGCCTTTGGGAATGCAGGCACGCATGCGCAGTTCCCTTCCCGCCTAAAAGGTGCCATCTTACCTCAGTCTCTCGTTTTCCGTGAAGCCTGCCGGACATGAGTCCTCGTCATCCCAGAAAATTGTTTGACTTTTTTGGCGATTCGCTGTTTTTTCGTCTCCGGTTTGACACCGGTTCCCCGACCGCCGGGTTCGGTACACCGGTATCGAGCCCGATCTCTTTTTTTGTTTTTTGCCCTTCGTGGCTGGTGTTTGCGCCCTTTTTTTTTTTCTTTTTCCCTGGAAGGCCGGTCCTTCGACCTCGCGGGGACTCTTTTTTCCCCGATGGCTTCCAGTGGTTTTAAGAAGTGTGATCGGTGTAAGAAACTGATGTCTCTCACCGACACACACGACTGCTGCCTCCGGTGCCTCAGTCCTGATCACGACCCTAAAACGTGTGGACCATGTGGGAAGATGTCTTCCAAGGCACTGCACAGTCGACAGCACCAGAAAGAAAGGCTCTTTTCTGACTCGGCCTCCGGCCGGGCCCAGACCTCATCTGAGGCCTCGACATCTCGGGAGTCGGATCCCGAGCACCGTCTTGGCTCCTCGGAATGGGGGTCCCCCAACCAGGAACGCAAGAGGAAGAGGGCGTCGTCGGAAGAGGTCCCGGGATCCTCAAGAACTCAGTCTCAGACCCCCAACCATCGTCCCGGGCCTGTGGAACAGGAGAAGCCGTCCAAAGTTCCTCGACTGGAATCGGAGTCTGCTGGACACGTAAGTCCTGTAGTCCTCATGGACTCTCCTCCCAGGGAGCCGACGTCGGGCCCAGCGCCGCCGGGGCCCGAGTCTTGAGCTGCTGAGTCTCCTGAGCTGAGTCTCAGGTTGACAGCCTTGGAAAGCAGATTGTCTGCCTTCATGGACCAGCGGCGGGCACTGATGGCGAGCCTGTCTGGCGCATCTGCCCCGACCACCGGGACATCGACCTCGAAGTCGACCCCGGAGACCGAGCCGATACTCGAGACCATGAAGGCTTGAGGTCGACCTCAGTCGCGGTCTCCCTCGACCTCCCGTTCGGGACCGAGGGCGTCGATGCCGGTGCCATCGGCGTCAGGGCAGGTGCTCGCAGGCCCCGTGAGGTCGGGCCCCGATTCCTCTTCGGACGAGTCCGCATGGGAGACGGAGGACGAGGAGTCTCCCGACACCTTTAAGACTCGGTGCGTCCTATCGGACGCACCGCAGTCTGAGCCCTGGAGTAGATCTCCTCCGGAGGATACCAGGTTCTCGGAGTTCGTTCGGGATATGGCCACTGCCTTGGCTATCCCTACAGACCCCGAGGAGGAGCCTCGAGCTGAAGAGCTCGAGGCCCTGCAGTACGACTCTCCTCCGAAGGAGGCCTTTACTGTCCTGGTTCCTCCGATGCTGGAACGGCTCCTCTTCCGCATGTGGGAGGCACCGGCCTCGGCGCCGGTTTTAAGCAAGTGGGTCGATTCGATCTATTGACTCCGGAAGTGTCCTGGCTTTCAAAAGGCGCAGCTACCACACCATTCCATGGTGGTGGAATCGGCCATGCATCGCCTGAAAAGTCAGAAGATGCACTCCGCGGTGCCCCCTGGCAGGGAGGCCCAGAACCTCTATGGTTTTGGTAGAAAGTGCTTCCAGGGCTCGATGCTTGCTTGCCGTGTCCAGTCTTACCAGCTGTACATGGGCATGTACTTACGGGACCTGGCCAAGGAACTGGCCGGGTTCTCTGCTGGTCTCTCCGGGGAACCCTTGCAGAGGTTCAAGTCCTCGGGGATCCGGGAATGCTCTAAATTTATGTCCCGCGCTGCCTACGATGGCTTCGAGGTTTCGGCCCGTGTTGCAGCAGCCGGCATTGCGGCTCGACGCCAGGCATGGCTGCAGTCATCGGACCTCGAGCCATGGGTTCAGGACAAGTTGGTCGATGTCCCTTGCCGAGGTGAAAACCTTTTTGGCAAACCCATGACTGAGAAGGCCGCCCAGCTCGAGACCGAGCACCTCACATGGACAAGGCTGTCTAGGAAGACTTCTGCCCCTTCTCACAAGAAGAAGGGCTTGGGGAAAAAGTCCTTTTCCCCGAGGAAGGGCACTGCCTACAAACAGTACCCCCAACATCCGGCTGCCCAAGCTGTCCCTCAGGGTCAGCAAGCCAAGGGGCAGGGTAATGGGCCCCGTAGGCAGAGGACCCCCAAGCCTCCATCCCCTGCTCCTACACAGCAGGGTGGGGGATTTTGACTCCTTCGGCATAGCCTCTCTGTCCCTGCTCTCCCAACCCTGCACAGGAGGTTGCCTAGCCCTGTTTGCCCACCAGTGGCCACTCATCACCGGAGACAGTTGGGTGCTAAGCATATTCCAAAAGGGCTATGCCCTGCATTTCCTCCAGCTGCCTCCGCTATACTTCCCAGGGGATCCTCCAAGGCCTCCCCTGCACACAGATCTTCTCCTTCAGGAGCTACAAGGTCTGTTGATAGACAGGGCGGTGGAGCCTGTGCCTCCCCACTTGCAAGGCCGAGGGTTCTACTCCAGATATTTCCTGGTGCCCAAAAGGACCGGTGGTCTTCAACCTATCCTGGATCTCAGAAACCTCAACAAGTTCCTGGAGAAGGAAAAGTTCAAGATGCTTACTCTTGGAACACTTCTGCCCTACCTCCAGCAGGGAGATTGGCTATGCTCCTTAGATCTAAAGGATGCATATACCCACATCCTCATTCATCCAGACCACAGAAAGTACCTCAGGTTCGTTGTGGGAGGAAACCATTATCTGTACAGAGTGCTGCCCTTTTGGCCTCACTTCCGCTCCCAGAGTCTTTACCAAATGCATAGCAGTGGTGGCGGCCTACCTGAGGAATCAGGGAATCTTTGTCTTCCCCTATCTGGACGACTGGCTCATAAGAGGTCAGACATACCAGGAGGCCAGACAAGCCACCCTCAGAACCATTACTCTTCTTCAAAGCCTGGTGTTTGTCATGAACTTCGCAAAGTCCACTTTGCTCCCCTCCCAGAACTTAGAGTTCATAGGAGCAAGGTTGGACTCTCTGCTGGCAAAGGCCTTCTTACCAGAAGACAGGGCCCAGAGACTGATAAACTTAGCAAACAAGTTTCTCAGCAGGTCACTGGTCTCCGCCAGACTCTGCCTGAGACTTCTTGGCCACATGGCTTCGACAGTACATGTGACTCCCAATGCCAGACTCCATATGAGGCCTGCACAGTGGTGCCTGCGGACTCAGTGGTCACAGGCCACAGGCAGCCTCACCGACAGGATAAGGGTGTCCAGACACTTGCTGCACTCCCTCAGATGGTGGCTACACCCACCCAATCTGCTAAGAGGAGTACCTTTTCAGAGTCCTGCCTTCACAGTGGTCCTTTCTTCATAGGAGTATCCTTCCATCCCCTTTGCCACCAAAATGGTAAAGGGGATGGAAGGATACTCCTATGAAAGGCTAAAAAGGTTAGGGCTCTTTAGCCTGGAAAAGAGACGGCTGAGGGGAGATATGATAGAAGTCTATAAATTAATGAATGGAGAGGAACGGGTAAACGTAGATCGATTGTTTACGTTATCGGGATATAGAAAGACTAGGGGACATGTAATAAAGCTACAGGGTAAACTATTTAAGACTAATAAAAGAAAATATTTTTTCACTCAACGTGTAATCAAACTCTGGAATTTGTTACCGGAGGATGTAGTAAAAGGCTGTTAGTGTAGCTGGGTTTAAAAAAGGTTTGGACAAGTTCCTGGAGGAAAGGTCCATAAACCATTATTAAGAAGGGACCCAGGATATCATTGCTTGAACCAATACAAGCATTGTGGAACCTGTGTCCCTTGGGGAAACTGCTAGGTACATATGACCTAGATTGGCCACTGTTGGAAACAGAATACTGGGCTTGATGGACCTTGGTCTGACCCAGTATGGCATATCTTATGTTCTTATGTTGACCACAGATGCCTCCCTGCAAGGCTGGGGAGCTCACTGTCTAGGCAAGTGCACCCAGGGTCTGTGGTCTCCCTGGGAAGCTGCACAGCAAATCAATCTCCTGGAACTCAGAGCTATTCAGTTAGCCCTCAAGACTTTTTCTCAAACCCTGGCTCATCAGTCTGTCCTAGTTCAGACAGACAACCAGGTAGCCATGTTCTATCTAAACAAGCAGGGCAGAACTGGGTCCAGGCTCCTCTGTCAGGAGGCACAGGACCTTTGCTTGTTCGCTCTCAAGCGCAACATGCTTCTCAAAGCAGCCTATCTACCTGGCCAGGAGAACTAACTGGCGGACAGGTTGAGCAGGATTCTGCAGCCCCACGAGTGGCAGCTCCATCCCATGGTAGTTCAAAAGATTTTCATGCAATGGGACTTCCATCCATAGACCTGTTTGCCAGTCCTCTGAACAAACAACTGCCAAAGTTCTGCTCCAGGCAACCGGATCCTCTGCGGATAGCAGCAGATGCTTTTCTGATTCCCTGGTCTCAGGGCCTCCTGTATGCGTTTCCTCCCACGCCTCTTGTGACACCGAAGTTCTACCTTATACCTGTAAGACACAGAGAGATGCAGAGTTCAGCACAATTTCTGACAGGCAGGGAGAGAAAAAGCTTCCAGGTTGCTATAGGCAACAAGGGCAGGCTGAGACACGAGGTCTGAGAGCACGCCCAGAGAACAAACACTCCCCTAGTAATCAGCAGAACAATGTGCACATGAGCAGGAGAACGCCCCTAAACCTGAATAAAAAGCATGTTAGGCAAACAGAGTTAGATTTGGATTCTCATGGTTTGGATGTTGATTCTGATCCTGACGGTGATTTGTTTGGTGAATGCTCAGAAGCTGAGAATGACTGGGAGACTTGGCAAGTAAAAGATAACTTGAAAGTTTCAAATAGAAAGTCAGGATATTCACCAGCTGATTCTGTTGTATGTGAGCCGTGGAACAGAAAGCCCAGGAAGGATTCAAGGAGGGACAGAAAGCTTGCTACAAACAGAGGGATTAACTGGAGGAAACCCTCACCTGTGACGCAGGAAGAATTTCCTAGACACAGAGTGCCGTGGAGGGAAAGGAGAGCAGCTGATAAGGTTCCCTGTTTATCTGAAAGGCAAAACCACCAGAAGTACTTACAGCCTTGGGAAAAGGAAAGAAATGTAAGTCAGGACATTTGTATGAGTGAAGAAGATGATTGCATGTTTGTAAAGCCTTATAAGAAACTGCAAAAACCTGTTAGGAACAGAGCAGGGCAGTTCTATGAGCTCTCTGATAAGTACTTGCCATATCATAGAGAGAGTTCTGACGAAGGTTCTGAAACTGAGTTAAGAACATTTCAAACTCTCTGTCCACAAGACAACCCAGTTGAAGAGCCCATGTGTACAGATAGTTATATGCCTTATGAGGAGGACATGGACTGCTCTCTGGTCATAACTAATGAGAGTTCTCTATGCTAGCTAAGCATAAGGGTGCCGTGCACAAAGCTAGAAGAATACAGAGAAAAACTATCAGCATTTATTTCACCTGGTTCCTGTTTTGTTACTGATTCTGTACAAGCAAGAAGCTGTTTTCATTTCACCATTTTGTTTGCCAGAAGTATGGCTACCTCTTAATTTTCATACTGTGTATTACTTTGAAAATCCTGAAACCCCGGGAGGGGAATAAAAGCCTGTTTTCAACCTGACACTCCGTCGCAACTACAATTTCTTACCTGGAAGGGTCAGGCCCAGCAGTGTACCTAGCTACCAATACCTAGTTGGGCCACTGCTGGTGACACTCTAGTGGCCCGAACTCTGTTCAAGATTCTCGAGGACAAGGCCTTGGTTCTGCTGGTGGCTCCCAGGTGGCCGAGACAGCCTTGGTTTCCACTTTTGCTACAGCTTGCAGTGGATCCCCCACTGCTTCTAGGGTTCCAACCCGACCTTCTCTCTTAGGATCAGGGTTCTCTGCTGCACCCCAACCTCAAAGCTCTCATTTTGATGGCATGGAGGCTGCAAGGGTAGTTTTGGCTCCCTGGGGCCTACCTCAGGAAGTTGAAGAGGTTCTCCTAGCCTCTAGGAAACAGTCCACTAGAAAAACCTGTGCTCTCAAATGGAAAAGGTTTTCTGTGTGGTGTCAGCTACGTACAGAGGATACCTTCTCCTGTACTGTACCAGTAGTACTTCAGTACTTACTGCATTTATCAAATCAGAGACTTAAGTCCAATTCTGTTCGGGTCCACCTCTCAGCTCTAGCAGCTCACCACTCACTGGTGGAAGGACATTCTCTGTCGGTTCACCCTTTGGTGTCCCGCTTTCTCAGAGGCTTGCTCTTGCTTAAGCCTCCAATCCGTCCTCCTGCTCCTGAGTTACAGTTGAATGTGGTCTTGCAACAATTGACTCGCCCACCTTTTGAGCCAATGGCTACTTGCCCTCTATGCTTCCTTTCCTGGAAGACTCTCTTCCTGATAGCCCTAACCTCGGCCAGGTGAGTAAGTGAGCTTCAGGCCCTGGTCTGTGACAGGCCTTACACCAGAATCTATAGGAACAGGGTAGTCCTCAGGACTCATCCTAAGTTCCTCCCTAAAGTTGTCTCCTCTTTCCACCTCAACCAGGAGGTGGTTCTTCCAACATTCTTCACTAGGCCTCATGCAAGCCAGGCTGAAGCCGTTCTGCATACCCTGGACTGTAGGAGGGCCTTATCCTTCTACCTTGACCGTACGCAAGGGCACAGAAGAGCTACTCAGCTCTTCATATCTTTTGACCCTAATAATTTGGGGTTAGCTGTGTCCAAGCGTATCTTGTCCATATGGGTGGCTGACCTGGGCTTACAAGGCGGCTGACCTTCCTTTGCAGGGTCGGGTCACGGCCCATCGTGTCAGGGCAATGGCTGTCTCAGTGGCTCACCTCCGCTCTGTACCATTGGCAGACATCTGCAGGGCTGCTACTTGGTCTTCAAGCCAGACCTTTGCAGCCCACTACTGCCTGGAGAGGGAGTCCCGTAGGGACAGTGCTTTTGGCCAGGCAGTACTCCGGAATCTCTTTGAGGTTTAGGCAACTCCTGCCCTCTGTTGGGCTACCGGTAGAGGTTCTGTCAGTGGAAAGCCTTTCTTTGATGCTGGGACTAGAGGGAGTTCTCTTGTTCAGCCTGGGTTCCTGGTAGCCCAGAGCTAGGGAGTCACCCATATGTGAGGACTGACTTCCTGCTTGGTCCTGGAGAAAGAGTAGTTACTCACCTGTAACAGGTGTTCTCCAGGAGCAGCAGGAATCAGTCCTCACAACCCTCCCTCCTCCCTTGGGAGTTGCAGTTGTACATAGTTTGTTTTACGTTTTTGTGTGCTAGTCTTAGCTATGTCATTTGACTGAGGTAAGATGGCACCTTTAGGCAGGAAGGGAACCGCGCATGCGTGCCTGCATTCCCAAAGGCTTTCATAGAAAGCTGGGGAAATGCTCCGCAAGGGCTTCATCGACGTCGATGTCACCCATATGTGAGGACTGATTCCTGCTGCTCCTGGAGAACACCTGTTACAGGTGAGTAACTACTCTTTCCTTCTCCAGGAATCCAGGCCCGGATCTCTGCCTGCTTATCTGACATTGCTGCCTGGATGTCTCACCGCCATCTGAAATTGAACGTGGCCAAAACTGAGCTCCTTATCTTTCCCCCTAAACCCACCTTCCCCCTTCCTCCCTTCTCTATTTCTATGTATAACACTATATTCCTCCCTGTTTTCTTGGCTCGCAACCTTGGGGGTCATCTTTGACTTTACTCTTTCTTTCTCTGCACACATCCAACAGATAGCTGGAGTGGAGGAGTAGCCTAATGGTTAGAGCACTGACTTGGGAACCAAAAGACCCGGTTTGATTCCCACTAGCACTCTTTGTGACCTTGGGCAAGTCACTTAATCTTCCATTACCTCAGGAAAAAAGCCAAGTGCTTAATATACACTTACCAAGTTTAAGTTACACTATAAACTACTTTGACTGACATAATAAAGCAGTATAAACCCCCCCCCCCCCCCGTTGCTTCTTTCTCTATAACATCAACAAAATACATGCTAGTAAGACCCTTATCCACTCTTTAGTAACCTCCTGGTCTTCCTCTGAATCATCTCAGCTGTGTAGCTAGTCCCCTGTCAGTGTTGCTATGTTCATGTAACCAGGTCCAGTGCAAGGACTGAAGGTACCCTAGGCAGGCCCTCAATCCTGCCATCCCCTGCTGACCTTCCTGCACCTATTCCCACACTGGTGCCTCTCTCCAGGACTGACAGTGGCAGCAATTGGCCCTGAACACAACACAACATTTGCCCTCTGTCTCCAGGGCTGCGTTGTAGTTTCATTCTCTGCAATCTGTGACTTCCAGTCTGCACTTCTGGCTTTGTATAAACTGGAAGTCTGCAGTGAAGGGAAGGGCCGAAGTGGCAGATTGGAGAGAATGAAACCACAATGCAGCTCTGGAGACAGAAGGTAAATGCTGTGTTGTGGTTTCAGAGACAATTACTGCTGCTGTCAGGGGTCCCCAGTGGTGGCAATAGGCACAGAGGCACCCTCAGAGGGCTGGGGCTCTATGCAACCACCTAGTTCACCTAATGGCAGTGCCAGCCCTGCATGCAGCCCTCTTCTCAAGTCACTTCACTGGCTCCCTGTCTGTTTCCACGTCCAGCTCAAGCGTCTCCCACTGACCTACAAGTGCCTTCATCCTGCGGCTCCTCACCACCCTTCCTCTCTCATCTCACTCTACACCCCTCCTCGGGAACTCTGCTCCTCTGGCAGATCACTCTTATCTATGCCCGTCTCTACCACTGCCAACTCCAGATTTTGCTCATTCCATCTTGCTGCCCCATATGCCTGGAACAAACTACCTGAGTCAATGCATCGGGCTCCTTCTCTGGCCCTATTCACATCCAGACTAAAAACGCACCTCTTCGAGGCTGCTTTTGGATCCTGATGCTCCTCACTCTCTTGTTCACCACTTAGGTGTATCTTACTGTACTCTAGTCCCCAGTTTTGTGATGTTCTTCACCTCGATTAGCTTGTCGGCTCTGCTGAGCAGGGACTGTCTCTTACATGTCCCTGTATAGCGCTGCATACGACTTGTAGCGCTATACAAATAATAAGAAGTAGTCGTCGTAGCAGTGGTGTGCTCCACTTTCGCACACTGCGTCAGCTTTCTGCACTTCATCCCTTTTTGCTTTGTCAAACTTAACATATGCTCTGATCATAGCTCCATTATATGATTGTAATGTAATGTATGCATCCGCGTAGTAGATGGCTTGCATAAACACAATCACGTGACCCCTTTATTTCTTCACCAGATTCAATATAAAATATTCTGCCCTCACACACTCTTGGCTCAGGACACGGAATAGAGTTGTTACCGCTCCAGTTTCTTGCAATCTGCCTTCTTTTCTAGTCCCCCCATGCTTTGAGATGAGCTTCCTTCCTATCTACAAGAAATTCAAATCATCTTTCAAAGCCCATTTATTTGCCAGAGCTTGGGTCTCAGCAAAGTGCCCTATGCCTGCCCTCGCCCTCATCTCGCCCCTTCTGTAGCCTTCTTTTTCTGTCCTGTCAGTTTAATGGAGTTTTCGGAGTTCTTCTTTTAACCAGCATAAACTGTAACAAACCATAAGCCACAGCGGCAGATATGAGTCAATCTCTCTCCCTCCCCCTCTAGTCTCGAAGCTGAACTGTCAGTCACAAAGAATCAGTGCGTCAGTCCGGTTTCTGCCCTGGGGTGTGGTCCAGAAGCTGTTTTCTGTGATCACTGGCCAGGAAGAAGACAACTGGACTTGGCAGGGGCTATGTGCGATGCTGGACTGACTCCCGCAGGCTTGGATCCCCTCACTCTGCCCCCCTGAGCTGGTCAGACAAAGCACAACACAAAGTCGTTCTTCTCAGGGAGCTGGGCTGCTGCTGTACTCTGCCTTTCCTTTGGTTTTGGGGAGAGTAAAAGACCAGCTGACTCACCTCCTCTGCACTCTCTCCTATTTCGCCCATCTCCTTCACTCCTCCCTCCCTCTCCCCCTTTCCCCTCCCATATTGACTCTCCACGTGGCGGCTGCAGCATCCTGAGTCAACATTTGCACCCCCCCTCGGGTTTGATCTTGCAGTCTAAGCTGTGCACACAGGAGTAATATTCAGTCCACTGCCGTTCTCCCATTTAATGTAATCTGTGTGTTCTGTGTCACTATCTATATAGACAGGGTGCTGAATATACAGCAAGGGATAGTGTGCTCATTGTATTATCCGCTTAGGCTACACCTGATATTCCACAGACCCAACTTACTTGAATAGTGGCTGAATTTTGCTGCTATCTGGATAATTTTCTGGCCTACCCTCGCTCCTCCCCTAACATGCCTCACAAGTATACAGATAATATCCGGCCAGTCTGCAATTTAAACAGCCTGATGGTATCTGTATATTTTTTTGAAATAATTATGCATTTGCCAGCGAACGTCTAATTGCCTTTGAATATTAGAGCATAATTATTCATTCATATGGACACTCCCAGACTCACCAATAAAACTCCCCCAACAACAGATGCAGAACTGAACCAGGACATTTTACTTTACATTTCAACATACATAGGAGTGGAGGAGTAGCCTAGTGGTTGGTGCAAGGTACTTCAGGCCGGAAGGTTGGTGGTTCAAATCCCACTAGAGGACAGCAACCTTGGGCCGGAAGGACTGGGGTTTCTAGTCCCACAGGTGCTCCTTGTGGTCTTGGATAAGCCACTTAACCCTCCATAGCCCATGTTCCCTGTAAAATAGTTATCTCCAAGTTATGATGCCCTGTTCAATGTAATTTCAGTTTGTTCAATGTAAAATCACACTGATGCAGAATAGCACAGTATATAAGAGAATGTAAATAAATAAATACAAATTCTATTCAAATTCTAGTCTCACATCAGTGACACCACCACTAACTCTCTCCACAGCTAGACGTGCATCATAACACAAAACCCTGCAAATGGACACTTGACACCAGCATCAAACTCAAATTACACCAAGCAGCCTGTGGAGGGGGGAGGGAGACCCAAGATGGATGACTGGATTAGAAACTGATTGAGTGATGGAACTAGAATTCCCCCTGAAGAGACAGTGTGATCAGTTGAGTTCTTCAAGGATTGGTCATGGGGATGCTTTTTTCAATATCTTTGTGAGTGATATTACGGAGGGCTAAGAAAGCTGGGTTACTTACCTGTAATGGGAGTTCTCCATGGACAGCAGGATAAGTCAGCCACACCTGGTGATGTCCTCTGGGCGGCACCATGACAGAAGTGCTCTCTAGAGCTCAGATCTTTCTGAGCATGTGTGAGGTGGTCCCACCTCCCCGGCCTGCCCCTAGCCAGGCTAGTGAGTAATTAGCTATGCCGTTCTGGCTAGGGTGCAGGCCGACCTCATACAGGGGAGGTGGGTGGGATTGTGTGGCTGACTTATCCTGCTGTCCACGGAGAACTCCCGTTACAGGTAAGTAACCCAGCTTTCTCCTTGGACAAGCAGGATGTGTCAGCCACACCTGGTGCCTCCCAAGCTACATATTGGCACACTGTGGTGGATGAGGGAGGCATGAGGCCAGAGAATAGGTGACATAAACTGGAAGCACGAGAGGTAGTGCAAGGCATTTATTGGTGAACTGTGCAAGAACAGCTATAAATAGTGCGACAATAGTGCAACAAGGAATAGTGCAAAATATGACAGGGAATAGTGCAAACATAACAGTGCAATTCACCAGAACTCAAACAAAGTGCAATGAGGAATCATCCATAGCGTAAGTACAAGAACAGTGCATGAGACATAGGCAGGATGTCACACCAGCCAGGCGTGCTGGGTGACTAACAGACAACCCGTAATGCGTTTACCCGAAGGGTAGTGTCAGTCACTGGGTTGGAGTCCATCATGGAGTGTGAGGCAGGTTGGTTGCATCGGTCTGGGGCTTTCTGGCTGCAGCCGTGATGGCCGCAGATAGGACAGCTCGGCCAAAGGAGCTGTTGGCCTCCACCTGGAGGTCAAGGCAGTAGTGTCTCTGGAAGGTGAGCTGCAAGGACCAGGTCGCGGCTTTGCAGATGTCGTTTACTGGAACCTCCTGCAGGTTGGCAAGGGAGGTTGCACTCCAACCTTATTGTCTGGGAGGGTGCCCGCTCTGCAATGGCAGTAAGAGACGCAATTTGAGATCCAGTGGGAGAGTGTGCGCTTGGTGACGGGCCACCCTGGCCTGTTAGGGTCAAAGGACATGAAGAGCTGAGCTCCATGCCTTACAGTGGAAGTCCTGTTGATGTAAGTTCACAGGGCTCTGACGCAATTGAGTGAGTGAAGCTGCTGCTCCTCTGGGGAGGAATGTGGGGCCGGAAAAAAAGGTAGGCAGTTCAATGGATTGGTTGACATGGAATGCTGAAGCGACCTTCGGGACAAACTTTGGATGGGTGCGGAGGGATGCCTGGTTGTGGTGGAGCTGTGTGTACAGTGAGTGGGCAAGGGATGCCTGCAGCTCGCTGATTCTCCTGGCTGATCTAATGGTGATTAGGAAGAGAGTTCTTCCAAGACATAAACTTGATGTCAGCCGAATGCAGTGGCTCAAAGGGTTCCTGCGTCAGTTGCTGCAGGATGACGTTGAGATCCCAGGCAGGTACCGGCCGCTGCACTGGGGGCCTGAGATTTGCAAGGCCTCTCATGAATTGGGTTACGATGGGCAGTGCAGCAAGGGAGTTCACGGCAGCCCCGCTTCGGTGTAGTGCAGAGACACAATCGCAGCAAGGTGGACTCTGATGGATTGTGGTTTTAGCCCAAGGTTGAAGAGGGAGGTAAGATACTGCAAGACCTTAGGCATGGAGCAGGAGACTGGCTCAACTCCTTGGTTCACACACCAGATGCTGAAGCATTTCCACTTGAGGCCATAAGATTTGCGTGTGGAAGGCCTTCGGGCCGCCAGATTACTTGCTGCACCTCTGTGGGCAGGTGGAGGGCCGTGAGGTTCATCCTTTCAACCTCCAGGCTGTCAGGGCCAGGGTTGTAGGTTGGGGTGTAGGGTGTTCCCATCATTCTGGGTGAACAGGTCCAGTCTCACTGGCAGCCGGACTGGCGGTTCCCGAGCAAGGCAAAGCAGCAGGGCAAACCACATCTGTCGTGGCCAGTAGGGGGCGATCAGTATGACGTGTGCCCTGTCTGTGTTGATCCGTTGTATTGTTGCTGCGATTTAGGGGGTTGGGGGAAAGCATATGCCAGTGACCACACCCCCCAGGGCACGGTGAACGCATCCGAGGCCATCCTCCTGTGTGACGGGTGCTTGGAACAGAAGAGAGGGCACTTTGCGTTGAGTTCGGTGCGAAGAGGTCGATTTGGGGAGTCCCCCAACGTCAGAAGATGGTGGCTGCGACCTCCGGGTGAAGGGTCCACTCATGGGGCTGGAGTTGTCTGCTCAGTCTGTCTGCTAGGGCGTTCTGATCCCCGGGAAGGTATGCTGCCTGCAGGACGCAGTTGTTAGCTAGTGCTAGGGGCCAGGTCACAAGGGCCTCCTTGCAGAGGGAATGTGACCCTGTGCCCCCCTGCCTGTTGATGTAGAACATTGTCACCTGGTTGTCTGTCTGGACAAGGATGGACTTCCCTGTGAGCTGAGCCCGGAAGGTCTATAACGCATATCTGACCGCTCTGAGCTTGAGCAGGTTGATGTGAAGGGACTGTTCTCTTCTGGACTAGGCTCCTTGGTGTAGAAGGTGGGCTCCCCAGCCCGTGGAGGACACATCCGTGGTGAGGACGAGCTGGTAGCTGCGCATTTGGAGGTCCTTGCCCGCTGAGAGGTTGTCCGGGTCGGTCCACCAGCGGGGACGCACATGTTGAGTGGCTGGGAGAGTTTTTTCCAGTGAGCACGGAGATGCCACTGGAGGATGTGCATATGTAGTCGCGCCAGCAGTAGGACTGAAGTCGTCACTGTCATGTCGCCCAGGAGGTGCAGAATGGAGCACGCAGTGGTCCGTTTGGATGTGGACATCCCTTTGGCTAGGGATATGATGGCCGCTATCCGCTGCTTGGGGAGGAATGCCTTCGAGGTGCGGGTGTCGATGAATGAACTCTATGTTCTGGGCTGGATCCAATTGAGACTTCGCTCTGTTGAGGAGGAAACCCAGCCGGGCTAGCAGGTGTGTCGTTGCTTGCACTGAAGCCCGCAGCTTGGGAGCTGATGGTGCAGAGAGTAGCCAGTTGTCCAGGTAGGGAAAGACGGCAATGCCTTGCTTGCAGAGGTGTGCAGCAGCAACAGCTACACACTTAGTGAAGACCCTGGGTGCCGGGGACAGGCTGAAGGGAAGCACCTGGTACTGGTAGTGTCGCCCCAGCGCTATGAAGCGCAGGAATTTCCTATGTGTTTCGTGGATTGGGACATGGGAGTATGCATCCTGAAGGTCCAGAGTTGCCATCCAGTCTCCAGCCTTGAGGGGTAGGATGGAGTTGAGTGAGTACATCCTGAACTTCTCCTTCGTTTAAGACTAATAAAAGAAAATATTTTTTTACTCAACGTGTAATCAAACTCTGGAATTTGTTACCGGAGGATGTAGTAAAGGCTGTTAGTGTAGCTGGGTTTAAAAAAGGTTTGGACAAGTTCCTGGAGGAAAGGTCCATAAACCATTATTAAGAAGGGACCCAGGATATCAATGCTTGACCCAGTACAAGCATTGTGGAACTTGTGTCTCTTGGGGAAACTGCTAGGTACATATGACCTAGATTGGCCACTGTTGGAAACAGGATACTGGGCTTGATTTATTTTATTTATTTAACAGTTTCTCCTATACCGCCCCTTCCAGAGATCAAGGGCTATTTACATGCAACAATTAACAATTTTGTATACTAGTGTATACTTTACATAGAACAGTGTTTTGGAACTATGTACAAATAATACTATATGGAACAATAATACAACTAATTGTAACTATTTACAAAAAACTATTCACAAGGATCGTCAACAACAGTTTGCATAAGACATTTTGCAGAAAATAAATGAGTTATTAGTGAGAGGTCTGGCAGTGTTAGTCATTTGTTATATCTTGAGTCATGTGGGTATGCTTCTGTGATGTTGGGGGGGAGGTGCTCTGTTGGTGGGGGATTTCAAAATGGTTCGTGAAGAGGTAGGTTTTGAGTTCTCTTTTGAATTGATGAAGGTCTTTCATCAAACGAAGGGTTAGTGGGAGTTCGTTCCATACAGTGGGGGCGGCAAAGGAGAAGGCCCTGGCGCTTGTTGTTGACTTCATTTTTCTGCTGGTTGTTTCTATGATGAGAGAGTGTGTTGCGTTTTGTCTGCGCGTTCTTGTATCTGATGGGGCGTGTAGTAGTGTGGACAGGTGTGAGGGTGAGATGTCATTAATGAGTTTGAAGGTTGTTAGTAAGATTTTATATTTTATTCAGCTGTTTATTGGGAGCCAATGCAATTCTAACAATATTGGGGTTACATGGTCAGTTCATCTAGCTTTCACGATTAACTTAGCACATATGTTCTGGGCTCTTTGCAATAGGTAGGTGCTTTTTAGTGGAAGCCCAATTAGGAGACTATTGCAATGGACCTTGATGGACCTTGGTCTGACCCAGTATGGCATATCTTATGTTCTTATGTTTGTGATGAACTTGTTCAGTTTGTGGAGGTCCAGGATAGGGCGTAGTCCACCGGACCTCTTGGAAATAAGGAAGTACCAGGAGTAGAATCCAATGTTGACCTCGCTGGGGGGCACCTGCTCTATCGCCTGTTAGGCAAGGAGGTCCTGGAGGAGATCCAACATCAGAGATGTTAGGTGCGGAGGGTGTCTTGCTGATAGGCTGTGCGCGCTGACAAGGTGGGGAGAAGAAGCGCAGGCGGTAGCCTGCTTTGATGATCTGGAGCACCCACTTGTCTGTAGTGATTGTCTCCCAGGCAGATAGGAAAGCTGATAGGCGGCCCCCTACCAGAAGAGCTCCCGGCACTCCCGGCGGTGAGGCCAACCATGTCAAATTGTCAAAAGGAGGCAGCATTCTTACCGGACTAGGGGGGGTTCTGCTTTTTCTGTTTGCGCTCCCTCTGCTGCTGGCTCTGAAAGGTAGAGGGGTTGTAGGGCTGCTTGTACCTGGGAGCTTGCCACTTCCGGTTTGTGCTATATTTTTTTGAAGAGTAGTATGGTTTGCGGTAGTAACTCCCTTTCTATGAATTGTAGTGGTGTTCGAGTCCGTCCGCCACCAGCGTTTGCAGAGTGGTGCAATGCTCTTTAAGGTCATTCACAGTATCCGCAACCTTGTCGCCAAAGAGGGACTCACCGGTGCAGGGTACGTCCACGATCCTGTCGTGAGTGTCCTCTCTGAGTCCGGATGCATGCAGCCATGCCCAGCACTGGGCCGATATGGCCGTACCTGCGGTCCTGAAGGCTTTATCAAAGGAGTCAAGAGGTCATGCTCACTAGATGTTTGCTGAATTCAGCCAGGTCCTGTAGGGTGGCTGACACTGCCAGTTGTGAGTCCTTTGGGAGGGCAGCCAGGTGACCTTTGAGATTAGCCATCATCACGTCCTGGAACAGGATGTGTTGGAACTGGTGTGCTGCTATTCTGGCACTGAGCATCACTCCTTGGTAGACTTTCTTCCCCATGTCGTCGATAAGTTTGGGGTCTTGGCCAGGTGGGTGGTTAGCATGGGTGTGCAAAGACTTAACTCTTTTTAGAGCAGAGGACACCACAATAGATTGGTGTGGAAGTTGAGTTCTGTTGAATGCTGGTGTCAGGTGGATGAGGTATTTGTTGTACAGCTTTCTGGAACAGGCGTGGTCAGAGACCGGAGTCTGCCACAGCGCTAACTGGTTGTCATGCAGTTTCTGGTGGAGGGGTAGGACTAGAGTGGGCTTAGGAGCATTGAGGTACTTTAGGACCTCCAGTTCCTGCTCGCCCGAGGCGTCGTCCATGGCTAGGTTCAGCGTGGCTACCACCTTCCTCAGGAACTTGGGGTAGGTGAGGTCCTCAGGAGGATGTTGTTGCTGCGGTTCCTCAGGCTCGTCTGCAGTGCCTTTTGGAGATGGAGGAGCCCAGACCTGCTTCCTCCTTGTCGCTCTCCCCGGAGGGAAGATCTTGCTCTGGAGAGGGAGTCCGAGTTCTGGGGGGCGTTCGGGAGGGGGTCTGTGGGAGGCTTGACTGGGCAGGAGGAGACAGAGGAGCCTCTTTGGAATGAAAGCATTCATGGTGGTAGCGTGGGGGGGGGGGCAGTCTGGTCGAACAAGCGTGTAAGGAGCTGGAGGATTGCAGCAGAGTTGCCTGCATCCGAAGAGCCCTGCCTCCTGTGTCTCTGGGGGGAAGAGGAGCCAGATCAGGAGTGCTGCCTGACCCTTCCTCTCTTGTGGTGTCTGGGGGGAGAACTGTCAGAACTGCTCCGCCCACTGGGACTGACCTGATGCCTGCATTGTTGAGGGCTGCGTCGGTCAGAGCTGTGTTTTCTCCTGCGTTCTGTGCTGCGGTGGCTCCCTTTGTGCCTGCCGGTGCTTCTGCTGCCGCTGAGCTGTTCTCTGCTTCTGCTGCCACTGAGACGTCTTTTCTCTCTGCGCCGGTGGGGATTCCCCTCAGCGTGAGGTACCCTGTCGACATGGAGAGCTCTGGAGCGTGAGGGGGATTCCCTGTGCTGACTGGAAACTGCAGTGTCGGTGCGGCTGGCCGGGAGCTGGAACTGGCGAATTGGAGGTGGATGGGCGGAGTCGGAGCCAGTGAATCTCACGTTGCTGGCACCATTTTGGGAACTGGGCAGCCTTGAACGCATCGGGGATGAGCCGCATGGAGGAGAGGGAAGGCAGGAGAAGTCTGCAGCTGTAGGGGAACCTTCCCGGGGTGCTGTGGGCACCGGAGAAGCCGTTTGACTTGATGAAGCGCTTCTGCACCTCCCAGAACAGCCGGGGATGGAGGCCCTGCAGGGCACATCCCGTGCTGAAGCAGCAGGCAGACCTGGAGCAGGAGAAGGCCTGTTTCTTTCTGCAGGCTGAGGGGTCATTGCTGCCGAAGCTGACTCCGATGAAGAGGCTAAGAAGTCCTGTAGAGCGTGTCTTCTGGATTTTCTTGCTCTGGGAGACATCCTGGAGCAACTGGCACAGTCTTCTACCTTGTGTTGAGCCCCGAAGCATTGGATGCAGCACTCGTGGTGTTCATCTTTCTGTTGCATCTTGGGCATTTTTTAAAACCCGGTTTGGGCATTTTTTTGTAGGGAAGATAGAGAGCTAAGAGAAATCCGTCTTGAGGCAAGGTGGAAGAAAGACTGACCTGGCTTGGGCGGGCCGGGGAGGTGGGACCACCTCACACATGCTCAGAAAGGTCTGAGCTCTAGAGAGCACTTCCATCATGGCGCCACCCGGAGGACGTCACCAGGTGTGGCTGACACATCCTGCCTGTCCAAAGAGAAGAAAAGTTTCAGGTCAATATTTAAACCCCATGTTCAGCGTTTTTAAAATATTTATGTTTCTATTTATTGCTACACTTAATAGATCACCATTCATTGACACATCACAGTCGTTTACAATTAGTTAATTGTCTAATAAGGTAAGGGGGGTAGAGAGAGAAGAACAGACACAGAATTGAGAAAAGGATAGTGAAGACGTGTGACAATGTCACCCTCCCTGCCTATCAGTCCTCGGTCATCAAATGTGTGATCAAAGTAAAACATTTTAAGACCTGATTTAAACTTGGGCAAAGAGGCCTTAAGACAAAGATATTTCGGTATCAAGTTCCAGAGAAATGGGGCACGTATATAAAGGGCGCCATTGCGTGCCAGGCACCGGCAGGTGGAGGGATGTAATGGGTTTTGGGAATCAGTGCATTGTTAAGTTGAGCAGGTTGTCTCGCATGGCTTTAAAGGAAAGAAGTAGGCTCTTAAATTTGAGCCTATAGGATATAGGCAACCAAAGACTTTCTTTGAGAAGTGAAGTGATATGTTTATGCAATTTCTTGATATACCGCCCAGGCTGAAGGGCATCAGAGCGGTTTACAATCACTATAAGCAGGTACTGGATACATTCCCTTGTCCCCAAAGGGCTCACAATCTATGTGTACCTGAGGCAAAGGAGGGTTAAGTGGCTTGCCCAAGGCCACAAGGAGTGCCTACAGGACTAGACACCCCAGTCCCTCCAGCCTGAGATTGCTGTCCCCAGGTGCAAATTGAACCCCTGGCCCTCTGGCCTGAGGTACCTTGTCCTAACCACTAGGCCCCTCCTCCCTGGTTGCTTGCTTTAACATATCTCTGAGCACAGTATTTTGGGCTACTACTAGGTTGGACTATTTGCCATGTCCCATTGTGAAGAGCACGACAGCAGTCCAACCTGTTTATGATGAAGGCATGAATCAAAATTAGGATAGAATCCTTATCAAGAAGAAACCTTACCGATCAAATTTGACGAAGGGCGAAAAAGCAAGATTTGGAGAGTCAGTAACTGAGGCTCAAAAGAAAGACCTTGGTCAAGAATGAGTCCAAGTATTTTGAGTGAGGATATAATTGAAATGTCTGCAGTGTTTACGTAATTCTCAGATATTCCGGGCTGCTATCCAGTCTGCAAACAGCAGTGGATATCCACCTAGTGTGGCGACTGCCGGAGTTATCTGATAACAGCGATATTCTGCCCTCTCCCAGGGTAAGTACGCAGAGAGCTTCAGGCAACTTTTGTGCTGTCCTAAAGGTATCCAGGTAGTGGGCTGAATATCACAGCTATCTGGATAACTCTCTGCTCTGCCCACTAGTCAGATAGTGCCGCTGAATATCCACAGATAGCGACAGTTACAGCTGCTATTATCTGGATAAATGCCTTCAAATACTGGGCTATTTGTCTTTTTGTGGATAACACTAAGATCTCTGTGACCCCCAAGCAGGACTGGAGTTAGAGGGTGGCAAACAGGGCAATTGCCCTGGGCCCCCTTGCCACAGCTGGCCCCAAATCTGCCCCAAGATGAAGGCGGAATAGCCTGCAGGCAGGATCCGGGGTCCCCTCACAGGTTTCTGCCCTGGGCCCCTACATGTCTAACGCGGGCCCTGCCCCCAGTTCCCAGAGGTGCCCTTGAAGTGCCTCAGAGTAAAGGCAGGTCTTGGCCTGTTTCCCTGTGCAATGGACTGTGGATATTGATTAGCCACACGGGGTCTGTGACTAGTGAGAGCTGCAGTGGTGGACGGGACCTGCAGCAGTGAGGGGTCGAGAGCTGGGGAGAGAACCTGCCGATGAGCCTATGACCAGCGGAGGTCTGGAGGAGAGCATGCCTAATACAGGGAACTCATGTTTCTGAGAGCCATTTCACATCCTAGAGACAGAAAACTAGCTGAGAGGTCCGGCTAAAGGATTTCACAGAAGCTGGAGAAGGAGACCTATGTGAAGGAGCGAGGAGAAGTGAGAGGAAGACTGTGAAAGATAAATCCAGCATCTGTGTTTTTGCTGTAATTTTACAACTTTTGCTTTCCTGTCTCTCTTTTTGAGGCCCTGTAGAAGTAAATGAGGTAGTGTTTGATCTGCTGATTAGCCCAGTAAATTATCAAGTCAATACTGAGTTGCAATGGTCAATGTTTTTTTAAACACTGGCTGCGGCAGCTAAAAAATTCCATATATTCAGCGCTGAATATGAGAGAGTGCGGTCAGCGGTGGCGCTGTCCCCACAGAAGTGATAGTCAGTGTGGGCGTATGGATTGTCTATCCAGGCAGCCTGAGGATGGCTTGTTTACTGACCTAAGTTATGCAATAGTTATTGAATTTCTCTGTTACATGGATAATCCCCCTGCTTTGCCCCCATGAGCACCTGGCACTGTCCAGAAAGTATTGTGGCGGTCTGCAAGGAAATTCACAGGCAGTCTCCCAATAGTGCTGCTGTGTATCCTGGTCCAGTGGTAATAAAAAGATTGACCTGTATATTTTTAACCACAGAGATGCCAAGTTCTCACTCCTGAGTGTGTCACACTCATCCGCAGACTCTTTCACACCCTTTGAGCCCCTTCTCTGAAGCCTTGGAGCCGGGTCCCAGTGCACTGATCCAATCACTGTTTTCATGGGAGACAAGCCTAAGAGAAGTAAAACCATGTGGCCCAGCCAGGAGGGAGAAATCAGAGCTCACTGTCCAGAGTTCTCCCTCCTCCGGCACCTTCCCCGTTCCCTGTACCTGCAAGTATAGCTGCTGTGAAACCTCTGCACTTACTTTTAGCCACCTAGTGGGGAGCGGTTTACCTCTATTGCCTCCACTATGTCTGTATCCTTCCATTCTTTGGACTTCAATCTCACTCTCTGCAGTGGTAAGTATCACTCTCTGCAGTGGTAAGTCTCGCTCTTGTAGTGGTAAGTCTCACTCTCTGCAGTGGTAAATCTCACTCTCTGCAGTGGTAAGTCTCGCTCTTGTAGTGGTATCACTCTCTGCAGTGGTAAGTCTCGCTCTTGCAGTGGTAAGTCTCACTCTGCAGTGGTAAATCTCACTCTGCAGTGGTAAGTCTCACTCTCTGCAGTGGTAAATCTCACTCTCTGCAGTGGTAAGTCTCACTCTTTGAAGTGGTAAATCTCGCTCTTGCAGTGGTAAGTCTCACTCTCTGCAGTGGTAAGTCTCACTCTTGCAGTGGTAACTATCACTCTTGCAGTGGTAAGTCTCACTCTCTGCAGTGGTAAATCTCACTCTCTGCAGTGGTAAGTCTCACTCTTTGCAGTGGTAAATCTCACTCTCTGCAGTGGTAAATCTCACTCTTGCAGTGGTAAGTCTCACTCTTTGCAGTGGTAAGTATCACTCTTTGCAGTGGTAAGTCTTGCTCTTTGCAGTGGTAAATCTCGCTCTTGCAGGGTAAGTATCACTCTTGCAGTGGTAAGTATCACTCTTTGGGATGGTTGGATTCATACTTGGCATTTCTGTAACCAAACCTATCTGGCAGAGGAGATTGTCTATGATCCTGAGAGTGGGGCTCCCAGAGTGAGGCTCCGCCATTACACTTGGGCCATGCTGACCCCTGCAATTTCCCCACCTGCAGGAAAGTTGACGTCATAATTTGTGGTAGTGGGCGACTTCATTCACGCTTTCCCTGACATTTTCCAGGACTGGAGGAGTTGTCTAGTGGCTAGAGCACTGACTTGATAATCAAGAGATCAGGGTTCAGTCTCCATGAGCACTCCTTGTAGCTTTGGGCAAGGCACTTAACCCTCTGCTGCCTCTGAAGAAAGGCCTAGCAATCTACCTCTGGTCATACAGCCAAGAAAACCCTGGAGCTGCTGAGTCAGCCTTGACTTGAAGGCACACATTGCATTTGCAGTTATCTGGAATGGAAAATGGCATATTTCAAAGTGGGCAAAAGACTGGAAAAGGTGAGTCATCTCCCCACAAACCAGATTCTGGAAGAAATGTCTTCCCCCTGTCCCTCAGAACCCACAAGAAGGAGGTAAGGAGAGATCTGCGCCTCTGAAATCTGTAGCCTAAGGGGCTGCAAACACAAGAGTCCACCAGGGGACCAGCTCTATCTGTAACAGAGAGGGAAGAGATCAAGGAACATTTGACACATGGTCAAGTGCTGAACACTTGTAATTCAGTGCAAGAAAACCCTGAACGGGAGGGCTAATCTGATAACAGGCACCTATGGCAAAGCTGGAAAGTGTATTTTATATAGGCAAGGCAGATGCCTATGTACTTTTATAAAGACGGCTCCTAAAGCCAGGCCGCGGAGCATGCAAATGCTCACACACTGATTGAAGGCAGACATTTGTGTGTATACTGTGAGTAACACAGAATTCTGCCACAGTTTCACTCGGAAAACACCCCCGGGAGTGCCCATGCCCACATCGCTTAAAGTAGATGAGCACTTTCCATATGCGCACTCTTTACCCACATATATCTCCTGCACAGTTTGATAACAGCCCTTTTCCATGTATCAAACGTGCAGGATTCCAAAGGAATGGTACATGAGGGGGGGGGGGGGCAACAAGATGATGCATGGCAACCGGAAGAGAGACCTCAGGGTAATAGTGTCTCATGATCTCAAACCAGGAAAATTCTGTGACTACAGCTACGGGAATGCAAGGAAAGTCCTAAGCAGGTCAATGGTGACGCTTCACCTAGAATCTTAACTTCAGGTCTGAAGGCCACATCTCGGAAAGGATAGAGACCGGATGGTATATATACATCTGAGGCTGTTGACAGAACCGAAATATGAGATTGCAGACCTACTATTAGTAATCTGTGAACTATCATTAAAACCATCTGTAATACCTGAAGATTGGAGAATGGCCAGTGTAACGCCGATTTTTAAAATGGATTCCAGGGGTGATCCAGGAAACTACAGACAGTGAGCCTAACATCAGTATTGGGCAAAATGGTGGAAACCATTATAAAGAAAAAAATTACTAAGCATGTAGATAGTCATGGTTTCAAGGGAAAAAGCCAACATGGCTTTAGCCAAGGAAGGTCTTGTCTTACTAATCTGTCATATTTTTTGAAGGTGTGAATAAACAGGTAGGTAAAGGTGAGTCGATCGATATAGTGTATCTGGATTTTCAGAAAGCCTTTGACAAGGTCCCTCATCAGAGACTCTTATGGAAATTAAAAGGTCATGGGATAGGAGGCAGTGTACTATTGTGGATCAGGAACTGGTTAAAAGACAGAAAGCAGAAGGGAGGGCTAAATGGCCAATTTTCTCAATGGAAAAATGTGAATAGTGGAGTACCCCAGGGATCTGTGCTAGGACCGCTGCTCTTTAACATATTTATAAATGACCTGGAAATGGGAAAAACGAGTGATCAAATCTGCAGATGAGACAAAATTATTCAAAGTTATTAAAACACAAGAGGATTATGAAAAATTGCAAGAGGACCTTTAAGCAAGAGGACCTTTATAAATGTAAAGATTGGACGTCCAAATGGCAAATGAAATTTAATGTGGTCAAGTACAAAGTTATGCACCTAGGAAAGAACAACCCGAACTATGCAAGGATGCACATTAGGAACTATCACCCAGGAAAAGGATTTAGGTGTCATCGTGGATAATACATTGAAAACCTCCTCCCAGTGTACAGCGGCGGCCAAGAGAGCAAATAGAATGCTCAGAATCATAAGGAAAGGAATGGAGAATAGAACAAAGGATGACATCATAATGCCTCTGTGTCGTTCCATGGTGCGACCACACCTTGAATATTGTGTTCAGTTCTAGTCACCATATCTTAAAACACATATAGCAAAATTAGAAAAGGTACAGGGAGAGTGATAAAAATGATAAAGCTGATGGAAGGATAGCCCTATGAGGAAATGCTTAAAAGGTTAGGGCTTTTCAACTTGGAAAAGAGATGGCTGAGGGAAGAGATATGATAAAGGTCTATAAATTATTAAATGGAGTAGAATGAGTAAATGTAGATCGATTGTTTACTCCATCAAGAAGTAGAAAGATTAGGGGACACGCAATAAAGCTACAATGTAACCAATGTTCCCTCTAATTTTGTGTAGGCTGTGTGCGCATAAAATATCAGCTGTGCAGCTTTTGAAGGAAGGTTAAATTTTTGTGCGCCACATAACGACACTCGGAGTTATATACTTAAAAATTTGACTACACGTCAGAATACAGTTTGTACACCACATTGATTGCACTAGAAAATATTGTAGAACTTGTGAAAACCATAAATACTCAACAACTTTTCAATTTTAAGAACGTTTGTGTTGTTTTCTATCAGAATCAGAACCGTAATTTTTGTGCGCTCTGTTGTAAAGTATGTGCGCTCACTCGGCGAGGTGTGTGCGCGCGCACACGCGCACAGCTTAGAGGGAACAGTGAATGTAACCCATTTAAGACTAATAAGAGACAATATTTTTTCACTCAATGTGTAATCAAACTCTGGAATTCGTTACTGGAGGATGTAATAAAAGCTGTTAGTGTAACTGGGTTTAAAGAAGGTTTGGATAAGTTCCTGGAGGAAAGGTCCATAAACCATTATTAAAGGGCACCTGGGAAATCCACTATTTACCGCGGGACAAGCATTGTGTATCTTTTTGGGAACTTGCCAGGTATCTGTGACTTGGATTGGCCACTGTTGGAAACAGGATGCTGGTCTTGATGGACGTTGGTCTGACTCCGTGTGGCATATGTTAGAGGCAAATCCATGGAAAGGGGCACATGAGGTAAGCAGCACAGTTTCAGTGTTCAGCATTCAGCACTGACTATGCAAACCCAGAGAACATTTTAACAATCCTCTGTCCTCTCCACAGAGCTCCTCTGCATGTCTCCTGGCTGCTTTGCCTCACTCTCTTTGAACTGTTCTCACTTTCCTTTACAGAAGATCTTCCAAATTAAACATTGATGCTTCCTTCAGGATATTTGTAGTCTGCTTCTTTGAGTGCAATAGCAGACCGCTCTGCCGGAGGAGCTCTTGGCTGACAGAGCAGAGGCTTGTGATCCTGTGGCAATCTGGAATGAAAGAGCAAATTCTTTCTTGAGGAGTCAGCTTTTCCTGTGCCAGAGACGTATGTAACACCGCCTTCTCCAGATTTCCAGCCGTTCTCTTCCTGGGAATACAGCCAGGCAAGGAAGTCGTTTTAACTCCTCCAAGAAGCGGTCTCTTCTATTAACGATCCCAGTGTAAGTTATCTGTGGGATCCTATCTGCTTAAGATCATTCCCTCATAAAATCTCTGCTGGATCGCTTCTTCTCAAGGCTTTTCTTGAGAGGCTACTCCTTCTACTTAAAACTTCATCTTGGCTGCCAGTTCTAGGGGGGGGGGGGGGGATTTTTTGCAGTGCTGGTTTTGAATTTACATCTCAAAGCAGTGCAGGATTTGTAGTCCCTGATTCTATACCAAGGACAATCAGTGCTCCTTGAAAAATAGGCTTTACAGAAATGCAGGACTAGCCTCTAATGTCCCTACTGAAACGGCGTAACTCGGCAGCATCCAGTGCGTTCCGTAATCCTTAAGATCTGCCACCCAGCTACTTGCACTGATACTACTTCTTATCATTTGTATAGCGCTACAAGGCATATGCAGCACTAGACACAATGTGAATGACGCTTCCTGCTCAATAGAGCTCACGATCTATCCTTGACAGACACATACAACAAACAGGGGACTAGGATAGAACTAAGGTGACATGATTACAGCCAGAGAAGAAATAAAACTGATGCGGAATCTAATCTATCTTGTAAATAGCTGGTCTCCTGTTGAAACATTGTCTATAAGGTTACCAGGTGTTTCCAATTTTCGGGGATTGTCCCCGATTTTGAAATAGTGTCCTTAACTCCATGGACTATAATCACCTCCAGTCCCCGATTTCCATGGGGACAGAGGCAAAGACCTTCATTTTTCCTGCATATCTCTACATAGGAATGTAAGATGTGTCATACTGGGTCAGACCAAGGTCCATCAAGCCCAGTATCCTGTTTCCAACAGTGGCCAATATAGGTCACAAGTACCTAGCAGTTTCCCCAAAAGACAAAGTTTTTCCAATGCTTGTATTGGGGCAAGCAGTGGATATTCTGGGTCCCTTTAATAACGGTTTATGGACCGTTCCTCCAGGAACTTGTCCAAACCTTTTTTAAACCTGACTATACTAACAGCTTTTACTACATCCTCGGGTAGCAAATTCCTGAGTTTGATTACATGTTGAGGGAAAAAATATTTTGTCTTATTAGTCTTAAATAGTTTATCCTGTAGCTTCATTGCATGTCCCCTAGTCTTTCTATATTCTGATGGCGTAAACAATCGATCTACGTTTACCCGTTCCACTCCGTTTATTAATTTATAGACCTCTATCATATTTCCAGATCTCTCCGATGCAGTCTTTTCAATCCTGGTAGGAGAAGATATAAATGTATTTATTTATTTATTTAACCAGTTTTGTATACCACCTTACCCTTCAATCATAGTGGTTGACAAGACAACAAAGGCTAACATACTGAGGGTATGGGAAAACAAAAACGATACATTACAATATACTGTAAATACAAAACAAAACAGTATGTTATAATACTATATCATAGTGAAATTAAATATACATAATGGTAAATTTAAGTTATTTCACCAAATGATTCTATAAATAAATAAGTCTTTAAAGATTTGCGAAAGTCCTTAATGTCTTCCTGACCGTACCAAGCTCGCAATGCGCCCTGTGTGATGGTAAACCTGGTGCCCCTCACCCACCCAGCTGCACTCAGGAACTCTTTCAGAGCCCCTTCACTTGCACAGCCCTAATGCTAATAATTCTAGCTGGTTTTAAATGCTTTTAAGGTTATGGCAGGGTGGCCTTCGGAGAGAGTCTCCCAGCTTCTGTAGGTTGTGCATATGAACAAAGGGACACAATAGGCCACTGTAGCACAAACTGTAATCGGAAGGAAGAGACTGGAGGCGAGGACTGGTTAATACCCTCCCCCAGCATCAGACTAGAGCACACTTCTGACTCACAGGCCAGCCGTGACTCACACTGACAAGATCCTGACTCAAGGCAATGCGATGTGTGTCAGAGTGGGAAATCCCCCTCAGTGGCATTGCGCTGCTGGGAGGCCACGGGAGTAATCGTTACAGAGCAGCCGTGGTCTCTCTGCCCCATGCATGAGGGTCACATAGTGCCATAGTGTTCAGGGGGTACTTTGTAATGTGTTTCTTGCTGAAATGGATTGTGTGCATTGATTGCTATCATTTACCCCAGCATCTGGCTAAGGTATTCCAGATGTGAGAATATTTTCCAACTGGCTTCCCAGTTCAGAAGGCCAGGGGAGGAGTTAGAGATGTAGGAGTATTGTTAACTAGACAGATTTTGCAGGGAGCCTTGTCTTTAACTCTCCTTTTTACTAAGCTGGCCTCGTGGGGCGCAGAGCTCCCTTGTCAGGGGGCTCCTGGGTGCTGACTTAAGCCCAGGATCAAAAAGGTTTATCCATCATTTCACCAGTGCAAGGAGTCAAGGGAGAGACTGTGCAGAGGCTATGACCAGCTGGAGAAGAGCTGGGCAGTGGAACGGCAACTGGAACCAGTTTGCTGATGAGCCTATGACCAGTAAACAGGACGTCCAGCAAGATTTTTCTGTCAAGGGAGTCTCGACAGTTGGTACTTGCATAATATTTGGGGGGGGGGGGGGGGGTTGTCAAATAGTAGTCTACTTGGTTTATAGGAACCCCTCTGCTGTGTTGATAACCCCTCTGACCCTTAGCTTTAACGCTCCTCTCCCTTACCTCCTCATTCGACCTCCAGCTGTACTCTACTGCCCCTACTCACCAGCACGGCCACTGCCTCGACCTTGTATTCTTCTCTAATTTCTTACCCTCTAACTCCTGTAACTCAGTTCTTCCCTTATCCGACCATCACCTGCTAAGCTTTACTCTTCATATCACCCACCGCCTCAACCTCGCCCTGTCTCCTCCAACCTCTTTAGAAATCTTCATGTTATTGACCTTTTGGCTCTCTCATCACCTCCTTCCTCCACTATGACGTCTGAGTCTGAGGCAGTAGCTTCCTATAACACTGCACTCTCCTCTGCTCTGGATGCTCTCGCTCCGCCCATTCCACATCCTGTAAGGCATACTGCACCTCAGCCACTACCCGCTGTCTAAGGTTTCTGCATCCCCTCAGATTGAGCATGCTTGGCTCAAATCCTGCACCATTGCGGACTTTCTACACTTCAGATTCATGCTTGTCTCTTTCCAGTCACAGATAGCACTCGCCAAACAAGACTGTTATGTCCATTTGACTTTTCCCTCTGATCTTCACCATATCTTTACAACTCTCAACTCTCTCTTCAAGGTGCCTCCACCTCTGACCCCTCCCTCCCTTTCTGCCCAAACCCTGGCTGACTATTTCCATGCAAAAATGCAATGTGTGCCTTTGAGTCAATCCTGACTCCTGCTGACCCAGAAGCTCCTGGGTTTTCTTGGCAGTGTCACCGGAAGTAGATTGCCAGGCCTTTCTTCCGAGGCAATGGAGGGTTAAGTGACTTGCCCAAGGCCACAAGGAGTGCTAGTGGGAATTGAACCCTGGTTGCTTGGTTACCAAGCCAGTGTTCTAACCACTAGGCTACTCCTCCACATGACAAAATCCAAAATAAATCACCCTCCAATTCCCCATGAAGTCAGCTACTTCCCCTTCTCCCCCTCTTCACTGCCAACTTTCCCCTCTACCTCTGCTACCATTCTTCCTTTTCTATGATCTCTGAGGAGGAAACCGCACACCTCCTTTCCTCCTGAAAACTCACTACCTGCTCCTCTGATCATATTCCTACCCATCTTTGGTGGGAGTGGCTGACTTGGATTTAGTGGCAGTTACAGAAACATGGTTCACAGAAAACCATGACTAGGATGTAACTATACCTGGCTATACTTTATTCAGAAAGGACAGGGTAGGAAGAAGGGGAGGAGGAGTGGCACTATATGTAAAAACTACTATTAAAGCTTTGGAATTACAGAGCTTAAAAGGGAGAGAGGAGGCATTGTGGGTTAAATTAGAAAGAGGGAAAGAGAAATCTATTTGCATTGGCGTGATATACAGACCTCCCTCACAAGAGGAAGAGGTGGACAGAGAGTTCATTGAAGACATAGCAGCATTGCTAGGAAAGGGGAAGTGCTACTGATAGGAGATTTCAATATGCCAGATGTTGATTGGCTCATTCCTGCTGCAGTATCATCTAGAACTAAGGAGATCCTGGATTCTCTACAGGGAGAACTATTCAGGCAATTGGTAACAGACCCCACATGTGAAGGGGCCATACTGGACTTGGTGCTTACCAATGGTGAAAGTGTTTCTGATGTTGTAGTGGGAGATCATTTTGCATCCAGTGATCACCAGATGGTGTGGTTCAGTATTAGGACTAGGGCTGTTAGAATCCATTCAAAGGTGAGGATCTTAGACTTTAGGAAGACTAACTTTGCGAAGATGAGCCAATACCTCAGGGAGTCGTTAGTGGAATGGGAACAGCTGGGGGATGTAGAAAAACAGTGGGCAAAACTGAAAGGGGATATTTTAAGGGCAACCAACCTTTTTGTTAAAATGGTAAATAAAGGTAAAAGGAAAAGGAGACCGCTATGATTTTCAAAAGAAGCAGCTGAAAAAGTGAAGAAAAAGAGGGAGGCCTTCATGAAATACAAGAGATCACAGAGAGAGGAAGACAGGCATCTGTATTTGGAAAAACTTAGAGAAGCTAGCAAAGTAGTCAAGAAGGCAAAGATTCAAAAGGAGGAGGAAATAGCCAATGCAATAAAATGGGGGGATAAGACTTTTTCAGATATATTAGTGAGAAGAGGAAGGGCAAAAGTGGTATTGTCAGACTCATGGGTGCAGGGGAGGAATATGTAGAAGCTGATAAGGATAAAGCGGAATTGCTTAACAAATATTTGTGTTCTTTGTTCACAGATGAAGAACCAGGAGCAGGATCTCAGAAAACACCCACAAATAGGAATAGAAGCGAGGGACATCTTGAACAATTTTCAGAAGACTGTGTTTGTGAGAAACTAGCTCAACTTAAAGTAGACAAAGCGATGGGACCGGATGGGATACACTCTAGAATACTGAGGGAACTTGGGGATGTTCTAGCAGCTCCACTGACTGACCTTTTCAATGCCTCGTTGGAGTCGGGAGTGGTGACAAAGGACTGGAGAGAGGCTCATGTGGTGCCTTTACACAAAAGCGGAAGTAAGGATGTGGTTGAAAACTACAGGCCGGTTAGTTTAACTTCAGTGGTGAGCAAATTATTGGAAACGCTGCTGAAAGAAAAAATAGTGAGGTTTCTGGAGTCCAGCGGATTACAGGATCCGAGGCAGCATGGATTCACCAGAGGCAGGTCTTGTCAGACAAATCTGATTGATTTCTTTGACTGGGTGACCAGGGAGCTGGACCGAGGGAGAGCCCTAGATGTGGTGTATTTAGATTTCAGTAAAGCCTTTGACACTGTTCCTCACAGGCGACTTATAAACAAACTGAGCAACCTAGGGTTGGACCCTAAAGTTACTGCTTGGGTTAGAAATTGGTTGGGTGGGAGGCGACAAAGAGTACAGGTAAATGGAGCTCACTCTGAGGAGAGGGATGTTACCAGTGGTGTGCCCCAGGAATCTCTCCTTGGTCCGATTCTTTTTAACATCTTTGTTAGCGATATAGCGGAAGGGCTGTCGGGTAAGGTTTGCCTCTTTGTGGATGATACCAAAATCTTCAATAGAGTAGACACCCAGGAAGGTGTGGATAACATGAGGAGGGATCTAGCTAAGCTTGAAGAATGGTCTAGAATTTGGCAGCTGGGATTTAATGTTAAGAAATGTAAGGTCATGCATTTGGGCTGCAGCAATCCAAGGGAGCAATATAGTATAGGGGGTGAAGTACTTTTGTCCACTAAAGAAGAGCGGGACCTAGGCGTGTTTGTGTCTGATGATCTTAAAGTAGCTAAACAGGTAGAAAAGGTGATGGCAAAAGCTAAAAGGATGCTTGGGTGCATACGGAGAGGAATGGCTAGCAGAAAAAAGGAGGTGATAATGCCTCTGTATAAGTATTTGGTGCCACCTCATTTGGAGTATAGTGTGCAATTCTGGAGACCGCACCTTCAAAAGGATGTGAACAGGATGGAGTCGGTTGCAGAGGGTAGCTACTAAAATGATTAGTGGTCTTCATTATAAAGCATATGAGGAAAGACTGAAGGATCTTAATATGTACACCTTAGAGGAAAGGCGGGATAGAGGTGATATGATTGAGGTGTTTAAATACCTCCATGGCATAAATGTTCAGGGAGAGAGCCTCTTTCAATTGAAAGCAAGTTCTGCTACGAGGGGACATGGGGTGAGGGTGAAGGAAGATAGATTCAGGAGTGATATGCGGAAATATTTCTTTATGGAAAGAGTAGTGGATCCGTGGAATATTGTCCAGTGGAGGTGGTAGAGATGAGGACAGTAACCGAATTCAAAAAAGCATGGGACAAACACAGAGGATCTCTAAAGGTAAAAAGGGGACTGTTGTAGTTGTTGATATGGAAGGACAGACTAGATAGGCCATGTGGTCTTTTTCTGTCATCATATTTCTATGTTTCTATCTCAGCTTCCAGCAACACATAAAGAAAACAACCAGATCAGCCTACCACAAGTTGAGGACCCTCCACAAACCTAAGCCACTGCTAACAGACAATGACTTCAGAACAGTATGCCAGGCCGTAGTAATCCCTAAAATAGATTACTGTAATGTTTTATATCACAGACTTCCAAGGAAAACAACACTCCCTCTGCAACTCGCGCAAAACACTGTGGCGAGAATCATCACAGGAACTGCAAAATACAAACATATAACACCAACACTTCACCAACTACACTGGCTGCCTGTTGCTGTATATGCTAAATACAAAAGCATATTAATAATCTTCAAAATACAAAATAATCTATCCTCGCCAACTCTTCAACTGTTGATCCAGAAATCAAGTCCAACCAGAACAAGAAGAGGTACAGGCATCCACATCATCAAAACTCCAACAACTTACAGATCTTCAAAGCAATTCACTTGCACCAGAGCCTTCTCTCTGTATGCCCCCCAACTCTGGAATCATCTACCTGCCTCAATACAAGCAATCAAAGACCTACTTGACTTCAGAAAAGCCATCAAGACCCATCTATTCCTCGAATACTACGGCCTCACCTAGTATAACAAATGCCACAGTGAGACATTACAGATGCATTTAATGGACAACTGCTAAATGTAACTATATCACCTCAATCTGCAACAATGTTACTGTACATAGTTAGCCTTTGTTAAATGTATCCACTACCCCATATATCTCTCCAAGTTCCTACTCCCTGTTCTATGTAAAAGCCTATTGCTATGTTTGTTCCATGTGAATTAATGATAAGGCGGTATACAAAACCTGCTAAATAAATAAAATCTCCTAAGTCCCATCTCCTCCACTGTCTTCTCTTCCATCTCTCATATTCTCAACCTACCGCTCTTCACTACAACTATCCCTGCAGCCTTCAAGCATGCTGTACTTACACCTCTCCTCAAGAAACCCTCACTAGATCCTACCTGTCCTTCTAACTATCAGCCCATCTCCCTCCTCCCCTTCATTTCTAAACTACTTCAATGTACGGCTCACCACCGTTGCCTCAACTTTCTCTTCTCCCAAGCCCTCCTGGATCCTTTACAATCTGGCTTTCATCATTTACATTTGTCGTGACTCCCTGCCTGGGCCAGGGGCTTACAGGCAAAGGGCTGCCATATTTATCCTTAAATAAAGATTTGCAACTTTGTCTCCAGCAGGGAATCCTGGGACTTGTAGTTCTTTATCGTTTACTTAAAGACAAAGTAGTATGTGACCACTGGGGTTTGTTAAGGCAAAACAAGAATTTTATTTTTGGGTTTCCTTCCGAGCATTAAATTCAAAAAGGATCATTCTTCAAATGAAAAGTTTACAGGAAACAAAAGTACAACTGGAGTTGCAGAACTGAAAACACTTTTAAACACAGCAGCTGTTTTCAGCAAACATTTCAGCACATGTATTACAGCTTCTTTCCCATTCATTCAGCACAGGTAAATTCTTGTCATTTATCCAAATGCTGCTTTACTTATCAAACTCTGATTTTAGCAAAATTCTTTACCTTAATGGAAGCTCTTAGCATTCTCCTGGCTAGGTGAAAGATTGCTCTTAAAAACTTCTTTTCACAATCCTTTTCTAGCAACTTTCAAGCTTCCCTCTTGCATAAAGAACAATCCATTGGAGATTCATCACAAACAGAATCTGGATCAAAAGAGTAAATTTGCATGCCCTTCTGCCTTACAAATTGTTTGTCTCTTTCTGGGTTCTCAGTAATTCCTTCCAACTTACTATTTTGTAGAAACTTCAGGAGCTCTTTCCAGAGCTGCTCTCCCTGGTAAGAAATGGTTGTATCTTGAGGGTGGGGCTTCTTAACCTGGGACAACTGCCTTAATGCTTCACCTGTGTTCAGCTCTGCTTCTCTGCCCTTGGCTGGGTTCTGGTCACCTCCGTTTGTAACTGCGTTCCCCCACCTTCTGGCAGCTTGGGTTCTCTGAACTGGCTCTTGAACACTCTGCACTGCACTTAGTTCCACCTCGTCAGCAACCTTCCCAGCTACCCATCTGCTGGTCTCTAGTTCAAGCGTACCTCTCACACAAGGACTGCTTCCTCTGTTGCTGGAACTGTTCTCCCACGTGGAGTTAAGCTTCCCACGTCTCCCTTCTCTCCTGTTCCTTCTTTCACTCCTTTCTCCTTCCACTCTCCCTTCTCTCTGCACTGAAGCAGGCTTAAAAAGCTGCTTCCTAGCTACCACACTCCTATCTCTGCACAGGTGGTTGTCATTAGAGTCTAAGCCTGCACCTACGTTAGGACTTGGGTGTATCTTAGCCTCAGCAAGTATGTGCTTCTTTTGCTTGGCTGTAGTTTTAGCCCTGTGAAAACCTTGCCTGTCTTTTGTCTTAAAGGCATATTCACTGATTTCCTCTGTTTCCATCGGCTCAGCACAGCTCTCATTGTCACACATTCTACTGAAATGGCTCTTGCCAAAGTCTCCAGTGACCTGTTCCTGGCAAAATCCAAGGGCCTTTACTCAATCCTCATCCTTCTTGACCTTTCTGCTGCTTTTCACACTTGACCACAACCTTCTCCTTGATACCTTGTCCTCAGTTGGTTTTAAGGACTTTGTACTATCCTGGTTCTCCTCTTATCTCTCCCATCACTCTTTCAGTGTTTGTTCTGGTGGCTCCTCCTCTGCTGCTATCCCGATCTCAGTTGGTGCACCCCAAGAATCTGTCTTGGGTCCACTCCTTTTCTCTCTCTATTCCCAGTCCCTTGTTGCACTCATCTCTTCCCATGGCTTTCCGTGCCATCTTTACGCTGATGACTCCCAGATCTACTTCCCTACACCTGAAATCTCTCTGGCAATCCAGGCCCAGATCTCTGCCTACCTTTTTGACATTGCTGTTTGGATGTCTCACCGCTGCTTGAAATTGAACATGGCCAAAACTGAGTTTCTTATTTTATCCCCTAAACTCGTGTCTCCCCTTCCTCCTTTCTTAGTCTCTGTGGATAACTCTTTACTCCTCCCTGTTTCCTTGCCTCACAACCTTGGGGTTGTCTTTGACTCCTCTCTCTCCTTCTCTACACACATCCATCTGATAGCTAAGACCTAACATTTCTTTATCTATAACATCAACAAAATCTGCCCATTCCTTTCTGAACACACTACTATGACACTTATCCACTCTTTAGTCACCTCCCTTCTTGACCATTGTAATCTCCTCCTTGCTGGTCTCCCTCTGAATCATCTCTCTCCCCTTCAATCTGTTCAACACTCTGCTGTGCGGCTAATCATCCGCCAGCCTCGTCATGCCCATATTACCCCTCTTCTCAAGTCACTTCATTGGCTCCCTATCTGTTTCCGTATCCAGTTCAAACTTCTCCTGCTGACCTATAAATGCATTCACTCTGCAGCTCCTCACTACCTTTCCTCTCTTATACCTCCCTACAACCCTCCTCGGGAACTCTGCTCTTCTGGCAAATTGCTTCTATCTGTGCCCTTCTCTTCTATTGCTAACTCCAGACTTTGCTCCTTTCACCTTGTTGCTCCTTATGCCTGGTACAAACTACCCAAGTCTGTATTTTTGTTTACATTCTCTTATATACCGTGCTATTCTGCATCAGTGCAGTTTATATTGAACAAACTGAAATTACATTGAACAGGGCATTATAACTTGGAGATAACTATTTTACAGGGAACATGGGCTATGGAGGGTTAAGTGGCTTGCCCAAGACCACAAGGAGCACCTGTGGGACTAGAAACCCCAGTCCTTCCGGCCCAAGGTTGCTGTCCTCTAGTGGGATTTGAACCCCCGACCTTCTGGCCTGAAGTACCTTGCCCCAACCACTAGGCCACTCCTCCACTGTCAGGTGCCTTCTTTGGCCCTTTTCAAATCCAGGCTGAAACCTCACCTCTTTGCAGCCTCTTTCGGATCTTGACTCACCTGGTCTCCTTTGTGTTCCCTTACCATTCCCCCCAGATGTATCCCAGGTCTACAGCTACTGCGTTGTCTGTCTTGACTGGATTGTAAGTTCTGATGAGCAGCGACTGTCTTGTACATGTGTCTGTGAAGTGCCGCGTATGTCTTGTAGCGCTATAGAAATGCTCAGTATTAATAGTAGTGCTGGGAGGGTTGTTGAAGATCCCAATGAGTGCCAAAAAGTGGCATACTGGGGCAGGACAGTGGGTGCTCTCCACCCCGGGTGCCAGCCAGGAAGACATACTGGAATTCTAGGCCCACATGTTGGAGGAGCGTGTAGCAAACATATCTTAATGTCTTTGCTGACTTGCTGCGATGTCTCTGTTCCAGGCCCCACAGCTGTTCCTTTCTGGCCAAAGTCTCATGAACTGTGAGACCAGCCTGGGAGGAAACAGCCGCTGAGCCTGGAGTGGAGGCAGAGCAGTAAGCTAGCAAGGAAGTTAAGGTATGTTTGCCGCACGCGCCTCCAACGTGTGGGCCTGGCGAGTGGGGGGGGGGGGGAGTGCATCTGCCCTGGTTGCCCAAGGGGCTTGGAACGCCACTGCTACCAAAGGATTTCCACAAAAACTAAGCAGAGGACTATCCAGAGGAGAAGAGTTGGTTCCACTGAATTTATTTATTTATTTAACTGTATTTATATCCCGCTTTTCACCGGGTCAAAGCGGTGGGACATATAACAAGGGGGGGGGGATCAATAGTGGGGGGAGGGCCCATCACCGGGGGCTCAACATTGATGATTTTGGGATGAACATAGAGACGGACAGGACAGCACAGTTACTGGTCTGAAGTTCTTGAAGAGAAATAGGGGGAGGGGGTTCCCATTCAGAGATGTTCCTGGAATAGGACGGTTTTTAGTTGCTTTTTGAATGAAGGGAGATCACCGTTGTTCCTGATGTGGTTTGGTAGAGAGTTCCAGAGGGATGGGGCATAGAGTTCAAAGGCTCTGTTGCAGGTCCGTTGTGTTGCCTTGGTCCTTTTGTGGGGGACGGCAATGGAGCTGTTGGAGGATTGTCTGGTTGTTCTGCTGTGGGTTGGGCGAGGCAGTAGGGTGCGGAGTGGGGTGCCTTGTGTTTGGTGGATGGTTTTGTGGGTGAGTAGAAGAGCTTTGTACTTGATTCTTGCTTTGATGGGGAGAATATGAAGGTCTCTCAGAATTGGGGTGATGTGGTCCCGTTTCTTTGCATTGTGAATTATTCTCGCTGTGGTGTTTAGGGCAGTTCGGAGCAATAGAAGACAAGAGAGCTGAGAGGAAGACGTCAAGAAAGAACCTCAGTGTTGATTTTTCTGTTTAGTCTCTTTTGTTTTTCATGTTGCCTGTCTGTGAATAAATTGTTCACTATTTTATTCACCCAGTAAATTATATATTTGTAATCATAATTTCTGGAATATGTGAGAGATTTTTCCTTTCTGAGTCCCTGAAGGTGAAAAGCACTGACAGAGTGAGAAACTGTTTCTGTAGTAGACCTTGAACGTGATATGCAAATGAGCTGTGCGTAGTGAAGGGGCTGCTTAGAGCTCTGCTGTAGAATCTATATGGATTGAAATTCCATATAAAAGGGGGAAGGCAATGGCAGTGGGGGTGTACTATCGAGCACCTGGCCAGAATGACCAAATGGATGATGAAATGCTCAAAGAAATCAAGGAAGCTAACAAACGTTACAGCGCAGTAATAATAATGGGTGATTTCAATTACCCCGGTATCGACTGGGTTAGTGTCACGTCAGGACATGCTAGGGAGATAAAGTTCCTAGATGAAATAAATGACTGCTTCTTGGAGCAGCTGGTTCATGAACTGACCAGAGGGGAAGCCATATTAGACCTAGTCCTTAGTGGAACACCAGATCTAGTGCAAGAGATAAGGGTGTTGGGGTCACTTGGCAATAGTGATCATAGCATGATCGCCTTTGATTTAATTAGTGGAGGAGGGATAGTAAGGAAATCCACAGTACTACCTTTTAACTTTCGAAAGGGAGACTATGATAAAATGAGGAAAACAGTTAAGAAAAAATAAAAGGAGCAGTTGCAAAGGTTAAAGACGTACATCAAGCTTGGGTGTTGTTGAAAAATACTATCTTGGAAGCCCAGACCAGCTGTATTCCATGCTTTAAGAAAAGTGGAAGGAAGTCCAAAAAACTGCCAGCATGGTTTAAAGGTGAGGTCAGAGAGGCTGTTGTTGCCAAAAAAGCATCTTTCAGGAAATGGAAAAAAGAGCCAAACGACGAAACCTGGAAACAGCGCAAGTACTGGCAAGTCAAATGCAAGGCATTGATAAGGCAGGCAAAGAGAGAATTTGAGAAGAAGCTTACTGCGGAAGCAAAAACGCGAAATAAAGACCTTTTCAAGTACATTCGTAGCAAAAAACCTGTGAGAGAGTCAGTTGGTCCATTAGATGATAAAGGGGTTAAAGGAGCACTAAGAGGCGACAAGGCGATAGCGGAGAGACTGAATGAATTGCTTGCTTCGGTCTTTACTGAGGAAGATGTAGGGATGTTACCCATGACTGAAGTGGTATTTAAAGGTGCGGAAGAATTGAAGGAAATATCGATACATCGGGAAGATGTCTTACAACTATTAGATAAACTGAAGAGTAGCAAATCACCTGCGCCGGATGGTATACATCCAAGGGTGTTGAAAGAACTGAAATATGAGATTGCAGACCTGCTATCAGTAATCTGTGAACTATCATTAAAATCATCTCTAATACCTGAAGATTGGAGGATCACCAATGTAACACCAATTTTTAAAAAGGGTTCCAGTGGTGATCCGGGAAACTACAGACCGGTGAGCCTGACGTCAGTACCAGGAAAAATGGTAGAAACCATCATAAAGAATAAAATTACTCAGCATGTAGATAGTCACAACCTAATGGGAGACAGCCAACATGGCTTTAGACAAGGAAGATCTTGTCTTACTAATCTGTTATGTTTTTTTGAAGGAGTGAATAAACAGGTGGACAAAGGTGAGTCGGTTGATACTGTGTATCTGGACTTTCAGAAAGCCTTTGACAAGGTCCCTCATCAGAGACTTTTGGCAAAACTAAAGAGTCATGGGATAGGAGGCAGTGTACTATTGTGGATCAGGAACTGGTTAAAAGATAGAAAGCAGAGGGTAGGGCTAAATGGCCAATTTTCCCAATGGAGAAAGGTGAATAGTGGTGTACCCCAGGGATCTGTGGTGGGTCCGCTGCTTTTTGACATATTCATAAATGACCTGGAAAGTGGAATAACGAGTGAGGTTATCAAATTTGCAGATGACACAAAACTATTTAAAGTTGTTAAAACCCAAGAGGATTGTGAAAAATTGCAAGAGGATCTTGATAAATTGGAAGACTGGGCATCAAAATGGCAGATGAAATTTAATGTGGACAAGTGCAAGGTTATGCACCTAGGGAAGAGAACAACCCAAACTATGGTTACACGATGCAAGGTTCCACATTAGGAACCACCACCCAGGAAAAAGATTTAGGCGTCATTGTGGATACCATGTTAAAACCCTCGGCCCAGTGTGCAGCGGTGGCCAAGAGAGCAAATAGAATGCTAGGTATAATAAGGAAAGGAATGGAAAATAAAACAAAAGATATTATAATGCCTCTATATCGTTCCATGGTGAGACCGCACCTTGAATATTGTGTGCAATTCTGGTCGCCGTATCTTAAGAAGGATATAGCGATTTTAGAAAAGGTTCAGAGAAGAGCCACCAAAATGGTAAAGGGGATGGAAGGATACTCCTATGAAGAAAGGCTAAAAAGGTTAGGGTTCTTTAACCTGGAAAAGAGACGGCTGAGGGGAGATATGATAGAAGTCTATAAATTAATGAACGGAGTGGAACGGGTAAACGTAGATCGATTGTTTACGTTATCAGAGTATAGAAAGACTAGGGGACATGCAATGAAGCTACAGGGTAAACTATTTAAGACTAATAAAAGAAAATATTTTTTCACTCAACGTGTAATCAAAGTCTGGAATTTGTTACCGGAGGATGTTGTAAAGGCTGTTAGTGTAGCTGGGTTTAAAAAAGGTTTGGACAAGTTCCTGGAGGAAAGGTCCATAAACCATTATTAAGAAGTGACCGAAGATATCAATGCTTGACCCAGTACAAGCATTGTGGAACCTGTGTCCCTTGGGGAAACTGCTAGGTACGTATGACCTAGATTGGCCACTGTTGGAAACAGAATACTGGGCTTGATTGATCTTGGTCTGACCCAGTATGGCACATCTTATGTTCTTATGTTCTTATTGTTCTAACGCCTCCTCGGAGGTGACGCAAAATTCTGATGAGTGCAGGAAAAGGCAGTTTTGGTGTGGGTGTGGCCTGTGAAGCAAGTACAGACAGAAGAAAAATCTTCAGAGTGGAGCTTGTACGTGTAGAAGAAAAATTCAGCGTGTAGAACAAAACAGAAATGCCATCTTTTGCTTTTTACCCATTGGTGGTGTTGCGCCTTGCACGGGCTACAGCTTGACATGAAAGAAATGGGGAAAATGACAGAGAAGCGAGCAGCAATGCTGTGTGGCCGCTAGCACACGAGATCTATGCGCATGCATGCAGCATCACTGGTAGCGCGTCTGTGGTCTGCGCTTGCTCCTACCCCCCTTTCACTGCCTCATTTGCATGTGTTGTCTTTGCTGAGTATCAGTGTGCAACTTGTGTGGTTCTCATGCGCTTCGAGATCGTTTGCAGGGTTAATAGCGTGCAACTTCAATGCCAGCTTTCTGCATGGGCTTGAAAATTTGCACGTTTCTGAACAGTGTGTCGAATCTGGCTCAGATGCAAACTGTGCCTCTAGGTCAGAGAGAAGAGTATGCTCCTTGTCAGGAAGTGCCTGGCCCTCATATTAGCGCATATCTTTGGCTGCATCAGCAGTGGGGATCAGAAGTCGATGCGGTTGAGAGGAAGCTCTCATTAATAATGGATCTTAATGCTAAAATAAGGAATCACTTACAGAAAATCAAGCAATGCAGGAAGTCACTTCCCAGCTCACCAGCACGCACCAATCATAGTGGCATAAATAGCAGAGCCCATCTCTCAGGAGCAGGTAGATGTAGGGCCTCCGGTAGGGAGTAGACATAAGACATCAGAAGTGACGAGAGAAGCACCTGGGGTGCAGATATCCATAGGAGCTTTATGTGATGGGGGTGAGAGCGGGGCCAGTACAAGTGTCGGAGGTGCCCTAGGTGACCCCTCCATTGCCACTGTTCTACCCCCTCTGGGAAGTCTGTATCAGAGGGGAGCGAAAGTGACAAATAATAGAAGGAAGAAACCGCAACACAGGGCTGCAGAGTTTTGCTAATTCTACGTTGTTTCCATACCATTGCCACTGTTGTAGACCCTGGAGAGGGGCACAATGGCGGCAATGGGCTCCCCAAAACCAGTGCTCTAGGCAACCGCCTAGTTTGCCTAGTGGTAGCGCGGGCCCTAGGTGAGAGACTGGTGTGCACAAACCGGGAGAGGGATCTCAGGATGATGAAACAATGTGACAAAGCCAGGGGCTGCAGAACACCTCTTTGAATGGGAGAACCAAACTCTGCCATGACTCCGCCCAAAGTACCACCCTAACTCTGCCCCTAGCTCCCTCCGGCCTTCCCCCTCCTGTTCTGCTCACAGGGATCCATTTTCCCGAGGGCAGAACAAGAGGGAATGGCTGTGATCACGGCAGATTCCTTCTGTCTGCTCATGTGAGATGGGATCCCTGAGGGCACGAGGGGAAGGCCACTGTGATTGCAGCAGAGACTCCTTCGGTCTGCTCACGGGGATCAGATCTCCTGTAGGCACACAGGAAGAGTCTTTGGTGCCATTGCGGCAGCCTTCCCCTCTCCCGCAGGCAGACAGATCAGGTGCTCCCTTCTCTCTGCTGGCAGCAAAATTTTGTTGGGGCCAGGGCCCATGTGGCTCATCCCGTTCTGATGCCTTTGGACCAAAGCCAAAAGGATGCTAGGCTACATCGAGAGGGGCATAGTCAGTCATAAAGAGGAGGTGATAATGCCGTTATAGGTCACTGCTAAAGCCTCACTTGCAGTTAGGTATTCAGTTTTGGAGGCTGTTTCTCACTAAGGATTTAAAAAGTTCAGACCCGGAAATGGGAATGAGTGAGGTGATCAAATCTGCAGATGACACAAAATTATTCCAAGTACTAAAAATCCAAAAGGATTGTGAAAAATTACAAGAGGACCTTGATAAATTGGAAGATTGGATGTTCAAATGGCAGATGAAATTTAATGTGGACAAGTGCAAAGTTATGCACCTAGGGAAGAACAACCCAAACTATGGTTACACGATGCAAGGTTCCACATTAGGAACTGCCACCCAGGAAAAAGATTTAGGCGTCATCGTAGATAACATGTTAAAACCCTCGGCCCAGTGTGCAGCGGCGGCCAAGAGAGCAAATAGAATGCTAGGTATCATAAGGAAAGGAATGGAAAATAAAACAAAGGATATTATAATGCCTCTGTAAGGTTCCATGGTGAGACCACACCTTGAATACTGTGTGCAGTTCTGATTGCTGTATCTTAAAGAGGATATAGCGTTATTAGAAAAGGTACAGAGAAGAGCCACCAAAATAGTAAAGGGGATGGAAGGATACCCCTATGAGGAGAGGCTTAAAAGGTTAGGGCTCTTCATCCTGAGGCTGAGGAGAGATATGATAGAGGTCTATAAATTAATGGAGTGGACAGGTAGTAGATTGATTGTTTACACCATCAAAAAGTAAAACGACTAGGGGACATGCAATGAAGCTACAGGGTTATTTAAGACTAATAAAATATTTTTTTCACTCAACGTGTAAACAAACTCTGGAATTTGTTACCGGAGGATGTAATTAAAGCTGTTAGTGTAGCTGGGTTTAAAAAAGGTTTGGACAAGTTCCTGGAGGAAAGGTCCATAAACCATTATTAAAGAGGACCCAGAAAATCCCCTGCTTACCCCAGTACAAGCATTGTGGAATGTGTGTCTTTTTGGAAACCTACTAGGTACTTGTGACCTGAATTAGCCACTGTTGGAAACAGGATACTGGCTTGATGGACCTTGGTCTGACCCAGGGCTGGCCCGTCCATTGAGCAAGAATGTTTTTTGCACAGGGCCCCGCGTTTCAGGGGGCCCCGCGCAAAGAACATTTTGCTTTTTTTCAAAATTAAATACAAAAAAAAAAAAAAGTGGCTGCTACTGCTGCCGCCGTGGCAGCAGCAGAATGGAGTGTCCCGCGGGGCCCCCTCTGCCCGGCTGAGCCCCTCTGTGCCGGCTTTGAGATTCACGAAGGGAGAGTGTCTCCCTCGCGTCTCTGTTAAGCCCGCAGGGGCTGATGGGAAATTTCCCATCTGCCCCTGCAGGCTTAACAGAGACGCGAATCTCAAAGCCGGCACGGAGGGGCTTGCTGAGCCCCGCGGCTCTCCATGCTGCTGTCCTTCGTGGGGCCGGTGGTGGTCGGCATCTCCCTGGGCTTCACTCTCAGCCTGCTGAGCGTCATCTGGGTGGAAGAGCCGTGCGGGGCGCGGAGCCCGGGAGGCGTCGCGGCAGCAGGGCCCCCTCAACGCGGCCTGAAAACCCAACTCGGTCCCAGTGGGTTTGGCGACGGACAACGCGCAGAGCTGGGAGCCGAGGATCCTGCCGTATAAAGCGTCCAGCCCCCAGGCAGCGCCGCAGAAGACGGTCAGGGAGGGGGAGGTCCGGGCCAAGGGTCCATCGAGCCCGATGCCGGTCAGGCTCTCGAGCTTCCTGCTCCTCCCCCCCCACCCCCCCCCCCGGGGCCTCAGTCACATACCCGGCTTGGACTTCACGAGACACACTAGATGCCCTCGTGGCCTTGGGCAAGTCACTGAACCCCCCCCCTCCCCAAGTCATCAGTGACCTTCTTTAATGTTTCTTACCAAGTTTAAGACTGAGGTAATCAAATAAACCCCGGGGGTCCCTGCTCTAGCCCTTTATCCCCACTCCTCGAAAACCACAATACTTTTCCTTTTACCTCTAACCCACATGGGATTTTTACAGCCCGTCATTTCCCTCTCACACAGTCAGGGAGAGATTTTAGCTTAACTACCTCAGAGACAGCTTGGTAAACCCCTGAGCCAAAGATCAACAAAGTAACAGTTGGGATCACTCCACTCTACTCCCATTGAAGCACATTGTAAATCTAATAAACTCCATTTTTTCCATTAAATTAGCATTATAAATCATTCATTTTCACATCAATTGATTTCATTTTAACAGACCCACTTATTATAATTTTAAAATTTAAATAAACTTGTTTCCTTCCTTCCTTATAAACGTGTACAAATTCCCATTAAACTAACCCGCCCAACAATTTTAAAATCACGTTACAGTGTTTCCCAAACTCCTGTCATCCCCCTAAACCTTTTTCATACTTTAGTATTGCAGTTTTGTCTTCCTTTTTCCTCCTTCTCACTATTGCGCCAAAAACTCTTAAAACCCCCCCACAGCAAACCCCACTGAGTTCTTTCCTCAGCCCCCTCTACCCACCTTAACCCTTTCCTACCCTTAACAACTCATTTCTCCCTTTCTATAACTTCCCCTTACATTTCAGGGCAAAACTGCATTTAATTAAATTTAAATTTTTCATTGAAGCTTCTCTTACCCTCTCTGCAACTCTCCCCACTCTCCTCCTCCCATTGCCCTCCTTATTTTTATTTTTCAACAGTTTTTCTTAATCAGTTAGGGACCAGGTCTCTTTAAGACAAGCTGCTCCCTTGGCCTGTCAATCATCCTGCAGTAGACCCAAAGCCTCTCCACCCTTTCTCCCCCTATTCCAAAGCTTCCTGCCCTGCCTCAATACCCACATTCCAAAGCTTACTAATTCCCTCCTTCATTTTTATATTATTATTATTTTTAATCGGACCTCCCAGTCCTTTTTCCCTTCCCCCCAGTGCTCCATTTAAGATTTGGGGCCTTCCAGGCCCTTTCTAGAACCTCGGGTCCCCCTGACTCCGAGGTCATCTACAGGCCCCCCCCATCTTCCTTCTTAATCTTACCCCAGGCCTTGCTCAAGGGCTCCAGAGACACTGCTGTCAAAATCCGCCCCCCGTCACACATTGGGGAGACCTGCGATACTCATAGTCTTCCCCGATGCTGGCAGACCTCATCTGGCCTTGATTGGGGGGACAGCCACGGTTATTCATGGTTCCCCTATCAAGGCCTGCACGACTGCTGGGACTCTTTCAAGACTGCAGGCCATGCCCCAACCTCAGCTGCAGCATTCGCGGCTACACGGAGGCCTGCCCTGCAGTCCTTTGCGGCTCTCCTTTTTTTTAACTACTCCCCCCGGGCACTGCTCCACTCTTGCCCGCAGTCGCAGGGAAGAAAAAGAAAGTCTCCCTTCACCTTCGGCCTTCCCCACAGTTGTGGGAAAGAGAAAAAAACCAGACTGGCTGCCATCTTCAGCCCGGGATCGGCCCTGACCAGCCCAAAAAGGAAAAAAACATCTTGATTGCATCGGCAGTCAAGCAACTTGCCCCAACCAGGTAAAATTTTTTTTATAGGTATTTAACCCCTGTGTTACACCAAGAATAGTGTACAAATAGGTGGACTACACACAGGGAATAAGAGCAGAGGTGTTAATTTTCACATAAAAGAAACTACTTTTTTTAAATTTTTATTGACAGGACATTTGAGGACAAGGTAGGAACTTTGATAAGCCTTTTTAAAAATCATTTTGTCAACAGGAACAAATGTTCCAATAGCAGGAGTATGGCTGGGAAAACATTGTGTTTCCAAAGCTGCCTCTTCCATTATCACTTCTGCATCATCCAGATGGACAACCTGATCCAGGGTGAGAGACTGGTCCGTTGTATGCAAGATACCGGCAGGTGAACCCTGAGTAAACAAGTGGAAGAACCAGGAGAGGAGGTGGCAAGGCGAGAAGCATCCCTGGCCATGAGAGGTACATTGATGAAATGCTCCTTGAGGTGTCTGAGATCTCCAACAAAGGGGATGATGACACTGACAGCTGGACCCAGATAACCAGAGGTGCAAAACTGATACCCCAAACCCCCTTCCCTAGGACTGAAGACTGGATATGCAGCCTTGCAAGTGAAAGAGGGGACAACAACTTAGGAATCAGAGGAACTGGATTTCAAAAACCCCAAAGCACTAGGAAGTGAAAGGTCGTGTTGGTTCTGAGAGGTACAGTGGCGTCCATCTGTTGACCTGAAATGACATCCCAGGAAGTGTGCCTTCTGGTTCTAAAATCTAAGACTTTATTGGAGAGTTTACTGAGACTCTTCAAGCCTACCGACTATTATCTGATGCTATTCATCCATGTTGACAGAAATGACACTGATAGGTACCCACCCGAATGTATCAAAAATGATTTAGTGGCTTTGTGCTGAGCAGAGATGATGAAAGGGCCAAAGTGCCTTCTGCAGCAGACTGGCTAACCTACTGAAAAGGGCTCTAAACTAGGTTCATCGGAGATGGATAAAAAACGTGAGTAAAATATTAAACACTTGTATAGATGTAGCATCCCCTTGGATGCACTTCTGGGACTGGGACCGGGACCAGCCTGGCTGGAGTCCCCTCGAGGCCAGGCTCCATTGGTCCTCATCAGTTTGGCATCTGGTGCCTCCACCTGGGGAAGAAAGGTGTTAGTGGGCAGGATTTCCCTCCTTTCATCCCAGGAAAACCTTTCAAAAATACTGCTGTGAACAAGGCTGGCTTAAATAGTATTTATACTTTATTTACAAAATATATACATCAAGTATTATGATAAAATAATGCAGTATGTATAACCCGCAAGAAGAAAAGGAAACTCTCACGGCTCTGAAAGCCCGCGCATTGGGAGGGACTCGGGAGGCTCTGCCGGGCAGGCGGGGCCCCGCGGCGGGACATTTGATTCTGCTGCTGCCACGGCGGCAGCAGCAGTCTTTTTTTTTTTTAAATCTATCAGGGCTGATGGGGGAGGGGGGTTAGGACTGGTAATGGGCTATGGGGGGGTTAGGACTGGCAATGGGCTATGGGGGGGGCTAAGACTGGAAGTGGGTTAATGGGGGAGGGGGTTAGGACTGGTAATGGGCTATGGGGGGGTAGGACTGGTAATGGGCTGTTGGGGGGGCTAAGACTGGAAGTGGGTTGATGGGGGAGGGGGGTTAGGACTGGTAATGGGCTATGGGGGGGCTAAGACTGGAAGTGGGCTGATGGGGGGGGTTAGGACTGGAAATGGGCTTATGGGTTAGGATGTAGTGGGCTATGGGGGGGGGCTAGGACTGGAAATGGGCTGATGGGGGTTAGGACTGGTAATGGGCTATGGGGGGGGCTAAGACTGAAAATGGGGTGATGGGGGGCCTTAGGACTGGTAGTGGGCTGATGGGGGGCTTAGGACTGGTAGTGGGCTATGGGGGTGCTAAGAGTGGAAATGGGCTGATGGGGGGTAAGGACTAGTAAAGGGCTATGGGGGGGGCTAGGACTGGAAATGGGCTGATGGGGGTTAGGACTGGTAATGGGCTATGGGGGGGCTAAGACTGAAAATGGGGTGATGGGGGGCCTTAGGACTGGAAGTGGGCTGTTGGGGGGCTTAGGACTGGTAATGGGCTATGGGGGGGGGCTTAGGACTGGTAATGGGCTATGGGGGGCTAGGACTGGAAATGGGCTAGGGGGGATCGGACTGGAAATGGGCTGAGTGGCCGGAGGGATTTAACAGCAACTAGATGATGGGGACGTAGGCTTGGAATGGAAATGGGCTGTGTGGAAGAAGGGCTTGAACTGCAAATCGCTGATGGGGACGGGGGCTTGGAATGGAAATGGGCTGTGGGAAGAAGGGCTTGAACTACAAATAGCTGATGGGGAGGGGGGCTTGGAATGGAAATGGGCTGTAAGGGGAGGGAGCTAGGACTTGCAATGGGCTGATGGGGGTTAGGACTGGTAATGGGCTATGGGGGGCTAAGACTGAAAATGGGGTGATGGGGGCTTAGGACTGGAAATGGGCTGAGTGGAAGGAGGGCTTGAACTGCAAATAGCTGATGGGGACTGGGGCTTTGAATGGAAATGGGCTGTGAGGGGAGGGAGCTAGGACTGGACATGGGCTGTGAGGGGAGGGAGCTAGGACTGGAAATGGGCTGAGTGAGGGGGGGTTAGGACAGGAAATGGGCTGATGGAGGGCTAGGATAGGACTGGAAATGGGCTGATGGGGGGCGCTGGGATTGGAAATGAGCTGATGGAGGGACTCGGATGGGGGAGCTAGGACTGGAAAGGGGCTGATGGTGGGGCTAGGATAGGACTAGAAATGGGCTTATGGGGGCTGGGATTGGAAATGGGCTGATGCGGGGACTAGAAGGGAGCGGATGCTGGGTGGGGCTGGAACTAGAAGGGAGCTGATGTTGGGGGAGGATTAGAATGGGATAGAGTTGGGAGAGTGAAATGGAGAGGGAAAAAATATTTTCTGTGGGAGGGAAGACAAATCTACAATTGGCCGGATATTAGGAGAGTAAGTGGGGATTGAGGATGACGGGGTAAATTGGATGAAATAGGAATGAGGAAAGAGCAAAAGGAGAGAGATTAGTATGGTAAAGGAGATGTACAGAGAGAATGGAAAAAAACTAGAAAAGTGAAGAAAGGACAAATGGACAGCAGACGATGGAGAGTTAGCAGAAGACACGAAGAAACCAGAAGAAAGTGGCTGGAGCAATTGCAACTGAAAAAAAATGCACAAAAGGTAGAAAAATATCTCTTTATTGAATTTATTAACTGAAATATGCCAGCTCTGGGAAATGTGCATCATTAACGTCTGCGCTTTGTTTAGTACAAGAGGAAATTAATTTATAGTTTTATTTCTACAGTGTTGTTGGGCTTTTGGGGTTCTCAGTTTAATTATTGTCTTCCTGTTTCTACATTGTGATTTCTTGTTTGGTGACGGTCTATGTTCTGCACGTGTAACTGAGCTGAGGTATTCTGTTTATGTAATTCCTATTTGACATTGCCACTTGTTCTCTTTCCCCAGTAGGTCATGTATTATTGTTCTCTGAAATGTATTGGTTTAATATTTGCAGTGTTGCCTTTTGATAGGTAGGGTCTTGTGCTTTGTGCGTCCTGGTAATGCTGTTATGATACGGCAGGTTTGCTATGGGTTCTAAATGGGCAGTGTTTGTAGTAGTTCCTAATGTGCCTGGCAGTTGGCACTGGATTATAGTAATGTAAAAATCTTTTAGTCTTTCTTTATCCATATACTCATTAAGAGGCATGTTTACTAAAAGTTAGTGTGTGGTAACATTATGCAAATATTTATGCAAATGAGGCCCTTATGCAAATGAGGCCCCGCACCGAGTCTCCGCACATGGCCCCGCACCCCCCTTGGGCCGCCCCTGGTCTGATCCAGTATGGCATTTCCTATGTTACTACTTCTGAACATTTGTACAAGACATATACAGCACAGACACATGTAAGAGACGGTCCCTGCTCATCAGAGCTTGCAATCTAGTCAAGACAGACAACACAGTAGCTGTAGACACGGGATACAGTTAGGGGAATAGTAAGGAAACACAAAGGAGATCACCGGAGTTCTTAGGGTGATCAAATGATTTGGAGCCTGCACCAGAAGACATATGAGAAGAGACCTGAAGACATAAATATGAATATCCTAGAGGAGAGGAGGGACGGGGAGATATGATACAAATGCTTGAATACTTGAAAGGTATTATTAATAAACAAATCGTTTTGAAAGCTGCAAGGCATGAACACAGTGGGGAAAGCGGCTGTGGCCCAGTACCCACAGCCCGGACCGAAAGGAAGTCCAGCCACTGGGCAGTGGTGACATTCAAGACTGGATTTAAGGCCATGATCAGCCCTGGCACATGGCTTCCAGCTGACGACTGCCAGCAGGTGAACTTGGAAGGGAGATAGCACAGGTGAAAACATCTGGGCAGTAGGTGTGTGTGAAGGCTCATGGCACCAATTCCCAACTCTTGTTATGACTGAACTGTGAGCCCCAAGGACCAGGAGGAATGTGGCATTTAACACAGACAGACCTTCATCACAGCTTCATGCAGGGCTGGTGCAAGGGTATTGGGCTCCCCTTGCAATTAGCTTTTAGACCCATAGTGCCTCTCCTTCCCAAGATGCTGATTCTTAAACTCAGTTTAGTTGTAATCATTGCAACACCATCCCTCCCAGAATAATCCTGTTTTATGGAGATTGCAAGAAGCTACTTCAAGGCGATTTGCCTATTGCTAATTCTTCCTGCAGGCCCTGTTTGTGTGTCTGCCAGGCCCCGTTGCTTTGCTTTAGCTGACCACCTAGTTTGCCTAGTGGTTAGACCAGCCCTACACACTGATAGGAGCTCAATATCAGAGGAGTGCTTCTCCGATAGCAGCACCTGTCGGGATAAGTCCTGCTGGCCGGGATTAGTTGATGATTTGCAGCAGATAGTGCAGCGGAATATTTCCTCTGACCGCCTGAGCTCTATGGGGATAGTGCAGGGTTGGTGTGGTCAGTGATCCAGACACTGGCAGCATGCAGTTCACTGTCTGGATAAATTCAGGACAGCTATCACGATAGCCACTAATCACTACATAATCTGCATATTTTCAGTGCTGACCCCCATCGCAATCCTGCCTGAATATCTGGATTGTTTTAACCACTGGGGCTGGAGTTTAGAACTACTGGGCATCAGCCCGAATGATTACAGCACGGAGAGCTGCAAACGCCCCACACTGCTGCTGTCACAGAAGGAGCCTTATGCGGCGACTGTGGAAACGTTTACTCTAGCTGGGCTCCCTCTGAGAGGACCGTGTCCAGCCCGTCACAGGGGGCGGGGTCTGGGAAGGAAGGGCGGGGTCAGGCAGGGGCAGTGGCTCTTAGCTGAGAGGGCGGGGTCAGACCTGGGTGGGCGGGGTCAGACAGGGACATTGGCTCTGAAAGGGCGGGGTCAGACCTGGGTGGGCGGGATCAGACGGACAGTGGCTCTGAGAAGGGGCGGGGTCAGACCTGGGTGGGCGGGGTCAGGCAGGGACAGTGGCTCTGAGAGGGGGCGGGGTCAGACCTGGGTGGGCGGGTCAGGCAGGGGCAGTGGCTCTGAGAAGGGGCGGGGTCAGACCTGGGTGGGCGGGTCAGGCAGGGGCAGTGGCTCTGAGAAGGGGCGGGGTCAGGCAGGGGCTGTGGCTCTTTCTTCTTTCGCAGCTTTTGCACGTTTCCCGTCTCCAGCCCTGTCGCTGCTGCTACAGGTGAGCGCTGTAAGGGGGCATCGGTCGGTCGGTGCATGCTGTTTGCTAACGAGACTCCCTAGCGGTTAATCTCTCCGGGGTGGAGACTCACGCCCAACTCCTCCTTCCTTTTGGCAGCTCTGCAGGCTCCTGTCTCCCGATCGGCACCGCTTAGCGAGCCATGGCCAGTAAGGTGAGTGCCGGGACGGGGGTGGGGGCAGATCTTCCTACCCTGCTGCGGGGGAGCGCTGGGGCTGGGGCTGGGGCTGGGGCTGCTGCTTCCTTTCATACTTCTCCCTCCCTCCCTCGCTGGCTTTCCGTGGGTGTGGCGCTCTTGACTTTCCTCTAACGCAGTCAGGAGAAGCGCGCAAGTCCCCGATGAAGAAATTGCTCCTGATGAAATCACTCCTCTTTCTAGGCAGAATCCTTGTGCCACCTCCGGGCATAAAGATCCCGCTGAAGAGTAAAAGGATTATCCCTCAGATGACTCAAGACCCCTAATGGCCTAAGAGGAGCTCTAGACCCCAGTGCTCCCTCCTCAAAATGATCCCTGATGGTCCCAGTGGACCTTCAGACACCCTGACCCCCAAAATTACGATGGCCCTACCTAGTGCACTTTCCTGACATAGGGCTCTGCCCATCCATCTCTAAAGGTCGGAAGACAGCGTTGTCCACCTGCCTTGTTTAGTAGACTGACCCCTAGTGGTGTGTTGAGTTCAGGCATTGCCATTTTGGAAGATGATGCCGGGGCAGGTGGGTAGTACTGTTGCCTTCTAGCATTTAGAAGAGGTTGGGGTCCCTGTCAGGGAGACTTGCTCTGGAGATTTTTTTTTTTTGGGGGGGGGGGGGGTTAAGGATATCAGGATGTCCAGGTCCCACTGGACAACCAGGGACATTTTATGGGGTGGGGGTAGGCATCACCGACTCCAGCAGACCATTTGTTCTAATACCTCTCTTACATGAGTCTATCCTCACTCTCGCACTGACAGGAAGGAAGGCGTTTTATGGCTGCATGCTACTGTGTGCTGTTTTTTTCTTAACAGTGCACACTTAACATAAGAACATAAGATATGCCATACTGGGTCAGACCAAGGTCCATCAAGCCCAGTATCCTGTTTCAAACAGTGGCCAATCCAGGTCACAAGTATCTAGCAGTTTCCCCAAAAGACACAGGTTCCACAATGTTTGTACTGGGTCAAGCACTGATATCCTGGGTCCCTTCTTAATAATGGTTTATGGACCTTTCCTCCAGGAACTTGTCCAAACCTTTTTTTAAACCCAGCTACACTTTTTAATATTGAACTAATTTACATACTAGATAGTTCACCGTCCTTTCTCTTTGTAGGGTCTCCAGTACCTTTCACCACCCTTGAGATTTGTCCTCCCACCCTGTACTTTCCAATCCTCTCTCATAAAAATGCCACTGGTCACCCAGTCTGAGGCTTGAACCCAGAACCCTTGGATTGAGCTAGCTGGCTTGTTGGTCTAGGAGTGTGAGCCTTGCTTAGGGGAGTGCTGACTTTTATTCCTGCTTGAGACCTGGATAAATGTTAGTATTTAAATTAAATGCGTAAATCATGACTTTACCTGTGCTCTGCCCAAACTCCTCCTCTGGACACATCTGCTCTAAGTCCTGTGCAAGTACCTGCTTAAGAGAACAGCTTGTGCTTCTACATGTGAGGTAACTTTACAAGAGGGTTTTTACACACGTATACTGCCTTATACACGTAAAAGGTTCTTTATGTGCACAAATGTGATTCCTTTGGGCTCAAAGTCAGTATGATCTCTGTGGGGATGGAGCCACAAGGCTTTCTGAGTCTCACTTCACTATAAAGCCCAGTGAAAGAGCAAACGGGACCTAGCCTTGTACCTAGACTGGTGTGAGCGGTGCAGCCACACAGGGTACAAAAAAGTAGGGGCGCATTTGAACCCGGACCGGACGTCGTCAAAGGGAAATGCTTTCTCGGGCTTATGACTGCTGTGGGGCAGCGCTTACAGAAAGAGAGGGGGTATGGAGTAGTGTGGTAGATAGCCCAGCTTGCGAGTGTCCAAAAGCTGCGTGCGCCCGGGGGGGACTGCGGCAAGAGGAGAAGGAGGTGGTGGGGCGGTGCTCTGCTTCCATCTGCCACACTCCTCTCTGCTATGAAATAATGTCTTGGGAGATAGTTGCCTGCCTGCCGGGGAGATATGGACCATGTGCGCTGGCGGCTTTTTTGCTCCCCACTTAAAAGCAGCGTCGGCCAGTGCTGAGGAAAGGCAGGTACCGGGGGGGGGGGAGGGGCGGCAGGTACCGGGGGGGGGGGAGGGCGGCAGGTACCGGGGGGGGGGGAGGGGCGGCAGGTACCAGGGGGGGAGGGGCGGCAGGTACCGGGGGGGGGAGGGGCTGCAGGTACCGGGGGGGGGGGGAGCGGCTGCAGGTACCACCTGCTCCACAGAAGGAGGCGCGCAGAGCCCTGCTGAGCAAGTGGAAAGCCGCGCGGGAGTGAGCTGGCATGGAGCAGGGAAGTACCGTGTGTCTTGAAGTGTTCATGAATTAACACAGTTCTGCTACAGGGAAAGCATCAGTCAGAAAACATTTCTGCAGTATAAATATTCATCTCCAAAACAGTCAGGTGATGTCATGGGGGGGGGGCACCAGGTTTGCAAATCACACAAGGCGCAGTTATAGCGTGGCACAGCCTCAAAGTAAATACATTAGTTATTATAATAATAAATTACTTTTCAGGATTTGGGCATGTCTACTACTTCTACGCAGCACTGTAGAAACACATAGGGAAGACAGTCCTTGCTCGTAGAGCTTACAATCTAATCAAGACAGACAGTACAATACAAGAGAAACAAGGGGTACAAATAGGGAAAGGAGTCACAAGGGATTAGGATCCCAAAGCAGCCTCAAAGAGGTGAACTGTCAGCATGGATTCAAAAAGGGGGAGAGATGAGACCTGGCGTAAATATTCAGGAAGTCTGTTTCTGGCATAAGGAGCAGCAAGGTGAAAGGATCGGAGTCTGGAGGGGGTGTAGGGAGAGAGGCGAGAGGAAAGGTAGTGAGGGGCAGTAGAGTGGATGCATTTATAGGTCAGAAGGAGAAGTTTGAATTGGATACGGAAACGGAAGGGGAGCCAGTGAAGTGATTTGAGAAGAGGTGTTATATGCGTGTATCGCGGCTGGCGGAAGATTAGCAGCACAGCCAAGTTCTGGCTAGATTGAAGAGGGGGGTAAATGTCACTGAGGGAGACCAGCAAGGAGGAGGTTGCAGATCCGCAAGAGAGTGTAGCGAGAGGTGGGGGGGGGGGGGGGACAGTAAAGTGCAGTTTTTGAGGTTTGTGCAGAGGTGCAATATTATGTCCCATCGCTGGTGCACAAACTGCTCTCTCTGGCCTGCTAGTTTGGAGAAGAAATGTCAGTCCGAGTACCTGCAGATAAGATGAGCTTGTAAGCTCTACAGAGGACGCGCTGCCTTTGTACAGTGCTGTGTAGCTTGGGTGGCACTGCAGAAAAGAGAAATACTAGTACAGGAACTTGAAATAGTTGGGGTACTCATTGCCTGACTCTGTGTATATAAACTCAACCTGAGGTGAAAGACGTTTTCCTTTACATGCAAGCCACTTAGAACTGATTGCTTTGTTTCTTGCACACTTACTAGTGATCTTGCACGTGTTTGCATGCAGCGACTCTGCAGCATCCTTGTGCTCATTTGGTCTTGACCTGCTTGTTCCCTTCCCCTCCTCCCTCCTGCCAAATCATCACTGCAGTAGTCCTCCAGTGGATGGCTGGTTTAGTCTGGACCCTCCTACGAGTTCTTTCAGCTAGTCAGTAGACATTGCTTTGTGCGACGCCTGATTCCCTCCCCGGTCTGTCTGTGTGGCCTCCACAATTTCTAGCCCCAACTCTGCAGAGGAGTAGCCTGAGGGTTAGAGCAGTGGGCTAAGAGTCAGGAAAGCCAGAGTTCAAATCCCACTCACGCACCTTATGACCTTGGAAAGTCACTTAACTCTCTATTACCTAAGGTCCTAACTTAGATTGTAGGCCTGTTGGGCACAGGGAAATGCCTGCTGAGCTCCAAGGTAACTTACCTTAGCAAGGCGTAAGCTAAATAAGGAGCGAGCAGAGAGACTTGGGGCCTGAATTTTCGAGGCTCTCTTGGCTGTTGGATTTCCTCTGGGGCACATAGAGAGCGCACATACATGTCTGATGGGCAACCTCCGTGGTTCCTGCCGAGGGGAGTGCTGCAGCCTCTAGGAGCTGCAAATACCACCCCCCTTGCCTTTAAAGAGTGGATATGGAGGCTAGGACCTGAATGAAAGACAGCAGAGAGGTGGTGGGGGGAAGGGTTGGGTTGTGAGACCAGATGGAAAAACGTGGTGGAGCTCAGAGGCAGAGGAACACCCTTGTTTGGCTGGGAGAAGTAAACAACCCAATGTCTTCCCAAGCTCCTTCCCAATGGCCCTCCCTATTTGTCACCCATGTGGAGTGGGGTAGGGGGAGGAGGCTGAGAGATTCATAAGGGGATATAGAGCCCTGGAAAGGGATGAGGAGGACGTAAGGATGGGAGATAGATGGTAGACGACAAGGGGAAGATGCTGTATTACGACACACACGCGCAAGGGGACATGCGATGAAGCTGCAGTGTAAGCCGTTTGATAATAAGAGAGAATATTTTTTCACTCAATGTGTAATTAAACCCTGGAATTTGTTACCGGAATATGTAGTAAAAGCTGTTAGTGTAACTGGGTTTATAAAAGATTTGGACAAGTTCCTGGAGGAAAGGTCCATAAACCATTACTAAAGAGGACTCGGGAAATCCACTGCTTGCCCTGGGACGAGCATTGTGGAACCTGAGTGCTTTTTTGGGAAGCTGCCAGGTACTTGTGACCTGAATGTGCCACTGTTGGGAACAGGATACTGGGCTTGTTGGACCTTGGTCTGACCCAGTATGGCATTTCTTCTGTTCTTAGGAGGAGCGGTGAGATGGAAGAGATGTGGTAAGCAGAGAAGGGATCAAGAAAGAAAATTGTCAGAGGGGAGAGAGCTGGAATTCGAGATGAGAGACAGACCAGAATAGACTGAGAAGTGTACAGTGAGCGAAGGGTCCCATGTTTTCAGTCCATAGATGAGATTGTGGTTTTGCAGTGCTCTCAGCAGTACTTCAGACTGGGTGTAGCAGGCTGCTGTGACTGTCTGTCTCTTGCACCATTTAGCAAACACTCTACTTTGTGTGTTTTGGTGGGGTGGGCAGGTCACGTGCTGCAGCTTTTTATTTTTCTTTCCTTCCCTTCTCTCCTCTCCATCCCTCCTGTCTCCTACAATCCTCTGGTCAGGCTTGAGCCATCTGTCTGTCCAGCAGACGATGTACCCCGTTTCCGGTTGCTCATTTCATCTCACTGCTTCCTGGCTCTGGCATTTCTACGCCCTGAGAGATGCAGCTGGATCGTGTTAATCAGGTCAAGCCCTCGGGTTTTTAAGGAAACCACCTCCAGCTGTTTGCCCCCTCATTTTCAGTGCAAGAGGTTCTGACAGATCATCGTCTCTGTTGATTAGGAAGAATTCAGACTAGACGGGTCATAATCGCCTCGGCCTGCTGGGAGTCAAGTTGGCTAAAGACAGTCCAGTAGAGTAATCGGCTAACAGCGATTTCTTTGTGAGATTAATGAATAAAGTCGTAAGCTTTCAGAGAATGTATCTGCACGTCTGACACTAGAAACATTAGTGTGTTAAAGTTTCATCACCAACTGTTGTGTGTGTAGTACAGCAAAGTTAATGTTGGAGCAAAAACCCTCTGGGTTTGGTTAGCCAGCTGGATTCCCTCCAAAGTCGAGCAGTTGCAGAGCCTTACCCCTGCTTATACCGTCTGTGTTTTGTCTTGACTAGATTGTAAACTCTGATGAGCAGGGACTGTCTCTTGCATTTCTGTATAGCGCTGTGTACAACTTGTAGCGCTATAAAAATGCTCGGTAGCAGTAGTTACCTATGTCCTTCCACAATCGCTGAGCCTAGCTTAAAAAGCTCGAGTGGACCTAATTTCTCCTCTTAACATGGCCTAATGTGGTGAACAGCCTGCCAAATGAGCAGCGACCTTCCCGAGACTGGATTCTTAGTCAGTCGAGTTTAATGTGCTTCTCGGCGCTGTTCGCTGTTTACTCGGCTGGAAGCTTTTATGACTTTTTTTCTCAGCAGTTTGCAACAGGAGGCTTGGAAGAAAGCCCTGAAATGTATTTAATTAAAACTCCTTTCACTTATTCATTAGGTGTGCACGAATGCCAGCGAGGTAAACGGGTTTAATTATTTACAGCGTGGCCGGCGCAGCTTTATGGTAGGGTTAGTGGGCGCATCCTCTCACACAGCTGGGCCTGGGTCCGGCTCACAGCCAACGGTGCTATGTGGACGGCTGCAGGATGGTCCCAACTTCCGGGTTTCTGCTTCCATCTCATGTCTTTCCCTCTGCTCTTGCTTAACATCAGCTGACTCTAAACGGAAATTTCTCCCAGTGACTTGCTCATGATGGTTTTTCGTTTTTCTTTTTTTTCTTTTTTTTTTCAGCATTCTGGTGTAGTTAGGGCTGCACCCGAGCAACGCACAAACATCCTGAGAATGAGACGGCATGCCTCTTGCCTTCCTTTTCCTGGTTTTTGTTTCAGACAGAGCTGTACGAGGCTCCCCAGTGTCTTCACTTTCCTCTCTGTAGCCATGTTTTGTTTTTTTCTGAATAGAAAAACAGGTGGACGTGAAGGGTCGGTTTTGTCTCCATATGCAAATCTGTAAAAGTGGGAGCTGAAAACGTAGTTTTAGTGTAATCAAGCAGGACTGAACATACAGGTTCCTCTTTCTTCATAGTTCGGCCTAGGGCTATATTTAATACCGTTGGGGTGGAGCTGATGGGTGATGCCACCTACCAATCTCAATGGCAAACACATTCGAGAACTCAGACGACTATGAATATGTGGCAACAACTGGCCAAATAACAAAACAGAATTTCTGTGGGTGGGGAACTGACTAGTCACCTGTGCCGACTTGCTGGAAATTTGCCTGCCATATTGTTCTGTAATTCTGTCTGCCAGGGCACAGTGAGATGCTGCCCTTCCTATGCCAGGTCTGTTCCTGCAATCTTACCTTGCAGTCTCGGGCTGCATACGTTGGGGGGGGGGGGGAGGGAGGGGCGCTGGCCACCATCTTTGAGGAGACTCGCTGGGGCACCCCGCCTTGCTGTCAGCTAGGGTACCCTGGCCCTGGATCAGGATTTGCACATGCCTGGTATGATGCCCGGGTAACTGCCACCACCATGGAGGAACTCTGCTTGCTTCGGACCCCCATTCAAGGATCCCTACCTACAACTTATCATTTGTATAGCGCTACAAGGCGTACGCAGCGCTGCACAGACACATGTAAGAGACGGTCCCTGCTCATCAGAGCTTACAGTCTAGTCAAGACAGACAACACAACAGCTGAGGACGAGGATATATCTAAGGGAATGGTAAGGAAACACTTAGGAGACTGAGCGTATCAGGATCCGACAGCGGCAGTGAAGAGGCCTGGATTTGAAAAAGGTCCGAGATGAAGTCTGATTTATAAACTCTGGTAGTTTGTTCCAGGCATAAGGAGCAGCGAGGTGAAAGGATCGAAGTCTGGAGTTGGCAGTAGAAGGGAAGGGCACAGATGGAAGGGATCTGCCAGAAGAGCGGAGTTTCCGAAGAAGGGTGTAGGGAGAGATGAGAGAGGAAAGGTAGTGAGGAGCTGCAGAATGAGTGTGGAAACAGATAGGGAGCTACTGAAGTGACTTGAGAGGAGGGGTTATAGGAGCATATCAAGGCTGGCGGAAGATTACCTGCGCAGCTGTGTTTTGAACAGATTGAAGGCGAGAGAGATGATACAGGGGGAGACCAGCAAGGAGGAGGTTGGGCAGAGTCGATAAGTGACTTAGTAGTTTGTGTAGAAAGGAAAGGACAAATTTTTCCACTGTTATAAAGAAGAGAGAGGTTTTAGCTTTCTGCAAAGGGTAAGCCTTGGGCTGCTGGATTGCGATATCCCATGTGCTGATTGTAAGGACTGACTCAGTCATTAAGGAATACATCCAATCCAGTGTCCAAAAGGTGCATTAGATCGTTCCTGAAGATCCCAGGTATTGGGAGTGTGACAGATTTGTCAGCCTCCGGCATTGATTAACTATTGGCTAATTTTCTTGTTGGCTTTCTTTAGCTCTCTGTCCTATAGTTTTGTGCCTGCCCCCTTGAATGTGACCATTCAAGTGTGTTGGGCAAAGTGCTGCTCATCTGTAAAAGGTCACATTGAACCTTTCATCAATCAGCTGCTTACCAGAGACAGTTCCCAAATTGTTTACTCCCAAGTGAATGATTAGCATCTGGATGTACGCAGGCCTTGAGCCAAGTTTCCAGAGAAGAATGGGAAGTGTGACCACGTCATGCCAGATTTTCCAAGCCAGTTGAGGTGTATGCTATGTTCGGCTAGTTCTAAGTGTGGACCCAGCGTCGCATAGATGGCCTCTCAGCTGCCCAGCAGATGATCCAAACGGTGTGCTTCATTCTGAAGCCTACCAAGATAAAATTAACAATGTCTTCTGGAAGGAGCAGCCAGTTGGTGGGCACACGTGAAGAATGAGTTCCCCTACCGTGATGATCATCTGGTCTTCATGGATGTCTTTCAAGCATGTGCTTGGTGAATGTACCATTTTCCTTCATGGGAATGACTGCAGTACGATTTACGTGAAGAGCTCCCTGTCTTAGTGCCAATCACTTTAATGTCGGTAATAATGCCTTAAGGTCCACCACAGAAACAGCTGATTTTTGCAGGAGACTCAAAACCCACCTATTCACTGAACACTTCGGAAATGAAACATAACGCATACAATAACACTCATACAAACTCAAACAAGGTTATTCTATTCTTCATCTAATTCCATCCCCTCACAACTCTATTGCTTATATTCCAAAAGTTGAATGTAATGTGTATTTTGTAAACTTTGTAAGTTAAAGAGATCTGTAAACAGCTTTGACTCTAAGAAATGCGTTCTATAAAATGGTTAATTAAATAAATAATGTGATCTGTGCTGGTACCAAAGATGTGGGCCGTGGTGGCTTCAGTGGCATCATGTCTGTACGTCCAATTAGTTCCTGTTGGAGGATCTGGAGTGATGCTCTCTGTGCTCAACACGTGCCTGGAATCTACTCCTGGGTGAGTGGTGACCTGGGTGTCACCTTGTTTGGTGAACACTGATGAAGGTGTAGGTTTATTGTTGTGCCTCCCACTGCCAGGTGCAATTGATATTGTATGTTCCCAGGACTGGCCCGTCCATTGTGCGAGAATGTTGTTCACACAGGACCCCGCGCTTCAGGGGGCCCCATGCCAACAACATCGAACACTGAGTACCGGCAGGCAGGGCGGCTTTAGAGAGAGCCGGAGAGGCCCCAGTTCACCTCTAACAGCTGCCGAAGGGAAGAGCACCTTTTTTCTTCACTTCGGCAGCTGTACTGTAGTTTAGGACGCTGCCATGCTGAGTGCTGGGAAACAGGAAGTCCCCTTTGACCTCAGTGTGGCAGCGTCGTAAACTATAATACAGCTGCCAAAGTGAAGAAAAAAGGTGCTCTTCACTTTGGCAGATGTTAGAGGTGAGCTGGGACTTCTCAGGCTCCCTCTCAAGCTTTTTAGACAGCCGCGGGGCTCTTCAGGAGGGGGGGCTTGGACTGGAAATAGCGGATGGGGAGGGGAGCTAGGACTGGAAATGGGCTGATGGAGGGACTAGTATAGGACTGAAAATGGGCTAATGGGGGGCTAGGATAGGATTGGAAATGGGCTGATGGGGGGGGTGCTTGGATAGGACTGGAAATGGATGGGGGGCTAGGACTGGAAATGGGCTGATGGAGGGGCTAGGATAAGACTGGAAATGGGCTGATGGGGGGGGGCTAGGACTGGAAATGGGCTGATGCAGGGACTAGAAGGGAGCAGATGCTGGGTGGGGCTGGAACTAGAAGGGGGCTGATGTTGGGGGAGGACTAGAATGGGATGGAGCCGGGAGAGTGAATTGGAGAGGGGAAAAATATTTTATGTGGGAAGGAAGAAAAATCTACGATGGCTGGATATTGGGAGAGTAAGTGGGGATTCAGGATGGAGGGGTAAAGTTTGAGTGGATGAAAAAGGAATAAAGAGAGAGATGGAGGAAAGAGCAAAAGGAGAATGATCAGTATGTTAAAGCAGATGTAGAGAGAGAATGGGAAAAAAAACTAGGAGAGAAGAGTAGAGCAGAGCTTGGGATGGGCACAGAGGATCCTTTATCTGTGGGACTTGAGAAGGACTGCATGGCCAGTGAAGTTTTCAGGATATCGACCATGAATAAGCATAGTGCACATCAATTGATTTTATGCATAGTCATTGTGGGTATCCGGAAAACCTGACTGGTTGGTGCAGGGATATGAGACACCTTAGGCAAACCCTCATTCTTTCCGCCCCTCTCTAGGACTTGCAGTGGTGGCAATGACAATAAAACAACAAAGTGGCGCTTACCCAGAACCTGCTCTTGGTTCTGCGTTCTAAGCAGCCAGTCCGCCCTCCTCCTCCTCTGACACAGACTTCCTGTCTGCATGGGGTCCGAGCTCAGCATCAGGGGCTCTGGGTAAGTGCTAAGTGGAGCGACAGTGGTGGGAATGGGCTGCTCTCTAAAAGCTGGCACTCTAGGTAACTGCCTCGTTTGCCTAAGGGTATCTCCTGCCCTGTCCTCAGGACAGTGTTGGGAAGTCCTGGGGTAGTCTGTTCATCTGGGTCTTATGATCTTTCTCTGCTGCCTGTTTGTGGCTTTGAATATGTGCATCACTTTGTGCTATTCGACTGACGTGTTTGTTACCTGTTCCCAAGGAAGAGATTTTGTGCCTCTTACCAGGAGCCTAGCTGAGCTCACCTGGGTCTGTTGCCAGCCTTCAAGGGATTCTGCATGGTTCAGGTGTGGCGGATGAACAGCAGCTGTGTACAGCGCAGGCTCTTAAGGGAATGAGAGCCAAGGTCTACCTACGTGGCATTAACCTAAGATCTGTAGCAGCAGCTTCCTGAAACTGTTCTTGCAGCTCCTTAACGATTCTCCTAAATCTCTAACGGGCTGCATGATGAATCTGGTCATATGACACCCACCCACATCGCAGCTACCATGAAGGAATCTGGTCGTAGTGACACAGTTTGTAATGTAGTGGTCTGCAGGGACTCGGGGGCAGGAGAAGGGCTGCTTCAGAATTGTTCAAGGACAGTAGCCTGCTCTGGGTTAGGGGTTACTGTAGTTGCTTTATGGCTCTCAGTAAAAGCCGGAATGGCTCATGGGGTTTACCAGCCTGTCCTCCTACATCTGCTGCTTTCTTCGCATCGTCTCTTCCTTTAATTATGCATTTTGCAGTAAATTCCTGCTGGATGATCTGAGAAGTTACAGAGGGTCATTCTTGCTGGGTTCTGGCTCCTTGGAGACTGTTGCCCCTCTGTTGGGGAGCAGGAGGTAAAGGAGATTTGGGAGAGGGGGGAGGTGCAGAAGCAGAACTAAACTAGCTTACTGCTGAAATCTCCTGGTGTCCCAGTAGAGTAAACATAAAAATATAGAGCGAGATTCTAGATAAAGACCATGCCAGCCGCCAAGCTTAGAGATCCTCGGTGCTTGTTCGTTCTTTCTTGAATTCCAATGCAGTCCTCATCTGCACTGTCTCTGCTTGGAGGCTGTTCCATGGATTCTCTACTGATTCCCTAAAGAATTATTTCCTCAGATTAATCCTCAGTCTTTCCCCTATATCCTATGACCCCTTTTCCAGAGTTTCTTTCAGTTAAGAGGCCTATCTCCCGGAGTGGAGGAATAGCCTAGTGGTTAGAGCAACTGCCTAGTACCCATGATGGTGAATGGTTCAATTCCCACTGGCACTCCTTGTGACCTTGGGCAAGCCACTTTACCTTCCATTGCCTCAGAAGAAAAGGCTGGCAATCTACTCCGGTGATACATTGCCAAGAAAACCCAGAGGCAGCTGGGTCACCAGGAGTCAGCACTGACTTGATGGCACTGAAAAAAAGAAAAATTCTCCTGTACATGAAGATATTTAAATGTTTTTTTTTCATGTCTCCTTCTGCCACCTTTCTTCCAAAGTATACATACTGAGATGTTTGTCTGCCTCCATATGCCTTATGACGGAGACCACTGACCCTCTGGACTGGCTCCAGCCAGTTTATATCCTTTTGAAGGTGCTGATGCCGAACTTAGTACGGACACCCGATCGGCATAGCACGAACAAAGGAAGCAGACGGAGGTGATTCCCTAGGCCTGGAGACTATGAACAGGGACAACCCCGTAACAGGTGTGGTCTCCAGAATTGCACACTATACTCCAAATGAGGTCTCACCAGAGCAGGAGTAGCCTAATGGTTACAGCCGAGAGGCAAGAGCCAGGGAAGCCCACTTCAAATCCCGTTGTTCCTCCCTGTGACCTTGGGCAAGTCCTTGAACCCTTCATTGTCTTTGGAAGAAACTTGGATTGTAAGTCCTTTGGGGAAAGAAAAATACCTACTGTACCTGAAGGTAACTGTCCTTGAAATCTAAAATCCAAATTCACTTATACGGAGGCACAGTCACCGCCTCCTTCCTGCTGACCATTCCTCCTCCTATGCACCCAAGCATCCTTCTGGCTTTTGTCACCTTCAGATCATTAGAAACCATCAATCCTCCAGGTCTCGTTCTTTTATGGACAGAAATACTTCACCCCCTATACCATACCGCTCCCTTGAGGTTTTTCAGACCAAATACATGACCTTGCATGTCTCAGCATTAAATCTTAGCTACCATATTCTAGACCAGGGGCTCGTAACCCAGTCGTTGGGACACACCTAGCAAATAACCGTAATGAATATACACGAGAGAGATCTGAATGCCCGATCTCCACTGAATGCAGATCTCACTTACGCATATGCATTGTGGTTATCCGGAAAACCTGACTGGCTAGGTGTGTCCCAAGGACAGGTTTAGAGCAGGGGTTCTCAACCCATTCTTCAAGCTTCACTAGATCCTTCCTCATGTATCTGCACCTTCCTGGGTGTCTACTCTATTGGTGCCTTTCACAACGAGGCAAATCTTACCCGACAGCCCTTCCCGCAATATCACTTAGAATAATGTACTGATGCCGGCAGTTGCACCTCTGGTAACGACCCTATCCTCAGCGTGAATTCCATTTACCACTTCATCGCCTCCCACTCGTGCAGGGGTGTGCAGGCAAAATACTTGTATCTTTTCATTGTCCGATGACGTGCTGAAACATTTGCCTCGTTTTTGTCTTCTTTCTTTTTTTTGGTCACTTCTGGGTTTTTGTCGGTAGTGTGCACTATTGACGAAAACCTGGAAGTGGCGAAATTTCGTTGTCTCCTCTATCATTTGTTTTGAAAATGATACAGAATGAAACGAGGAATATCGTTGATGTTTCTCATCTCATTTCAAACGAATGTGCGTCCCTGATTTCTCACCTAATCGTTCATTTTAGGGCCCATCCCAAGGGTGCTCCGTTTATTTATAAGTTGCCTGTGTGAAACCATGTCAAAGGCTGTGCTGAAATCTAAGTGCACCACGTCTAGTGTTCTCCCTCAATCCAACCCTGATCTCCCAGTCAAAGAAATTGAATCAGATTCATCGGACAGCAGCAAGACTTTGATACGTTCTCTAATATATAAATTGGGCTTTTGATTTTAGGTTTAACCGATAAAACACCCTCAATGCAAAAAAATTAAAATACATGCTTACTGGATAAACACTGGACAAATATCCCTTCCTTTGGTACTCTGTTACCCCGTCCCTGCTTATCTTGTACCCTCCACTCAGTTTTTATGCCTCTTCTGACTTGATGTCCCTCTACTGTCAGAAATGTGCATATATGATTCCGCTGGAGAAGGTACCAAGCAATAGTACCTGTGGCGCCAATATTTATATCCTCAAAGAACCCGTCATTGTAAAATTTAAGGGTTTAGTTTGAAACACCTAAGACTAGAAGCCCTAGATAACTTTCCACCCCCCCCCCCTCCTGACCGATTTATATCTGCCTGGGCCGTAGACCGACGGCTGCATTTCTTATCTAAGCACAAAAGGAGCGATATCGTGCAGCGGTCAAGCACCTGCAACTGGGAGATGTGCTCAGAAGAGTGATAAAGTTTGGGACGTACAGCTTGGGATGGGCACAGTTGATCTGTAGGTGGGGGAAGCAGAGGGAGGGGTACAGCTGGCAAGTTCTGCAATATGGCAGGAGGAGGGGGAAAGAGGCAAGTGCAGTGGTAATGAGACTGTAAGCTCATGAGAAGAGACTGTCCCTTGCATGTCTCTTTGCAGCGCTGTACAAATGCTCAGCAGTACTAGGGGTGTGACCTTTGCCTTCGCCTTGTGAAACGTACAGTACAGGGTCGGACAATTCTGCACATGCTTGGATAGATCTCACATTGTGCTGTCGAACATACAGTTCAGAATGAAGGCTGCTGTGTTACTTAGCAATTAGTTTCACCAATCCCGGTGCAAACTCTGCACTTTGAACACAAAATAACAATTATAGTAATGTTCAAAAATAAATAAGAAAAAGCCCAAAAATTTTGACTGCATGAATCCTCGCACCCTTTTTATCATTAGGAAACCCAAAGCATCTACATTCCAAAACTGCCGTTACAAGCTCCATAATCGGTTAGACAGATCCGCTTGCGCCGAGTCACAGTGGTTGATCTAAAACAAAAAAAGAATCGCGCTGGTCCTGTTGTATGAAGCAAATATGAAGCATCAGTCTCAACGAGCCAAACCTGGAGCTGCCAAAAGAACTCGGGGATACAGACTGGGGGGAGGTGATCAGAAGAATTCAGTGTGTTGGAATATCCCTTGAGGTGCTGCGAGGTCCCACACTGTAAAATGGAAACAGTTTGACAAGATGCTGCCTCGGAGCCGGGGGTTGAGGAAACCGCTGGGAAGGTCTCTGGGGATCTCATATTTATTTAAAAGAACTGCAGCAATCTCTGGCCGAGGCTGGAAAAATGTTAACTGCAGCAATTTGAAGACTACTGCACAAACACAGTATGTATGGGAGCTTCTGGAGGATCCTTTATAACAGGCCCCTTCTGTTGGGAATCCAAGTAGGCGCTGGTTTTGAGGCCATTCTACATGGACACACAGGAACCTCTGTGCCTTTATGAAATAGCCTCGTAAGAAACTGTCAGTATTGTGGCTGAAATGCAGCCGTGCACATTTTTATACCCACTCAGGACCAGGGGTAAATGTATGCTGATATGTACTACGTGTGTCCTTGAGGCTCAAGCCCATGACCTTGGGACCTAGACTGATGGCTTATAGCTGGAGCCTTGGCATCCACTTAGCCTGAAACAAAGTCCAGGAAAAGACATCTGAGAAGTGGGTGAAGGAGAAGCCCGTCCCTGGAGCACCTCATTGGGCCAGAAGCAAGACACACCCCTGTTGGTTCAACAATTTTCAGTGGGCCTGCCCTGAATCTGTCAGTCCAGCCCCCTTCACTTAGTGGAGTGTTTGCTTCCAAATGTCGCCTGTTGCTTCTTTCTGACTCTTGCTTGGTTCCTCCTCCAGTCCTGCCATAGCTGCGTCTGTTGGCGTCTGATCCACATCTAGTTCTACCACTGCTATATCATCTGGCTCCTGATCCTGCCTGGTTCCACTCTGCCCTGGGCTCTCCATCCTCACTCCTGCCCATGAAAGGCCCTAACAGTACTTTGTGACTGCCTACCTTCCACTCAAAACTGTGCCCTCAAGCACACCCCTGTATGTGTTGTGTACAAGCACACACTAGCTTGTCATTGCATAGACTTCTAGAGTGCATGTGTATATCATGGAGTAATTTGTATGGTTGTAAACTACCCTGAATGATGTATATTGTGAGTCTTCATCCGGGAGCAGGTTCTTTCAGGATAGCTGATCTCCACAGCTAAGCAGGGTTGGGCCTGACCAGCATTTGGTGGGTGACCACCTTGGAACTCTAGGTGCTGTAGATTTACTGCACAGAAGGGCTGGCGATCAAGAAAACCCAGGAGCTGGGCCGCCAGGAGTCTGCATTTATGATGTGTACTGTGCGTATATCACATTGGCAGTAGACAAGGATTTTTAAATGACATCTTATAAATAAGAGGCACATTATGTATGCAAAACAGGGTTATGCACAAACAATCCTTAATAAAATTATCCCCATGATGTTACTCCTAGGGGAATTCTGCACAACTGTGCAGTGCAGAATTTGCACGGAATTTCCCACCGGCGCAAAATCTTGCACAGACACCCGGCATCGGTACGCAGTGAGACAGGCGTGGGTGCTCTGAAAGCTGCTGCGCTCTGAGCCTGCCTCGCTGTTCCTGCAGCAAGCCTGGGAGTGTTTCACTTCCAACACTGGCATTGCTATGTTTTCATAAAGTCACTTCCTGCCCCTAGCAAGAACAAGAAGCGCTTTTGTTTACCTTCTTAAAAAGTGGTGATGTCAGCATCAGATGTTTAGCGCTGCTGCAGGAGGGAAGGGAAACACTCTCGTGGCTGTTTAAAATGCCATCATCAGGCAGAGGAGACAAGTGGTTGGGCCTAGAAATTGATGAGGGGCTTGGGGCTGGAGAGGACCAATTGGTGAGTCGTGGGCGACAGGGAGCTGGAGAGGCACTGATGGTGAGTCGGGGGGTGATTGGGGGCTGGAGAGGACTGATGGTGAGTCGGGGGTGATTGGGGGCTGGAGAGAATTGATGGTATGTCAGGGGACGATTGGGGGCTGGAGAGGACTGATGGTGAGTCGGGGGGTGATTGGGGCTGGAGAGGACTGATGGTGAGTTGGGGGTGATTGGGAGCTGGAGTATCTGGGGGCTTAGTTTCACACTCTTGGATCAAGTTTTATCTCGCAACGGATAGGTTCCTCAAGCTTCAGAGCTACCTAAGGAAATTTTGTAGTCAGTTCCATGGACCTGGGATTACCTCCATTTCCTCAAGCCCATAGCATCCACCTTGGAACCAGTTCCTTGTACCTGCTGCAGAGGTGCCTGCTATCCTTATGGTCTCCTTGTTCCCAGTTGTTCGACCAGAGCCTTTCTCTTCCCTGGGAGTTCAAGGAGCAGTTAAGGTGATGATGCAGTCTTGCCACCTGTTGGTCAGGATGCTATGGAAGCACTGGATTAAGTGCTTGTCACCTTGGATGCAGACCTGAAGAGCTGGGATGTGCGCTTCCTGGAACAGTGGGCCCAGGGACTCTGGCAAACCCAGGAAACCTGCGCGATTATCCACCTGGAACCTGAGCGATCCGTCTGGCCCTGGAGAGATTCAGGCCTCTGCTAGTGGGCAAAGTGTCCAGGTGTTCTCGGACAGTGCCCCAGCAGTGGCATATGTTAACAAAGAAGGCAGAACTTGCAGTGCCAGAGTGACTCTTGGGGTCATGGAACTTTATTGTTGGGCAGAGGAGCATCTCATTGCCTTGTCCGCAGCATCCTTTGAAGGCATAGACAAGGTGTAGGCTGGCTTCCTGAGTCAGAACTCCATGTATCTGTGTGAGTGGGAACTTACCCTCATGTATGTGACCTCATGATGCTGAGCCTCCAGTGTTTGACTTAATGGCCACTCAGGAGAATGCCAAACTGGGGATCTTTTCAGCCATGGGAAATATCCATGGATGGCAGACTTGTTTGCCCTACTTCAGGAGTGGCCTCACAAGGGATGCTGTATGTCTCCCTCCCTGGTCTCTACTCTGCCCAGGGTTTAGGCCCATTTGGGCCTGGTGAATCCTAGTGGCCTGGACTGGCCTTGCAGGTCATGATATGTGGATCTCTTGAAACTATTGGTGCATGCCCTCCCCTCTTTTCTTTGCTAGCTTAAGAGTAGGGCCTTCTCTGGTAGGGGCTCCTGGTAATGGAGGATCCCAGTTCCTTCTTGCTTATGACCTGGCCCTCAAGAGGCATAGGGTCTCCAAGAAGAGTTACTCGAGAGCGATATTAGACACCCTGCTTAAAGCCTGGATGGGCCTCTACATTCTAAGCATATTTGCAAGTCTGGAGAGTTTTCAAGATGGTGTTCTCTCAATCTGTGGAGGCTAGGAAAGCAGGCATCATTGTTATTTTTGTCTTGGAATTCAGGTGGTGGCCCTGATGTGCTACAGGGCATTGAATCCAAGGGATTTCATTGGCAGTGTTTCCTTGATGTCTGCCATCCTCTCAAGATGGAAAGTAGTTCTGTCCACCTGTGGGCCCAGTTTTGTCTCAGTGGAGCCTCTCTCTCTGGTTGATGGCACCGAAAGGGCATACCTTTGGGTCTATTTGTAAGGTGTCCCTCCAGGGTTTGACCCTTAAGTTGTGGGTGTCCGAGCTGCAGGAGCCTCTCTTGATCATCATGATGGCTTCTGTCTCCTGGCAGACTGTGCTATCCTTTCTCCCATAGATGTTGTCCTCCTGTGTCCTTCACCAGACTGTTGTTCTGCCGCCTCCTTGGAGGAGGATCTTTAGGACCCCTCACTGCATCTTATGGCGGTGTGGAGATTGTTGATCAGATACTGGAGATGACTAATTCCTCCTTCTGTGTCTGCTCCTCCTTTTGTCCTCAGCGGTCTGAGAACTGGCAATGGCCAAGTCCTTCATTGGCTGATGGGTCAGCCTACCTTCTGGCCGGTAAGTGGATGTTGGAGGGATTCAAAGCCCACTCCTCTAGGGCAGAGTCCGTCTTGGTGTCTCCAGAGGAGATTTGCAGGGTGGCTACCTGGTCATCTCTGCATCTTTGTGAAGTACTCCAGGTTGCATATGGGAGCCAAAGCAGATGGAGCCTTTGGCAGGGCATTCCTGTTCAGAGTGTTGTCTTCCTCCCACCCTCTTACATCACCACTGGTCCATCAGGATGATAAGAGGAGAAATTTAACCTGATAACTTTCTTTCCTTGAATCATGCTAGACCAGTCCAGGAATATTCCTGTTACAGGTTGGGAAGCTCTGCTGCCTTTTGATTGCATTGTCAGTATCTGTGCCTGATGCAGAGTTAACTCTGGTAAGAGAGACAAATACTTGCACATGGTATTTGTTGCAAAGTTGAATTGTTTATTAGCAGCATTTACTGCTGGCGATGTCATACTTACTTCTCTCAGTGCTGCACCATTAGATACACCGAGTGATGACATCACTGAAAGTTGCTGAAAGTCTGCCTCCACCTGCAGACAAGGGAGCATAACCCACTCATTTGGGCTGGTCAAGCAGGATTCAAGGAACGAGAATCTTTCCACCTTTCCATCATTCCACCTTTCATGCATTTTGAATTGTACTTTTTAGAGAGTGGAATATGAAAAATGGACCTGAGTGTAAAAGATGGTGCACATTGCTTTATTTCTGAATCCAGATATTGTATATCGAGGGGCGGGACTGTAGCAGGCTAGAATGTGCCCCCTCCACCCAGCCACATTCAATAACTCACTCACTCTTTTTGAGCTTCCTGGAAGCTCGCTGATGATATCAGCGGCCCCCTTCTGTGCTTGTACCTTGTGGAGCGGCACCACTTGCACAACCCTTGGTACAGCCCTGTGGGGGGGGGGGGGGGGGAGGAGAGAGAGACCAGAGAACAGAGTAACCTGAGACCCAGCACTCATTATAATCCTAAAGGCTTTTTTTCCAGAGTGGAGGAGGGGTACACTGTTTTACCTTCTGTCACAATCGGATTGCTAAGTATTCTTGGTAGCCGCGGGAACTCTCAAAATGTGGGAACCCTTTAACTTTCCGATCACTTGAAGCTGATGCTTGAACCCTGTTAGTCAAATTATTCTTTGTAAAGGATCCTGGGCAGTAATGTGCTCCTTCTGTATTCTGTAGATGAGCCGCGCCCGGTAACCTTGTAGGTGCTTTTACCTTTTAAGTGTTTACAGAAGAGTTGCATTAGAGGTACTCAGGGCTCTCCTGGGGATGACTCAATTAGCAAATGAGATGATGGGGGAAGATAGATATAACCTCTGAACCTTGGAAGAGCATTTTACCAGGAGTGATGGTTCCATTAAGACACTCAGAATCAGGAATCGCTGTCCTTTTCTTCTATGTCCTGTCTTATAGCTCAGTCCCTGGGGAAAACTTTCCAACTCCTGATGGAAATATTAGAGCTGCAGTTTTGGTACAGCCCTGAGAGGGGACTTAAGTTGCCCGTTTGTCAGCTGAAATGAGCCATTCCCAACGATCCTTTTAGCATCTTCTCTTCAACTAGCTCCTCACCCAGTCACATTCAGGGTCTGTAATCTGAGAAGCTAATTCCTTGTGGTACTGGTTACAGGTTTGGGGTTAACGTTCTCACTGGGTTGGGTGGGAGATTTATATAAGAGTCTGTCTGCCTTATACACCACTTGTCCCATGATGGTCAAATTCTCTCACACCTTCTTGATAAAGAAAGCACTGGTTGTACAGTATTTATTTACTTACTTATGCATTTTAACTGCATCATCAGGAACCCGTCCAGTGTGTTTGAATAAAATAAAACATCACAACATTATGAGTGCAATAAGAGAAACAACTTATATCATCCAACCCCTACAACTGACGGCCATTAAGCTCCCGCATCATCGCCTGGAATACATGCACAGTAAAAACAGTCTCTTACAACGCTATGAGATGCCAGAGGATGGGATGGCACAAAAGTAACTTAGACTTGTGTAAGTGAACTGAAGAGAGTGGCACGTGTGACATTGGAAAGGACGGTATGAGTTCCCTTGCTCCTGCTGCAGATCGTGGACGGGATGCTCCTGGCGAACTGTCTGCTCTGGTGTCTTGGGGCTTGGTAGCAGGAGTGAGCGGGGGCCTTGGAGGCTGAATCTTTAGACATAGTTTATGGGAGGGGATGGGGGGTGGTGCCCCTCAAATGTTGCAGGCACTAATGATGAACTGGTCCCCCTGCCCCCATTGTCAATATGACTGTCTTACCTTTTGCCCCCCTCCCCCCCATGTAAGAAAGCAAACTACACCGATGAGCTGCACTAGTGTTGTTGGCTGCATTAGTTGGACCTTGTTAAGGGGGGGGGGTTTAGAAGAGTAAACTAATGGGAGGGGGTATATATTTTTTTTTTACCCAAGATGTTGTGCTACAAAAGACACCAAAGCCTGTCCTGGATAAGGGGACGTCTTTGTGGCCAGTAGATGGGATCTATCCCTACTGGGCTGGTTCACGGCCGCTAGGTATCCTAGGTGAACCTTCATTCTCCTGACTCCCCCCCCCCCCCTTTACCACTATTGCTGCTGCCACTGTCTCATCTCCCCAGGACCAGCAATGGCAATACAACAGACAGAAGTGTGGCATGGGACCTCTGAACCCTTGCGTGCTGTGCTCCTGAAAGTTCAGCTGGTCCTGCCCCTCTGACACAGACTTCCTGTTTGCATGGGGGTGGGACCAGCTGGACTTTAAGGGCCTGATATTCAACTGTGGCATTGAATCTCCAGGTTGGCCATATTGCCAGGAAGCTAACTGGGCAGCCTCTACCTGGTTAGCCTCTGCGGTAAAAGTTAGGCAGCTTTTACTGTCGGTAACTGGGCAGCAGCTTCATACTGCTGCTGCCTGGTTATCAATGGATGCCACCCTGGAACGCTCCGGTGCTAACTGGGCATGCAGCACCCGCACCCGCGGATATTCACTAGCACTAACCGTTGACAGTATCCCTTGATGCTGACACATGGTGACAGGGTGAGGCATTTCAAGTTTAATTATACCCCCCTGGGACACTTGGGACTCTGAGGGGTGTGACACTAGTGAATCATGACTTCTTTTAAAATTCCACATCCAACGTAGGGGTAAACATACTTCCCCATGAATCTTAGATTATCATAGTGGTTAGAGCGGCAGTGTAAGAACTTGAGAAGCCAGGATTCAAATCTCACCCCCTTCCCTGAACGCATGAGCCTGCCTAGTTCACTCTGTTGCCTCAACTATCCACCGGGATTATAAACTCTTCGGGGGAAAGAGGGACTTGGAGGTAAAGTTGGAAAGATGGTCTACAAAGACAAAATATTAGATTGTGTCAGAACAAGACCCCTTAGCCCATTCATGCTGTGGTTTGTGTTTGGGGGCTGGCTTGGAGTCTTCTCCATCCTCCCCCTCCCCACCATGGACTCAGCTCCTTCCCCTCTGCCTTGAGAGCTTTGATGTCCTGTTGATAGTTGTTGCCCTTCAACGCTAATCTCTGGTCAAGGATTGAAGCTGCAGGTCTAGAGTCGGCCCTCCACCCACTACATCCAGACAGAGGGGCTGATCTCCTGTGTTGTGCCATCGTGGTAAGGTTGCCAGATTGTCCCTTATTCCAGCAAAGGGGACAGAAAGGACAGAAGGAAAAATGTATCTTCAATTTAGTGATTTGTATATATCAGTTTTTAGAATTTACATCCATTATCTTTATATTTTGCGTAGTCCAGGGGAAAATTATCACTATTTCTATTTCTCTGTTGATTTGTCTGGGGGCAGTTTCTCCAAATGGGTGAGTTTTGGGCACACCATGACAGTCGTGAACCTCACTTCTAAGCCAGGGCATGGGGAGTGTGATCTCAGTCTCTCAAACGTACTGCTAAGGCTCGGCGTAGTACTTGCATCGTGCCAAAGAGCCTCCTGCTGGAGTTCCTAAGATGTTACTTGTATGGGCAGTTTCTCAAGGTGTGCTTGGAAGTTCCTCTTAATTAGGCCCGTGGCACCTGACATGATGGGAAATAACTCGGTGGTCTTCTGCTATGTTTTCTTGGTCTCAGAGTGCCTTTCTTGGTACTTGAAGATTTTCTCTCTGTCAACACAATTCACAGAGTAGTTGCTCGGAACTGACACCTCTACAATGCCGATTTGGTGTTTTTCACCTTTACCACTATATCCGGCTGAGGTGATATTGTTGCTGTCTTGTGATGGAAAGGGGGGGGGGAGCAGGGTAATAATTTCTCTTCCCCCCCCGCCACACCTTGTTGCGCAAACCTGTATCTAAGGTGTTTTTCCCCCACCTTACATCATGACCATGCCCAGCACGTTGTGTGTATGTGTGTAAAGCCAGTGAATGGTATAATAGAGAGCTGAACTGCCCTTGGTGCCCTGTGCAGTGTGCCTAGGAGTCAGGTGTAGTCTTTATCTACTAAACAAATGCATGTGTGTTCTTTATTACACATGAGCATTAAAGTGAATCTGTGAGTGCCAATTTCACGATATGGATAGTCTGCACGTGTACTGTGAGCATGAATTTCCATCTACTAGTCTTCATTCTCTTCTCTTCACTCAGTCCAGCAAGCGTCCATAAGAGAGCAGCATTGTGGTCCTGCCCGTGCTGCTGGGTGGCAAGGATGCTAGCTAGACCCAGCAATGGGTGCACTGTGACGGCTGGACAGACTGGGACAAATTCCTAGTACTGCCTGGGAGATGAGGGTTGTCATGCACGTTCCAGGCTCAACTCCAGACCTTGATAGTAAAGGCTGTTTGTCTGCCTGTCCTTGTTCTCTCTGTGGGGTGTGGGGCAGGCACCAGCCTGTGGGCTCAAGGCACAACTTTTACTGATAATGATCAAAGGTTATAAGCGGGGAAGCCACTTTACCCCATGTCAATCACACAGGCTGGTCAGGCCTCACTCTGGACATGATGTTCTGATTTTCCCTGTGTTATCTCAGGCTTTATCGCTCTTTCCCAGACAGCTGCCCAGGGCGGCCTGACCAGTGGGCGTGCTAGGCAGGCTTTAAGGAGCAGCACTTTCACCGCAGCATGTGTGCACTCAAAGCCCACTGCATCCCTCCCTCTTCCCCCCCAACAGGAGGCTTGTGTCAGAGGCGGTGGGACCCAGCAGGCCATAGCTGCTGCACTGTTCAAAGGCCTCTCACCAGCAGCTTTCACTCTTGGTGCTGTAGGTTCAGCTGAGTTGGCTTTAAGGGAAGAATGAAGGTAGAGCAGCAGGGGGGGGGGGGAAGGTGATGGACATCTTGGGGAGGATTAGGAGGGGAAAGGGGGATGAGAGAGGGAGGGGAGATGCTGGCCACCTGCAGGGGAGGGGGATGAGAGGGAGGGAGGGGAGGGGGATGAGAGAGGCAGGGAGGGGAGATGCTGGCCACCTGGGGGGGAGGGGGGATGAGAGAGAGAGAGAGAGAGAGGGAGAGGAGATGCTGGGCCACCTGGGGGGGAGGGGGGATGAGAGAGAGGGGGAGGGGAGATGCTGGCCACCTGGGGGGGAGGGGGGATGAGAGAGGGAGGGGAGATGGTGGCCACCTGGGGGGGAGGGGGGATGAGAGAGAGAGAGAGAGAGGGAGGGGGAAGCTGGCCACTTGGGGGGGAGGGGGGATGAGAGAGGGAGGGGAGATGCTGGCCACCTGGGGGGGAGGGGGATGAGAGAGAGGGGGAGGGGAGATGCTGGCCACCTGGGGGGGAGGGGGGATGAGAGAGAGGGAGGGGAGATGCTGGCCACCTGGGGGGGGGGGGGATGAGAGAGGGAGGGGAGATGCTGGCCACCTGGGGGCGTGGGGGGATGAGAGTGAGGGAGGGCGGGTGGCTCCAGGCCGCCGGGGGGGGGGTGAGGGGGGGAGGGGAGATGCTCGCCACCTGGGGGAGAGGGATTGAGAGAGGGAGGGGGTGATGCTGGCCACCTGGGAGAGTAGATGCTGGCCACCTGGGGGGGGAGGATTAGAGAGGGGAGAAGCTGGCCACCTGGAGGGGAGAGGGGGATGAGAGGGAGGGAGGGAGGGGAGATGCTGGCCACCTTGGGGTGGTGGGGGGGGGGTGCAACACTATACAAATAAGAAGCAGTACTGGTAGTGAGGTTCGCCTGGGGCATCGGATGCCCTTGGGTTGACCCTACATCTATGGATTCTCTGTTTATTCCAGACTTTTTTGAATTTTGTTCTGTAAAAAAAGGGCATTTGGCTGAGTTTATGATCTCCAGCAAGGTGCCAGGAAGCTGGGAAAGTGCCCAAAGGATTGCTGTTCGGGAAAGTTTCCCATCCCCTGCTCAGGTTTGTGTTTCCTGTAACTTTCCACAGAGGTTCTCAAGCTGTCCTTTAATGGTCCAGCTAATTGACCGCACCACTGAATGTTCAAAGCCAGGATGCCTGCCGTCCAGGGAGAGGCTTTGATGAAAGGCTTAACGAAACAATACGAGCACCCCAAAGATTGACTGGGTGGTCCCATGCCAGTTGGGTTTTCAGAATATTTGCTGGCTGGAAGTTCCCCAGTAAATCTTTGGGTACCACTGCTCTAGATGCTTTTATTTCCTTAAGCCTTGCATCATGCCGTTGTGGTAGCCTCTCCCTGGATGCAGGCAACTATCTATCTGCTTTCAGCAGAGATGCCAATGGCGAATCATCGCAAAGGGAAGGGGTGTAGGGAGAGATAAGAGAAGAAAGGTAGTGAGGAGCTGCAGAGTGAATGCACTTACAGGTCAGCAGGAGAAGTTTGAACTGGGTACGGAAACGGATAGGGAGCCAATGAAGTGATTAGAGAAGAGGGGTAATATGAGCATATCAAGGCTGGCGGAAGATTAGCCGTGCAGCTGAGTGTTGAACATATTGAAGGGGAGAGAGATGATTCAGAGGGAGACCAGCAAGGAGGAGGTTGCAATAGTCTACATGGGAAGTGACTGAAGAGTGGATAAGTGTCCTAGTAGTGTGTTCAGAAAGAAAGGGGCGAATGTTCCTGCTGATATAGAGAGAAGACTTGAGCAGTTGCGTGAGGGTCCATCCTGGGAGTGTGACAAGTCTAGGGGTGCTAGGGTTGGGGTTGATATCTCCGGATGAGAGGAAGAGGAGGAGGAGTAGAAGAATGCGGTGCAGAGAGGAGATGGCATGGTGATAGCGAGGGTGAGGTTCTTTCAGAGAGAGGAGATGACTGAATGAGAGGAAGAAAATGTTGAAGCTTAAGAGCTGCTGATAGGGTAGATGACAAGATAGTGGGAGAAGAGGGGATATAATAAGGGAGGGGGACTTGAAGTTGTTGGTATGAGGGGAGAATATTAGGGAGTGTCAACAATAGGAAGAGAAAGTGATGTGAAGCCATAAGAAAGAGATGGAGAGGAGAGCAGAAATCACAAGAAATAAATGAAGGATAGGTAGGAGAGAGATTGCAGGGGATTAGGGGGCACCTGTGAATAATAGTGGCAATGAGCACAGGACAGCTATAAGACACTGTTAACCAGGGGTGGGTGGGTTGTGGGGTGGGAGGGAGGGATAATAAGGCAGAGAGGAGCAATAGACAAAAAAGGAGGGAGCTGAACAATATTACAAAAAATAAATGTACATAGTTGTCGATACTGTAAATGGTTCCCCTAGATTGAAATCCAAGTTGTATTTCCCATTCACTGTAAGTGCATAACAGATACTCTGAGATGCATAAATGTTATCTGTAAACCGCACTGATTTCAAAGAGCGCGGTATATAAAAGCAATAAAATAAATAAATGCAGATAAGGTAAACACACCAACAATGATAAATATATATATCAATTTAGACAGACAGGACTCAAAAGCAGTTAAATGTCTGATCCGAGCTAGGAGCAAATGCTTGTAATGGAAGTGCTCTTTCCAGAACAAAATGGCAAAAGCAGGTCAGACCAAGGGTCCAAAAAGCCCAGTATCCTGTTTCCAACAGTGGCCAATCCAGGTTGCAAAGTACCTGGCAGGTTTCCAGAAGGTAGACAGATTGCATGCTGCTTGTCCATGGGTAAGCAGTGGATTTCCCTGGTCCTCTTCATGAATGGTTTATTTTGCCTTTCTCTGGAGTCTCTGGAAGGACACAGACATAGTGGAGGCAACATGGGTAAATTCTCTGGGCTGAAAACTGCTCCCCACTCGGTGGCTAAAAGTAAGTGCAGAGGTTTCACAGCAGCTGTACTTGTAGGTACAGGGAACGGGAAGGTTTGTTTATGTTTATTAAAACTTGTTATACCGCCCAACACCAGGGGCGGCCCAAGGGGGGTGCGGGGCCATGTGCGGAGACTCGGTGCGGGGCCTCATTTGCATAAGGGGCCTCATTTGCATAAATATTTGCATAATGTTACCATACACTAACTTTTAGTAAACATGCCTCTTAATGAGTGTATGAATAAAGAAAGACTAAGACTTCTACATTACTATAATCCAGTGCCAACCGCCAGACACATTAGGAACTACTACAAACACTGCCCATTTAGAACCCATAGCAAACCCGCCGTATCCTAACAGCACTACCAGGACTCATAAAGCACCATACCCTAACTATCAAAAGGAAACGCTGCAAATATTAAACCAATACATTTCAGAGAACAACAATACATGACCTACTGGGGAAAGAGAACAAGTGGCAATGTCAAATAGGAATTATATAAACAGAATACCTCAGCTCAGTTACACATGCAGAACATAGACCATCACCAAACAAGGAATCACAATTTAGAAACAGGAAGACAATAATTAAACTGGGAATCCAAAAGCCAAACTTGGAATGTACAACACTGTAGAAATAAAACTATACATTAATTTGCTCTTGTACTAAACAAAGCGCAGACGTTAATGATGCACATTTCCCAGAGCTGACATATTCCAATTAATAAATTCAAAATAAAGAGATATTTTTCTACCTTTTTGTGCATTTTTTTTCAGCTGCAATTGCTCCAGCCACTTTCTTCTGGTTTCTTCGTGTCTTCCGCTAACTCTTCATTGTCTGCTGTCCATTTGTCTTTTCTTCTCTCTTCTAGTTTTTTTCCATTCTCTCTCTACATCTGCTTTAACATACTAATCTTTCTCCTTTTGCTCTTTCCTCATTCCTATTTCATCCACTCAAATTTTACCCCTCCATCCTCAATCCCCACTTACTCTCCCAATATCCGGACAATTGTAGATTTGTCTTCCCTCCCACACAAAATATTTTTTCCCTCTCCATTTCACACTCCCAGCTCGATCCCATTCTAATCCTCCCCCAACATCAGCTCCATTCTAGTTCCAGTCCCACCCAGCATCCGCTCCCTTCTAGTCCCCGCATCAGCCCATTTCCAGTCCTAGCCCCCCATAAGCCCATTTCCAGTCCTATCCTAGACCCACCATCAGCCTATTTCCAGTCCTAGCTCCCCCATCTATTTCCAGTCCCATCCGAGTCCCTCCATCAGCTCATTTCCAATCCCAGCCCCCCATGAGCCTACTTCCAGTTCTATCCCCTTCATGAGTCCATTTCAATCCAAACCCCCACCACAGCCCATTTCCAATCTTAGCACCCCCCAACAGCCAGTTTCCAGTCCTGTTCTAGCCCCTCCATCAGCCCATTTCCTGTCCTAGCCCCCCCACTCTGTCAACTATCATTAAAATCATCTCTAATATCTGAAGACTGGAGGATCGCCAATGTAACACCAATTTTTAAAAAGGGTTCCAAGGGTGATCCGGGAAACTACAGACCGGTGAGCCTGACGTCAGTACCGAAAGAATAAAATTACTCAGCATGTAGATAGTCACAACCTAATGGGAGACAGCCAACATGGCTTTAGACAAGGAAGATCTTGTCTTACTAATCTGTTATGTTTTTTTGAAGGAGTGAATAAACAGGTGGACAAAGGTGAGTCAGTTGATATTGTGTATCTGGACTTTCAGAAAGCCTTTGACAAGGTCCCTCATCAGAGACTTTTGGCAAAACTAAAGAGTCATGGGATAGGAGGCAGTGTACTATGGTGGATCAGGAACTGGTTAAAAGATAGAAAGCAGAGGGTAGGGCTAAATGGCCAATTTTCCCAATGGAGAAAGTGAATAGTGGTGTACCCCAGGGATCTGTGCTGGGTCCGCTGCTTTTTGACATATTCATAAATGACCTGGAAAGTGGAATAACGAGTGAGGTTATCATATTTGCAGATGACACAAAACTATTTAAAGTTGTTAAAACCCAAGAGGATTGTGAAAAATTGCAAGAGGATCTTGATAAATTGGAAGACTGGGCATCAAAATGGCAGATGAAATTTAATGTGGACAAGTGCAAGGTTATGCACCTAGGGAAGAACAACCCAAACTATGGTTACACGATGCAAGGTTCCACATTAGGAACCACCACCCAGGAAAAAGATTTAGGCGTCATTGTGGATACCATGTTAAAACCCTCGGCCCAGTGTGCAGCGGCGGCCAAGAGAGCAAATAGAATGCTAGGTATGATAAGGAAAGGAATGGAAAATAAAACAAAAGATATTATAATGCCTCTATATTGTTCCATGGTGAAGACCGCACCTTGAATATTGTGTGCAATTCTGGTCGTCGTATCTTAAAAAGGATATAGCGATTTTAGAAAAGGTACAGAGAAGAGCCACCAAAATGGTAAAGGGGATGGAAGAATACTCCTATGAAGAAAGGCTAAAAAGGTTAGGGCTCTTTAACCTGGAAAAGAGATGGCTGAGGGGAGATATGATAGTCTATAAATTAATGAACGGAGTGGAACGGGTAAACGTAGATCGATTGTTTACCTTATCAGAATATAGAAAGACTAGGGGACATGCAATAAAGCTACAGTGTAAACTATTTAAGACTAATAAAAGAAAATATTTTTTCACTCAACGTGTAATCAAACTCTGGAATTTGTTACCGGAGGATGTAGTAAAGGCTGTTAGTGTAGCTGGGTTTAAAAAAGGTTTGGACAAGTTCCTGGAGGAAAGGTCCATAAACCATTATTAAGAAGTGACCGAAGATATCAATGCTTGACCCAGTACAAGCATTGTGGAACTTGTGTCTCTTGGAGAAACTGCTAGGTACATATGACCTAGATTGGCCACTGTTGGAAACAGAATACTGGGCTTGATGGACCTTGGTCTGACCCAGTATGGCATATCTTATGTTCTTATGTTCACTCACCCATTTCCAGTGCTAGCTCCCTCCCCCTCACAACCCATTTCCATTTCAAGCCCCCGTCCCCATCAGCTATTTGCAGTTCAAGCCCTCCTTCCACTCAGCCCATTTCCAGTCCTAGCAACCCCCCCAGCCCATTAACAGTCTTAGCCCCCCCCAGCCCATTACTAGTCCTAACCCCCATCAGCCCATTTCCAGTCCTAGCCCCCCCCATAGCCCATTACTAGTCCTAACCCCCCCCATCAGCCTATTTCCAGGCCTAGCCCCCCCATCAGCCTATTTCCAGTCTTAGCCCGCCATAGCCCATTACCAGTCCTAATCCCCCATCAGCCCATTACCAGTCCTAACCCCTCCCATAGCCCATTACCAGTCCTAACCTCCATCAGCCCATTTCCAGTCTTAGCTCCCCCCATAACCCATTACCAGTCCTAAACCTCCCCATCAGCCCACTTCCAGTCTTTGCATCCCCCATGGCCCATTACTAGTCCTACCCTCCCCCATCAGTCCACTTCCAGTCTTAGCCCCCCCCCATAACCCATTACCAGTCCTAAACCTCCCCATCAGCCCATTTCCAGTCTTAGCCCCCCCCATAGCCAATTACCAGTCCTAACCCCCATCAGCCCATTTCCAGTCTTAGCCCCCCCCATAACCCATTACCAGTCCTAAACCTCCCCATCAGCCCACTTCCAGTCTTAGCACCCCCCCAGCCCATAACCAGTCCTAAACCCCCTTCCCCCCCCTATCATCCCAAATAAAAAAATAAAAAAAAACAGCTGCTTCTGCCGCGGCAGCATCAAGAGTGCCGCCACAGGGCCCCCCCTGCCCGGCAGAGCCTCCCTGCATCGTAGGCTATCGCTGAATCCCCGAACGCGGGCTTCTTTCAGAGCCGCGAGAGTTTCCTTTCTCGCGGCTCTGTTAATCCCGCCGGGGCTGATGGGAAATCCCCGGCGGGATTAACAGAGCCGCGAGAAAGGAAACTCTCGCGGCTCTGAAAGAAGCCCGCGTTCGGGGATTCAACGCTAGCCTACGATGCAGGGAGTCTCTGCCGGGCAGGGGGGGCCTCGCGGCGACACTCTTGATGCTGCCGCGGCAGAAGCAGCTGTTTTTTTGTTTTTTGTTTGTTTTTTAAACCTGGGATGATGAAGAATGTTTTTTGCATGGGGCCCCCTGAAACGCGGGGCCCTGTGCAAAAAACATTCTTGCTCAATGGACGGGCTGGCCCTGCCCAACACCATAGGCACCAGAGCGGTTTACAATAAAACTTAAAACAATTTAAAAATGAGGCTGCGGGAAAAGGAAAAGGAACGCCATTAAAATAATAGAAAAGAAAGAGAGAGGGAGGAAGAAAGAAAGCAATACAAAGCAGCAGCCACAACACAACATCATGGGACGGGGAGGGAGGGGGAAAACAAGGACGGAAGGTCAAATGCTAGGTTAAAAAGGTGGGTTTTGAGCTGGGTTTTGAAAGATTGATAAGATTCTTCTGCATGGAGCGAGGGAGGGAGCGAGTTCCAAAGGCTCGGGGCCAAGAAATAGAAGGCAGAGGAGGGAGAACACAGGACGGTGAGCTCCGATTTCTCCATCCTGGCTGGGCCACATGGTTTTACTTCTCTTAGGCTTGTCTCCCATGAAAGCAGTGGTCGGATCAGTGTTAGCTCTGAGGCTATAATGCTGGAGACGGGCTCAATGAGTGTGATAGTGAGGGAGCTGCCTAAGGAGCGAGACTTGGCATCTCTGTTTCAGTGCTGCAGTCTCTTAAGTGGACACAATAGAAAGGACTCGGCATGAGACACTTGGTGGAAAGTTGCGGGAAACAAAAACCTGAAGGAGGTGATGAGAAGTTTTCCCGAGCAGCAATCCCATGGGCACCTTTCTAGCTTTCTCGTACTTGACTTGAGAGCACAAGATAGTTGAATGCCCCTTTCTCACTACCTGGGATTTTCCATACAGCAGACAATAAACGTTCACGCTTCTCCTACTGACCTATAAGTGCCTTCATTTGGCTGCTCCTCTCTACCTTTCCTCTCTTATCTCTCTTACACCCCTCCTCAGGAACTCCGCTCCTCTGCAGGATCCCTTCTATCTCTGCCCTTCTCTGCCACTGCCAACTCCAGACTTCAGTCTTTCCACCCTGCTGCTCCTTATGTCTGGAACAAACTACCTGAGTCAGTTCATCAGGCTCCATCTGTGGCCCTGTTCAAATCCAGGCTAAAAACTCACTTCTTTGAGACTGCTTTTGGATTCCGATTCCCTCAATCTGCTGTTCACCTCCCCTCCCCCCCCGTGCCTTTCCTTTACCGTTCCCCCTAGATATATCCTTATCCCCTGTTATGTTGTCTTTGACTATCCTGTAAGCTCTTAAGAGCAGGGACAGCTGCGTACAGTAGTAGTAGAAACAGGACATAGGAAGGAGCATTTCTGGAAATTGGCTGAAGGATTTCCATTCTTGAGTCAAAGCCTTGCTTGCGAGCCCCCTTCACAACACACTCTGGGCCCCAGGAATGGGGTTATGGGGACAAGAATCTAATGATCATTAAAAGTCTCTAATGGATCACTAAATTGCACCCATACAATAGGCTAAGTAACATTTCTGATAGGATTTTGTTGAAGGGCTGTGTAAGGAAACCTGTTAAATATAACCTGAAACCTCTACACTGAATTGAAGTGAACCTGAAGCCTGCAGAGGCTGTTTGGCGATTTTCCAGACCTATTTCATCCTTTGGGCCTGGTCTTCTCTCCACGTCACCTCTCCTCCGCCTCTATTTCCTGCCTTCCCTCTCCTGGCCCCTGAATCTAATTGGCCTTAGAGGACAGACAGCCTGGAGCCAGAAAACAACAAAGGCAGAAAGCAAATCCTGCAGACTTGGAAGACTGGAAAGGGCTTTAGAAAGAGCTTTTGTAGGCTTTAGGTGGTGTGTAAGAGACGGAGATGTACAGTATGGAATTCATGAGTGGTAATGGGGCTCTTGGGAATGGGATGGGCAAAGTCACTCTGCTTTACGATACGTGTCGCCCCCCCCTCCCCTCCCCTTGGTATGTAGGCATGAAGCCAAGCCCAGCCGGAAAGGTGGATTTCTGCCTCCCTGATGGGTGGTTTCTGCCGCAACCATCGTGCGTCTCGTTTTCTCTCCTTTGTTACCATCATCACCTGATCCCCTTTCATCTTGTCATGGGCTAGGGACTGTCTATTAGCTCTCTGTACAGGGCTGCAAGGGATTTGCTATATGCTATGCAGTGTAACCTCCCTGCAAGCCCACGGGATCAGCTTCTGAACCTGCTGAGAACTGGCAAACTCATTGCAGTTTCTGGAATGGGGAAAAGCTAAGCTCTAAGGGGAGGTGGTATCGGAGCAGCCGCAGGGTCTGTGATCTTCAATCTGCCAACAGACCCATGTGTGCTTATGTGCATTTTTTCTGTGCAGAGGGTCCCCTTGCCTTTTATTAGATTATCAGAGAGGTTCACGATCCCCCTCTTCCCCAAAAAAAGGTTAAGAACCACTGTCCTAAGGGATCACACACCCGTGTCTTCAATATCAGTGTATGCTGAGGTATAGCCCCATAGTCCAAATTCAGCAAAATAATATGGAAAAGACAAAATAAGTGCAGGCAGCTGCCTATAAATTACACAGCTCAGTCTGATGGATTGTGGGACCTTAGGCAGCCGTCTGTAATATTACGCAGCTCAGTCTGATGGATTGCGGGACCTTAGGCAGCCGTCTGTAATATTACGCAGCTCAGTCTGATGGATTGCGGGATCACAGGCAGCTGGTTTTACTAGAGGTAGGTCTTGTCAGACACATATGATCATTTCTTTGACTGGGTGATTATTTCTATTGATTTTATTGGATTAGAGAGATGGGTTGAGGGAGAGCCCTAGATGTGGGGTATTCGGGGCCGGTCCTACCACTAGGTGGAGTAGGTGACTATCTAGGACGGCAAATATTCAAGGGGGTCTGACAGCAACATATCTCTCCTTCTCTGACCTCCTCCCAGGTGTCCAGCATTTCTCCTTTCCTATCCCTCCCGTAACAGTGTCCAGCGTAGCCCCGCTCTTGTCTTGCTGCTACCGTTGTCCTACCTTTATCCTCCTGCCAAGCCGCAGCTATGTCTAGAGCAAACAGCACAGCGGCAGACCTTAGAGAACTTTAATGTTCTCTGGGCCTGCCACATCTGCTTCCTCTAACACAAGCTTCTGTCAGAGCAGGTGGGCTGGAGCGCATATGTGCACGCTAAGGCTGCCACCATGCTAGATGCAGCTGTGCCTCAGCAGAGGGGGGAGTTAGCGTGCAGGCAGCGGGAGCATTGCAGCATGAAAGGAAGGAGGGAGTCTAAGCTGGATACTACAAGGCGAGATGCGGAGGTAGGGAAGAGGAAATGCTAGACACCTGGCAAGGGAAAAAGTGGTGGGGGGATGGTGGTCAGAGAAGGGAAGCGGCGATGCTGGAGCACTGGGGAGGGTGATTGGGAGAGGGGAGGCGGAGATTCTGGAGCACTGGGGAGGGTGATTGGGGGAGGGGAGGCGGAGATTCTGGAGCACCTGGGAGGGTGATTGGGGGGGGGAGGCGGAGATTCTGGAGCACTGGGGAGGGTGATTGGGGGTAGGGGAAGGGAAGCGGCGATGCTGGAGTACTGGGGAGGGTGATTGGGGGAGGGGAAGGGAAGCGGTGATGCTGGAGTACTGGGGAGGGGGATTGGAGGAGGGGAGGCGGAGATTCTGGAGCACTGGGGAGGGTGATTGGGAAGGGGAGGCGGAGATTCTGGAGCACTGGGGAGGGTGATTGGGGAGGGGAGGCGGATATTCTGGAGCACTGGGGAGGGTGATTGGGGGAAGGGAAGCGGCGATGCTGGAGTACTGGGGGAGGGCGATTGGGGAAGGGATGCGGCGATGCTGGAGTACGGGGGAGGGTGATGGGGGGAGGGGAGGCGGAGATTCTGGAGCACTGGGGAGGGTGATTGGGGGAGGGGAAGCGGCGATGCTGGAGTACTGGGGGGGGGGATTGGGGGAAGGGAAGCGGCGATGCTGGAGCACGGGGGAGGGCGATTGGGGGATGGGAAGCGGCGATGCTGGAGTACTGGGGAGGGTGATTGGGGGAAGGGAAGCGGCGATGCTGGAGTACTGGGGAGGGTGATTGGGGGAGGAGAGGTGGAGATTCTGGAGCACTGGGGAGGGTGATTGGGGGAGGGGAAGCGGCGATGCTGGAGAACTGGGGGGGGTGATTGGGGAAGGGAAGCGGCGATGCTGGAGTGCTGGGGAGGGCGATTGGGGGAAGGGAAGCGGCGATGCTGGAGTACTGGGGAGGGTGATTGGGGGAGGAGAGGCGGAGATTCTGGAGCACCTGGGAGGGGGATTGGGGGAGGGGAAGCGGCGTTGCTGGAGTACTGGGGCGGGTGATTGGGGGAGGAGAGGAGGAGATTCTGGAGCACTGGGGAGGGTGATTGGGGGAGGGGAGGCAGAGATTCTGGAGCACTGGGGCGGGTGATTGGGGGAGGGGAAGCGGCGATGCTGGAGCACTGGGGAGGGTGATTGGGGGAGGGGAAGGGAAGCGGCGATGCTGGAGCACTGGGGAGGGTGATTGGAGGAGGGGAGGCGGAGATTCTGGAGCACTGGGGAGGGTGATTGGGGGAGGGGAAGCGGCGATGCTGGAGCACTGGGGAGGGTGATTGGGGGAAGGGAAGCGGCGATGCTGGAGTACTGGGGAGGGTGATTTTGGGAGGAGAAGGGAAGCGGCGATGCTGGAGTACTAGGGAGGGTGATTGGGGGAGGACAGGCGGAGATTCTGGAGCACTTGGGAGGGTGATTGGGGGAGGGAAGTGGAGATTCTGGAGCACTGGGGAGGGTGATTGGGGGACGGGAAGCGGAGATTCTGGAGCGCTGGGGAGGGGGATTGGGGAGGGGAGGCGGAGATTCAGGAGCACTGGGGAGGGCGATTGGGGGAAGGGAAGCGGCGATGCTGGAGCACCTGGGAGGGTGATTGGGGGAGGAGAGGCGGAGATTCTGGAGCACCTGGGAGGGTGATTGGGGGAGGGAGGGGAAGCGGCGATGCTGGAGTACTGGGGGGGGTGATTGGGGGAAGGGAAGCGGCGATGCTGGAGTACTGGGAGGGTGATTGGGGAAGGGAAGCGGCGATGCTGGAGCACCGGGGAGGGTGATTGGGGGAGGGGAAGAGGCGATTCTGGAGCACTGGGGGGTGATTGGGGGAGGAGGAGGAGATTCTGGTGCCCTGGGGAGGGTGATTGGGGGAGGGGAGGCAGAGATTCTGGAGCACTGGGGAGGGTGATTGGGGGAAGGGAAGCGGCGATGCTGGAGCACTGGGGAGGGTGATTGGGGGAGGGGAAGGGAAGCGGCGATGCTGGAGTACTGGGGAGGGTGATTGGGGGAGGACAGGCGGAGATTCTGGAGCACGGGGGAGGGTGATTGGGGGAGGGGAAGCGGCGATGCTGGAGCTCTGGGGAGGGTGATTTTGGGAGGAGAAGGGAAGCGGCGATGCTGGAGTACTGGGGAGGGTGATTGGGGGAGGAGAGGCGGAGATTCTGGAGCACTGGGGAGGGTGATTGGGGGAGGGGAAGTGGAGATTCTGGAGCACTGGGGAGGGTGATTGGGGGAGGGGAGGCGGAGATTCTGGAGCACTGGGGAGGGTGATTGGGGGAGGGGAAGTGGAGATTCTGGAGCATTGGGGAGGGGAGGCGGAGATTCTGGAGCGCTGGGGAGGGTGATTGGGGGAGGGGAGGCGGAGATTCTGGAGCACTGGGGAGGGCGATTGGGGGAAGGGAAGCGGCGATGCTGGAGTACTGGGGAGGGTGATTGGGGGAGGAGAGGCGGAGATTCTGGAGCACCTGGGAGGGTGATTGGGGGTGGGGAAGCGGCGATGCTGGAGCACTGGGGGGTGATTGGGGGAGGAGAGGAGGAGATTCTGGAGCACTGGGGAGGGTGATTGGGGGAGGCGAGGCAGAGATTCTGGAGCACTGGGGAGGGTGATGGGGGAAGGGAAGCGGCGATGCTGGAGCACTGGGGAGGGTGATTGGGGGAGGGGAAGGGAAGCGGCGATGCTGGAGCACTGGGGGGGGAGATTGGAGGAGGGGATGGGATGCGGCGATGCTGGAGCACTGGGGAGGGTGATTGGGGGAGGGGAGGCGGAGATTCTGGAGCACTGGGGAGGGCGATTGGGGGAAGGGAAGCGGCGATGCTGGAGTACTGGGGAGGGCGATTGGGGGAAGGGAAGCGGCGATGCTGGAGTACTGGGGAGGGTGATTGGGGGAGGAGAGGCGGAGATTCTGGAGCACTGGGGAGGGTGATTGGGGGAGGGGAAGTGGAGATTCTGGAGCACTGGGGAGGGTGATTGGGGGAGGGGAGGCGGAGATTCTGGAGCACTGGGGAGGGTGATTGGGGAGGGGAGGCGGAGATTCTGGAGCACTGGGGAGGGTGATTGGCGGAGGGGAGACGGAGATTCTGGAGCACTGGGGAGGGTGATTGGGGGAAGGGAAGCGGCGATGCTGGAGTACTGGGGAGGGCGATTGGGGGAAGGGAAGCGGCGATGCTGGAGTACTGGGGAGGGCGATTGGGGGAGGGGAGGCGGAGATTCTGGAGCACTGGGGAGGGCGATTGGGGGAGGGGAAGCGGCGATGCTGGAGCACTGGGGAGGGCGATTGGGGGAAGGGAAGCGGCGATGCTGGAGCACTGGGGAGGGCAATGGGGGAGGGGAAGGGAAGCGGCGATGCTGGAGCACTGGGGAGGGCGATTGGGGGAAGGGAAGCGGTGATGCTGGAGTACTGGGGAGAGTAATAGGGGCAAAGGAAGTGGAGATTCTGGAGAACGTGATGGGGGGAAGGGATAGGGAGATGTTGGGATACTGGGGAGGAGAGGTGCATGGTTGAAAGTTCACCTAAGACATAATATGTCCTGGATATACTTAGATTTCAGCAAGGCCTTTGACACAGTTTCTCTTCAGTGACTTACAAATAACTGAGGGTCCTTGGGAAAGACCCTAAAGTTACTGCTTGGGTTAGAAATTGGTTGAGTGGGAGGCGACAAAGAGTACAGGTAAATGAAGCTCGCTCTGAGGAGAAGGATTTTACCAGTGGTGTGCCCCAGGGATCTGTCCTTGGTCCGATTTCTTTTTAACATCTTTGTTAGTGATATAGCGGAAGGGCTTTCAGGTAAGGTTTGCCTCTTTGCAGATGATACCAAAATCTGCAATAGAGTAGACACCCAAGAAGGGGTAGATAACATGAGGAGGGATCTAGCTAAGCTTGAAGAATGGTCTAGAATTTAGCAGCTGAGGTTTAATGCTAAAAATGCAGTATCATGCAGTTGGGGTGGATAATTAATCAATTAATTAATTTTGTACCACTCATCTGGAGACTGCATCATGTTCACAATATAAAATAACATACAATATAATCAATGACCAACCACCCCATTTAAAATCTTCAGTAATCACACAACCCCATATTGCATACAAAACATAATAATTAAGGAACAGATCATGCCCTAACCACCCTAAAATGCACATTTGAATAAATAATTTATTTATTTTTATTTAAAGTTTTTTCTATACCGCGCTTTTCAATTTCAGCTCGGTTTACAGGTAACAATAACTTTGTCCAGTCTTGGAGGACCGTACTGGACACAGAGAACAGGGTTGGTAAACTTGGGTTGAACTGGGTAAACTATACACAGGTTTTAGGCTAGCTATTTACATTCTAGGTTGTTATAAGCATTATAAACATTTTGGATACTGTGTACATGGTCCTGCTCGGGTTCTGGTAGAGCTAACATGTTGTGCTAGGGTCATGTATAGTGGATGGCGCAGGGTGGTTGTTTAGTTGATTGGAGATGACTGGACGTTGTGTGGTGCCGTAAGTCCTCAAAGACTTCCTAAACCTTCCCAAGACAACGGTACCATATAGGGAGTGAAGTTATGTGCACGAAAGAAGTGCAGGACATGGAGGTGATCATATTGGATGATCTTAAGGTGGCCAAACAGGTAGAAAAGGCAACAAGGAAAGCCGGAAGGATGCTTGGCTCATGGAACATAGAGAGAGCAACGGCCAGCACAAAGGAGGAGGCAATAGTGTCTGTACAAGTCTCTAGAGAGACCGTGTAGTGCTGGAGACTACATCTTCAGAAGGCTATAAAGAGGATGCAGTTGGCCCAGAGGGTGGCTACTAAAATGGTCAGTGGTCTTAGCCATAAAGCATATGTGGATGGACTTAAAGATCTCATTATGCATACTTTGGAGCACAGGTGGGAGAGGGGAAATATGATAGAGATGTGTAAATACCTCTGTGGTATTAATGCTCAGGAGGTGAGCCTCTCTTTTAATGGAAAAAAGTTCTGGAAGGAAAGCACATAGGATGAAGGTGAAAGAGGATAGACTCAGACTCGGAAGTGATCTGAGGAAATATTTCTTTATGGAAAGGGTGCTAGATGCATGGAAGAGCCTCCCAGCAGAGGTGGTGGAGATGAGGATTGTATCTGAAGTCAAAAAAGCCTGGTTCAAGCACAGACGATCTCTAAGGGAGAAGGGATTGTAGAGCTTAGTAGTTGGTGGATGGGCAGACTGGATAGGCCATATGGTCTTTATCTGCATCATTTTGACAGTTTCTGTGTTTCAAGAGGAGAAAAAATGAACATCCATATGGTTGTTGTTGTTAAGTGCCGTCGAGTCGGAGTCGACTCATGGCAACCCTCTGGATAGCTATCCTAAATTGTGTTCGTTCTTCAGTCAGGCGGTTCATTATTGACAGACTGGTATCCGTAGCTGCTGTTATTGTATCGATCCATCTCATTGCTGGCCTTCCTCTTTTGCGTTGACCTATCTTGCCAAGCATGATGTCTTTCTCTAATGATCTCTCTCTCCGCATGATGTGTCCAAAGTATGAAAGTCGAAGTCTTGTCATCTGAGCTTCTAAAGAAAGCTTAGGTTTGATCTCCTGTAGTACAGACTGGTTTGTTCTTCGGGCAGTCCATGGTATACACAGTATTCGCCGCCAGCACCATAATTCAAAGGCATAAATTTTCTTCCTGTCTATCTTTTTCACTGTCCAGCTTTTACATCCATATGATGCTGTTGAAAATACCATGGCTTGATATATGGTATCACTTGTCAAACTCTTTGGTAAGCTGCAGGAATGCTGGGACTCTACAGGGCTTCCCTTGGGCATCAGTCTCTCCACTTTACATCTTAGAATCTCCTCAATCCTCTTTGGTCACAGACAGAAAATCACACTATACCTGGTTAATGTCCTTCATCTCCAGACAAAGCCCCTGATCTCAGTGAGGTGGGACAACCATTTTCCAGATCACGTAAGATGTATGAGGCCCTCTTGGAAGTCCTTCAGCCTTTCTTTTGTCACCGGACTTGAGCTTGTCACTGTCTCCTTGGAAGCCACAAGGCCCAGTCTGGAGCCTGAAGAGCTGCTGCCTCCGCAGCTTCCTGAACCCCTTGAGGATGGGCTAAGATGTCATTCACAACTATATCGCAGTTTGGTAAACCTCTCATCTGCGGAAGCCTGAACGCCAGGGGAGCAGAGAGGGGGAAGTGCTGTCTCTACATAGTGATCTCCTCCTTCCCTTATTTCCCTTGGGTCTTCTCTTCTACACAGATGTTTAGATCCTTCAAAGACTGGGAAGCTATGAAACAAGAGGACATGGAATGAGGAAAGTGTAAAGGCAACATTATGCTGGTGGATTCATGGAAGGCCTTCACACTGCAGATGGTGGGGGCAAAAACCGTGATAGAGGAGGAACATTCCTGCTCCAAAAAGAACTTCAATGACTTGTACACTTCAAGAAAAGCATAGAGTAGAGGCAACCTGCATGGAGCAGTGGTTAGAACTCTAAACACCTTGCTGGGACCATGATGGGCTTTATCTGTTATTTGCTATGTTCTCACATTTATTATGCTGCCTTGGTGAAATATCCTAAAAACAGCTCTGCCTCTCTTCCTTTCTGTTCCCTGTTGTCGTCGTCTTACCACTTGTGACCTCTTCCTTTTCCCTACAAACCTTGGATATTGTGCGGCAGGATTTGTGGCACTGATGCAAGATGGGAAGTTGGAGTAGAGCTGGATGGAGACCTCTGTTTTTCTCTCTGCTGGTTTTTGTCTTTCAGTGCATCTGAAAAGCACCAATCCACCCATCTGTTCGGAGCCACGATGTCTTTTCATTGAAGTGCACCAGTTGGTTCAGGCTTTGAACCAGGCTATTGGCTGCCTTCTTAAGGTCAGCTCTATTGACACTCACAGGGACCTAGTCGATGACTGGTTTCTAATACACAAGGCTTTGCCCAAAACACACGGACAACTTTCTGTTCCCGTGTTTATATGAAAGTGGTCTTGGGCAAGCCACTTAACCCTCCATTGCCTCAGGTATAAATACATAGACTGTGAGCCCTTCGGAGACAAGGGAAATATATATAGTATATACAGTACCTGAATGTACCCTGCTTTGACTGGTAGAAAAGCAATATACGTATAAGCCTAGTTAAATACTGTAAATAAGTACAATAAAAAATGAGAAATGCTACAAAATCAAGGAGTTTGGGATTTGGTGTTTTGTTATCAAATCCTATTGGCGAAAACCTAGGAAACTCTCCATGAGTTTGAGTTGTAAACCCAAGTGTCTAGGTCAGTGTATGACGCACTCGGAGCAGTTTTTGGAACCTGTGTTCATTTTTTCATCATAGAAACATAGAAGCATGATGGCAGAAAAAGACCACATGGTCTATCTAGTCTGTCCTTCCATATCAATCACTACAACAGTCCCCTGTTTTCCTTTAGAGATCCTCTGTGTTTGTCCCATGCTTTTTTTGAATTCAGATACTGTCCTCATCTCTCCTACCTCCACTGGGATACTATTCCATGCATCTACCACTCTTGCTGTAAAGAAATATTTCTGTGTATTACTCCCAAGTCTATCCCATTTCACCCTCATCCTATGTCCTCTTGTAGCAGAGCTTGCTTTCAATAGAAAGAGGCTCTCATCTTGTGCATTTATGACATGGAGGTATTTAAACGTCTCTGTCATATCTCCTCTATCCCACCTTTCCTCTACATATTAAGATCTTTAAGTCTGTCATATGCTTTATAACGAAGACCACTAACCATTTTAATAGACACTCTCTGTACCAACTTCAACCTGTTTATATCCTTTTGAAGGTGCGGTCTCCAGAATTGCACACAATACTCCAAATGAGGTTGCACCAAAGACTTATACAGAGGCACTATCACCTCCTTTTTTCTGCTGGCCTTTCCTCTCCCTATGCACGCAAGCATCCTTCTGGTTTTTGCTGTCACCTTTTCTACCTGTTTAGCATTTTAAGATCATCAGAAACAATCACGTCCAGGTCCTGCTCTTCTTTAGTGGACAAAAGTACTCCGCCCCTATACTATATTGCGCCCGTAGATTTTTGCAGCCCAAATGCATGATCCTGCATTTTTTAGCATTAAATCTCAGCTGCCAAATTCTTGACCATTCTTCAAGCTTAGCTAGATCCCTCCTCATGTTATCTACTCCTTCCTGGGTGTCTACTCTATTGCAGATTTTGGTATCATCTGCAAAGAGGCAAACCTTACCCGACAGCCCTTCCGCTATATCACTAACAAAGATGTTAAAAAGAATTGGACGAAGGACAGATCCCTGCGGCACACCACTGGTAACCTCCTTTTCCTCAGAGTGAGCTCCATTTACCTGTACCCTTTGTTGCCTCCCACTCAACCAATTTCTAACCTAGTCAGTCACATTAGGGTCCATCTCTAGGGTGCTCAGTTTGTTTATACATCATCTGTAAGATTTCAGTAAAACCTTTGACCCCATTCCTAAGTACACAACATCTAGGGCTTTACCTTAGTCCAACTCCCTGATCACCTGGTCAAAGAAATCAATCAGATTTGTCTTGACAAGATCTGCCTCTGGTGAACCCATGCTGCCTTGGATCCTGCAATCCATAAACCTCACTATTCTCTCTTAGCAGCGTTTCCAATAATTTACTCACCACAGAGGTTAGACTAACTGCCCTGTAGTTTTCAACCTCATCCTTACTTCCGCTTTTATGTATAGGGAACACATGAGCTTCTCTCTAGTTCTCTGGCACCACTCCCAGCTCCAAAGAGGCATTGAAAAGGTCAGTCAGTGGAGTTGCTAGAATGTCTCCAAGTTCCTTCAATATTCTCAGATGTATCCCATCCGGTCCCATCACTTTGTCGACTTTTAGTTTAGCTAGTTCTTCATGAACCAGCCTTCTGAATCCCCTTTACTTCTGTTCCTATTTGTGGGTGTTGACTGAGGTCCTGTTCCTGGCCCTTCATCTGTGATCATAGAACAGAAATATATGTTGAGCAATTCTGTTTTATCCTCATCAGTTCTTACACATTCCTCCCCTTCACCCTTGAGTCTGACAATACCATTTTTGCCCTTCCTCCTCTCACTAACATATCTGAAAAATGTCTTATCCCCCCATTTTATTGCATTGGCTATTTCCTCCTCTTTGAATCTTTGCTTTCCTGACTACTTTACTAGCTTCTCTAAGTTTTCCCAAATACCTGTCTTCCTCTCTCTGTGATCTCTTGTATTTCATGAAGGCCTCCCTCTTTTTCTTCAGCTACTGAGAACCATAATTGCATCCTTTACTTTTCACATTTATTTCCTTTCTAACAGAAAGGTCTGTTACCCTTAAAATATCACCTTTCAGTTTTGCCCATTGCTTTTCTACATCCCCCAGTTGCTTCCATCCCATTAACAACTCCTTGAGGTATTGGCACATCTTGGCAAAGTTAGTTTTCCTAAAGTCTAAGACCCTTGCTTTTGAATGGATTTTATCAGCCCTAGTCCTAATACTGAGCCACACTATCTGGTGATCACTGGATGCGAGATGATCTCCCACTATAACATCAGAAACACTTTCACCATTGGTAAGCACCAAGTCCAGTATGGCCCCTTCATGTGTGGGGTCTGCTACCAGTTGCCTGTAGAGAATCCAGGATCTCTTTACTTCTAGATAACACCGCAGTAGGGATGCGCCAATCCACATCTGGCATATTGAAATTCCCTATCAGTAGCACTTCCCCTTTGTGGCAATACTGTGTATGTCTTCTATTAAATCCCCATTCACGTCTTCTCCCTGTGAGGGAGGTCTGTATATAACTCCAAAGCAAATGAATTTCCCTTTCCCTCTTGCTAGTTTAACCCATAGTGCCACGCCTCCTCCCCTTCTTCCTACCTCACTTTTGATATGCTCGGAGGTATACCTGGCAGTATCATTTGTGCTGACATGGCTGAGCAAGGTTGGATAATAGTCAGTGGGCTTGATGAGTCTCGGCAAACTCTCCGTAACATCTTGGATTTTGGCACCAGGCAGACAGCATACCTCTCTGGACATCAAGTCTGGTCGGCAGATGGACGCCTCAGTACCTCTCAGAAGAGAATCACCAACCACCACTACCCTTTGCTTCCTTATGGTCACTGATTCTATGCTTTTTGGTGCTCAAACTCTGGTTCTTCCCTTTCCAGGGATGCTGTCGCCTCCTCCATTTCCAGGGCTGCAAACTGGTTCTTCAATTCAAGGGCTGGAGGAGTTGGATTGCTGATTCTGCCGGCCCTGGTGACTCGTGTCCAACTCTCTTCATTCTGTAGGCTCCCATCTTCACCTCTGCTGGCGAGCTTGGATGTTTTAAGAAGCATCTCATCAATGAACCTCTCACTGTCGAATGCTCCTCAGCCTCGTCGCCTCTTCTCTGAGCTCCTCCACTTGTTTCCTGAGAGCTTCAGCATGAAGGCATCCTGCACATGGAACTGGTCCTTCAATTGGCATTGGGTGCTCTGTCTGTACAGAGGCAGAAGCTGTAACAGGGCAACAGCTTTGGCGATATGATTTTTCCCAACCATTGTTCAGTTTGTAGAACTTTTGTATCTGTTTATTATTTATTTAACTGTTTTTATACCGCTTTTCACTGGGGCAAAGCGATGTACATGACAACAACCAATGTTACATAAAACAGTGGAATTATTTACAAGACTCATTGCAATATGCAATATGTGAAGTAAATGAGAGAGAGCTACCAGAGTCCGTAACGTTTCCTCAGCTGCCCTTTAAGAGAAAGAAGGGAAAGCATGTCATGTGTGGGGCCTTTGCCATAGTGGAAAAGCCTGGGATGAGCCCAAACGGCCTTGTGGTTGGGAAGAGAAGGAAACTGTAGAGACTGAGTGGGATCTATGGCACTGAGCAGCTGAAATAAGCCTCCTGGTGCAGATGTGCAGTGGGCCAGTGGTAGGAAGAGAGCTGCAGACAAGCCCACCCTTCCCTCCTTCAGAAGCAGCGAGGTGATGAGGACAAAACAAGGGGGGAAAGTTTGGTAAGAGCAGGGCCGGTGCTACTATCAGGTGAACTAGGCTGTTGCCTAGAGCGCCGGCTTGCCTGTGTGTGTGTGGGGGGGGGGGGGGGCACCACCATTGCTGCTGTCCCTCAATGGCTTATGCAGCGGCGGCAATAATTTAAAAACAGCACTGAAGCGCCAGAGATACCTTGAACTCTGGCGCCGCGGAGCTGTTCGTGTTTCTGCCCCTCTCGGATTCTACTTCCAGCATCAGAGCTCAAGGTCGCTTCAGTGCTGTTTTTAAACTTATTGCTGCGGCTGCACTTCTGCAGGAGGGGCTACAGCAGTGGCATCGGAGCAGGGGGGGGGCTCTTGGAATGAGGTTCGCCTAGGGGGCCTCGTATCCTTGCACTGGCCCTGGGTATCCCACCAGGTGGACACTGGCTGTCTTGCAAGGCCACAAGCACGTTGGAGGCTGGAGGATAGGCCAACCGCCTCACTATTCACAGAGCTAGGTGGAAACGACCTGGCGGATAGGTGTCCTGGATGCTACAGACTCTGAGGAAATTCATGAGAAAAACTTGATTTGGATTTGGAGAGAGATCCTACGAGACTACAGACATCTGTGGCTGGCAGTGGGATGTTTGTTCATTTAGATTTCTGAACAACTGCCCAAGACAAAGCTTCAAATATATCTTCAGCAGGGTGGACCGGATGAGTCAATAAGTCGTTTTCTGCCATAACCCACTGGTGAGGCCGTAGGCAGAAATCTAAGCAGCTAATGTCAGGGAAATTTACGCCAGCGAAGGCGCCTAAGGGAGCTCCCAAATTTACCTACTACTTTATTTTCTTTTTAATTGAAGATTTTAAAATTGTTAGAGTACAAAGAAACCAAGGACAACTAAATATTACAAAGGAAACAATACAAAGGAATAACAATATATTACCCACATCACAAAGAGATTAGGGGCAGCTAAATATAGAAGAAGCCCTCAAATTATTGTACCAAAATAGCACAGAAGAATTTCTTGAACTCTTAATGCCAACCCTGCCCCAAAAATACTACTGAAGAAAAAGAAGAAGCTAGAAATGTGTTTCAGAAAGATAGACAGATTCCTCTGGTAACTAGGTACTTGCAGGGGAAGCAAAGGTAGGAAGATGCCCCCCCCACCCCCCGAGCCATAACCTGGGGTTTCATCTCCAAGGAAGTCTCCCTTCGCAATTGACTAACTCATTACATCTGAGATTATTTGAATTTTTTGTCCACAAAACTGCACCTTTAACCCTAAAGTAAGCTTGTGAAACCATAATCTCGTGTTGCTCTGTTGTCCTAAGAGGACCCTAGAAACCTCCTTAAGATCAAAGTCCACAGGAATACCCAGCGCATCAAGCCCCCCTCCATTTTATTCTCCAGACAACCTTCTTAGAAAGATAACAGTTTGATAACCCTATCTCTTCCGACCCAGCCAGAGACAGGACAGCTTTGAAATACTGCATACAAACAAGAAAACGGGAACGATCTTACGAAAACGCAACCGGACCTGGAAAGATCATTATATTAGCCGCGGAAGCCCAAGAGAACAAGAAAATGGGAAATTTTAAGAAAAACCAAGATTATTTACCCAAACCACATTTCTAGTCCGGCCCAATATACAGTGCAATAAGAAACGGTCCTCAATCCCCAAATGTAGGTGCTCTGTAAAAGCGGGAGGCACTATGGAATGACGTTAGACACTTGGAACAGATTTCCACTGCTAGGCACTAACTGCGAGAGGGACTTAAATATAGAGACGCAGCGGCTTTTTGTGCTTTCAGCTGCCTGATACATTTCCTAAAAACAATAAGGGTTATGCTGCTAACTTTGAAAATGATGGGCCCGCTATTCAAAGGGACCTGCTAACCGGGTTAATCCCCTTGCCAGGTTAGTTCTGAAACTCATTCTAAGCCAGGGTATGAGGAATACGATCTCAGTCTCTGCTTGGCGTAGTATTTGCTTCGTGCCAATGAGGGCCTCTCTCTGGAATTTCTTAAATGTTATGTGTAGGGGTAATTTATAAGGGTGTGCTAGGAAGTTCTTCTTAATTAAGCCTGTGGCATCCAGCAGGATAGGAAATAACTTGGTATCTGTCGTCCACATTTTCGTGGTCTCCCACTGCATTGTTTTGGTATTTGACGATCTCGCTCTCATTGCAAGTCACAGAATAGTCGCTTGGAACTGAACTCTCTGCGCTGCTCCAGGTTTGAGTCCTGTCTTGTAGTGTTCACTGTAGTTCCCATTCTGCTTACACCCAGGGATAGCAGTGACTTTCCCCAGGTCTGCCTTAATAGTAGTCTACTGGCTTTTTCTCCAGGAACTTGTCCAAACCTTTTTTTAAACCCAGCTACACTAACTGCTTTTATCACCTCCTCCTTTTTTGTAGCAATAATATCTGGCGAGATAAGAGGCATAATCCTAGACAAACATTCAGTCTCCAAATGAAGTCACAATATTGACAACACCACAAAGAAACTTCCTTCACATATTACTCGTGGGAGTGTTAAAGGAACTTCCCTACAGCTTGGATGCTTTTTAGCGTCGGTGATCGCTGTGATTTATGCTTCTCTGTTGCTCTGCCGATTTAAGCAGTCTTTGTTGATTTTAAAGAATTTTCCCTGGTTACCCCTGAAGAAGCTCCAGCGAAACACCTTTGGCGTCAGCTGTGGCGTAGGGGTGTGTAGGGTGGCGAGCAGATCAGTGTGATATATACTGAGGGATCTAGAAGCTTTAACATAGGGAACAAAAGATGGGAAGATGTGCAGCCATGATGATGGAAAACAGTGATGTTTAATATTCAATTATGAATTCATAAAATAGAAAAATTAAAATGCATTATAAATATACAGAGAAAAACTTCAAACAATTTGATTCATATTAAAGGAGTTTTATGGACCTGTGATGTGAAGCAAGAATTAAGGGCTTACCGGTTTTTAATGCCCGTGAAAATGTGCTTGTAAGATCCGAGAACCTTTTTCTCCTGGAGTTCTGACATCATTGTGTTAGATTTAATGAAGTGTCTTTGTGATGTTGAGAGAAGAGGCGTGACAAGCTAAGTGGTTGTAACCTTTGTAGACCTTTTTCTGGTTAAATAAATAATACATTGATTTTGGGATCACGTTAACTCTTTGACTATCACAGTCTGCTCATACAATGTTAAAACTTTACCCCTCAGTATTTGTTTTTATTCCAGCTAGGCATTTGCCCTTTCCCTTCCATTTTCTTGTTACGGTATTTGTTTTGAAAAAGAAATACTAGCATTACGTTTACAGAATTCACAAAGGAGTTTTGGCAAAGGGGGTGGGGAAGTCTACCATTAATAGTTATGAGAAGGGGGTGCCGATTTGTAGGTTTCAGGGGGGGGGGGCGCTAGAGACCCTAACACTGGCCCAGGCCCTGCAGAACCTCAGCTGCTGATTCCACCAAACCTGGCACCCACAAAAATAAAGTAAACCAGGCCAGCACAGTACCAGAACATCCCATCTCAGCCGACCTACGGAGTAAAACCTAATGGCGGACCATATCAAAAGCTGCAGTGAGATCTCAATGGTACCACCACAGATGAGAGCGCGGGATCCAGTTCATGTCGAAGCCTGTCCAGCAGGGAAAGCAATTTAGTTTCCGCACACTTTGCTCCCGTCTAAAACCTGATCAACAGGAATGAAAAAAGATGAATTTTCTCCAAGAAGTCCCGAAGATGGGTAAGTACAACTGCTTCTAGAATTTCTCCCAGAAAAGGGACATTAGTAACAGGATGATAGAAGCCTGGCAATTTATCAACCCATTTTCAGCACTAGGCTCATAAATCTAGGCAAATAAATGGTAGGCCGACATTTACAAGCCTAACTTTTAAGTTCCTAAATTAACATGAGTTTTCAACTGAACATTTAGGCTCTTAAGTTTGGCCGAAAAATAGGGAGAAAATGTAAGAACCTCACCTAAGAGCTTAAATTTTAGGAGCTCAGCTTTTTTGAATATTGGGTCCACTGCTCTGGTGTTGCTGTTCCATTGAGTTTCTTGGGAAGTCAGGCTGCCACTGTGCTGTTTATCAGCAGGCCAAGCCCGTGTCACACTGGTACATGAAGAAATAAGAGGAAGTGTGAGCAGCTTAACCAGTAACGGGAGGTGAACATCCTGCATTCCCCAACCCTGAATTGAAATGATGTGGTGAGAGAGAATAGGGAATTAGGAGTAAGACCAGGAGAAGCTAGTTAAGAGGACAATCTAGTGAGGGGTGTAGTGGGGCAGTGCTGTGCTCAGCAGGAGCTTGTCTGGAACGCAAGCGGCAGTGACCCTTAGTTGTCTGTGTGGGAGTCTGGGGCGGGATGCTTGTAGGGCCAGCTGAATGCCTGAGGGAGGGGGCATGAGAAGAGCTGCGTTTCCTCTTCTGCCAGGAGCGGGAGCTGGCTCGGAGATACTTTTGGCTCTGTGTTGCAGTGGCTCGACTGCGAGCCAGCTCCTGCTTTCCGGTGGCCACACGCTCTGTGACTGCGAGCCAGCTCCTGCTTTCCGGTGGCCACACGCTCTGTGACTGCGAGCCAGCTCCTGCTTTCCGGTGGCCACACGCTCTGTGACTGCGAGCCAGCTCCTGCTTTCCGGTGGCCACATGCTCTGTGACTGCACGCTCTGTGACTGCGAGCCAGCTCCTGCTTTCCGGTGGCCACACGCTCTGTGACTGCGAGCCAGCTCCTGCTTTCCAGTGGCCACACGCTCTATGATGGAAGGCAGCTGCACAACCCTCGTGCTTTGATTTTCCTGTTAGAGCCCCTCTTGTTTTTTGAGCTGCTCCCCTGCTGTTGTCCTGAGCCGAGAGGGGGGAGTTGCATCTAGTTTGGCCCATCCTGACTGAAGTCACAGATGATCTCGTACAGCGTGCTTCCCATTTCCTGAGGGGGGGGGGGTGGTCTGTTTGTGTGTTGTGTCCAGCGGACAGAGTACTCCTGGGCACAGACATAGAGCTGCAAAGTGATACTGGTTCCGAAGGGAGTGTGAGTCCTGGTTTTTTTGAATGATATCCCAGTGCATTCTGGGACTTGTAGTCCCTGCTTGGGTCCATTGGCATGCAGCACTACACGTCCCAGAATGCACCAGGAAGGGGGTTGGGCTATAAAGTCAGGCTGACTGCTATCTTCCAAAGAGCAGCTGTTGTCTGGAGCAGTGGGCTGAGAACCAGAAAATCCAGGGTTCAAATCCCATTGCTGACGCTTGTGCCCTTAAGCAAGTCCCTTAGCCAGCTGTTCACGGAGCTGCATCGTTTGCCAGGAACATAACTTAAGAGGGGAATTTTTTTTACTGCCGTGTGAGTTTAAGATAATGAGCTAGAAAGCAAAGCAGCTCATGAATATGCAAAATGCAGTGAACTCCCAAGTAGCCCAGTGGCCAGAGCAGTGGGCTCGGAGCCAGGAAGCCAAATTTAAATCCCATTTGCACTTCTTGTGGCTGTGAGCAAGCCGGTTAACACTCCATCGCCCTGGGTCCAAACTGAGATGATAAGCGCCCAGGGACAAGGAAATACCTACGGTATCTGAAAGTATCAGATTCCTACTGGAAAGGTGTTATCTAGGTACAGTATAAATCAACGTTGAGGTTAATGTTCCACGAGAGCAATGACGCCCTAATGATATTCCTGGCATGCAGAAGGGGCTGGTGAGGTTAAAATACCCCCCCCCCCCCCAATGGCCTGCAGCCCAATGCTTGTTTTAAAAACCTAATGTAAAAATGTTGACACCTCCCAGATGCCTTTCGGTAATAAATGGTGCCCCCCCGACCTCCTTTCACTGCTTTCCACATACCTGAACAGGATCCCTGGTGGGGGGAGAGGGCAGTCACTAGACATATTTAAAGTGGCAAAGGGCAGTGGTTTGAATGTGACCGCAGAGAGTAGGGATCGGCTCTGCTCCTCAGCAACCCCAACGATGCTGCTCACCTATGTGCTGGTGGGGTTCTTTGGGGAGGGATCCAGTATTGGGTAGGCGGAGGTGCGATTTATTGTTAAAAGGGATTTGAAGGTGGGGGTTGGGTCTGGGGGACAAGGGAGGTAGGCAGGAACGGAGCTGCTTATTAGATGTTGGCTCAATTACAGTATTAAAAAACCCCACTTTGCCGGGGAAATAAAGCGATTTTCAGGAACTGAAGGAGTCTGAAGCCCGTGTATTGCTTCCCTCAAGGTCTTGGAGTGGCCCTGCTGCTGCCGTCTGCCGCGTCTCCCTTGCTCCTATCTGCAGACTCTCTCCAACGCTCTCTGCTTCGCTCTGCTGGTGTCTCTCTGCACCTGTGCTATGGTTGTACTTTGGGTGTCTTGGGGGTTGAGGTCTCTTCAGTTGCTTGTGCAACTGGCCTATCTCCTGAGGCTTTGGGGTGCAACGTCCCCAGGGTTTTGATCCCCTTAGCATCTGCACAGAAAAAAATGTTTGTTCCTTTTTGGACTTCCCCGGTTTTCAGGCATTTTTTTTTAAATTTGTTTCACTCATTTATTTTACCCAGCTTTTTAAATGTATAGAACATTTTAACATGCATTAATCTAGTTAACCAATGAGGTAACGTTCGTTAACATACATTAAATTGATGTAGTACACAGAAATCTTTTTGAGGCATGCTTAAAAAAATGAATGCGCACTAACGAAGGCACTCCTCTACCCAATCGCAGAGAGTTACGTTTCTGCTAATGAAGTGAACCAGGATCTTAATCTGACCACAGAGTGGATCCAACTAAATCCACCCAGTGGCTTAGCTTTCATCATCTCTCTTGTTTGTCTCTGTGCAGGGTACACGAGGGACCGTGGTCGATTATCCCAGCTTCAATGCCAACAGTGATGCTGAGACTCTACGGAAGGCCATGAAGGGGTTGGGTAAGTACCGTCTCAGGAGGCAGGGGCGGGGGGGGGGGGGGCAGCACATGCTACAAGCAGCAGAACTCCCCCCTGAAGAATGTTCTAGAATAAAGTCCCGGGGGTGAACTTAACTGGAATCTGTGAAGGGCGCTCCAGGAAGCTGGAAAATTGGATGGAGCATGGAGTCTTGATCTGCAATCATCCATTATTTCAGTGGAAGAGGCAGATTTGGGACAGAAAATGGGGGGGTCTTCAGTTCCTACTGAATTTCACATCTCGTCTCCTCCCCCAAAAAAAGTCTAAAGGATTGAGAGGAGAAGATGGGAAAATAAACAAGGACTCTCATCCTCTGCCCAAACCCTTCTCCATTCTCTCGTCACCGCCTGCTTAGACTACTGCAACCTGCTCTTCCCTGGTCTCCCATTCAATCATCTCTCTCTGGTTAATTCAAAACTTAGCTGCACAGCGAATCTTCTGCATGCTTGTGCCACCCTCAAGTCACTTAATTGGCTCCCTGTTCACTTCTACATACACTTCAAACTCTACTGACCTTAGGTGCATTCATTCAGCAGCAACTTTCTGAGCTCTTCCTACACCCCTCCTGGGAACTGCAGTCATCAGGTAAATTGCTCTTATCTGAGCGCTAACTCCAGCCTCCAATCCTGCCTGCCTGGAACAGAGTTCCTGAAGCAGTAGGTCAGGCTCCTTTTCAAATCAAGGCTAAAAATCCACCTTTTCAAGGCTGTTTTTGGATGCTGACTCCTGTCTCTCCTACTTAACATCTTTCTTTTAATCATTTCCTTGTAATGAAACGTCCTGGCCCCCTGTATTGTTCAGATTGTAAGCTCTGTGGTGCAGGGACTCAAGCGTCTTTGTGCAGGGACTCAAGCGTCTTTGTGCAGCGCTGTATATATCTAGCAGTACTATAGAAATGATTATTAGTAGTATCTGCATCACCTTCCCTCCGTTACAGACCTGACCTGCTGACTGGTGTCGAACCAGTACAGAAGGCCACAGGCTGTGATCCGGGAGACCTGCAGCCATTGGATTGTGATGTTTCTCACGCTTGTGTTGACAGGTACGGACGAAGTCTCCATCCTGAAGCTCCTGACTGCTCGAAGCAATACTCAGCGCCAGAAGATTGACGCATCTTTTAAAAATCAATTCGGCAGGGTAAGATCAGGATGTGGAATCGTCGTAAACAGCCTGGAGTCAGGGACAGGGAAACGTTTCTTTTTAGCTGAATGTCGATTAGGACGTTCTGTGTTTTTGTTTCTTTCCGTGGCTACCACGAGACTCGCTTATCCCAGGACCAGGTGATGCCATTGGTGACATGTTAAATCAAAAATTTTTAAATTCACCATAAACTCCCCAAATTTCTTTCCAGATTTTGTTTTTTGTTACCTTTTAAACTATTTATGTCGGAGCATGCCGAGGGAGGGTAAGAATTAGATATCTAACTCACTCCAGACGACAGGCTACTTTTTATTCTTTAAGGTTCCCCACCTTAAAACATATGCTAAAAACGAAACTTACCTGAATGTCCCAAAGCCCGTTGCTGTTAATTCACACCGTTGTCTTTATTTCAAATGCTCCACACAAAGTGCACGTTTCGGGAATAATCCTGTATCAAGTGCTTTAACCCCAAGTGGTTAACCCCAAGCTGCGGGACGGTGTTCTAGTCACAGTTGTTCTTGTACTTTGTATTTTGGGAAAAGCACTTGATACAGGATTATTCCCGAAACGTGCACGTCGTGTGGAGCATTTGAAATAAAGACAACGGTGTGAATTAATAGCAACGGGGTTTGGGACATTTTCAGATAAGTTTCGTTTTTAGCATATGTTTTAAGGTGGGGGGAACCTTAAAGAATAAAAAGTAGCCTGTCGTCTGGAGTGGGTTAGATATAGCGTAGTTACTCACCTGTAACAGGTGTTCTCCAGGAGCAGCAGGAATCAGTCCTCACATATGGGTGACGTCGGCGCCGACGGAGCCCTCGCGGAGCAATTTTCCCCAGCTTTCAAAGAAAGCCTTTGGGAATTGCAGCGCGCATGCGCGGTCCCCTTCCCGCCCAAGGGTGCCATCTTAGCCAGTCAGATGACATAGCTAAAAAAGACAGCATAAAAATTTGCAAAAAAAAAAAAACTAAAGCAGATGATTGCAACTCCAAGGGGAGGAGGGAGGGTTGTGAGGACTGATTCCTGCTGCTCCTGGAGAACACCTGTTACAGGTGAGTAACTACGCTTTCTCCAGGACCAAGCAGGAAGTCAGTCCTCACATATGGGACTCCCAAGCTTAAGGCTACCGGAGACCCTAAGCACAAAAATGAGCTCCCTCTAGCTCAGCAGCACAGAAGGAAGGAATCTTCGCTGAATTATTACCCACCGGTAGCCCACATCCGGGATGGAGGGTAGGAGTTGCTCAAACCTCAAAGAGATTACGGAGGACTGCCTGTCCGAAAGCACTGTCCCTGCGGGACTCCCTCTCGAGACAGTAATGGACCGCAAAAGTCTGGCTCGAAGACCAAGTATCGGCCCGGCAGATGTCTGCCAGCGGAACAGAGCGGAGGTAAGCCACTGACGTAGCCTTTGCCCGAACGCAATGAGCCGTGACTCGACCTTCCAAGGAGAGTCCGGCTGCCCCATAAGCCCAAGTGATACAGTCCGCAACCCAGATGGACAGAGTACGCTTGGAGACCGGGAGCACCAATTTATTGGGGTCAAAAGACACAAAAAGCTGAGCAGCTTTACGGTGCTCCCGCGTACAGTCAAGGTAGAAGTTCAATGCCCTTCTACAGTCCAGGGTATGGAGGACCGTTTCAGCTCGGCTGGAGTGTGGTCTGGGAAAGAAGGTCGGAAGTACCACCTCCTGATTGATGTGAAAAGGGGAGACCACTTTTGGAAGAAATTTTGGGTGAGTCCGTAGGACTACCCTATTTTTGTAGAACCGAGTGTAAGGGGGATCAGACACGAGGGCCTGCAATTCACTCACGCGTCTAGCGGAAGTGAGGGCTATCAAGAACAATGTTTTCCAAGAAAGAAAACGGAGAGAACAGGTAGCCATAGGTTCAAAAGGCGGACAGGTGATCCGCTGTAAAACCACATTCAGATCCCAGTCAGGCGCTGGCGGGCGCAGAGGTGGTTTAAGCAGAAGGAGACCTCGGAGAAACCTCGCTACAAGAGGGTCGCTGGAAAGAGGTCTGCCGTCCACCGGCACATGATGTGCTGAAAGAGCACTGAGGTGAACTTTGACGGAGTTGGACTTAAGTCCCAGATTAGAGAGGTATAGCAAGTACTGCAGGATCACCGCCACCGGGCAGGAGAAGGGATCCTGAGACTGTTGGGTACACCAAACGGAAAAGCGACGCCATTTAAGGGCGTAGCATTTGCGGGTAGAAGGTCGCCGAGAAGCTAGGACGACCTCTTCCACCTCTGCCGGCAGGAGAAGGGGAGCAAGGACTACCCTCTCAGCAGCCAGGCCATTAGATTGAGAGATCTGAGGTTGGGGTGTAGCAGAGACCCCTGATCCTGAGTGAGGAGATCCGGTTGTAACCCCAGAGGGAAGGGATCCTCTACCGCCAATTGCAGCAGGAGTGGAAACCACGGCTGTCTGGGCCAGCGAGGGGCCACCAGGATCATGAAAGCTTTGTCTCGGAGAACCTTGAAAAGAGTTCGAGAGACTAGCGGGGTGGGAGGAAAAGCATACAGAAGGCCCTCCGACCATGAGAGTAGAAAAGCGTCTGCCGCAACTCGAAGGGGATGTGGCTGACGAGAGCAGAAGCGAGGAAGTTGCCGGTTTAGAGGGCTGGCAAAGAGATCCATCGTGGGGAGGCCCCACTTTAGAAAGAGCTTCTGAACTACCAAGGGATCCAGGCGCCACTCGTGCGGCTGGAGGATCCTGCTGAGTTTGTCCGCCAGGCAATTTTCTTGGCCTGGGAGATAAACTGCCTTGAGAAGAACGCCGTGACTGACGGCCCAAGAGCAGAGCTTCTGTGCTTCCCGACAGAGAAGGAAGGAACCCGTGCCCCCCTGCTTGTTCACGTAGAACATGGCAACTTGATTGTCCGTCTGGACAAGGACGGACTGGTGAGAGGTCAGGTGGGAGAAGGCCTTGAGAGCCAGGCGGATCGCTCTGAGCTCCAGGAAGTTGATCTGCTGAGCAGACTCCCACGTGGTCCAGAGGCCCTGAGTACGTGCCCCTTGGCAATGTGCTCCCCAGCCCAGGAGGGATGCATCTGTCGTCAGCACCTGGGCCGGCTGAGGTGACTGAAAAGGCATGCCGAGTACCAGGTTCGGCCGATGAAGCCACCACTGGAGGGACGAGGCCAGCGGCTCAGAGACGTGCACTAGGTCCGCTAGGCCGCCTGTGGCCTGTTGCCACTGCTTGCGAAGACACCATTGAGCAGGCCGCATATTCAGGCGGGCATTGGGGGTCACATGGACGGTGGAAGCCATATGGCCGAGTAGTCTCAGGAAGCGCCTGGCGGAGACCAGGGGCTGGCTGCGAAAACGGTCGGCTAGGTCCATGAGCCGTTGAGCCCTGTCGAGCGGTAGGAACGCTCGTGCCTGAGGAGTGTGCAGCCTTGCGCCGATGAACTCGAGATCCTGTGAGGGGAGCAAAGTGGACTTTGCGAAGTTTATAACAAAGCCCAAGTACTGCAGAAGAGTCACCGTGTGGCGTTGGTGACCTCCGGAGCGGACGCTGCTCTGATGAGCCAGTCGTCGAGGTACGGAAAGACATAGAGGCCGTGAAGCCGGAGATGGGCCGCCACCACCGCGAGACATTTTGTGAAGACTCGCGGTGCGGAGGACAGGCCAAAGGGCAGTACCCTGTACTGGTAATGATTTCCGGCCACCACAAACCTTAGGTATTGGCTGTGGCTTGGGTGGATGAGGATGTGCGTGTAGGCATCCTTTAGATCCAAGGAGCATAGCCAATCTCCCTGCTGGAGGTAGGGCAGAAGGATTCCAAGGGTAAGCATTTTGAACTTTTCCCGCACGAGGAACCTGTTGAGGTTGCGCAAGTCCAGGATGGGTCTGAGGCCTCCTGTCCTTTTTGGCACGAGAAAGTACCGGGAATAAAAGCCTTGACCTCTCAGGTGGTGGGGCACCGGTTCCACCGCCTGTTCCTGTAGAAGACCTGCTAACTCCTGAAGGAGTAAGTCCCTGTGCAGAGGAAGTCGTGGAGGTTCCCCCGGGAAATAGGGGGGAGGGACCTGGTGGAAGTGGAGAAGATAGCCTTCTCTTACGACTTGAAGCACCCAGGCATCTGAAGTGATGCTGGACCACCTGTGGGCGAAGTGAACCAGCCGGCCTCCGGTGCTGGGAGGAGCCAGCGGAGGGGGAGAGGCTATGCTTAAGGAGTCAAAAACCCCCACCCTGCTGAGCAGGGGCTGGTGGTGCAGGCTTGGGGGCTTGCTGCCTACGGGACCTATTACCCCGTCCCTTGGCCTGCTGGCCCTGTTGGGGAGCTGCAGGGGCCTGATATTGGGGGTAGTGTTTGTAGGCAGCCGCCTTTCTCGGGTAAAAGGACTTCTTTCCCGAGCCCTTCTTTTTCTGGGAAGGGGCGGAGGTCTTCCTAGAAAGCCTAGTCCTGGTGAGAGTCTCCGTCTCGATTTGTGCAGCCTTTTCAGCCATGGGCTTGCCAAAGAGGTTTTCACCTCGGCAGGGGACATCGACCAACTTGTCCTGCACCCAGGGCTCAAGGTCAGACGACTGAAGCCAAGCCTGTCGGCGGGCACCGATGCCGGCTGCGGCCACTCGAGCCGATGCTTCAAAGCCATCATAGGCTGCTCGGGATATGAACTTTGAGCATTCCCGAATGCCAGTGGACAAGGCCAGGAACCTCCGCAAAGGTTCCTCGGACAAACCAGCGGAGAATCCGGCTAGCTCTTTAGCCAGGTCTCGGAGATACATGCCCATGTATAGCTGGTAGGTCTGGACACGACACGCAAGCATAGAGCCCTGGAAACACTTCTTACCAAGGCCATCCAGGTTACGGGCCTCCCTGCCAGGAGGCACCGAGGAGTGCATCTTCTGGCTCTTAAGACGATGCATGGCCGATTCCACTACCATGGAATGGTGTGGTAGCTGTGCTTTTTGGAAGCCAGGGCTCTTGCGGACTCGATAGATAGAATCGACCCGCTTGCTCAGGACCGGCGAGGAGGCCGGACTCTCCCACATGCGGAAGAGTAGTCGTTCCAGCATGGGAGGAACCGGTACAGTAAAGTGTTCCCTGGCGGGAGAGTCATACTGGAGGGCGTCGAGCTCTTCGGCTCGAGGCTCCTCCTCGGGATCCGCAGGGAAGGCCAAAGCCTTGGCCATATCCCTGACGAAGTCCGAGAACCGGGCATCCTCCGGGGGGGACTGCTTCCGAGGTTCGGACTCAGGTGAGTCCGAGGGGACACACCGAGTCCGAAAAGAATCAGGTGACTCTTCCTCTTCCGACTCCCAGACCGACTCCGACGAGGAATCGGTGGGGTCGGCCCGGGCAGGCCGCGGCGCCTGCCGCCCCGACGCCGAGGGAGTCGGCGTCGGCGACCTCGGTCCCGAACGGGAGGCCGAGGGTGACCTCGACCGAGGATCGACTCGAGTTCGCATGGACTCGAGGATCGGCTCGGTCTCCGGGGTCGACTTAGACGTCGACGTCCCGGCGGTCGGGGCAGCGGCGCCAGCGAGGCTAGCGAGCAGTGCCCGCTGCTGGTCCATGAAGGCAGACAGTCTGCTCTCCAAGGCCGTCAACCTGAGTCCGACCTCAGGTGACCCAGCAGCCCCCGACTCGGGCCCCGACGGACATTTTGCCGCAGGCCCCACAGATCATTTCTTCATGATCCGGGCCCAGGCAGCGGAGGCAATTGTCGTGTGTGTCAGTTAGTGACATATTTCGGTCACACTGACCACACCGCTTGAAACCACTGGCAGCCATCGGGGGAAAAAGGGCCCCTGCGAGGTCAAAGGACCGGGCTGCCAGGGAAAAACCGAAAACGAAACTGACTAAGTCAGAAAAACCGAAAAAGAAGAAGAGGACGCGTGACCGGCGTCGCGAGTCCGGGCGGGAAAAAAACCGGCGTCGAACCGAAGGAAAAAAGAGAAAATTATGAGTAAAATCAACTTTTTCGCGGGGACACGACGGGTACGTCTGTAGGGCTCCGCGGAAAAAAGAAGACTGGCTAAGATGGCACCCTTGGGCGGGAAGGGGACCGCGCATGCGCGCTGCAATTCCCAAAGGCTTTCTTTGAAAGCTGGGGAAAATTGCTCCGCGAGGGCTCCGTCGGCGCCGACGTCACCCATATGTGAGGACTGACTTCCTGCTTGGTCCTGGAGAACTAATTCTTACCCTCCCTCGGCACGTTCTGACATAAATAGTTTAAAAGGTAACAAAAAACAAAATCTAGAAAGAAATTTGGGGAGTTTATGGTGAATTTTAAAATTTTTGTTGTCACTATTTATTCATTAATATTGGGTTTAAGTTAGTAGTTTATATATATTTTTTTTTATTTACATTCTCTTATATACCGTGCTATTCTGCATCAGTGTGGTTTACATTGAACAAACTGAAATTACATTGAACAGGGTATTATAACTTGGAGATAACTATTTTACAGGGAACATGGGCTATGGAGGGTTAAGTGGCTTGCCCAAGACCACAAGGAGCACCTGTGGGACTAGAAACCCCAGTCCTTCCGGCCCAAGGTTGCTGTCCTTTAGTGGGATTTGAACCCCCGACCTTCCGGCCTGAAGTACCTTGCCCCAACCACTAGGCCACTCCTCCACTCCACTTATATTGGTGATATGTTGGCATGCTTTGTGTTCGGTCACCTTGGCAGTGAAGGGAGCCTCCTGTTTTGGAGTTTTCCATCCCAAGGAGTTGTAAATGTTAGAAGCAAGAGAAAGTACACAGTCTGTGAGGCAGCAACATTCATACCGTGGGCAGGAAGAGGCAATGTCCCAATCATGGCATGGTGATGACACCCAGTGGTGATTATTCAGGGTGAACATATACTGGATTCCGGAGGGAGCTTTGGCCTGTGGCCCCTGGCTGAGCTATTGCAGGTGTAATGGCGGATTATAAAGGCTCACGGCAGTGCAATCCCCCTTAGAGTGTCAGATTGAGAGAGGATTTGCCAACCCCTCAAAGCCCTACCCATATAAAAAGACTTTCCATCTGCCCAGTGTCTTTCATCCAAACTGAATCCCAGCATGCATTAGTCCCCTAGGGGAAGCTGGAGACGGGAAGTATAGACACCTGAAGCCATTTAGAATAGAGAAAAGGCAATTTGGTGGATGAGTTCTAATCCCAGCTCTGCCACGGACACCCTATGACTCTGGATGAATTGCTTTCTCTCCCAGTGCCTATGAGTACCCAGTTCATGTGGCCTTGCTCCTCACCCCAAGGAATGATACAAGCAGCTAAACCTTTTCCACTCAATAGAAAGACTTTGGTGGGCGTGTCAGCCCTGGAGCAACCGGGATTTCCACAGGTCCATTTACTGCTTCTTCGACCTATGAAACTTGTGCTGGAGACTGAGACCACACCAGTCTCTTCTCTGGATGCCAGATCGCATAAGAATATCAATGTAATTCATATGTGTAACTAATAAATGGTATGAACTGGTGATTAATGCATGCAACGGGTGAGTAAAACCAAACCTGTCTAGAGTGGAACAATTCCTGGCCTAGGATGCTGAAAAGACAGACAGCGAGTTCTCTGGCCAAGTGAATTTTTGTCCCTTCAGATGTTGAAATACTTTAAATCTAGATAGACTGTGGTATTTCCTTGTCACAAGGTGGTTTTGGGGGGAGGAGAGAGGGCTTGTGCTGGGGCTATCTAACCATAGACTCTTCTTGAGGGCAGGATCTGACGGATGACCTGAAATCAGAGCTGACTGGAAAGTTTGAGAAGCTGATCGTGGCTCTGATGAAACCATCTTTAATGTACGATGTGTCAGAACTGAGGAATGCCATAAAGGTACTAGAGCTGCTCTCCGTCTGTCCTAGAGGGGGGCGGGATGGGCGAGGTGGTGTGCTCAAGGGCTGACCCAGTTCTCTTGTCGGCCTAGATACTGCTTCTCTTTTAGTGGTAATTATGGACTGGGGGAGGGAGGCAGATAAGTTCCAGGACTTGTTAAGCCTGTCAGAATTGATGGGGAGGGGGAAAAAGCAAAATGAGGATTGGCTGAGCCCACCCCCAATGCTCTTGGATTATCTGGTGCTTCCTGTCATTGTGGGGATACTGATAGTGACTGGTGGTTGTTCGTAGGGCGCAGGGACCTGTGAAACGGTGCTGATTGAGATCTTGGCCTCCAGATCCTGTGGGGAGATAATGAAAATCAAGCAGGCATATAAAGAAGGTAAGATGCAATGTCCAGCTTGTCTGCAAATGCTGTTTAACCTGTCTTGGAAAGCAGTATGCTAAGTGAAGAGGGCGTCCTGCATGCACAGTGGTGACTAAGGGGGGGGGAGTGGACATCCCCTATACCCAGCGGTGACCCAGGGGAGGCCCATACTAGCCCTGCAGGAAACGGGGTTGTTTGGGAGTATAAACCATCTTGTACCCTGTAGCACTTTCATGTATTTCATATTAAATATAATCGAGCCTTGTTTGAGGGGTTCTCTGTGGTACTGAGTACCGGCACCCTTTTCCTTGCCTGCCAAAACTGACCCCTGGTCCTCATGTATTAATGAAAGAGCCTGCGTATGAGGAGCGGCAGCATTTTTGCTAGGAAAATAACCCTTTGTTGCAGATTATATACGTGGCCTCTGCTGTCCCCAGCATTTATGTGAGACCATCTTTGTGTTGACCAGTTGCCATCTCACTGCTGCCCTGGTCGTTTGGCTCCCATTCACGCCTCAGCAGTCCAGTCACTACTCCTCTTAAAAGTACCGGCACTGTCCCAGCGCACTAGCTAATGCCTTGTAGGATCTCTGTTGCACTTTTCAGAAGCACTCACGCAGCCACTTCTGGGTTACGTGACTGTACAGCAGGCCTTTGTTATTACCACTTCCGAGGAGAAAAGGAAACAGCGGTGTTAAACCAGCTTCAGGTAGCCTGAGGTATAAGCAGACAGTCGTTCACTCGGTCACATATGGTGGTCAGGATTGGAACTCGTGTCCAAGGAGCTCAAGTAATGCGAGCAGTGACCGGTTTGGTGGAAAACACGTACTCCAGGCGTTATATCTAAGGCAGTGGTCTCTGGGGATCATCTGTCCCATCTGGTTTACAGAATCTCCACAGTGACTATGGGAAAGGGGCTCCTGGCAAGAGGAGGGTTGTAGCATTACTGTACTTTGTACAGAGTCTCCCGAGACCCCACGTTCAGCACTGTCTTCAGCTCTGAAGGCCACGTCTACAAAAGGCAGTTCAAAGGAGGACGCCATACATGGAGCTTGACGGAGCTAAAGACGTGTTCTCCAGAAGAAAGGAGGGAAAGGGCAGATCTGATGCAAACATTTAAATAGCTACTAGGTTTCCATAAAGTACCAGGTGGAAACGTTTTCTATAGAACGGAGGGTTAGCATATGAAACTGAAGGGGGGGGGGGAGCCCAGGAGGAATGTGCAAAATGAGCAACTAGTAGACTCCTGGAAAGACTGCCAATGGAAGCCAAAACAGCGGAAGAATTCAGGCGAGCCTGGGACAGAGAGAAGGGACCTTGGTGGCTGAGGGGAGGGAAGGAGGAAGAGAGGTGCTGGTGGGCAGACAGTGGCTCGGAGAGAGTAGCTGCTCTACCTCCATAGTATGTAAAGCTCTCATGCGTTTGTTCTCATATCCTGACAACAGGATAAACACAGACTAAATACCTAAAAGACTGAGACCCGAGGAGCGAGTTGCTAGCCACTGACCTGCTAGGCGATAGAGCCTCATATCCTGACAACAGGATAAACACAGACTAAATACCTAAAAGACTGAGACCCGAGGAGCGAGTAGCTAGCCACTGACCTGCTAGGTGATAGAGCCTCATATCCTGACAACAGGATAAACACAGACTAAATACCTAAAAGACTGAGACCCGAGGAGCGAGTAGCTAGCCACTGACCTGCTAGGTGATAGAGCCTCATATCCTGACAACAGGATAAACACAGACTAAATACCTAAAAGACTGAGACCCGAGGAGCGAGTAGCTAGCCACTGACCTGCTAGGCGATAGAGCCTCATATCCTGACAACAGGATAAACACAGACTAAATACCTAAAAGACTGAGACCCGAGGAGCGAGTTGCTAGCCACTGACCTGCTAGGTGATAGAGCCTCATATCCTGACAACAGGATAAACACAGACTAAATACCTAAAAGACTGAGACCCGAGGAGCGAGTTGCTAGCCACTGACCTGCTAGGAATTAAGGGAGAGTGAGCAGAGTTCTCTCAGTAATGCTTTTCTGTCTCTCTCACACTACAGAATATGGCAATGACCTGGAGGACGACATCACCAGCGACACCTCTGGCTTCTTCGAGAGGATGCTTGTGGTCCTGGTCCAGGTAAGTGGGGTGCAGCCCCTCCACCCCCTTGCCACGAACACACTCCCTGGAATTATTATGTTCGGACAGGTTTAGCTTGAAGTTTTTCCTTGACAAGTCTCCGGAAGGCTCTTATTTGCCTTCAGGCTCGTGGTTCACCCTTCATGATGCCACACACACGCAGTGGGATGGGAAACAGAGGAGGGGGCTTTGGGTGGCTCTTGCTAAATGAAGATGGTGATTTGAGATGTGCCTAGAGTTTGGCTTCAGTTGTTGATCCTGTTGGCAGCTCAGGTGGGTCACAGCGATTTCCCCTTCCTCAGAGCCTGAGGGCATTGCATTACTCATTCCTGCTGCCAAAAAAGGGCTTTGAGGACTCGGGCTTGGAGACTTATTCCACCCCTCCGGCTGGTTTTCTGGATAGTGGTGGGTGGACAAGATTAAGGGATTAAACAGGTTTTGTTACCAATTTAGAAATTTACTAGAAGGGATTCTTGCAGAGAAGTTTACACCTTTTTAAAAGTTCTTTTTTATTTCCACATGGAGTAATACTGAAATGGTTAACAAGCGTCTCCCAAGCATGTGATTGAGGTGTCCAGAGCCTCCGAATGAGCGGATTACATGAAACAAATGGGCCAACAAGAAACAGGGGGGGGAGGGGGTTGAAGTATTACACGGATATGAAGCATTAATGACTGAAAGTGGGAACTAATGCAATGAATAAAGGTTTACAAAACCCTGCTATCACTCATCCTAGTTTCTCCTGCAGGCCAACAGAGACCACGAAGGCAGAGTTGATGAGGGTCGAGTTGAACAAGATGCTCAGGTGGGTGAGACCTTTGACTTCCCATCTCTGCCGCTTCTTTTTTCACATCTCTTAACACCTCCTTTGAAGTGAGATTCCCATTGGTTGAGGGAGAAGTGTGAAGTACCTCCAAAATGGAGCCCCCCCCCCCCTTATTCTCCCTGGCTTGTGTGCGTCCGCCCTCTGCCCCCATGACCTCTCAGCATCATCTCACTCTCAAAGCCCAGTGGGTTAGAGGACTAAGTGCACTGCAGAACCATTCCCAGAACCCCCTTGTGCAACTCCAGGACTCTGCTGCAGGCGCCGGTTCTGTTCTGGACAGTCTCTTCCGTGAGACCCTAAGTTTCAGCCTGATCAGAAGCCTGAACATGGAGAGGAGTGTCCGGATGTCGAGGGCCTGGTTTTCTTTGCTAGAGAGGATTTGCATAAGATGCAACGTATACTGGGGTGTAACATGCTTGTCTCTGTGCCGAGTCCTATTCTGCAGTGGTTGTGCAGTTCAGGATTTTAATCTTGTCCTTTTCATGCAACTCTCAGCTTGGAGTAGTTGGGAGGTGGGGGGGGAGGGAGGGGGAGATAGTGGGGGGTCTGGATTTGCATATGGTCTGCCCGAATTTGGATATCCAAAGTGCATGTGATAGGGTGGTAATGTAGGCCGGAGTGACTGTGGAACAGCTGGAAGAGAACAACGAGGACGTAATACATCTGGGAGGTGTGCCAAAATAGCACAGCTGGCTGCCCCTGTGACCAGATGTTCTGTTGCTGCTGGTGAACAATACTTTCCATGGGTGGGCCTTGTAACTTCCAGACGTTCTGCCCAGTTTGCGGGAGTGGGAGGTGGCTAATGCAGCTGGAATATGAAAGCCTGTTTTCCTTAAAGGAGACCAGCGCTCTCCTAGCTTAATAGCAAAGAATCAGCTCATGGTGAAGCTTCTGCCTTGTGTGAGGGTGGGGGAAGTGGTGACACTGAGCCTCTACTCCCAGTTTGTAAGAATATGTGCTGTTAGCAACGTCTCTTATTCAATAAGAGGGTTGTAGTTTTGGCAGGCATAATGTACAGTAACGCTGCTCTCACGGGCACAGGAGTGCGCTGGCTGTGGAGCAGTTTGACGGGCACGAGCTCCTGAGGTCTGTGGTTCCTCCCTGAGTAGGGGCAGAGTACTAACCCTGATTAAGATGTCAGTCGTTTATCCCTGGAAACCTTCACAGAAATTATTTTATTGAAGTGCCGCTTGTGGGTGATCGAGGGTGGATTCAGGCTTCTGAGATGCGTTAAGACCCATCCGCGTTGTACTTCTGGGGACAAAAGGCTAAGCTTGGAGCTTACACGCTCTTATCAACCAGTCCGCAGTCTCATTGTACTTTTTTTTGTAACTTTTGACAGCTGACGGTGAGGATTTCTCTGTGACAGAGGATTGCAGACCTGCATCCCTTTGATAGGGCCTCATTTAACCATAGGTTGTACTTGCCATCGCCACGATCTGTGTCTGTTTCAGAGCGACAAGAGCTACAGTACTCTGACCTTTGTCTGGCTTCATGCTTCTGATGCCAGTGTTGCTCTTGGTGAGCTGCGTTGCCAGCGATCTAGGGAAGAGTCTGAGCTTTTGGTACTGGCCACCTCATCCTGTGAAGCTGACTTTGGGGTGAGGGGGTGGGGGGCAGGATCTGTAGAGCCAGGTATAATGGCCCCAAAGGTTGGACCTGGCAAATCTTTTGCAGGCTCTTGATCAGATTTAAAGTGCATTAAAATCTTTTGATCAATCCAGAGTGTGAGTGAAGCTGCTGTTTCTTGTAAGCTAATCGGTTTTTGGGCTGCAGTGATCATTCCAAGCACTAACTCTGCTGAACAGGTGAAAAAATACTTGCAACCTCCTGGCATCAAGAGGCTTGAGGCAGTTAATTTGAGCCTTGACTGATAAAAATCTTAAAGTTGAGCCCCAGGATGGAAAACCCAGAGAAAGGTGGGGATTTCCCAGCTTGACACTAGGGGGTATGCTTCCTAAACTGCCTTAGACTTTTGTAGCTAACAGAAGTACCGTGGTAGGTGCAGGGGGTCTTCCCGGCAGATACTGCAGAGAACCAACGCTGGGATCGCACGGGGCAAACTTTGCAGATACAGCTTTGAGGTAGTGATAGTTGCATCCGCAAAACTTGCAAACTTTCATTACTGTGTGATGGTAATGTCCATGGTAATCACCCTTTGCAGGAACTCCCCTCTCCGCTCTACTCCCACCCAAGCCTACAGACTTCATGGAAAATTGCCATGATGTCTGCAAATTTCCTGCGTTAGCTGCTACTGCTAAGAAACATCCTGATTTTAAGAGACGGAATTGGAATAGTACAGATGCCCTCACCTCTGTGCCCCATTCTATTGCTTTCATCTATAAGTTATTGAAGTTACTTGGCAGATTCCCAGGAAAGGGGCAGTTTCTCCAAATGGGTTAGTTTTGCGCTGTGTGGCAAGATCAGGAATCTGGAACCAAGCGGCTAGGACTTGTGTGCTCAAATTGCCGTTTTAGACCAAGATTTAATATGGCATAACTTTAGAATTTAGGATCTTTCCAGACTTAGCCCTGGTCCCTCCTATGATGGATATAACAACCGTGTTGCTTGGGGACTTTGCTTCATGTAACCCCCCCACCCCCTCTCCAGTAAGTGTTGTATTTGAGGTTCAGATATGTGTTACACCTAAAGCGAAGGAACATTTTTCTTAAGAGCAATGATAAAGCCTCAGTGTTTAATGTAACGACTCTTCGTGAGGTTTGGAGATATAGGAATTTCTGTGCATCTGGGGATAATTTTATTCTAATGAGGCATCAAAGGCAGCTGCAAAACCAGCTGCAGAAAGGTACCAATGAGTGCATGCATGCATTTTTATAAAGTACACACCTGCAAGGCAGCTGCGCCCCTGGGGACGCTTCCGCATGTAGTACATAAAAAGTAGGTGCCATGTTTCTGTGCACCTGTGTTATACACGTCTCTATCCCCTGGGGATTTAATAACAGCATTTTCCACATGTAAAATCTGCTTTCTCTGGGAACAAGCAGGAAGTCAGTCCTCACTTATGGGTGATGGCGCCGATGGAGCCCGTGTGGATCCATTCCCCAGCTTTCAAAGAAAGCCTTTGGGCATTACATCATAAATGCATGGTCACCTTCTCGCCCAAGGGTGCCATCTTGCCTCGGTCTTCTTTTTTCTGCAGAGCCCTGCAGACATACTGTCTGTGTCCCTGGTCAAAGTCTATGTTTTTGCTCCTTTTCTTCGAGATTTTTCCTGGATTGGCTCCGATCACCTTTCCGCTGCCCAAGTCCACTGCCTCAGCATTGTATTTTTCTCGGGTCCCTCTCTTTCTTTTCTTTTTCGGCACGTTGGTCTTTACTCACAGCCTAGTTGATCAAGACATTTGAGTATGACCTCACGGATGCCATCTTTCCCGCTATGTCCTCGATCAACGGGTTCAAACAATGTGAAGTGCCCACACACTGTCTATCACAGACTGCCACAGTTGTATCAAATGCCTTGAGGCGGACCACGGCATGTCTACCTGCCCACTCTGCCAACAGATGTTGGCAAAGACCCGGAAGAATTGTAAAAAGCAGCAGGGGGAGCTGTTTGGATCGAAGTCTGCCTCAGGACCGGCTTCGGGTGATGGAATCCCTGCCCTTGGAGCTGGTGTCTGACTCATCACGCGCCCGGGCTCATTCTGAGTCCCAAGGTCATGAAGCTTTAGATCGGGGATCGTCCTCCAATGACATCCTGGACCCATGGGGAAGGTCTTCGAAGCTGAAAGCGAGATCCGATCCCATCCCGGACTGGGCAGGTAAGACCTTCAGCACCCGGCCTCGGAGTCCTCGACTCAACAATGATGGCTGGGAACGGCTTCCCAAGAAGCCCCAATGGGAGGCGACTCCCACTGCATCGGGGGATTGGGTATATTCCCCTGATGCCATCACCATCGGTGATTCCCCGAGAAGGGGGGACTCCTGTCCAGGCCCCCAATCTATCTGCCTCCAGTGGCATGCAACCTCAGTGTGGTGCTGGGGAAGCTCATGGCTCCCCCCTTTGGCCACCTGCCATCTCAAGTACTTGTCATGGAAGGTTGTTTTCCTGGTGGTGCTTACCTTAGCCAGATGGGTGAATGAGCTGCAGGTGCTGGTAGCCCACGAGCCCTACACTAGATTCCACAGGAACAGAGTTCTCCTTCAGACTCACCCCAAGTCCCTGCCCAAGGTGGTCTCTGCTTTCTACCCGAATCAAGAGGTGGTGCTTCCCACCTTCTTTCCCAGGCCTTACTCCTCCTGGGCGAAGGCCTCCGTGCACACACGTGATTGCAAGAGTGCTTTGTCCTACCTCCAGAGAATGCGGCCCCACCACCTCTCGGTGCAGCTCTTTGTCTCTTAGGACCCCTGTTGTCCAAGTTTTAACACCTGTTCATTGTAAACACAGAGTACCCTAGGAAATGTGTAGTTCTATGTTTGTTGTAAACCGCACTGATGTTGAATAGCGCGGTATAGAAGAGACTGGAAATAAATAAATAGATAAATAAATAATAGTCGACCTGGGGTTGCTGTCTCCAAGCGCACCCTCTTCTGGCAGTTGGATGACTGCATTTTCTTTGCCTATGAGCAGGCTGGGCTTTCTCTACAACATCATGTCACTGCGCACAATGTCTGTGCCATGGTGGCCTCTGTGGCCAATCTGTGCTCGGTGCCCTTGCTGGGCATCTGTCAGGCTGCCACCTGGTCCTCTATCTATACCTTTGCAGTGCACTACTACTTGGAGAAGAGCTCATGGTGTGATAGTACCTTCGGTCAGGCAGTTCTTCGTCACCTCTTTGGAGAATAGTGCAACTCCTTCCCTCCAGCCCTCTATGTCCAGGGGATTTCAGCTTCGATGTTGGTGCTGCATTACTAGACTTCCAGCCAACCAGAACTTCCTGCTGTCCTTTACGGTCCGCTTTTTGGGTTGCCTGTTGCTTCTACAGGATTTTTTGGTAGCCTGTAGCTGGGGAGTCCCATTTGTAAGGACTGACTTCCTGCTTGTTCCCAGAGAAAACATAGTTACTCACCTGTAGCAGGTGTTTTTCAGGAACTGCAGGAATTGGTCCTCACAATCGTCCCTCCTCCCCATGGAGTTGTTTTCTTTTTTTCTGCTTGATTAAGCTATGTCCTTATACCGAGGTAAGATGACACTCTTGGGCGGGAAGGTGATCGTGGATGCGTGGTATAATTCCCAAAGGCTTTCTTTGAAAGCTGGGGAGTGGCTCAGCATGGGCTTCGTCTGCCACCCATATGTGAGGACTTCTTCCTGCTGTCCCCGGAGAACACCTGTTACAGGTGAGTAACTATGATTTATGAAGTGCCCCCTGTAACGTGAGGCTTTTTGCATCCTCTCTGCACAAAAAGGCTGATGATAGAGCATCAGTTAAATTGTTCCTTCTGCCTCGCACATTTTACTTAATTTTTATGTGTTCTTTGGGGACTCACCCCTTCCCCCACACTTAATTGTGACTTCCTGAATTTCTACTCATTGAAATTGATCTTTACCGCTCCTTGGTTTTCTTTCTTTCTCTGATTAACTTGTCTCTTCTCTTTAGATATGTATCTCGATGTAGTATTTTATTGTGTATATGTTAACAAAATCTACAATTAAAGCACAGATTTATGTTAGCAATTAAGCAGCCTGCAGCTCCCACCTGGGGTGCTGCGGGAAGTTCTCTGGGTCCCTCATGTGACTTTCTGGAACCTGTGTACATTTTTGGGAACCTGCTAGGTGCTTGTGGCCTGGATTGGCCACTGTTGGAAACAGGATACTGGGCTTGATGGACCTTTCATCTGACCCAGTCTGGCACATCTTATGTTCTTATAACCTGCAGGTCCCAGCTGCGTGCAGAGGATCATGGGACAGTTTCAAATAGCAAATGACTGTAAAGCAGCAATAGCAGGGAGCACCTGATGGATCCCATCAGTAACGTTCATGAACGTCTGTGGTTTATCTCCTGCCACAGCTGGTCCATGAACAAGTTCACCAGGGCCTATATCTGTGGTAGCGTCGGCACTATCGCTACCACCGTCTCCAGCCCTAGTGCATAAGCTAAGGGCGGCACCTTTATATCCTTTTTGACATGCGACCAGTATGAATTCTTGCTTTTCTTCCGTGCCACATGCCTACTGCAATGACACCTTGATGAGATTTGGTGTCGATTTATACATCAAAGTCACCACATAAAGACCCGAGGAGAAAGATTTATTCTCTTCCCCTAAGAGATACAGCGCTTTGTAATTTTATACTGCGCTCCCCTTTGACCCCCCTAAAGAAGCACGTGAAGAGGGTAATTTTATAAGGTCTGCCTAAGAGCGTAAATCTCAGTATTTTAGTCATATTTATGCATGTATTTGACACTCATTGGGCCGACTGCGCTGCTTTCACTGTGGGCATGTACGGTGGTGGAGTTTGGGCAGTGTGGCAAAGCACAAATGAATACACATAAATTAATTTACATGTATTCTAGAAAAATCTAGGTGCAGGCTAGAGTAAGTGCTTGTGACGTATATTAATGCATATTTTTGACCACTTGCGCCTGAATTTGATAAAGTGCGCACGTCTTACTTCATAAATAGATGTGAAATACATGCGTTAATCTAGGTGTACCTTGTAAAATTACCCTCTAAGAGGGTTGGGTTATTCTAAGCAGTGCTTCACCCCGCTCGTTACAGCAGGCAACGGGTCCGGAGCTGAACCAGCATGTTCAGGGAACGCAGGGTCTGCAGTGCAGGCCGCTTTTTCTAGGGTTGGGGTAAATGTTCGGTCAGCTCCCTCCTTTTTCCCTAAGTATTATAACACAGCGGTGACTTGCCAAAGAATCCCCTTTCAGTGGATCACGCAGGATATACGCTTGATTCGTACCTGCGTCTCCTTCACTGTGTGTTTGCACCCTTCACTGAGATGCAAGTTCATTCGGTATAGAGCCAGTTGGAAAGATTATGGCCTCTCTGTGTTTGTAAACTTTGGCAGGATTTATTTAAAGCTGGTGAGATGAAATGGGGCACCGATGAGGAGAAGTTTATTACCATCCTGGGGACACGAAGCCACAGCCATCTGAAGAAAGGTGAGACCAGGAGCGCATGAATTCCAGCGCTCTATGCACTCTACAGGGAAGCCCCTCTGCAGCCGGACCCCATCATGGATATCCTTGGTGGTCATATGCTTGTGTGGTTTAATTCAGCAGAGGTAGGGGGAGAGTGGTTTAGTGCGTGACTCCTGGGACACAAGAACATAAAGAGATGTCTTGCTAGATGAGACCACGGGACCATTGAGTCCAGTGTCCTGTCTCCAATGGGAGGCTAGATTTCCAGATACGGCTACGTGTGCGGAGAACTAGGATCAAGTGACTCTGCATTTGGTGCTCATCTGTCCAGTACCACCGCAGAGCCTGATTTTCACCAGTGATTAACCATGTGATTACTGAGCCCTGGGGCAACCTTAAGCCCTGATGTGCTCCTCTGTAGGCTCTAGAGGGCTTTCAGGTGGTTTCTAAGCAGCAAATGGTCATGTGGCAAAGGGAGGCAAGTATGCTGTGCACTCATCGGGCTGTGGTCTGGGAGGGAATCTTGGTGTGGGATGATTATACTTCTGCATCACAAGGTGGGTCTGCCAGCCACAATCCTGGTCTTGGGAAGACCCCATGGTTCCTCTTCCCATTCTGACCCCCCCCCCCCCCCACCAAGCTGCTTGTCTGTCTGCAGAGATGAGGAAGGTGGACAAGATGAGGAATAGCTTAGCACAGAGCGGCCTGTCTTCTAAACTTTGCAAAAACGGTCTGTCTGAGTTTTTGGGGCGTGGGGAAAGACAATTGGCAGATGCTGCCTGTGAGTGCTACAAATTCCCTGGGGTCAAGTGATCCATTCACTTGGGGGGAGGTGACTGAGGAGGAGGAGGAGGGGAGAGGGCAAGGACAGATTGGCATTGTGCCATCAACAGTATTCCTTCAATTAAAATATGTTTATCAGCTTAGACCATATCTGGGGGAGAAGGAACTACAGGTAGTGACCTGATCATTACTATTCAATCTTCCGGATTTCTGGAATGTTTGTTATTCTGGGTATTGGGAAAGTAGCTGGAGAAGTTGCAAATAGCGGCGAATGCAGTAGCCAGGTGCTCGCCCTTTGTTAACAAAACGACATCGGTTGCCATTTAAAGAGAGGTGACTTTTTAAATTACTGGAATTAATATTCAAATTGACGAGAAATGCAAAGCCTCTGTAGTTAAAGAATAGACTGTGAAACGATGTCCCTAGGAGATGATTGTGGTCCACACAGGTAATTACCATAAGATTTCCTGGTGAGTTACGGCATTAGCCTGTCGGGCTCAGAGTTGTGAAACAGCCGCCTGGCAAGTCTAAGAGGGGAGATGAATTTCATGATATTTAGAAAGGGGTTGAAATGTTCTTATGTCTTATGGAGGATTGTGGGAATGTTGTTGTGACTGGGTTTGGTTTGGTTTGGGATCAAGTGACGACAGGAGGGAATTGGGGGATTTTACTGGAGTAATGCAATCTGTCTTGTACATCCCCTTTTCTACTTGTTGTTGTGTCTTGTTGCTATTGTAAACCATTTTGAGTAACATTTGCCACTAAGGCGATAGAAGAATTTTTAGAAATAAGTCCTCTCCTCACAGACCAGCGGTCTGAGCTGTGACTGCCAGGTGCCCAGTCTAGTTCATGGCCATGGTCTCTTGAGGAGATGGATTCCCTTTGACTAATTGACATGTTTCTTCTTCTTCTTTTCAGTATTTGATCAGTATATGACCATTTCTGGCTATCAGATAGAAGAAAGTATCGATAGCGAGACGTCTGGCCACCTGGAGAAGTTGCTTCTGGCAGTCGGTAACGAGCCGTCATGTTAAGGCTGACACTGACCCTTCTTGCGCTGTTGGGAGAGTTGGGGATGTCACTATTGTGTTAGGTGCTGTCGGTATTACCTTGTCATGCCGTAGGGGCAGTCTGACACTACCGTCATGCCAGGTGCTTCTGCCACTACTGGAGTTCCTGTCTCTGGCTGGGAAGGGGATAGGGAGAAAAGGATTTTGGATTTAGCTCAAGGCACATTGCATTCACATACAGCAGGTATTGTCCTGTCTCTGGAGAATTTAGTCTACGTTTGTACCTGAGGCAATGGAGGGTTAAGTGACTGACTTGCTTTCTTCTGTCTTCTCTTAACTCACTTTCTAGAGTCTCCGGCCCATCTACCATTTCTGTACTCTCTCTTTTTCACTTCCTTGCATTTTTGTTATTGATCTTTTCCTTTCAGCTTTCTTCCATTTATTTATCTGTTTCTCTATCAACTTAAATTTTACTCCTCCTTCTTACCCATCCAGTCCTCAGTCCCCCTCGTTATTGCATTTACCACTTTTCAACCCTTGACACAGCCCTCTTCTTCCCATCATCTTACACCCCCGTCTTTAACTAACTCTCCCCTTTCTCGCTTCCTCCCTCAGTATTCAGCATATCTCCCCCTCTCCAGTGTCTCTCTCCTCAATCTAGCACCTCACCCACTATACCCACCATACTCTCTCCTTATTCCTCCCCCCATCCAATATATCCTTCCTTCTCCCCACACCTCATGTCCAGCATCTCCTCTCTCCCCCTGAACCCAGCATCTCTTCTATCCCCTAGTGTCCAGCATCGACCCTTTCGCCTTCTCTCACCCCCCATTCATGTCCAGCATTGGCACTTTCTCATCTCCTCGCTCAGCATCTGCCCTTTTTCTCGTGTCCCCCCCACCATGTCTAGCATCAGTCCTCTCCCTCCCTCCCTGTCCCCCTTCCTGACGTCCAGCATCTGCCCTTTTTCTCGTGTTCCCCCTCCCTGTTCCCCCTCCTGACGTCCAGCGTCTGCCCGTCTCCTTACTGCCATTTCTTTCCCTAGCTTGCTATTGCCTTCTTGGCAGCAATTGCAGTCAGGGCCGGCATTAGTGGGTTTGCAAACATGGCAGTTGCCCTGGGCTCCCATGCCAGGGGGCCTCTAGGCAGACTTTGGGGGCCCCTTCTAGTTTCTGCCCTGGGCTCCTGCATGTCTGCCACCACCCCTGATAGCAATAGCAAATGTGTGGGGTCTTCTCAATTCCAGCACGTTCTGAAGGCCTTCTCAGTTCCAGCCCCCTCTAACGTGGGTGTGTCAGAGTGGAGGCATGACCAGCAAGGCCTTCCGAGTGTGCTGGAGTCATGAAGACCTCATGCTTTTCTTTTAAGAATGGGGAAACTCCTGCCACTTCTCATCAGATCTGGGTCAGCGGTGGTGGCGATGCTGCCATCCCTGCCGCAGACCCAGAGAAAGTGAATGCAGCAGATGGCGTCCTCTCAATAATTTATTTCTAAAAGAAGGCAGTGAGGTGTCTTGGGGGCAATATTTTTCCTGCCTGAGGCGACCATTTGAGCTGCCTTGGCCTATCACTTTAAACGGCTGTAACCTACCGCCATTCCCTTCTTAGGAGCTTGTGTTCCTGATGCGCCCTGCACGCTCATGGGTAATAGTTCTACCCAGTGTAATTTGGGTATTTTTTTCAGCAGTTTGATATTACCGAGTCTGCATTGAAAATAATTTTGTCCATCTGTGCTGAAGCTCAGCAAGTGACTGTCTCTTCTTGCTTTCAGTGAAGTGTGTCCGATCCGTTCCTCGCTACTTTGCTGAGAGCTTGTATAACGCCATGAAGGTAGGTCTCTGGTTTCCTCTCCCTTCAGGCCAGGGGGAGGTCTAAAGCAGGAAGGGGGAGAATTCCTGGGAGACTAAAGATAAGCCAGTCTTTGATGGTTGCTGGTTCCCTTGAATCCCTCAGTTTGGTGATTGTGTTGAGATGAGAGTGTAACAAGCAACTGATCCTCTTAACCCAAATGTGCATGCGTTTCCTCTACTTCCTCCTCAGTGACTGACTTGGGGCAGCCCTGAAGGTTGAGCCCTATGACATTCTGGGCTATAAGAGGACATGGAGAGGGGGAGGAGGCCACCCTTTTCATATTGGATCAACTCTCTCCTAATGCCAAACCTCTGAAGCCACAGTGTGGCCAAATCCCATGGTCTCTGCAGGTCAGGACACCTGCTTCTGCTTTCAATGGGAGTAAGGGAGGAGGACGTGCATTCTCTGAGCTCTCTGTCTCACTTGGGCTGCTCTGCCTGTCTCCTTTAATGATACTGCTGTGGATGAATGTTGTGTGCAACACTGAAGCATTCCTTTATCGTCTTTAGGGAGCTGGAACCTCTGACGACACCCTTATTAGAATCATGGTTTCCAGGAGCGAAATAGATCTGTTTGAGATTAGAAAGGAGTTTCGAAGTCATTTTGGGAAATCCCTGTACAGTGCAATAAAGGTAAGCTGCAATACCCATGTTAAAGGTTCACAGCAAGGCTGGAGAGACAGTAGATTAGGATGAACGTTGGCAGCTTTTCTTCCACTCACAGGCTTCACCCTTTAGGCAGGGGACAAGAAACGGCTTCCATAGAAATGCAATATGGCAGCTGAAGCCTGTCTGGTGTCTGCCCGGTTTCATTCCTGCTGTGGTGCATAGCTGGTTAATCTTTCCCTCACTTCTTAGCTAGGGATCTTCCGCTTTTATCCCAGTGTTTTTTATATTGTTACTTTGTGTCCACCACGTCCCCTGCGAGAACATCCATGGCTCTTTCTACAAGGAAATATCTTATGTTGCTTCCGAGTCTATTCTGGAGCCGCACACGACTATCTTATTGTCACCTTATCTAAAGCAGTTTTATAGACCGCAACGATCCCACACAATTTAATGGTTCTCTGCAGTTTTACAGCAAAAATAGAAAATGGCAATAAAAAGATAATGAAACAACTTTAGTTAAAATTGAACAACCACGTTTTCAATCTTTTATGAAATTGATGAAAAGAGGGGATACATTTCAAATATTGGGGCAAATCAGACCAACACCTTGCCGCCAGGTAGGGGATATTGTGCATAAAACACAGTTTAGAACTAATACTCTGTATGGAGGGTACAGCAAAGTGCTAGCCCATTGTAGGCACTTGGGATCTACACCATCTTAGTGGAAGCAATAACGAAGAAAAATATTCAGGGCCCAAACCATTGCAAAATCTATGTAAAAAGGTAAAACATGTAAATCGCATGCGGTTAGGAACTTTTAATCAATGCAATTTGTGAAATAGGGGAGATGCTGCTGTATATCAAGAAGTACCAAAAATAAGACGAGCGACCGTGTTTTGGCACAGGTGTAGCCGATCAATATAACGTCGAACAATATGGAAATAATAAATTACTGTAATCCAAATCTAATAGAGCAGTGATATCTACACTATGGCCTGCAGGCCCTTACTCCAGCCCACGCGACTGGTCTGAATGCACCTTACCTCCTGCTAGAAGTGAGAACGTGATTTGGAGTGGAGGAGTAGCCTAGTGGTTGGGGCAAGGTACTGAAGGTCGGGGGGTTCAAATCCCACTAGAGGACAGCAGCCTTGGGCTGGAAGGACTGGGGTTTCTAGTCCCACAGGTGCTCCTTGTGGTCTTGGGCAAGCCACTTAACCCTCCATAGCCCATGTTCCCTGTAAAATAGTTATCTCCAAGTTATAATGCCCTGTTCAATGTAATTTCAGTTTGTAAACTGCACTGATGCAGAATAGCACAGTATATAAGAGAATGTAAATAAATAAATCCCGAAACCCATGTCCACTGTGCTGAGCATGACTCCTGCTTCAACCTATGCCCACTGCTGCCTCACAGGCCAAACCCTCTTCTGATGCATTTGTGTAGTTGGCCTAAAATGCAATGGCGAGCGAGAGCTGAAACTCCTCTAGAGAGATCGATCCAGTCTGTGTGTGGTTCGTCTTCCCCGTGCACCTTCCTTTGGAGAGATCGATCCAGTCTGTGTGTGGTTCGTCTTCCCCGTGCACCTTCCTCTGGAGAGAGGAGCGCACTGGGCAGGGAGCAGGTAGTGGCCAAAGCTGAAGCGGTGCCCTTGGCCCACCCCAAGCTCCATGTGCCCCTTGTACTGTGCACGTTGTCTGTCTGTGCTAGGACGGTGCTCACCTCGCTGTGGGTAGGTGCAGGGCTGGAGCTGAGTCCAAGGCCCGCACAGGCTTGGTGAGGTGCAGAGAGGGGGCTTGGAGGGTGGTGAGGGAGCTGGGAGATGAGCAGCAAATGGGGCTCTCAGACTGAGCTGCACCACTGCCCTTCCTGTGGCTCCCAGGGGCCCCCTGCCTGAGGCTGCAGAAGGAAGGGCTATCTAGAGGGCAGATTAGTGAGGATGAAAGGAAAACGAGTAAAGTGATCATTGTGCACATTTGCCCTCCGTGTTCTACTTGTTGGAGTTTTCGTGAGAGAAGCAGCAGGGTGCTTTGGACCCAAATGCCATTCTTGCTCCTTGTAGCAGCCCCCCTCTGCCCACGGCCTGCTGCGGCTTTGAAGAAAAAGACTGACACAGAGCTGTGCTGAGAAGGAAATGTGAAATCATGCAGCCATAAGAACATAAGAAATGCCATACTGGGTCAGACCAAGGTCCATCAAGCCCAGTATTCTGTTTCCAGAGGTGGCCAATCTAGGTAACAAGTACCTAGCAGTATCCCCAAAAAACACAGGTTCCACAATGCTTGTCCCGGGGTAAGCAGTGGATATCCTGGGTCCCCTTTAATAATGGTTTATGGACCTTTCTTCCAGGAAATTGTCCAAACCTTTTTTTAAACCCAGCTACACTAACAGCTTTTACTACATCCTCCGGTAACAAATTCCAATAGAACCCCCCCCCCCCCCACTCCTCACAATGGCCAAAATATTTATTATAAAGTCCTTATTATGGAGCTATTTTTTCTCATTAAAAAAAAGAAAGGGTGTGTGTGCACCATTTATACTTTTTTTTAGGTATTTGAATGCTCCTGTCCTCTAGGGAACATGTTTAAGTCCTGGCTTCTGGTATAGAGCCTTCGGAAGCCCTTCTCTGCACCACCTCTGCTTCTTCTGGCTTCCAGAACGGGATGAACGATGCATGTGCAAATGAGTTGTTTAATGTACAAATGACCTGAGCCATCGCACGGAAACCTGGCTCACGTGCAGGCTGTTGGTTCCTGCTTTATTCTTTTCCACTCCATGCTCCAGTAGTGTGTGCTCGGGCTGAGCTTGGATTTCTTTCTTCTTTTGCAGGGTGACACGTCGGGAGACTATCGGGAGGCCTTGCTGTTCCTCTGCGGCAGCGAAGATGAATGACGTGGGTGTGAAGGATGGTTACAATAAACTGCCCACTCGTCTGTTTGCCGGTCCGTCTGTTTCAATAGCTTTAGAGCTCTCTAGCTGCTTCTCTGTATCCGCAAACATGCTGCCCCCTTAGAACACCTGCTGTTTTCATATCCCCTGCGGTCATGAAGGCACCAAGCCATCAACTCAATGTGGATGGTCCGAAGAAGATGTTTTAGAAACGAATAGACCAACAATGTATATGAAGAGCATTAAATAATTTAAAAGGCTTGTTTGCACGTGCTCCCATGCTTTATTTTTATGTCTGATACTTTGAAAAGAATTAAATATAACCTGCTGTAACTGTGCAGCTCTTGCTTGTTCCTTGTAAAACAAAAATAGTAATGGTCGTCTCGGAGTATAAAATCCAAAAATAAATTGAAATTACTCCAAACAGAAACAAACAATCAAAGTGGGATAATCTCTTCCTGATGGATAGCAGGCTTTATGAGCAAGTCTAAATTAGACAACAGGAGGTCTCAGACCCACATGTGCGCTCGAGCTAATGCTTAGTTGAAAGTCTAGCATTGGCGCATGGTAACATCAACGACCAACCTGAACATTTCCAATTTTTACTTTTTTATCATTTTTATCTTGCTCATAAAAGCCTCCTTTCCCCACCACTTGTATTTCCAAACTAATAATATTCTTGTAATCTTTTAAAGCGCTTAGCTTGATGATGCTTTTATCTTCCACCTCTACGCCTCCCCCGGCACCTTCGTAGCATTTCACTCCGCCAGGAGTTTCATCAGGAGGGTCTAAAAATATACAAAAACATCATATATCACCGAGCTCCAAACTATCAACCCACTGTGACTCAAAAACCTTGTGTAATTTAAAAATGTCATGACATCAAGAGTATCTAGAAAATAAACCTATGGTTGAACTTACTCAATTTTCACTATTTTCTGCTGCCCGCATTTCAGCTCATATGCTTCTTAGATCAAAAAATGCCGCGCATGCGGTCTAACTAACTCATTCACCATTTTGTAGCTGGTATGAGGCTAGCCCATTGGTCCACATTATCCAATGATATCCTGCTCTTGAGCTTCCAAAAATTAAAGACAAACCTTCCATTCAATGGAAGAATTTAGGCCATAAGGATACAAAGTATTAACTTTAAAAATCCAGCGTTGCTCACAAGACAGAAGGGTCTCATCCAAAGTCTTTCCGCGGGCAGCTGTCTGAATGTGATCTATGCAGAAACACCGTAACTGATCAAAAGTGTGCCGCAAATCAATGCAATGTTGAACTAAAGGAGCTGTCAAAGTTTTGCATCGTAGACGACTTTTGTGTTCTAATATCCGTATTTTAAAAGCCCATGGGAAGCCACCCGCACTCTCCACCACCATCTCTTACACATTGCACTACAACACAATAAGAAAACAAAACATGAGGAACCCCCCCCTGCAACCCCTGAGATGTGCGCTCATAAATGCCCAATCTATTCGCAAGAAATGGCCAGTCATTTCCGAATTGATACTACTCCATAACCTCAACATACTCCTGATCACAGAGACATGGCTCTCCAGTGACGACAATGTCTTCATCAACCAGCTCCTTCCCTCCAAATTTTCAATCCATACATGCCATAGAAATGGCAAGAGAGGGGGCGGAGTACTCGCCATCACCAAATCGGACCTCCAGTTCTTCCTAAGAAACGCAACCAGCACATCACTCCTTGACACAATCACAATAGCAAACAAGAGCTGTGCTATCAACCTTCTATACAGGGCCCCATCAGCAGACCCAGATGTCCTCTCCGCAATAATCGACCTTGTATCCAATAGTCAAAACCCACACACTCCAAGCTGGATCCTAGGAGACTTCAACTTACCTTCCTTACAAGAGGTGCCATTATCGCGAGGACATATGAAATGTGGAGAATGTACCATCTGTGAGGTTACGGAAGAAATGACTGAATTCACTTATTTAGAAAATACCTATATTTTGAAACACTACATCGTGCACTACAACTTCTGTTATCTATGCAATCCAATGCCCGTGTAATAAAGTTTACATTGGAAAGACGATGAGGGCTTTTAAAATACGGATATTAGAACACAAAAGTCGTCTACGATGCAAAACTTTGACAGCTCCTTTAGTTCAACATTGCATTGATTTGCGGCACACTTTTGATCAGTTACGGTGTTTCTGCATAGATCACATTCAGACAGCTGCCCGCGGAAAGACTTTGGATGAGACCCTTCTGTCTTGTGAGCAACGCTGGATTTTTAAAGTTAATACTTTGTATCCTTATGGTCTAAATTCTTCCATTGAATGGAAGGTTTGTCTTTAATTTTTGGAAGCTCAAGAGCAGGATATCATTGGATAATGTGGACCAATGGGCTAGCCTCATACCAGCTACAAAATGGTGAATGAGTTAGTTAGACCGCATGCGCGGCGTTTTTTGATCTAAGAAGCATATGAGCTGAAATGCGGGCAGCAGAAAATAGTGAAAATTGAGTAAGTTCGACCATAGGTTTATTTTGTAGATTACACAAGGTTTTTGAGTCACAGTGTGTTGATAGTTTGGAGCTCGGTGATATATGATGTTTTTGTATATTTTTAGACCCTCCTGATGAAACTCCTGGCGGAGTGAAACGCTACGAAGGTGCCGGGGGAGGCATAGAGGTGGAAGATAAAAGCATCATCAAGCTAAGCGCTTTAAAAGATTACAAGAATATTTTTAGTTTGGAAATACAAGTGGTGGGGAAAGGAGGTTTTTATGAGCAAGATAAAAACGATAAAGTAAAAATTGGAAATGTTCAGGTTGGTCGTTGATGTTACCATGCGCCAATGCTAGACTTTCAACTAAGCATTAGCTCGAGCGCACATGTGGGTCTGAGACCTCCTGTTGTCTAATTTAGACTTGCTCATAAAGCCTGCTATCCATCAGGAAGAGATTATCCCATTTTGATTGTTTGTTTCTGTTTGGAGTAATTTCAATTTATTTTTGTTCCTTGTAAAAAGCTGATTTAGCGTGTGATGGTGTAACGTGCTTTCCCTGTTCTCTCTTTGCTGGGTTTATTAGGGCCCTTCCCCTGCCATCCCACCCTCGATCCCATTAGCACGTTGTTGGGGACCAGGCAGGGCCACAACAGGACCCAGCAGTGGAGTGCTTGCTGGAGACTCGGCTCCGGGGCCCTGTCATGACACTGCTTTTCTGGTTTCAGTATGGGGGGTGTGGTCTGGGGGCAAAATGCTTGCTGACCGTCTGCAGTCCCTGTACCTCAGACAGCAGCCAATGTTACTGCCATGCTCGGATCGAGCATCAGAACACCTCCTGCTGTTAAAAGGAAAGGTCTATGGTGTAGGGGACTGAGCGGGAGGAGTCTTTCCAGTCCAGAGACTGGTGGTTTCACAATGAAACATAAGATATGCCATGCTGGGTCAGACCAAGGGGCCATCAAGCTCTGTATCCTATTTCCAACAGCGGCCAATCCAGGTCACAATTTCCTGTCAGGTTCTCAAAAAGCTACACAAGGCATTCATTGGCTTGTTTTGGGGTACATTTCACAATGGGTGCTAGCACTTGTTGAGAGATCTGGCTGCTGTCTGTCCAGTCCGTATGCAAAGATGCCCATCCGAAGACGACAAGGAGAGGAGGCTGGTGGTGGCAGAAGCATGGAGAGGCTGGAACTGTCGCCTGAAACGACACAGTAAGCTGGAAAGACCCTTCTTTATTTATTTGGTTACATTTTTATACCGCCCCTTCCAGAGATCAGGGGTGGTTTACATTATAACAATGAACTTTAACAATAACAATTACATGTAACAAGGTTTAGAACTTTATACATAGACAGATTGAGTGAGGGAGTGCCTCAAATCTATTTACATGCAGCAGTTCATGAAAGACCGCTGGAACTATTTACAGAGAGAATTTACAGCTAATCAGTGCAAACATCAACTAGCAAATTAGTTGAGGGGGGAGGGGTAGAAGGAACAGGGATAGCAGAGGAAGGAAGGGGTGGAGGAACGGGAGAGTGTTCTAGGTATTATTGTAATATTATCGAAAGAGGTGTGTTTTTAGAGCCTTGTTTCCTCTTAGTGTATCTGGAAGGTTATTCCATTGGAGGGGTGCCATGTATGTGAATGCTCTGTTATTCGTATATTTTTTTGGTGTTGCATATAGTGTGATACATTTAGTATATTTTGGTTGGGGGTTCTTCCGTTTCTGTTAGGGGGTTGAATTTTGATGAGTGTGGAAAGGTGAGCTGGGGCTACGTTATGTATTAATTTGAACGTCATCATTATTTTCTTGTATCGTACTCTAGATTGGATGGGGAGCCAGTGGAGCGCCATTAGGATGGGTGTGATATGATCTGAGAACCTCGATTTCATTATGATTCTCGCTGTTACATTCTGTGCCAATTGAAGAATGTTTAGTGTTTTTATAGGGATTCCTTGTAGGCCATTGCACTAGTTCAATTGCGGCGTTATAAGGGCTTGAACTACTGTTCTGAAGGCTCAATGAGGTTTCGTAGCGGTTATAAAATTCTTAGCTTGTAGAATATTGTTCTGTTTAATGACCTTAGATGGCTCTCCATACTGAATGTTTTATCAAGTGTAACCCCTAGGTATTTTATTTCCTGTTTGACGCTGAATAGATTGTTATTCAGGATGATTGTTGTAGGGGGATTGAAGTTAGGGTTTTTTGTGATGAACATTACCTCTGTTTTCTTGAGGTTGATGCTCATATTATTTTCTTGAAGCCATGCTTGGGTTTGAGGCAGGCTGTTAGGGATTCGTATGTCGGGTTACTTGTGCCTAGCTGGGTGTACAACATTATGTCTGCATATAAGTGAAAATCAATTTTGTATTTTTTGAATATTGTGCAAATAGGTTTTAGTTATAAATTAAATAAGAGGGCTGATAAAGCTGACCCTTGGGGTATTCCTTGGATTTGAGGAAATGTATTTGATGTTTTATGATCAAGGTGTACCTGTTGAACACGGTTAGTGTTATAGGAGGAGAACCAATTTAGAGTGGTTCCTTTTATTCCTAAGAACTTGAGTCTTGTAATCAGGGTAAGGTGCTTTACAGTGTCAAACGCTGATGTTAAATCAAGTAATATTAGAATGAAAATTTTTTGGTGTTCTCCAGGCCTTTTATTAATTTGTCAAACAACACTAGGAGAAGCGTTTCAACTCCATGAAAGGGCTGAAAGCCATATTGTTGATCATCTAGGGCGTTTGTTGAGTCTATATAGTCTTGGAGCTGACGTTGAACTGCTTCTCAATGATTTTGGCTATAAAAGGGATGCTTGAAATGGGTCTGTATGCAGAGGGTTCATCTTTGTTGAGTGTTTTATTTTTTAGTATTGGTCGGATTATGGATCTTTTGAGGTTGGAAGGCATAGTTATATACTGCCTTGATATCATGAAAGGTGGTCTATAAGCGATGTTAGATAAATAAATAGTTCCTTGCTCGAGGGATTGGTTTACCATATTTTGTATTGGTGCCAATTCAGTTTTCATTGCCTTAATCCAGGCTACTGGGCAGGGATCTAGAGGGGATGTGGTAGTGTTTGAGATTATGTCCAAGATTTTTCTTGAGTCAATGGGGTAGAAGGTATGCCATGTTTTTGCAGAGGCCATAGATACTGTTTGAGTACAAGTTTTGTTTTTGGGATTTAGTTTTTTGGCAGAGAAGTCAGCCAGGGTCTGTGGTTGGCTTGGGGCTTTTGGATTACTATCTTGTGGGAGGCTTAGTAATTGATTTTTCAAGTTCAAAAAGTTCCCTTGGGTGATTTATGGCATTGTTTAGTATTTTGGAATGAGAGTTCGTTTTTGCTAAGTTTATTGGGTCCTTGTACATTGCAAGAATTGATAAGTATTGTGTTTTATTTTCTATGGTCTCTTTAGCTCTCCATTTCTGTTCCGCTTTTTGTACCATGCTTCCGATTTGCTTATTTATATTGGTTTGATGTTTGGGTGACTGACAGAGACCCAAGAATGAGCTCTACTACTATCACTGATCATTTGTATAGCGCTACAAGGCATATACAACACTATACAGAGACATGTACAAGATGGTCTCTGCTCATCAGAGCTTACTGTCTACGCAAGACAGATACGCCACAGGTGGGGTCAAGGATATGTGTAGGGGGATGGTAAGGAAGCCCTCTGGTTCTTCCCCTTCACAAGGACCTGGTTTGGGACAATGCTCCTTGATGATTCTGGATCTTGTGAGAAGGAGAGATAGCAAAGAGGGAGGGGGAGATAGGAAGGGCAGAGAGCAAGGGGGAGCAGCATATGGGAAGTGTGTGTCCCCTACACACCCCTAGTATGTATACACTGCAGCCTCTCCCTGCCCACAGCTAGCATAGAAACATATGCATAGACGACGACGTGATGGATGCATCCCCTTTACTCCTTCACCCCCACCTCATGCATATCCTCCTTCCTATTAGCCACGCATGTATACCTCCAAGCAGGCTTGGTCACACTTCCAGCAGACATGCACAGTACGAAGCAGATGGAATTTTATAAGCAGTGTTACGGACCCACCTTCTAGCCACAATTATATTCCAATTCTCCAAAATCACAAGAGGAGATGGACAAATAACACACTCCACGATTCATAGGAAGCCACCCGCACTCTCCACCACCATCTCTTACACATTGCACTATAACACAATAAGAAAACAAAACATGAGGAAACCCCCCCCCCTGCAGCCCCTGAGATGTGCGCTCATAAATGCCCGATCTATTCGCAAGAAATGGCCAGTCATTTCTGAATTGATACTACTCCATAACCTCGACATACTCCTGATCACAGAGACATGGCTCTCCAGTGACGACAATGTCCTCATCAACCAACTCCTTCCCTCCAAATTTTCAATCCATACATGCCATAGAAACGGCAAGAGAGGGGGCGGAGTACTCGCCATCACCAAATCGGACCTTCAGTTCCTCCTAAGAAACGCAACCAGCACATCACTCCTTGACACAATCACAATAGCAAACAAGAGCTGTGCTATCAACCTTCTATACAGGGCCCCATCAGCAGACCCAGATGTCCTCTCCGCAATAATCGACCTTGTATCCAATAGTCAAAACCCACACACTCCAAGCTGGATCCTAGGAGACTTCAACTTACCTTCCTTACAAGACTCCCACACCTCATCTTTTCTCGATGCCCTTAAGGATCTAGGATACGGACAACTGATCAAAGAACCTACCCACGTAAAAGGAGGCATCCTGGAGCTGATATTCACTCCTCAGGCAACCCTCAGCACACCCAAGACCCCTGAGCTTTCAATTACTGCAGTTCCCTGGTCTGACCACAAGTTGATCTGATTCCAAATTCCCTTGCCCAGCCACAATCGGAAGGAAGCCAGAACAATCAGCAGCTGTGCCAAGGCTCCAACACGAAGATTTCAGGCTTTCAACAAAGAACTGATACTGAGCACAGCACACGATCCTGAAGCTCTGGTCTCCGAATGGAATGAAACACTCAGTTCAATTGCTCTATATCCGCCAGCTACCGTACCTCCAGGGAAACGATCATCGGCAACCTGGTACTCTGCTGAGCTGAAATCCTCTCACACTCTCCTAAGGAAGCTGGAGAGACGCTGGCGCTGCTCACACACAGCAGACAATCAAAGAGCATATAACTCCCACCTGGCAGCGCACCGTGAAGCGGTAACAATGAACATGAGATGATTCCACACACACGCTAAAAAGATCCTTAAACAAACCACACGACCTGTTTGCCCTCGTCAAGGACCTAACAAAGGAGCCAACCCCAGAGCAAGCAATCGTGATCCACCCTCAAGAATTTGCGGACTATCTACAGTCCAAGCTATGCCAGACCAGCAATGCCTCAACTTCCGCCACCTCCCTTGAGCCTATTTATCAAACACTCCTCACCATCTTTTCCACACCTCCCAAGCAGCGCATCCGACTGGCTCCAATCCCAAAACCTCAGGATCCAACACAGGAAAACAGAAGTACTCTTCAGGACAAGGAATCCAAACTTCTCCACACCACCCTTTCTAAGCGTCAAGGAAGCAGATCTCCAGACCAAGCCTACGATCAGATACCTCGGTGTCACCTTGGATCAGAGACTAGACATGAAGGTACACATAGGCAATGTAGTTAGGGCAGTGTACCATAAGATCAGATCCCTCAGACTCTTACGATCGCTGCTAGAGCCAGAAGACTTTAGGACAATTTACCAGGCGCTGATCATACCACATTTTCGATTATGCAAACGCGATCCTACATGGGCTCCCCCAGGCCACCCTAAATCCACTGCAGCTTGCGATGAACACTGCAGCGAGGGTCCTACATGGTGCTTCCAAGAAAGACCATGTGACGCCAATACTGAAGCACCTACACTGGCTCCCGGTACATATGAGACTCAGGTACAAAACCCTACTGCTTACATTCAAGGCCATCTATGGGCTTTCATCTTCATCACTAACTGAGTTGATCCAGACCACCCCCACCAACAGGTCCAGAAGAGCGATAGCACTCAACACACTGATAGTCCCAAAATCAATAACACAATGCTCCCAGTCAACTGCAAGCAGGGCCTTCAAATTCTGTGCGCCCAGATGCTGGAATGCCCTACCTCCCAAGATCCGTGCAATCCCCGACCTCTCCAGTTTCGGAAGGCCTTGAAACACCACCTATTTCTCCTTTACTACCCGGTAGATAATGATGATATAGCCCCAACCATGTATACCACACAAGACACCCAGGGCTAGATCATTGTGGTGAACCCAACTCTGCTGCATGATTGTATATAGTTACCCTATGTTATCCAAGTTTTAACACCTGTTCATTGTAAACACAGAGTACCCTAGGAAATGTGTAGTTCTTTGTTTATTGCAAACCGCACTGATGTTGAATAGCGCGGTATAAAAGAGACTGGAAATAAATAAATAAAGGTGACAAAAGGTCACTAAATGCTTCAAAAATAGCTCAAATTCACAGTCACATTTATAAAATTTCCATGAGGTTAAAAAGAATCACTGAAACACACCAACTAACACCGGCAGAATTACCTGCACTGCTGTTCAGAGCCAGCGGACGCCCACACTGGCTGCGACCACTGTCCGGCCTTCCCCAGGGCCAAATGTAGCCTGCCCTACAGAGTACCCCAATCCTACCCTTTACCCTGGGTGAGCAAAGATCTCTTTGGGGTCAGGGTCACACATACAGACTGCGGACTAAGATCCTACTGAACGATTCAGTTTAAGTTCTGATACTTTAAAATGCAGGGGTCAATATTTAAAAGAACTTATCCGGTCACAGGGAGCTGCTATCCAAAGACCAGCACTGAATATCTGGTTTTTTTAAACCCATCAGCAGCTGATTACTAATTTACCTATGCTCATAACTTTAAAAATTTGACACTATATTTCCATATTAAATATACAATTTTCCTTGGGTTTTTTTTTGTGCTCACATGGGCTTCTAAGAGGGAAGAGAGCTCCTCTGGTAAATATTTCCTGATGTGGACAATTTGGTGAGGTTTTGAATAGATGAAGTCTGTACCGTAGATGGAGAATTTTGAGACCTGAAGAGTAGCTATTGAGCTCCAGAGGCACAGAAAGAGGAAGCTCAGTCCAGCAATTCTCTGATGGAGCTCCGCCTACATGCTCTTAACACAGTGAGACCGCTTTACATTTCTCCTACTCTGGGCAAGCCTGCGCCTAAGGGCCCTTTGGTGGGGCAACGAAGGCGACAGACACTGGCATCTACCATCTACATTCCCTACCACCACTTTGTGCAGACCCTCAGCCCCTTCGTCCCATCTTCCTTAGTCATTCTCACCAGCTCCTACTCCTGACTTTGATCCTCCTCACCACTCCTGCCCTGGTGGCCATCGCCCCCCTCCTCCCCACTCACCATCACTCACAAAGTATTGCACATTGGTACCCCCCCCCCCCCATACCTAGCAAACGTTATTCACCATCAGCCCACTTCTTGTCCCCTCCGGTCTGCTCATGGGAATCGTCTCTTTCTCCCCTCCTCTACCCAGGCCCATCATGAACTTACCCACCATTCTGCCGCCTTCTTTCTGGTCCCCACATTCATACCACATGCCCTCTGCACTGACCTCTCATTTCCCCGGTTCAAGGCTATGCTCAAGACCCACCTCTTCCACCTTGCCTTTGACTTCCCTCTCTCCAACCCCTAGGCCTTTTCTCCCTTAGTCGATCCTCCACCCCCTCTTCCATGTCTGTCTTCATTTCCTTTCCCTATACATTTACTGTATTGTAAACTGCCCCGATGTAACGGGGGGCGGTATATCAAGTGCTAAATAAACAATAAAGCATCTCTCTTATTTTCTCTCTGTCCTTCTATCTGTTGCTTTCCTGTCTAAACAATGGCATTCCTTACTTTCTTTACAGTCCTATTAATTGCACACTGCTCTGATGCTTTGCTTGGGCAGTATATCAAGCACTACAGTAAAGTAGGAGGTTATAAGGGACCAACAAATTGAGAAAAACCTTGGTCTTCCTCCTTCTGGAAGGTTGTCTGGTAGGGATACTTGAATACTGGTTATGTTCTCATGGAGACATTCACAGCGTCATTCTTGGTTTTGGCAGATGAGCTGGTTGGGGTTTCTGGGCGCTCTGTTGTCAAACAAGATTAAGGTCCCTGCTAAGTGTGACTAGAATTCCGAGGCCTATGGGTGTAATGGGATCTCATCTGCCCTCTGCTTAGGAACCTCCTGGAGGAGGATAGGGTCAGAAGTATGCCAGCAGAGAGCTTTTATGGTATTTCTGTGCTCCTTAATTAAATATGTAGTCTCCTTAACTTTATCTTCAAAGAGATTTGCTCCATGACACCTTAATTCTGAAGCTTGGAGCCACCAGAGTCTCTGGGCACCAGTCTCCATTGAAGAAGCACTTGATGCCATCCTGAAAACATAGGCTCTTCGATGATGAATTTTCCACACTCCTTCCCTTTGCCCACTAATGAGCAGAGTTGTGTGGTCAACTCCTGAGGGAGAATGTCTGAAAACGCTTTCATCTTGTGTATAATATTCTGCATCTTATATATCTACAAGGAGCTATATTGCATTCTGAAAGAACTCCCCCCCCCCCCCAAGGACACAATGCCTGAACCTTCCTCCCCAGGGGCACCAAAGAGTGACATGTTGAATTATTTTGAGAGTGTATCTGGCCATTCTGAATTGCTGAAGAAGCTGGTTTCTGAACTTTGTAAATAAAGTCCACCTTCTTATTTATAACATGTTTACAAACTGCACAACTGAATAAAACCATTCGATGTGGTGTACATAACATACATAATAATTTGGGGCAAGCCCAATTTCACCTCAGCTGGCAACCGGGACACCCTTAAGAGTGGGCCAGTGAGTAGGATCATACTTATAATAGGGAAATCTACATTGGCATGGTGCTCTAAAGATCAGCTCACTGGGCTACCTGTACATCCCCAAAGCCCCTTGCTGAGGAATCACAGCACACGGAAGCAGGTCTCTCCTCTTGGTGGTAAGCTCGACCTCACTAGGAGGTCTCATCACTTGGCATTTTGCTTAAGCAGGCCAACTCTCCAAGGCTACCTGGCATGACCTGTAGGTGTGAACCACCCCTACCCCATATTCGGGTCATCAAGGAGCATCTAAGATCACTCTCTCTAACCTGTGAAAACGCAGACACTTGAGGTTAGTGGCAAGTTATAGCACAACAGTCCATATCATGCTGCCGCTGCCTGTATACATAACTCTGGTGCTTGTCCTAGTGAACTAACTGCACCACAACTAGCCTGCCCCTTAAGCAAACCAAGCTCACACAACTCTCATCTCGACAGACAAACTAAAAGAATTGAAAAACTCGGCACCCTTTACCAGATAATAATTCAAGGAGTTTTTGCATCAATTTTACTCATCGTCTTAGATTGCCATGATTATTCTTAGTAACGTGTACGTCTTTTGTTAGGAGTGTTGTGGGTACCTCTTCCTGGTGGTGCTGTGTTTGAGGGATTAGTTTAGCTATTTTCAGGATAGTAGCACTGAGTTATTAAGCATACCTGGTAGAGAGCTTAAGGCCTGGAGGTGTTTGTGTGTAAGATTGCCTGAGTGTTGCTGGCTGTTGGCATTTGTTTAAGTTGTATTGCAGCTTAGATAAGAATATGGTAGGCTCAGTTGAAGTACGCTGTGGTAATCTGCATCAAGATGAGACGAGGCCTTAAATATGATATTTGGGGTTGGGTTCTTTAGATACTAGGCCTGTGCCTAAGGGCTGCCCTTAGGCGCAGGCGAGCCTCAATGCACTGTTCAATTTAAAGGGCTTCAGGCATCTGGATGGATGGTGGTGGGTGGGCAGGGAGGAGCTCACCTTCCCACTTGCTGCTGGTGGTTTTCAGTGCTTTTATTTAATAAAACATTTTTATACCGCATCCTCCCAGGGTTTACAAAGAACATTTGTTACAAGGCCTGACAGTAGTGCATGTCTGGTCTTAATACCTGTAAAAAAAGTTCCCAATGTAACATGATAACTATGTACAGGCAGTGCAAATTTTGTTTCAGGTTGTATGCTTGGGGACTAATCTGCACTGGTTTATTTACAGGAGAGTAGGGTATCAACTACGTACATTTTGGGATGTTTGATAGGATCGGTATTAGTTTGGGCTTGTTTTGGTTTGTTGTCAGTGCGTGCTTGAGTGTGCTGTTCAATTTAAAGGGCTTTGGTCAGCCAGATTGGAGGTGGTGGGTGGGTGGGGAGGAGCTCATCTTCCCGCTTATTCCCTGTCCCTTGGAACGTGATTGCTCTATGATTGGACCATCTTCCCCAGAGCCCCCATACATCTGAGAACAGATACCCAACCACAACCTATCACTCAAAGATTCCAACAACCAGACAAAAAGGAGTTTTTAAATAAAATTATTCCACAGCTTGAGCAGGAATCGGACAACCTCAACACTCCTGTTCAAAACTGGAATCGGGTACTATGCAGAGCGGCAACCATACCACAGGCAAACAGAGCCACAAGGAAGCACCACTCTGCCATCTGGAAATCCGCAGAACTAAGAAGTGCCAAGTGCAAACAGACAGAGAAGAGAGAAAATGGTGCCGCTCAAAGACCACACATTACTGTGATGGGTGCATTCCAGACTGCAAGAATATCAGGCTATGATAAATAAGGAAAAGGAGGACTACTACACCAAGCTTATACTGAGCTCATTAAACCACCCTGATTCACCAGTGAGCCCAGCACCTAGGTTCACTATGTCCTCCTGCTGCATGGAGACTGGACACACTGGGGCTGATGGAAGAGACCAGCAGGCTACATCCAGTGATGTCACGATTTTGGCATGCCCAGTCTCCAAGCTGCAGGAGGAGGTGCACTACCCAGAGGTGGAGGACTAAACTGGAGGAACGATAAGGAACTCATTTGTTCATTGAACGTTTTGGTAGAGAAGACTAAACACTCATCCTACCACACAGGCACATTCTCTGTTCTTTTGTTATCTGCGTTGCTGAACCTACATTGATGTTCCTTCATTACGTGTACTAAGTACTTACCTGCATTACATTATTTATTTTATATTCTCTTATATACCGCACTATTCTGCATCAGTGCAGTTTACATTGAACAAACTGAAATTACATTTAACAGGGCATTATAACTTGGAGATAACTATTTTACAGGGAACATGGGCTATGGAGGGTTAAGTGGCTTGCCCAAGACCAGAAGGAGCACCTGTGGGACTAGAAACCCCAGTCCTTCCGGCCCAAGGTTGCTGTCCTCTAGTGGGATTTGAACCCCCGACCTTGCGGCCTGAAGTACCTTGCCCCAACCACTAGGCCACTCCTCCACTCAAACATTACCTGGTTTCCTCTTTTATCCGTTTCGCCCAGCTCATATTGACATTCCTTACATTATGTATACTAAGTAGTTAACTCTATGTCTGTTCTTTATGTTCCTAAATAAGTTTTAAGTTTCAGTTAATCTGTAAAGTGCTTTGACATTCTGATAAACCACTATATAAAAGTAGCTAGCTACATAAATAAATAATTCATATCACATACACATATCAAATACATACATTCATGACTACAACAGACAAACCTAAAATGTTGTTGTTGTTGTTTTAAGTGCCGTTGAGTCGGTGTCGACTCATGGCGACTCTCTGGATAGTTGTCCAGACCTAAAATATCCTCCTCTTAAAATTTTTATTTCTAAGAACATTTTCACAAATACATTCAAAAAATATTTATTTATTTAATGGCTCTTATATATACCGCCCCTTCCAATGATCAGGGGTGGTTTCAATTGAACAAAAGTTACAGAAACTTGGTTACAGGGAACACTTTAAACTATAATACAGCAAACTATGTACAGGTCAGCTACGCACTTATACAGTTGTATCATGATACAAACTTGAATAAAAGATACACGATTGATTTAAAAAAATGATAAAACAGGACAAAAGAAATCAAAATAGCCTCCATTATTAACCACACAATTAAAAGTGAAGGAGGGAAAAAAGGATATAAATGATGAAGCACAGACAAAATGTCCTCAACCTAAGCAGAAAAGAAAACTAATTGGGATAGTTGGAACAGAAGCAACATTAACACCAGACCCAGATGACAAAACAATGGGTGATAGCACGACTCGGATATTCTCCAGCAATCAAAAATCCTGGGAACTGTTTGGGATAGCCCCCTCCCAAATTTATAGCAAATCTTTCTTCACTCTCAAATTATATCAATCGGCCCCTACCTTGATGGCAAAGCTATATGTACATTGCTACATGCTTTAGTTATTGACTTGTTTGGACTACTGCAATTTATTGCTAATTGGAGTCCCTCAATATCAAATCAAGTGCTTGCAATACAAAATATGGCTATAAAATGAATCTATAATGCCATATGACATGACCACATGCTCCCCTACTTATTCAACAGCCTTGGTTACCTTTTCTGAGCAGATTGTTCATTTTCTACTGGATGTCCTCATTATCCCTTTCCCCCTTCTGATCCCACTCCACGTTAAAGACAGCTTAGGTCCTCCTAAGTGCATCTCATGGGAGTTCCATCAGCTCTCAAGTTCAGTTTTGGATGACGTAGAAATGCAGTGCTTGCTATCTAAGCTCCAAGACTTTGGAATTCTCTCCCCTAAATATTAGGATGGAAACCTCCTAGAATAAGTTCAAAAAGCTCTTCCAGAGTTCTTATGCTGAATACTTAGAGAATTCTTACTTGGTCGGTCTCCTGTGTTTTTTGGAATATTCAGTGGTCTCTGGTTCAATGTTACTGTCGTATTCGATCCCCTCCTTTTGCTGTCAGATGGGATGTTCATTCTATTTTATGTTTCCATTTACTTAATATTTTTTATCTGCAGTGTATCAAGATTATTGTAAACTGCATTGAGAACGAGCCTGCTTGTGGAATCATAGTATATCAAATGTACATACACAAGCAAATAAATAAAGGTATTTGCAAGAAAACTTTAAGGCAAAACATTCCTCCAGTCACAAACTCCATATGTGCTTTCTGGGTAGCTCTATACAAATCAAGAAAAACTCTCACATCAGACTCCAAAAACGGCTCGTTAATATGCCTAAATTACAACTGCTATGTTACATTGGGATCAAGTGTCAACATAGTCTGCCACACGGGTGGCTCTTAAGGACACCACTTCCTGCGAGGATTCTAGACTGTCCGTGCAGGTCTTCCCCTGGTTCTCCTCACTCTTTCATTTCCCCCTGCAGATGGAATATAAAATACACATGACCTCAGAGAAATAGTATATGATGACAGATGAAGACCAGTATGGTCTATCTAGTCTGCCCAGTAAGGTGGCTAGAGTGGTTGTACCCACCACTCTGTGCAGATCACTGTTTGTTGAAGTATAAGATATTTGTTTTGATTTTATCCTGTTGCTGTAAAAGGATCCACTGTGTCTGTCCCATGACATTTTGAATTCTGTCACTGTATTTGCCCCACCACTTCCATCAGGAGGGCATTCCTAGCATCCACCACCGTTTCAGTGAAAAAGTATTTCCTGATGTTGCCTTTCAGTTTACCCCCTTGCAGCTTCATGTTATGCCCTCTAGTTTTACAGCTTCCCCATCTTTGGAAGAGGTTTGTTTGTTTGTTCATTAATACTCTAAGTATTTAAAAGTCTGTATCATATCTCCCCTATCCCTCCTCTCCTCCAGAGTGTACATATTTAGGTCTTCAAGTCTCTTCTCATACGTCTTCTGATGTAGGCTCCAAATCATTTTGGTCGCCGCCTTCTGAACCGTTCCCAGTCTTGTCCTTTCTGAGATATGGTCTTCACATGTCTAAGAAGTATTTCTTAAACATATCTCCCAGTGCATAGCAGGACTTGGGAAAGTTCAAGAACCTGAAGTTCAGTTTTTTTAATTTGATTCTCCAAGAATTCCACCTTATGATGGGTAACCTCCTTATCACAATTAGGGCACTACACCACTCCTCCAAATAATGGCCCTTCTCTAAGTTTGGAAACCTGCTGACTCAAGGACTTCTCATACTCAAACTCTGAAGGGCTTCATAATTCTCAGTACATTTGAAAGTATATTTTAGATCATATATGGGAATCAGAATTAAGACATCTAGGTCAGAACATACTCAATTCTTACAGCATTTTAGAAACTGCTCTGCTAAAGATGGAGATGCTTCTAAAATACAAATGAGGAGTCACAATAATGCAGCGATTGACATCCATATGTAGCGGGAGGTGCTGTTTTACAAATTTACTCATAGGAAAAACCAACAGAGGACCCCCAGCAACTTACACTGTACTATATCGGAGCCATTTCGCAAACCTAGACACTCAGATGCTTTTAATTAATTACAGGGGACGCTTAGCTTTACCTCATTTCAATCTGGATGGGGAGAATAAACACTGGGAAGCGGAGTTGGCACTACCATTGGATCACTTAGAGCATCAGCCCTTTGGGTGCACCTATTGCCAACCCCAGGGTGAGCAGTAATGGCAAAGGAACCGTGACCCAGCGCTTACCAAAGGCTCCGGCACTGCATCATGGTTCCTACCTACTATCAACAGGTGCTTCTGCCCCCTTTCAACCTAGACTTCTGGTTTGGCATAAACAAGAAGACTGCATTGAGGTGGGGCTGAAGCACCTGATGATAGCAGACAGGAACCGCGAAACAGTGCTAGAGCCTTTGGTAAGCACTGGGTCACGGTTCCTTTGGCACTGCTGGCCCTGGAGAGGGGGGGCAATGGGGAAGGGGGGGGCATGGCAGGGGCCTACCTAGGATGCGTCCTATCCTTGCACTGACCCTGTTGGGGATTAAGGGGGATATTCCCCTTAATTCCTCCTGTAAAGGGAAGGACAAAAGGCGCACTCTTAAATACCTATTGCCAGGAGTCTGCATTGACTTGAAGGCACTTAAGGTTTGCGCTTTGGACATCTGAAAATCATCATAGAAACGTCCAGAGCACAGAGATACCCCTGGAGCCATTTTAGAAGCCTGGATGTCTGCAGCATGAGGACGTCCATGTCTGACTGGGAGCGGGTCTGGGGTGTTAGCAGGAATTTGGAAGTCTGCGCCCAATTGCAGAAATGTCCTGTATGTCTCATGCTGTGCCCATGTTTATACCTGCTCCAGGTATGAACAGGCAGTGGAAAAGTGCTCATTTTGCCTGCAAACATCCAGAGGGCATGGAAAAGAAAGTAAACTCCTATCCCATATGTTTTCCTTGTTGACAACAAACTGCCGTGGAATGGGGGACTCATATTTCCCATTCGTAACACCACCGGATGTCTCCACCCTACTGTTCTGCAGCTGGAATATCTATGTGGACTGCAGACGTCAGGGACATCTATGTTCCTGAAATTGGCTGGAGATATAGACATTCAAGGCATGTTCTACACATTCCACCCTGGATGTCCTTACTAAAACTCCCCTCCATTAAACTATGCATTGTATGTGAGGCAGCCATGAGGTAGCTGTAGGTAGCCCTTCCCCCAAGCCATGCGGCAAGCCATGAGGCTCTGATCAGCCTGACCCTTCCCCCGCAAGCCATGAGGTAATCAGCCTGCTAAGAGAAAGGCATTGAGATTTCAGTAGGCACCCTTCCCCCCACTCCAGGTCTGAGCACAGTATCCCCTAGCCCTGAAACCAACAGACCAGAGCATACCAGTTTGGACAGGTCACCCAGGTACCTCCCCAGGGGCTGCTGATTGGTGGGCAGGAAATACCTGTGGCAAATAATATCCCATGCAAATCAAACTCTATACTGTTGTCAGTAGCCTTATTAACTCCAGTCACCATCGTAGTGCTAGCAATAACCTACTATTGTCAGCAATCTACTTTACTGTTGTCAGTAGTCTCACCAGTTCCAGTCAGCAAGTTATTGTACTAGTTAGCTAACTTTAACCATTGCCTGCGATCATAGTGTCTGCTGTCACACAGTATACCACACTAAATACCAAGAGTTTGGTCAATAACTTCCTGTTAGCCTAACCAGATTGACCCACTCCCATTCACATAGTGCTCTGACAAGATGGGTTCCCTCATTACCACCATAATAGGATGCTATTTCGTCCTTTCAGGCTGGTTCTCCAACTCTCTAGCCTCAACCACAGCATCCAACCAGATTCCAATATTACTGAGCCATGGGAGAAGGTGGTCTAGTGCTTCCCATAACAACATAACTTGGGACTCCCGCTCACACCACCCCCATCTGTTACACATTGCTCTTCAACACAATATGAAACTGAAACAAATTCAAAACTCCTACCCTCATAACCTAAAATGTGCCCTCATCAATGCCCGTTCTATCCGGAAGAAGTGGCCAGCCGTCACTGACCTAATTGCCAGCCACGGCCTTGATATACTCATGGTTACGGAGACGTGGTTATCTGCTGAAGACAACGTAATACTCAACCAGCTCCTCCCTCAGAATTTCACCATACATTCAAGTCATAGGCAAGAAAAAAGAGGAGGTGGCGTGCTCATCCTCACCAGGACAGACCTCCATTTTTCGAAACAGTGCACACCACCAATACAAACTACCTTGAGACCGTCACCATCTCCAACAAACGCTGCATAATCAACCTGCTTTACAGAGCACCTTCAGCTTCCCAGATGATCTCGCAGCTATCATTGATTTGGCATCCAACACTCATAACCCAGGCCTCCCAAATTGGATCCTAGGCGACTTCAACCTGCCTACATTGCAAGATCATCAAGCAACAGCCTTCTTGGATGCCCTGGAAAATCTTGGTTTCAAGCAACTAGTTAATGATTCTACTCATATTAAGGGAAATATCTTGGACCTTGTATTCGCCCCACAAACCTCTCTTAACCCAGCCCAGGATCCCATAACCTCCATAACTTCTGTTCCTTGGTCAGATCACAAACTGATCATCATTCAGATTCCCTCTTACAAAGCCTACACAAAAACCAACAAAATCCAAAGCAACACCGCAAAACCGCCCTCTCGATCTTTCAAGCCTTACAACAGAGATCTTATCCTTGCTGAAACGCAGCAACTCATCTCTGAATCCACCCAGAACCTTGACAACCTAATTTCTCAATGGAACAACTGCCTCAGCTCAATTGCCCTACGTACAACATCCAACAGGCCTCCAGGTAAAAGAGTAAGTGCCCCATGGTACTCAGCTGAGCTTAAAGCATCACTTAACTACTTACGGAAACTGGAGAAACGCTGGCGCCGATCTCACTCTTTAAATGACCTGTCAGCATACAACGGTCATCTGGCTGCACACCGCAACGCAATCACTAACACAATGAAGCAGTACTACTCTGACACCTTAATGAGATCACTTAATAAACCACATGACCTCTTCGACCTAGTCAAGACTTTATCCAAGGAACCATCCTCTGGACCTCCATTTGAGCTACACCCACAAGATTTTGCAACCTATTTACAATCCAAGATATGTCAGACCAACAAAACCTCTACTATAGCCTCTACCACAGAGCAAAACTGCCAAACAACCCTAACCATGTTTTCTACCCCCTCCAAGAGAGGAATTGAAGACACTATTGCAGCCCTTAACACCAGTACTGCTCAGACTGATCCATGCCCAGCCTTCTGGATCAAGGAGCTTCGCAGTCACTTCAGCTCAGTACTGGCCAAAATAACGAATCTCTCCTTCTCAACTGGCTCCTTCCCTTCAGCCCTTAAACACACCTCTATCAGACCTCGGTTAAAAAACTGCAAGCTTGACCCCCAACAGGTGGAATCCTACAGACCCATATCTAGTATTCCACTACTCGCGAAGATCATTGAAAAGGAGGCCCAAAAGCAACTGCAGGATCACATTGACTCCGCTGCACCATTAGACCCCTGCCAACATGGTTTTAGGGAATTCCATGGAGTGGAAACCCTCCTTACCACCCTCTTCTGCAAAATAATCACTGGCATTGACGACATCCGTCAAGGATTTGCACTCATCTTTCTGGACATCGCTGCAGCTTTCGACTCAGTAAATCATGAGCTTCTACTAGGACGTCTGATTGACAAAGGCATTAATGGAAAAGCGCTTGAATGGTGCAGATCCTACCTGGCCGAAAGATGGCAGCATGTCCGTTCTGGAGGGATAAAGTCTGAACCTTTCCACCAAAGCCAAGGAGTACCTCAAGGATCCTCCCTTTCTGCGCTCCTTTTCAATATTTACATGCAGCCAATTTGTAATATCATCCGGTCTTTCAATGTTGACTGCATGTTATATGCAGACGATGTCCTGCTCTACATTCCCTTCTCTACCGAGCATCTCGACCTCTCCCCACTGACGAGTTGCTTCAACGCAATATCTGACTGGCTCCTGTCTCAAAATCTCAGAATACAACATAAGAAAACTGAAGTACTCTTCATAACAAGGAATCCCAGTTTTACCCCCCCAAAATATCTTAAAGTAAAAGAAGCGGAGTTGCAAGCTAAATCCTCAATTCGATATTTGGGAGTCACACTAGATCAACGCCTAGACATGAAAGCCCACATAGGAAACATAGTCAGATCGGTTTACTACAAGATACGCTCACTTAGACACCTACGTTCCATGCTTGATCCAACTGATTTCCGGACAATCTTCCAGGCGTTGGTTATACCACATTTCGACTATGCCAACGTCATATTACAAGGTCTTCCCCAATCTACATTAAACCCACTTCAGCTAGCCATGAACGCGGCAGCAAGAGTCATCCATGGAGCCTCCAGGTATGACCACATTACGCCCCTGCTGATACAGTTGCATTGGCTTCCTATTCAAGCTAGAATAGTCTTCAAGACCTTGATAATTACTTTTAAAGCTGTCAATAATCTCACATCGGCATCCTTATCCTCGCTTATCCATAGCACATCTCCAAATAGAGCAAGGAGATCCATGGCTATAAACTCCCTCAACATCCCGAGGGAACTTACTACTTGCACTAAATCGACAGCCAACAGAGCATTCAGTCTCAGTGCCCCAATATGCTGGAATGCACTACCCCCTGATATCCGGGCTATTAAGAGCCTGACACAGTTTAGGAAAGCCCTCAAAGGCCACCTTTTCAACAAATACCTTATAGAACCCAATGGCGTCACCTAGAGCCCAATAACACCCACTGATACCAGCCCCAGATAAATCTAGGGTATATCAACAACTCACCAAGTGTGATATTCATTCCTATAGTGGCTGGTTTCCCTATGTATCTTCTGTGTATATGATCCCATGTAGTATGTTTTGTAGATAGTTACCCCGGTTATCCAAGTTATTTATACCCTGTTACCTGTAAACTCATACGTGTTAAATGTACTGAGCATTTTGTTCCATGTGAACCGCGCTGATGCTGAATAGTGCGGTATATAAGAGACTGTAAATAAAATAAATAAATAAATAAAATGGGATTGTAGAATGAGTTTGAAAACTGTACTGTATATAAGGCATTGTAGGCCGTCCCTCGGGGTTCAGACTTTTTGTGGAGGGTACCGGCTCTCTGTCTGATCCTGTGCACATTAAAGATCCTGTTTGCATTCCAGCCTGCCTGTGAGTTTTCCTTCTGTGGGTGAGTGATTGAATAAGAGCTTTTCACAGCGATTGCTGCAACATTTTGGTGCATTGGCCGGGAAATATTAAAAGAAAAGCCTCTCTCATCACACCCACGGTGGGAAGACTTCTGCCTTTGCAGCATCTGGGCCTCCACCAGTCAGGGACCGGCCCCTCCAGGTGATTAACGGTACTTGGCGCCCCCGGGCCACTTTGTGCTCGGAAGGACACCTTGATTTGTCTGGACAGCTGGTCCCTGCAGCTGAATCCCCGATTGAAAACCGGCTGGATAGACTGGCATCCAAACTACCTGTCTGATCAGAGCTCTGGTGAGTACTGCTACATTCTGTACTCCGTCTGTAATTCCTAGTAAATTCTAGGAACCTGTAGCGGCCCGATCACCCGCACGAACGGTCCTAGTAGGGACCCCGGGGGGGGGGGGGGGTTTCTGAAGCCATCGTTCGTCCAGTTTTGAGCAATTAATTTTGCAAGAAATCAGAGCAATTAATTTTGCTAAATCAGAGCAATTAATTTTGCTAAATCAGAGCAATTCATTTTGCTACCTTGGGCCCCTTAAAAGGTATTTAAAAATTGCCTAGGATATTACCACTCTTAAGAATCTTTTAAAAGCGCTGCAGACAACTTCTAAAAGTAACCAAAATATAGCACTTGATAAGTTAAACATACCTGAGATAAAGAATAGATAGCTGCTTCTCTTCTTTCCTTTCTGCTTGTGGGGAGTTTTCTGAAGCGTGACTGCAAGGAGAGAGTTCTCTAATGTGCTTCCGTTATGCTACCCGATGTGAATTTCTGTCTCCCCATGTGCTCCGATGTGAATCTCTGCCTCCCCATGCTGCTCCGATGTGAATTTCTGTCTCCCCATGTGCTCCGATGTGAATCTCTGCCTCCCCATGCTGCTCCGATGTGAATTTCTGTCTCCCCATGTGCTCCGATGTGAATCTCTGCCTCCCCATGCTGCTCCGATGTGAATTTCTGTCTCCCCATGCTGCTCCGATGTGAATTTCTGTCCCCCATGCTGCTCCGATGTGAATTTCTGTCTCCCCATGTGCTCCGATGTGAATCTCTGCCTCCCCATGCTGCTCCGATGTGAATTTCTGTCTTCCCCTTGTGCTCCGATGTAAATCTGTGCTGTCTCCATGCTTCCCTTGTGCCCCGATATTAATTTGTGCTGCCTAACATGCTCCCCTTGTGCTCCAATGTAAATCTGTGCTGTCTCCATGCTTCCCTTGTGCCCCAATATTAATTTGTGCTGCCTAACATGCTCCCCTTGTGCTCCGATGTAAATCTGTGCTGTCTCCATGCTTCCCTTGTGCCCCGATATTAATTTGTGCTGCCTAACATGCTCCCCTTGTGCTCCGATGTAAATCTGTGCTGTCTCCATGCTTCCCTTGTGCCCCGATATTAATTTGTGCTGCCTAACATGCTCCCCTTGTGCTCCGATGTAAATCTGTGCTGTCTCCATGCTTCCCTTGTGCCTCAATATTAATTTGTGCTGCCTAACATGCTCCCCTTGTGCTCCGATGTAAATCTGTGCTGTCTCCATGCTTCCCTTGTGCCCCGATATTAATTTGTGCTGCCTAACATGCTCCCCTTGTGCTCCGATGTAAATCTGTGCTGTCTCCATGCTTCCCTTGTGCCCCGATCTTAATTTGTGCACTAACATGCTCCCCTTGTGCTCCGATGTAAATCTGTGCTGTCTCCATGCTTCCCTTGTGCCCCGATGTTAATTTGTGCTGCCCCGATGCCTATCCCTGTTTTTTCCCTTTAAGCCCAGAGTCAAAAAAAACCAACAAAAAAACAAAACAAAACCGAATCATTAAAGGAGAAAACCTAGATGTCCATCACTTTCCTTCTTTCATCTGTGAGTGGAGAGTGAGCCGGTGTGGAAGCACGAGGAGGCCGCCATCTTGCAAGGACCACTTTCAGGAACTGCTGAGTCGTGTCCGGAGGTGTGCAGAGCTGAAATCCGGTGTGGAACGCACGTGGAGGGGGCCATCTTGAAAAGACCACGTGTAAGCTACACTCCAATATACTTAAAGCGACTCTGGACATCTAGTGGACATTAGCTGTAATTACTACCATTCCCTGTGTTTTAAGTGATCCTGGAGCTCCATCTGATGGACATTGTAAGAATAGCTAGCTTATATATATATATCTTAACTCTTATCTAAACCAAATCTGACTATATATTTTGTAAATTGCCAAGACCTATATTGTAAGTTGTATTATTTGTCCTGAGTTAAGACTAGATAGGGTCTGTATTAAAAATTGTATTATTTTTCCTGGATTAAGTCTAGATAGGATCTGTATTGTAAATTGCATTTTTTTTCCTTTCTCTTACTGTAAATTGCATTTTTTCCCCAAATTGAGATTAGGTTAGAAGATCTGATCTACATTGTACACTGTACTTAGTTATTGAACTAGAATTAGAGCATGGGGTCGGGAAAGTCAAAAGAAAAAACGCCCCTACAGTGCATGCTTCACAATTTTAAATCTGGGTTTAGAGAGGATTATGGGGTACCTCTCTCCACCTCCAGATTATCTTTTCTATGTGAGAGGGAATGGCCAGCCTTAGTTAAATTGTGGCCTCCCCAGGGGTCCGCTGACCTGTCCACTGTGTCAAAAGAGCGCCCTGACCAGTTCCCTTATATTGATTCATGGCTGGCCATATGCCAGCTCAGACCAAGATGGTTCCAGCGCTGTCACGAGGATCAGTGTAGAATAATGGCGGCGACCAGTGGTCGCCAAACGGGATGGACATCCGCCTCTATTTACCAGGGGCGGGACTCTCCAGACATTCCTCCACGCCCTCTCCCTCTGCTTCAACCTCATGTCCCATCTGCACCACTGCAGGGTCCGCCCCTAGCTGAAGAGTCAGGAAGACCTCCTCTTGGGGTGGGTGATGCCAGATTTAGAAAAGATTCTGCGGATTCCAGCCCCTCATCTTCAGACTCCCCTCTCGCTCCTGGTGCCACCTCTAGTGCCACCATCTCCTCCCCTGAGAGCACACAGGCTGAGCTTGAATCGTCCACCCCGAGGGCCTACCACCTGCAGTCGCATGATCTCCAATTGCCACTACAACAAGTACAGGGGCTCCTGTACCTTGATGCTGCTGGGCATGTGACACTGGGACCATCCAGCCTGATTTATGTCCCTTTCTCCACCACGGACCTGTTGAACTGGAAAACCCATTATGCTTCCTATACTGAAAAGCCCCAAGAACTGACAGATCTTATGACCAGTAGTATGCAGACACACCAGCCTTCCCGGTCGGACACTAGACAACTGCTTTCTACTTTGTCCAGCGCAGAAGAACGAGGGTGAGGCCGCGGATACGGGGGGCCGAGGTTTCCCCTGGCCCCCAATCAATGTGCCTACTGCAAAGAGGAGGGACATTGGAAGAATGAATGTCCAAATCATAACACAAGACGAGGGAGGTGGCCGGGATCCAGATGGAGCAGACCATCCCGAGAACTCAGAGCTGCCCACCGCTGAGATATGTGAAGGAGTCCCTATCTGGATCAGTGTGACACATTGGAGACGGGCCAGGGTGTCTGCCTATGAAAATGGGAGGTTCAAATTTTGAGAGAGACAGAACTTGAACTTCAGAGAAAGGTGAAGCACACTGCGAGGTCCTGGGGAACTGCTGAGAGGCAGGAAAAAGAACTGTTGGACTGACTGGGGGGTTTTGGGAGTGTCTGTGAACGATTGTATTGTTATCCTTTTAATATTGTTTTCTCAGACAGTAACTGAAATCTACAAGCCATTTCGGCTTCAGCAACTGCAATACCCACACCAGCTCAAGTTTTTACTGTACTATTCTCAAAGCACTGCTGCTTTTGACATACTTTCATGTTATGTGTTTTCAATATTATTGACCAGCTGCAAGAAAATGATGTTACAATGTATGTTGTCTCTAGGGAACAGTACCAGAAGCTGCTTTTCTGATGACCCCTATCTGTCTAAATATCTGTCTCAAATGGTTGCTTGTCCATTGCCCTTAGTGGGATTGCCTTTGCCCCATAAACAAGAAAAGAAAAAGAAAAATTGGAAATGAAGGGAAATTGGCTGATAGGTATGTCTAGTATGGCTGCATCCTTGCCTGAGGCTGTAATACATTATGATGGCACGGAAAAAGCATGTGGGCTAAGAAAATGAGTACCCAGAGCCCAGCACAACAAGAGTAAAGCCAGGGGGAACCATACTCTGAACAGAAGTGCACAGAGAATGGACCCAGCTAAGAAACAGGTCAGGCCTGAAAGTGTACAGAAAATGGACCCAGCACAAGAAAAGACATGCCAGGCCTGAACAGGTTAAACAGGCCTGAGCAAGCTGGGTAAGCCTGGACAAGTTAAACGGGCCAAACAAAGCTGGTGATACGAAGTACTCATATGCCCTGAAGACTACAGTGCCAGTGATTAATGAAGCAAAGGGAATGGCAGGGTGCAGCCAGAATGACTCAACACTAGCAGGTGGATCCCAGGGAAAGAGCCTTTGCCCCAAAGGAAAGAAGCCTCTGCAGACTTTTTGCACGCGGCCCTCCTTTGTCCCAAAGGAAAAGAGGCCTCTGCAGGCCCTGCAACCTTTTACAGTCAGAACAGCAACTTTTGCACACGGAACAAAAACTTTTGTGCAGGAGTTGCTACAGAGAGGGTATAAGGTATGTGTTGTTTTAAACTCACTGATGCAAATGTTTCTATTAAACACTCTATCCAAGACCTAAGTGATCTAGTTACCTGCCCATGGGTCCTGGGTGGTTTGTGAATTGGTTCACTTGGCTAGGGGGACTAAAAATCCCAGTGGTAGGGGTTCCTTTTATTTACTGCCATGTGCCATTCTGCCATGTTTTATCCCCACTCTTTACCGTTTCATGACCACCACCCTTGATACCCTGGTAGAACGCAGGGTGGTTACCACTGTCATGGCTCTGTCCCAAATACACCCCTCTGTGGCATGCCTCTAGTAATACAGCCCTCAACCGCCTCTAGCAGTTGAGGTCTTACTTAAAAAGGGGGGAATGAGGCAGCCATGAGGTAGCTGTAGGTAGCCCTTCCCCCAAGCCATGCGGCAAGCCATGAGGCTCTGATCAGCCTGACCCTTCCCCCGCAAGCCATGAGGTAATCAGCCTGCTAAGAGAAAGGCATTGAGATTTCAGTAGGCACCCTTCCCCCCACTCCAGGTCTGAGCACAGTATCCCCTAGCCCTGAAACCAACAGACCAGAGCATACCGGTTTGGACAGGTCACCCAGGTACCTCCCCAGGGGCTGCTGATTGGTGGGCAGGAAATACCTGTGGCAAATGGGATTGTAGAATGAGTTTGAAAACTGTACTGTATATAAGGCATTGTAGGCCGTCCCTCGGGGTTCAGACTTTTTGTGGAGGGTACCGGCTCTCTGTCTGATCCTGTGCACATTAAAGATCCTGTTTGCATTCCAGCCTGCCTGTGAGTTTTCCTTCTGTGGGTGAGTGATTGAATAAGAGCTTTTCACAGCGATTGCTGCAACATATGTACATGTGGAACCACTTTCCCTGCAGATAAAAGAATGCGCTGATGGCTCTTTGAATTTATCTGGCTGTCAGGATCTATTTATTTATTTATTTAACAGATTTTATATACCGTCTTTCTACAAATCAAGACGGTTTACATAAAACATTTAAAGTAGAGCATTTCCACTGTTTACATAGAAGAAAGTAACAAATATATAAGATAACAATGAGAACTAATCACGAGAATAAGCAACTATTTACAAAGGTATTTACCGAGATATCGGTTGTCAGTATGAAAGGTTTAGAAGGGGTAGGAGCTGGGGGGAAGCAGATGAAGGTTAAGTACTAAGGTGGAAGGGAAAAATGTTCCTGAAAAAGGAGGGTTTTTAAGTTCTTTTGGAACTCTAGGTGAGTTCTAGTGTTCTGCAGCTCATGGGGAAGGGAGTTCCATAGGGTAGGAGCATAGAGGGAAAAGGCCCTGTTACTGGTAAATTGTTTGCAATATCTTATGGTTGTTGGAATAGAGAGGAGGTTTTTGGTAACAGAACGGCGGGTTCTAGAGTTAGAAGAGAAGGGAAGGAGAGGGGAAAGGCATGGAGCTGATTCGTTGGAGATGATTTTATGTATAAGGGTAAGCACTTTGAACTTAATCCTGCAGTAGATGGGGAGCCAGTGGAGATCATATAGGACTGGTGTGATGTGTGATCGCCTGGGAATGTTAGTTATGAGTCGCGCAATCATGTTCTGGGCAAGTTGGAGCGGTTGTATAGCGTTCTTGGGAAGGCCATGATAGATTAGGTTGCAGTAATCAAGAGAGGGGGTTGTGAGGGCCTGACAGACAGAACGAAAAGAAGTGGGGCTTATGAGGGGTTTGAGATTCCGGAGGGTATGTAGCTTTGCATATATTGTATTAGTGGTTCTCTTTATTTGATTAGTGAAGGAGAGGTTCTGATCAAGGATAATGCCAAGATACTTCACCTGGTTTTTTATAGTAAGGGTGAGATCTCCAATAGTGATGGTTGGAGGAGGGGTGTATGAGGTAGTGGAGAACACCTGTAGAACTTCAGTCTTAGCTTGATTAATTAGGAGGTTATGTTGAGATAGCCATGATTTTAGTATAATTAAGCAATCACTTAGTTTAGTAAAGTCGGGGTTGGAGAGATTAAATGGGGTGAAGCACATCATGTCGCCCGCATATAATTGGTACTGAATGCCAAAGCTCTGAAAGATGTTGCAAACAGGTTGAAGGAAAATATTGAAAAGGAGAGCAGAGAGGCTAGATCCTTGGGGGACACCTTGTTTTAGTGTAAATGGGAGGGAGGTATCATTGCCAGTACGAACCTGTTGGGTTCTGTCATCTAAGTAGGATCGGAACCAGTTTAGGGTTGTGCCTCTGAGCCCTATTTCGTGGAGTCTGCATAAGAGTTGATGGTGAGGAAGGGAGTCAAAAGCGGCAGATAGGTCAAGGAATATGAGTAGGCATCCTTGGGTAGGATTCTGGATGTGCAAGTACAGGGAGTCTAGTAGGGAGGTAAGGAGGGTTTCAACACCATGGTTCTTTTTAAAACCATGTTGGAATAGGTCAAGGGGAGAGTGCTCATCAATATAGTTTTGAAGTTGGGTTTGAACTAGTTTCTCGGCTATTTTGGCAACAAAAGGGATGCTAGAAATAGGTCTGTAGGAGGTAGGGGAAGTGGGGTCAAGTTTTGTTCCTTTTAGTATTGGCCGGATAGTGGCACGCTTAAGAGGAGGTGGAACAAAACCAGTCTGGAGGGAGGTTTGTATAATAAATAGGATGTAGGGGCTGAGGGAACCTCTAGTAGACTTGATCCAAGGGACAGGACAGGGGTCAAGGGCAGAAGTGGAGGTGTTCAGGTCTTTTATAACATTGGAGACATTTTCTAGTGTGATGGGATCAAATTAGTTCCAAGAGGTTAGGAGGGTAGGTTCAGGTGGTTGGGTGCTGTAGTCAGGAGTAAAATAGGAGTTATTGATTGAGGAGGGTGGGAGGAATTTAGAGGTAAGGTGGTTGGCAATAGTTTGTGCAGATATTTTCGGGGGTTGGTCCTGCGGTGAAGGTTCATTTATTAAGGATTTCGCTATGGAGAAAAGTTCCCTAGGTTTGTTGAGAGACCGTTGGATTATGTTTTCATTATACAGTCAAACCTCGGTTTTCATGATTAATCCGTTCGAAAAAGTCTGACTAAAACCGAAACGTATGAAAACTGAAGCAATATTTCCTATAAGAAATAATGTAAATCCAATTAATCCGTTCCAGACACCCAAAAATATTCACAAAAAATACATTTATAGAGAATAACTATATTTTTACATACAGAAAACAATGAGAAATAAATATAAATGACTAATGAAATGGATAAATGAACATTTAACATCACTGAAAGCAAGCTAAGTACAGAACTGTACAGTACAGTATGTTAACATCTGGCCTTAGCCACCCCTGACAAGCTGCTGTGCCCAGCTCTCTTCGGAATCACATTGGATTCAGTCCATTAAAATACCTTTACTTTATCTGCTCAATGCTTCAGAATGGCAGAAAATCTTAATGATATAGCTTCAGACGTACCCTGCAAGAGAAAGAACTGCCTCCCACATTCATGCAACATCTCCTGCTTACGTTGACAGCTTTTCTTCCCTGCTACCTCCGAGCCTGAGGGGGTGCTCCAGAGAACGGGCAGGCGGTGGACAAGATCGGGGCCTTCCTCTCTGCGCAATCCTTGCCTCTCTGACTCTGACCAGGCTCGAGGATGTGTTTCATTTACGTGCTCAGCTGGCTTTCGCTTCTCATCACGCTGGCGATCGGTGAGTCCGGGGGGCAGTGCTGCCGGGACCGGGTGGGCGTTCTGGCAGTGTATACAGACCGGTGTGCAGCGCAAGGGTGTATGTATTTACAGTACTGTACTTTACGAAAACCGAGGCGATGTACGAGAACCGGGACAAAATCTCAGTCAAAAGACGTTGAAAACCGAAGCAATGCATGAAAACCGGGACAAAATCTCAGTCAAAAAAGACGTTGAAAACCGAAGCGTATGAAAACCGGGGCAAATGAAAACCGAGGTTTGACTGTATTCTCTTTTATGGTTGAGGGTTTCAGAGCAGTAGGTTTGGAGTTTATTTATGTAGGCAGTATGTGCATTGGGATTATGTGAGCGTCTCCAGATACGTTCCAAACGCCTAAGTTCTCTTTTGAGATTTCTTAGTTTTGTAGAGAACTAGGGTGCTCTATTGCGGTGCTTTTGAGGGAATTCTTTAGGTGGGAGGAGAGAGGCTGCAGATAGGATTTCATTCCATTTGGAGATGTGAGACTCTTGATTAAATCCCATATCCTTTAGTAGGTCGAGAGATGGGATCGTTTGCTCTAGAAAGATGGCCGCATTGAATTGTCTAAATTTTCGAGTGTGTTGAGGGTGGGTAGGAGGTTGAGTTTTGTGAGTAGAGTAGGGGAAGGAAAAGAGGATGAGAGCATGATCAGACCAAGGAATAGGTTGAATAGTGTGAAGGATTTGTTCTGCGAATGGAGCTTGTTGTGGAATAAATATTAGATCAAGGATGTTTCCTTTGGAATGTGTGGGATGATTTAGGATTTGAGTGGAGGGCATCCATAGCTTGGAGGAAGGTAGACGATTGATTAGGGGTTATAGAGTGTAAATTTAAATCACCTAAGTTTACAAGGGGGCGTAAGGCGGGTTGGGGGGAGCAGGCTGTGTCTAGAATTGTAGAGAGGTCAGATGAGACTGTCTGGGGTGCACGGTATAAGAGGTGTAAAGATAGGGTAGAGTTAGAGACTGTTATGGAGTCCATGCCTGATGTTGAGGTAGACTCAACTATAGAAAGTTGTAGGTTAGATCTGGCAATAATAGCTACACCTCCACCTCTGCCTTGTGTTCTGTTGCATGTATATATTGAGTATGCATTAGGACATAGTTGGTTTATTAGAACCATGTCAGTGTCTTGAAACCAGGTTTCGGTGAGACAAAATATATCGAGGTCATAGTCAGTTATGAGGTCAGTGAGTAAGGGGATTTTATTTCTGGCTTAGCGAACATTGAGTAGGGCACATTTGAGGGGGGATGGGGGATGTTAGAGGGAGAGTTGGGCTTAAGGTTGGGAATTATGTTAATGGGTATGAGTTTGCAGGTACGGTAATGGGGGTTATGAAAAGAGTGAGATAGAAGTGGTGGGATGTATAGGTGTCTGGGAGAGTGGATTATAGGAATGGGGACATTATGGGTCAGAGTTAGTGCATATTTGACTGCTGCTGCTCCTTGCTGCTGCCCTAAGTGACCACCTAATCATGTCCAATGGTTGGGCTGGCCCTGAGCTCACCATGAGGAAACTGGCACCAAGGTGAAAGTGATAGATGCACAGAAGCTCAGCATACCCTGTCTGCCATCTTGGCCCCTCCCCTAAACCTAAACTATCCTATAGTCAACTGAAATATCTTCGATAGTAAAACCTAATAAAAAGTGCCATTCAATGAAAACACTTTCAATTGTTTCCAAAATTGCAACAAATCACACTTGGAATGAAATACCTGATCACCTCCCAATGAGCACCCCTCTCCCACCACCTACAACTTAAAACATTCTCCCTTCTCCCCCCCTTAAGTTAATGCTTTGTTCATGTTACGTTGATAGTCCTGTTCTATCCACATTGTTCAATTGTTATTTTCAGTTCTTTGCAAAGCCCTGTTGAGCTATGTTGTTCCATGTAAACCACTGTGGCTCTCAGATACAGAGGTATAGAATAATAGCTAAATAAATAAAGCATCAGACAATGAATTCCATAGTGAGGGACCTGCTATGGGGAAAAACATTGAACGGGTATTATTTATTTTATTTTATTAATTTATTTATTTAACAGGTTTTGAACACCGCCTTATCTTAATCCAAAGCGGTTCACATGGAACAAACATAGCAATTGTGGTGGGCTATGGCCTATATAATAGCCGGTACATGTATGAGAGGCCTGTAAGCTAGGTCTGAGTCCCCACCCCCACTTAGAAATAGTAGTGCTGAGAAAGATCAGAGTCAGTGAAGGTCTGAGGATCTGCCTTAAACCGCTTTTGATAAGTTTGTGTTAATCCTTATTCAATTCTTTTATGCTGATGATAGATATGTTCCAGTGTTTTGCATTCTCACATTCTCTGAGCCTAGAGATGACCTTGTAGTAGGGATGTGTTTATGTCTAAAAACTGAGCCTTTGCTAGAATAGCCTGAGAAGGGGGAACAGGGTGTTAGGCCCAGAGAGGGTCCCCGATTGGATAGATGCAGGGGGTGTTGGGACCAATAGAAAAAGTTTGCCTGTATCAAACTGTGAATCTTGTATATAAGGAAGTTGTTCCTGTTCTCCATTGCTCAGTCCTTTTTTGAAGCTTTGACTAACTGAGCCTGTGCACAATAAATTGGCTTGGATCTTTGAACTGACTCCTGGTATTATTTATTGCATGCTTATCAGCTGCTAAACAATAGGCTTTTACATAGAACATGGAGTGGGAGCTTGGAGGAGTATATGGGGTAGTACATACGATTAACAATAGAAACATAGAAATATGATGACAGAAAAAGACCACATGGCCTATCTAGTCTGTCCTTCCATAACAACAACTACAACAGTCCCCTTTTTACCTTTAGAGATCCTCAGTGTTTGTCCCATGCTTTTTTGAATTCAGCTACTGCCCTCATCTCTACCACCTCCACTGGGAGACTATTCCACTGATCCACTACTCTTTCTGTAAAGAAATATTTCCGCATATCACTCCTGAATCTATCTCCCTTCACCCTCATCCCATGTCCCCTCATAGCAGAACTTGCTTTCAATTGAAAGAGGCTCTCTCCCTGAACATTTATGCCACGGAGGTATTTAAACATCTCAATCATATCACCTCTATCCCGCCTTTCCTCTAAGGTGTACATATTAAGAACCTTCAGTCTGTCCTCATATGCTTTATAATGAAGACCACTAATCATTTTAGTAGCCACCCTCTGCACCGACTCCATCCTGTTCACATCCTTTTGAAGGTGCAGTCTCCAGAATTGCACACTATACTCCAAATGAGGTCGCACCAAAGGCTTATACAGAGGCATTATCACCTCCTTTTTTCTGCTAGCCATTCCTCTTCGTATGCACCCAAGCATCCTTCTAGCTTTTGCCGTCGCCTTTTCTACCTGTTTAGCTACTTTAAGATCATCAGACACAACCACGTCTAGGTCCCACTCTTCTTTAGTGGACAAAAGTACTTCACCCCCTATACTATATTGATCCCTTGGCCTGCTGCAGCCCAAATGCATGACCTTACATTTTTTAACATTAAATCCCAGCTGCCAAATTCTAGACCATTCTTCAAGCTTAGCTAGAACCCTCCTGATGTTATCTACACCTTCCTGGATGTCTACTCTATTGCATATTTTGGTATCATCCGCAAAGAGGCAAACCTTACCTGAAAGCCCTTCTGCTATATCATTAACAAAGATGTTAAAAAGAATCGGACCAAGGACAGATCCCTGGGGCACACCATTGATAACATCCTTCTCCTCAGAATGAGCTCCATTTACTTGTACTCTTTGTCGCCTCCCACCCAACCAATTTCTAACCCAAGCAGTAACTTTAGGGTCCATCCCTAGGGTGCTCAGTTTGTTTATAAGTCTCCTGTGAGGAACGGTGTCAAAGGCTTTACTGAAATCTAAATACACCACATCTAGGGCTCTCCCTCGGTCCAACTCTCTGGTCACCCAGTCAAAGAAATCAATTAGATTTGTCCGACAAGACCTGCCTCTGGTGATTCCATGCTGCCTCGGATCCTGTAATCCGCTGGATTCCAGAAACCTCACTATTTTCTCTTTCAGCAGTGTTTCCAATAATTTACTCCCCACCGAAGTTAAACTAACCGGCCTGTAGTTTTCAACCACATCCTTATTTCCGCTTTTGTGTAAAGGCACCACATGAGCCTCTCTCCAGTCCTTTGGCACCACTCCCAACTCCAACGAGGCATTGAAAAGGTCAGTCAGTGGAGCTGCTAGGACGTCCCCAAGTTCCCTCAGTATTCTAGGGTGTATCCCATCCGGTCCCATCGCTTTGTCTACTTTAAGTTGAGATAGTTTCTCACGAACATAGTCTTTTGAAAATTGTTCAAGATGTCCTTTGCTTCTGTTCCTATTTGTGGGTGTTTTCTGAGGTCCTGCTCCTGGTTCTTCATCTGTGAACACAGAACAAAAATATTTGTTAAGCAATTCCGCTTTATCCTTATCAGCTTCTACATATTCCTCCCCTGCACCCTTGAGTCTGAGAATACCACTTTTGCCCTTCCTCTTCTCACTAATATATCTGAAAAATGTCTTATCCCCCCATTTTATTGCATTGGCTATTTCCTCCTCCTTTTGAATCTTTGCCTTCTTGACTACTTTGCTAGCTTCTCTAAGTTTTTCCAAATACAGATGCCTGTCTTCCTCTCTATGATCTCTTGTATTTCATGAAGGCCTCCCTCTTTTTCTTCACTTTTTCAGCTACTTCTTTCGAAAACCATAGCGGTCTCCTTTTCCTTTTACCTTTATTTACCATTTTAACAAAAAGGTTGGTTGCCCTTAAAATATCCCCTTTCAGTTTTTCCCACTGTTTTTCTACATCCCTCAGCTGTTCCCATCCCACTAACGACTCCCTGAGGTATTGGCCCATCTTCGCAAAGTTAGTCTTCCCAAAGTCTAAGATCCTCACCTTTGAATGGATTCTAACAACCCTAGTCCTAATACTGAACCACACCATCTGGTGATCACTGGATGCAAAATGATCTCCCACTACAACATCAGAAACACTTTCACCATTGGTAAGCACCAAGTCCAGCATGGCCCCTTCACGTGTGGGATCTGTTACCAATTGCCTGGCTAACTATGGCTAACTATGTACAGAAACATTGTTGCATAATGTGTTTATCTAGCTACATTTTTAGTTGTCCATTATACATCTGGCATATCTGACTGTGGTATTTGTTATACTAGGTGGGGCCATAATATTCGAGGAATAGATGTCTTGATAGCTTTTCTGAAGTCAAGTAGATCATTGATTTCACGTATTTGGGGAGGTAGATGATTCCAAAGTTGGGGGGCATACAGAGAGAAGGCTCTGGTGCAGGTGAACTGCTTTGAAGATCTGTAGTTTCGATGGCGTTGATGTCTGTACTTCTTCTTGTTCTTGTTGGATTTGATTTCTGGATCAATGGTTGAAGAGTCGGCGGGGATAGATTATTTAGTAATTTGAAGATTATTAATATGCATTTGTATTTTGCATGTACAGCAATAGGCAGCCAGTGTAGTTGGTGAAGTGTTGGTGTTATATGATTGTATTTGGCAGTTCCTGTAATGATTCTCACTGCTGTGTTTTGCGTGAGTTGTAGAGGGAGTGTTGTTTTCCTTGGAAGTCCGTGATATATCACATTACAGTAACCTATTATAGGGGTTACTACGGCCTGACATACTGTTCTGAAGTCATTGTCTGTTAGCAGCGGTTTAAGTTTGTGGAGAATCCTCAGCTTGTGGTAGGCTGATTTAGCTGTTTTCTTTATGTGCGGCTGGAAGCCGAGGTGGTGGTTATTACTATTTATTGCATTTAGATACCACGTATCATGAGTACATCTGTGCAGTTTATAAACACTATCCATAAAATTACAACAGAATACCCTCAATGCAATATGTATGACACTGCACAGTAAAATTGGTCATTTAAAGCAACACACGAGATATGGTTTCGCGTTCCAAGATGGTGGATGTGGCTTGTTGAGCGAATTTTCGGCTCCGCTTTATGGGGGAAACGTAAGGGGAAACCAAAGCAAAGGCTCCCTCAAAGCCGGAACTTCCCCCGGTTTCTGCCTCGATTCTTCCTTTTCTTCAGCAGCCCTCTGGCTCCGGAGAGCAGCTGCAGCAGGGTAGGACCATCACTGGGAGTACCAGTCCTCCCTCTGGCTCAGAGACCTCATTGAACCTGGAGCTATGGGCCCCCCATCAGCCATTGGCTTCCCCTGTACTCTCTGGCCAGTAAGGAACATAGAGTACTGATGTTTGGTGCCCTGGGCTCAAGGAAGGGCCAATAGAGGCGGGTTGGAAGAGCATGCAGCTGTCAAGGCATTTGAGGGGCTCAAGGAGCTACGCAAACACTTCTGCATCGTATGATCAAGACTTCTCCTACTGCATTTTTGTCTGAGCAGTGGGGAGTCGAGTTGACCCCAGCTCAATTGGGAGCTCCTTTGCCTTCATCTGGACTTTCATTGAAGAGGCCTGAGGTATTTTCTTTTGAAAGAATTTGACAGGCTATTGCTGATTTGGGCCAGGCTCTGGTTTTGAATTTGGAAATCTTTTCTGGTAAAGTTTTTTCCTTGGAGAATCGATTTGGGAAGATGGAGGAAGTGCAGGATTTAATATTGCAAGTTCCTATTTTTGAAAAGCAGGTTTGTAAGATCTCTTGGATGGAGGAGCTCTTGGTGAAAGATAATGACCTTTTACATAATAAAGTTGAGTCTCTGGAAAATGATGTTAGGCAATCTAATTTAAGGATAATTAACTTTCCAAAGGTACCTTTGTCTCCACCTCAAGATATGTTTAGGAGGTATTTACTCCATGCAACAAACCTTTAACCTACACAGTTAGCACTCTCCAATGATGATCCTTTGACCTCCCCTCAAGTATTCCATATATATATGTTCATATATAACTTGTATATAGTTTTTCACACTGTTCGGTATTGTGGTAAGGAAACCACGGCTGATTACAGAAATGCACAGGAAAAAGACTCCTGTAGCTTTAAATCAGGTTGTATTATAGGTTTCCCTAGCAACCAGGAGTCTAGGACTCAGAAGCTGGTCATACCTAAGCCCCGCCCACAGCAGCACGTCAGAGTGAAGCTAGACTCTGGTCACATGTGTTGGGAGCAGGGTGTGCCTCAAAGAGAAGGAAAGTTTAAAAACCAGATTCACAGAACAGAAGTCAGATCGGGTAGATCAGGCTGGAGCTCGGGAAGCTGGAGCTCGGGAGGCTCGAGTTCGGGTAGCTCAGGAAATACAGAGGAGAACTCAATCTGGAGTTCAGGAGAGGGGCCAACACAGAGTCCAGGAGGCAGAGCAAGTAAGAGAGTGTTTGCAGAGCCTGAGAGACAGAGTGTGAGAGATACTATTTGCTGTGAAGAGAAGATTGATGAAAGCTTGCCAGATACAGCTGGGATTGAGAGGGTGCCGTCAGCAAAGGGAAAGTCTGCACTGGAAGAAAAGCATGACTGGTTTGCGGGACGGAAGGAATCCCTAAATACCACAGAACAAAGGCAAGTCTGTCCTTATCAATCCTCACAGAGGAAAAGCCCCAGAGAATTACCCATAGGAGAGAAAGCTAACTGTAAGCATAGCCAGAGTCCCAGAGAAAAGGGAGACAGCTGGTCTAATCAGCACGTAGCTCAGCTAACGGATGAGTTACTGCAGAAGCAAACTTTATTAAGAAGGCTCAAAGATTTAATAAGGAAGGAAGATAGTCAGCTCTCTATGCACCTACCTTATGAGATAAGGGAGGGTGATAGAGAAGAACAAATGGATACAACGCATGTAGACAATAGTATAATGGATTGTCAGTGTACTATGTGTTTTACCTCTGACGGTGAAGAATCCTAGAAAGCCTTATAGCTGTGCCATGCTCAGAAAGCACGTATTTTGTGAAGACGTCACAAACTGCAAGAAGCAGTGATTGCTCTGACGTAGTGAGAAGCTGATTCATATGTCTAAAGAACATTTAAAAGTTTTTGTTTTGGCAACAAGAAGTTGTTCCTGTTTCAGAGGAAAGCATTGTTTGTTTAAAAGCTCTGAAAAAGCCAGTTTGATTTACTCAAGCAAAGTGATGCCATCTGTGTTGGAAGTTATATTGAAAGCCTAATTTTGTTCCTGTTGATTTGAAGCAGTAGCGTGGATTAAAAGTTCCTTTTTCCCTACTTTGTGCCTCACGCCTCCTGTGTATGAAGAAACCCCTGATTACACTAAAAATATAAATTTTCTCTGTCTCGTGCCTAAACCCTCGGATCACAACTCCTTTACCTTAGGATAAACTACGATTCCCATCAGCCCTTCTGGCAGCCATTACCGAGAATCTTATCCTAAGGTTAAAAGGCGACCTCACCTGCCGCCAGTTATCTACCTGGCCAGGCGGGGGCGACAGAGTGGCGTAGTTGTTCGGATGCGGAGCAGGCCACGCCACAGCCTGGCGTAGTAATAGTTCGGATGCGGAGCAGGCCACGCCACAGAGTGGCGTAGTAGTTCGGATGCGGAGCAGGCCACGCCACAGGCTGGCGTAATAGTTCGGATGTGGAGCAGGCCACGCCACAGGCTGGCGTAATAGTTCGGATGCGGAGCAGGCCACACCACAAAGTGTTATAAAGTTGGATGCGGAGTGGGCCACGCCACGAAGGAGCGCAGTTCATTGGATTACAGCGGAAGTACGACTACACACCAGGAGACGCATAGAGTGGTTCCAGAGTCGACAGAGGGACACCGGAGGGTTGCAAGCACCTGAGACTGAGGAGTCCAGAGTCCTGCAGAGCCGGAGGGTCCAGAGACCTGTCGAGGTCCTACGCTGTTGCTGAGCGAGATGCACCACTAGTACCAGGTAACCCGTATATAACTAGAGAGAGTTAAAGGATACTGGTACTGGGTGGGGGCAAATAGCAGCAGGTAGAGAGGAACGCATATCTGTGTGGTGGAATCGCACTTGGGTGTGTTTTTTTTTTTTTGCAGAAAACAGAGCCAAGATGGAGAGCCAAGATGTCCTTGCTTGGGCGGCAGCAGAGCTCAAGAAACAAAGGGACGCATCTTTGGAGCTTCTAGCGCATGCAGCGAGTCAGATGCAAGCACAGCAGAAACCAATGATGGAGCTTCTGGAGGCCTGGGTGAAGGAACAGCAGAAACCACCAGCGCCTGATCCAGCTCAAACAGGTTTTTCTGTGGGAATAGCCCATAACTTTGGACTCGGGTCCAGAGAGACCTTTGGTGTGGGACAATTAAGGGATGGTGAGAATGTGGACACATATTTTGATGCATTTGAAAAAGTGGCACGAATAGCCAAGTGGCCACCTGAACAGTGGGCGGTGAGGTTAGCTCTCTCGCTTTCTGGTGAGGCATTGGCAGCTTACCAAACCGTTCCACCTGAGTTGGCCAATGACTATTGTGAAGTAAAAAAGGCTATTAAGGATAGGTTTGGTCTAACACCTATAGTATATAAACGCCAGCTTAGGAATGCAAAATTACGCGTAGATGAAACACCACGAGCACTATACCATAGGTTAAAAATGTTAGTGTTAAAGTGGCTAGAACCAGAACATAAATCGGTGGAAACACTGATAGATGAGCTTGTTCTGGAACAGTATTTTGAGGCCGTACCCAAAGGGTTACGAGAATTTTTGTTGCTACAGGGTTGTAAAAACACCAGAGAAGCCATAGAGATGTCAGAACGTTTCTTGGAAGCTGAGGTGATAACTAGTGATAGGGCTTCAGCCTATACCAAAATGTCTATGGATAGGGTGGATGTAAATGGCAAGAATGGACAGAATGTTGGTGTTCCCACCAATAGAAGGGTGCATGAGAAGCGTGCGTGCTATCGGTGTGGAAGTGGGCAACATTTGATGCGTGAGTGCAGAATGAAAACGGCCCTAGTTTTGAGTGACCCCAGTAAGAAAAGGGAAGGATTTCTACTGGACGTAATAGTCCAAGGCATTCCCGTTAAAGCACTATTGGATTCCGGTTCGGACCAATCGATGCTCTCCAAAAGGTTATGGAGGAGGATAAATGCCACAAGTTTAGATACACCTCAGACACCCACGGGCAGCGTGAACATTAGGTGCGTTCATGGTACCACAAGCACATACCCTGTTTACCCAGTCCGAATAAAAGGTTTAGGCGTAGAAAAGAAAGTACCAGTCGCCATTGTTCCCAGACTACCCCAGGAGGTAGTACTTGGAAGAGACTGGCCCCATTTTCAGCAAGGGTTAGGGGTCAAGGAAGGCTTAGTATCTAAACAAGCCCAGTCCCAAGCTCAGCAGGCCCTAGAGGAAGTATCTAAAAAGGGGGAGACAAAGGTTCTACCCTCTCGTGAGGATTTGCTAAACATTCCTCAGAGGAAAGTGAGGAAATCAAAGGGAGAGAAGCGACATGAGAGACAAATACGCTCTCAAAACAGAGAGAGAATTCAGGCCTCGTTGGGAACTTCCCCCTACGAGCTTATGTTTGGTAGGAGCCCTAGGGGCATACTAGACATTCTGAGGGATCAGTGGGTAGAGCCGGGAGTCCAGGAAACAGAAATACCCCAATTTCTGCGGGATTTGCGAGGACGCTTAACGCGGGCCTCCCAGTTGGCAGAAAACAATTTGAGAGAAAGCCAACAAAAACAGAAAGTGTATTATGACCATAATAAAAGACCCCGCCAGCTAGAGGTGGATGAGAAAGTCCTAGTAATGGTAACTGGCACCGCCCCTAAGTTTGAGAGCCAGTGGAAGGGACCCTTCCGGGTGGTTAAGCAAGTGGGACCGGCGACCTATCTAGTACAAACCAGACGAGGACGCCAACAGTTATTTCATATAAACTTGCTCAAACCCTGGCAGGAGCGAACAGCGCAAGGGCAGGTGGTCACCATTACCCAGGCTAGGCGAGGAAGACAAAGCAACGAGGAGGAAAGATATAAGAGATTTACGTGCTGTGATTCTGGGAGAACCCCAGCACGAAATGTCTTAAGAAGGGGAATATGTGGTAAGGAAACCACGGCTGATTACAGAAATGCACAGGAAAAAGACTCCTGTAGCTTTAAATCAGGTTGTATTATAGGTTTCCCTAGCAACCAGGAGTCTAGGACTCAGAAGCTGGTCATACCTAAGCCCCGCCCACAGCAGCACGTCAGAGTGAAGCTAGACTCTGGTCACATGTGTTGGGAGCAGGGTGTGCCTCAAAGAGAAGGAAAGTTTAAAAACCAGATTCACAGAACAGAAGTCAGATCGGGTAGATCAGGCTGGAGCTCGGGAAGCTGGAGCTCGGGAGGCTCGAGTTCGGGTAGCTCAGGAAATACAGAGGAGAACTCAATCTGGAGTTCAGGAGAGGGGCCAACACAGAGTCCAGGAGGCAGAGCAAGTAAGAGAGTGTTTGCAGAGCCTGAGAGACAGAGTGTGAGAGATACTATTGCTGTGAAGAGAAGATTGATGAAAGCTTGCCAGATACAGCTGGGATTGAGAGGGTGCCGTCAGCAAAGGGAAAGTCTGCACTGGAAGAAAAGCATGACTGGTTTGCGGGACGGAAGGAATCCCTAAATACCACAGAACAAAGGCAAGTCTGTCCTTATCAATCCTCACAGAGGAAAAGCCCCAGAGAATTACCCATAGGAGAGAAAGCTAACTGTAAGCATAGCCAGAGTCCCAGAGAAAAGGGAGACAGCTGGTCTAATCAGCACGTAGCTCAGCTAACGGATGAGTTACTGCAGAAGCAAACTTTATTAAGAAGGCTCAAAGATTTAATAAGGAAGGAAGATAGTCAGCTCTCTATGCACCTACCTTATGAGATAAGGGAGGGTGATAGAGAAGAACAAATGGATACAACGCATGTAGACAATAGTATAATGGATTGTCAGTGTACTATGTGTTTTACCTCTGACGGTGAAGAATCCTAGAAAGCCTTATAGCTGTGCCATGCTCAGAAAGCACGTATTTTGTGAAGACGTCACAAACTGCAAGAAGCAGCTGATTGTGCTGACGTAGTGAGAAGCTGATTCATATGTCTAAAGAACATTTAAAAGTTTTTGTTTTGGCAACAAGAAGTTGTTCCTGTTTCAGAGGAAAGCATTGTTTGTTTAAAAGCTCTGAAAAAGCCAGTTTGATTTACTCAAGCAAAGTGATGCCATCTGTGTTGGAAGTTATATTGAAAGCCTAATTTTGTTCCTGTTGATTTGAAGCAGTAGCGTGGATTAAAAGTTCCTTTTTCCCTACTTTGTGCCTCACGCCTCCTGTGTATGAAGAAACCCCTGATTACACTAAAAATATAAATTTTCTCTGTCTCGTGCCTAAACCCTCGGATCACAACTCCTTTACCTTAGGATAAACTACGATTCCCATCAGCCCTTCTGGCAGCCATTACCGAGAATCTTATCCTAAGGTTAAAAGGCGACCTCACCTGCCGCCAGTTATCTACCTGGCCAGGCGGGGGCGACAGTATTATACCACATTATTTGTTCTATATTTCATATGATGTTCCTTGTAAATAAGTTCTATTATATTTCATTGTTCCATGTAAAACAAACTTGATTTGTAAATTATTGTTACCTGTAAACCGCAACTGAACTTTGGAAGATGCGGTATATAAATGTGAATTAAATAAAATAAAATAAATAAAAGTATTTGATTGAGATATTAAAGGTTTCTTGTAAGGCTATTCTACCAATCTCTAAATATACTATTTTCCTATGGGTAAAGTTCGATAGGAGCAGTCTTCAGATCATGCTACAGCAATTGATGTTTTGGACATTTCAGCAGTTTTGGAAACGTCAGATTCTGAAATGGCTACTTCTGCAACTTTGATGGTAACTTTTTCATTACTTTTGGATCAGGACTGGCTCATCCATATTTTTTTCCAACATAGAGATGATTTGTTTTTGAACTCTAAAAATGGTGCCCTGTTTTTCCTGAAATGTCAGTGTAAATGTATTGTAAAATATAAGTCTGCTAAATATATATTTACTGATCCTACTCAGTTACTCTTTCGTGTCAGCTCACCGGGCTCTGGCTAGCTCTGTTTAATCATGTCAGCTATGCCGTACCCGTATTTGTTATTTTTGCTATCCACAGTACCAAATTTGTTTTATTGAATGTTTTTTCCTTGATGTTTAGAATTGGATCACCACTAAATCTGTGGGCTAGTGTCCCAGGTGGAATTTCATTTAGTAGGTTTATTTTTTGTTGTTGTTTTTTTGTTTTATGGTATTTTATTTCCTTTCTCAGGACTTTTCTGTACAAGTATGATTATTTGATTGTTATTGTAAAACTTCTTAAAGATAAAAAAACCACATGACAGCTAAAACCAGCTGAAAACAGGAGCTAAATCAGGTTGATGCCAAACCAATAATTTGCATAAATACTTTGGCGTTGCTAAAGGAATTCTCAACCCTTTGAAAATCAATAAGCACACTTTAAATTTGACTCGCTGAGATCTAAGTATTGGAGTAATGTGATCCCTAAATTGGCAAGCAGAGAACAGTCTTCAGCTGAATTTCCCACAATTTACAAAGCATGTTAATAACCAGTTGGGAGGCCCAGATGTACGGTGTTGCAAGTCAGATGACATAACACTATTGCTTGCAGAAATGAACAAAATATGCTAAAAATAAAATAAATACCGCAAGATCCTTAACTTAGAAAATGCAGTACTGACTAGTTTCAAAAGCTCTGCCTTTCTCAACAAATGCCCAAGACACAAAACAAAGGAGGAAAAGGTAACATACCTTTCTGATCCATAGGGTCTCCCATATTCTCATCTGAACACTCTTGAGGACTGTCACAATGTCCCAGGGAAGGTCGAGGAATAGGAGGATGTCCATGTTTCTGCCCTGGGCTCCTTCTCCCTCTCAAACTTAAATGGAACGACTTCCACCATTTCCTTAATAGTCTATAAAAGAGAGTTCATCAGGTGTGGACTTTTTTCCTTTGTATGGTAAAAAAACAATCAAACCCTCCTCTTCAGAGAATCTGACTGGGTCACTGTCAGAATCCCAGGAGAGCTCAGTTTCAAACCATGAGAAAAACTCCAAGGAAGATGGCCGGGTCTCTGCCTGGTTCAGTCTTCACATATCAGTGCAAGCAGGGCTCGAATGAGAGTATCAGGACATTAATGATCTCTAATATTTCTGTGAAGTTTCTGCTCCAGATGTGGTAGACATTTAATCCGAGTCCCATTGAGACTCAGCATTGGTGTCTTTTCTGTAGGTAGTGCATACATTTGGAGGACTGGCAGGAATTCTTGATGCACTGACAACAACAATGTCAAAGCCACTGTACTGCACTGAGCAAGAATGCATTCCAGCCATTCATCGATTTATCTAATGAGCCCTTCCTCAAAAAGTGCTCATGCCAAAGAGACCAGTAGGAGTGGCCACGTCCTCCTGAGTCACTTGGGGTGATCTGTGCATTGGTCTTGGATCCTTGGACCACTACTAGCCTAACACCACTCAAGCTTTGAATCTCAATCTGAAGGACTTTGGTCCCGTACCCAAGAAGCACTAAGGTGGCAGTCTTCTGCACGCCACCCTCCCTTTATGTGGGTCTTGGAGACCCAAAGGGCAGACTAGATAAGCTATGTGGTCTTTTTCTGCCATAATGTTTCTATGTTGTGGCCCCATCGTTATTGAGGATGATGGGTGATCCTCTTGGTGGGGGTGCTTCTAGGGCATCGGTGATCTTGGTGCCTCGATACTCTCCATGTAGTAATTCCTAGAGGTGCATTGTTAATGCATGCCAGCCTTTGCCTGGTGTTCAACATTATAGACTCTCAACAATGATGAAGAATATGAATCATAAGTACATAAGAAATGCCATACGGGGTCAGACCAAGGTCCATCAAGTCCAGTATCCTGTTTCTATCAGTGGACAATCCAGGTCAAAAGTATCTGGCAGGTTCCCAAAAAGGCACACAGGTTCCACAATGCTTGTCCCGAGGCAAGCAGTGGATTTCCTGGGTCCTCTTTAATAATGGTTTATGGATCTTTCCTCTAGGAACCTGCCAAACCTTTTTTAAACCCAGCTACACTGACAGCTTTTACTACATCCTCTGGTAATGAAGTCCAGAATTTGATTACATGTTGAATGAAAAAATATTTACTTTTATTAGTCACTGTAGTTTCATTGCACATCCCCTAGCCTTTCTACTTTTTGATGGTGTAAACAATCAATCTACGTTTAACCATTCTACTCCATTCATTAATTTAGGGACCTCTATCATATCTCCCCTCAGCCATCTCTTTTCCAAATTGAAGAGCCCTAACTTTTTAAGTCTCTCCTCATAGGAGTATCCTTCCACCCCCTTTACCATTTTGGTGGCTCTTCTCTGTATTTATTTATTTACCTGTATTTATATACCGCTTTTCACCAGGTCAAAGCGGTTTACAATCACAAAAAAGGGGGGGGGGAGGAGTACATTAATCAGGTTACAATTAAGGGGGGGGGACCATCACTGAGGGGGTCAACATTATTTATTTATTTTCTCTTATATACCACACTATTCTGCATCAGTGCGGTTTACATTGAACAAACTGAAATTACATTGAACAGGGCATTATAACTTGGAGATAACTATTTACAGGGAACATGGGCTATGGAGGGTTAAGTGGCTTGCCCAATACCACAAGGAGCACCTATGGGACTAGAAACCCCCGTCCTTCTGGCCCAAGGTTGCTGTCCTCTAGTGGGATTTGAACCCTGACCTTCTGGCCTGAAGTACCTTGCCCCAACCACTAGGCCACTCCTCCACTCAACATTGATGATCCTGACATGGTAGGGATAAGTACATGACGCTGACGTTGGCTATCTACAGGTCTGTGTTTTCATCCAGATTTAGTCTGTTGTGTGACTATCAAGGACAGGCCTTTAGTGAGTGGTGTCCAGTTCAGATCTGAGGTATTCCTGAAATAGGTGTGTTTTTAACCGTTTTCTGAATGAGGAGAGGTCTTTGTTGTTATGGATCTGGTTAGGAAGGGAGTTCCAGGGCGATGGGGTGTATAGTTCAAATGCTCTGGTACAGGTTTGTTGATTGCACTTTGTTCTTTCATGTGGCACGGGTGAGCGCATTGCTTGTGGCCTGGCGGGTTGGTCTACCAGAGGTTGGCTGGGGGAGTAGAGTCCAGAGCTGAGAAGTTTGTTGTTGGTGGAGCGCTTTATGGATAAGCACCAGAGTTTTATATTTGATCCTTGCTTCGAGTGGAAGGATGTGAAGCTCTCTCAAGACCGGGGTGATGTGATCATGTTTCTTGACTCTTTGGATGATTCTTGCTGTGGTGTTGAGGGCTGTCTGTAGGGGGTTGGTGTGGGTGACCGGTAGTCCTAGGTATATTGCATTATAATATTCCAGGTCAGGGAGCGTCATTGCTTGCATGACCGTTCTGAAATCCTGAGGGTCAACAAGTGGCCTGAGACGTTGTACCATCTTTGCTTTGAGGAATATTGTTTTTGCTGTTACCTTTTGCTGTACACCTTTTCTAATTCTGCTATATCCTTTTTAAGATACGGCGACCAGAATTGCACACAATATTCAAGGTGCGGTCGCACCATGGAACGATACAGAGGCATTATAATATCCTTTGTTTTATTCTCCATTCCTTTCCTTATACCTAGCATTCTATTTGCTCTCTTGGCTGCCGCCACACACTGGGCGGAGGGTTGCAACATGTTATGCACAATGACGCCTAAATCTTTTTCCTGGGTGGTAATTACTAATGTGGAACCTTGCATCGTGTAACCATAGTTTGGGTTGTTCTTCCCTAAGTGCATAACTTTCAGCGGAAGTTGGTGGATTCCTGATCCCAAAGGCCTTGCTTGATACCAAGGACAGTCTTCTCTATGCATCTGATGCAGCTCCTGGACCTATAGAAACCAATTTCTCCAATGGCAACATCAATAGACTGAATTTAGAAGTGTCAAAAATTTGTTCACACTCACAAAGCCCTCTCTTTGACTTCTGTGAACATGTATTACAGGACGAGGGCTCATGTTTGGGCTGCCGAAGACGAGTGTTTTTTTATTTATTTATTGTTTATTTATAGTCTCTTTTATACCGCGCTATTCAGCATCAGCGCGGTTTACAGTAAACAATGAACACACACATTTCCAATAGTACTTTGTGTTTACATATGAACAGGAAATTCAACTTGGCTAACAGGGGAACTATATACAATAACAATATATACAATTCACAGACTAGTCATGTGCTCGTATGGTTTCAGACAGTGGAGATTTGGGTGTTGAGTGATGTAACTGATCAGCTGTGTGGAAAAGCAAAAACCGAGGTGGCCCTGCATAACAGCAGTAGGTGGGACATGATATGCCTGTGTGGTTATGTGTCTCAAAAGCTTCTAGAAACTACCTAAGCTGGAGAAGCATCTTTCAGGACTTCCTATCCAAAGCAAAAGGATAGAGTGAGGGTAACCCACACTGAGCGATAATTACAATCCTCAATTTTTACTGGGCAGTCCAAATGGGCCATGCTGTTCTTTTATGTGCCATCATTTACTATGTTACTATATCCTGTTTGTCCTCAGAGAAATCAATATATAATATACAGTTCCTTTATCTTACTAACTCATCACAACTTCATAGTGTTATCAAATGCTGGGCACTTACATGAATAAGTGAAAACCTTTCTGATTTAAAAAGAGAATATAAACCAGTGACCTATGGTCTAACATGGCACATAGCACACCAGTGAATGAATGTATTTCACAAAATGTCTGTATCAATTAATGGCACTTAAAACTCATTGGTTGAAGAAAGGTCTGCCATTCTGTTTCTAAATTTAATCCAAGAGGTGTGTTTGCTGGTTATACATACATTGCTGTTCTTGGGGCCATTTCTCTAAATGGGTTAGTTTTGCGCATATCACGACAGTCATAAACCTCACTCCTAAGCTCCAGGGTATGTGGAGTTCTTGTTCTAAGATTGCTCTCATGATGTATCACCCTCTCAAAATATTGCATTGTTCGGTCACAAAATATTTTAAATTGTTTCTTGCATGGAATGCAGCATACCAATGTTGGACCAAATATGCTTCCTCTCATCTCTTTCCTATTTGAGAGGCGTGGCCTAGTGGTTGGGGGCAGATTGACAGAGGGCTGGGGGTTCAAATCCCACTGGAGGACAGCAACTGTAGGTTGGAGGGACTGGAGTTTCTAGTCCTACAGGTGCTCCTTGTGGCCCTGGGCAAGCCACTTAACCCTCTGTTGCCTCAGGTACAAAATGGAAATATATACTGTATCTGAATGTACACTGCTTTGATCTCGTGAAAGGTGGTATATAAGCATTGCTAAATAAATATCATCTGTATTCCCAATCTAGATTCCTTCCACTCATGCTCCATCGAGCACATCATAAGGGGGCTCAATCACACCACTTTCCCAAGCGATCCATGCCCCACACACTGGATCAAGTCAGTCCAATCTGACCTAAGTGCATTCATTACCATAATTGTAAACCTTTCCTTTGTCATGAGTCTGGTACCATCATTGTTGAAAACCGCCACTGTAACCATAGTTTGGGTTGTTCTTCCCTAGGTGCATAACTTTGCACTTGTCCACATGAAATTTCATCTGACATTTTGATGCCCAGTCTTCCAATTTATCAAGATCCTCTTGCAATTTTCCACAATCCTCTTGGGTTTTAACAATTTTAAATAGTTTTGTGTCATCTGCAAATTTGATAACCTCATTCGTTATTCCCCTTTCCAGGTCATTTATGAATATGTCAAAAAGCAGCGGACCCAGCACAGATCCCTGGGGTACACCACTATTCACCTTTCTCCATTGGGAAAATTGGCCATTTAGCCCTACCCTCTGCTTTCTATCTTTTAACCAGTTCCTGAACCACAAGTGTACACTGCCTCCTATCCCATGACTCTTTAGTTTTGCCAAAAGTCTCTGATGAGGGACCTTGTCAAAGGCTTTCTGAAAGTCCAGAAACACTATATCAACCGACTCACTTTTGTCCACCTGTTTATTCACATCTTCAAAAAAACATAACAGATTAGTAAGACAAGATCTTCCTTGTCTAAAACCATGTTGGCTGTCTCCCATTAGGCCATGACTATCTACATGCTGAGTAATTTTGTTCTTTATGATGGTTTCTACCATTTTTCCCGATATTGACATCAGGCTCGCCGGTCTGTAGTTTCCCGGATCACCCCTGGAACCCTTTTTAAAAACTGGCATTACATTGGTGATCCTCCAATCTTCAGGTATTATTTAATGAAAATTCACAGATTACTAATAGCAGGTCTGCAATCTCATATTTCAATTCTTTCAACGCCCTTGGATGTATACCATCCGGCCCAGGTGATTTGCTACTCTTCAGTTTATCTAATAACACAGGTACACTAAAAAAAATGTTTTTTAAACTGCCTCTAATGTTTTGATTGATTTTTACGTTTTTTGGTGCGCTGAATCCAAATCTGGTAACCAATTTGCTCCATCACGTACAGATTTTTTGCTACATTGGGTTAGCAGTTTGAGGTGAACGTTTCAGATTGAGTGCGATTGAGATAAAAGTTTCTTGGATGAATTCTTTATACTAATTGTTTAGTAGTTATTCAAATAAGAATAAAGAAAATTGTAACAAGGCAGCACATAAGAATAGAGTAATGTCAACAAAACACACTGTGATGGTAGCAAAATTGTCTGCACTTAAAACAGCCTCATACATGTGCACAAACATTGAGCATATAAGAGCGAGGTTAGACACAAAGCAAAGCAAAGAAATGTGCAAAAAATGTTGTACAGGTATGTATGTAAGAATAGAAAACGCAAACCGCACCATTGCAATACATGAAGACAAACACCCGATGGTGTGAAAATAAAATTCTAATAAATGAGATCCGACACTGTGGTAATAACTAGCAAATTTTTATTTCAAAGTTTAGTAAAAACACGATATTTGTCAACACAGTTTCGATTTTAAAGTCATTCTTGGGTCAATCAATCTCCTGGTGGGCCCGTTTCTTCTTCCCCCGAATGCTTCTCTTGGTGCGCTGCTTGGCGTATTTTTCATCTGGGGTTTCCCGCAGCAGCAACCAGCAGAAATCAGCCATCATAGTGGTGTTCCATCTTCCTTGGTACCTTCTCTCTGCGTCCTTGATGTCCTGGTGAAAACCTTTCACCTTGTTCTTCACTGTACGCCCCCAAGTTTTCGGGAAAGTAGTTCACATGGGAGTGCAAGAAATGGACTTTCAGGCTCATGTTACAGCCTTGTTCTTTGAAGGCATTGAGCATCCTGGCAACAATATCCTTATAGTTCTCATCCCGCCTGTTCCCCAAGAATTTGAGAACAACATCCTTGAAGGAATCCCAGGCTTCTTTTTCCTTCTCAGACATCGTTTCAGCGAATGCTCCATCTGAAATGAGTTTCCTTATATCAGGGCCAATAAACACTCCTTCCTTTAGCTTTGCTTCAGAAAGTCGGGGGAACTTTGAGCAAAGGTACCGAAAGCACTCACCATCTTTTGGAAGGGACTTGATGAATTGCTTAATGAGACCCAACTTAATGTGGAGAGGTGGTAATAGAATTTTATCACGAGGTACCAAGCTCTCATGAAGAACATTTTTCTCACCGGGTCTCAAATACTCCCGAATTGGCCAGTCTTTTTTCCCCCAGTGTAGGTCGCGGGCCCGGCTATCCCACAAGCAAAGGAAGCAGGGATATTTGGTGAAAACCGGATTGCAGCCCTAATAGCATGGATAGAATTTTAAAGTCTCCACAAATCATCCACTTATGCTCATCATAACGAATCTTCTGAAGAATCAGGGCCAAATTCTCGTATTTTTCTTGGAGAATAACAGAGTGAGCAATAGGAACTGAAGCGAATGTGTTGCCATTATGAAGAAGAACACCTTTTATGCTGTCTTTTGACGAATCAATGAACAGCCGCCATTCAGCAGGATCATACTTGAGTTTAAACTTTTCCATCACTCCGTATATATCGTTGCAAAATACCAAATCTTCCTCTTTGCTGAAATACTTCAAAAATTGTGTCTCGCGGTTGCGGGTACCAATAAAAAGTTGTTCCTGGTGACAATAGATTTTTCGTTTAAGCCGAGAACCTAGCAGTTGGGCAGCATCTTTTGGGAGTCCTAAATCCCGGACTAAATCATTCAATTCAGCTTGAGAGAAAAGTTCAGGTTTCGGATCTGGTTCAGTTTCAAACTCGGAAGTACTGGACTCATCGGGAAAAGCCATCTGATGAGTCTCATCATGATCAGAACCGTCCACACAAATATGATCCAAAGATTTTGGTGGTTCAGGCACAGGTACTTCGTTGCTATGAGGCATAGGCCTAATTGCTGAGGGAAGGTTGGGGTAACTTATTACGTTCTTATTTTTTAAGTTGTATCCCTTCACAATGCAAGAGCAAAAATAGCAGTCACTGCTGTGGTCTCTTTGTTCACGCCACATCATAGGTATTCTGAAACGAAATGCTTGTTTTTTACTTTTCATCCATAAGCGTAGATCTTCCTCACATGTCTTGCACACTTTGTGAGGAGCACACGGTTTGTCTTGATCACCTAACTTCAAACCGAAATAGGCGAAATATACTTTTTTAATAAATGCAGAAATGTTCCTCTGCCGCTTTTTCACGGTATATTCCCCACAAATAAAACAAAAACTGTCCGGAGAGTTGACGCAACCTCTGGCTCTGTGAGCCATCACAAATACACAGCACTGCAAACTACAACTGTAGTGAACCACTTCAGAATAAAGCTGGATTACGACTGAGCAAACAAAAGGTAATAATGAACTTGCAAGAAACTGAAATTTGACAGGAACGTTCATGTCGCAACCACCGTGTTTGAGCGAGCGAACGAGGCGAGGCGAACAGGAAAGAACATGCGCCAGCGCGAGTACTGGATTTAGCCCCCCGCCTCCCAATTGTCCTGTTAATGTATAAAATGAATACAAAACACTCTAAAATATCATGAGGGAGTGTTTCTAGTTAGTTAACCATTACAACCTCTATTTTGGGCCAAGAAAATAAACTGCAGTCGGCTAAAAAGAAATTATGTGAACATTCCTTATATGGGTAAGAAATCTAATTTTGCAAGAAAACGTGACGTGATGGAACATTTTGGCTGTTTTTCCTGGATTCAGCACCCCAAAATCTATAGGAATCAGTTGCAAAACTGGAGGCAGTTTTTTGGTAGTGTACCTGTGTAATTGTAATACATCTTCCTGATGTATTGATATTTTCTTCAATTCTTCCGCACCTTTAAATACCACTTCAGTCATGGGTAACATCCCTACATCTTCCTCAGTAAAGAATTCATTCAGTTTCTCCGCTATCGCCTTGTTGCCTCTTAGTGCCCCTTCAGTATATCTGAAAATAAGGACCTTAAAACACCTACGGCCACTACTCGACTTCAGCGACTATCGATCAATCTATCAAACATTAATATTACCACATTTTGACTACGCCAACGTAATTCTACACGGTCTCCCTCAAGCAACACTAGCACCGCTCCAACTCGCAATGAACACTGCCGCGAGAGTACTAACAGGAGCTTCACGGAGAGATCATATAACTCCAGTCTTGATGAACCTCCACTGGTTACCTGTTCAAGCAAGAACCCTCTACAAAGTACTAATCCTGACCTTCAAAGCCTTAAACACTCGGACCCCCACAGCCATCAGCAAGATGATACACAATGTACCACATAACAGAAACAGAAGACCCACAATGCAAAACACCCTAGATGTCCCAAAAGCAATGACGAAATGCACAAAAGCAACAACGAATAGGGCCTTTACGATTTACGCACCTAGAGCATGGAATGCCCTCCCCACTTATATTCGGAACATCACCGACCTAACCCACTTCAGGAAGGCATTAAAGCATCATCTGTTCACTAGATACTACCCCGAATCCAGCCGTAGTAAACATGCATGGTGCTCCTCAGACAATCACCCACTGCACCTAACTAATCAGACCCAGCATGAAAAAGGATAATCAGCTTGGTCTCCCAACAGTACTCCCTGAAATAGAATTTAGGCAACCAGCGTAAATAAGATGTAGATAGACCCTGCCTGAAAGTAGGTACCAGTGTAAATACGATGTAGATAGTTTCCCCTAGTTACTTCCAAGTTGATCTCCCCGTTCATTGTAAATACAACTCAGAGAGCCTGCGTTGTATAGTTGATATTGAATGTAAACCGCACTGATCTAAATAGCGTGGTATAGAAGAAATGTTAAATAAATAAATAAAAATAACCCCTCTAACCCCTCTATCATCTAATGGACCAACTGACTCTTTCACAGGGTTTTTGCTACGAATGTACTTGAAAAAGTCTTTATTTCGCGGTTTTGCTTCCGCAGCAAGCTTCTTCTCAAATTCTCCCTTTGCCTGCCTTATCAATGCCTTGCATTTGACTTGCCAGTGCTTGTGCTGTTTTTTGGCAAAAACAGCCTCTCTGACCTCACCTTTAAACCATGCTGGCAGTTTTTTGGACTTCCTTCCACTTTTCTTAAAGCGTGGAATACAGCTGGTCTGGGCTTCCAAGACAGTATTTTTCAACACCCCCCAAGCTTGATGTAAGTCTTTAAACTTTGCAACTGCTCCTTTTAGATTTTTCTTAACTATTTTCCTCATTTTATCATAGTCTCCCTTTCGAAAGTTAAAAGGTAGTACTGTGGATTTCCTTACTATCCCTCCTCCACTAATTAAATCAAATGTGATCATGCTATGATCACTATTGCCAAGTGGCCCCAACACCCTTATCTCTTGCACTAGATCTGGTGTTCCACTAAGGACTAGGTCTAATATGGCTTCCGCTCTGGTCAGTTCATGAACCAGCTGCTCCAAGAAGTAGTCATTTATTTAATCTAGGAACTTTATCTCCCTAGCATGTCCTGCTGTGACACTGATCCAGTCGATACCGGGGTAACTGAAATCACCCATTATTATTACTGCGCTGTAACTTTTGTTAGCTTCCTTGATTTCTTTGAGCATTTCATCATCCATTTGTTCATTCTGGCCAGGCGGTCGTTAGTACACCCCCACTGCCATCGCCTTCCCCTTTTTACATGGAATTTCAATCCATAGAGATTCTACAGCTAATTTTGTTTCCTGCAAAACTTTAACCTTTCTGACTCAATGCCTTCTCTAACATAGAGCGCAACCCCTCCACTAATTTGATCAGCTCTATCATTACGATATAGTTTGTACCCAGGTATCACAGTGTCCCACTGGTTGTCCTTCCACCATGTCTGAGATTCCAATCATATCTAACCTCTCATTTAGTGCTATATGTTCTAACTTTCCCATCTTATTTTTTAGACTTCTAGCATTTGCATACAAGCATTTTAGAGACTGTATTTTATTCATATTAATCTGGCTATTGGTAGACAAGGGTAATTTGGGATCTTTAAGCTCTGTCTGCTCCATACTTGACGGCATTTGGGCTACTTTACTCTTTTTTGGAACCTCTCTGCTTTTGGTAGTATCGTTCAAGGATACATGCTTCCAAACCATGCGCTCTTGGGCGACTGTCAGCTTTCCCCTATTATCTAGTTTACAAGCTGCTCTATCTCCTTTTCAAAGGTTAATGCCAGCAGCCTGGTTCCATCCTGGTTAAGGTGAGGCCCATCCCTTTGGAAGAGCCCCTCCTTTCCCCAGAATGTTCCCCAGTTCCTAACAAGTCCAAAACCTTCATCTCTGCACCATTGTCTCATCCACGCATTGAGACTCCGGAGCTCTGCCTGCCTTTTGGGTCCTGCACGTGGAACGGGAAGCATTTCGAAGAACGCTACTCTGGAGGTTCTGGATTTCAACTTCCTACCTAAAAGCCTAAATTTAGCCTCCAGAACTTCCCTACCACATTTTCCTATGTCATTGGTACCGACATGTACCAAGACAGCTGACTCTTCCCCAGCACTATCTAAGACCTTATTTAGGTGGCGCATGAGGTCCGCTACCTTCGCACCAGGCAGGCATGTTACCAGGCGATCCTCACGTCCACCAGCCACCCAGCTATCTACATGCCTAATGATCGAATCACCAACTATAACGGCTGTCCTAACCCTTCCCTCATGGGCACATGGGCCTGGAGAAACTTCCTCGGTGCGAGAGGGTTTTACATCACCTGGAGGACAGGTCCTAGTTACAGAATCACTTCCTGCCACACCAGGGTGATGCTCTCCTGTCACGTGACCTCTCTCCTCCATCGCAGCAGGGATGCTGCCAGACTGGAGGTGGGACTTCAGGACTATATTCCTGTAGGTCTTGTCTATGTACCTCTGTGTCTTTCTTATGTTTTCCAAGTCTGCTACTCTAGCCTCTAGAGAACGGACTCGTTCACTGAGAGCAAAGAGCTCCTTGCACTTAGTGCACATGTAAGACCTCTTATCCACTGGGAGAAAATCACTTCTTCCTCTCACTAACATATCTGAAAAATGCTTTGTCCCCCCATTTTATTGCATTGGCAATTTTTTCTTCGATTTGTATCTTTGCTTCTCTTAGCACTTCCAGATATTGAGGCTTCTCTTAGCTCTTCCAGATATTGAGGCTTGTTTTCTTCTTTCTGTAATCTCTTGTATTTTTTGAAGACCATCCTCTTTTTCTTCACCTTTTCAGATACTTTGTTTGAGAACCATAATGGCCTCCTTTTCCCTTTACATTTAATTACTTTCCTAACAAAAAATGTGTTGCCTTTAAAATATCCCTTTCAATTTTGCCCACTGCTTTTCTACATCCCCCAGCTGTTTCCATCTCATTAGTGACTTCTTGAGGTATTTGCCCCTTCAATTTTGAATGAGGGGAGGGGGAGGGAGGGGGGAAAGGGGGGAGGGGGGTGTTTGGACCCATTGGCAGATTATGTACCACCACCCAACCCACCCTCTGGGGCCCACCAACAGATCCACATTCTACTTCCCTACAATGGTGGCAGTAGAGGGGACCATCAACCCCAGTCCTGCTGGGGAACAGACACCCTACAGGGCAGTCAATGCAGATCTGTACACATCCATAATGCAGTAGCAGACAGACGGCAGGCCTGGAAATGCTCAGCTGCCCCCACCACTATCTGACATTCTCCAGCAGCAAGCCTCCGGCCGCTGCACCCTGCAAGGTGTTCCAGCAAGACAAATACTAGCTGCAGACATTCTGCTAGCTAGTCCATAGTGCATGTTCCTGGAGGAGATGCATGTACCCAGAACTGGGATGACAGCATACACACCAAGCAAATAAGTCAGTGATTGGGCCCCAAAAGGGAACCCATAAATATCACATGAGAGAAATACTATAAAACACTATGGGGGAACCTAGCCATGCCGTGGTCACTGCTCAGTCAGGGTGAGAGTGACCTCCCAGCAGGACATGCTGTGGCCACCCTGTCCGTGCAGGTGGTGGCCGGGCACTACAATGTCCGAGCCATTGCCCTATGCCCTGTGCAGATGCATCCAGGCCAGGCAAAGCCACCCTATCCAGGCTATTCCCATGGTACCCTGCTCCTATTATGCACATTGGCAGGCCAATACTGGCAACAGTGCTAGCAGTGTGGGCTGTGGAGGGTGTTGGCAGCCACCACACACTGTATAGACAGACACACACTCCCACACCTATGCCAGCATTGTGCAACTATAGAGGTGTTTGGCAGCCCTGGCCACCGCACCAGTCCTGGGCACAGTGCAGGCAATGCTATGGTATGCAATACTGTTGGGGTCACTCCCCAGGGTGGTAAACACTGTCAGACATAAGACCTGTAGCACACTCCACAGACATCAGAAAGGTTGCTATGATGCAACTCAATCAAAATATTGTACTTAACTTTGGAATTGCTATCTGCCAGTAATCATAGCAACCATTTGATAGATGTTTACCGTATTCCCAGGTTTAGGGTAGATATGCAAGTGCTAGTATTGGGAGATGCACGCAGGGCCCATTGTCCTGCCTCTCCAGGAGGCATTGGATAATGGAGCCTGTGGGTGTGTCTGCCCCTGTTGGCCGCTGCTTTAGGGCAGAGGTTCCCAACTCTAGTCCAAGTGGGCCAAACACTGTTTGGGGTTTCATGCTGTCCCTCATGGATATGCATGAGATACATCTGCATACCATGGGGGCGGCGCATAGAAATGCAGCACAGGCATCTTTATTAGAGGCAGCATGGAACCTGGATGGTGTTTGGCCCTCCAGGACTGCGTTTGGGAGACTCTACTCTAGGTAATGTGCATGTTTATGGTGTCTGTGCTCCGTAGGGTAAAATGTAGGTGTTTTGGGCATGTTTACGTCATCTGCAATAAAGGTTCTGTCTGTATTAGCACGTTTTAGTAGTGGGTAAAATATGGGGACTGGGTTTGCAGGAACCACAGCTGGGACTTGAACTGTGACCTTCTGCTTCTGAACACACTGGTTTTGTGCACTGCATCACCGTGTTGCCACAGAGACAGTGCATTCCCTGGTGATACCATGACTGTTCGTCAGACAGGGCCTGTCTGTTGCAGTGCATGGCACCCACCTACACAGGGCTAGGCCACGGTCTGCTCTGGGCAGCTGCCACTGCCCCCTCCACCACCAGTATCCCTCTGCCACCATGCTGACATGCCCTTCTGCTAGTGGTGCTGGTGGAGCGCAGTCTCAGGCCATCCAGTGTGCAGGTAGGTGGCTGCCTATGGTGCAGGTTCTTGGGTAGGGGTGCCTGCATAGCTGTCCACGCTTCCCCCCAGCACCGCATGCCAATGTTCTGTGCCCTTGGGGGTACCTGCTGGGTACTATCCCCTGTGACACTGTAGGAAGCACACTCGTGCTCATGTTGGGCCCTCAGCAGTTGCTGTCTGGCTGCTCTACTGTTTCAGCATTCCTATGGGCCAGCTAGGCATCACCCTAGTCCACACTGTGGCCCAGCTGCACCACAGCATGTGCCGCCTGCAGCCCTCTGTGTCCCCTTTTCCAGCATCTGTCCAGTTGTCCATTCCGACATGCCCGCCCTGCTGTTGCGGAACATGTGCATGCCATAGGAAACCTGGCCAATGGAGTCAGAAACCCTGCTCCAGCGCAATTTCACTGTGGGCTCATTCACCTTGTATGGGGACGGAGCATAGACCCTTCCGAAATTCATATCTTTTTTTTGTAGCTTTCTTGGGAGTGTTTTTTATGTTTCCCATTGATATCACTATTGCCCAGCTTGGTTATGTTTTTTTTACATTTTCTTCTGTTCATTTTCAATGTTTATTTGCCCTTTTGTTCCGTGCACATGTATCACACTTATCACTTTTTGTAGGTTTCCCTGGTTTTGCTGTACATTGCTGACGGAAATGGTTTCTTTTCCCTTTAAATCTGCTCTAACGCGAGGGTTTCACTGGCGTTAGTTTTGAGCCTCGGATTTCACAGCGTTAGTGTGCTGGGAGCCTCTCCCCTCCCACTCTCTGTCCATTGACCCCTTCTCTCCGCCCCTGGGGAGCCTTCCTCCGCCCTCTGGGAGCCTTTCTCTGCCTTCAGCGCTCGTTATCGCGCGCTAAGGTACCTGTGCGCCTACTAAAGCGCCATTATTGCGCGCTAAGGTACCTTATCGCACAATAACGTCGCAGAGCGCACATTAAGACGGTTTAGTAAACATGCCCCTAAGCTTTTCTAAATATAGATGCCTGTCTTCCTCTCTCTGTGATGTCTTGTGAAGAAAAAGAGAGAGGCCTTCATGACATACAAGACATCACAGAGAGAGGAAGACAGGCATCGATATTTAGAAAAACTTAGGACCATGTTTACTAAACCGTCTTAATGTGCGCTCTGCAACGTTATCGCGCACTAAGGTACCTGTGCGCCTGCTAAAGTGCCATTATTGCGCAATAAGGTACCTTATTGCGCGATAAATAGTAATTACACTTACCTGGTAATTGTAGTTCCTTGAGAGACGACAGCTTTAGTCCTCCACGTATGGGTAGTGCACCTCCTCCTGCAGCATGAAGACTGGACCAATCAAATTTCAGCACCACTGGAAACAGCATACCAGGCATCTCTCCAACTCCAGTGAACTACTGTCAAAGCAAACTCAAAACAAATAGCTAACCTTTAAGAAGTTAAGCCAACATTATAATAAATCAATGGTTTATGTTACTTTATCTTAGTTTTTTTTTTTTTTATTATGTACACCTTAGCCAATCGAACCAAAACAACGTAAACAGAATGTCCCGCGCCTGCCGCAGCCTAAGCAGATAGCGAGAGAAAAAAGGAAAACACTCACTTCTGAACCCAAGCCGTGCCGGGCTAAAACATCATAGGGCGGGAAGGAGGACTAAGCTGTCGTCTCTCAAGGAACTACAATTACCAGGTAAGTGTAATTACTATTTCCTTATCGTTCCTCCAGCTTAGTCCTCCACGTATGGGATGTAACAAAGCAGCCTTAACGGACGGGATTTTTCCAGCCGGCACGCAGAACCGCAGAACCAAAACCGGCATCGCCCGCCGCCAAGACGTCAAGTCGATAGTGCTTACTGAAAGTGTGCAGAGAAGACCACGTCGCCGCCTTACAGATTTCCACCGGTGAAACCAAGCTAAACTCCACCCAGGACACCGCGTGCGCCCTGGTAGAATGAGCTCGCAATCCAACGGGCGGCACCCAACCGTGCAACAGATAAGCCGAGCCAATCGCCTCTTTAATCCACCGAGCAATGGAAGCTTTCGCCGCCGCCTCACCTTTCCGAGAACCTCCAAAGAGGACAAACAAACGATCAGATTTACGGAAATCGATGGTGACCTTCAAATAGCGACGTAAAACTCTCTTGAGGTCCAAGCGACTAAGACCGCGATCGGAAGCCTGATCCCCCGACGCTGGAAACACCGGGAGCGACACCACCTGATTCAAATGAAAAGGGGAAGACACCTTAGGCAAAAATGAAGGCACTGGCCGCAGCACCACCTTCTGATCCAAGAAAGGAAAGGTTCCCTGCAAGAAAGAGCCTGGAGCTCGGAAATACGCCGCGCCGAACAAATCGCCACTAAGAACACCGTCTTAAGGGTCAAATCCTTTACCGAACTCCGAGAGAGAGGCTCAAAGGGAGCCGCACTGAGCGTCCGCAAGACCAAGTTGAGATCCCACGAAGGAACAGAAATCCTGCGAGCCGGGCGCAGTCTAGAAACTGCCCTCAAGAAGCGAACCACATCGGCATGTAAACCAAGCGATACGCCCTGAACTTTACCTCTGTAGCAGGAAAGTGCCGCCAACTGTACCCGCAAGGAACTGGCGGCCAAACCTTTAGCAAAACCGTCCTGCAAAAAAATCGAGCACCACAGGAAGAGAGGCCATAGCAGCACGAACCTGACGTCGAGAGCACCAATCCTAAAAAATACGCCACACTCGTACATAGGCCAGCGAAGTGGATCTTTTCCGTGCTTGTAGCAAAGTCGCTACCATGGATTTCGAATAACCCTTTTTCCTTAGCCGCGCCCTTTCAATAGCCAGGCCGTAAGAGAGAATCTCCCCACTTGCGGCATGCGAAGAGGGCCCTGACACAACAGATCCGGATCCAGAGGAAGACGCCACGGGGATCCGTCCACCAACCTCATCAGATCGGCATACCAGGGACGACGGGGCCAATCCGGCGCTATTAACAGCACCCGACCCCGGTGAGCCTCGATACGCTGAATCACTCGCCCCAGAAGCGGCCACGGAGGAAAAACGTAAAGAAGGCCCCTTGAGGGCCAAACCTGCAGTAGAGCATCTGTGCCCTCTGACATCGGTTCCTTCCGACGACTGAAGAACCGAGCTGCCTTCGCCGAACGCAACGTGGCCATCAGGTCCATGACCGGTTGACCCCAACGCTGAACCACCTGCGCGAGCACTTTTGGGTTGAGCTCCCATTCGCCGGCATCCACCTGAACTCTGCTGAGAAAATCCGCCGTCACGTTGTCTTTCCCGGCAATGTGCGCTGCCGATATGGCCTGTAGCCGGGGCTCTATCCATTTGAACAGCGTCCGGGCTTCCGTCTTCATGCCCACGCTTCCGGTGCCGCCCTGACGATTTATGTATGCCACGGTCGCAGCATTGTCGGAGAGGACCCGCACTGCTCGGCTTGATAACTGGAGCTCGAAGCTTTGCAGCGCCAACCGCACGGCTCGAAGCTCCAAGCGGTTGATCGACCAACTGCTCTCCTCCGGAGACCAGAGACCCTGAGTGACCTGTTCGCCGCAGTGCGCGCCCCAGCCTGTCAAACAAGCATCCGTCAACAGCGGAACCCAGGCCGGCTGCTCCAACGGCATTCCCGCTCGGAGCGTAGACTGCCGAAGCCACCATCTCAGGTCCCGCCATACCGCCAGCGGGCATGGGAGACGTTTGTTCAGGGAATCGGACTGGTTGGACCAGCGACGGAGCAAGGCCCTCTGAAGCGAACGCATGTGGAAGCGAGCCCAAGGAACTACCTCCAGGGAAGCCGCCATCGTTCCTAGCAACTGAAGGTAGAGCCAAGCCGACGGAGCTGGGATTTGCTGAAACCGGCGTACGAGACACCGAAGTCCCAACACCCTGCGGTCGGTAAGAAAAACGGAGCCCACGCGAGTATCGAACAGAACTCCCAAATATTCGAGAGACTGCGTCGGGACCAAGCGGCTCTTGCTCAGGTTGACTACCCAGCCGAGAGACTGCAGTAGCTCTACGACTTTCGATGTTGTCGACATGCTCTCCGAGAGAGACTTTCCGCGAATCAACCAATCGTCCAGATAAGGATGGACTAGCACCCCATCCTTGCACAAAGCCGCTGCCACTACCACCATGACTTTGGTGAACACTCAAGGAGCCGTCGCCAGGCCGAAGGGTAATGCTTGGAACTGAAAGTGACCCCAGGGCAGAGCGAAGCGGAGATACTTTTGATGGTCCTCCCGAATAGGGATATGAAGATAAGCCTCCATGAGGTCGAGAGAGGTGAGAAACTCGCCCCTGCGGACGGCGACAAGCACGGACCGTAGGGTTTCCATCCGAAAGTGCGGCACCCGCAGGCAGCGGTTTACTCCTTTGAGGTCTAAAATGGGGCGAAGAGCACCATCCTTCTTTGGCACCACGAAATAAATGGAATACCTTCCGAGACCATATTCCGCCTGCGGAATGGGAACCACCGCCCCCAGCCAAAGTAGACGATCGAGGGTTTGCCGAACCTGAGCAGTCTTCCGAGTTCCCCGGCAGGGAGATGCCACAAAGGAATCGAGCACGGGCCTGGCCAAGTCCAGGGCATACCCGTCCCGGACGATCTCCAACACCCACCGATCGGATGTTATCTGGGCCCAAGCGGAGAGAAAGCGTCGAAGACGACCTCCGATCACTGGGATCTCCGCCTGGGCCCGCTGCCCTTCATTGGGACTTACGAGCGGCTGCAGGGGCTGCCGTCGCGAAACCTCTGCTGGCTCCTCGAAAGCTCGAAGCCCTCGAGATATACCTACCACGCGGGAATCCACCAGGACGGGGTGATCGAAACCTACGAAAGTCCCGAAACTGCCCCCAAGAGGCCGGAAGCGACCTCCCTCGCTTAGGGCGATCCTCCGGTAGGCGACCGCCCTTGGATTCACCCAAATCCTTGACCAAATTGTCAAGATCCTCACCGAACAGCAGCTTACCCTTAAAGGGCAACTTGCCTAACCGCGATTTGGATGACCCATCCGCCGCCCAATTCTTCAACCAAAGGGCTCAGCGCGATGCCACTACGGACGCCATGCTATTGGATAACGCTCTGATAAGATCATAATGGACATCCGCCAAATACGCCGAACCAGATTCCAAGCGGTGGAGCTCACTTAACTCCTCGGCCTCCAATGCGGGCGCTTGTCGAAGCCGCTGAACCCAGCGCAGACAGGCACGAGCAACCCAAGCCCCACAAACGGAGGCCTGCAACGCAATCGCGTCCGCCTCAAAGGACTGTTTCAACAGACCATCCATTTTCCAGTCCTGCGGCTCACGCAATGCCGCACTACCTTCCACCGGGATCGTGGTTTTCTTAGTCACCGCCGCATCAACCTTAGGAGATCGGAAACGCTCAAGATCTTTGTCTGCCATAGGATACAGCCTGCGCATGATCTTCACACCCTTGAGGCCCGATTTCAGGAGTATCCCACTCTGCCTGGATCATCTGATCAATTACTTTGTGAATGGGAAAAGCCACCTGAGTTTGACGCACCGCCTGAATAATGGGGTCCGCACCGTCTGCTTCCTCAACCGGAGGAGCCTGAGCCAAGCCAAGAGTCTGAAGCGCCTCAGAAACGAGCGCGGGCAACTCCTCCCGTCTAAACACACGAATAATTTTGGCCTGATCCTCCGGTTCAGGGAGTTCGCCTTCCTCCAAGGCCTCCCCATCCGCCTCCAGGTCGAAATCCGGATCCTCACCCTCTGGCCAATCTGCCTCAGACTGGAAGGGTTTGTGCAGTCGTTGTCGTTTAGGCGCCCTGACGCCGGACAACGCACTCTCCGCCGCAGCCGGCTGGGCGGCCACCCCTGGAACCGCAAGGGAACCCGTGCCCATGCTCTGGCGCCTACGACAGAACGCCTGATGCATCAGCAAAATGAAATCAGGAGAAAAATCCTCCAAGGGCAAAGCACCCCCGAGGTCTGACTGCTCCCCTGCACCCAAAACAACCGCAGAAGCCATCCCGGATGGGCCCTCCAGGGGCGACTCCAACTCCCCAGCGGCGGAACCTGGCTGCGCTGAAGAAGCCAAGGAACTCTCCAGGTGCTGCTCCATACTGAGAGACACCGAGGCACAGCATTGGCAGACGCCTGTCTCTGATGCGGCGCCCCTCCGAGATCCACAAATCACACAAAGGGACCCCGCGGGCATGGGACCGCACTGACTCAGAACCACAAGTGCCAGAAAGTGCCCCACTATGCTGAAAGGAAAAAGACTCACTTCCCCAGAAGAACCAGCATACAATCTGGGAACTGGGTATCTGCCAGCAATCAGAGAGTGAGAGTTGTCTGTTTTATTGTATGGTCCTCACTTTTATATAGACCCCAATAGTGCTGAGCCCGAGTGCTGCCGAAATGCAGAAACAGCGAATAATATAAAAACAGCCCCGCTAAAAACAAGGACGAGTCAGAGAGCAACAACGACCCCCCCCTTTAGCCGAGGGCCCGTTACACTCCGAACCAAACTAAAGAAAATAAATAAAAGAAATAATTGAAAAGAAACAAAAAAATCCGCCGCATGTGTCAGACGCTGAAGAAACCTCGGCTCCTAAAATGGCCGCGGCAGAAAGAGGAGCTTTGGCGCGCTTTTGCCCGTCGGCGGTAAAAACAGCCCGAGAGAAAAAAAAAAAGGAAAAACAAAACCCCCGCTGCTAACTGACTCCCTCACACCCGCAACTCCAGCGACCCTGGGACTCCCCGAAAAAGAAAAGAGAAGGAACGTAAACCACAAGGGCCGAGCAGATGCGAAGGGACCCAGGCCAGGGCAGCGTTCTGACGTCCGCCAGCCACCAGGACTCACCGGCACTTATCCAGCACACTCCCCACTCACCGGAGATGCGCTGCAGTACAGCCGCCGCAGGAGCTCTGCCCCGAATAGCCCTGGGGCAGAGATCCTAAGCAGTAACAGAGACAGGCAAGCGGAGACAAGCGGCTTAGGCTGGGCAGGAGAGAGACCTCCTTCAGGTCCCCCCCCCCACGGAGTGCCGATTTTAAAAACGCAAATTTAAAGACACAGGTACCCCTGACATTAAAAAATCAAAACAAGTCCTAATAGGACAAAAAATAAACAACAAAAAGGTTAGCTAGAGAATGACAAAACTAAATTGAGAAACTAGTGAGCCCAGCCCGGCTCACTAACATCTTCCTGCTGCATGAAGACTGGACACACTGGAGTTGGAGAGATGCCTGGTATGCTGTTTCCAGTGGTGCTGAAATTTGATTGGTCCAGTCTTCATGCTGCAGGAGGAGGTGCACTACCCATACGTGGAGGACTAAGCTGGAAGAACGATAAGGAACGTTGCAGAGCGCACATTAAGATGGTTTAGTAAACATGCCCCTAAGCTTTTCTAAATATAGATGCCTGTCTTCCTCTCTCTGTGATGTCTTGTATGTCATGAAGGCCTCTCTCTTTTTCTTCACCTTTTCAGCTACTTCTTTTGAGAACCATAGCGGCCTTCTTTTTCTTTCACATTTATTATCTAACAAAAAGGTTTGTTGCCCCCTTAAAATATCCCCTTTAAGTTTTGCCCACTGTTTTTCTACATCCCTCAGCTGTTCCTATCCCACTAATGACTCTCTGAGATATTGTCCCATCTTTGCAAAGTTAGTTTTCTTAAAGTCTAAGACCCCCGCTTTTAAATGTGCACAACCTCTGCGTGAATTGTTCACCCGATGCTGGGGCACATGTTGGATTCCGAACACATTCTGTCCATAGTGAGGCCACTTATGTCTTCTCTCCAGTGGCACTTAGTTTTAGTGAAGTTGGCTTGGCTAGTGCTTGTCCATAAAGTTAGGAAAGCACATCTCTCGCATCTTGGTACACGGGGTCTATGGGTAAGCCATGAGAAAGACCTTCTCATCAACCAGCTGGAGCTCCAGCCATTTTCCATATATTCAGAATCTTTTGTCAGTGGTTCAGAAGAAAGTGATCCACATAAAGAAAGACAGGGGAGTTCAGGCTCACTAGCCCTCCGCAATGAGGAACTTGGCCAGCTCCGTGAGAACAGCGCTTCAAGCAGCATAATTACCCAGAGTAAACAACCAGCAGGTAGACAACCTCAGCCATCTATTGGACCCTCACAAATGCACCTTGACGATCATGTCATCCAGGACATTTTCTAAGGCTGGTGCAAGCTGTCCATCAATCTCTTTGCCTCTGAACAGAATCACAAATTACAACTCTTCTATTCCAGAAGACCAGCCAAGCGCAGGTTCTCCACAATGCCTTCTGCATTCCCTGGAGTCAAGGTCATCCTGCCATTTCCCTTTCTGTCCAGTGTCATTCATAAGATCTCAAGGACAGGACCCACGTCATTGTTATAGCCCCCTTCTGGCCTCATCTGCTCTAGTTCCTGCGATTTATGACTCTGGCCAAGCACCAGCCCCTTCATCTAGGAACACATCCTTTTCTGACTCAGGCATCTACTCCACTGCAACCTTATGTCCCTGTTGATGATGGCATGGATATTGAAAGCCAAGTGATTTCCTTCCCAGTATCACAGAGTATCTTAAATCCTTCTAGCTTCCAGGAAACCAGCTACCAGAAAATTCAAACATCCAAAGTGGAAGCGCTTTGCCAGATGGTATGCACAACACTCCCACAACCCTTTTTCTGCCCAATACCTCTGCTGCTAGACTTTCTTTATCTTCTCTCAAATTTGAACTTACAAACCAATTCTGTACAGGTGCACTTATTGCTCTTGCAGCCTACCATGATTTCATAGCTGAAAAGCTGATCTCCATCTATCCCTTGGTATTCAGATTCATGAGGACTGCTCAATACCAAATCTCCCATAAATTTAATTTATTTATTTCCTCCTCTCCTTGGGCTATAAATAGATAATACACTCTCCCAATCTGTGGCCTCAGATTTCACCCTCTAGTTTAATCAGGGATTACTAGAGAAAAAAAAGAGGAATTATTGTGAATAGATCGTAGAACTACTAAAACATTACTTGCTTGTAGCAGCACATTACCACATCATGGCAGACAGCAACTTCCACACGAAGTGCATGAGTAAAGAAAAAATTGTGGGAGGCCCCTTCTTATAGAAACCAATACCACTCCACCTTGTTATTTAATCCCAAAGGGACACACATCTGTGAATTAAAAATGAGTTGTTGCTCCTGATGTGCCAATCACTTTGACAGGTCAAAAGCGATTGGTACGTCGGGAAGTTCAAGAGAGGACGTATGTACACAGCAGAATTGAAGAGATTTTCAAGGATATATTGGTGTGGTGTTTGTGTCATTTATGGAGACTTATTGGTGAAGTCAAGTCAACCTTGACAGACAAGTGTTTTTTACCTCTAAGAAAGAGGACAATGAAGTTGTGAATGGTTTATTCAATTTGCTTGACCGTCCTTCGATAAAAAAAGATGACAACGAAAAACATTTTGCTAGTGAGGAGCGATGACGAGTCAAATATATACACCCTAGAGTATTGTTTGGGTGTGATGTTAAGCTCCCATTTTTAGACAATTTATGTGTGAATAATCCTGTGATATAAATAAATTGGCGAGTGCTAGTTATAAATAGATGCGTAACCTCATTTTTTGAAGTTATTTTGAAAAAAGATCTTTTGAAAGAATTTTTCACACAAATATTACATGTACTCCTCTCCTTGGGTCCACAACATCCTTACCCAGCTCAGCTATGCCCCTTTCACACCTCTGGACCAACCGACACTTCAGCATCTTTCTTGGAAAGTTCTCTTCTTGATAGCCATCACCTCAGCCAAATGAGTGAGTGAACTGCAGACTCTCATCCATCATGTTCCCTACACCCTATTCTTCCCTAACAAGGGGTACTACAGATGCACCCCAGCTTCCTGCTTAAGATGCTTTTGGAATTCCACCTCACACTAATCATCACGCTTCCACTCTTCTTCCCTTGCTATCCAGCAGAAACTACCTTGATTGCAAAAGAACCTGTTGGGGAGGGAGTAAAAGAGAAGGGAGATGCTGCACTGGTGCAGAAGCGGTAAAGGAGAGGGGGAACTGGCCTCTAAGGGGAGACGCTTGGTTTGAGGGAACCATGTGGGAGAGACCATGGAAGGTTGTAGGGCGATGATGGAAGGAAATGAGGATGGGGAGTGTAAAGGGCAGAAGGGTGGTAATTGGGAGTGTGTGAAAGACAGGAGTGACTAAGAGGTCAGGGAAGGAATGAGAAAGGGGAAATGGGCTGGGTAGGGAGTGAGTGAAGAAGATGGAAAGGTGATGGGTGGGTGGAAATGAAAAAAAGAAGTAGACTGAGGACTGGAAAGTGAGAAAGAGAAATTTAAATAGACAGAGAAGCAGAAAAGAAAGACTGGAAGAAAGGGTTAAAAGGAAAAGATCAATGTGTCAGTGCAAATGTAGGGACAGGATGAGAGGAGAAACTAAAATGCACAGCATACACTGGAAAGAGAGTTGGAAGAGTAAAGGAGAAAAGAGACTTGGACCAACGTGATTGGAAAATAAAATTCCAAGACAACAAAGGTAGAAAAAAAGAATATTTTTTAAACTGCTTAACTGGAATGTTTGCTTTGGGAAATATGGATTATATTTCTTTTTGTATTTTATTCAGTATGAGAGAAAATGCATTTATTTTCTCTCTTCAATATGTTCCTGGAGTTCCCAGTTCAATTTTTGTCGTCATTTTTCTATTTCTAATTTGTGGTCCTTGTTCTATATCTGCTGAGTCTCTATTTGGTATGAGACTGAGATGTGGTAGTCTGAGCATGTCGTGTCTGTGCAGACGTCTACAATCCTACTACTTATCATCTGAATAGCAGTATAAGGCATGGAGGAGTAGCCAACTACCCAGGAGATCAGGGTTTGATTCCCACTGGCACGCCTTGCGGCCTTGGGCAAGTCATTTTACCCTCCACTGCCTCAGAAGAAAAGGCCTGGCAATCTACTTCCGGTTATACCTTGCCAGGAAACCCAGGAGTCAGCATTGACTTGAAGGCTCTTAAGAAAAACAAAGCATACACGGCACTGTACATATACAATGAGAGACAGTCCCATTGTGTGTTTACAATCTATAGTCTCACTTATTAAATAAATAAATAAACTACTGGTAAAACAGAACATTTCTTATATACCGCCTTTCATGATATCAAGGTGGTTTACATTGAACAAGCTGAAATTACATTGAACAGGGCATTATAACTTGGAGATAACTATTTTACAGGGAACATGGGCTATGGAGGGTTAAGTGGCTTGCCCAAGACCACAAGGAGCACCTGTGGGACTAGAAACCCCAGTCCTTCCAGCCCAAGATTGCTGTCCTCTAGTGGGATTTGAACCCCTGACCTTCGGTAACTTGCCCCAACCACTAGGCCATTCCTCCCTCACACTAGTTAGGTGTATTGCTGTTCTGCAGCCCAATGTAATATTTGTAGTGCTGCCTGTTCTTGTTTGGCTCTTAGGAATCAGTGCTACTATGGTATTGCAGGTTTGCTATGTGTGTATTGGGCAAACATTCTTTTTCAGGTTTTGTATTTCAGAATATTACTGATAGTGGTGAGATTTGTTGCTGTTACTCATATACCAAAACAACAGGAAGAAAAATAATAATAAACAAAACCCTGGTTAGCAAAACTCCTACCCACGGTCTCCCTGTAATGGAGATATATACCATGGACTGGGAGAAAAAAAAAAGCCTCAGACGAGCGTTTCTAGCAATGCAGAGTAAAAGCCCTGCTAGCAGCTCATAGGAAAACCCCCTGATGTCATTCATAGGCTTATGCAAAGTCAGTTTTTTCAATTTTCAAATGTATTTAAAAACACTGAAAAACCATAAACAAAGCACTTATCTGGCGAATAGAAGCTCACTCTCCTTGCAGGTATCAACAGCGCCAACCACACCAAAACAAATGCCGACTCGAGTTTCGCCCGTCTTATTCATTAGGACTACATCAGGACTTGCCAACGGTGATAGTGGTAGAATTATCCAGGGAATACTCACTCTAGCGAGAAGCTGTTTAGAGGCAGAAACATATGCAAGCAAATCAAAAAAGGCGACTGAGGAATGACGTCACAGAACTGCGTATCAATCCAATGACTCATTTAGGTCAGATGGTTGCAAAGTATTAAGGGTAAAAATCCATCTTTGTTCCAATCTAGTTAAACGTTGTTCTAAGCAGCCTTGAAGGGGGTCAGATGGGGACTGTTTCATTATTGCAAGCATTTGCTTACTGGCTTAATCAACAGGACAATAATCTTTTCACTAGAGTTTGCCACCACACAAATTTCCTTCTTAGATGTTTCGGTTACAGTGGTTGCTGGTCATCTCCATAAATCTCTGTATAGAAAAAGAGTTGACAACAATAAACTGCTACATTTTGATTCTCATCACCCATTTACGTTGAAACAGGTTCTTCCCACTGGACAATTTTTGAGGTTCTGCCGTATCTGTTCAGAGCAAGAGGACTTTCAGACACAGGCAAAAATGCTCATGGTGCGTTTACTTTCCAGGGGTTATCCATATAAAGTTATTCGACAAGCATACCTAAAAGCAAAGTGTGCAAATAGATTACTTTTGTTACAACAGTGCAATCCAGGTGCTATGGAGAAACAAGTTTGTGTACTTCAGTATACCGACCATGTCCATTATTTGGCCAAAAGTATTTATCAATGGCATGTTTTAGAACTTCATAAGATTTTTCAGGGGGGTCCATGTATAGCTTTTAGCCAAGCGAAAAATTTTGGGGGATATGTTAGTACATACCGACATTTTAACTCAAGATGCAATATCCATTTGTTGGGCGGTCATCAGGCATGTGGACGCTGTGCCTTATACCATTTCCACACAAGCATGGACGGATCCACTATCCGAGATTATTTATCCCTTGAAATTATCTACTATGTCAGTCTATGTGGGTCATCTATGCTATAGTGTGTCCTTGCCTCAAAGTGTATGTAGGTCGGATGTCACGGAGAGTGCGAAGTAGACTCACTGAACACAAATCCTGTCTCAGTAACCAAGTGTTGACGGCTCCTATGGTGCAACATTGCATTGACTTTGATCAACAGTGGCAACGTTTGCGTTGGTTGGTTCTGGATGGGATTTCTGACTCCCTTCAAGGCTGCTTAGAACAACGTTAACTAGATTGGAACAAAGGTGAATTTTTACCCTCAATACTTTGCAACCATCTGACCTAAATGAGTCATTGGATTGATATGCAGCTCTGTGACGTCACTCCTCAGTCGCCTTTTTGATTTGCTTGCATATGTTTCTCCCTGTATTTAAACAGCTTCTCGCTAGAGTGGGTATTCCCTGGATAATTCTACCACTATCACCGTTGGCAAGTCCTAATGTAGTCCTAATGAATAAGACGGGTGAAACTCAAGTCGGCATTTGTTTTGGTGTGGTTGGCGCTGTTGATACATGCAAGGAGAGTGAGCTTCTATTCGCCAGATAAGTGCTTTGTTTATGGTTCTTCAGTGTTTTTAAATACATTTGAAAATTGAAAAAACTGACTTTGCATGATAAGCCTATGAATGACATCGGGGGTTTTCCTATGAACTGCTAGCAGGGCTTTTATTCCGCATTGCCAGGAACCCTCGTCTGAGGCTTTTTTTTCTCTCCCAGTCCATGGTATATATCTCCATTATAGGGAGACCATGGGTAGGAGTTTCGCTAACCAGGGTTTTATTATTATTTTTCGTCCTGTTGTTTCGGTGTTGAGTTCAATATTGGGAAGATATGGAGCTGTTACTCATATGGCATGAGAATCAGAATATTTTTTTGTATGGTGAATTCAATGGAAAAATGTCCTACTTCTGTCCTGCCTCTGTTGTTGGGGAGGAGGGGGAAGAAGTATGGGTTTTGTGGATGCAGAGTATGTTTACATTTAAGTCATAAGAACTGCTGTGCTGTTTCAGAAGAAAGGTCTGACGTGTGCAGTGTGTCACATACTATGTGAGCATCACCCTGCAGACTCCCTCTCCCCCCCTCCTCGGCATGTGCTTCTTACCTAACACAGATGTGCATGAGGAGAGAGACTTGAGGAATGAAAGCCCTTGCTATGGTGCTTCACAAGGAGTAGGCATGAAGGGCAGCTTCCCTGGATGCCAGGCCCACGGGGCCACCATGCTACCTTTTTCAATCAGTCGGTGAATCTGCCAGCACGTGAATTCAAAAGAAAATGAGGCACCAATTTGCCCAGCAACTGTCTTGCCCACTGTGTCATCGCTAGCTGTCCCACATTCACTTCAGGCCCGTAGTGCAGTTGCCTCAGCTGCCCTGAAACACACTGCTACCTCTACCGCCTCTTCTGTCTTCCAGCCCACACAGGCCGAATCAGCCATTCCCGCAGTACACACTCTTTACGTATCTTGACTTAGGAACATACGAATAGCCATAGTGGGTCAGATCAAAGGTCCATCAAGCTCAGTAGCCTATTTGTAACAGTGATCAATCCACATCACAAGTAAAAGTAAATTGATTCCGTGCTCTCTAACCCCACGAATAAGCAGTAATTTTCTCTCAGTCTACCTTTACTATGATTACTACAAGTCATATGCAGTGCTGTATAGACACATATAAGACAGTCCCTACTCATCTTACAATCTCATCAAGACAGATAACAGCTAAGAATAAGGGTAGAATAGGGAAGGGTAAGGAGACAAGAAAGAGAAGGGATCAGGACCCAAAAGCAGCCTCAAAGAGGTGAGCTTTCAGCATGGATTTGGAAAGAGGTAGAAATAAAGCCCAATGTACAGATTCAGATAGTTTGCTCCAGGTAAGGAGCTGCAAGGTGAAAGTATCAAAGTCTGGAATTAGCAGTGGAAGAAAAGGGCATAGAAAGAAGTAAGCCAGAGGAAGAGCGGAGTTCACGAGGAGGGGTGTAGGGGGAAAGATAGAGGAGAGCAGTAGAATGAATGCATTTATAGGTCAGGAGTTTGAATTGGATACGGAAACGGAAGGGAAGCTAATGAAGTGACTTGAGAAGAGGGGTTATATGAGTATATTGAGGCTGATAAAAGATTAGTTGCACAGCAGAGTTCTGAACAGTTTATTGACTTTTCCTCCAGGAACTTGTCCAAACCTTTTTTAAGCCCAGCTACATTAACAACTTTTACCGCATCCTTCAACAACAAATTCCAGAGGTTAATTATGCTGTGAGTGAAAAAATATTTTCTCTGATTTGATTTAAATGTGCTACTTAGTAACTCCCTGGTATGTCCCCTATTTTTTGTACTCTTTAAAGAGTAAGCAAGGTTCAGAGAAGAGCCACCAAAATGGTAAAGGGGATGGAAGGATACTCCTATGAAGAAAGGCTAAAAAGGTTAGGGCTCTTTAACCTGGAAAAGAGACGGCTGAGGGGAGATATGATAGAAGTCTATAAATTAATGAACGGAGTGGAACGGGTAAACGTAGATCGATTGTTTACCTTATCAGAATATAGAAAGACTAGGGGACATGCAATGAAGCTACAGGGTAAACTATTTAAGACTAATAAAATAAAATATTTTTTCACTCAACGTGTAATCAAACTCTGGAATTTGTTACCGGAGGATGTAGTAAAGGCTGTTAGTGTAGCTGGGTTTAAAAAAGGTTTGGACAAGTTCCTGGAGGAAAGGTCCATAAACCGTTATTAAGAATTGACCGAAGATATCAATGCTTGACCCAGTACAAGCATTGTGGAACTTGTGTCTCTTGGGGAAACTGCTAGGTACATATGACCTAGATTGGCCACTGTTGAAAACAGAATACTGGGCTTGATGGACCTTGGTCTGACCCAGTATGGCATATGTTATGTTATGTTCTTAACCAATTTGCATTTACCCATTCTATTCCATTCAGGATTTTATAGACCTCTGACACATCAACCGTCTCTTCCCCAAGCTGAACAGCCCCAACTTCTTTAGCTTCTCCTTATCCAGGAGCCTCTTCAGTTGCACAGGCCCCACCCTTCTGTGTCACTTTATGTGCTGGTGCAACTGCTGCACGTCCCACGATGGTGTGGCAGTGGGAGGAGATGAAAGATGGAGTTTGGAAGAGAGATACATCATATTGCTGCAATGGGACTTTCACTGAATGAAACAACCAAGTCAGTAGTTGGCAGAAAACTGGTAGGCTAGCCAAATACTAGCTGGTTGGCAATCTTACATCAGGACTCAGTAGCAGGTCACCATCCTGCCTGCATTGCTCTCTGGGCTCAGATCTCTATGGAGGGGGCATTCTGGAGCAGGGCCGGCCCAAGAGTTGGTTCAAGGTGTTGGTGCCCTAGGCAGATTTTAAGATTCCCCGACCCCCCTCCCTCCCCTGGCTATCAGAATCTATTGTTTAGTTTTGAATACCTTCCTCTTTGCTGCCCAAAAAAATGTACCACTCTAGGCGACCACCTAGTTGGCATAGTGGTTGGGTCAGCTCTGGCCTGGAGCTCAATCTTGTATATTGATAAATCCATGGCTCAGACATGAGCAGGAAGCTCAGCCACATGCCTGCAGGTCTTTGGCTGACTTTGTATAGGATACATCAGCCAATGCTCCGTGTGTCTTCATGATTCTGGTCAGCATGCAGGGACTGTGGTGCTCTCAGGCAGTGCCCCATACTCTGCCTACTTCTGAGTTCTGTTCCTGCAGCCAAGATCCCAAAGCTGTGGCTCCAGCCCCGGAGCTTACGAAGGGCAGCCTCCCCAGTGGAGGACCTTTTTCCAGCCCCCACCTCCACAGCCCTGACTCTGGCCACTGTGACCCATTCTTTCAGCTTGGCCTCCAGCTCTGTACTATAGTCTTAGGCTGCTTCAACGTCATGAGCCTGGCTCTTTGTGGCACAGAAAACTGACATGCTATTAAGTGCTTTTCCTGTTGCAGGTATGAAGGGAGGATAGACAATGCAGCATAGGCTACCTGCAGAACAATGAGGGTTCAGAGGAGGAAGGGAAAGTCCTGTGCCTTTGTCCCTGCTGGAATCAGGACCAGAAGGCTGCAGTACACCAGTGATTTTCAAGCTAGTCCTCAGGGACCACTTGACCAGTTGTGTTTTCAGACTACCAGGGCAACTGCCTGGTACCCAGAAGATGAAGGGTTCGATTCCCACTGGTGATCCTTGTGATCTTGAGCAAGTCACTTAACCCTCCATTGCCTCGGAAGAAAAGGCCTGCTCACCGGCATTTAAACCGCCGCTCCAGAGGCGCGCCCGTGCCTTGCGGGCCCACGCCTGAGGGCCTCGTCAGAGGACCCTTTGGCGTGGCCCTTAGGCGGGGTCCGTGGCAAAGGATTAAAATCATACAGAAATTGTGAGTCTATTTGTCATGACTGTAGTTTGTGAAAGTAGTCTGCTGTTCTGTTTTCTCCTATCTTAGCTATCTCTTTGTCTATCTGTGTCTCCTACTCTGTCCTATCTTATTAATGGCGTTTTTTCTTATTTTCCATAACATAAATGTAGGATTGTAAACCGCTCTGATGCTTCTTGGCCTGAGCGGTATATCAAATGTAATAAACATAAACATACATTGCCAAGAAAACCCAGAGGCTGCTGGGTTGCCAAGAGTCAGCACTGACTTGACGGCATTTAAAACAAAAAAACAAGGAATATGCATAAAAGACATGTAAGAGAAAGTCTCTCTCATCAGAGATGTGCATACGTCGCCTCTACTGTATGCAGATCTAACTCATGCATATTCATGCTGATATCCTGAAAACCTGATCAGCCAAGCAGGTCCCCAAAGACTGGGTGGATGACTGCTAACTGCTATCCTCCTCCTTGCGAACTCAACCTTGTCCTCATCCAGCTGTCCAGTGCCCCTTTCAAAGTTCTGGGCCAAATGATACTTCAGCATCCTTGATGAAAAGTTCTTTTCTGAAAACTATCACTGGAGCTGCAGCCATCCCTGTAAAATTAGGGAGATCTAGTAATCTTAGAGGGAACAAAAGAACATAAAAAAAAAGAGACGGGGAAGCTGTAAAACTAGAGGGCATGACATGAAGCTGCAAGGTGGTAATGGAAAGGCAATGTCAGGAAATACGTTTTTACTGAAAGGCTGGTGGATGCTTGGAACGCCCTCCCGATGGAGGTGGTGGGGGCAAATACAGTGACGGAATTCAAAGTGGCCTGGACAGACACAGTTGATCCCTTTATAGTAACAGGATAAAATCAAAATAAACGGAACCATCTAATTTTTCAACAAATAGGGGTGTTCTACATGGAGAGATGGGGGGGAGGAGCGGTGGGTTCACCCCTAAACAAAGATACAGGGAGGTGTGCACCTGCTCCTGCCATCTTGCTGGGCAGACTAGATGGACCATACTGATCTTTATCTGCGGTCATTTACTATGTAACATAAGATATGCCATACTGGGTCAGACCAAGGTCCATCAAGCCCAGTATCCTCTTTCCAACAGTGGCCAATCTAGGTCACAAGTACCTAGCAGTTCCCCCAAAAGACACAGGTTCTGCAATGCTTGTTCTCCTAGGACAAGCAGGATGAGTCAGCCACACTTGGTGACGTCATCCGACGGCGCAGAGACGGAAGAACTCTCCATAGCTCAGAAGGGCTTTTGCCCTTCTGAGCATGGGCCAACTGGCCCTGCCCCCGGCCCGCCCCTAGCTAGCCAGTTTTCAGTTCTTCTGCCTTGCCAGCAAGACGGTTTTTCTCTACTCTCCAACTGGAAATATTAAACCAACAAGAAGAATATGTCTCACCTTACTTTAGGTATGTATATAATCTGCATTACTGCTTGTTTCTGGCTCTATCCAGCTTTCTCTCTAGGAGCCCCACGCGTCCCTCGTGAGTCGCGAACAGGAGATCGGATCAAGAGCTGCTCATTTGTGAATTTTAGATACCTACAGCAGTCTGGATGTGCCTCGGGGCCTCCATCCTCAGCCGCAGGCTTCCACTTGTCTATGCAGCTCAGGCGCTTCGGGACTCCTATGATTCTGGCCTCCTTGGCCGCAGCCGGGTCCCAGCCTTCATCGTGCAGGCGGATGCCGCGGAGCGAGGTTTTGAGCCCCGGACTTGGGGAGCCGCTACAGAGAGATCCTGCGCCCAGGAAGAGGCTCGGCAGCCCAGGACGTGCCTACGGGCCTCCGTCCCCGGCCAGCTGCAGCTCCGCGCCCACTTCTCCTACCCGGGTCCTCCTCACGTGGGGGGACCATGGAGGCAGCCATCTTGCTCTACCCTGCGGCCCCTGCAAGTCACCGCCCCCTCTGCTGAGGCCCAAATCCATTGGCCTATCTGATCTGCCTGCGACGCCATTGGCTCTGTTCCCGGCCAACCCTCTGCCTCCGAGCCACCTCTTCAGGATTGAATCGTCTGTCCCCACGGCACCTTGGCTGTAGCCACGCCTACGGATGGCGCCGCAAACAGCCAGCACGCGCTGCCAATGCCTCTGAGCCTCCTCTTCAGGATTGCATCGCTAGCCCCCACGGCGCCTTGGCTGTAGCAACGCCTACGGATGGCGCCGCAAACAGCCAGCATGCGCTGCCAATGCCTCCGTGCTGACATGGGAACCAGCCCCACAGCGCCATTGGTTGGAACAGCTCAGCCCCACAGCGCAATGGCCGGATCAGCCCCTCAGCGCCCTTGGCTGGAACTGCGCCAACGAATGCCGCCGTAGCAGTCAGCACTTGGGGATCTGCGCAAAGTCCCCGATCTGCGCCGGAATAGCGCCAAGGGGTGAGGGGGGAGCAACTCCAAAAGGCTGAGACTGCACCCCCACTGGAGCCTCCCAGTGGGGAGGGGACGCTTCCCCCTTATGTAAGCTGATCAGTCCCTCACCAATCCCGTCCAGCAACTCAGCAAAGGTTGAGCTCACTGAGCCAAATGATGAAACCTGGAAACAGCACAAGCACTGGCAAGTCAAATGCAAGGCATTGATAAGGCAGGCAAAGAGAGAATTTGAGAAGAAGCTTGCTGCGGAAGCAAAAACGCGAAATAAAGACCTTTCAAGTACAAAAACCCGTGAGAGAGTCAGTTGGTCCATTAGATAAAGGGGTTAAAGGAGCACTAAGAGGCGACAAGGCGATAGCGGAGAGACTGAATGAATTCTTAGCTTCGGTCTTTACTGAGGAAGATGTAGGGATGTTACCCACGACTGAAGTGGTATTTAAAGGTGTGGAAGAATTGAAGGAAATATCGATACATCGGGAAGATGTCCTACAACTATTAGATAAACGAAGAGTAGCAAATCATGCTGTCTCTGCGTGGTCTTATCAAGAACAAATATCAACCCTCCACTTGTAGGCTATGCCTGCACAACCCAGCCCGTTGTTACCCCATGGACAAGCAGAGGTTGTTAACTGAAGGGGAAAGAAGCTGCACTCCCCAGTTTCAGGAACTCTGCACCATCTCTCATGAGTAGCGAACTTGCAAAATCACTTGTACCTCAGTTCTTAGGGTCTAGGTGTGCTTCAGCTATCCTGCAGCTAAAATGCTTGGGATAGGCGGTTCGATGCACCCCCCCCCAAACTTGGAGGAGTGCCACGGTGCCCTGAAGCCCAGCACCACCGAAGGCCCCCTCTCCTGGCGGTCAGGCTCCGAGGCCAACATCCATCAGACGACCCTCTGCATGGACCTTTGGCCCCTGGCAAAGATCCTCGTCGGCTTCTCGAGGCATCAATTCTTGCCACATAACAGCACGGGATCTGCGTGGGATAATCTGCAGCTGTGATAAGGAGACACCCCCTCCCTCGGGCGTCAAGGTCACTCACAGGCCTGACGTGGAAGGAGCGGATGGCTTAGCCAGTGGAAGGTACTTCTTCCTTGACACCCACTGCCCCAGCGGAAGGCGCTTGTCTCCTTCACACTCGCTGCCCCATGGGCAGTACCATACCAGCTGGAGGCTCGCCTGATGTCTGCACCTTAGCCTCCGCATCAGCTTACACCTACTCTGAACCTACACCGAACTCTGAGCCTGAGTATTACGGCACGGCTCCTCATGGAGGTGTAGCTCAGGCACTGCTCCTATGCAGGGGACATGGGTTCATTGCTTCCATTCTTCCCTCCTATAGGTAGGAGTCTGGCCACTTTAGGATGCAAGCCATCCACTAGAGTCACACTCTTGCTCCAAGCCAAGGCTGGGACCTGATCAAGATCTTTGGCCAACACCTGCTGAGCCCGGACAGCGCCGCCCTCCAAAATTGGCAGCTGTTCGGTGCAGTACTTACAGCCAGTGTGTTCAGGGGCAGTAGGTCACAGGTTCAAGTCGCAGCTGTGGCTCCTGCAGACCAGATCAAGAACTTCCAATGTGACATCTTCCAGCTGGAGCTGTAAACATGAACAGGACCTCTCAACCCTATGACCTGTCACTACGAGCAGATCTCAATTCCCTCCAGCAGCAGGTCTCCAAGGCCCTTCGCTTAGACCGATAGGCCAGAAGGTGCATAACACACCGCAGCTGGCATGACCCAAGAGGGCGCATACCTTGGGCACAACCACCGGGCTACCCACCTTGACTTACCTCCATATCGGAATGGAGGGATGGCCTAGCGCTCCTTCGACTATGACAGCACAGTCACGAACAGTGCATGAATATACAGAGGAAAATTCTCATAGCCAAATCGTTAACACATATGCTTCGGGAACCACCTGCCACAAATGGCATAGGAAACCAGCCTCTGCTTCTGGGGGCAAAACGACGGCGGTTGTGCAATGTGAAGGACTCATGTCCGCAGACTGGTGAGCAGGTTGGGCACCTGCCCCAATCCCTCGCACCCGGCAATGCCCCTGGCTCAACAGAAGTAGCCCTACTGCCAGGCCTACCGCTTCTATACGTCGGACGGCACATCGCGTCCCCGGCACATCCTCGCTTACAGCTCGGGAATGGTCAGAGGTCCATGCTACATACCTCACAACGGATGGTTGCAGCTCACTCCTGTGACAGATATTGCTGTCTCGCCCATCTCGAGAATGAGCCGACCTCTGCCTTGCCACCTTGAGGCCGAACCAGCAAAATATGACTATCCGTAAGCGCCCAGAAGCCTCGCATCGGCTGGGCACTGTTGGAGCGCGCATCAGAACCAACTGGTGCGGTTGGCGCGAACAGTAAACATTAGCACCGACTGGGTGCTGTTGGAGTGAACATCAGGAACGCGGCACTCGAGAAATCTTCTCAGCACCGCGGCACCGAGACATCTTCTCGACTCAGGGCACCTCCCAGAACCGAAAGGGCCTATCATGGCCTACTGCGTGAAGCCCGCATCCCTGATGAAACCCGCATCCCTGGTGAAGGTTCACATGGCTGATGGTAACACCAGCCCCTCACAAGGACAATGGCAGTTCCAAAGTCCGCAGCTCCCAGCTGCGCTCGGTGGCTGCACTCTGTTCCCAGAGACTAGTACAGTTGGCCCCGTCTATGTCCCAGAAACGGGGAAAACAGGCTACCATCATGCTATTCTCGCAGGGAGAATCTTGCACTACATAGACCCCAGCGAGATCCGTGACATGGAACCTAAAAGTCCTCCAGGTGGCGGAGTCCTGCAGCACTAAAACCAGGTCTCTGTGGGCTTGAATGAGAGGTGCCCATGTCAAGGCCGGTCAGCGGATCACCATGGTATAAAACAGATGCATGGATACAAAGGTCACATATTCAATACATACCCAATTGCAGGTCTGGTTGGGGATTCGTGCACACCGCCAGAGCATCCCTATGAGTTTGCACACTAAGGCCCCACACACAGTCAACAAGATGGTACTATTCCTGCACCGCTGCTGCAGGGCCTACCAGGCTTAGCCCTGACCTTCCATGGCCAAGGGCCCAACAGTAACATCCATCCAGGCAGCCCCTGACTTGACCGCCAGAATATCCTACAGGTAGGAGCTCTCAACCCTTCGCCATCAGCTCCTTTTCCCAGCGGGGCTGACCACAAATCAACCTACCAACTTCGTGGGGAGCAGGATGGTGACTGTTTAAGACCGGCAGACCCAAGCCATCTTCATCGTACCCTTAGGACTACTGGATACCTTCTCCTCCCATCAAGTGCGGGTGGACAAGGAGTACTGGGAGGGAGGAGTGGCGTAGTGGTTAGGACAAGGTACTTCGGGCCGGAGGGCTGGGGGTTCAAGTCCCACCTGGGGACAGCAATCTCAGGCCGGAGGGACTGGGATTTCTAGTCCTATAGGCACTCCTTGTGGTCTTGGGCAAGCCACTTAACCCTCCATTGCCCATGTTCCCTGTAAGTATTAGCGTATGTGTGTCATATCCCCTCGTGTTAAATGTATCTCCCAATTGACCGCTTTGACCCGGTGAAAAGCGGGATATAAATACAGCTAAATAAATACTGTCAAATCAGTCACGGCATGTCGTTCCCTGATCTGCTATGAATAAAGTTCCCCGGCAAGTCCTACCGAAAACCCATCCTGCAGGTCCCACAAGGCCTGGCACAAACAGAAGCTGACCCGGCATACTGCCCATTCAGTCCAGACGAGTCGTTCCCTTATCCTTCCTAAAGCCTACTGGGAATCCATCATCACTGCCTAGCAGAAACATCAGCAACCAGGCTGGACAATCGCGACATACGTCCACCATGCCCAACAGCCTTGCTGTCACTCGCAGGCAAAACTGGGTGGACCACCAGTGAGATTCCTCGATAACAACTCAGACTGCTTCTATGGCAACGTAGTGGTCAAAACTGCTAATTGGGACGGCATACCCGCCGTGCACGTAATGCCGCCTCGGCCGCCAGAGACACTACACACATCATCATCGCAGTCCTACGCAGCTAAATGCCCAGGACATGCGCGAACATACACACATCAGCGCATGGGATCCCAACAAACCGGGGTCCCAGCGCACTCTGACTCTTGCTCCCAGCAGACTCAACCTCTAGGAATCCGCTTGCTCCAATTTCGCATGCCAAATCCGCCTGCTCCACCACTGGCCGGCCATGGCCACAAGCAGACGCTCAAGTCGTGCCAAGGGACTATAGTAGTGCTAAACGATCCATCGGCAGCCTGCTCAAGGGATCCATCGACAGCCTGCGGCTCGTACTTGGCAGACACACCTACTGACACTACATACAGACCAACACGGCACCTAGCAGCCTGAAGGCCTTGCCTGCTACCCCCTGCCTGGACACACCTAATCAAGCCATGAACTGACTCATGACTCATGTCCCTTGCCGTGTTATTGCTCTAATTGCATCATTCTGTAACGCTGTCGCTATTGCTGATGGCGGTGCTTCCAGCATCCCTACTATGGCTATCATGCTTGCATTGGAAACAACGCGACCGCTGGTTGGTACTCCCCCTGCTGCTGCATCCCTGCGGCCGCCCATCGAGATCATTACTCTGCGGCTGCTTCTACAGTGGCCCACTGAGGCCATATACTCTCGCAATCACTGCTGCCACGTAGCCTAATTATCTCAAAATGGGCGTGCACCCGTTAGCACTACACGCTGCACGCTCATACTGCACGCTGGCACTGGCCCCCGCCACCAGGTGCCTAACGATGACATTCCAAAGTGCCACAGGGCACACCATTGCAACATCCAGCCCCTGATAAAGTGTCATTGACCTGATCTCAGCCTCCCCCTTCCACCACATCACATGTCAGCTTGGGAGGCACCAAGTGTGGCTGACTCATCCTGCTTGTCCTAGGAGAAAATGGAGTTACTTACCTGTAATTGGAGTTCTCCGGGGACAGCAGGATAAGTCAGCCACACATACCCGCCCACCTCCCCTGGGAAGGGTTCGGCCTCTGACCAGTGCCTGCCTCTTAGCGGCTAAGGCTCAGCTAGTGACAAACTGGCTAGCTAGGGGTGGGCCGGGGGCAGGGCCAGTTGACCCATGCTCAGAAGGGCAAGTGTGGCTCTGACTTATCCTGCTGTCCCCGGAGAACTCCAGTTACAGGTAAGTAACTCCGTTTTCCGGGGCGAGCAGCAGATTTCCCGGGCCTCTTTCGCTCTTGCTAAGGACAGCATGTCAGACCTCGGCTGGGGGCATTGCCATGTGAGGTGGCCCCCAGCTAAAGCTGCTCTTAGTGCCCTGAACCTCCCCCTTACCCACGACCAGCCTCTAGGCGCGCCCACAGAGGAGAGACGGGCAGCTCTTCACCGGAACACAATCGTTAGCCCAGCGCCAAACAGCGTGGGCACGTACGTGCGTAAGTAGCGTCATCGCGCAGCGCCGCGCGCCCACAGAGGAGAGACGGGCAGCTCTTCACCGCGACACAGTCGGCAACGGCAACCAGTCGCACGCACAGCGCCAGGTAGCGTGGGCACGTATGTGCGTAACCTGGCGTCATCTTGCAGCGCTACGTGCCCACAATCCTACGCGGCCGGTTTTCTGTTGCGCCGTGGCCCTGGTGACCGGAGCGAGATGATTCCCCCGGTAGAAGTGTCGCCGCTGATCAAGGTAAGGTGGGCGCGGCGGTGAAACCCGGCGGCTCTTCCCCCCCCCCCCCTCCCGCAGCAGCGCTGTCAGGGCCCCAGGCGGTGAAGGTGACCCGGCTGGTGGGCGGGGCTGCCGGTGGAAGGCCGCGTCTCCAGGGAGCGGGTTAGCGGTCGCTCCTAAGCCGGGCTCCGCCGTGTGTTAATAATGGCCGCGGCTTCTGCAAGCTTTACCATTAGGCAGAGGACTGCAGACGAGCCGCACCGACACCTCGCTCGGCTCCTGCAAAGAGCAAGCTCCGTAAAACAGCAACGGGGACCTTGCAGAGGAGGCGAAGCCCGGGGCCTGCAGCACCCTCGGAGCGCTCTCCTCCTGCCGGCTGCCATGTTCGTAACGACCTCCGCCGTCCCAGGCGCTCCCCCACCCCAGGCTCCAAAGTGCCCTGAAGACATATTTATTTCGTACCGCGTTTCAGATGACCTCCCAGTTTTTGTGGCCTTTGCTCCCCTCCCTTCAGTTACCCCACTATCGTTTCTTTTCTGTTTTTAGTGGAATTCTTTCCTGCTTCTCATCTTTCATGAATTTATTTATTTAACTGGATTTCTATACCGCTTTATCCTAAAATCAAAGCGGTTTACAGTGCAACTTATGTTTACAAAGAACAATAAACAAAAAGGAGGGGCATGCAGGGGATGTTTTAAGCTAGCTTATATACAAGAACTGTGTACAGCTGTAAAACGTTGGGGGAGGGAAATATGATATGTAGTCAGTATAGATGGGGAAGTGTCCATTAGGTGATGTCACCAAAATACCTAAAATGCAGGGGTGCCAGTAATGTTGACAACTGTATAAATGTTGTCAGTGCGTAAAACCCAGTTTTACATGTTTAAAAGAGGTTTTATAAAATTTACCCCAGGGGTTACACACACAAAAGTATACGTCATGAATAAGAAAGTGTGCACTTTTACACGACCCATGTGTAGGTGTATTTTGGAGCAGAGTATGGGTGGAGCATGAGCAGAATCATGAATTATCAATTTAGTGCTGCATTTTTCTGTTGCTTTTCCCAGGTTAGGCATGCTCTCCAATGCAGAAAGCAAGCTAGCACCAGCAAAACGCCAAATAGCAACCACACTAAATTGCAGTGCACTTGGCATGCAGATGACATGCAAATCACTGCATAGGTAATTGCGCCGATGTAAAAGACCACACTGAAACTCAGCAGTTTTTTTTACAGTTTTCTAACACTGGATCTTCAAGCCAGATTCAGGCAGGCGTAAAGATCCAGCCAGGAACAAAAGTATCAACTGAGGTGAAGTTTGACCTTCATCTCAGATGATCCAGGCATCAGAGAAAACCCTCAATGCCACCAGCACACTGTTCTGAACCGCTCCAGTGTATTGAAGGGCGGTATATTGAATTTTATAAACCATAAGAAATTGCCAAATATTTCCCAGCTGTTCCTCCAGTACCCAGTCCTTCTAGATCTACTAGCAGGGATTGTTGATGTACTGTATCAAAAGCAGATGCAATGTCCAGTTGGAGAAACACTGCTTTAGCCTTCCTAGACTGAATCACAATACCTCTGGCATGCTTGTAGACAGCAGTACTGTTTCAGTAATGTTGGTCCCTGTCAAGGGGGCTTTCATAGGGCACACAAGTCACTATGCTTCAGAGTTTATTAGAAAATGCAAAACTAGCTTTTCTGCTGACTTAGCCATAACTGGTAAATTAGACACAGGGCAATAGCTTCCACAAGGTGAATCATCAACCTGCCACTTTCAGTAAGAGGGACTACAGCTCGTTCAGCTCTTCTGGATAGCTACCAGTACTCAACCTATCATTAACCTAGCAAGAAGAGGTACCAGAATTGCTTTGATGCCTTTGCCAGCCAAAATGGTCAGGGATCAGAATAGCCACTTTACAGGATAACAAAGATAATATTTCTTCAATCACATCTTCAGTTGCATTCAGGAAGTTATTCCATTTAGAAGAATGGGGGAGTTCTGCCCAAGCTCCATTGGATAACATCGCCCATGGATGAGGACCTCTCTGAGTAATTTTGTTTTCCTCTTTTATGGGCCTACAAGAAAGATTTAAGGACTTTCAAAGAGCTATGGCCAAACCCAAGTAGCAATGCTAGCATATTTCTGAAGCTGTATAGAAGGAACTCTGTTAAGTTTACATCCAGATGTGAGATTTCTAAAGCCCATTGTGTATTTGTCTGCTGCTGAGGGTGCTTGTCTCTGTCTGGAATTTGAATTTAGTTCTTAAAACACTTGGTGCTGTGTCATTTAAGCCTGTAAAGAGGGCCTCTTTGAAAGACCTTACTTTGAAGTTCATAATCTTGGTTGCTCTTTGTTCAGCTGGGAGAATTTCAGAGCTCTTAAGTCTTATCCTTTTGAGGATCTTTTTTGCAGTTTTTGGAGGTGGGTGTTTCCATTAAAATGTTTCCTTTCTTCCTAAAGTGATTTCCCTTTTCATATTAATCAAGTGATAGATCTGCCATCTTCTAAGCAAGAGGACTGTAACCCTTCTCTTCTACTGCCAACTGGAGACTCCTTTCCTTCCATCTTGCTACTGTATGCCTGGAATAAATTACAAGCATTTGTAAGGCTCATAAGAACATTGCATACTGAATCAGACCAAAGATCCATCAAGCCCAGTATCCTGTTTCCAGCTAGTAACTGTGAGGTTTCCAAAAGGCTCCATCCCTGGGCCTATTCAAATCCAGGCTAAAAACTCATCTCTTTGAGGCTGCTTATAGGTAGGCCATGTGGTATTTTTCTGCCATCATGTTTCTATCTAGTCTGTCCTTCTATATCAACCACTATAATAATCCCCTTTATACCTTTAGAAATCCTTTTTGTCCCATGCTTTGAATTCAGACATGTCCTCATGTCCATCATCTTCACTGGGAGACTATTCCACACATCTACCACTCTTTCCATAAAGAAATATTTCCCCATACTACTCCTGAGTCTATCCCCTTTCACACTCTCGTAGCAGAGTATGCTTTCAATCGAAAGAGGCTGTCCTGTGCATTTATGATTGAGATGTTTAAATACCTCCATGGCATATTTATTTTATTTATTTATTTTTTTATATTCTCTTATATACCGCGCTATTCTGCATCAGTGCGTTTTACATTGAACAAACTGAAATTACATTGAACAGGGCATTATAACTTGGAGATAACTATTTTACAGGGAACATGGGCTATGGCGGATTAAGTGGCTTGCTCCAAGACCACAAGGAGCACCTGTGGGACTAGAAACCCCAGTCCTTCCGGCCCAAGGTTGCTGTCCTCTAGTGGGATTTGAACCCCCAACCTTCCAGCCTGAAGTACTTGCCCCAACCACTAGGCCACTCCTCCACTCCATATCACCTCTATCCTGCCTTTCCTCTAAAGTATACATATTCAGATCTTTGTTTGCCCTCAATGCTTCATAACGAAGACCTCTAACCATTTTAGTAGCCATCCTTTGCACAGATTCCAACCTGCTTATTTCCTTTTGAAGGCGCGGTCTCCAGAATTGCACACAATACTTCAAATGAGGTCGCATCAGAGACTTATACAGAGGCACTATCACCTCCTTTTTATTCTGCTGGCCATTCCTTTCTATACACCCAAGCATCCTTCTGGCTTTTGCAGTCACCTTTTCTACCTGTTTAGCTACTTTAAGATGGTTAGACACTATTAGGCCCAGGTCCCGCTCTTGTACAGCATAGAGGGTGAGGTACTTCTATCCACAACTCCTTTGGATTTTTGCAGCCCAAGTGCATAATCCTGCATTTTTTAGCATTAAATTTCAGTTGCCAAATTCTAGACCATTCTTCAAGCTTAGCTAGATCTCTCCTCCTGGTATCGATGCCTTCCTGTGTATCTATTGCAGATTTTGATATAATCCGCAAAGAGGCAAACCTTACCCGACAGCCCTTCCGCGTTATCACTAACAAAGATGTTAAAAAGATCCTGATTCTCTTACACTCCTGTCTGCACTCATGCATATTTTAATCATTTCCTCTAAGAATTCCCCATTTCCCTCTTCTGTTAGCAGACTGTAAGCTGTATGGAGCAGGGACTAAAACAGTCTTTTGCATGTTTGCTTTGTAGCGCTGTATACAAATAAGTAGTAGTAGTGTGTACAACTCTGTATAAGCCTAGTAGCCTTATATAGAGATTAGAAATTACTAGTAGTAACACACCTTGATCAGTTGCCTACATGTGTTGCATTTTATGAACCACAGAAGGAAGTCCATTTAAGTACTGTGCTGAAGGTCAGCAGTAAATTTGAGACTGAGATCATTCTCCACACATCCTGGCTTAGGAGAGAGGTTCATGACTGCCATGGTATGCACAAAGCTAACCCATTTGCAAAAACTGCCTTCCAAGAAGAAGAGGAATATCACACTGTGAATGTATATCAACAATCTTACAGACAAAAAAAATCCACAAATTTATCAGTTGTCAAACTTAGTGGCTTGATTTTGCTTGTCTATTTCACTTTCAGTTTAGGCACAATCTCAAATAATGCTTTTGGTGGGTTCAGTGATTTTTGCAATCACTGAATGGTAATGGTCCTTTTAACACGAACAGCTGCAATATGATATGCTTCTAGGTTTCATGGGTAGCTCTATCATTACAGAGCTTTCTCTTATGTCACCACTGTTCAATCCAGTGACATTTGTTTCGACAGTATTATCTCATGATTAAATGAATAGATGCTTGGCTGCCTTTACTTTTGAGTAAAACTTAATTCTCCCTTGATTGAGACCTGGAATCATCAGCACTGAGGGCTGCTTTAGATACCAGCATCTGCAAATGTTTGGCTTTGGCCATTCTTGAGGTAGTCTAAATGGTGGTTTGTTTCGGTAGGGATTTGTTTTGATTTATTTAATTCAATGGACTCGTAGCTTGCTTAATGATTTGCAGTAGTGGGCGAGAAGTTGGTGTGCATGGTTCAGGAGAAAGACCTTGGTGTGATTATCTCTGATGATCTCAAGGTGGCAAAACAGTGTGACAAGGCGGTGGCAAAAGCCAGGAGGATGTTGGGCTGCATACAATGAGGGATTACCAGCAGAAAGGAAGAGGTACTTATGCCACTGTACAGGTCGCTGGTGAGGCCTCATTTGAAATACTGTGTTCAGTTTTGGAGACCATATCTCGCAAAAGATTTAAAAAAGGCTGGAAACTGTTCAGAGGAAGGTGACCAAAATGATTTGGAGCCTGCATAAGAAAGTTTATGAGAAGAGATTTGAAGACCTAAATATGTACACTTTGGAGGAGAGGAGGGATATGATTCAGACCTTTAAATACTTAGAGGAACAATGAACAAACAAACCTCTTCCAAAGACGGGGAAGCTGCAAAACTAGAGGGCATAACATGAAGCTGCAAGGTGGAAAATTGAAAGGCAATGTCAGGAAATATTTTTTCACTGAAAGGGTGGTGGATGCTTGGAATGCTCTCCCGATTGGAAGTGGTGGGGGCAAACACGGTGACAGAATTCAAAACAGCATGGGGCATGCACAGCGGATCCCTTTATAGCAACAGGATAAAAACAAAACCATCTAACTTCTCAACAAATAGGGGTGTCCTGCATGGTGTGGTGGGTCCACCCCTAAACAAAGACATGGGGAGGGGTGGCCCGCACAGAGCGACAGGTGCACCTACTCTTACCATATTGCTGGGCAGACTGGATGGACCATGCTGGTCTTTATCTGCCGTCATTTACTATGTTTGAAGTGGGTTGCAGATAATGTAATATGAAACTGACTTAAGACACGCAAATGAATACAAACAAAACAGAATATTTATACATATATCCTTAACCCAGGAAACATTTTAAGCCCCATAATATTTATGAAAGAAATATGTCTTCAATTCCTTCCTGAAAGATTGGTATTCTGACACAGTATGCAGATCGTCTGGTAGAGAATTGCACAGACCTGGTACATAGAGAGAAATGGCCTAGAGTGGGTTGATTGGTTCTTTCATATAGCTAAGGATAGAATTCTATATGTATTTTGGGATCTCAAATGCATAGACCAGTTTAGATGCATGCTCTTGCAATAATGCAGTTAGGCAGTCTGCCAGTAAATTGTGTGAGATCTTGAACACTAAGCAAGGCTTTATACTTCACCCTTCTTTAGATGGGAAGCCAGTGAAATTGTCACAACATTGGAGTTATATGAGCAAACTTATGAGCTGATGCAGAAAGACTAACACTCTCCCTTTGCATGCAGATAACGCAATTTATACGCACAAGTTCCGACACGCCAAATGCAGACAAGAGATTGATTCGCACGTAAACAGCAAAGTATAAGCAAGGCACAGTAATGCCAAGTGCATTTAAATTATATGCAAATGAGCTGTGCATATTAAAATGGCATGCTAATATTGTCTGTGCTTGATGTCAGAGGTGTAACCAACTGAAGCGCCTGGTCTGAGGTGATTTAAACATCTTGTGCGCACTCCTGACAGTATTTTGATGGCAATGGGGGCTTTCCCTAATGCTTGGGTCATCTGAGGGGGAAGCATGTTTTGGCATTTTGGCCACACCTGGGCCAGGTGCCGCCATTTTTCAAGATGGCGGTGCAGGGTAGGAGAGTGTGGACAATGCTCCCGCTCCATAGTAAAGGTACCGAGAGGAGGGTGGGGGGTTTGGGGGCCACTAGGCCTTTTTTAATAGGTGGGGTGGGGGTATTGGGGCTGCTGGGCCATCAGGGATTTGGTTTCTTTCGGGAAGGGGTTGGTGTCAGGGGCACCAGCCCCTCGACAGTGCTTTGATGTTGTCATGGGCTTTCCCTGATGCCTGGATCATCTGAGGTGACGTGTCAAACGTCCTCTCACATGCCTTTGCTTTTCTGGGAGAGCATACCAAACTTGCACAGACTTCTATGCACGTGTGTTTGGCTTTCCCAGTTAAACTGCAGCGCAAATGTCAGCATCTAAATGTGGGTCTAATTAGCATATGTGCCCCTTTCTGCATGACAGCACTGAAGTTGCGTGTTAACAGCGCACTACATAGAGACATACATAGCTGATAGCATGCAACTTCAGCACTGGCTTTCTGCATTGGCTCCTTAGGTTGCTTCAGTAAGAACCTTATTCACGGTCTTTTGAGCCAGTTGTAAAGCCTTAATCGTGTAGGCTGGCAGTCCTTGATAACTAGTGTTAGGTTTTGCTAGGGGTAGGTCTTGTCAGACAAATCAGATTAATTTCTTTGACTGGACGACCAGTGAGTTGGACCGAGGGAGAGCCGTAGATGTGGTGTACTTAGGTTTCAGTAAAGCCTTTGACACTGTTCTACATAGATGACTTATAGATAATTTGAGCATCCTAGAAATAGACTCTAAAGTGATTGACTGAGTTAGAAATTGGTTGATTGGTAGGCGACAAAGGGTATAGATAAATGGAGCTTATTCTGAGGAGAAGGATGTAACTGTCACAGGGATTTGTCCTTGGTCCGAATCTTTTTAACATTTTTGTTTGATATTGCTGAAGGACTGTCGGGTAAGTTTGCCTCTGTGGAGGTTATTGTCAGTAGCGATTTAAATATATAAATACTCAGTAGGTCCAGGGTAATTGCTACTTAAGATTCTATAGATCTATCTGGTAAATGAACCACATTAGATAAAGGGAGCCAACTCTATTTTTATATATAAAGTAGACTTTATTGCTGATAGCTTGCTACCTCATAATTCTAATTTATTCTATGTAGCCTTATGATTACAGTTAACAAGATCATAAATCAGTTTAGTAAGCAAAGTTAGATTCACTCTGCACTCTGACGTTTAGAAAATTAGCTATCTGTCTGGTTAAGTCACCCCTGGGAGAATTAAGACTAGTACCTGGCCAGGAGGATGAATGTGGCTGGGTCCGAGAAGTCATCTCTGGAACGGTACAAAGACCAAAGGATGGCAGTGGTCCAACAGAGGCTTCAGGTGTCCTGCCGAGCAGAGTGATAACACAGCGTTGGTCTGTGGGAGAGATCCGCTCCTTGCCGAGCTTAGTCCTTGTCCACTACCTTATAGACAGTGTCTAGTTCATTGTCCTGTTCATTGTAAGCACTGATCAATTTTTGTGACGTGTAGTTTCTGTTCATTGTAAACCACACTGATGTCAAATAGCGCGGTATAAAAGAAACTGTAAATAAAATAAAATAAATAAATAAATAAATAGAAGGAGGCAGGCTGGCAAGCAAAGCACATGAAGTGCATAAAATGGTGGAGAAAAGCAGGGCTTCAGAATGCTGAGAGCAAAGTTGGAAAGTGTAACTGCTGGAAGGTGTTCCAGGATGTCCTCTAAGCCTATTGTATAATTCCTTGTCCTGAATTCTTGTCACAGCACGAGGACTGGCTGGTCTCATCTTCAGCAACTCAGGTAACAGTTGCCAGGTGGTCCTTCTTCAAACAAAGGTCCATGTGAGAGAAAGGTACTGTTATGCAGATTCATACATTGTTGCAAATGCTAGGACCAGTAGTACAGTCTCTGGATGAAATGGGCCTCAGCAAACTTCTCTTGCACATAGTCAATAGCTCTGCTGTATGGTACATAACTTTGGCATAATTGCTTGGTCTGTAGGCTTGATGCTTGAACAGCAGAAAAGAGTTCATCTTAATGCAGGAAGCCATATTGCATGGTTCAGGCTTTGGTTCAGAACAGGCCACAGGTACTAGCCCGGCACCTCTTTGCAGATGATGCCAAAATCTGCAATAGTGTAGACACCCAGGAAGGAGTAGATAGCTAGATCCCTCCTCATGTTAAACTTGAGCAATGGTCAAGAATTTGGCTGCTGAGATTTAATGCTAAAAAATGCCAAGTCATGCATTTAGGGTTTGAAGTACTTCTGTCCACAAAAGAAGAGCGGGACCTGGAGGTCGGTGTTTTCTGATCTTAAGATGGCTAAACAGGTAGAAAAAGGTGATGGCAAAAGCCAGAAGGATGCTTTGAGCGCACAGGAAGCGGAATAGCCAGCAGGAAGGAGGAGGTGGTAGTGCCTCTGTATAAGTCTTTGGTGAAACCTCATTTTGAGTATTGTGTGCAATTCTGGAGACCGAGCCTTCAAAAGGATATAAACAGGATGGAGTCTGTGCAGAAGGTGGCTACCAAAATTGTCAGTGGATGTCACCACAAGACATATGGGGACAGACTTAAAGATCTCAGTATGTATACTTTGGAGGAAAGGTGGGTGAGAGGAGATACAAATGAGTTGTTTAAATGCCCAGGAGGCGAGCCTCCTTCAATTGAAAGAAAGTTCTGCAGTGAGGGGGCATAGGATGAAGGTGAAAGGAGAGAGACTCAGGAGTAATATGTGGAAATATTTCTTTACGATAAGAATGGCAGATATGTGGAGCAGCCTCCAAGTGGAGGTAATAGGACCAGGACAATATATGAATTCAAGAAAGCATGGGACCAACACAGAAGATCTCGCAAGGGGGGGGGGGGGGGGGGGCAGGAGTAGTTGATATGGAAGGGCAGATTGGCTAGGCCGTATGGTCTTTTTCTGCCATCATATATCTGTTTCTATGTAAGCATGCTTGCACAAGGGTTTGAAACACAGTGCAGAAGTTCTCTTCATAAAACAGTGAGTGAAATTGACATATTACCTTTGCTTTATAGTAAACGGTCCTTATTATATTATTAGAGGGTCAAAACATCAACTGCTAATCTAATACAACCTCAAGAGAACAAACCTCTTTTCTAATCTCCTCTTCTGCCCCTTCAGCCTTTGAGTTTGGTGGCTCAGATGAAGGTTCAGAGGCAATATAGCACTACTTTTGTTTTCTTATAAGTCACTGATAGGCCACAGTTTGTTTCACTAGCAATCTGCTAGTGGAGTGGCCTGTACTCCAACAAAGGTAGCACATGGGGTATAGAGCATAATATCTGCATGACCGGATTACTTCACACAGTGCAGGACAGCACACTGCAGCTCTTTCCCTCTGAGGTGCTTGATTCCATCCTGACTTTCTGTTTACACCCAGTCAAATAGGTGCAGGGCCACTGTAGCACTGTTACATCTGTCCCGAGGGATTGTAGGTGCGTGAGCAGAAGCTAATGAGCTACTGAATCAACGGCCACAGATGTCAAAGAAGATCATGACAGATCCTGAGTTTGGTTTTTGGTTTTTAATTTTTCTTGTAAACTGTTGTGAACTGGTGGAGGTGATGGGATTTAAACTGAACAAAATGTGACCTGGAAAACCTCACTGTCACTGGGTTACTAACAGAGGCCGGTGATGCAGTCTGAGACGTTTCCCTTGCAGTAAAGAGGTTACTGCTGCCTGCCATGGAGAGCAGGAATTGTGCTGCTGTGACCAGAGGTTGGGGGTAGAAGAATGAAAGGCCTGGAAATGAGAGAAGGCGCAAATGAGGAGAATTAGCTTGGCTTGAGGGATGGTGCTGCCCAGTAGCACTGCCACCTCCCTCTAGTAAAGCCCTGAAGTGTTACTGGCAGGCTTTCGGTGGACTTGAGGCTTGTTCCTAGTCCATCAAGAATGGATATGACATAAAATGAATCTGCCTTCTCAGGCTTGGGTTCTTTAGAATACAATATATGAAGGACCTGGCAAAGAGCTATGGTGGTGATCGGGATGGGGGCTTTCCAGTCTTTTGCATTGAGTGTCACATATATGATTTTCTCCCAGTTGGTGAGAGGTCTTACGTGTGCACTAGGTGCAAGGAGCTCTTTTCTCTCAGGGAACAAGTCCGTTCTCTAGAGGCTAAAGTAGCAGACTTGGAAAACATAAGACAGACAGAGAGGTACATAGACGAGACCTACAGGGATATAGTCCTGAAGTCCCACCTCCAGTCTGGCAGCACCCCTGTTGCCATGGAGAGGAGAGGTCACGTGACAGGAGAGCATCACCCTGGTGTGGCAGGAAGTGATCCTGTAACTAGGACCTGTCCTCCAGGTGATGTAAAACTCTCTCGCACCGAGGAAGTTTCTCCAGGGCCATGTGCCCATGAGGGAAGGGTTAGGACAGCCGTTATAGTTGGTGATTCGATCATTAGGCATGTAGATGGGTGGCTGGTGGACGTGAGGATCGCCTGGTAACATGCCTGCCTGGTGCGAAGGTAGCGGACCTCACGCGCCACCTAGATAAGGTCTTAGATAGTGCTGGGGAGGAGTCTGCTGTCTTGGTACATGTCGGTACCAATGACATAAGAAAATGTGGTAGGGAGGTTCTGGAGTCTAAATTTAGGCTTTTAGGTAGGAAGTTGAAATCCAGAACTTCCAGGGTAGCATTCTCCGAAATGCTTCCTGTTCCACGCGCAGGGCCCAAAAGGCAGGCAGAGCTCGAGTCTCAATGCGTGGATGAGACAATGGTGCAGAGATGAGGGTTTTGGATTTGTTAGGAACTGGGGAACATTCTGGGGAAAGGAGGGGCTCTTCCGAAGGGATGGGCTTCACCTTAACCGGGATGGAACCAGGCTGCTGGCATTAACCTTTAAAAAGGAGAGAGCAGCTTTTAAACTAGATATTAGGGGAAAGCCGACAGTCGCCCAAGAGCGGATGGTTCGGAAGAATGTATCCTTGAAGGATGCTACCAAAAGCAGAGAGGTTCCACAAAAGAGTAAAGTAGCCCAAATGCCCTCAAGTATGGAGCAGACAGAGCTTAAAGATCCCAATTTACCCATGTCTAACAATAGCCAAATTAACATGAATAAAATACATTCTCTAAAATGCTTGTATGCAAATGCTAGAAGTCTAAAGAATAAGATGGGAGAGTTAGAATATATAGCACTAAATGAAAGGTTAGATATGATTGGAATATCAGAGACATGGTGGAAGGAGGACAACCAGTGGGACACTGATACCCTGGGTACAAACTATATCGTAATGATAGAGCTGATCAAATTGGTGGAGGGGTTGCGCTCTATGTTAGAGAGGGCATTGACTCAGAAAGGATTAAAGTTTTGCAGGAAACAAAATCTGCTATAGAATCTATATGGATTGAAATTCCATATAAAAGGGGGAAGGCAATGGCAGTGGGGGTGTACTATCGAGCACCTGGCCAGAATGACCAAATGGATGATGAAATGCTCAAAGAAATCAAGGAAGCTAACAAAAGTTACAGCGCAGTAATAATAATGGGTGATTTCAATTACCCCGGTATCGACTGGGTCAGTGTCACGTCCGGACATGCTAGGGAGATAAAGTTCCTAGATGAAATAAATGACTGCTTCTTGGAGCAGCTGGTTCATGAACCGACCAGAGGGGAAGCCATATTAGACCTAGTCCTTAGTGGAACACCAGATCTGGTGCAAGAGATAAGGGTGTTGGGGCCACTTGGCAATAGCGATCATAGAATGATCGCCTTTGATTTAATTAGTGGAGGAGGGATAGTAAGGAAATCCACAGTACTACCTTTTAACTTTCGAAAGGGAGACTATGATAAAATGAGGAAAACAGTTAAGAAAAAAACTAAAAGGAGCAGTTGCGAATGTTAAAGGCGTACATCAAGCTTGAGTGTTGTTGAAAAATACTATCTTGGAAGCCCAGACCAGCTGTATTCCACGCTTTAAGAAAAGTGGAAGGAAGTCCAAAAAACTGCCAGCATGGTTTAAAGGTGAGGTCAGAGAGGCTGTTGCCAAAAAAGCATCTTTCAGGAAATGGAAAAAAGAGCCAAACGACGAAACCTGGAAACAGCACAAGCACTGGCAAGTCAAATGCAAGGCATTGATAAGGCAGGCAAAGAGAGAATTTGAGAAGAAGCTTGCTGCGGAAGCAAATCGCGAAATAAAGACCTTTTCAAGTACATTCGTAGCAAAAAACCTGTGAGAGAGTCAGTTGGTCCATTAGATGATAAAGGGGTTAAAGGAGCACTAAGAGGCGACAAGGCAATAGCGGAGAGACTGAATGAATTCTTTGCTTCGGTCTTTACTGAGGAAGATGTAGGGATGTTACCCATGACTGAAGTGGTATTTAAAGGTGCGGAAGAATTGAAGGAAATATCGATACATCGGGAAGATGTCTTACAACTATTAGATAAACTGAAGAGTAGCAAATCACCTGGGCCGGATGGTATACATCCAAGGGTGTTGAAAGATCTGAAATATCAGATTGCAGAACTGCTATCAGTAATCTGTGAACTATCATTAAAATCATCTCTAATACCTGAAGATTGGAGGATCGCCAATGTAACCCCAATTTTTAAAAAAGGTTCCAGGGGTGATCCGGGAAACTACAGACCGGTGAGCCTGACGTCAGTACCGGGGAAAAATGGTAGAAACCATCATAAAGAATAAAATTGCTCAGCATGTAGATAGTCACAACCTAATGGGAGACAGCCAACATGGCTTTAGACAAGAAAGATCTTGTCTTACTAATCTGTTATGTTTTTTTGAAGGAGTGAATAAACAGGTGGACAAAGGTGAGTCGGTTGATATTGTGTATCTGGACTTTCAGAAAGCCTTTGACAAGGTCCCTCATCAGAGACTTTTGGCAAAACTAAAGAGTCATGGGATAGGAGCTAGTGTACTATTGTGGATCAGGAACTGGTTAAAAGATAGAAAGCAGAGGGTAGGGCTAAATGGCCAATTTTCCCAATGGAGAAAGGTGAATAGTGGTGTACCCCAGGGTTCTGTGCGGGGTCTGCTGCTTTTTGACATATTCATAAATGACCTGGAAAGTGGAATAACGAGTGAGGTTATCAAATTTGCAGATGACACAAAACTATTTAAAGTTGTTAAAACCCAAGAGGATTGTGAAATTTGCAAGAGGATCTTGATAAATTGGAAGACTGGGCATCAAAATGGCAGATGAAATTTAATGTGGACAAGTGCAAGGTTATGCACCTAGGGAAGAACAACCCAAACTATGGTTACATGATGCAAGGTTCCAAATCAGGAACCACCACCCAGGAAAAAGATTTAGGCGTCATTGTGGATACCATGTTAAAACCCTCGGCCCAATGTGTAGCGGCGGCCAAGAGAGCAAATAGAATGCTAGGTATGATAAGGAAAGGAATGGAAAATAAAACAAAAGATATTATAATGCCTCTATATCGTTCCATGGTGAGACCGCACCTTGAATATTGTGTGCAATTCTGGTCGCCGTATCTTAAAAAGGATATAGCGATTTTAGAAAAGGTACAGAGAAGAGCCACCAAAATGGTAAAGGGGATGGAAGGATACTCCTATGAAGAAAGGCTAAAAAGGTTAGGGCTCTTTAACCTGGAAAAGAGATGGCTGAGGGGAGATATGATAGAAGTCTATAAATTAATGAACGGAGTGGAACGGGTAAACGTAGATCGATTGTTTACCTTATCAGAATATAGAAAGACTAGGGGACATGCAATGAAGCTACAGGGTAAACTATTTAAGACTAATAAAAGAAAATATTTTTTCACTCAACGTGTAATCAAACTCTGGAATTTGTTACCGGAGGATGTAGTAAAGGCTGTTAGTGTAGCTGGGTTTAAAAAAGGTTTGGACAAGTTCCTGGAGGAAAGGTCCATAAACCATTATTAAGAAGTGACCGAAGATATCAATGCTTGACCCAGTACAAGCATTGTGGAACTTGTCTCTTGGAGAAACTGCTAGGTACATATGACCTAGATTGGCCACTGTTGGAAACAGAATACTGGGCTTGATGGACCTTGGTCTTACCCAGTATGGCATATCTTATGTTCTTATGGTCACTTTCTGCAAGTGGAAGATTGAAGCATGTGCTGACTCCCGTGATTGTCTGTCCGTCTGGAAGTTGATACGTACTGTCGTGGAACGTTGATGTATTCATAAATGGGAATCGGCAGAGGTAGCTTTGGGACGTTTTATTCTTCAAACTGCAATTAAACTCTCCCTCCTTCCCCCTCCTCCAACCCAAGAGAGGACGACTGCTATGGTCCACTCTTGAGTAAGATGCAGCAAAATAGAGATTCTTAGCTTATTGCTTTTTTTTCTGTTAGTCTTCTCCCAGACTGGACAAGCCATTCTATATTTCTTAATCACTGTTTGCGACTGGTGAATTCTGAATATGTGATTGTGTCCTAGAGCAGGACTTCTCAACCAGCGTGCCTTTGGAAAGTCCTTGGTGTGCCTTGGTGGTGACAAGCTATTGCTTTCTACTTCAGCTTCTCTCCTGGGAGGCAACATGTAGAGAACAGGAAGGGAAGCAGTGAGCCTGGAGCAGACAGATCAGAGGAACTGTTTTGCACACTAATCTGCAATGTCATGTTGGGTGTGAATGGAACAGACGCTAAACAAAGGAGAACCCCCATCTCTCCCTGCTGCAGTCATAGAGGTAGAAAAAAGCATTTTATTTTCAGTTTGGTGATTAGGATATGGAAAGCTGTGATCTAGTAGCTGTCCAGCTACTAGAGTAAGCTTGATGTTCTGCAACACAGCTAAAATCTCAAACTTGAACATATTTTCTGCATAGAAGCTGCATATTGGAACTAATTGGATTGTGAATGGTTATTTTTTTTTCCTGGTGCATAGTTCTCTTGTAAGCAGGACAGACTTGCCAGCCCCAAGACTTCTGTATTAAGCCAAGTATATTTTGTGGTAACAAATCAGAGTGTGCTTTTTAGGTACCATTTGAGAGTAGATGACCACAGATTTCCATGGAGATTGTGCATTAGACCCCACCCACCCCCTTCTTCCAGCAAGCTGACATGCTCGCTTAGTACAAGCACCATAGAGTCAAGTGTCCCGAATTTATTCACCAGCAATCTGCTGGCCTTACCCCTCTCCTTTCCTTCTCCTGGTAGTAGGAGAGCAGCCGTTATCCATGTACACCTTTTGTCTTCAGTCTGAGTATGTGACCTCATCAGACTGAAGCCAGCAGAATGAGAGCCACACAAGTAAATGCTGCTTTTCTACTGGTGCCAGGGACTGGGAATAAGGAGCATGCCAAGTTGAGTTTGGGGTGCTATGAGGATTGAACAAACCCCAAAACTGCACCATAGAATAAAAAAGGTTGAGAAGCACCGTCCTAGAGGACTGCTGTAGGTGCTGGGGAGGAAGTGAGCACAAGGAGGTGTAGCACAAGGGAGTAACCAAAATCTCTTCCAATCTGCTACCTCTTTGTGCTCACTTCCTCCCCAGCACCTGGAGCAGTACTCTAGGATGGTGCTTCTCAACCTCTTTTATTCTATGGTGTTTTGGAGTTTGTTCAATCCCCCTTGGGCAAGTCACTTAACCCTCCATTGCCTCAACTTGGCTTTTTCTATCAATGTCTCTGTTTAATGTACATTACCAAGTTTAAGTTTCAATGTAAACCGCTTTGATTGAAATTATAAAGCGGTATATAAAACCTGTTAAATAAAATTAAATAAAAAATCCTTGTGGCACCCCAAACTCAACTTGGAAAACTGTTGGTGTCCTCCCAGCGAGCGGCACTGTATCCACCTGCTCCAGTCTGGGGTTATGTAAATAAATCTTTTTGAGTCACACATTTTCTTCATTAAATTATGTTGTGTTTTATCCTCAATAGTTCTGCAGATACTCGGCATTGCTGGTTGGCATCGTCTATGGAAAGAAAAGATACGGTAAGGAAAAGGAGTTTATATCCGATAGCTTCTCATGTGTGTTTACATTTAAAATGTGGAAATGAACCTTTTAAAATAACTCTAACTTGACTGTGCTGTAAAATTGATAATTTTAAAAACATTTTGAACTTTTTAAGTTGTAGAAATATTTAGTTTGATTTTGTTGGTAGTCTTGAACTACCAAAAGAGACTGCTTCTGCTGGAAGAAATCTGCTCTTGTAAGTATTTACTTCTGGGAAATTCTCTGAATCTAACCCAAAGAATTCCCCTTTCTCCAAAAACTGATACATTAGATTCTAAAATATACAGATGTATTTAACTCATTCAGGGCCTAGTATCAGCAGAGAGCTTTTAATTTAAATCAAATCAGAGTATAGCGTAGCATAGAAGGAAGAATAAGATAAAATATTTGAGTAGAAATAAATAAATTGTTTCTAGATACCTTCTAGAGGCCTTCCACTTAGGAGGCAAGAGATCTGGGAATTTGTTTTAATAGTTGTTAAAGCTAAGTGAAAGGTCAAAAGAGCAATTTGAAAGACTCCCTCTATCAAACCAATGCCTGTGTGAATCACATTGGAAACTGTTAATGGATTACCTTAGAAGCACAGGTCTAGGAACTGTGTAGCAAGCCAGCCTTTACTAAGTGTTTAGTTTCCTACCACACCCCCAGACTCCTGCACACCCCCAGGCATAATCTTAGCTTTATAGGCTCTTAAACCTATTACAGGGAGAAGGGGTGGTCAGTCATTTTCTGGTGGTGATAACCAGCGGAACCTGGAATAGATTAAGGCCCTGGAATTAATTACTTGAGGTGAACAACATCCCTTAAAGGTGATTAGGAATACTTGTACTGATACAACTATACCAGCAACTTTAAGTAAACAACTTAAATAGCTAAACAAAACCATCAAACTAAGATGCAGACAGCAGTCTAGCAGCGAGATTTATTTATTTAGACAGATTTGTATACCACCTTATCCTACAATCAAAGTGCTTATAAGAACATAAGATATGCCATACTGGGTCAGACCAAGGTCCATCAAGCCCAGTATTCTGTTTCCAGCAGTGGCCAATCTAGCTCATACGTACCTAGCAGTTTCCCCAAGGGACACAGGTTCCACAATGCTTGTATTGGTTCAAGCATTGATATCCTGGGTCCCTTCTTAATAATGGTTTATGGACCTTTCCTCCAGGAACTTGTCCAAACCTTTTTTAAACACAGCTACACTAACAGCCTTTACTACATCCTCCGGTAACAAATTCCAGAGTTTGATTACACATTGAGTGAAAAAATATTTTCGTTTATTAGTCTTAAATAGTTTACCCTGTAGCTTCATTGCATGTCCCCTAGTCTTACGATATTCTGATAAGGTAAACAATCGAACTACGTTTACCCGTTCCACTCCGTTCATTAATTTATAGACTTCTATCATATCTCCCCTCAGCCGTCTCTTTTCCAGGTTAAAGAGCCCCAACCTTTTTAGACTTTCTTCATAGGAGTATCCTTCCATCCCCTTTACCATTTTGGTGGCTCTTCTCTGAACCTTTTCTAAAATCGCTATATCCTTTTTAAGATACGGCGACCAGAATTGCACACAATATTCAAGGTGCGGTCTCACCATGGAACGATATAGAGGCATTATAATATCTTTTGTTTTATTTTCCATTCCTTTCCTTATCATACCTAGCATTCTATTTGCTCTCTTGGCCGCTGCTGCACACTGGGCCGAGGGTTTTAACATGGTATCCACAATGACGCCTAAATCTTTTTCCTGGGTGGTGGTTCCTAATGTGGAACCTTGCATCGTGTAAGCATAGTTTGGGTTGTTCTTCCCTAGGTGCATAACCTTGCACTTGTCCACATTAAATTTCATCTGCCATTTTGATGCCCAGTCTTCCAATTTATCAGATCCTCTTGCAATTTTCCACAATCCTCTTGGGTTTTAACAACTTTAAATAGTTTTGTGTCATCTGCAAATTTGATAACCTCACTCGTTATTCCACTTTCCAGGTCATTTATGAATATGTCAAAAAGCAGCGGACCCAGCACAGATCCCTGGGGTACACACCACTATTCACCTTTCTCCATTGGGAAAATTGGCCATTTAGCCCAACCCTCTGCTGTCTATCTTTTAACCAGTTCCTGATCCACAATAGTACACTGCCTCCTATCCCATGACTCTTTAGTTTTGCCAAAAGTCTCTGATGAGGGACCTTGTCAAAGGCTTTCTGAAAGTCCAGATACACAATATCAACAGACTCACCTTTGTCCACCTGTTTATTCACTCCTTCAAAAAAACATAACAGATTAGTAAGACAAGATCTTCCTTGTCTAAAGCCATGTTGACTATCTCCCATTAGGTTGTTTCTACCATTTTTCCTGGTACTGATGTATACCATCCGGCCCAGGTGACTTGCTACTCTTCAGTTTATCTAATAGTTGTAATACATCTTCCCGATGTATCGATATTTCGTTCAATTCTTCCACACCTTTAAATACCACTTCAGTCATGGGTAACATCCCTACATCTTCCTCAGTAAAGACTGAAGCAAAGAATTAATCATCTAATGGACCAACTGACTCTCTCACAGGTTTTTTGCTACGAATGTACTTGAAAAGGTCTTTACTTCACGTTTTTGCTTCCGCGGCAAGCTTCTTCTCAAATTCTCCCTTTGCCTGCCTTATCAATGCCTTGCATTTGACTTGCCAGTGCTTGTGCTGTTTCCAGGTTTCGTCGTTTGGCTCTTTTTTCCATTTCCTGAAAGATGCTTTTTTGGCAGCAACAGCCTCTCTGACCTCACCTTTAAACCATGCTGGCAGTTTTTTGGACTTCCTTCCACTTTTCTTAAAGCGTGGAATACAGCTGGTCTGGGCTTCCAAGATAATATTTTTCAACAACACCCAAGCTTACTATCCCTCCTCCACTAATTAAATCAAAGGCGATCATGCTATGATCACTATTGCCAAGTGGCCCCAACAACCTTATCTCTTGCACTAGATCTGGTGTTCCACTAAGGACTAGGTCTAATATGGCTTCCCCTCTGGTCGGTTCATGAACCAGCTGCTCCAAGAAGCAGTCATTTATTTCATCTAGGAACTTCATCTCCCTAGCATGTCCTGACATGACACTGACCCAGTCGATACTGGGGTAGTTGAAATCACCCATTATTATTACTGCACTGTAACATTTGTTAGCTTCCTTGATTACATGACGTGGAGGGTTACATTTAACATGTGGGTATTTAACAACATTTAGACAGCACAATTATTGGGTTACAATTAGCATGAGGGTACTTAACAACAATATGCAGGGTTACATTTAGCATGAATTGGGTATTGAGTTGGCGGGGGTAGTTGTAATATCGTTTGGGTGGGGACTGTTGTCTGTTTGCTCATAGGTTTCTGTAAAGAGTAGGGTTTTAAGGGCCTTGCGGAAGTCCGTGATGTCTTCTAGTGCCCTCAGGCTCGTTGGCAGGGAGTTCCATAGTGTGGATGCCAGTAGTGATGGAGCTCTTCTTGAAGTATTTTGTTTAGTCTTGTGGTATTCAGGTGTGTCGATCATGTTGTCATTATTGGTCCTTCTTGGTCTATTACTGATATCCCTTGTTATGATATCTTGGAGTGCATCTGCCGAGAGATGGTGAATGATTTTGAAGATGATCAGGATTGTGTTAAATTTTGCTCTGGCCACCATTGGGAGCCAGTGTAGTTGCTGTAAGACAGGTGTGATCTGCTCAGCTCTTAGAGTGTCTGTAATGATGCGTGCTGCAGTGTTTTGCACCATTTGGAGTGGGTATAAAGTCTGCTGAGGGGAGGCCTTGATATGAGTTTCCGTAATCAAGCAGAGGTGTGATTAGTGCTTGGCACACTGTGCGGAAGTGGTCTTGGTGGAGTAATGGCTTGATCTTTCTTATGGTCCTCAGACGGTGATAGACCTTGTTTGCAGTTTTGGTGATATGAGATTTCAAGTTCAGAGCTCTGTCCATTGTGATGCCCAGGTACTTAACTTCATCTTTGACTACTATGAGTTTGTTTAGATTGCTGATAGTCTGTGGTTGAATGAAGCTAGGATTCCTGGTGACGAACATTGCCTCAGCTTTATCGTAGTTGACCTTTAAGTTATTGGCTGTGAGCCAGGCATTCATGTCTTTAAGGCATTTAGTTATTGTTATGGTGTTGAGTGCTAGTAGGTTGATTGGAGCATACACCATGATGTCGTCAGCATAGATGTGATAGTGGAGTTTGTCTCGTTTGATGTTGCATATGGGTTGGATGTAGATATTAAAGAGCAATGATGACAGGGCTGAACCTTGTGGTATTCCCTGCGTGACGGGGAACTTCAATGATTTCTTTTGGTCGCATTTGACTTGTGTTCGATTTTCCAAGTAGGAGGTGAACCATTTCAGGGTATTTTTGCATAGTCCTATCTGTTGCAGGCACTGCAGTAATCTGGCTTGGGACACTGTGACAAAGGCTGCTGAGATGTCCATGAACACTAGCAGGAATCCGTTCTTTGTTGTCTATGCCTCTTATGAGGTTGTCAAAGAGGAAAGTGAGTAGCGTTTCCACACCGTGCTGGAGTTTAAAGCCATGCTGATGGATGTCCATTGGGGCGTTCATGTCAGTATGGTCCTGAAGTTGCCTTTGCACTGTCTTCAACGATTTTTGCAAGGAATGGTAGGCTGGAGATGGGACGGTATGATTTTGGTTCAGATGGGCTTAGGTTGTTGCCTTTAAGTATCGGTCATATCATGGCGCGCTTAAGGGATTGCAGCATGTATCCTTGTTGGAGTGAATCTTTGACTTTTTTGTGAATGTGATGGGAGAGCTGAGTTCTTGTAACTTTGAGCCAAGCTACTGGGCATGGGTCTGATGGTGAGGTTGTTGTGCTGAGTCCATGTACTATTTCTTCTACTTGATGTGTTGCTGGTATGCTGAAGTCCTCCCAGGTTTGATGTTGCTCTTTCATTTCATGGTCATCTGTTTGTAGTGTGATGGAGCAGGTCTGAGTGGTGTTTTTCGCTTTCATGTAGTCTGCAAATTTCTGTGGGTCGAGATGGTGGGTACAATGCTGCGTGGTGTCCATAGTGAGTTTCTGGACAATGCTAAAGAGCTCTCTTGGTCTGACAGATTTCATGATTAGGTTGGTGTGGTGCTGCTGTTTACGCTAATTTATTAGATTGTTATATTCCAGTAGTTTGGCTCTGTATAGAGTCAGGGAGTTATGCGACTTGTTCCATCTCCATTTTCTCTCCAGTTTTCGGAGAGTGCACTTCGCATCTCTGTCACTTGAGTACCAGGGGGCATTGGGTCTCCTGCGTGCTTGTGGTTTTGCACTCGTAGGGGCTGATGCTGCATTAGATATTATGGAGTTCCATTTCTCTATGCTTAGGTCAAGGATGTTGCATTCCTGCTGGAGTTGTGGAGTAATTTCGTCCATGAATGAGTCTTTATTGAAGACTCTATAACCGGAGGATATCCGGTCTTTTGCCTTGGGTGAAAGATGTATTATTTTCTCCCCGTTGGTGAGGTGTCTTAGTGTGCACTAGGTGCAAGGAGCTCTTTGCCCTTGGGGAATGAGTCCGATCTGTGGATGACAGAGTAGCAGACTTGGAGGACATAACGAAGACAGAGAAGTACATAGTATTGAAGTCCCACCTCCAATCTGGCAGCCTCTCAGTTACCATGGAGAGGGGTAACGTGAAAGGAGAGCATCACCTTGGTGTAGCAGGAAGTGATCCTGTAGCTAGGACCTGTCCTCCAGGTGATGTAAAGCCCTCTCGCACTGAGGAGGTGTCTCCCGGTTCATAAGCCCATGAGGGGGGAGGGTTAGGGCGGCTGTTATAGTTGGTGATTCGATCACTAGGCATGTAGGTGGCTGGTGGACATGAGGATCGCCTGGTAACATGCCAGCCTAGTGCGAAGGTAGCACCCCTCATCGCCACCTAGACAAGGTTTTCAAAAGCGCCGGGAAGGAGTCCCCTGTCTCGGTACATGTCGGCACCAATGACATAGGAAAGTGTGGGAGGGAGCTTCTGGAGTTCAGATTTAAGCTTTTAGGTAGGAAGATGAAATCCAGAACTTCCAGGGTAGCATTCTCAGAAATGCTTTTCATTCCTGGACCCAAAAGGCAGGCAGAGCTCCGGATTCTCAATGAGTGGATAAAGACTATGGTGCAAAGAGGAGGGTTCTGGATTTGTTAGGAACCGGGCAGCAACATGGCGAAGCTCTTCCAAAGGGATGGGCTTCACCTTAACTGGGATGGAACCAGGCTGCTGGCAGTAACCTCTAAAAAGTAGACAGTAGGGGAAAGCCGACAGTCACTCAGGAGTGCATGGTTCGGAAGGACGTATACTTGAAGGATACTTGCAAAAGAGGAAAGTTAAGGCATCCTGTCAGAGGTTACAACAAAGATAAAAGCAACCCAGATGTCCTTAAGTACAGAGCAGAAAGATTCCAAATTACACCTATCAACTGATAACCAGCTTAATATGAATAAAATACAACCTCTAAAATGTCTGTATGCAAATGCTAGAAGCCTAAAAAATAAGAAACATAGAAACATGACAACAGAAAAAGACCACATGGCCTATCTAGTCTGTTCTTCCATATCAACAACTACAACAATCCCCTTTTTTCCTTTAGAGATCCTCTGTGTTTGTCCCATGCTTTTTTGAATTCGGTTACTGTCCTCATCTCTACCACCTCCACTGGACAATATTCCACGGATCCACCACTCTTTCCATAAAGAAATATTTCCGCATATCACTCCTGAATCTATCCCCCTTCACCCTCATCCCATGTCCCCTCGTAGCAGAACTTGCCTTCAATTGAAAGAGGCTCTCCCCCTGAACATTTATGCCACGGAGGTATTTAAACATCTCAATCATATCACCTCTATCCCGCCTTTCCTCTAAACCTGTGGGTCGCGACCCCCACGGGGGTCGCCACAGGATTTAGCGGGGGTCGCTTAGCCTCCACCAAGTTAAAAAAAAAAAATTAAGATGCGCACAAGTTGCTGCCGAGTCCGCTTCTCGGCAGCAGCAAACTCCGGCAAACTCACTGCCTTCTTCTGCAGCCGCGGCTCCCTGCCTCTTAGGGAACCGTGGCTGTACTTGTAAAATCGTTGCGGAGCCCTACCTGGCTCGACGGGCCCCGTGCAGCATTGTCCCGCCTCCAACGGATGTGGTAAACACCGTCCTTTGGAGGCGGGACAATGCTGCACAGAGCCCATCGAGACAGGAAGGGCTCCACAATGATTTTACAGGTACAGCCGCGGTTCCCTAAGAGGCAGGGAGCCGCGGCTGCATTAGAAGGGAGGCAGACATGGGGAGAGAGGAAGAGGGGGCAGGGAACCTGCAACACGGCTGACATGGAGGGAGGGAGCTGATATGGATGGAGGGAGGGGGGCTGACATGGACAGATGGAAGGATGGGTGCTGACATGGAGGGATGGAAGGATGGGTGCTGACATGGAGGGATGGAGGGAGGGGGCTGACATGGACAGATGGAGGATGGGGGCTGACATGGAGGGAGGGAGGGAGGGGGCTGACATGGAGGGAGGGATGGATGGAGGGAGGGGGCTGACATGGACAGATGGAAGGATGGGGGCTGACAGGGAGGGAGGGAGGGGGCTGATATGGATGGAGGGAGGGGGGCTGACATGGACAGATGGAAGGATGGGGGCTGACATGGAGGGAGGGAGGGAGGGGGCTGAGATGGAGGGATGGAGGGAGGGGGGGGGCTGACATGGAGGGATGGAGGGAGTAGGCTGGCATGGACAAAGGGGAGAGACGGGGACATACTGGACAGACGGGATAAATGCTGGACAGAGGCGAGAGACAGTGCGGGTTAGGATTATAATGGGCTGATGGGAGTGCTAGCACTGGTAATGGGCAGATGGGGGGGGGGCTAGGACTGGTAATGGGTTGATTAGGGAAGGCTAGGACTGGGAATGGACTTATCAAGGGGGAGTAGGACTGGTAATGGACTGATGGGGGTCTAGCATTGGAAATGAGCTGATCAGTGAGGTTAGGACTGGAAATGGGCTGATTAGGGGAGCCTAGCACTGGTAATGGGGTTGAGGGGGGACTAGCACTGGAAATGAGCTGATGGGGGGTAGGACTGGTATTGGGCTGATTAGGGGAGACTAGCACTGGTAATGGGGTTGAGGAGGATTAGCACTAGAAGTGAGCTGATTAGGGGGCTTTGACTGGGAATGGGCTGATTGTGGGGAGGGGAGGATAGAGCTGCTGGCCCTGGAAGAAAACTGGGGGCTAAGGCTACAAGTGGGCTGATACAAGGGGATGGAAGAATGGAACTGGAAGGGAGTGGATCTGAGAGGGGCTGCCATGGTATTTGTACTAGAAGGGACTGGTCAGTGGGGAAGAAGGGGGACTGGAAGGGCATGGACACCAGTGGCAGTCATGGGAATGCAAGTTGACATTGGAAGGTACTGGGAGTGAGGACTGGAAAGGGGCTGATACTGGGGAGGGTTACTGGGACTGGAAATAGGCTGATGGAAAGAAGTGAAGAAAACAAAAGAGATAAGAACTGGCAGATGGACCATAGACCACAGAAAGAGAGCTAAGAGAAGACAGGAAAGCAGAAGCCTCAGATCGGGACCAGCATGATCACAGAATAAATTGGTCAGACAACAAAGGTAGAAAAAGTAATTTTATTTCATATTAGTGATTTGACTACAAAATCATCATAATTTTGAAATCAAATATTGTTACTTGTTGTTTTGATTAATTATTGTGGTTTAAATAAGTATTTTATAAATAAAAACATATTGCAAAGGCCTATAATATATTAATAATTCAACAAATGATTACAGCGACAATGCGTTAACGGTAAAGGAAGAGACACGCATTTGATTTTATCATTGGGGTCACCACAAGTTGACCAACGGTAAAAGGGGTCACGGTACAAAAAAGGTTGAGAACCACTGCTCTAAGGTGTACATATTAAGATCCTTAAGTCTGTCCTCATATGCTTTATAATGAAGACCACTAACCATTTTATTTGCCACCCTCTGCACCGACTCCATCCTGTTCACATCCTTTTGAAGGTGCGGTCTCCAGAATTGCACACTATACTCCAAATGAGGTTGCAGCAAAGACTTATACAGAGGCACTATAACCTCCTTTTTTCTGCTAGCCATTCCTCTCCGTATGCACCCAAGCATCCTTCTAGCTTTTGCCATCGCCTTTTCTACCTGTTTAGCTACTTTAAGATCATCAAACACAACCACACTTGCTCTTCTTTAGTGGACAAAAGTATTTCACCCCCTATAATATATTGCTTTCTTGGATTGCTGCTGCCCAAATGCATGACCTTACATTTTTTAACATTAAAGCCCAGCTGCCAAATTCTAGACCATTCTTCAAGCTTAGCTAGATCCCTCCTCATGTTATCTACACCTTCCTGGGTGTCTACTTTATTGCAGATTTTGGTATCATCCGCAAAGAGGCAAACCTTACCCAACAGCCCTTCCGCTATATCACTAACAAAGATGTTAAAAAGAATCGGACAAAGGACAGATCCCTGGGGCACCCCACTGGTAACATTCTTCTCCTCAGAGTGAGCTCCATTTACCTGTACTCTTTGTTGCCTTCCAACCAATTTCTAACCCAAGCAGTAACTTTAGGGTCCATCCCTAGGTTGCTCAGTTTGGAGACTTTGGTAAGAGCCGTTTCAGTAGAGTGTAGAGGACGAAAGCCAGACTGTAAGGGATCCAGGAGGGCATGAGAGGAGAGGAAGTCGAGGCAGTGGAGGTGAACCGCACGTTCGAGTAGTTTAGAAATGAAGGGAAAGAGAGAGATGGGTCTATAGGACAGGTGGGATCAAGTGAGGAGAGGTGTGACCACAGCATGCTTGAAGTCTGCAGGGACTGTTGCGGTGGAGAGCGATAGTTTGAGAATATGAGAGATGGAAGGGACAACGGCGGAGGAGATGGGGCTTAGGAGACAGGTGGGGATAGGATCAGAGGAGCAGTTGATGAGTTTGGAGGAAAAGAGAAGGTGTGCAGTTTCCTCTTCAGAGATCACAGGCAAGGAAAAGAGGGTAGCAGAGGTTGGGGGGGGAGTTGGGAGGGGGAGAAGGGTAAGTAGCTGAGTATGTGGGGAATTGGTGATCTTGTGTAGAGTTAGCACTAAATGAAAGGTTAGATATATGTATTCTATCTCGGAGACCTGGTGGAAGATGGATGACCAATGGAACATCGTGATACCTGGGTACAAAATATATCACAATGATAGGATATATCAAATTGGTGGAGGGGTTGCACTCTGTTAGAGAGGGTGTTGAGTCCTACAGGATAAATGTTTTGCAGGAAACAAAACACCCTATAGAATCTCTAGGGATAGAAATTCCACGTAAAAAGGGGAAGGCAATGGCAGTGGGGGTGCACTACCGTCCAAGTGGCCAGAATGAATGGATGATGAAATACTGTCTTACTCTGGAAAGAGATCCTCACGTAACCTGTCTAATCTCATCCGTCTCCCTCCCTCATATGCCTTACGGAACACACACTTACCCAGAGAAATCAACCCCAACCCCCCTGGATCTCTCTTACTCTGGAAAAAGAGCCTCATGTAACTCATTGAATCTCATCCACATTCCACTCCTTTCCCCTTCCACTCTCCCCTCCCTCATTTGCCCTACGGAACGCACACTTACCCAGAGAAATCAACCTCAGCCCCCCTGGATCTCTGTCTTACTCTAGAACGAGAGCCTCATGTACCTTGTCTAATCTCATCCACATCCCTTCCACCCTCCCTTCTCTTGTGCCTTGTGGAACGTACACTCTGTCTCTAATAAACTTGCTTTCACTCATAATCTCTTTGATCTTTAACGCTCTCCATCTTCTTGCCCTGACTGAGACCTGGCTCATCCCAGATGATACTGCTTCTCTTGCTGCCCTCTGTCATGGGGGACTATCAGTTCTCCCGTACACCTCGTTCCACTGGCCGCGGTGGTGGTGTTGGGCTTCTACTTTCTCCCTCTTGCCAATTCCAACCCCTCCTGCCGCCTCAGTCTCACTCCTTTCTCTCATTTGAAGTCCACTCCATTCGCCTCTTCACACCACTTCCTCTCCGAGTAACTGTTTATCGCCCTCCCAATAAGCCTGCTTCTACCTTCCTTACTGAATTTGACTCCTGGCTTTCCATCTCTCTGGATCCCTCCTCCCCTACTCTCATCCTTGGGGATTTTAACATTCACGTTGATAACCTTTCTGATCCCCATGCTTTAAAGTTCCTCGCCCTTACCTCCTCGTTTGACCTCCAACTTTGTTCCACTGCCCCTACCCACCAGCACGGCCACTGCCTTGACCTGATACTCTTCTCTAATTCCTCTCCCTCGAACTTCCGTAGCTCAGTTCTTCCATTATCTGACCATCACCTTTTAAGCTTTAATCTTCAGCTACTGCTGCCTCAACCTCATCCTCTCTCCTCCAACCTACTTAGAAATCTTCATACCATTGATCCCTTTACTCTCTCATCCACCATTTCTCCATCTCTCTCTTCCATTATGTCTTCCAAGTCCATCGACGAGGCAGTAACCGCCTATTTATTTATTTATTTACAGTCTCTTATATACCACACTATTCAGCATCAGCGCGGTTTACATGGAACAAAAATGCTCTGTACAGTTAACATGTATGAGTTTACAGATAACAGGGCAAAAATCTTGGCTAACGGGTAACTATTTACAAAACTTGCTACATAGTCATATGAACAGGAGTTTCATGGAAACATATGCACCACTAAAGGTTATAGTATCTGTCTTGGCGTGTTGTTGGGCATCCATATATTTGCTAGTGAATTGTATCGTTGGACTTTATGGGGTGACTTTGGGCTCTATGAGGTACTTGTTGAAGAGGTGGCGTTTGAGGGCTTTCCTAAACTGAGTTAGGCTCTTAACAGCCCGGATACCTGGGGGTAATGCATTCCAGCATCTTGGCGCACTGAGACTAAAGGCCCTATTGGTTGTAGATGTAGTGCAATCAGTTAGTGCTTTTGGGACTTTTAGAGAGTTTATAGCCGTGGATCTTCTTGCTCTATTTGGAGATGCGTTATGGATGAGGGCAGTTAAGGATGCAGAGGAGAGCTTGTTAACCGCTTTAAAAGTGAGTAACAAGGTCTTGAAAATGATTCTAGCCTGGATGGGTAGCCAATGTAACTGTATCAGCAGAGGCGTCACGTGGTCGCTCCTGGAGGCTCCGTGGAGGACCCTAGCTGCTGCGTTCATGGCGAGCTGCAACGGGTTCAAGGTGGATTGGGGTAGACCTTGTAAGATGGCATTGGCATAGTCAAAATGAGATATGATCAACGCCTATAATGCGGCACTCTCCTCTGCTCTGGATGCTCTTGCCCCACTCACCCCATGTCATGTGAGATGTTCTGCACTACAGCCCTGGCTTTCATCCACTACCACTATGCTCCTGTGCCCATTCTGCTGAATGGGCTTGGCTCAAATCCCACTCCCTGGAATGCTTTCTGCACTTCAAATTCATGCTTGGCTCTTTCCAGTTAGCCATAGCTCTTGCTAAACAAGACTAGTACGTCCACCTGACTAACTCTCTTGCCTCTGATCCTTGTCGTTGTCTCTTTAATACCCTCAGCTCCCTCCTCAAGGTGCCTCCGCCCCTGGTCCTTCTCTCCCGCCCTTCTTGCCCAAACCCTGGCCGACTACTTCCATGACAAAATCCACAAGATCGCCCTCCAGTTCCCCACTTCCTCTCCAACTACCTCCTCTCCTCCCCCTCTTCACTCCCATTTCTCCACCTTCATCCCTGCTAGAACCTGTGTCTTTTGGGGAAACTGCTAGGTACGTATGACCTAGATTGGCCACTGTTGGAAACAGGATACTGGGCTTGATGCACCTTGGTCTGACCCAGTATGGCATATCTTATGTTCTACCTCTGCCACCCTCTTTTCCTTTCCTGTGGTCTCTGAAGAGGAAACCGCACTCCTTCTTTCTTCCTCCAAGCCCACCACCTGCTCCTCCAATCCTATCCTCACCCATCTCCTAAGCCACATCTCCTCCACTGTTGTCCCTTCCATCTCCTATATTCTCAACCTGTCGCTCTCCACTGCAACCTTCCCCGCAGACTTCAAACATGCTGTGGTCACGCCCCTCCTCAAAAAATCCCTCACTTACATTATTATTACAGCGCAGTAATAATAATGGGTGATTTCAATTACCCCGGTATCGACTGGGTCAGTGTCACGGCAGGACATGCTAGGGAGATAAAGTTCCTAGATGACATAAATGACTGCTTCTTGGAGCAGCTGGTTCATGAACTGACCAGAGGGGAAGCCATATTAGACCTAGTCCTTAGTGGAACACTAGATCTAGTGCAAGAGATAAGGGTGTTGGGGCCACTTGGCAATAGTGATCATAGCATGATCACCTTTTATTTAATTAGTGGAGGAGGGATAGTACGGAAATCCACAGTACTACCTTTTAATTTTCGAAAGGGAGACTATGATAAAATGAGGAAAATAGTTAAGAAAAAACTAAAAGGAGCAGGTGCAAAGGTTAAAGAATTACATCAAGCTTGGGTGTTGTTGAAAAATACTATCTTGGCAGCCCAGACCAGCTGTATTCCACGCTTTAAGAAAATTGGAAGGAAGTCCAAAAAACTGCCAGCATGATTTAAAGGTGAGGTCAGAGAGGCTGTTGCCAAAAAAGGATCTTTCAGGAAATGGAAAAAACAGCCAAACAATGAAACCTGGAAACAGCACAAGCACTGGCAAATCCAATGCAAGGCACTGATAAAGCAGGCAAAGGGAGAATTTGAGAAGAAGCTTGCTGTGGAAGCAAAAACACGAAATAAAGATTTTTTTCAAGTACATTCGTAGCAAAAATCATGTGAGAGAGTCAATTGGTCCATTAGATGATAGAGGAGTTAAAGGGGCACTAAGACGACAAGGCGATAGCGGAGAGACTGAATGAATTCTTTGCTTCAGTCTTTACTGAGGAAGATGTAGGGATGTTACCCATGACTGAAGTGGTATTTAAAGGTGCGGAAGAATTGAAGGAAATATCGATACATCGGGAAGATGTCTTGCAACTATTAGATAAACTGAAGAGTAGCAAATCACCTGGGCCGGATGGTATACATCCAAGGGTGTTGAATGAACTGAAATATGAGACTGCAGACCTGCTATTAGTAATCTGTGAACTATCATTAAAATAATCTCTAATACCTGAAGATTGGAGTATCTCCAATGTAACACCAATTTAAAAAAAAAGGGTTCCAGGGGTGATCCGGGAAACTACAGACCGGTGAGCCTGACGTCAGTACCGGGAAAAATGGTAGAAACCATCATAAAGAATAAAATTGCTCAGCATGTAGATAGTCATGGCCTAATGGGAGACAGCCAACATGGCTTTAGACAAGGAAGATCTTGTCTTACTAATCTGTTATGTTTTTTTGAAAGGGTGAATAAACAGGTGGACAAAGGTGAGTTGGTTCATATAGTGTATCTGGACTTTCAGAAAGCCTTTGACAAGGTCCCTCCTCAGAGACGTTTGGCAAAACTAACGAGTCATGGGATAGGAGGCAGTGTACTACTGTGGATCAAGAACTGGTTAAAAGATAGAAAGCAGAGGGTTGGGCTAAATGGCTAATTTTCCCAATGGAGAAAAGTGAATAGTGGTGTACCCCAGGGATCTGTGCTGGGTCCACTGCTTTTTGACATATTCATAAATGACCTGGAAAGTGGAATAATGAGTGAGGTTATCAAATTTGCAGATGGCACAAAACTATTTAAAGTTGTTAAAACCCAAGAGGATTGTGGAAAATTGCAAGAGGATCTTGATAAATTAGAAGACTGGGCATCAAAATGGCAGATGAAATTTAATGTGGACAAGTGCAAAGTTATGCACCTAGGGAAGAATAACTCAAACTATGATTACACGATGCAAGGTTCCACATTAGGAACCACCACCCAGGAAAAAGTTTTAGGCGTCATTGTGGATACCATGTTAAAACCCTCGGCCCAGTGTGCAGCGGCAGGCAAGAGAGCAAATAGAATGCTAGGTATCATAAGGAAAGGAATGGAAAATAAAACAAGATATTATAATGCCTCTATATCGTTCCATGGTGAGACCACACCTTGAATATTGTGTGCAATTCTGGTCGCCGTATCTTAAAAAGGATATAGAGTTATTAGAAAAGGTTCAGAGAAGAGTCACCAAAATGGTAAAGGGGATGGAAGGATACTCCTATGAAAGGCTAAAAAGGTTAGGGCTCTTCAACCTGGAAAAGAGACGGCTGAGGGGAGATATGATAGAAGTCTATAAATTAATGAACGGAGTGGAACTGGTAAACGTAGATCGATTGTTTGTTATCAGAATATAGAAAGACTAGGGGACATGCAATGAAGCTACAGGGTAAACTATTTAAGACTAATAAAAGAAAATATTTTTTCACTCAACGTGTAATCAAACTCTGGAATTTGTTACCGGAGGATGTAGTAAAGGCTGTTAGTGTAGCTGGATTTAAAAAAGGTTTGGACAAGTTCCTGGAGGAAAGGTCCATAAACCGTTAAGATGGGACCCAGGATATCAATGCTTGACCCAGTACAAGCACTGCGGAACCTGTGTCTTTTGGGCAAACTGCTAGGTACGTGTGACCTAGATTGGCCACTTTTGGAAACAGGATACTGGGCTTAATGGACCTTGGTCTGACCCAATATGGCATATCTTATGTTCTTATGATCCCACCTGTCCTTCTAACTATTGACCCATCTCTCCGCTTCATATCTAAATTGAACGTGCAGTCCACCACCGCAGCCTTGACTTCCTTTCCTCTCATGCCCTCCTGGATCCTCTACAGTCTGGCTTCCGTCCCTTACACTCTACTGAAACAGCTCTTACCAAAGTCCAGCGACTTGTTCCTGGCAAAGTCTCAGGGCCTCTATTCTGTCCTCATCGTTCTTGACCTCTCTGCTGCTTTTGACACTTGACCACAACCTTCTCCTCGATACCCTGTCCTCGCTTGGTTTTAGGGGCTCTGTACTATCCTGGTTCTTTGCCTACCTCTCCCATTGCTCTTTCAGTGTATGTTCTGGTGGCTTCTCTTCCTCTCCTACCCCACTCCCAGTTTTGTTCCACAAGGATCCGTCTTGGGTCCGCTCCTTTTCTCTCTATACCCAATCCCTTGGTGCGCTTATCTCTTCCCAGTACCATCTCTATGCCGATGACTCCCAAATCTACACCTCTACGCCTGTGATCTCTCCAGCAATCCAAACCAAGATCTCTGTCTGCCTTTCTGACATTGCCGCCTGGATGTCTCTCCGCCGCTTGAAATTGAACATGGCCAAGACCGAACTCCTTATTTTCCCCACCCCCCAATACCTCCCCTCCTCTTCCTCCCTTCTCAGTCTCTGTGGATAACTCCATAATCCTTCCTGTTTCCCCTGCCTGCAATCTGGGGGTTATTTTTGACGACTCCTTCTCCTTCTCCTTCTCCTTCTCTACACATATCCAGCTCGTAGCTAAGACCTGCCATTTCTTTCTCTACAACATTAGCAAAATTTATTTATTTAGAAGGATTTAGTATAAATAAATAATTTTTTGCTAAAAGCCGCCCCTTCCTTTCTGAACACACTACCAAACGCTTGCCCACTCCTTAATCACCTCCCGCCTCGACTACTGCAACCTTACTGGTCTCCCTGAAAACCATCTCATACTGCTGCTCGACTGATTTTCCGCCAGCCTTGCCATAACCACATTACTCCTGAAGTCACTTCACTGGCTCCCTATCCATTTCCGCATCCAATTCAAACTTCCCCTCCTAACCTATAAATGCATTCACTCTTCGGCTCCTCAGTACCTTTCATCTGTATCTGTACGCCAGACACCCTCCCTGGCCCTCTTCAAATCCAGGTTGAAAACCCACCTCTTCACTGTTTCCTTCAGATCTTGACTTCTGTATTGTGTCTTGACTAGATCATAAGTACTGTGTTTGTGCTTTTGCCCCAACTAGACTGTTGCTTGTATGTTTTGTCTTAACTAGATTGTAAGCTCTGATGAGCAGGGACTGTCTCTCTTACGTGTCTGTACAGCGCTGCGTACGACTAGTAGCGCTATATAAATGTTCAATAGTAGTAGTAGTAATACTATTGAACATTTGTATAGTGCTACAAGAAAACATGTAGCACTGCGCACACACATGAAAGATGATCCCTGTTCATCACAGCTTACAGTCAAGTCAAGGCAGACAACACAATAGCTGTAGACACTAGATACATCTAGGGGGACTAGTAGGGAAACACAAAGGAGACCTGGTGAGTTAAAACCCTCCACCTCTGATCCCTCCCTCCCTTTCTGCCCAAACCCTAGCTGACTATTTCCATGACAAAATCCACAAGATCACCCTCCAATTCCCCACATACTCAGCTACTTCCCCTTCTCCCTTACCTCTGCTACCCTCTTCCTTTCCTTTGATCTCTGAAGAGGAAACTGCACACCTTCTTTCTTCCTCCAAACTCATCACCTGCTCCTCTGATCCTATCCCCACCCGTCTCCTAAGCCCCATCTCCTCCACTGTTCCTTCCATCTCTCATATTCTCAATCTATCGCTCTCCACCGCAACAGTCCCTGCAGACTTCAAGTATGCTGTGGTCACACCTCTCCTCAAGAAACCCTCACTTGATCCCACCTGTCCTCCTAACTATATCGACCCATCTCTCTCTTTCCCTTCATTTCTAAACTACTCGAACATGCGGTTCACTGCCGCTGACTCGACTTCCTCTCCTCTCATGCCCTCCTGGATCCCTTACAGTCTGGCTTTCGTCTTCTACACTCTACTGAAACAGCTCTTGCCAAAGTCTCCAGTGACTTACTTGTTCCTGGCAAAATCCAAGGGCCTTTACTCTGTCCTCATCCTTCTTGACCTCTCTGCTGCTTTCAACACTGACCACAACCTTCTCCTCGATACCCTGTCCTCGCTTGGTTTCAGTGGCTCTGTAATATCCTGGTTCTCCTCCTATCTCTCCCATCGCTCTTTCAGTGTGTGTTCTGGTGGCTTCTCCTCCTGTGCTATCCCGCTCCTAGTTAGTGTACCCCAGGGATCTGTCTTGGGTCCTCTCCTTTTCTCTCTCTATACCCAGTCCCTTGGTGCGCTTATCTCTTCCCATGGCTTTCAGTGCTATCTGTATGCCGATGACTCCCAGATCTACCTAGAAGAAACTGTTAAATAAATAAAATAAATCTACCTCTATGCCTGAAATCTCTCCGGCAATCCAGACCCGTATCTCTGCCTGCCTTTCTGACATTGCGGCCTGGATGTTTCACTGCTACCTGAAATTGATAATGGCCAAGACTGAACTTCTCATCTTTCCCCCTAGAACCTCCCCCCCCTTCCTCCTTTCTCAGTCTCTGTGGATAACTGTACTCCTTCCTGTTTCCTCAGCCTGCAATCTGGAAGTTGTCTTTGACTCCTCTCTCTATTTCTCCACACATATCCAGCTCTTAGCTAAGACCTGCTGTTTCTTTCTCTATAACATTAACAAAATCCGCTCTTTCCTTTCTGAACACACTACTAAAACGCTTATCCACTCCTTTGTCACCTCCCGTCTTGACTACTGTAACTTACTCCTTGCTGGTCTCGCTTTGAATCATCTCTCTCACCTTCAATCTGTTCAACACTCTGCTGCGTGACTAATCTTCCGCCAGCCTCGTCAAGCCCATATTACTCCTCTTCTCAAGTCCGTTTCCACATCCAGTTCAAACTTCTCCAGCTGACCTATAAATGTGTTCACTCTGCGGCTCCTCATTACCTTTCTTCTCTTATCTCTCCCTACAACCCCCCTCGGGAACTCCGCTCTTCTAGCAAACTACTTCTATCTGTGCCCTTCTCTTGTACTGCTAACTCCAGACCTCGCTCCTTTCACCTTGCTGCACCTTACGCCGGGAACAAACTACCTTTGTCTGTACACCAGGCACCTTCTCTAACCCTCTTCAAATCCAAGTTGAAAACTCACTTCTTCGCTGCTGCTTTTGGATCTTGACTCTCCTGTTCTCCTTTCCTTCCCTTTTCTTTCCCCTAGTTCTATCCCTGCTTACACCTCTGTGTTTTGTCTTGACTAGATTGTAAGCTCTGATGGGCAGGGACTGTCTCTTACATGTCTGTGCAGCGCTGCGTACAACTGGTAGTGCTTTACAAATGCTCAGTATTAGTAGCAGTAGTTAAAACACACTAACAATGGGTGGTTTCAATTATCCTGGTATGGACTTGGGTCAGTGTCACAGCAGGACATGCTAGGGAGATAAATGACTGCTTCTTGAGCAGCTAGTCCATGAACAGACAAGAAGGGACGCTATTTTGGACCTAGTCCTTAGTGGAACACAGGATCTGGTGCAAGAGATAATGATGTTAGGCCCACTTACAATAGTGATCATAGCATGATTGCATTTGAATTAATAAATGGAGGGAGGATGGCAAGGAAATCACAGTACTACCTTTTCTAATTTTCAAAAGGAAGACTATGATAAAATGAAGAAATTAGTTAAGAAACAAACTAAAAGGAGCAGCTGCAAAGGATAAAGGCTTGTTTCAATCTATCTTGAAAGCTTTGACCACATGTATTCCACGCTTTTAAGAAAGGTTGAAGGAAGGCCAAAAAAACTGCTAGCATGGTTGAAAAGTCAGGTCAGAGAGGCCGTTGTAAACAAAAAAGCATCTTTCAAGAAATGGAAAAAAGAGCCAAATGACGAAAACAGGAAACAACATAAATACTGGCAAGGCATTGATAAGGCAGGCAAAGATTTTTTTTGGGACTCGCCCCCCCCCCCCAAAAACAAAAACTTTGTCGTCGTGGGTGGTTCTGGGATGTGAGGCGTTGTGATAGTGGTAGGGGTTGGATTTGTGTTTCAAACTTGTTTCTTTTTAGTATTACATTTTTACAGAAATAAGAACTTTCTTATTGGGAAGAGTGGTTTTTTCCACCCCATAGACGTGTTGCACACACTATCTATGTGGTAATCTGACCCCTGATGAAGGCCTCCGGCCGAAACTTGTAAAGTTGGGTCTTCAATAAAGTTGGTTTTACGTATTATCGTCTGGTTGGCCGTGGTTTCTTGCCTTCCGCTGTACTCCTATTATTACAATTTCAGTATTCAAACTTGATCTACCCATATACTCAATTTTTACATTAGTTTTAAGTATTTCAATAGCAATGTCAATTGGTTCCTTTGCTTGTCATGTTCGGTTTCATTTAAAGATTCCTTTTTGAATGTCTGCATCTTTTGACCTTTCACCTCATGAGAGCAGGAAAACGCTAGTATTTCTGGTAAGCTGGAGCGCAACGTGTTTCACTCTGAACAAGCAAACAGCGTAGCGTGCATCGTATGGTAAGCTTTCCTGGCCTTTTTTTAGATTTGCCTCGTTTGATTATGATATTTTTGGATTTTAAAATAAATGGCTTTTGAAAAATATTTTTGATCTGTTGGCCAGTAGCTCTTATGCTTGCATGCTATTTTGATTTGGACAAGTAGACAGTGTGGGGTACTACAAATTTTCCTTGGAAAAGTCTTTTTTGACTTATGGTATGTCATAGTATTAATATGATTTTACTTTCTAATCATATTTTTTGAATTATATTTTTCTATCTTTGGTGTTTTTTCTATGATTCAGTGTTTTTCTCAATTTTGAAGGTCTTATGCATGTGCATCTTTCATTTTACGCGAGTGTGAAATTGTTAGGTGTTCTGAAATTTGAAACGTAGGGCTTTTTATTTTGAACAAGTAAAGTGCATTGTGCAATGGATGGTCAAGTTCTTTTTGGCATTTCTTTCATAAACGCCTGTTTATGAAATGTTTCGCTCCAAAAACAGTGCATTTTAGGAATTAATTTAAGCTTTCCATATAAGTGGGTTATAAAGCCTATGCCCGCAAGTGGGGAATATTGAACAAAAAATCCTTTTCTAAAAAGAGATCTTTCAAAATCCCTGTTGGTTTGTGGAATGCTTTAGCTTGAAACGGTGCATTTTAATGACCATGAAATTGAGCCTCACACAGTCGGAATTAAGTTTCACTTTTAACAGGTTTTGTTTCTCCATCTCTCTTTGCTTTATCAGTGCTCGACAATTAATTTCATTTTGGTTCAATAAATGCTGAATTTCATTTGATTTAAATACTGATGATATTCTCAGAAGCATCCTAGACAAGTATTACATTATTAGTCTGTTGGAGTAAGTGCAGATGCTTTGTACCTTATTTTTAATTTTGTTATATATCTTAATTTGGGTTATGCGGTTTCTTAAAAAATCCTTAATGGCATTGCCACACAAACTTTACGTATTATGTTCCATGATAACTTTTAGTACTTTTATGCTATTATCTTTCTGGTTTTAATATTATACTCATTTATTTATTGGGCTTTCTAATAATTCTTAATTTGTTTTTAGTTTTTTAGTGTACCACGTGACAGAAATAAGGTACCTCTTTACCTTTCCCTGTGATTGTGTCGTCCTCATCTCTCCTTTTTTACTTTCACTTTCTTATTTTATTTGATTTCATAGATTGTCTTTTAGTCATTAATATTTATATTCATATTTTTTTGTATTCCATATTTTTATCATTTTTTTCATGGTGTTTACATTTTGTATTTCGTTTAAAGGTTCTACATCTTATGTATGTTTTATATTTGGTTTTTAATATTTATGATTCTATTAAATTTGATTTTCATGTATTATAATTTTTAATTGATTTGTGTTAATTTATGATTTTTAAATGTTTACATTTGTTATCTTTTGAGCTGTGTTCTCTTTTAAAGACCCCCTGAAGAAGGCTTTCTAGCCGAAACGCGTTGGGGCCCAATAAAAAGATTCTCCAACTGAATTGAATTGTCGCCAGTCTTTTTGTGTACCTGCCTGGTTGGTTCTCTGTTTAGTGTGCAGGTACTTGTTGCTCTTTTTGGTACCTATTGGTGGTATCTTGGCCAGGCCGGTCATTGTATTCTCAGACCTAGGCTGACCATAGTGCTGCTCTCCCTTATCCCAGCTGGCTCCAGTTGCTTAGTATTTTTCCAGCCCTGCCTTTTAAGGCTTGCGATTTCATCAAGCTAGTTCCTTCAGAACCTGTGCGAGTAGCCATGGCTAGCAAGTGTTAGAAGTTGTAACACCTGCTGCAGTCTGTTTTGTGCCTATTTCTGCTGCTGCAGCCAGTTCAGACTATTTAAGCAGACATGGGTGATGGGGGTTTGTGATTGTTGTAGATAAATAGATCAATTTAGGTTGATCAGTTTAAAGGAATTTCAAAATTAATGGTTTAACAGCATCATTTTCAACAGAGCATTACTAATTGCCTGTGTGCTCGGGATATATTCCTCCGTGCAGAACTGTTCAGAAACTTACCCCTGCGGAGGGACTTTGGACAGGCAAAACTGATCTAAATGTAAACTTTTGTCTACCTGATAATTCATAAAAATCAAATTCTCCGCAGTTATGTTTAGCAACTTGTAAGTCTTCATAAAGCTGAGAAGTCTCTTGTTCGCCTCATCCTTGTGCGCAGGAATGTAAAGTTGCAAAGAAGTAAATTCTCTGGAACATTCGTTTATGCAGAAGGATTTGGTAATGCAGCAACTTGCAAGAGAGGCATACATGCATGATCATTTCTCTCTTCTTGCTTATGAATTACAGATTACCTGAAGCCCATCGCTGCCGAGGAAAAAAGAATAGAAGAGGAGGAGAAGAAGCAGCGAGAGGAAGCGGAGCGCATTGCAAAAGAGCTAGCAGCAGGTATTCACTTCCTCTGAACTGACTCGGAACTAAACTGCGTCTAGCTAGCTGAATTCTGTACCTGTGGTGAGGTGTGTTGAGAGATTTTTTTATTGGAACTTCCAAACTATGTGCTCTTGGGCGACTGTCGGCTTTCCCCTATTATCTAGTTTAGGGGAAAGCCGACAGTCGCCCAAGAGCACGTTGTTCGGAAGGATGTATCTCAAGGAACAAGCAGGAATGAGTCTTCACATATGGGTACGTCGGTACCAACGGAGCCTGCGCGGGAATGCTCCCCAGCGTCCTAAAAAAGGAAAGCTTTTGGGAGCATCCCACAGCGCCTGCGCGCTGCCTTTCCTAACCGCCTCTCTCCAGTTCTTCTTTTCCGCGGAGCCAGCAGGTCGTGTTCCTGTCACCGCTGAAGAAGTTCTTTATTGTATTTTATTTCTTTGGTCGCATCTGCCGCCTTCGGTCTTTTTTTTCTTTTTTCTCAAAAAAAAAAAAAAAGGATCCGCTTCAGTGTATTTTTTCTTCGTTGGGCCCTAGGCCTAACAGAAAATTCCTCATGGAAAAGCCCGCGTCCGGGTTTAAAAAATGCACTAAGTGCAGCGGTACCATCTCTGTTACCGACACCCATGACTGGTGTCTGAAGTGTTTGGGCCCTGACCATTCAATCACGGATTGTCCATCCTGCTCCATGATGTCTAAAAGAGGTTTACAGAACCGAGCAGCCAAGCTCAATACACTGTTTCCCTCTGATGCAGCTTTGGTGGCATCAACGTCTTCCAGGGCTGCTTCTTCCTCCTATGGATCTCAGGTAACCAAACATAAATCCAGCCGGTCCTCGAAGGGTAGATCTCCCTCTAAGCATCGAGATGCCTCCGGGCTTGCCCTCTAGGATCCTGCACCGGCAAAAGTACCCCAGCGAGAAGCTCCGGCTTCCAAAGCTCCTCCTATGGGGTCACAGGTTGACATCGATGGCACGGCCTCGACCGATCACCTGTTGCAATGTTCTGGGGTACCGGTGGAATCTGCCGGTACCGACCTCCAGACATTCATGGCGTCGATGGATCAGAATGTTCTGACCATGCAGTGTGCCATTACGGCATTCATACAAGCTGCGACGCCGCTGGTACTGCAACAACCTTCGTTGTCGGTACCGGCTCCGACATCAGTTCCGGTGCCGGTACCGGTACCGATTGCATCGACATCGGCTTCGGTGTCGACTGCAGCGGTACCCTGTCCGATGATGCCTATCTGTACCGATCCGGTACCGATGACTCCCGATGTCGATACCACCCGGTATGCGTATCGGGCCTTACAGGAGCATCCAGACAGGAGATACTTTGATTCCTCCGAAGACTCTGATGCATCGGAGGCCTCTGTCGAAGCATCGGTACTTCTTCCTCAGGAGCCCTCTTCTCCAAAAAGAAGAATGTCCCCTCCAGAAGACTTGTCTTTTCAAGACTTCATAAGGGAAGTGGCCAAGGGGCTTTCTATCTCAGTAGCCCCTGAGACAGAGCCTAGAGCCAAAAAATTGGATATTTTACAATATCCCAAGGCTCCTAAAGAAGCAGCCACTTTGCCAGTTCATGAGATCCTTTATGACCACATGCTAGGCATATGGGAGACTCCTCTCACCATCTCTTCTCATTCTCGCAGGTTGGATACCATGTATCGTGTCCCTCCTTGTCCTGGATTTCATACAACTCAGCTTCCTCACCATTCTATTGTGGTGGAGTCTGCTATGAAAAAGTTAGAGTGCAAAGAGGCACTCATCTGCTCCTCCAGGAAGAGAATGTAGAACCTTAGATGCTTTTGGCAGAAAAATTTTCCAGGCCAGTATGCTTGTTGCCAGAATCAACTCCTATAGTCTCTATATGGGGATGTTTCTGAAGGAAGTTACAGATCATCTGCAGACTTTCCTCCCTTTTCTTCCAGAAGATAAAAGGGAAGACTTTCTTACCTGACTTAAGCATGCCCAGGATGTTTCCAAATTTTCCAACCGTGCAGCCTTTGACTCTTTTGAGGGGGCCAGCAGAGCCTCGGCCATTGCCATAGGTGCACGCAGAATTGCTTGGTTACAGGCTTCTGATTTGGAACCCTGGGTCCAAGATGGATTAGGGAATCTTCCTTGTACAGGTGAAAACCTGTTTGGCAAAGATTGGCAAGCAAAGGCCACTCAAATGGATGCAGAAAATTCTGCTTTGGATAGGCTTTCAAAATCTACCTCTAATCCTGTCCAGAAGTTGTTCAAAAAGGCATATTTTCCCAAGAAGCGAAGATGATATCCTGTTTATGGTCAACAGACATCTTCTGCAGGTCGTTCTGCTGCAAAGCGTCAACAACCTAAACAGGCCAAGCCTAAGGCTGCAAGGAATACTGTAGCCCAACAGCCTCAGCCTCCTCAAGGCCTTTGACTTGCAACTAGAGAACTTAGCCTTTCTGGCTCTAAAAGACCCAGAGCCTCTCACCATTCCAGGAAGGTTAGCTCACTTTGCTCCCAGATGGGAGCAAATCACAGCAGAACAATGGACCCTTTCCATCATAAGGGAGGGGTACAAACTTCATTTCTCAAACCTTCCTCCTTACACCATGGTGAGACAGTTCAATTCTTCAACATCTCTTCTCGAACTTCTGGGTCAGATTTCTACCCTTCTTGCCCAAGGGGCAATAGAAGAAGTACCTCTTCTTCAACAGGGCTCAGGGTTCTACTCACCCTACTTTCTAATTCCAAAGAAAACAGGGGGCTACAGACCCATATTAGATCTCAGAGAATTGAACAAATTCCTATGCAAGGAGAAATTCAAGATGATCTCTCTAGGTACTCTTTCCATTCCTTCAGAGTCAGGATTGGCTTTGTTCTCTAGATCTCAAGGATGCGTATACCCATATACTCATTCATCCAGCACACAGAAGGTTCCTTCGGTTCCTTTATCAGGGAAAGCACTACCAATACAGGGTGTTTCACTTTGGTCTGGCCTCTGCTCCAAGAGTGTTCACAAAATGCATGGCAGTAATAGCTGCCTTTCTACGCACTCTAGGAATATTCGTATTCCCATATCTGGACGACTGGCTCATCCGAGCTTCATCCCAATCAGAGGCCCAGACTTCCCTAGCCTGCACAATGCGTGTTCTGCAGTATCTGGGACTGGTGATAAACCTTCCAAAGTCCCGACTCACCCCTACTCAGTCACTAGAGTTCATAGGGGCCTTGCTGGATACCACAACTGCAAGGGCCTATCTTCCCCAGGCCCGTTGCCTACGTTTAGTGCAGTTAGCCTCTCAGATCCAGTTAAAAACCCATCTAACTGCTCGAGAGATGTTACAACTGTTAGGCCACATGGCATCCACTGTGCATGTGGTCCCTTATGCTCGCCTTCACATGAGGGCAGCTCAATGGACTTTGTCCACCCAGTGGCCCCAGGCATTAGGGGGTCTGTCAGACAAAATAGCAACCTCCAGGCGCCTCTTTCGGTCGCTCCAGTGGTGGAAGTCCACTCAAAATCTGTTGCTGGGGTCCCCCTTCCAACAATTGTTCCTGTTCAGTAATCCAGTTTAGTCCTCCACAATCGGGTAGTGCCCCTCCTCCTGCAGCCGGGAGACTGGACCAATCAAATCTTCTGTAGTATATATGCAGCCGGAGCTCCCAGAAGCCCCCAGTGTGTCCAGTCTCCCTGCAGCTGGAGGACTTCTGTGCCCCTACTGGGCACGCTAAGTGACACTTGAAGGAGCAACACTAGTTAGTTAGTTCTTTTGGGGTTTATTTCTGGTTCTTTATTTTCTATTTCTTTTGCTAGGTAGCTGTATCTTTAAAAAAAAAAAAAAAAAAAGCCACAGGGGACTTTCTGGGGGAAGCCAGACCTGCCTTGGGCTCCTGCCTTCCTGCCTGGGATTCTCTGAAGCCTGGGTTGAGCTCTTCCCAAGGCTGTTCGGGGAAGAGCCATACCGGCTGCAACATTGCCTGTCACTTGGAGAAGTGGGCTGAGTTCCTTGCTGTTCCCTGAGCTGGTAGGAATTTTCCTTGTTTTAATCTTTCAGCTCTCTGTTCTTTGCTTGGGCAGAGGCTCTGTCGGATCCCCTGGCTTCCAAATTGCACTTTTTCCTGCTTTTTTTCGCTTGCCCTGTATTAGAGGGTCGTTTTCTTTCTTTTCCATATTATTTGGGTACCTTTGTATTTTCGCGCCGTTTTTTACCGCGGGTGAAAATGCGGCGGCCATTTTGGATTTCTAAAGTGTGCTTTTTAAGGGCACTTTTTAACACTTGCGCACGGGTTCCCCTGGTGTTTTTGGGGTTTCTTTTGCTGGCGATTTTGCTCAGGGCACCCCTAGGATTCTGGGGAGTATTTTGTTTCCTGTAAAAAAAAAAAAAAAAAAAAGTTTTAAATTTAATACTGTGCTGAATTGAATAAGGTTAGTCCCCTTGGTGTGGGCTTCCCTGTTCCTGTTGCCTTATTTCTCCCTGAGAGCAGGTGGCCTTGGCATGGCTGCCAAACCTCAGTGTGTAATTTGTGGGTCCCGCAGAGGTACAATGACTGACTCTGGAATCTGTAAGAGCTGTGCTGCAGTTTCTTCAGACCTGGAGCTGCCTATTGAAATTAAGGAACAGCATGTGCCCGGGGAACCTTCTCTTTCGGGGGACAGTGTCCCTTCACCGAGCATCCTTCCTTCTGGTCTGGGCCCGGCGTCTAATACGTCGGTCCCTGAGCTCCAGCAGGCGGCTATGGTAGCGTCGCCTATAGACTTTTCCCCGGATTTTGTTCTTCTCATGCATCAGGCCTTCCGCTTAAGCCGGTCTGGTCATTTGCCGGAGGCTTGGCCCGCCTCTCTCCCCCCAGCATCCGCAGGGGGGGTTCAGCGGTCTTCCCAACCAGCTGTCAAGCGGCCCAGGTTGGGGGACCAGGATCAGGACACCCTTTGCCTCCCGGATTCCGAGGCTGAGGGGGATCCGGAGATTGAGGCGGAGGAATTAGAAGACGGGGAGCTTCCGGAACCGGAAGATCAGGCTCGCATCATTCGGGTGTTTCGAAGGGACGAGCTGGTACCTTTGGTCACGGAGTCTCTCCAAGCACTTAACCTCTCTGCGGTGCGGCCGCTGGAGGAGGAGGGTCTCGAGGATCCTCTCATTCAGGCGGTCAGGGATGCCCAGGTAGTTTTTCCTGTGCACCGCGTGGTTGAGCAGATGATCCATGCGGAATGGGAGCAACCGGAATCCGCTTTGAAAGGGATTCAGACCATGAATCGTCTTTACCCCCTTGCCGACAAGGACAGGGACTTGTTTAAGTCTCCACGGGTGGATGCTGCCGTTTCGGCAGTGACTAAGAAAAACCACCATCCCGGTTGAAGGGGCCGCGGCCCTGAGGGATGTTCAGGACAAAAAGGTTGATAATTTGTTGAAGCAAGCCTTCGAGACCAACGCCTTATCGTTACAAGCTTCTATATGTGGGGCGTGGGTAGCTCGAGCTTGTTTGCGATGGTCGCAGCACCTGCGCTCGGGGTCCGGTATGGACCAACAGGGGCTGTTGGACGTTACCCGCGTGGAGTTGGGATCAGCCTACTTGGCGGATCTGTTTTATGATTTAATACGCTCCCTAGCTAATAGCATAGCCTCCATGGTAGCGGCACGATGGTCCATCTGGTTGCGCAATTGGGCGGCCGACGGTTCGTCCAAGTCTCGCCTCAGTAAACTACCCTTTAAGGGCAGGTTGTTATTTGGTGAGGCTCTGGATAAGTTTATTTATTTATTTATTTAACAGTATTTCTAAACCGTCTTATCGTAAAATCAAGGCGGTATCACAACAATACAATCAAAGGGTGTGAGGGGAAGTTCATGCAGTGCAGGGGGATATAATGTGCGTGTGGGGGGAAGTTCATGCAGTGGCTGTATTGTTTAAAATGTGCGTATGTGGGAGGTGTATAGATTATGGTGGGCTAGGTACATTGTGCGCTATGATACAACATGTTCTATATTACAAGGTGCAGTCCAGATAGGGCTTGAGTTAAATCCTGTGCCGTTGTGCAATCTCTCGTCAGGGTTGAGGGGGCCTTTGTTGGTTAGTCCTTGTGGATTAAGTGACGTGTCCATAATGTTCTATGAACAGCGTTGTCTTCAGCTGTTTGCGGAAGTCTTTGAGGTCCGTTGTCGATCTCAGTTCGTCTGGGAGGAAGTTCCAGATTGTTGGGGCTGCCAGGGAGAGGGCTCTCGCTGTTGTGACCTTTCGTGTTTTTCTGAAGTCACTCGGGGTGTTGACTCTGTTGGAGGTTCCTTTTCTTCTTGGGCGGGTGCTGGTGTCTGGATGAATGAGGGTGTGCAGGCTGTTGGCTGAAATGTGGTGCTTGATTTTGAATATGTTTATTATTGTTTTGTATTTGATGCGTGAGCTGATCGGGAGCCAGTGTAGTTCTTTGAGAACTGGGGTAATGTGTTCATGTCTTGCTAAGCCTGAGATTATGCGTGCTGCGGTGTTTTGGGCTAGTTGAAGGGGTTTGAGGGTTTGTTTTGGTAGGCCAAGGTAGATGGGGTTGCAGAAGTCCATTAATGGTGTGATGAGAGCTTGGCATACAGTGCGGAAGTGTTCTGTGGCGAGGAGGGGTTTAAGCCGTCTGATGATTCTCATTCTGTGATATGCAGTCTTGACCGTTTTGTTAACGTGAGACTTGAGATTTAGTTTGTTGTCCAGGGTTATTCCAAGGTATTTTACTTCGGATTTTATTGGAATGGTTGTGTCTGTTATTCTGATGTCCGGTGGTTGGATGAAGTCTGGGTTGCGAGTGATTATTAGTGCCTCAGTCTTGCTGTAGTTGATTGAGAGGTTGTTGTTCGTACACCAGTTTGTCATTTGTGTTAGGCAGTCGGTTATTTTCTTGTAGTCTGGGTTGTTGGTTGAGATAGGTGTGTATATCATGATATCGTCTGCATAGATTGTGTATTGGATGTTGTTCTCTTTCAGGATGTCGCATATTGGCTGGATATAAATGTTGAACAGTAGTGCCGAGAGGGCGGACCCTTGAGGTACTCCTTGGCGGACTTTTATGGGTTGAGAGGTTGGTGAAGGATCTCGGTGAGTCTAGGTTGAAGTTGGTGAAGGATCTCGGTGAGTCTAAGGGGGGTCGGCTTCCAGAGGATAAGCCTAAGCTTAATAGGTCGTCCACCTCAGTGCGCGGCCAGTTTCGGGATGCTTGCAGATTTCGTTCTTCCCGGCTGTGGACTTCGCAGCGCGGTCGTTTTGGAACCCGTCATCAAGGGTTTCGTGGTTTCAGAGGAGCGGGAAGGGGCTTCTCCGGAGCCGCCTCTTCCTCGGCCTCTTCCTTTAATCGCAAGCCGCAATGAAACGAGGCGGGCTCTAGAGGAAGACCCGGTCATCGGGGGTCGTTTGCGCGACTTTCTTCCTTCTTGGGCCCAAATTACGTCAGATCGGTGGGTGCTGCAGATTATAGAAGAAGGTTATGCTCTAGAGTTTGCGCACCCACTTCCGGATTCGTTTGTTCTGTCTCCCAGCAAGGGAGCTCAAAAGGCGCGGGACATCCGCGTGACCCTGGATCGGCTACTCTCTCTGGGGGCTGTGGTTCCGGTCCCGCCTTTGGAAAGAGGCGCAGGTCGCTACTCCATCTATTTTGTGGTTCCCAAAAAGGGCGGTTCTCTTCGTCCGATCTTGGATCTCAAAGGCGTGAATCGCGCTCTCAGAGTACCGCACTTTCGCATGGAGACCCTGCGGTCAGTCATCGTAGCGGTGCGTCAAGGGGAATTTTTAACATCCCTCGATCTTACCGAGGCCTATTTACACATTCCCATCCGGCCCTCCCATCAACGGTTTCTCCGCTTTGCGCTCCCGTGGGGCCATTTTCAATTCCGGGCCATGCCGTTCGGACTCGCCACGGCTCCCCGCACCTTCACAAAGGTAATGGTTGTAGTCGCGGCGGCGTTGCGCAAGGAGGGCATCCTGGTCCATCCGTATCTCGACGACTGGTTGATTCGAGCGAAGTCCAGTCGGGAGTGTGTGCAAGTCACGAGCAGGGTGGTGGATCTCCTTCGGTCCCTCGGATGGGTGGTGAACGAATGCAAGAGTTGTCTGTCTCCGACACAGGATCTCGAGTATCTGGGAGTCCGCTTCGACACAGCAAGGGGCTTGGTGTGCCTTCCGGAGCGACGCGTGCTGGCGTTGCGGGCTCTGGTCCGTCTCTTCCGGGGGATGCCAGCTCCGTCGGCGTGGTGGTACCTGCGGCTCCTCGGCACGATGGTGGCGACTTTGGAGGTGGTGCCTTGGGCGCGCTTCCACATGCGTCCGCTGCAGAGTGCTCTTCTGCGACGTTGGTCCAACCAGTTCGACTCGTTGAACAAGAGATTGCCTTGCCCAAAGACGGTTCGCCGATCCCTCCGGTGGTGGCTCTCCGCCGAGAACCTGTCGCAGGGGATTCCCTTGGAGCCTCCTCTGTGGGTTCCGTTCACGACGGATGCGAGCTTAACCGGCTGGGGGGCTCACTGCGAGTCCCGCTTTGCTCAGGGGGAATGGTCTCCCCTGGAGGCCTCTTGGTCGATCAACCGTCTCGAATTGCGGGCAGTCCGGCTAGCCCTGGTGGACCTGGAGACCCTGGTTCTTGGACGGCCGGTGAGAGTCCTGTCGGACAATGCGTCCACTGTAGCTTACATCAATCGCCAAGGGGGTACCGGCAGCGTGGCCCTGGAGGCAGAAGCGGCGGCCTTGTTCAACTGGGTGCAAACTCGCCTTCCGGCAATCTCGGCGGCTCACATTGCGGGCGTAGACAATGTCCAGGCCGATTTTCTCAGCAGAGTGCGGGTGGACCCCGGAGAATGGGAGCTAAACCCACAGGTTTACGCACAAATCGTCCGGCGGTGGGGTCCACCCATCATGGATCTCATGGCGACCTTTCAATCAGCCAAGACAGGGCGCTGCTTCAGCAGGCGAAGGGAGCGCATGTCCGAGGGGCTCGACGCTCTCATTCAGCCGTGGCCAACGTCCGGTCTTCTTTATGTCTTTCCTCCGTGGGCTCTGATCGGCCGGGTCGTACAACGTATCGAGAGCCATCAGGGTCGCGTGTTACTGGTGGCCCCGGATTGGCCCCGGAGGCCCTGGTATGCCGATCTGGTCCGGCTGCGCGACGGCGTTCCTTGGCTCCTGCCCGCGCTACCGGATCTTCTTCTTCAGGGTCCCTTGCGGATGCCCCAAGTGGATCGATTCTCGCTTACGGTTTGGCCAGTGAGAGGGCTTGGCTGAAAAGGAAGGGCTACTCCCCAGCGGTGATTTCTACCCTTTTGCGGGCGCGGAAAACGTCCACTTCTCTTACTTACGTTCGGATTTGGAGAATTTTTGAAGACTGGTGCTCCCGGCGGGGAGTCCGGGCGGCGACATTTTCCGTGCCCGTTGTTTTAAGTTTTTTCTTCAGGATGGTTTCGATAAGGGCCTTGTGGCTAGTTCCCTAAAAGTCCAGTTGGCGGCTATCTCGTGTTATCGCGGCAAGGTGTTGGGTCGTCTGCTCGGGGCTCATCCGGATGTCCGCCGATTTCTTACGGCTGTTTTTCATTTGCGGCCCTCCCGCAGAGTTTTCGTTCCTCCTTGGGACTTGAATTTAGTTCTGAGGGCCCTGGTTCGTGAACCTTTTGAGCCCCTGCGCAGGGCGTCTCTGAAAGATCTCACGCTGAAGGCGGTTTTTCTTGTAGCCATCTGTTCGGCACGGCGCATTTCAGATCTGCAGGCATTGTCCTGACGAGAGCCTTTCTTGTCTTTTTCCGCGGATCGGATCGTTCTCCGTCCGGTTCCTTCCTTTCTGCCAAAGGTGGTGTCTCCCTTTCACATGAATCAGGCAGTGTTTCTTCCAGTACTTTCTTCGCAATCTGTCGGGTCAACGGACAAAGGTCTTCTCCGGCTCGATGTGGGTCGTACGCTCCATCGTTATTTAATGGTTACCGAGTCTTTTCGGAAATCTGACCGGCTTTTCGTGCTCTTCGGGGGTGCGCGTAAAGGGGAAGCGGCGGCTAAAGCCTCCATTGCTAGATGGCTCAAAGAGGCGATCGCGTCCGCGTATCTGTTGCAACAGCGGTCTATTCCGGAGGGTCTGAGGGCTCATTCCACTAGGGCTCAGGCGACCTCTTGGGCGGAGTATAGCCTGGTTCCGCCGGCAGATATCTGTAGGGCGGCCACTTGGTCGTCTCTGCATGCTTTCAGTAGACACTATCGCTTAGATGTGTCAGCGGCTCGGGATTCCTGGTTTGGTTCGGCGGCGGTTCTGCGTGCCGGATGGCAAGGTCCCGCCCTGTCTTAACTGCTCTGTTACATCCCGATTGTGGAGGACTAAACTGGATTACCGAACAGGAAATGGAAATTACACTAACCTGGTAATTGTAGTTCCTGGAGGGTCCAGTTTAGTCCTCCTTCCCTCCCGACTATCTGCTAATGTGGTGCGGCGCGCCTTTCCGAACGGTTGATATTAAGACGGTTCCTCTTGCCGTTCGGTCCCTCTGTGGCAGCCGTGTTTTTTGCTGAGGCTCTTCCCTGTCTCGGGGGTTCAGGCAGCTCCTGAACTTCTGGTGGGGAGCGGTGTTTTGATTCCTGAGGTGTCGGTGCCGGCGCAATGCAGTGTTCTGACTTCCTCGCTTGGGGAGGGGGTTGGATATTTCTTGGGGGGGAACAAATTGTTCTTTAATTAGGTCATTTTGTATATTAATCTAATGTGTTGCTTCGTTAAGTATGCTTTGTTACTAGTACACTGGGGGCTTCTGGGAGCTCGGGCTGCATATATACTACAGAAGATTTGATTGGTCCAGTCTCCCGGCTGCAGGAGGAGGGGCACTACCCGATTGTGGAGGACTAAACTGGACCCTCCAGGAACTACAATTACCAGGTTAGTGTAATTTCCATTTACCCCAAGCAATCCTTACAACAGATGCCTCTCCAAGGGGTTGGGGAGCTCATCTTCAAGACCTCTCCACCCAGGGCATTTGGTCTCTACAGGAGACCTCCCTACATATCAACATCTTAGAGCTCAGAGCAATCTTCTTAGCTCTCAGAGTCTTCCATACCCTGCTCAGCTACAAGACAGTCCTCATCCACACGGACAACCAAGTAGCCATGTTCTATGTGAACAAGCAGGGAGGAACTGGCTCTCTGTCGCTTTGCAACGAAGCTCTGAGATTGTGGGCCTTCGCCAGAGAGCATCAAATTCATCTTCTGGCAGTATACCTTCCAGGAGTTCAAAACTCCTGGGCAGACAGACTCAGTCCCGAGTTCTGCTTCCACACGATTGGTCCCTTCATATGGACCAGATAGTCAGAATCTTTTGAATTTGGGGAAACCTGGACATAGACCTCTTTGCAAGTCCGTGGAATGCCAAACTTCCCCGATTCTGTTCCAGAATTCTGTGTCAGGGAGTTCAGGCCAGGGATGCCTTCCTCCTTCATTGGGGTCAAGACTTCCTGTACGCCTTTCCACCCATTCCCCTAATTCCCAAGACCCTGTTCAAGCTTCAGAGAGATCGAGGGACTATGATCCTCATAGCTCCATGTTGGCCACGCCAAGTGTGGTACTCTCTACTTCTGCATCTCTCTCAAGCTCCCTCCCTAGACTTGGGGTCTGCTCCAGATCTCCTGTCTCAGGAGGAGGGAACGTTGTGGCACCCAAACCCCCAGTCTGTCCATCTCAGGGCTTGGTTGCTGAAGGTTTAGACCTTCAAGATTGGCATCTTTCTCAGCAAGTAAGGGATATCCTTCATGCTTCCAGAAAGCCTTCTACTAGACGTTCCTATGCTTTTAAATTGAAAAGGTTTACCATTTGGTGTGCTGAGAAGGGTATTAACCCCTCTAGCAATACCTTTGAATTCTTTACTAGAGTATCTCCTGCATCTTTCCCATGCAGGCCTCAAAATGAATTCAGTAAGGGTCCATTTGAGTGCTATTGCAGCATCCCTTAAGCCTCTCAATGGACAACCTGTTTCCTCGCATCCTCTTATTGCAAGATTCATGAGAGGCCTTCTTTTAACTAAACCTCCCATTAGACCACCTCCAGTGGCATGGGACTTGAATCTGGTTCTTGGTCAGCTCATGAAGCCACCCTTTGAACCCTTAGCCACTACCTCCTTGAAATTTCTTTCCTGGAAGGTTATCTTTCTTATTGCAGTCACCTCAGCTCGCCGCATCAGTGAACTGCAGGCCTTAGTGGCTAATCCACCTTGTACAAAGTTCCATCATAAGGTAGTCCTTAGGACCAATCCACACTTTATGCCTAAAGTGGTCTCACCTTTTCATCATAATCAAGAAGTATATTTACCTGTCTTTTTTTCCAGGTCCTCATGCATCAAGTGCAGAGAGGAATCTTCATACCCTGGATTGTAAGAGAGCTCTTGCTTTTTACTTACAAAGGACACAGCAACATAGAAAGTCTTCTCAACTCTTTGTTGCTTTTGATCCCTCTCATTTGGGACTTCCAGTCTCTAAGAGAACACTGTCCAATTGGATTGCTCAGTGTATTTCTTTTGCCTACCAGAGTAAGAACCTTTCTCTGGAGGGCCATGTCACAGCTCATAATGTGAGAGCCATGGCCACCTCTATGGCTCATTTAAATTCTGTGTCCATCGGCCAGATCTGTTGAGCGGCCACCTGGGCCTCGGTTCATACCTTCACAGCCCGTTACTGTTTGGACAAGGACTCCCGCCGGGATGCCTTGTTCGGTCAGGCTGTTCTCAAACACCTGTTCCATGCTTAATCAACTCCTACCCGCCATCCCTGGTTGGATGCCTGAGATCCATGGGAGGAGGTAGAGCCCTTCTCAGGGTCTCACTACCTTGGGGATCTCCCCGGCATCTCTAGCTGGGGAGTCCCCATATGTGACGACTCATTCCTGCTTGTTCCTGGAGATAGCACAGTTACCTGTAACAGGTGATCTCTGGGAACAGCAGGAATAAGTCTTCACAACCCACCCACCTCCCCTAGGAGTTGTATCTCTCTATCTTTCCTTTCCTCTCTCTCTCTCTCTCTTTGTCTCAGCTTTAAACTCGAACTGGAGAGAGGCGGTTAGGAAAGGCGGGAAGGTAGAGTGCAGGCGCTGTGGGATGCTCCCAAAAGCTTTCCTTTTTTGGGACGCTGGGGAGCGTTCCCGCGCAGGCTCAGTCAGTACCGACGTACCCATATGTGAAGACTTATTCCTGCTGTTCCCAGAGATCACCTGTTACAGGTAAGTAACTGTGCTATCCTTGAAAGATACTAGCAAAAGAATGAAGTTACAGCATCCTGATAGGGAGGTTCCAATAAAGGTATCTGGGCTAATTATCTTTAGGTACAGAGCTGAAAGATTGTTGATATGAATAAAATGTAACCTCAAAAATGCCTGTACGGAAATGATAGAAGTCTTAAAATAAATAAGATGGGAGAGCTAGAATATAGCGCTAAGTGAAAAGTTAGATATGATTGGCATTTCAGAGATCTGGTAAAAGGAGGACAGCCAATGGGACATCGTGATACCTGGGTACAAACTATATTGCAATGATAGGATAGATTAAATTGGTGGAGGGGTCACACTCTGTTAGAGAGGGCATTGTTGCACAGGTTAAAACTTTTGCAGGAAACATTACTCACTGTAAAATCGCTACAGATAGAAAAATCTATGTAGAAAGGGGAAGGCAATGGCAGTGGGTGTAGTACTGACCGCCTGGCCAGAATGAACAGATGGATGATAAGTTAAAAGAAATCAGGGAAGCAAACAAAAGTTACAGCATAGTAATATTAATGGGTGACTTCAGTTACTCTGGTATCGACTGGGTCAGTGACACAGCAGGACATGCTAGGGAGAGAGTTTCTAGATGCAATAAATAACTGCTTCCAATTCATCCTGCTAGACCAGTCCAGCAGATGTTTGAGAACTTGATTGGCTGAGGCCTGGTAGATATAAGGCCCTACCCCTAGGGGTCACCTTCAGTGTTTTCCTGTCTCCAGCAGATGATGATTGTCCATGTCTTTCTCTTTGAGACTCCATTCTGTGGAGTTTGCCTGGATGCCTCCAGGGTATACATGAGGTGTTCCTGAGCGTTCTCAGCACTTACTAGTTCTTCAGCATCTGAGGCACATTAATTGGAGGGTTGAGCTCCTGGTCAAGAGGACCAGAGCAGCTCCCCAGTGTGAGTACCAGCCTCCGAGCCACGCGACCTGCCCCTGATTGCTAGGGGGAGTCTTCACTTGCTCAGGCAATTTGAATGAATAATTTAAAGGGTGAAGCTAAAGCTGCGGATAAGTTCTAAAGAGTAGAACAATTTTTTATACGGCTCTGCCTTGGCACCCCAGGGTTTGTCTGCTGCAGTGGGCTACCGGTGTGACAGAGGCCCCCCCCCCCATATGATTGCCTCTTCCCACGTCTGAGGCATCTCCTGGGTTGCTCCTGTGGCCTGTCGTTTGCTAGCCGGTGAGTGTGCTCCATGTTGGGCAGGTCAGTTTCTTTTCGGTGTGAATTTGTGCAGTGGACATTTTTGTGGTTGGATAGTGGGAAGCAGGCCCTTTCTCACCTGATTGCTGTGGCGGAAATACTCCTTCGGGGAATCTTGCCGCAGTAGAACAGAACGCCTGATGGGTTGCACATTTTAACCGGTTTGGTTGCTACATGGGAGCAAAGTTCGCCATGCCCTCCTCTCAGCGGTGTATGGTCTGTCCTTGTGCTGCGAGTAGCTTAGCAGACCGGGTTTGCTCCTCCTGTGCAGCGCACCTGGGGGAATCCTCTCAAGCCAGCATTTCAGCTCCAGGGGAAGTTCCCGGCCCGTCGGTCTTGTCAGGAGATTCCAGAGGTCTTCCTTCAGGCGAGAAGACTCCTCCTCCTCTACTGCTACCTCAGTCTGCAGGGGCTCTTTCCCAGCTTACAGGGCCACTCCCAGCTCTCGTGGCCTCTTCCACAGCCCACAGATCTAGCTTCAATGCCATTTTCTTCAGGAATGGACTCCCAGAACTTCCTGTCTCTCTTCAGATAGGCATGGGACCTGTGGCGCATGGCTCCTGCTTCTTCAAGAAATCGGACCTTCTCCTTCCAAAGGACCTTGCAGGAATCTGCCCCAGGGGCCCTTAAGCACACCTGGGAAACCTCTGCTCCTATGGGGGGGGGGGACAGCTCCCAAAGGAAAGGGCGTGGAGCCTGGAAGCCTATGTAAATGCATCTGCAGAGGAGGAGGCTCTCTCAGGAGGGGACAGTCCGGATATATCCAACCATGAGGATGGGGCGTGGTCACCCTCAGAGGCCTCTGGGGACGAACAAGATGGCTCGTAGATGATCTGACTCTTCCGAAAGGAAGAGCTTCCAGCCTTGATTGTCCAAATCATCGAGGTATTGCATCTCTCGGGCCCGCATACCCAGGATCCTGCACAGGCTACTTCCCAGGTGGATCCTTTTCTGCAGAGTATTCGGAAGCCCTCAGACTTTTCCTCTTCCTCAGGAGCTGCAACAGATGGTGTCACAGGAGTGGGACTCCCCTGAATGCACCCTTGCGATCTGCTAGGCGTCTGGGTCAGTATTATCTTTGGTCCCTGGGTGACCTAGACAAATGTCTCGCATATCCAAAGGTTGATGTGTTGGTAACTGGAGTCACGAAGCATACCACCATTCTGGTAGAGGGGGGAGCAGCCCTTCGAGATCAGCAGGACAAGGTTGAAGGGCTCCTTAAGAAAGCATTTTTTGGCCTCAGCTCTAGGGCTGCAGGCCTCTGTATGTGGAGGTTTGGCAGCCCGTGCCCTCCGACGCTGGATCCAGCACCTGTCTGAAGAGCGCTCGCCTGAAGAGTCTGTGCTGGCTCGGTTGGAATCGATCACAGCCTTTTTAGCTGATGCCTGTTACGATCTGTTGTGCCTCTCGGCTCGTTCAGTAGCTGCTGTGACAGTAGCCCGATGCTGGCTCTGGCTCCGTCAGTGGTCGGCAGATGCGGCCCCTAAGGCGCCCTAGCCAAACTTCCCTTTGGGGGGAAGCTCCTTATCTCCAGGAACAAGCAGGAACGTAGTCTTCACAATGGTCTAATGCTTGGCAATTAAGATTTAATGCAAAGAAGTGCAGAGTCATGCACTTGGGTAGCAGAAACCCAAGGGAAATGTACGCGATAGGGGTGAGAGGTTGGTGTGCACGGATCAGGAGAAAGACCTTGGTGTGATTTATTTCTGTAGATCTCAAGGTGGCAAAACAGTGCGACAAGGCGGTGGCAGAAGCCAGGAGGATGTTGGGCTGCATTCGAAGAGGAATTACCAGCAGAAAGGAAGAGGTTCTAATGCCACTGTATAAGTCACTGGTGAGAAACGTGATGTATCCAAGGAAAGAACAAATTGCATGTACTTAAAAAGAGGCTTTTATTTACAATACCAATGGATGCTGCCCACCCGACACAGGCCGTGTTTCGTTTAATAAAACTTCATCAGGGGTAAAGGGCAACTAAAACAAAAACATCCAATAAATACATTCAAATAACATGCCAATAAAACATGCATTAAAGAAAGCATATAAATAGTTAAAACTATAGTAAACATATCAAAAAATTGTATAAATAAACACTTAAATAAACAAATAAAAATGTTGGAACGCTATATAAATAAAACAAAGGAGACTAAAGGAAGATGAAAGAAACCTCCCATCATGTACTAGTGCAGCAACCGTGAACCAAAAGAAGAGGAGAAGATTATCTGTGAGTAAGTGTAAAAACATATATCATGGGCTTATAAAAACTAAAATGTTAAAAACATAAATATATAAGACTAACATAAAAATATGAATAAATACATATCGTGTGTGCGCAAGAGCCTAAAACCAGAACTACAAAAGTGAAAATCCAATCCCGCTGCCGTGACAGCCATGCTGATTCAATAACTGAACAAAGTACTCACTAGCAAGTCTCTCATTGGCCAAAACTGTAAAAGTCTCTTTTCGACCACAAACTGTCAGAATCCAAAAGAAGCATTAACAATACGCGTGAAAAAAATAAAACCAACTTAAAATGATAATACATCTAAACTTACTCACATGGTAGGACAAGCCTAAACAGGCTGTGCTGCAACCGTGGTTATGCAAAATCACCCAAAAAATGGCTAAAGACAAAACGTAATCATTTAAATCCATAAAAGGGTAAAAAAAGAGAAGAAACAAAGGCGATCAAAGGAGACCTACCGCGATCTACTAATCGTCTCATCCACTCTCCAAAACTTGTGCCAGATCTGTAAAGCGTTGTGAAACCACTCCTGATAAAAACGCCGACGCATGTGCATACGGGAGAGTAGGAGGAGCCAAAAGTGACATCTACTCCAAAGGGTCCAATCCTAACCCAAATGAAAAAAACAGCGATGAAATGTGATCCAATCTACATAATGACCTAAAAGCATTCATAGATAAAATATATATATGTAGGATCATAAAAAATAAATAAATAAAATGCTGTTGTTAATATCCAAAGGATACATAAAATGAAATGCCATTGTTAAATCCATGTGCATACGGGAGAGTGGGCGGAGCCAGAACAGTGACATCAGCACCAATACTAACCCGAATGAAGCAAACGGCGATCAATGAAGGATATACATACTGGATCATAAAAAGCCGTTGTTAATATCCAAGGGGTAAATAAAATGAAATACTAACCCGAATAAAAAAACGGCGATAAGACATGGTCTAATAGCATTCATAAATAAAGGATATACATACTGGATCTTAAAAAATAATAAATAAAACGCCGTTGTTCATATCCAAGGGGTACATAAAATGAAATGCCATTATTAAAATCCATATGCATACGGGAGAGTAGGAAGAGCCAAAAAGGTGACATCAGCACCAATACTAACCCAAATGAAAAAACGGCGATCAATAAAGGATATACATACTGGATCATAAAAAGCTGTTAATATCCAAGAGGTAAAAAATGAAGTACCATTGTTAAAATCCAAGGAATCACGAAGGAGGGGGGCAGTGGAAGGGGGGAGGGAAAGGGGGGGGGGAGAAAGGAGGGGGGGAGGGGAGGGAAGACGGGGGGGGGGGGGAAAGGAAGTAAAAGGAAAGGGAGGAAGGGAATCTATTTACAATTCTTACAGAAAAAAGGGGGATAAACTAACCAAATTGAACTAAAAAAAGGGGGGAGAACTAAAAAGACAAACAGACCCTGACTTAAATAAGCATAATGCAGTGGACATAAGCGCCTGAATGATACAAAGTATCCCCAATTTTAAGGTTAAAATGTACAATCCTCAACACATGAAAACAAAAAAGGCAAAGATAAAAAATAAATAATAAATATTATCTAAACACTATTACTACCCAAGATACACTAGCCAACTCATAGAAAAACAGAAAAATCTTGTTCTAAATTAAGGCCGTTGGGTGTCATCGAGTCCAACATAAAAATATCTCTCTGTTCCAATTGTAAAATTGTTTTATTAATGTCACCGCCTCTCCAGTTCATCTTCACCTTCTTAATGATAAAAAACTTAATATCTGAAATTTTGTGCGCTTGCTGTATCCAGTGTTCTACTAAAGGTTTCTCTATATTGCCTCTCTTTATCGCACTCCTGTGTTCTATAATCCTGGTACGCACACTACGTAGAGTTTTACCTACATAAAATTTACTGCATGGACATTGGATAACATATATGAGATGAGATATCTCACAACTGGTAAAGTCATTAAAAACAAATCTTTTCCGAGAAACAGGATGGGAAAATTCTTTGATAGACAAGGCATGCACGCACACGGAACACCGACCACACTGGTAGTGACCCTTAATCCTTGGAACAAAAGCACGTTCCGTAAGGGCAGAGGGAACCAGAAGGTTCTTCAAAACAACATTCCGCTTGTGTGCTATCATGAGTGGTACGTCTTCAAAACCTTCCAAAGATTGAACCAGATGCCACTCTTTCTTTAAAATCTTAATGATATCACGGGACAAAGTGGTATACAATAATGGACAAACCATTCCTGTATTTTCTTTTCGCTGTTTAGGCGCCTGAACGAGAATCTTTGCTTATTCCTAAACAGCAAAAAGAAAATACAGGAATGGTTTGTCCATTATTGTATACCACTTTGTCCCGTGATATCATTAAGATTTTAAAGAAAGAGTGGCATCTGGTTCAATCTTTGGAAGGTTTTGAAGACGTACCACTCATGATAGCACACAAGCGGAATGTTGTTTTGAAGAACCTTCTGGTTCCCTCTGCCCTTACGGAACGTGCTTTTGTTCCAAGGATTAAGGGTCACTACCAGTGTGGTCAGTGTTCCGTGTGCGTGCATGCCTTGTCTATCAAAGAATTTTCCCATCCTGTTTCTCGGAAAAGATTTGTTTTTAATGACTTTACCAATTGTGAGACATCTCATGTCATATATGTTATCCAATGTCCATGCAGTAAATTTTATGTAGGTAAAACTCTATGTAGTGTGCGTACCAGGATTATAGAACACAGGAGTGCGATAAAGAGAGGCAATATAGAGAAACCTTTAGTAGAACACTGGATACAGCAAGCGCACAAAATTTCAGATATTAAGTTTTTTATCATTAAGAAGGTGAAGATGAACTGGAGAGGCGGTGACATTAATAAAACAATTTTACAATTGGAACAGAGAGATATTTTTATGTTGGACTCGATGACACCCAACGGCCTTAATTTAGAACAAGATTTTTCTGTTTTTCTATGAGTTGGCTAGTGTATCTTGGATAGTAATAGTGTTTAGATAATATTTATTTTTTATCTTTGCCTTTTTTGTTTTCATGTGTTGAGGATTGTACATTTTAACCTTAAAATTGGGGATACTTTGTATCATTCAGGCGCTTATGTCCACTGCATTATGCTTATTTAAGTCAGGGTCTGTTTGTCTTTTTAGTTCTCCCCCCTTTTTTTAGTTCAATTTGGTTAGTTTATCCCCCTTTTTTCTGTAAGAATTGTAAATAGATTCCCTTCCTCCCTTTCCTTTTACTTCCTTCCCCCCCCCCCCCGTCTTCCCTCCCCTCCCCCCCTCCTCCTTTCTCCCCCCCCTTTCCCTCCCCTCTTCCACTGCCCCCCTCCTTCGTGATTCCTTGGATTTTAACAATGGTACTTCATTTTTTACCTCTTGGATATTAACAGCTTTTTATGATCCAGTATGTATATCCTTTATTGATCGCCGTTTTTTCATTTGGGTTAGTATTGGTGCTGATGTCACCTTTTTGGCTCTTCTTACTCTCCCGTATGCATATGGATTTTAATAATGGCATTTCATTTTGTGTGTACCCCTTGGATATGAACAACGGCGTTTTATTTATTATTTTTTAAGATCCAGTATGTATATCCTTTATTTATGAATGCTATTAGACCATGTCTTATCGCCGTTTTTTTATTCGGGTTAGTATTTCATTTTATTTACCCCTTGGATGATATTAACGGCTTTTTATGATCCAGTATGTATATCCTTCATTGATCGTCGTTTGCTTCATTCGGGTTATTATTGATGCTGATGTCACTGTTCTGGCTCCGCCCACTCTCCCGTATGCACATGGATTTAACAATGGCATTTCATTTTATGTATCCTTTGGATATTAACAACGGCATTCTATTTATTTATTTTTTATGATCCTACATATATATATTTTATCTATGAATGCTTTTAGGTCATTATGTAGATTGGATCACGTTTCATCGCCGTTTTTTTCATTTGGGTTAGGATTGGACCCTTTGGAGTAGATGTCACTCTTTTGGCTCCTCCTACTCTCCCGTATGCACATCCGTCGGCGTTTTTATCAGGAGTGGTTTCACAACGCTTTACAGATCTGGCACACGTTTTGGAGAGTGGATGAGACGATTAGTAGATCGCGGTAGGTCTCCTTTGATCGCCTTTGTTTCTTCTCTTTTTTTACCCTTTTATGGATTTAAATGATTACGTTTTGTCTTTAGGCATTTTTTGGGTGATTTTGCATAACCACGGTTGCAGCACAGCCTGTTTAGGCTTGTCCTACCATGTGAGTAAGTTTAGATGTATTATCATTTTAAGTTGGTTTTATTTTTTTCACGCGTATTGTTAATGCTTCTTTTGGATTCTGACATAGTTTGTGGTCGAGAAGAGACTTTTACAGTTTTGGCCAATGAGAGACTTGCTAGTGAGTACTTTGTTCAGTTATTGAATCAGCATGGCTGTCACGGCAGCGGGATTGGATTTTCACTTTTGTAGTTCTGGTTTTAGGCTCTTGTGCACACACGATATGTATTTATTCATATTTTTATGTTAGTCTTATATATTTGTTTTTAACATTTTAGTTTTTATAAGCCCATGATATATGTTTTTACACTTACTCACAGATAATCTTCTCCTCTTCTTTTGGTTCACGGTTGCTGCACTAGTACATGATGGGAGGTTTCTTTCATCTTCCTTTAGTCTCGTTTGTTTTATTTATATAGCGTTTCAACATTATTTGTTTTTTTTATTTGTTTGTTTATACAATTTTTTGATATGTTTACTATAGTTTTAACTATTTATATGCTTTCTTTTAATGCATGTTTTATTGTCATGTTTTGAATGTATTTATTGGATGTTTTTGTTTGTTGCCCTTTACCCCTGATGAAGTTTTATTAAACGAAACATGGCCTGTGACGGGTGGGCAGCATCCATTGGTATTGTAAATAAAAGCCTCTTTTTAAGTACATGCAATTTGTTCTTTCCTTGGATACATCACGTTTCTCTACTGTGAACTGTTTCTGACGTGACGTTTTGCTCTTAGTTGGACTAAGTCACTGGTGAGGCCTCACTTGGAATACTGTGTTCAGTTTTGGAGACCGTATCTTGCAAAGGATGTAAAAAGAATGGAAACTGTTCAGAGGAAGGCGACCAAAATGATTTGGAGCCTGCGTCAGAAGCCTTATGAGAAGAGACTTGAAGACCTAAATATGTACACTTTGGAGGAGAGGAAGGATAGGGGAGATATGATTCACACCTTTAAATACTTAAAAGAGAAATAATGAACAAACCAAAACTCTTCCAAAGACGGGAAAGCTGTAAAACGAGAGGGCATAACATGAAGCTTCAAGGTGGAAAATTTGAAAGGCAATGTCAGGAAATACTTTTTCACTGAGAAGAGTGGTGGATGCTTGGAATGCCCTCCCGATGGAAGTGTTGGGGGCAAATACAGTGACAGAATTCAAAATAGCATGGGACAGACACAATGGATCCATTTATAGCAACAGAATAAAATCAAAATAAACTGAACCATCTAGCTTCTCAACAAATAGGGGTCTCCTACATGGAGCGGTGGGTTCACTCCTAAACAGACATGGGGAGGGGTGGCCTGAGGTGTGGCCTGCACAGAGTGGCACCTACTCCGGCCATCTTACTGGGCAGACTAGATGGACCATACTGGTCTTTATCTGCCGTTATTTACTATGTTACTATGTTACATATGGGTATCGTCTGTACCGACGGAGCCCGTGCGGGAACGCTCCCCAGCGTCTAATAGGAAAGCTTTTGGGAGCATTCCACAGCACATGCGTGCTGCCTTCCCGCCTCTGTACCTCTCTCACTTCAGTTCTTTGTTTTCCGTGGAGCCGACAGGACACGGTACCCTATCGCCGCAGAAAATCTACCTTTATTTCTTGTTTTTTGTGGTCGCGTCTGCCTTCATTTGATGCCTACCGGTACCGCTGGTTCTCTTTCTTTACAAAAAAAAACAAAAAACAACAACAACAACAAACAACCCTTATATTTTTCTTCAGGGATCTTTCCCTGTTTCTGGTGCTAGGCACCATTTTGGGCACTAGGCCCATTTTTCTTCAAACATTGAGAAACCTGCTAGTGGTTTCAAAAAATGCTTAAAATGTGGCGGTACCATCTCCATCACAGACACCCATGATCGGTGTCTGAAATGTTTGGGTCCTGAACATTGTCCAACGGAGTGTCGCTCCTGCATGAGGATGACCAAGAGGGGCTAGCAGACTAGAGCTGCAAAACTTGGTACCCTTATTGCCTCTGACACAATGTCAATTACATCAACGTCTTCCAGGGCTTCCTCCAATGGATCTCAGGTAACCAAAAGTAAAACTAGCCGGTCCTCGAAGGGAAAATCTTCAAAGTATCGAGATGCCTCCGGCGTTTCCCTCGAGGATACTTCACTGGCAAAACAGCCCCGGCGGGAGTCTTCGAGCTCCAAAGCATTAACGGGGCTCAGGATGTTAGAGGCCTCGACCTCTGCGGAATTACTGGTGCTATGCTCTAGGGTCGTGGCCGCATCCACTGGTACCGGCACCCAGGCATCGGCAGGAGCTATGGATCACAGAATCCTCACTATCGAATGCAGTCTAGCAGCCCTCTTAGCAGCCTTGGTACCGCTAAGACTGCAACAGACGGTTCCACAGGTATCGGTACCGACAGTACCTACTTTGACAGGATTGCTTCCCCCCATGCCAATGTCCGGTATCGGGGATCAGGAACCGAGACATTTCGGCACCGACTTTGATCGGTACCGATACCATTCGTTACAGGAGCACCTGGTGCTTGAATCTTCCAATTCCGATGACGCTGACAATTCTGCCGGTACCAGAGTGAATCTATTTGAAGATTCAACTCCCTCTCCTCAACGCAGGATGTCTCCTCCAGAGGATATGTCCTTCCAGGACTTCATACATGATTTAGCAAAGGGTCTTGCAATCACTGTGATTCCTGAAAAAGAACCTAGGGCAGAAGAATTAAGAATTCTACAATACCCTAAGGCTCCCAAGGAAGCAGCTATGCTTCCCATTCACAAGATCTTAGATGATCTGATGTTGTGAATGTGGGAAACTTCTTTAATGATATCTTCACATTCTCGACGCCTTGACACTATGTACCAAGTGCCAAGTCGTTCTGGTTTTCAAAAAACTCAGTTACCACACAATTCAATGGTAGTGGAATCCGCCTTGCGAAGAATCAAGAGTGCAAAAACACTCTCTTCTAATTCTCCAGGCCGTGAATCCAGGACTCTCGATGCCTTTGGCCGTCAATGTTTTCAATCCTCCATGCTGGGAGCCAGGATCAGTTCCTACATTCTGTATATGTATATGGGAATGACCCACTCATGAACACACCATGCCGTTCTTGATATTATTAAGACTCTATTCTGTTCTATGTAATTATCTCTTGTATATAGTTTACCCCGGTTCTCCAAGTTTGTACTCCTGTTCGATGTAAACCAAACAGCTTGTTGTTATGGTCTTTATGTTATAATGTAAACCGCGCTGATGCCGAATAGTGCGGTATATAAGAACTTGTAATAAATAAAAAATAAATAAATAAATAAATAAATAAGAAGTCACAAAAGACTTAGAGCTCATTAGTCCTTCTGTCTCAGAGGAAAAAAGAGCAGACTGCCTTATTCTGGTAAACATGCCCAGAATGTCTCTAAATTCATGAACCGTGCTACCTTTGATTGCTTTGAATGTCTTAGCAGAACCTCTGCTATATCCATAGGAGCACATCGTATTGCTTGGCTTCAAGCATCAGACTTACTACTACTACTTATAAAGTGCCACGCACGCAGCGCTGCACAGCTAACCTACAGGAGGTAGCAAACATACAAGAGACAGTCCCTGCTCGTCAGAGTCCTGCACATCAGAGCTTACAATCTAGTTAGAAAAGTACAAAGCATTACAGAGCATTAGTCAATTTGGACTGTAGTTTGGTCATAAACGTTGACGTGGGTTAGGGTAAGATGAGGATGGAAGTCAGGATCTGATTGCAACGGTGAAGAGGTGGGTCTTCAACCTGGATTTGAAGAGAGCCAGGGAGGGGGCCTGGCGCACAGATGCTGGTATGCTGTTCCAGACAAATGGTGCAGCCAGGTGAAAGGAGCACAGTCGAGAGTTCACAGTTCGGGTGAAAGGCATTGATAGTATAGTTGGCGGAGCGTAAAGTCCGAGAAGGGATGTAAGGAGAGATGAGAGATAAGAGGTATTGCAGGGCCATGGAGTGTATGCATTTATAGGTCAGTAGGAGAAGTTTGAACTGGATGCGGAATCGGACAGGGAGCCAGTGAAGCGACCTGAGGAGAGGACTAACATGGGCATGGCGAGGTTGGCAGAATATTAGTCGAGCAGCGTGATTTTGTATAGACTGAAGGGGAAGGAGGTGGTTCACAGTGAGACCAGCAAGAAGCAGGTTACAGTAATCGAGGCGAGAAGAGATTGAGGAGTTGATAAGTGTTTTGGTAGTGTGTTCAGAGAGGAAGGGGCGGATTTGCTGATGTTGTAGAGAAAGAAGTGGCAGGTCTTTGCTACATGCTAGATATGACAAACAGATCTAGGACTTCATCCGAGTGAATTACTTCATACCAAACTATAACAATCAAACTTCACCCATTTGTGTTAATAAAACCAAAGTATTATTTTTTCTTGACGCCTCAGTCTCATCAGCGCTTCAGCGTTTCTCCACTTGGGTTTGTCAAGGGGGATGGTGTTATTTCTACTCTGGGACTTATTTCTTCAGAGAATTCGTTGATTTAATATTCTATAGAGATATAAAGCAATATTGATTGGTTAAAATTCTTACAATCATCGTCGTTATTTTCATATATCTCAGTCTCCTACTATTTTTGTACCTTGTTATCGCTGACCAGTTCGCATCTCTGGTTATCTCTGTTTTTCTCTCAGACTGATCTCTGATTTTCATTGAAGACGCCGCGCATGCGTATTGATCACTGTTTAAATACCTGTTCTGCTATTATCTGATTGGAGCTCTCTTAGACACATGCTAGCCAATCAACGCTGACATTCAGGCCTTCAGGTTGTACCGTATGGAGGCGGTGAATCCACCATTGTTCACGATACGATAGTCTCTGTTCTAGTGATTTTCCTTGGAAACCGTGCAGTATAGCTTCTATACTCCAACAGCGTAGTGTTTCAAATGTGTGGCCTAAAGTCAGACAATGTTGAACGATTGGAGCTTCTAGCCGTCTGCATCGTAGTCTGCTGTGATGTTCTTGCATTCGTACCTTCAGTGTTCGAGTCGTTTTCCCGACATATAGCAACGAACAAGGGCATTGGATGGCATATACCAGACGTTTTGATTCACAGTTAGTTACGTGTCTCAGGTAATATACTTCATTTTTATGAGTGAATTGAGAAATTTCCATAGTGATTCGACAGATGTTACAATGGCCACATTTTGTGTGCATGCCTATAGTTTTAGATGTAGGATTCCAATTTAACGGCCTTACCACTGTAGGTGATAAATATTCTTTGAGGCTCCGATTCCATTTCCATACACAACGTATAGAAGATTCTTTTAGTGCTGGTATTATTTCTAACACTCGTGAGTGTTTTCTGATTACTTTTTGAATTTTTGTGCTTACAGGTGAAAATGTAACTAGATTAATTTTCTGAACATCCGGTTGGGTAGCATTTTTTTCTTTGGGACTAAGCAGTAGCTCTCTATTATTATAAAGCGCCCGACTTTAGGCTCTCTGTACTATTCTCTGTGGATATCCTCTACTTTGAAAACTTTGCTTAAGATACTTAGATGAATGTTTGTACTCCGATGTTGTAGTACAGTTTCTCCGATAACGAAGAAACTGTGAGATGGGTAAGCTGTTCTTTAAACCAATAGGATGAGCACTATTGTAATGCAGGAATGTATTTTTATGCGTAGGTTTTCGGAAAACTGGTGTTCCATCCTGCTACATCACGAGTGATTTTAACATCAAGATATGTAATCTGGCGCTCATGACTTTCAAAAGTAAATTTCAGGTTATGGTCACAAGCATTCAACCATTGTACAAAACTCATCAGTTCTGTAGTCGACCCTTGCCAGAGCATGAAGATATCGTCGATGTAGCGATGCCAAGATTTTATATTAGTCGAAAAAGGAGATTGTGACAAGAACCGCTTTTCAAAACTCCCTACATAAAAATTGGCAATGGAGGGAGCACATGTGGCCCCCATAGCCACCCCAATTTTCTGGAGATAAATTTGTTGCTCAAAAATGAAAAAGTTTTCAAAAAGAGTCACCGCCGCTATTTGATGTAGAAACTGACTTTGTTCTATGGATAAATCTCCTCTTTCAGCAAGTATTTGCTGAATTATTTTATACGCAGCTTCCTGAGGTATACTTGTGTACAGTGATTGAATATCCAGCGTTTCTAAAAGAATATTTGACTGCGTTGCCCATAGTGCCAAATTGTGTAATACATTTAGAAATTGAGTCGTATCTCTCAGGAAGGAAGGAATAGTCTTCAACATAGGTCTTAGAAATGAGTCTAAATAGATCGACAATGGCTCTAATAAAGAACCTTTTGTCGATACTATTGGCCTCCCGGGTGGTCGTTGTAAATTTTTATGTATCTTTGGTACTGTGTAAAATTTAGCTATCTGAGGTGTAGCTATCATCAGGAACTTAGACTCCTTTATGGTAAGGATTTTCTTCTTTAAAGCTTCTTTTACTATATCTTTAATTTGCTGTTGCAACCGCGGCGTAGGATCATCTTTTAGCGGTTCATACGTAGTGAAGTCTTGTAATTGGTTTAATGCTTCTTGCACGTAATAATCCCGATCCAATACTACCAGAGCTCCTCCCTTATCCGCCCGCTTGATACTTTGGTTTTATTAACACAAATGGGTGAAGTTTGATTGTTATAGTTTGACATGCTGGATATGAACAAACAAAACATGAACCAGGAAAACTAACACACCGGTGAAGAAAGCAAAATTCTTTTTGTTGGAATGGCCATCCCAGTAAAGAGGAAAAACCTTGTACCGCTGTGGCCAATTCCCTTTTAATAAAGTATTTGTTAAAAGTCAGTATTTACTTAACTGAAGTCTAGTAGTCCATTGTGTTCAATCAGCAATGTAGCAAGTCGACGTGGCACGTTTCGTGGTAGTAACATTCATACCCCTGCTTCAGGTCCTAGACATTGCTCGGTGAACTAATCCATTGTGTAACATTGCTTCAAAAAAGCCGTTTTTTTAACATGGCCGTAACAACGTGAGCGCAGCTGTGTGAACGTCTCCAAATGCAGGACGTCATGAGAAAAACCAATCAGAACCATAAGGGGGAAGGCCACTGCACAAAGACCAACCCCTAAGTCTGAAAATGGTAATAGACATGCAGCTATATGATCGTATACCAGTCCTGTTGTAGATTTAAACCATTTGGTGATACTGAGTTTAGACGGTATATCCAACGTTGCTCCCGATATTGTAAAAGCTGTAAGCGATTTCCTCCACGAGGGTTAGGAGGCACAAAATCCAGAATCCGCCAGGTAAGCATTTCAAAGGAATGGGCATAATGCTCCACCAAAGGTGCAGAGAATGTCAGCGTGCGTAATCGCGAAGCATGTTCACCCAGACGGATTTTAAAAGGCCGGGAAGTGCATCCAATGTAGTATAAAGTACACGGACATATAATAAGATATACCACATAGGATGTAGTGCAGCAGGTGTTCCAGCGAGCCCAATGAGTGATGTGGGTATGATCATCCAACCAGGATGCTCCCGAAATGGTATGAGAGCAATATGCACAACTGCCACAGGGGAAATGACCAGCATTTTCATGAAGAGTTGGTGGACGATCTATGGTCGCCGTTGTATGCACTAACATGTCCCGTAAATTTGATTGTCTGGAATATGCTATCCGGAGTTTTTTCCGGAAGCAAGGGTGCAGAGCCAAAATTGGCCAATAGTGATTTTCTTCATTCTTTGAATTCCTTTAAAACTAACATACAATTTACTGCCCAGGTTGAGACAAAATGTATCCAATTTCTTGACATTACTGTGACACTTACTGAGACAGGTTTTGAGACATCACTTTACCGTAAAAAGGTTCAGCGTAATACTCTTTTACATTATGACAGCTTTCATCCGCCTTCCCTTAAACGCGGCTTACCCTATGATCAGTTCCTTCGTATTCACAGGAACTGTACTCACAAAGTGGATTTTACTCAGCATGCGGCTGACTTATGTTCCCGCTTGACGGCTAGGGGATATCCATCCTACCTAATACGGAGAGCCTATAAGCGAACCTGCCATACTCATAGGGAATGGTTACTATGTGACTCTTCATCTACTTCTTCACAGTCCTCTACAGTCACGGCCATTTTCCCTTATATGAGGGGTTCTTCAAAAATAGTGGGGATCCCACATCACTATTGGCCAATTTTGGCTCTGCACCCTTGCTTCCGGAAAAAACTCCGGATAGCATATTCCAGACAATCAAATTTACGGGACATGTTAGTGCATACAACGGCGACCATAGATCGTCCACCAACTCTTCATGAAAATGCTGGTCATTTCCCCTGTGGCAGTTGTGCATATTGCTCTCATACCATTTCGGGAGCATCCTGGTTGGATGATCATACCCACATCACTCATTGGGCTCGCTGGAACACCTGCTGCCCTACATCCTATGTGGTATATCTTATTATATGTCCGTGTACTTTATACTACATTGGATGCACTTCCCGGCCTTTTAAAATCCGTCTGGGTGAACATGCTTCGCGATTACGCACGCTGACATTCTCTGCACCTTTGGTGGAACATTGTGTGCATTATGCCCATTCCTTTGAAATGCTTACCTGGCGGATTTTGGATTTTATGCCTCCTAACCCTCGTGGAGGAAATCGCTTACAGCTTTTACAATATCGGGAGCAACGTTGGATATACCGTCTAAACTCAGTATCACCAAATGGTTTAAATCTACAACAGGACTGGTATACGATCATATAGCTGCATGTCTATTACCATTTTCAGACTTAGGGGTTGGTCTTTGTGCAGTGGCCTTCCCCCTTATGGTTCTGATTGGTTTTTCTCATGACGTCCTGCATTTGGAGACGTTCACACAGCTGCGCTCACGTTGTTACGGCCATGTTAAAAAACCGGCTTTTTTGAAGCAATGTTACACAATGGATTAGTTCACCGAGCAATGTCTAGGACCTGAAGCAGGGGTATGAATGTTACTACCCCGAAACGTGCCATGTCGACTTGCTACATTGCTGATTGAACACAATGGACTACTAGACTTAGTTAAGTAAATACTGACTTTTAACAAATACTTTATTAAAAGGGAATTGGCCACAGCGGTACGAGGTTTTTCCTCTTTACTGGGATGGCTATTCCAACAAAAAGAATTTTGCTTTCTTCACCGGTGTTAGTTTTCCTGGTTCACGTTTTGTTTGTTCACATTTTAACCAGGTATTTGGTATTATTGGTAGGACATGCTGGATATGAGCAGAGAAGGAGAGAGAGGTGTCAAAGATAACCCCCAAATTGCAGGCCGAGGGAACCGTAAGGATAGTGGATCCATCCACATGGACTGAGAGAGAGGGAAGTTGGGGGGGGGGGGGGGGTGTGTTGGGTGGAAAGACAAAAAGTTCAGTCTTGGCCATGTTCAGTTTTAATTGGCGATGAGACATCCAGGCAGCGATGTCCGCAAGACAGGCAGAGATCTTGGACTGGGTTGCTGGAGAAATATCAGGTGTGGAGAGGTAGAGATGGTACTGAAAGCCATGAGAGGAGATAAGTGTGCCAAGGCCTTTGGTATAGAGAGAGAAAAGGAGGGGATCCAGGACAGATCCCTGGGGTACACCTACCTGGAGCGGGGTAGGGGAGGAGGAGAAGCCACCAGAGCATACACTGAATGAGCGATGGGAGAGGTAGGAGGAGAACCAGGACAGAATGGAGTCTCTGAAGCCAAGCGCGGAGAGGGTGGTGAGGAGAAGGTCATGGTCAACGGTGTCGAAGGCAGCAGAAAGGTCAAGAAGGATGAGGATAGAGTAGAGGCCCTTAGATTTAGCCAGGAATAGGTCGTTGGTGACCTTAGTGAGTGCCGTTTCAGTGGAGTGTAGGGGGACGGAAGCCGGATTGTAGTGGGTCCAGGAGGACCTGGGAGGTGAGGAAGTCGAGGCAGCGACGGTGGACTGCTCGTTCTAATAGTTTGGATATGAAGGGAAGGAGGGAGATGGGTTGATAGAAGGGCATGTGGGGTCAAGTGAGGGTTTCTTGAGGAGGGGTGTGACAATAGCATGTTTGAAGTCAACGGGGACAGTTGCAGTGGAGAGTGAAAGTTTGAGGATATGAGTGATGGCGGGGACAATGGTGTGGGAGATGGGATGAAGGAGATGGGTGGGGATGGGGTCTGATGAGAGCAGGTGGTGGGTTTGGAGGAGGAAAGGAGGAGTGCGGTTTCTTCGGAAATCGGAGGAAAGGAGGAGAGGGTGGCAGGGGGAGTATGGATGGGGAAGGAGACTAGGGGAGGAGGGGAGGTAGATGAGGGGATGGGAATTGGAGGGTAATTTTGTGGATTTTGTCGTGGAAGTAGTCGGCTAGGGTTTGGGCAGAAAGGGAGGGCGGGATCGGGGGTTGGGGGGCCTTGAGGAGAGAATTGAGGGTATTCAAGAGACGGCAAGGATCAGAGGCAAGGGAGTTGGTCAGATTTACATAGTAATCTTGTTTGGCAAGAGCTAGAGCTGATTGGAAAGAGTCAAGCATAAATTTGAAGTGAAGAAGGTCTTCTGGGTAGCGGGTTTTGGACCAAGCACTCTCGGCAGAACGTGCGCAGGTGTGTAGGTAATGGATTGTGGGTGAGAATCCAAAAATCCAAAATGGAATCCCAGCAAGATCTGTTTTTATAGGGGCACGGATAGACACCTTGATAGGGAAAGCCTTCCTTCCCAAAGACGGGCTCAGAGTTCTCAACACCTTAGCCGCAAAATACTTGACTCTGAACCACGACTGTCTGCATCCTGCTTCAGTTGATAGGTCACATGGCAACAAGACTTTACATGCGGCCTCTCCAGTGGCAGTACCGGTCACACTGGAATCAGCACATGTAGCCCTACGAATTTCAATCTCTGTTTGCAGAGACTAGCTTGGAACGTCATGATAGTCTATACGAGTGGACTGAATCATCCTACTTCTCAGTGGATTGTCTATTTCAACTGCCAGAGCACCAGCTTACCCTTACAACGGATGCACCAACCTATAGCTGGGGCGCATACCTCCTCTGTGGACACCATGAGAGCGGCCCTGCACATCAGTTTATTGCAGCTCCAAGCAGTCTTCTATGCCCTGCATGTCTTCTGCTGCTGGGCAAACCACAGGATACTCTTGATACAAACAATCAGGTATCTATATTCTTCATCAACAAGCAAGAGGGAATGGTCTCCTTTTGAGTGTGCTGTGGAGCCATGTGGCTCTTTGATTTATCAATAGAAAAACCTCAGAGCAGTGTCGACCTTACCAGGGGACCAGAATCAATTGGCAGATTCACTGAGTCGGTGCCTGGACCCACATGAATGGTCCTTTGACATCACGGTAGTTCATGCACTCTTCACACAGTGGGGTACTCTGGAAATAGATCTATTCACTACTGCCGACAGTGCCAAGTGTCGACTCTTCTGTTCTGTCTGATCCAGTCCATTAAGATTGGCACACAATGCCTTTGTAATTTTTTGGAATTGTGGGCTCTGCTACACCTTCCCTCCATTCCCATTCCCATTCATCAATCGCATCTTCCTCCAAAATACCAAGACAAAGTGACGGTCATCCTCGTCTCACCTCAATGGCCCCGGCAAGCCTGGTTTCCCTACCTCCTTGCTTTAATGTTGCAAGGGTCTCAACCCCCAGGCATGCGCCCAGTCCTTCTCACCCAGGACCTGTGGGTCCTGTTACACCCCAACTTTGGCAGCCTCTCTCTGGCCTTGAAAATTTAGGTCACTCGACAATAGACTCTTCTTTACTCATAGAAAGACTGGACATTATTACTGCCTCCAGAAAACCAGCTACTAGACTGTCTTACCCCCAGAAATGGTCGTGATTTGTGCAGTGGACCCAGGAACATCAACAGGACTCCGTCCACTGTCCTTTGGGGAAGGTCCTCACCTATGTAATATATATCTCTGTCAGACTTACAACCTACATCAGTTTATCACCTTTCAGTTATGGCAGATGCCTGTGCTCCAGTGAATGGCAGCCCCATCTTTGTTCATCCACTTACATCGCAATTTATGAAGAGTCTGAACACTAAACCTCCAATCAAGTTGCCTCTCCCGGCATGGTACCTGAACATAGTCTTAACAGAACTTATGAAGCCTCCCTTTGAAACGCTTGGATCATCCTCCTTGAAGCATCTCACCTGGTTTTCCTCATTGTAATAACCTCTGCACTGAGAATAAGTGAGCTTCAGGCACGTGCCCATTATCCTCCATACGCACAGTTTCTACACAATAAAGTACTCCTGTGAATGCACCCAAAGTTCTCCCTAAAATTGTGTTAACTGGAAGTACAATGAATTCCATTTAAATCTATCTTTTTTTTTTTCTCTGATGCTACAGTAGACTCCCTGTAAAAAATCCCTTCACACCTTTGGATTGCAAACACTTCTGTGCTACCTACATGCAACCAAGGATTTGAGATCCTCTTCTCAACTCATCACTTTCAATCCGAACAACCCTGGATGCCCTGCTTCAAGGAAGACAATTTGTCCTGGATTTCAGACCGCATCTCTTTCTGTTATGCACAAGCTAAACTATTGACTCCAGGTCACATTGGGTCCCACTAGTTGCATGCTACTGCGACCACTGTAGCTAATCTGTCCTTGGTTTCCCCCTCCAGGACCATCTGCAGGGCAGCTACGTGGACGTCCATTCATACCTTTCTTGAAACACTACAGTTTGGATCACTGGTCTGCATGGGACCCAGCTTTCGACCAGACAGTCATCTGAAATCTCTTCACTTCCTTAAAGAACTTATAACCTACCGCCCTACACAGGTAGAAGCCTGGACTGCAACTTCTTCAAGCTTCCAAGTGGCCCTCTGCTCTGGACTCGCCTATGGAGTGTGCCTGCATTCCCTTGCTTGTCTGTAAAGAAAGCAAAGTTGCTTATCTGTGACAGGGATTCTTTGTAGACAGCAGGGGTATGCAGCCGCATTTGCCCACCAAACCCCCCTCATTCCAACAAAGTTCCCGGGTCTCAAACCCACAAGTAATCAGTGGCGCACACTCTTTTTTTTTATTTTTATTTTTTTTTATTTTTTTTAAGGCTTTTATACAATTACAAAAAAGTGTCCATACAAACTGCACACAATACATGTACAATATAACACAAAATCTTCAACCAGAACAAGTACTACATCACAGCCTTATATTTTTTTGTCTTTATCCACTGAACCTCTTTATCACCCAAATTCCCCCATCAACTCCTCCCCATTCCTTCCCCACTATCCCCTCCTGCACCCATCACACCTTTGCTGCAAATTCTATAGGTTAAGGGTTTTCCTGTCAGTCTTACAACGCTAGGGAAGGATGGATGTCAATCCTTCACGTCAAGGGAGGCTCTCATCCAGCATCTCCAGCTAAATTAAAGACGTTACAGGTCGTGAACCATATTTCAGAGCAAAGGCCTTCCACACCTGCTCAAATTGGGGTAGGTGCATCCTCCCGACCGCTACCCCTCTCTCCATTGTGTATAGGTTCCACATCTGTTCCGACCGCCACCCCTTGCTCCATTGTGTATAGGTTCCACATCTGTTCCGACCGCCACCCCTTGCTCCATTGTGTATGGGTTCCACATCTGTTCCGACTGCCACCCCTCGCTCCATTGTGTATAGGTTCCACATCTGTTCCGAGCAGCATGATAATGCTGGAGATGGTGGTCGCCAGGGTCAGCCTAGCTCATTCAGACTATGGCGAATCACTGCCAACTGGGGGAGCCGTCCACAAAAAGAAAAATACCCGGGTCCCAAGGGATGCCCAAATGATATTGTATCCCCCTCCAAAAAACTTGAACATGGGGGCAAAGCCACCACATATGCGCCAATGTGCCTTTTTTGCCACAATTCCACCAGCACCTATCAGATACCCCCGGGAATGCTCGAGCCACTCGCATTGGTGTCATGTACCACCCACATGTTAGCTTATAATTAGTTTCTCGGGCATTTACAGCCATCGAACTTCTCCAAAGTCGACCCTCAATCTGTTCTCATTGCTGTTCAGTGTATGAAAGATGCAGCTCCTGCATCCACTAGGCCCTATGTTTGCCTACTTCAGGATGTTGTGTCTGTAAGTGTGCATACAAGGCTGCAATGAACCCTTAGTACTTGTGCGCTCTTCACATAGGCTTTCAACATCTGTCAGGTCCCGAGCAACTTGCTGCCTAACATCTCGATTCCCCACCCATTGTACCACCTGCGCATACTGGTAGGCATGTTGGTCTGGGATATCAAATTCCTCCTTCAGTTCGCAAAAAGAATGGAGCACACCATCCTCGAATAGTTGGCCGATAGACTAAGTCCCTTATGCTCCCACTGTCGAAAAGCTAAATCACTCATACCCGGAGGAAAGACTTGTTAACTATGGGCACTAATGGGAACAGCATCGCCCCCCCATGGCCAAAAAAACCAATCCCAGCAATGAAGATTGAGTTAATGTATGGATTAGTAGCACGTGTACCTCCCTGCAACTTAAGGCAAAGCCACAACCGACCCTCAACCCAGCACTGCCCGCTAAATCCATTTTTATTTGTACCCGGCATTTAGAGCTAGTAGAGTTACATAGAAAAGTGGAAAAAATGACGACAGAAAAAGACCACATGGCCTATCTAGTCTGTCCTTCCATATCAACCACTACAACAGTTCATCCATTCCACCCCAGCGTGACACTGTGCCGCTGCATAATACCAATGGAGATTAGGGACCCCCATGCCCCCCTCCCGTCTCGATTGGGCATATAGGATCTTGCGAGTTATTTGAGGATGTTTGAACTTCCATATGAGCTTCATAATCGGTGCCTGCCAGGTTTCCAAAGCCACATGAGGCAGGGTTATAGGGAGCACCTGGAAGAGATAAAAAAAACCCCGCTTTGCTACCACCATTTTTATTATGGCAATGCGCCCAAACCAGGCCAGCATCAGGCCTGTCCAAGATTCCAAATCCCATTTAACTTGTTGGATTAGGGGTCCATAGTTCGCCCAATACAAGGCGACTCTTATCTACCGTGAGGTTCACTTCCAAATAACAAAGGGCCTTTTCTACCTATCTAAAAGGGAAACCTGCTTTCAATTGTGTGCATGTCTCCTCCGGAACCCCCACATTCAAAATTTCTGACTTAGCATAGTTAGTTTTAAACCCTGAAACCTGTGAAAATGCCGCAAAGAACTGCATTGCAGCGGGAAGAGAGGCTTCAGGGTTAACTAACGATAATACAATATCTTTGAAAAGTGCTATTTTATATTCATGAGCCCACCCTCATTCTAGCTACATCTGGGTGCTCACAGAAGCTTTGCGCCAGAGGTTCCATCACCAGTGCAAACAGCAGCGGTGACAATGGGCACCCCTGTCGGGTTCCCCTCTCCAATTTAAAACTTATCAATTGACCCCCATTGACTTGGACACTAGCTCTAGGCCCCTGATAAAGACTGTGCGCCCATCGAGTAAAATTAGGCCCAAATACCATCTTATCCAGTACACACCATAGGAGACTCCAGCTGAATCGGTCAAATGCCTCTCAGCATCAACTCCCACCAATAGTGCTGTCTGGGGTCCCTGGTGCGCAGCATGTATCACTTGCAACATCTGTTGGATGTTATCCACAGCTTGTCGTCCTGGCACAAAGCCAACCTGGTTAAGGATGTACCAGATCATAAGAACATAAGATATGCCATACTGGGTCAGACCAAAGTCCATCAAGCCCAGTATCCTGTTTCCAACCGTGGCCAATCTAGGTCATATGTACCTAGCAGTTTCCCCAAAAGACACAGGTTCCACAATGCTTGTACTGGGTCAAGCATTGATATCCTGGGTCCCTTCTTAATAATGGTTTATGGACCTTTCCTCCAGGAACTTGTCCAAACCTTTTTTAAACCCAGCTACACTAACAGCCTTTACTACATCCTCCGGTAACAAATTCCAGAGTTTGATTACACGTTGAGTGAAAAAATTATTTTCTTTTATTAGTCTTAAAAAGTTTACCCTGTAGCTTCATTGCATGTCCCCTAGTCTTTTTCTATATTCTGATAACGTAAACAATGTATCTATGTTTACCCGTTCCACTCCGTTCATTAATTTATAGACTTCTATCATATCTCCCCTCAGCCGTCTCTTTTCCAGGTTAAAGAGCCCTAACCTTTTTAGCCTTTCTTCATAGGAGTATCCTTCCATCCCCTTTACCATTTTGGTGGCTCTTCTCTGAACCTTTTCTAATAACGCTATATCCTTTTTAAGATACGGTGACCAGAATTGCACACAATATTCAAGGTGCGGTCTCACCATGGAACGATATAGAGGCATTATAATACCTTTTTGTTTTATTTTCCATTCCTTTCCTTATGATACCTACATTCTATTTGCTCTCTTGGCTGACGCTGCACACTGGGCCGAGGGTTTTAACATGTTATCCACAATGACGCCTAAATCTTTTTCCTGGGTGGTGGTTCCTAATGTGGAACCTTGCATCGTGTAACCATAGTTTGGGTTGTTCTTCCCTAAGTGCATAACTTTGCACTTGTCCACATTAAATTTCATCTGCCATTTTGATGCCCAGTCTTCCAATTTATCAAGATCCTCTTGCAATTTTCCACAATCCTCTTGGGTTTTAACAACTTTAAATAGTTTTGTGTCATCTGCAAAGTTGATAACCTCACTCGTTATTTCATTTTCCAGGTCATTTATGAATATGTCAAAAAGCAGCGGACCCAGCACAGATCCCTGCGGTACACCACTATTCACCTTTCTCCATTGGGAAAATAGGCCATTTAGCCCTACCCTCTACTTTCTATCTCTTAACCAGTTCCTGATCCACAGTAGTACACTGCCTCCTATCCCATGACTCTTTAGTTTTGTCAAGTCTCTGATGAGGGACCTTGTCAAAGGCTTTCTGAAAGTCCAGATACACTGTATCAGCCAACTCACCTTTGTTCACCTGTTTATTCACACCTTCAAAAAAACGTAACAGATTAGTAAGACAAGATCGTCCTTGTCTAAAGCCATGTTGGCTGTCTCCCATTAGGCCATGACTATCTACATGCTGAGTAATTTTATTCTTTATGATGGTTTCTATCATTTTTCCTGGTACTGACGTGAGGCTCACCGGTCTGTAGTTTCCCGGATCACCCCTGGAACCCTTTTTAAAAATTGGTTTTGGGATTCGCTGAGGCTGTGTTGGAGGCATTGGGGGTTTGCTGATATCCCCCGGAGACTGCTGCATTTGTGCACTGGCTGCTGGAATCGCTCCCTTGCCCCTTACCATCAGGCAGGCAGCGGCGGGACAATCTTTTCCACGGAGGACCCCTTTCTCCCTATAAGTTTGGCTCCGTTTAAGACCGCAGAGCGTGTCTGCGGGGTGTGTCCCGAAGGGGCGTGTCCAAAGGGGCGAGACACGCCCCTTTGGCGCCCCTTCGGCGACATCTCGGCATTGAGAAGCCTATACTTGGTTTTGTTTAGGCTTTGAATATCTTATACTATGGGGAAACGGAAGGCAAAGGCCAGTGGTAAAGCGGCAGCTGCCATGGCAGATACATTGTCTACAGGTCCTATGGACAAACATCTTGTTCCTTTCCCGGTTGCGCAGTCTTCCCCTGAAGGAGTCTCCCTCAGTTCTGGAGGGCGGTCTCCTCCTCCTCCTCCTCCTCCACCCTCTCCTGGGATTTTGTTTGCCTCTGTGGAGCCCCTAGATAAGGTGAGTGTCAGTGCTCCTGTAGTACTGTTTCCTAAACCGGTTCAGTTAGCTGGGGTTAGTGGTACTTCGGGTCTTTCTAACCCTTCCCCTGACTCTGAGGTAACCTTAAAAGATCTTTGGGGTGCCCTTAAAATGATTGATAAGTTGACCTCCACTTTGAGTTCCTTTATGTGTTTTTTCGAAAGAAACAGTTGCTTCTTTGAAGCAGCTAGATGATAAGGTTTCCTATGTTGATGCTGCATGTATTAAGCTTGAATCCCAGGTCAGCCCGTTGTATTCTGCGAATGTGGCTGGCATTAAGGATTCTTTGATTTTGCATAGTAAAGTGGAGGCATTGGAAAATTCTTTTCGTCTTTATAATCTACGTTTTCTAAATTTTCCACACACTCCTCTTAGCTCCCAGAATTCTTCTGGATAAGTATTTGAGAGAGGTCTTGCATTTATTTATTTTATTTTTATTTATTTACATTCTCTTATATACCGCGCTATTCTGCATCAGTGCGGTTTACATTGAACAAACTGAAATTACATTGAACAGGGCATTATAACTTGGAGATAACTATTTTACAGAGAACATGGGCTTTGGAGGGTTAAGTGGCTTGCCGAAGACCACAAGGAGCACCTGTGGGACTAGAAACCCCAAGGTTGCTGTCCTCTAGTGGGATTTGAACCCCCGACCTTCCGGCCTGAAGTACCTTGCCCCAACCACTAGGCCACTCCTCCACTCCATTTGAGTGACCCTTTTGAGTTCTCTCAAATGTACTATATTTCCTCTGCGGTGAAAGGTTTCCTCAGTGGAAGGGGACGTAGATGTAATTGAACCTTGTATTTCAAATTTATTTGCCTTTCTAGAGGACTCCACAGATGCAATAAGTACCCGGGCTACTCTGCTGGTGACCTTAAAAACCTTGGATGCAAAGCAATGTATTCTTAAAGCCTTCTTTAAATATAAAGCTACAAAGTTTTGTGGTCACCGTATAAATATTTTTCCAGATGTGGCACGTAGTACCCAGCTTCGGAGGAGGCTTTGTTTTAGCTTTAAAGCCTCAGGTCCTGCAGCTGGGTGCCACTTTCTTAGATTTCCCTGTAAATGTGTGGTAAATTTTGAGGGTGCTTCATTCATTTTTACTGATGTGTCTCATTTGGAAAAATTTATTGCAGACAGAAGGGTGGGGGAATTATAAGGGGCGCGCAGTTGTTTTTTGCCTCCTGTTAGGTGGGTTTTGTGCCTTATTTTCTTAATTTGTATCTTGGTTATTGTAATGCCATTGTCGAATCCCAAATATGTGGTCTAAATCAGATTAGTTTCTTTGTATAGATGATTCTATGGCTTGCTATATTTTTTTTCCTTTCTGATTGTCTTTATACTAGTTGGTGTTAAACTGATTAAAAACCAAATAAAAAAAAAAATTGGTGTTACATTGGCGATCCTCCAATCTTCAGGTATTGGAGATGATTTTAATGATAGTTCACAGATTACTAATAGCAAGTCTGCAATCTCATATTTCAGTTCTTTCAACACTCTTGGATGTATACCATCTGGCCCAGGTGATTTGCTACTCTTCAGTTTATCTAATAGTTGTAATATATCTTCCTGATGTATCGATATTTCCTTCAATTCTTCCGCACCTTTAAATACCACTTCAGTCATGGGTAACATACCCTACATCTTCCTCAGTAAAGACCGAAGCAAGAATTCATTCAATCTCTCCGCTATCGCCTGGTCGCTTCTTAGTGCCCCTTTAAGCCCTCTATCATCTAATGGACCAACTGACACTCTCTCACAGGTTTTTTGCTATGAATGTACTTGAAAAAGTCTGTCTTTCGCGTTTTTTCTTCCACAGCAAGCTTCTTCTCAAATTCTCCCTTTGCCTGCCTTATCAATACCTTGCATTTGACTTGCCAGTGCTTGTGCTGTTTCCAGGTTTTGTCGTTTGGCTCTTTTTTCCATTCCTGAAAGATGCTTTTTTGGCAACAGCCTCTCTGACCTCACTTTTAAATCATGCTGGCAGTTTTTTGGACTGCCTTCCACTTTTCTTAAAACATGGAATACAGCTGGTCTGGGCTTCCAAGATAGTATTTTTCAACAACACCCAAGCTTGATGTAAGTCTTTAACCTTTGCAACTGCTCCTTTTAGTTTTTTCTTAACTATTTTCCTCATTTTATCATAGTCTCCCTTTCGAAAGTTAAAAGGTAGTACTGTGGATTTCCTTACTATCCCTCCTCCACTAATTAAATCAAAGGCGATCGTGCTATGATCACTATTGCCAAGTGGCCCCAACACCCTTATCTCTTGCACTAGATCTGGTGTTTCACTAAGGACTAGGTCTAATATGGCTTCCCCTCTGGTCGGTTCATGAACCAGCTGCTCCAAGAAGCAGTCATTTATTTCATCTAGGAACTTTATCTCCCTAGCATGTCCTGCCGTGACAATGACCCAGTCGATACTGGGGTAATTGAAATCACCCATTATTATTACTGCGCTGTAACATTTTTTAGTTTCCTTGATTTCTTTGAGCATTTCATCATCCATTTGTTCATTCTGGCCAGGTGGTCAATAGTACACCCCCACTGCCATCGCCTTCCCCTTTTTACATGGAATTTCAATCCATAGAGATTCTACAGCAAATTTTGTTTCCTGCAAAACTTTAATCCTTTCTGACTCAATGCCCTCTCTAACACAGAGTGCAACCCCTCCACCAATTTGATCAGCTCTATCATTACGATATAGTTTGTACCCAGGTATCACAGTGTCCCACTGGTGGTTGTCCTTCCACCATGTCTCTGATATTCCAATCATATCTAACCTCTCATTTAGTGCTATATATTCTAACTCTCCCATCTTATTTTTTAGGCTTCTAGCATTTGCATACAAGGAAGGGCCCAGTTCAGTCGGGCAGCCAACACAGAGGCCAGTATTCTGACATCAGTATTTAGTAAGGAAATAGGGCGATAAGAGTCCGCCTCCTGTGCTGGTTTACCTGGCTTAGGTATCACTGCAATGACAGCTTCCCGTTGTGTATTGGATAGTGGCAACCCTCACAACACCTCATTAAAGAGCACCGCCAAAGTTGGAGAGAACTGGGCGCTATACCTTTTGTAATACTCCAAGGGAAACCCATCTCTCCCCGGCGGCTTCCTAGCCTTCAAACACCGAATAGCCCCATCCACCTCCGGTGCAGTAATTTCTGCCTCCAGCTGCTCCCTGTCTAGATCAGCCAGCCGTGGCAGAGAGATTTCGTAAGTAATCATCCACCTGGGTCTAATCAAAGGGTTCAGCCTTATACAGTTGCTCCAAGAAGTCTGCTAATACGGTACGTATCGCCCGAGATACCACCCGCAAGCCTCCCAATGAATTCCGAATCTCGCGTATCACTTGTGAGATGTGTTGCTGCCGGAGTCGAAGAGCAAGGTATCGCCCAACTTTATTCCCTTGTTCATGAAAAGTTTGTCGCAGTCTACAATGCGTATTATCTGAATCCCTTTACACATAGGCATCCAATCAGGCCCGTGCTTCCCGCCACTGGCGTCTGACACACTTAGAGCCAGTCTGTGCATGTTCTAATTGGAGGCGTTTGGTTTCCTTCTCTAAACGTTGAGATTCATGTGCCCAAGCTTTCCTAGCTTGGGCCAGCTTGGCCATCAGGCGGCCACGAGCCATAGCCTTAAAGACATCCCAAACCACCGATAGTGTAACCTCCCTGTTGTCATTTAGCTCAAAGAAATCTTGTATAAATAGTCTATGATCGTGAACAGCAGAGACTCAACGAAAAGATCTCCTGTCCAATCTCCACATCTGCCTCTGCTCCCCGCTCAGATCACCAGGAAGGGAAAAACCAGCAAGGGGCATGGTCCGACCATGTTAAACCACCATGCCTCTCCTCTATCCCTCCTTCCATCAGACACTGATCCAGCAGAAAATAGTCAATACGTGTATGTACCTGATGGACTGGTGAGTAGTATGTATAACTTTTTTTTCTCCTCGATGGGTATCCCTCCAAACATCCTACAGGCCCAGATCTGTCATGAACATCCTCAACGCCCGGCTAATCCCATTACCCTCCCTCACACTCTGCCCCATGGAATCCAAGTGTGGCACCATATGAGCATTGCAATCTCCTCCCAAAATAAGAAGCCCCTTTGCAAACTCTGCCACTAGGACCTTCAGCCGTGCAAAAAATTTCACCTGGCCCTCAGGTGCATAAATATTGGCCAAAGTGATGAGTTGCCCATTTAAGCGGGCATGCATAAGGAGCCAATGCCCCAGCTTATCCTTCTTAACTTCCTCCTCCCTTGGGGACAAGCCTGATGAAACAGCATGGCTACTCCACATTGCTTCCGACCTCTCTCATCTGATGCTACCCACACTTCAGAGTAGGGCTTACATTTTAGCTAGTTATTGCTACGGAGGTGCATCTCTTGCAGAAACACGATTTCCTCCAAGGACCTCAGCTCCTTAAAGAACAGTGAACGTTTTCGAGGGGAGTTGAGGTCCTTTACATTGAAGGAGACAACCTTCAACATTCTATATCATCCTCCTTCTCCCACCTTTTAATGACTCCTGCCCCATGTAGTCTATCTGTCCTTTAAACCCTGTCATTCATTGCTCCCCAACCTGTATCAACCGCTCCCCTCCTAACTTCCCCTTAGAAAAAAACAAAATATAGGTCTCCCTCCTCCGCTTTCCCCACTCTTACTTTCAAACCCCTACTCAGATCCTCTCCCCCCCCACCCCTTCCAACCCTCCCCCACCCAGTGTATCTCCATCCTCCCTCCTCGTCATCACCACTTGCCTGCCATTTTGACAGGTCATGGAAGGGATGACTCAAGGTCCCCTTCTTTCACCCCAACCCGTACAATAGTAATCAGCAGCAGCCCCTAACCTTTCCAACTACTACCCTATTGTCAAAGTAAGATAAAGAAAACATCAATTAGGAAAAGGCAAGATATCTGGCCAATACACTTAGTCCAAGTATTCACCCTCTAATAGGGTTTATCCACATCTCCAGGAGCAAGCAGGAATGAGTCTTCACATATGAGTTTCACATATGGGTACGTCGGCGCCGATGGAGCCCGCACGGAAATGCTTCCCAGCATCCAATCAGAAAGCCTTTGGGAGCATCCCCCGCGCCTGCGCGGTGACTTCCTGCCTTTCCCACTGCCTCTCCTCAGTTTTCGTTTTTCCACGGAGCCAACAGGACGTACCTCCTGTCACCGCAGAAACATTTTTCCTTTAATTTCCTTTTTTTCTTCTTTTCTTGTGGTCGCGGCTGTCTTCCCGCCGATACCGGTACCGCCGGTGTCTACTCTTCTTTTTTCCGACTTCGAGAAACTTTTTTCCCTCAGTTTTCTTTTATCTCTCTGAGGCCTACCAGGCCTTTCCAACATGGAGTCTTCTTCCCCTAAGAAGTGCCTCCACTGTGGAAACTTGGTTTTCTTTTTAGACTCCAATGCCTGGTGTCTATCCTGTTTGGGCCCTGACCCCTTTTCCCCCGGTCCATCGGGCTATAGTATTGGGAGAAGACCTTCTCTTTTTCGGGTATCCCTCGATGCCGTTTTTCTGCCTCGGGTGAGGACGGCGGTTTATTCTTCTCTCCAGGATCAGGTAACCCACAAACAGTCTGTTAAGACTAGCCAATCCTTGAAGGGTGAGTCTCATGCACCGCATGATGACGGCTCCGGCCTTGCCCTCAAGACCTCATTGACAATAAGACCCCGGCGGGAGTCTTCGGGCTCTAAAGCATTTACGGGGTTTCAGGTTGTTCCTGGGGTTCACTCCTCACAGAACATACCTGAGCTGTGCTCGGGGGTGGTATCCGCTTCGAGCGGTACCGATTCCCCGGCATCGGCACCGGTGTCGAGTGTTCCACTCTTCACCGAGGATCGTCATCTGGTGTCCTTGGTACCTTCGGGGCCGATCGATACGACCCAGACTGGCTTTCCTGCATCCCAGCCATGCGCGGGATTGGTACCGGCTTCGAGCGGTGCCGCTCCCCCGGCATCGGCACTGGTGTCGAGTGCTCCACTCTTCACCAGCGATCGTCGTCTGGTGTCCTCGGTACCCTCGAGGCCGATTGATCCGACCCGGGCTGGCTGTTCTTCCTCCCAGCCCTGCGTGGGGGTGGTGCCGGCTTCGAGCGGTGCCGCTCCCCCGGCATCGGCACCGGTGTCGAGTGCTCCGCTCTTCACCAAGAATCGTCATCTGGAATCCTCGGTACCTTCGGGACCGATCGATACGGACCAGACTAGCTTTCCTGTATCCCGGCCAACCGCGAGGTTGGTACCGGCTTCGAGCGCTACAGATGCCCCGCCATCGGCATCGGTGTTGGGTGTTCCACTCTTCACCGGGGTTCGACATCGGGTTTCCTGGTCGGAACCGATCGATACGCCCCAGATGGACGTCTATCTACGCCATGCTTGGTGGGGGTCAGGGGGGGTAACGCCTTTGAGCGGTACCAATGCCCCGACGTCGGCACCGGTGCCGAGTGTTCTTCTCGTCACGGGGCATCGTCTTCGGACATCCTCGGTGCCTTCGGTACCGATCGATACGATTCCGATTGACTTTCATGTTGCGGCATCGCCGATGCCACCACCAACGTCGGTGCCTTCTGGACATGCATCGATAGCCCCGCTCGCTTCGATGCCCAGTCTAGAATCGATATCCAGTCTAGATGACTTGGTTGCGGCATGGCCGATACCACCACCAGCGTCGGTGCCTTCTAGGCATGCATCGATAGCCTCGCTCGCTTCGATGCCCAGTCTAGAGGACTTGGTTCCGACGCGGTGGAGAACCGGTCCATGTCGTTTCCGACTACGCAGTACCGAGGATAATCTCCAAAGCTCTCTGGTTACCTCGGTGCCGCTTCGGCAACCTCCGATACCTGCTCCGATGGCACCGATCCCGGTACCGGTATCGATTCCTGCAGTTCCATCGGTGCCATCGATCCTTTCTATGCCTAGGTTGGAATCGATACCGGGTACCGATGATGCAGTACTGATTGCCTCGAATCAGAACTGTCAATATCGTCCAACATCTAGCAGAATTCTTTCTCTGCACCAGTCCAGTAGGTCTTCTGGTGTTCACGCTGCTCATTCTGCCTCAGCCGACCTGGGAATAGTCCCTCTGGGAGATCCTTCTTTTCAGAAATTTCTCCTTGACATGGCAGCTTTTCTTGCCATTCCTATTCCTGGCCCTACCCTTACCCGAGACCCTGCAGGAAAGGAAACCATAATGCTTCCTTTACATCATTCCTTGCAGGACCTTCTTCTGAGGATTTGGGAATCACCTTTAAAGGTTCCTGCGCCTTCTACAGCCATGAGTGTTCTGTATCAGGTGCCTCCCTCTCCAGGGTTTCAGAATAACCAGCTTCCGCATCATTCCCTTGTAGTGGAATCAGCAATGAGGAAGGTCAGAAGCAAGAAGAAGCATTCTTCTTCTCCACCAGGTCGTGCATCTAAAGCACTTGATACCTTTGGACGTCAAACCTTCCAAACTTCTATGTTGGCTTCCAGAATTATTTCATATATTTTTTATATGAGTCTAACACTTTAGGAGGTCACAGAAAAATTCTCTTCTGTCTCCTTTTTTGTCAGAACCTAAGGCCTCTGACTATTCCTTGCTTCTTAACCATAGCAGGAATATCTCTTGGTTTCTTTCCCGTGCTTTTGAGTCTGTTAGCAGATCCTCTGCTATTGCCATTGGAGCACGTCGTACGGCATGGCTGCAAGCTTCAGACTTGAGCAGATGGGCACAACATACATTGGGTAACTCTCCTTGTACTGGGGAACATCTCTTCAATAAAGAGGCTTTACGTCAGGTTGCTCATTGCTCCACTGACTTCCCTGGCTATGGAAACCATCCCAAGCCTTCTTTTTCCCCTGGTCGTAGGAAATGCCCTACAAAACCTTCTTTACCGAAGAAGAGGAAGTTTCATCCTTCTTCTGCCCACCTTCCCGGTGTACCCAAGCAAGGGACATCTCATCCTAGTCTGAAGTCTCCAGGCTCTAACCAGTCTACCCATAACCAGCGCCCATAGGTTCCGGTGTGTTGCGCTATACAGTTAACTTCTGCTTCGCGGAAGTTTATTCTTCAAACCCTACGCTGGGGTTTTTTCTTTTCCAGTATGCTATGCTCTTGGGCTACTTTTGTCCATGGGTCACAGAATTCTCCCATTCTTACTACCACGAAGGGAGGTTACAACTATCCCATGATAGTTTCTGTCCCCATATGGACATCTTTTCCTTCAGCGGACTTACCATATGATAAGTCGCTTTCCAACTCCCTCTCTTCCAGGGTTTCCCCTGCTTGAGTTGGTGCCATACTGAAACACTTCTTTTTCTTTTCAGTGTAGACTGGTTGTCTTCCTTCAATGCATGCTCTGAACAACTGATCAGGCAGGGACGGAATCTCTCCGCTACCTTTGTCTGCTTTCTCTCTGTTTCCATACAGGAGAATCCCCTATATTGTTTTGTTCAGTTGCTGTCTCTGCCGGAATTCACCGCAGCTTATCTTCTTCTAGCCTTATCCTTTCCTCGGATGTGGCGACACACCTGACTCTGTCAGTTTTTTCTCTTATAATTCTCAGAAGCTTTCTATTATGGGCCCTTGTCACAGAGCATTGCTCTCTGTCTCTGAGGGTTTTTTTCTGCGTGAATGTCCACGGAGTTCCCATTCTGGCCGGAATATACTCCTGTTCCTTACAGCTTGGCATCGTGTTTTCCACTCCACTGGGACAATGCATACTCTTTTACCGCACAAGATACCCCTGAATCCCTTGCTGGGCCACTCTGGTATCTTCGTCTATGCGTTCTTCTTGTCCTTTGGACATATCAGAGTCCTACAGTACAGCTGGCGTACTCTTGCCAGGTTGCTGTCATCCTCTATTTTCACGCAACCATACTGGTTCTCCCACTGACCTACATTCCTGCTCCACAGAAATAGATTCTCTATATTTCTTCAGGTGGGTTTCCCCCCTATTATTGGACCATCACATTCCCCATGTGAAGGTTTCCTGTGGCTCAGTTGCAGGCATGTATTCGTAAAATTATTTCATGTATGTATGGGCATACATGTTTTTGTACCTGGGAGGCATAACCACCCCGTATCTATCTATCTATCTATCTAACCCTTGTCTAGACATATATACTCTCACATGTATCGATATGTATGTCTTTCCGTATACATATATATATACTTGTATATATGTATGCACATATTGGGAGATGTCCATAGCACCCTATGTCTCTCCTATCTCCCTGACTGTCGGTGCTTAGGTTTTATTTTTCCTATGGGGTCCAGACAGTCAACTTACCTATTATCATACGGCTCAGTAACTGGGACTGGTTAAACTAACCCTTACTGCTGTGAGGTCAACAGCTTCTATTTTTTGTTATACATCCCCAATCTATGCAGTCTCAAACTTCAATGTCTTCCTATCTCTTACCAGATGGGAAAGACAGTATTCCTGAGTTCATTTCTGTTCTCCTTGGGAATAGGGGCTTTTTTTTCCATACCCTCTCTTCCCTTCCGGACTGGGCTCAGTTTCCAGATCGGTCAGTCGTCTTCTTTTAGTCCTCCGATGTTTGTGTCTCTGTACCTAAACGAGTTCTCAGCTTTTCCCATAAAAGCTTCTCATTAGGGACCTGCCGATCTTCTCCTGCCCCGGTGAACACCTGGGTCTCCTGCCCACTCCAGATTGGGACTTCTCCTCACTGTTGCGGAGTTCCTTGAAGATTCCGCTACTGCATCTACAGTCTACTTCCTACAGTCAAGTAGGTAAGCTCTATAGTGTGCTAGCTCACTAAATATTTTAATGATACTTGACATACATTCTAAAGACTTTTTTTCCCTGTAGTCTTTAGATTCGCTGTTCCTCTACAGCTCTGCTCTACTCAACTCCTACCCCCCATCCCCCGGGGAATGCCGGAGATCCAGATTGGGAAATGCCGTCCTGTCCAGGGATACGCATTTTATGGGATCTCCCCTGGCACCCACAGCTAGGGAGTCGCCATATGTGAAGACTCATTCCTGCTTGTTCCTGTAGATAGCACAGTTACTTACCTGTAACAGGTGATCTCCGGAACAGCAGGAATTAGTCTTCACAACCCACCCACCTCCCCTAGGAGTTGTATCTATCTATTTCCTTTCCTCTTTCTCTCCTTCTGTCTCAGCTATGAAACTCAACTGAGGAGAGGCAGTGGGAAAGGCGGGAAGTCACCGTGCAGGCGCGGGGGATGCTGCCAAAGGCTTTCTGATTGGATGCTGGGGAGCATTTCCGTGCGGGCTCCGTCGGCGCCGACGTACCCATATGTGAAACTCATATGTGAAGACTAATTCCTGCTGTTCCAGAGATCACCTGTTACAGGTAAGTAACTGTGCTTTATAGCTCCATATCTTCAACAGCCTCAGCCATCAACTCTGCATGCAGCCACCATGTCTCCTGTGACCTGGTCTATTTTTCTCCCAGATGTCAGTCACACAGCATCATTCTATCCCTGAAGTTTATTTATTTAAAAGGATTTAATATACTGCTTTATTTTTAAATCAAAGTTGTTAGCACATCAAACAATCAAGAGTGGGAGGGCGAATACATGCAGTGGATACATTGACTTGTGTGGTGTGGGTGAGCAGTGAGATTGATTAACTGGTGAGCTATATACATTGTGAGCTATGAACAGGGGCTATATACAGGTAGCAGGGAGTTACTGAGTGTGTGTTCCTACCTGCTTCCATTTCAAGTGCTGGGTCTTGGGAACTGCTGTCACCGGAGGTGCATTATCCTCCACAAGGCAAGCTTGGTGGAGCGATCTCCATGCCTCAGTATGGTCCTTTGAGATTTTTTTATTCCCCAACATAAAGTTCATTCGAAAAGGAAAGGACCATGAGTAACTCATCACCTCTGATTGGCTTCATCTCCCTCTGATGTACCAGCATGAACATCGAAAGGTCCTGGTACAAAGAGACAGCCACGCCTTGATACTGGACCATTTTCTTCTCACGGCCTCTCTGCAGCAAGAGCGCCACGTCTGGGTATCGCAAAAAGGGGGTACTGACATCCCTCGGTTGGTTGTTGGGAGGCTTTCCCAGTGCCGGATGCACCCTTTCAATCTCCATGTTAGTCCCACGGGACGCAAACTCCTTCGCTGTTAAAAGTCCGTTGGCTAACGTTCGTATCACCTCCACCAAGTTCTCTGCTCCACCTGCAGCCTCTGAAGCGTACATTGTTTCTGCGTGCCTGATTTTCTATATCATCAATCTTATATGTAAGTTCCAGCACCTGAGAGCACTGCCTGTCTGCTGTGCACTGCAAGTTCACCATAGTTTCAGTATGGTCTTCCTCCACTCGATGACCCAGCTCCTTAATATCTCCATGTAGCTCTGCAGTCGTAGTCATCTCCTCTCGCATAGACCAAACCTCTGCAGCTAGTTCCTCAAACCCCCTCTGGAGTTTGCGTTGCAGAAGAGATCGTATGGATTATGCTGTAGTTCACTTGGTATTGCCTCCCTGGATTCTTCTGACGCCTGCCGTCTTGGGAGTTGCCCCGTGATCTGGTCTTAACCCATCAATCTTTGTGAAGAACGTGGCTTTTCTTTTGCCTCTTGTCCATTTGCTTTTGTAGCCATTTAGTTCCAATTCTTGCCCTCTGAAGGCAACAAGGAGAGGTCCTTAAGCCGCTGTGTACCTCGGAGACGGCACCAGAGCTCTATCAAAACTTTCAGTAGCTGGTAGACAATCTACTTATGAGTGAAGGAGAGCCTGAAGTAATTAAAATCTGGTAGAGAGAGTCCCACATTTTGCCACTAGATGGTGCTTCAGACCTACTATTTGCACAGAGTTCTACTGAACAGCTTAAAGCAAGAAAACTATATCAGCAGCATTAAAGTACTTGACAGTATGCCGATCCTCATTCAGGCATCAGAAAAAGAAATCGAGTGCAGTAACCATGGGCAGTCAGTTGTCCAAGGGGATCCACAAGAAACTTTCCCTCAAGGCGCCAATCAGAGGTGTTCTGCAGCTACCGGAAACATTTTCTTCCCGCTCATGCGAGGGAGTCCTGCATTCCAATTATGTGTTCCAGAGCCGCCTGGTGATGGCTGCAGCAACACGGGGTTCCAAGGTTACAGCAAGGCAGTAGAATAGCGCAGAAAAGGCACCGTCAGGACTCACATGTCTCTCCTACCGTCAGGCTCACCACGCAAACAGCCGATCTTCGTGAGACAGCACACCCGGGTCACACAGGTATTTGCCACCGATCGCCGGCTCTCTCCTGCACCTCCGATTATCTTATAGAGCAGATTATAAGCCAATAAATGGCTGAGTTGCAGCGGCATCGTCAAAGCCAGTTTCAAAGGCTGTGCGTAAGGGCATGAGACAACTAAGACCCACAGAAGCTCGATTGTAGCAAGAGGCCCACCGGGTGTTCAGCAGGAGCAGCACCAGGGAAATCAGCGCTAGTGGCGTTTTCCTTCTCTTGTCGTTCATGGAGTGCAAGGCCGCCGATCAGCAGCTCAAAAATGTCAGGGTTAACTGCCATAGCCACAGGAGACAAGCTAGAAAATAGTGTTTCTGCCCCTGCCCTCATTGCGATAAGGGGACCCAGGATCGGAGCTCTTTTTAGTCTGCTGCCATCTTGCTGTGGGCTCACGAGCCACGACACACACACTTTTCATCACATGGAAGTAGAGCTTCATAGCTAAGAACTGAACTGACGTGGTGTGAACTTTGATCGGGAGGGAGTGTGCATGTTCAGAAGTCCAAAAGACTTCTCTGAACTAGGGGAGAGTCCAACACACAGGCACTGTCGGGGCGACACCTATGGAGTGTGGCTGCATACCCCTGCTATCTACGGAGAACTCCCATTATATAGGCAAGCAACTTTGTTTTTTTAGATGACCTCCAATTTCTTGACCCACCCAAGAAAGCTGTGCCAGTGCTTATTTACAGAATCCTCAAGGATATGCAGATGAGAATGTGGGAGAACCCCCCCCTCCCCCCCCAATCCCCAGTACAACCTATCAGTAAGAAGGATGACTTTATGTAGAGAGTCTAAAAGGCTAGTGGTGGTGAAAAGCAAGAGCTTCATCACCATTCCATGATGGCTGAGTCTGCTCTCAGAAAGGCCACTGTTTCCAAGCTCACACTCGGTCTTGAAGGACTATCAAAAGGGACTGCTACAAGTGCCAAATTCCTTTCCAGCAGGAAGTATTTTTTTGCTGGGAAATTCTCTAAGCCTTGATGAAAAGGGAATTCTTTGGGTTAAAGCTGATAAAAATCTGTGCCTTCTAAAACTGGAGTGGCGGAGTGGCCTAGTGGTTGGGGCAAGGTACTTCAGGCCAGAAGGTCGGGGGTTCAAATCCCACTAGAGGACAGCAACCTTGGGCCGGAAGGACTGAGGTTTCTAGTCCCACAGGTGCTCCTTGTGGTCTTGGGCAAGCCACTTAACCCTCCATAGCCCATGTTCCCTGTAAAATAGTTATCTCCAAGTTATAATGCCCTGTTCAATGTAAACCGCCTTGATGATATGAAAGGCGGTATATAAGAAATGATAGATAAATAAAATTCAGTGTTTTTATTAAGTCAGTTAGGGCTTAGTATAGCAAGCCAGTTTTCAATTAATGTTTCTTTCCCTCCCACTCACCCCAGGCATAATCTTTGATTTATACCCTCCTAAACTAGTTAAGGGAAAAGGAGTGATCTTAACTTACTTTCAGGTTTAAATGATTGTCTTTGTCAGCAAGTTATTAGGCCTTAGGAATAGTTTAAATTAATTCCTTGCAGTTCATTTTGAGGTGAACACTAAGTCTCTTATGTATGGGGTATAATTGTATTGGTTCAAGTATCCTTATTCCCTTGGCAACTTGAAACAACTGAAGAACTTTAAATAACTAAAAAATCCTTAAATCTAAGATGCAGAAAGCAGCCCAGCAGCGAGATGGAGGGGGGGGGGGTCTATCCAGTCTTTTGCATTGAGTGTCACATGTATCATTTTCTAACAGTTGGTGAGAGGTCTTGTGTGCACTAGGTGTAGAGCTCTTTGCTCTCAGGGAACGAGTTCTGATCTTTGGAGAAGCTGAGGCAGACAGAGGTATATAGTAGAGAAGTCTCGCCTCGCAGTCTGGCATCCTCTCTGCTGACATGGAAGAGCGGTTATGTGAAAGGAGAGCATCGTTTTGGTGTGGCAGGAATTGACCCCGTAGCTAGGACCTGTACTCCAAGTGATGTATTACCCCCCTCGTGCTGAGGATGTATTTCCAGGGCCATGTGCCCATGAGGGAAGGGTTCGGGTGGCGATTTGATCATGAGACATGTAGATTGCTTCAGGCAGGCAGGCAGGCATCCTGACATCCACCAGCCACGCAGCTAAGGTAGCAGACCTCATGCGCCACCTACATATTTACGGTTTTAGGTAGTGCTGGGAAGGAGCCTGCTATCTTGGTACATATTAGTACTAGTGACATAGGAAAGTGTGGAAGGGAGGTTCTGGAAGCCAAATTTAGGCTTTAGGTAGAAAGTTGAAATCCAGAACTTCCAGGTTAGCATTCTCCGATATGCTTCCCGTTCCATTCACAGGACCCAAAAGACAGGCAGAGCTTCAGAGTCTCAATATGTGGATGAGGTGATGGTGCAAGGAAGAGGGGTTTGGGTGTGTTAGGTAGTGAGAAACATTCTGGGGAAGGGGGGGAAGAGGGCTTTTCCAAAAGGATGAGCTCCACTGTAACCAGGATGGAACCAGGCTGCTGGCATTAAGCTTTAAAAAGGCGATAAAGTAGCTTTTAAACTAGATAATAAGGGAAAGCTGACAGTTGCCCAGGAGCATATGATCTCCAGGAACAAGCAGGAATAAGTCCTCACATATGGGTACGTCGGTACCGACGGAGCCCGTGCGGGAAAGCTCCCCAGCTTCTTAGAATAGAAGCTTTTGGGACCTCCCACTGCACATGCGCACTGCCTTCCCGCCTTCCTGAACAGCTCTCCTCAGTTTCTCTTTTTTCCGCGGAGCCAGCAGGTCGTGTTCCTGTCACCGCTGAAGAGAATTGTTATTTATTTGTTTCTTTAGACCGCGTACCTGCCTTCCCCATACCGATACCGGTATCGCCGGTCTTTTCTTTCTTTCTTTAAAAAATTATAATTCTTTTTTCTTATTTTTTAGCTTTTGGTCACTTCAGAGAGGCCTCTCGGCCTACTCAATTTCTCCTCATGGAGAAGCCAGCCGCTTGATTTAAGAAGTGTACCAAATGTAATGCTGTTATTTCAGTCACAGACACCCATGACTGGTGTCTGAAATGTTTGGGGCCTGACCATTCCATACCGGACTGCCCATCTTGCTCCCACATGTCTAAACGTGGGCTGCAGAACCGGGCCAACAAATTCCATGTGCTGTTTGCTTCAGAGAATACAGCATCACAGTCATCCAGGTCTTCTTCTCCGGATGGATCTCAGGTAACCAAACCTTCTGTGGGCAAGTCCTCAAAGAGCAAATCTCCTTCAAAGCATCGAGAGGCTCTTAGCTTAGAACTTGAGGACCCTGCCCCAGCCAAACAACCCCGGCGGGAAGTCCAACTTCCAAAAACGCCAATTCAGGGGTCTCAGGTTGATATCGATGCTACGGCCTCGACAGATCACCTGTTAGCCTGCTCTGGGGTACCGGGTCACTCCGGTACCGACATCAGGCAGCTATGGCGTCCATGGGCGATACTGTACAGTCCATGCAGCAGGCCGTCATGGCTTTCATTAAAGCTGCAACGCCATCGGTTCCGCTTTCAGCGGTTTCCGGGCCCGATACCGGTATCGTCCGCCATGCCGGTATCGAGGCCGTCCACCTCTAAACGCAAGTCGGTACCGTATGGGCTTTCGCTCCATACCGGTTCCATACCCGATACGCCCGATATCGATACCGATCGGTACGCGTATCGTGCGTTAGAGGAAAGCACCGATTCCTCTGAGGATTTTCACTCCTCTGATGATTCTGCTGAGTTTTCACTCAACTTACCTGAGGAGCCCTCTTCTCCTAAAAGGAGAATGTCCCCTCCAGAGGATTTGTCCTTCCAGGACTTTGTTTTAGATATGGCTACAGCCCTTTCTATTACCACATCCTCTGAAAAGGAACCCAGATCCAAAAAACTGGATATTTTGGGATACTCAAAGGCCCCTAAGGAGGCAGTTACCCTGCCTATCCATGAAATCCTTCAAGAACAACTGATGGATTTCTGGGAAAATCCTTTGACTTGTCTCCTTATTCCCGTAGGTTGGACACCATGTATAGGGTCCCTCCTTCTCCTGGTTTCCAAAAGACTCAATTGCCCCACCACTCTATTGTGGTGAAGTCTGCAATGAAGAAGATTAGGAGTACCAAAAGGCACTCTTCCACCCCTCCAGGACGGGAATGTAAGACTTTGGACTCTTTTGGTAGGAAAATTTTCCAGGCTAGTATGCTTATAGCCAGGATTAATTCCTACAGTCTCTATATGGGCATGTTCCTGGAGGAACTTGCCAAAAAGGTGCGGCATTTTGCCCCCTTTATCCCTGAGGATAAAAAGCAGGGTTTCCTTTCCCTAGTGAAACAACTCTTAGAGGTTTCTAAGTTCTCTAATAGGGCAGCATATGATTCCTTTGAGGGAGCCAGTAGGGCTTCGGGCATTGCTATTGCAGCCCGACGTCTTGCTTGGCTCCAGGCCTCTGATCTGGAACCTTGGGTTCTAGATGGCTTACGTAATCTGCCCTGTACAGGTGAGAACTTATTTGGGGAAGAGTGGCAAATCAAAGCCACCCAGATGGATGCTGAAAATGCCACCTTGGAAAGACTTTCAAAGTCCACTTCAATTCCTACTAAGAAAAAGTCTTTTAAAAGGCCTTACTATAAGAAGGCCAGAGTTGCTTCAAATACTGGCCAGCAGTCTTCTCAACCTCGCTATACTGCTAAGCGTCAGCAATCCAAACAAGCACGAGCTAAGCCTGCAGCAGCTACTGTAGCTCAGCAGGCTCCAACCCCTCAGGGGTTTTGACTTGCTCCTAGGGAACTTGCCACTTCTGGTTCTACCACAACCAGAACCTCTCACCATACCCGGAAGGTTGGTTCACTTTGCTCCCAGATGGGAACAAATCACAACAGAACAATGGACCCTCTCTATCATTCGAGAGGGTTACAAACTTCATTTCTCCAGCCTTCCTCCCCATCATATGGTGAGACCATTCAATTCTCCCCCATCTCTCCTAACCCTGTTGGGTCAAGAGGTTTCCTCTCTTCTTGCCCAAGGGGCCATAGAAGAGGTTCCTCTTCCTCAACAAGGGTCCGGTTCTACTCCCCTTATTTTCTCATTCCAAAGAAGACAGGGGGATTCAGACCAATCCTAGATCTGAGAGAATTGAACAAATTTCTCTTCAAGGAGAAATTCAAAATGCTGTCTCTCGGCATTCTCCTTCCTTACCTCCAGGGTCAGGACTGGCTTTGTTCTCTAGACCTACAGGATGCGTATACACATATACTCATCCATCCATCCCACAGAAAGTATCTTCGCTTTCTGTTTCAGGGAAAACATTTCCAATACAGAGTACTCCCCTTCGGTCTAGCCTCTGCTCCAAGAGTATTCACAAAATGCATGGCAGTCGTAGCCGCATTTCTAAGAGGCATGGGAATCTTTGTCTTCCCATATCTGGACGACTGGCTCATCCGAGCTCCAACTCAGTCACAGGCCCAGATTTCCCTGGACCACACAAGGAGCCTTTTGCAGTATCTGGGACTGGTAGTAAACCTTCCCAAGTCCCAACTCATCCCTACTCAATCTCTAGAATTCATAGGGGCCCAGTTGGACACCATCACTGCAAGGGCCTACCTTCCACAGGTTCGAGGCCAGCGCCTCCTGAGTTTGGCCTCCCAAGCTCAGTCCAGCACTCACTTGACAGCCAGGGAAATGCTACGCCTACTGGGTCATATGGCCTCCACAGTGCATGTGGTGCCCTATGCTCGTCTTCATATGAGAGCAGCTCAATGGACCCTGGCCACTCAGTGGACTCAGGCGTCAGGAGCGCTCTCAGACCAAATACAAACCTCCGATCGTCTGTTTTGGTCCCTCCACTGGTGGACTTCCACCAAGAATCTGTTGTTGGGGGCTCCATTTCAACCATTGCTACCCCAAGCAACCCTCACAACAGATGCCTCCCAAACAGGGTGGGGAGCCCATCTGCAAACTCTCTCCACTCAGGGCACTTGGTCTCTACAGGAGACCACCCTTCATATCAATCTTCTGGAACTGCGAGCAATTTACCTTGCCCTCAAGGTCTTCCACTCCCTCCTAGCCAACCTCACTGTCCTAGTTCAGACGGACAATCAGGTGGCCATGTTTTACATAAACAAACAAGGAGGGACGGGCTCTCTGTCGCTTTGCAACGAAGCTCTAAGACTATGGGCCTTCGCCAGAGAGCATCAGATTCACCTGCTAGCAGTGTATCTCCCAGGAGTTCAAAACTCTCGGGCAGACAGGCTCAGTCGAGTTCTGCTGCCACACGAATGGTCCCTACATTTGGACCAAATAAACCGAATCTTTCAGGAATGGGGGACCCCGGACATAGACCTCTTTGCAAGTCCGTGGAATGCCAAACTTCCCCGGTTCTGTTCCAGAACTCCGTGTCAGGGAGCTCAGGCTACGGACGCCTTTCTCCTGAATTGGAATCAGGCATTCCTATATGCCTTTCCACCCTTTCCTTTGATTCCCAAGACTCTGTTCAAACTCCAGAGGGATCATGGAACTATGATCCTCATAGCTCCACGCTGGCCACGCCAAGTGTGGTTCCCTCTACTTCTACAGCTCTCCCAGGGATCCTACTTGGATCTGGGAGCTGCGCCAGACCTCCTGTCTCAGGAGGAGGGGACTTTGTGGCACCCAAACCCCAAATCCCTTCACCTCAGTGCTTGGTTACTGAAGGCTTAAGCCTTCAAGACTTTCATCTTTCCCAACCAGTGAAAGATATCCTTTCTGCCTCTAGGAAACCCTCTACCAGGCGTTCCTATGCTTTCAAATGGAAACGTTTTTCCATTTGGTGTGCTCAGCAGGGTCTTGACCCTCTGGCACTTCCTTTGAATTCTCTTCTTGATTATCTCCTGCATCTATCCAATGCAGGCCTCAAGACGAATTCGGTAAGAGTCCATTTAAGCGCTATTGCAGCATCCTTGAAACATATAAATGGACAACCTATCTCCTCTCATCCTCTTGTTGCAAGATTCATGAGAGGCCTGACTCTCACTAAACCTCCCATCAGACCACCCCCGGTCGCATGGGATTTGAATCTAGTGCTCGGTCAACTTATGAAGCCACCTTTTGAGCCAATGTTTTCCACCTCCTTGAAATTTCTTTCCTGGAAGGTCATCTTCCTCATTGCAGTCACTTCGGCTCGCCGCATCAGTGAGCTGCAGGCTTTAGTGGCTAATCCACCTTACACAAGATTTCATCATGATAAGGTGGTCCTTAGGACGAATCCCCACTTTATGCCTAAAGTGGTCTCGCCTTTTCATCTTAATCAAGAGGTATATCTACCTGTCTTTTTTCCAGCTCCTCATGCATCCAATGCAGAGAGGAACCTTCATACTCTGGATTGTAAAAGAGCTCTCGCTTTTTACCTTAATAGGACTCAGCCACATCGAAAGTCTTCTCAACTTTTTGTGGCCTTTGATCCTTCCCATTTGGGACTTCCAGTCTCCAAGCGTACACTTTCCAATTGGATTGCTCAGTGTATTTCTTTTGCTTACCAGAGCAAAAACATTTCTCTGGAAGGCCATGTCACTGCTCACAATGTGAGGGCCATGGCAACTTCTATGGCTCATCTGCACTCTGTTTCCATAGATCAGATCTGTCGAGCCGCTACCTGGGCCTCGGTTCATACCTTCACAGCCCATTACTGTTTGGACAAGGACTCCCGCCGGGATGCCTTGTTTGGCCAGGCTGTCCTCAAGCACCTGTTCCATTCCTAAACAACTCCTGCCCACCTTCCCAGAATGGATGCCTGAGATCCATACGAAGATGGCGAACCTTTACAGGGGATCCCATGCATCTAAGCTAGGGAGTCCCCATATGTGAGGACTTATTCCTGCTTGTTCCTGGAGATAGCACAGTTACTTACCTGTAACAGGTGATCTCTGGGAACAGCAGGAATTAGTCCTCACAACCCACCCACCTCCCCTAGGAGTTGTATCTTTTATCTATCTATCTTCCTGTCCTCTCTCTGTTGACTCAGCTATAAACTCGAAACTGAGGAGAGCTGTTCAGGAAGGCGGGAAGGCAGTGCGCATGTGCAGTGGGAGGTCCCAAAAGCTTCTATTCTAAGAAGCTGGGGAGCTTTCCCGCACGGGCTCCGTCGGTACCGACGTACCCATATGTGAGGACTAATTCCTGCTGTTCCCAGAGATCACCTGTTACAGGTAAGTAACTGTGCTGTTTGGAAGGATGTATCCTTGAAGGATACTAGCAAAATAGGCAAGTCCCAGGGCCTCCATAGAGAGGTTCCAATAAAGATAAAAGTAACCCGGGTGCCTTTAAGTAAAAATCAGACATAGTTAAGATTCCAAATTATCCCTGTCATCCGATAGCCAAACACTGAAATGCCTGTATGCAAATTTTAGAAGTCTAAAAAAATAAGAATGGGAGAGATTTTTATAATATATAGTACTGAATGAGAGGTTAGATATAATTGGCATCTCAGAGACCTGGTGGAAGGAGGATAAGCAATGGGACACAGTTGATACCAGCCTACAAACTGTATTGTAATGATAAGGTAGATCACATTGATGGAGGGGTTGTGCTGTATGATAAAAAGGGCATTGAGTCAAAAGGGATAAAGGTTTTGCAGGAAACAAAATACAGTGTAGAATCTCTGGATAGTAAATTCATGTGAAAAAGGGGAAGGGAAAGGCGGGGGGCTGGGGTGTGTGTGTGTGTGGGTGGGTGGGGGGTGTACTACTGTCTGCCTGGCCAGAATGGAGTGCAGCGGGTAAATGTAGATTGGTTGTTTACTCCTTCAAAAAGTAGAAAGACTAGGGGACATGCAATGAAGCTGCAGTGTGGCACATTTTAAGACTAATTGGAGAAAATAGTTTTTTCACTCAGCATGTAATCAAACTCTGGAATTTGTTACTGGAGGATCTTGCTGAATTTAAGAGGTTTAGACTGGTTCCTGGAGGGAGAGGTCCATAAACCATTATTAAGGAGAACTGGGGAAATCCAGTGCTTACCCTGGGACAAGCAAGCATGTTATAGATACACCCTTTGGGAGCCTGACAGATACTTGTGACCTGGATGGGCCACTGTTGGAAACAGGATACTGGGCTTCAGTGACCCTTGGTCTTGCCCTGACATATCTTATGTCCCTGGGGAGAGAGGCAGAGATGTTTTCAGAATGCTCTGGTCACTTCCTCACGTAACCTCTTAGCATCCTTTCATGGGCATGTACAATTAGCAAGATGCAGGAGTTTGCTGGCACGCTTCCTCAAGACGACACACCTCACTTTGATTTCTGTAACACCAGCCTCCCTGCACTCCCTAAACAAAGCTTAAGACAGCTACAACTAGCACAACATGTTGCAGCCAGGAGAAGGGCTAATGCCAATCCAACGGTTCACATCACACCAATACTATGCAACCATCCAGAGTCACATACTCGATAAAATACTTGTTACCACATTTAAATGAATCAGAGAGATTGCCCCATCACACCTCTCCACACTCATTACCAAAGAACAGAACACTCGTTTACAACGGGTTTGTAATAAAAATAAACTTACCACCCCATCAGAGTACAGGAAAACTAGAAAAATGACAAATATCAGAACATTCTCTCACTTTACCCTCACCCTCTGGCATAACCTTCCAGACACTCTAAGAGACGTCGGTGACCCCTCTACCTTCTGTAAAACACAATCAAAACTCATCTATTTACTCTACCCTTTGGAAACCAAAATGAACCTGAAAGTACTGATCGCACACATCCCATCACATCACATTACATATCACGTGCCCGTTCTCAAAAGGTGTTCTTCCAAGGGCTACTCTGTCCAGAGACCTTAAGCAACTACTGTGCTACATTTAAAGATGTACATTGTTCCATTGTTGTTTTTCTCTGTTCATAATAATGTTCATAGTTCTAACTGGTTCATGTTATTGTACAATTCAAAAGTTGTTTATTGTAAACTGCATTTGATCTGCTGTATAAAAATGTCTAGTAAATAAATAAGAAAAGGCCAAGCCCCTCTGCTCTCTAGTGCTCATGTGAAAGGAGTGTGGAAAGTATGTAGTCTGAGTGAGCTATGATATTTGTGAGATTGCACTGAAATTTCAGCTTCCTCTGCTGCTTCATGCAGCTTGCTGCTCTATACTCTGAAGAGAGGAGTAAACTGAGGCACAGAAGGGGGCGTCGGGTACAACCTTCACCCCCTCTCTGGGCAGATTAGATGCACCCTGCAGGTCTTCATTTGGGATGTGAAGATTGTACTGATGACATTGTAGCAACTGGTGATGCAGGAGTTTGCTTTGATAGCCTTTTCAGGATAAGGAAAAAGATTTGCTGAACGTCTAAAGGTTTTTTACTTCTGCCACTAACCAAAATGTTTTTCCTAATTTTGGGTAGTTTTGAGAATGCTGGACGCTGCGCACTCAGCCCTCTAGCTTCTTGTAGCTCAAGATAATCAGAATTGTGGAAGCCATTACTAAGCCTGCTTCAAAGTGGATAATGTGGGCATCCTGGTATAATGCAAGCTGTTTTTTTCTTGTTTCCAATGTGTGCTCTGTGTTAAGTTGTCTTTTGATTTACCAGATTTTTCTGATGTATCTTTTTTTTTTTCCCCCCCTCTTTCAGCCAATGAGGACACCATATTAAAATGAAGACTTAGCCTTCTCATGATGGACTCTTCATCTGCTTATCTGTTTGGTTCTTGATCTGGTTTTTACCATGTTCATTCTTTAATATATTGAGGTTCAGATTAATAAATGCTTGTGAGCGGTTGTCTTGTCTTTTATTTTTCTATGAATTTGGTGGGGTATACTACAAAAAGTGTGTGTTGGTGATTTACAAGGCAGTTTTCAGAAGACCTTTATTTGGGTGAAAAGGCTTTTTGAAACCTTGCCTGCTCCTCAGGAAACGGTGGTGCACTTCTCCCAGGAAGCTCATACTATCCCTTTGAAAACTGACAGGGAAAAGTGCCTGCAAGCTGCAGCTGTGAGAGAATTAACTCTATAAAATTCCTTTTTGCATTATGTTTTTTATGGAGTAGAACATATATTGTAAGCACTTTAGATGTGCAGCGTATAAATATTTTTCAATAAATGCATTTTCTCTGGCTTCTTCCTGATAATCCTCCTAGAAGGTGCTGAACGTACTGCTTTTTGCTACATGGAGGGAGGGTAATTTTAGAACAGGGTACCTGAAATAAATTGAAGACAAGGTGTGTGGATTTTTTTTAAGGTGTCCACACAATTTAAATATGTATTTTGAGATAGTGAACACAGGCTTCAGTTTGGCTCATATACTTATTGCCACTTACCGTGCATCGCATTAAATATAAAACTACACTCCCTCTCAGATAACATTTGAATGTGTACTTATCTAAGCGAGTTTCCTCCCGTGACGTAGCATCAGTGTTTAGAAAACATAAGCCTGCTTTAGAAGTCAAGGCTGATTATCACAACTCAATGTGACTTTCTAAACGGTAGGGGCACGGTCCTATTCAGAACCTCACTGCTACCGTGGTCTCTCTGGCCCTTGCCTGCTCTTCCCAGCGGTCAGGCTGCTTTCACCTCCATGTCCATGCTGGAGCACAGCTTGCCTATAGCGATCGATCGGGTAAGAGGTGAACCTTTTGACCTTCAGAAAGAGCCTTCTCTAGTTAGCTAAAATGAGCATTGGATTTGCATTGCCAGCTGATCCATTCATAACTTGTTGAGCTTTTGAAGGCTGGTAATTACAGCAAGACCAGACAGAATGAGACTGCTGCTATTCAGTCGCCATGATATTTAAACCTTGGCTTTTGATTATGATCTGGATCTGGATCTGGATCTGGATCTGGATCGTAGCTGCTGCTGAGCCGGTTTGTGTGGCCTTGTCTGGACAGTGGTGCTTTTCAGCTGGCGTTATTCAGATAGTAATTTAGATCTACGTTTTGGCAATCAGGTTAGTGGTTATTCTCCCCTAGTTCCACCCACTAACTGGATAATACTACTGAGTGTCTCTCGCTGCCCTTATCTGGGTAGCCCCACCCCCTTTCCTATGGGCTAGTTGGGAAAAAGGTTTGAATATGGGGCTGAAAATATGGATGTTTAAGGGTCCCTTTGATTCTGTTTTGTGTTTTATTGTAATGTGATATTTAGGTTCAATTTGTAAATCAGCTTTGATAGTTTTGGACTTTGGCAGACTCTAGAAGTATTTATGAAAGCAGAAGACTATACAATAGTGATACAGAGAAAATATTACTTCCTGCCCTGTGTGCTTGTGAAATAGCGTATTAGAACAGAAGGTACAGCTTTTTTTTTTTTTTTATGTCAGAGCTGCACTTTGCATGAAAATGCTGCTGTGATAGAACATTGCATGTAATGCGTTGCTCTTACTGGTGATCTTAAACTTGTTTTCAGCTTTCTCAGGATGTTAATCTGCCCTTTGCAGTCTATAAATGTTTGCCAAACTCTTACCTGGAGCTATGCAAAGGGTCAGATTGTTTTCTTTTGTGGCTGCATCAGTTAATATGCTAGTAAAAAGGGGTTGCTTTCACTTCCTAACAGCAGTAACTGAGACAATTTACTGCAGATACATCTGAGAAACCCTTCCTGATGTGCACTCTGCAGGATATGGGGCGGGTGCTGCTATTACATACCCTTACAGGTACTTACCGTAGCAGTGTCCCTACTGTGCTGCTTGTGTGAAGCAGTCCTAGAGCTTAGCCAGCTGCGGAAAGATTCTGCTGCTTCACTGGAATTGGCAAACTCGACGTCATCACCATTCATTACATAACTTTGGGCCTTGCGTGCAGCAGCACAAGGCAGACCTCTTGGTTTCGACTAGCAAGATTAAGTGGCTGCCTGCACATGCTTGGTGCTCAACCTACAATGTTACAGCTCTTAGAGAGACCATGACCTATATGTGGCCCTGCACTGTTGGAATAGCGCATGCTGCATGATCTTAGGGTCCTTATTATGATGGCTTACCCATGTCTGCTTGGTGTACGTATTACACACTGGGAGATTTTATCTGTCTTACGGCAGTGTATCAAATGGGGTATAGTTCAGCTTTATGATACAAAATACAATTGCCAGGTTGGGAGGAGAGAAGACAACGTGCTCAACCATGGCTGAGGAACATACCTTGACAGGTGCAGCTTCAAATTATTAGCGCTGACATTTAAAGTACCCCCCCCACACTTAAAAAATAGATGCCATTCTGAAGGTAATGCCATTCATTCAGAAGACAATATGGAGGTCTAAAGCTTTTAGCATGGTTGGAACCATTTTACCAGCAGAGGAGACTAACTTACTGCCATTTAGAAAGTAAATATAAAAGCATTATTATTCCCTGTTGAGGAATAAATAAGGACGGACTAAATGTTAGCGACAGGCATTATGTAATGGGTTATGTCAACCTGATCTTTACTGTATTATGATCTGCCTTTTGATTCTTTCTTCTAACTTTATTTCTGGTATGAGGTTTGACATGAAGCTGGTTTATAAACATTTTTAAGTAAATGATACGAACCATAAGCTGATATTCCGAATGAGTATTAAGGTGTTTATCTAGGGTAGTGTACTGTAAGTTCTAATGTAAAAGCCATAGTGAAAACGGGCTTATTTTTTATATGTTGTATAAAATTAAGTCCAGGGTCCTAACTACCTGCAGCTTTCAATTAGTGGGCCCGGGTTATTTGACTTATTTTTCTTGCTAGATATTTTAACAGCTTTTCATATTGTAAATCATTCTCTTTTATAGTCCAACATTGGCATTCAACAAATTCCTCTTAATTGTTTTATCTGAAAGACAAATTCAAATGTGTTCTGCTAGTAAAACGTCCTCTTGGGCAAGCTGTAGCTACTGGTGTTCCCCAGGGCTCTGCTCTTATCTACAATCTTATTTAACATTGACATTGCTCCCGTTTTTAGGGTTTTTAATGTTCATGATAAATTTTGAATTTATGATTTAGTTTTATTCCAATTTCCTCTTCTATTGAGGATGCGATGAAATATATGAATTTGTCTTTCTTCAGTACAATCTTGGATGACTTAAAATAAAATTGCATTAAACATAAAGAAAACTGAGGCGTTACTGGATCTGGGAGGGTGCATGAAAGGTGTATCTTTTTTTCTGTGAAAGCAGATAGTTTGTTTCCTAATATTAGCCCTGACATTTGAGACTTAGGTGTTTTGCTTGCTACCCAACTAAATATGCTGTCATATTCAAAAAACTGACCTAGGCGGCAGCTTTTAAGTTACATCATCTACAAAGATTAAAAACATACTTGACATTACTGTACTTGACCATACTACACATTATGAGAGTGAAAGGGGATAAACTCAGGAGTAATATGTGGAAATATTTCTCTTGTCCAGGCATTGGTTCTTGCTCCTATGTACTATTGTAATTTGCCTTCATGTGTACTTTATCCTTTATAAACCATTCAAAATGCTGCTGCCTGTTTATTGCGAGGAGGTAAACATTTTGATGGTGCATCTTAACATCTCTATGAACTACATTGGCTTCCTATCAAATTTTGAATATTATACAAAACAATTCTGCTTACATTTAAATGTTTTCACCATCGGGCTCCTTTCAGCCCTCTTAGGAATCTATTGTCCACTGCGGTCACTTCAATCTCAGAATGCAGTCACGTTAGATGTATCTTCTTTCTGGAAAATGCATTTTCAGACACTTAGGAACAGGATTTTTTTTCTATGACTGCTCCTAGCATTTGGAACTCTTTACCACGTGACTTACGCACTGAAATTTTGACTTTGTCAAAAGCTAAAACGTACTTATTCCCATAGGCTTTCCCTACAGCTGTATTATAAAGTGAAACTCTGTCAAACTTACTCCATAATATTGTAATTATTATTTTATTTGTTAATTTAGTCTTTGATTTTTAATTGTTAATGTTATTTGTGATCCACCTAGGTTTGTAGTGTGGAATATACATTTTTAAAATAAGTGAAAGCATTAAATGAAAATTATACCTACTTTCTATTGTTTGTTTTTCAAATGAATATGTTGCCCCTAGATGTCCAGGGTACTTTGCTGACTCTACTCTTGCTGTGTGGGAGAGGTGGGGGTACGTACTTCAGGGAGATGACAGTGTATTGTCAGAGGTCTGCCTGGATCAGGACCACCTGAGTGTGGAGGTCTTGGCCCCTGAGACTCACCCACTTCCTTATCCTCCCTCCAGTCTCATACCTCCAGAGTAGTCAACCCCCACCAGCAACTTGAAGACTGGGCGTGTTATGTTTTGATGACATCAGAGTACTTAGGCAGCTGGCACCACCCACCAGCCTCAGTAAGCTCAGTCTCCAGGCAGCTAGAGGGGGTGATACCAGAGATCTGGATTCTCCAGGACCAAGCAGGAAGTCAGTCCTCACATATGTGTGACATCGACGTTGATGGAGCTCTTGCAGAGCATTTCCCCAGCTTTCCATGAAAGCCTTTGGGAATGCAGGCACGCATGCGCGGTTCCCTTCCCGCCTAAAGGTGCCATCTTGCTCAGTCTCTCTTTTTCCTTGAAACCTGTCGGGCGTGTGTCCTAGTCCTCCCGGAAAATAGTTGGATTTTTTTGCGATTCCTTCGCTATTTTTTTCTCCAGTTCAATGCCGGTTCCCCTCCCGCCGGGTTCGGTACACCAGTATCGAGCCCGATCTTATTTTTTCAGTTTTTGCCCTTCGTGCCTGGCGTTCGTGCCCTTTTTTTCTTTTTCCCTGGAAGGCCGGTCCTTTGACCTCGCGGGGACTCTTTTTTTTTTTTTTTTCCCCCCAATGGCTTCCAGTGGTTTCAAAAAGTGTGATCGGTGCAAGAAACTAATGTCTCTCACTGACACACACGACTGCTGCCTTCGGTGCCTGGGTTCTGACCACGATCCTAAGATCTGTGGACCATGTGGAAAGATGTCTTCCAAGGCGCTTCGAAGTCGTCAGCACCAAAAGGAAAGGCTTTTCTCCGACTCGGCCTTTGGCCGGGCCCGGACCTCGTCTGAGGCCTCGACATCTCGGGAATCGGATCCCGAGCACCTTTGGGGTTCCTTGGACAGGTCGACTGGGAACGAAAGAGGAAGAAGCAGCTCGTGAGGGCGTCGTCGGAAGACGTCCCTGACTCCTCGAGAGCTAGGTCTCAGACCCCTGACTGTCGCCCCGGGCCTGTGGAACAGGAGAAGCCTCCAAAAGTACCTCGTGTGGAGCTGGAGTCTGCTGGACACGTAAGTCCTGTAGTCCTCGTGGACTCTCCTCCCAGAGAGCCGACGTCGGGCCGGTCGGTAGCTGCTGAGTTTCCTGAGCTGGGTCTCAGGCTGACAGCCTTGGAGAGCAGATTGTCTGCCTTCATGGAACAGCAGCGGGCACTGATGGGCAGCCTGTCTGGCGCATCTGCCCCGACCACTGGGACATCGACATCGAAGTCAACCCCGGAGACCGAGCCGATACTCCGAGACCATGAAGGCTCGAGGTCGACCTCGGTCGCGGTCTCCCTCGACCTCCTGTTTGGGACCGATGGCATTGACGCCGGTGCTCACAGGCCCCGCGCGGTCGGACCCCGATTCCTCATCGGACGAGTCCGCCTGGGAGACGGAGGACGAGGAGTCCCCCAACACCTTCAGGACTCGGTGCGTACCGTCGGACTCACCGCAGTCTGAGCCCCAGAGTAGTTCCCCTCCGGAGGATACCCGGTTCTCGGAGTTTGTCTGGGATATGGCCACTGCGTTGGCTATCCCTGCGGACCCCGAGGAGGAGCCTCGAGCCCCTACAGTATGACTCTCCTCCGAAGGAGGCCTTTACTGTTCTGGTTCCTCTGATGCTGGAACGGCTCCTCTTCCGGATGTGGGAGGCACCGGTCTCGGCGCCGGTTCTAAGCAAGCGGGTTGATTCTATCTATCGACTCTGGAAGAGCCCTGGCTTTCAGAAGGCGCAGCTGCCACACCAGTCTGAGCACTTTTCAAATCATTTAAAATCCCTTCAGCAATGGCGCGCCCGTGCCTTGCGGGCCCGCGCCTGAGGGCCTCGCAAGAGGGCCCTTTGGCGTGGCCCTTAGGCGGTGGACCGTGCGAGACCCACTATCTGCTGCTATATGCTCATTCTGTTCAGCGATATGCTGTTTGTAGTTAATGTAAGGTAATGTAATGTAAGTTATGTACTGTGTTCCCTGTTTGTACTCCTAGTGTTTTGTTGTGATGTAATGATAATGCAATGTATGTTTCCCTCACCTTTGTTTAACTTTGTGCTGTATTAACCGCTTTGATTGAAGGAAAAGGCGGGATACAAAACATGTTAAATAAATAAATAAATTCCATGGTGGTGGAATCGACCATGCATTGCCTGAAAAGTCAGAAGATGCACTCCGCGGTGCCCCCTGGCAGGGAGGCCCGAAACCTGGATGGTTTTGGTAGAAAGTGCTTCCAGGGCTCGATGCTTGCTTGCCGTGTCCAGTCTTACCAGCTGACCAAACAAAACAAGGAGCACCGCTCTTGCAGGTGACCACAGGATACACAATGAGCAAGAGTCCAAGACCGTAAGGATAAATTTGAAATTGGTCGATGTCCCTTGCTGAGGTGAGAATCTTTTTGGAAAGCCCATGACCGAGAAGGCCGCACAGCTCCAAACCGAGCGCTTCACGAGGACAAGGCTGTCTAGAAAGACTTCTGCCCCTTCTCACAAAAAGAAGGGCTTGGGTAAAAAGCCCTTTTACCCGAGGAAGGGCACTGCCTACAAACAGTACCCACAGTACCAGGCCTCCCAAGCTCCTCCTCAGGGTCAGCAGGCCAAGGGGCAGGGTAATGGGCCTCATAGGCAGAGGACTCCCAAGCCTCTGGCCCCTGCTCCCATTCAGCAGAGTGGGGGTTTTTGACTCCTTAGGCATAGCCTTTCCGTCCCTGCTCTCCCAACCCTGCACAGGAGGTCGCCTTGCCCTGTTTGCCCACAAGTGGCCACTCATCTCTAGAGACAGTTGGGTGCTAAGCATAGTCCACAAGGGCTATCTGCTACACTTCCAACAGCTGCCGCCTCCATACTTTCCAGGGGAGCCTCCAAGGCCTCCCCTGCACACAGATCTTCTCCTTCAGGAGCTCCAAGGTCTGTTGGTGGACAGGGCAGTGGAGCCTGTGCCTCCCCACCTACAAGGTCAAGGGTTCTACTCCAGGTATTTCCTTGTACCCAAAAGAACCGATGGCCTCTGGCCTATTCTCGACCTCAGAAATCTCCACAAATTCCTAGAGAAGGAAAAGTTCAAGATGCTTACTCTTGGAACACTTCTGCCCTACCTCCAGCAGGGAGATTGGCTATGCTCCTTAGATCTAAAGGATGCGTACACTCACATCCTCATTCATCCAGACCACAGAAAGTACCTCAGATTCATTGTGGGAGGAAACCATTATCAGTACAGAGTACTGCCTTTTGGCCTCACCTCCGCTCCCAGGGTCTTTACCAAATGCCTGGCAGTGGTGGCGGTCTACCTGAGAAATCAGGGAATCTTTGTCTTCCCCTACTTGGACGACTGGCTCATCAGGCGTCAGACATACCAGGAGGCCAGACAAGCCACCCTCAGAACTATTGCTCTTCTTCATAACCTGGGGTTTGTAATAAATGTCTCAAAGTCCACTTTGCTCCCCTCCCAGAACTTGAAGTTCATAGGGGCAAGGTTAGACACTCTGCTGGCAAAGGCGTTCTTGCCAGAAGACAGAGCTCAAAGACTGATAAACTTAGCAAACCAGTTTCTCAGCAGGTCACTGGTCTCCGCCAGACTCTGCCTGAGGCTTCTTGGCCACATGGCTTCGACAGTACATGTGACCCCCAATGCCAGGCTCCAAATGAGGCCTGCACAGTGGTGCCTTCGGACTCAGTGGTCACAAGCCACAGGCAGCCTCAGAGAACAGGATAAGGGTGTCTAGACAATTCCTGAACTCCCTCCGCTGGTGGCTGCACCCACCCAATCTACTGCAAGGGGTGCCTTTTCAAATTCCTGGGTTCACAGTGGTGTTGACCATGGATGCCTCCCTGCAAGACTGGGGGGCTCATTGTCAAGGCAAGTGCACCCAGGGCCTGTGGTCTCCCTGGGAGGCTGCACAGCAAATCAATCTATTGGAACTCAGGGCTATTCGGTTAGCCCTCAGGACTTTCTCTCCAACCCTGGCTCATCAGTCTGTCCTAGTTCAAACAGACAACCAGGTAGCCATGTTTTATGTGAACAAGCGGGGCGGAACTGGGTCCAGGCTGCTTTGTCAGGAAGTACAGGACCTTTGCTTGTTTGCTCTCAGGCACAACATGCTCCTCAAGGCTGTGTATCTACCTGGCCAGGAAAACTACCTGGCCGACGGGGCAGCAGAATCCTGCTCAACCTAAGAGTGGCAGCTCCATCCTTTGGTGGTTCAGAAGATTTTCCTGAAATGGGGGCTTCCATCCATAGATCTGTTTGCCAGTCCACTGAACAAACAGCTGCCACAGTTCTGCTCCAGGCAACTGCATCCTCTGTGGATAGCAGCAGATGCTTTTCTGATTCCCTGGTCTCAGGGCCTCCTGTATGCGTTTCCTCCCATGCCTTTGGTGGCCTGACCCCTCTTCAAAATTCTTCAGGACAAGGCCTCAGTCCTGCTGGTGGTTCAGGTGGCCGAGACAGCCTTGGTTTCCACTTCTGCTTCAGCTGGCAGTGGATCCCCCCCTGCCTCTGGGGTTGTAACCCGACCTTCTCTCTTAGGATCAGGGTTCCCTTCTGCACCCCAATCTCAAAGCTCTCAATTTGATGGCCTGGAGGCTGCAAGGGTAATTTTGGCTCCCTCGGGCCTACCTCAGGAAGTTGAGGAAGTTGTCCTAGCCTCTAGGAAACAGTCCACTAGGAAAACCTATGCTCTGAAATGGAAAAGGTTTTCGGTGTGGTGTCAGCTACGTACAGAAGATCCTTTCTCCTGTACTGTACCAGTAGTGCTTCGGTACTTACTGCACTTATCAAATCAGGGACTTAAGTCCAATTCTGTTCGGGTCCACCTATCCACCCTAGCAGCTCACCACTCACTGGTGGAAGGGCATTCTCTGTCGGTTCACTCCTTGGTGTCCCGGTTTCTCAGAGGCTTGCTCTTGCTCAAGCCTCCAATCCGTCCTCCTGCTCGGGAGTTGAATGTGGTCTTGCAGCAACTGACTTGCCCACCTTTTGAGCCGATGGCTACTTTATTTATTTATTTAGACAGATTTGTATACCGCCTTATCCTTCAATCAAAGCGGTCACAACACAATTGGGGGATACATTTAACACACGGGGATATGACACATACACTAATATTTACAGGGAACATGGGCAATGGAGGGTTAAGAGGCTTGCCCAAGACCACAAGGAGCATCTGTGGGACTAGAAACCCCAGTCCTTCCGGCCCAAGGTTGCTGTCCTCTAGTGGGATTTGAACCCCTGACCTTCCAGCCTGAAGTACCTTGCCCCAACCACTAGGCTACTCCTCCCTCCTCCCTTGTCCGCTATGCTTCCTGTCCTGGAAGACACTCTTCTTGATAGCCCTAACCTCGGCCAGGCGAGTGAGTGAGCTTCAGGCCCTGGTCTGTGACAGGCCTTACACCCGCTTCTATAGGAACAGGGTAGTCCTTAGGACTCATCCAAAGTTCCTCCCAAAGGTTGTCTCCTCCTCCTACCTTAACCAAGAGGTGGTTCTTCCCTAGGCCTCATGCAAGCCAGGCTGAAGCAGTTCTGCATACCCTGGACTGTAGGAGGGCCTTATCCTTCTACCTTGACCGTACGCAGGGGCATAGAAGGGCTACTCAGCTCTTCATATCTTTTGACCTTAATAATTTGGGGTTTGCTGTGTCCAAGCGTACCTTGTCCACCTGGGTAGCTGATTGTATCACCTGGGCTTACAGGGCGGCTGACCTTCCTTTGCAGGGTCGGATCACGGCCCATTGTGTCAGGGCAATGGCTGCCTCAGTGGCTCACCTCTGCTCTGTACCATTGGTGGACATTTGCAGGGCTGCAACTTGGTCCTCAAGCCAGACTTTTGTGGCCCATTACTGTCTGGAAAGGGAGTCCTGTAGGGACAGTGCTTTTGGCCAGGCAGTACTCTGGAATCTCTTTGAGGTTTAGGCAACTCCTGCCCTCCAGCCCTCTGTTGGGCTACCGGTGGAGGTTCTGTTAGTGAAAAACCTTTCTTTGATGCTGGGACTAGAGGGAGTTCTTTTGTTCAGCCTGGGTTCCTTGGTAGCCCAGAGCTAGGGAGTCACCCATATGTGAGGACTGACTTCCTGCTTGGTCCTGGAGAAAGAGTAGTTACTCACCTGTAACAGGTGTTCTCCAGGAGCAGCAGGCATCAGTCCTCACAACCCTCCCTCCTCCCCTGGGAGTTGCAGTTGTACATAGCTAAAAACAGCACACAAAAATGTAAAAATAAACTGTCATTTGCCTGAGCAAGCTGGCACCTTTTAGGTGGGAAGGGAACCGCGTATGCGTGCCTGCATTCCCAAAGGCTTTCTTGGAAAGCTGGGGAAATGCTCCGCAAAGGCTCCATTGACGTCAATGTCACCCATATGTGAAGACCACTGTTCCCTCTAAGCTGTGTGCGCGCGCACATACTTTACAGCAGAGTGTACAAAAATTTTGGTTCTGATTCTGATAGAAAACAACACAGATGTCTTAAAATTTAAAAGCTGTGATTGTAATTACTGGAAAATTTTCTGCTTCATTTAGTAATTGTCTATTTTCATTTAATTTGATTAAAATCAATGTGGTGTACATACTGTATTCTGATGTGTAGTCAAATTTTAAAGTATATAACGCCGAGTGTCGTTATGTGGCGCACAAAAATTTAACCTTCCTTCAAAAGCTGCACAGCTGATATTTTATGCGCACACAGCCTACAGAAAATTAGAGGGAACATTTATGAGGACTGATTCCTGTTGCTCCTGGAGAACACCTGTTACAGGTGAGTAACTACTCTTTCACTGAAGGAACAACTGAGAAGCCTGTTAGGTTAATTTTTCCTTGGGGGTTTTTTCTTTGTTTTCCTTTTCTAGTTTTACCCTTCTTCTCCCCCCCCCCCCACCCACTTCATTGGGTGGCACAGATTCCTCCTGATGGGGCAGCTATTGGGGTCCCCTTCAAAGCGGCAGTGCTTGTTAAGCCCAAAGGCTATACATGAAGTGTATGTGTGTGGGTTTTTTTTTCTTTAGAGAGAGAGAGAGAGAGAGAGAGAGAGAATATATCTAAGTCTAATCGGGGCAGGGGCTGTGCATTGGTAGAGGCTTTCCAGTTAAGAACATAAGTTCTCCAGGACCAAGCAGGAAGTCAGTCCTCACTTATGGGTGACGTCGGCGCCGACGGAGCCCTCGCGGAGCAATTTTCCCCAGCTTTCAAAGAAAGCCTTTGGGAATTGCAGCGCGCATGCGCGGTCCTCTTCCCGCCCAAGGGTGCCATCTTAGCCAGTCTTCTTTTTTCCGCGAAGCCCTACAGACGTCCCCGTCTTGTCCCCGCGAAAAAGTCGATATATTCTTCATTATTTTATTCTTTTTCCTTCGGTTCGACGCCGGTCTTTTTCCCGCCTGGACTCGCGACGCCGGTCACGAGTCCTCTTCCTTTTTTCGGCCTCTATGTCTTTCCGTACCTCGACGACTGGCTCATCAGAGCGGCGTCCGCTCCGGAGGTCACCAGCGCCACACACCGCACGGTGACTCTTCTGCAATACTTGGGCTTTGTTATAAATTTCGCAAAGTCCACTTTGCTCCCCTCACAGGATCTCGAGTTCATCGGCGCAAGGCTGCACACTCCTCAGGCACGGGCGTACCTACCACTCGACAGGGCTCAACGGCTCATAGACCTAGCCGACCGTTTTCGCAGCCAGCCCCTGGTCTCCGCCAGGCGCTTCCTGTGACTACTCGGCCATATGGCTTCCACCGTCCATGTGACCCCCAATGCCCGCCTGAATATGCGGCCTGCTCAATGGTGTCTCCGCCAGCAGTGGCGACAAGCCACAGGCGGCCTAGCAGACCTAGTGCGCGTCTCCGAGCCGCTGTTCTCGTCTCTCCGGTGGTGGCTTCAGCAGCCGAACCTGATATTCGGAATGCCTTTCCAGTCACCCCAGCCGACCCGGGTGCTGACCACGGATGCATCCCTCCTGGGCTGGGGAGCACATTGCCAAGGGGCACGTACTCAGGGCCTCTGGACCACGTGGGAGTCTGCTCAGCAGATCAACTTCCTGGAGCTCAGGGCGGTCCGCCTGGCTCTCAAGGCCTTCTCCCACCTGACTTCCCACCAGTCCGTCCTTGTCCAGACGGACTATCAAGTTGCCATGTTCTACGTGAACAAGCAGGGGGGCACGGGCTCCTTCCTCCTCTGCCGGGAGGCACAGAAGCTCTGCTCTTGGGCCGTCAGTCACGGCATTCTCCTCAAGGCAGTTTATCTCCCGGGCCAAGAGAATTGCCTGGCGGACAAACTCAGCAGGATCCTCCAGCCGCACGAGTGGCGGCTGGATCCCTTGGTAGTTCAGAAGCTCTTCCTAAAGTGGGGCCTCCCCACGGTGGATCTCTTTGCCAGTCCTCACAACTGGCAGCTTCCTCGCTTCTGCTCTCGTCAGCCACACCCCCTTCGGGTTGCGGCGGACGCGTTTCTAATTTCATGGTCGGGGAGCCTTCTGTACGCTTTCCCTCCCATCCCGCTAGTCTCTCGGACTCTTTTCAAGGTTCTCCGAGACAAAGCCTTCATGATCCTGGTGGCCCCTCGTTGGCCCAGACAGCCGTGGTTTCCGCTCCTGCCGCAATTAGCGGTGGAGGATCCATTCCCTCTGGGGGTACAACCGGATCTCCTCACTCAGGATCAGGGGTCTCTACTACACCCCAACCTCAGGTCTCTCAACCTCATGGCCTGGCTGCTGAGAGGGTAGTCCTTGCTCCCCTTCTCCTGCCGGCAGAGGTGGAGGAGGTCGTCTTGGCTTCGCGACGGCCTTCTACCCGCAAATGCTACGCCCTTAAATGGCGTCGCTTCGCCGTCTGGTGTACCCAACAGTCTCAGGATCCCTTCTCCTGCCCGGTGTCGGTGATCTTGCAGTACTTGCTACACCTCTCTAATCTGGGACTTAAGTCCAACTCCGTCAAAGTTCACCTCAGTGCTCTTTCAGCCCATCATGTGCCAGTGGACGGTAGACCTCTCTCCAGCGACCCTCTCGTAGCGAGGTTCCTCCGAGGTCTCCTTCTACTTAAACCACCTCTGCGCCCGCCAGCGCCTGACTGGGACCTGAATGTGGTTTTGCAGCGGATCACCTGTCCGCCTTTTGAACCTATGGCTACCTGTTCTCTCCGTTTTCTGTCTTGGAAAACACTGTTCTTGATAGCCCTCACTTCCGCTAGACGCGTAAGTGAATTGCAGGCCCTCGTGTCTGATCCCCCTTACACTCGGTTCTACAAAAATAGGGTAGTCCTACGGACTCACACAAAATTTCTTCCAAAAGTGGTCTCCCCTTTTCACATCAATCAGGAGGTGGTACTTCCAACCTTCTTTCCCAGACCACACTCCAGCCGAGCTGAAACGGTCCTCCATACCCTGGACTGTAGAAGGGCATTGAACTTCTACCTTGACCGTACGCGGGAGCACCGTAAAGCTGCTCAGCTTTTTGTGTCTTTTGACCCCAATAAATTGGGGCTCCCGGTCTCCAAGCGTACTCTGTCCATCTGGGTTGCGGACTGTATCTCTTGGGCTTATGGGGCAGCCGGACTCTCCTTAGAAAGTCGAGTCACGGCTCATTACGTTCGGGCAAAGGCTACGTCAGTGGCTTACCTCCGCTCTGTTCCGTTGGCAGACATCTGCCGGGCCGCTACTTGGTCTTCGAGCCAGACTTTTGCGGTCCATTACTGCCTCGAGAGGGACAGTGCTTTCGGACAGGCAGTCCTCCGTAATCTCTTTGAGGTCTGAGCAACTCCTACCCTCCATCCCGGATGTGGGCTACCGGTGGGTGATAATTCAGCGAAGATTCTTTCCTTCTGTGCTGCTGAGCTAGAGGGAGCTCATTTTTGTGCTTAGGGTCTCCGGTAACCTTGAGCTTGGGAGTCCCATAAGTGAGGACTGACTTCCTGCTTGGTCCTGGAGAAAGCGTAGTTACTCACCTGTAACAGGTGTTCTCCAGGAGCAGCAGGAATCAGTCCTCACTACCCTCCCTCCTCCCCTTGGAGTTGCAATCGTCTGCTTATGTTTGTTTGCAAATTTTTTTTTTTTTGTGCTGTCTTTTTTAGCTATGTCATCTGACTGGCTAAGATGGCACCCTTGGGCGGGAAGAGGACCGCGCATGCGCGCTGCAATTCCCAAAGGCTTTCTTTGAAAGCTGGGGAAAATTGTTCCGCGAGGGCTCCGTCGGTGCCGACGTCACCCGTAAGTGAGGACTGATTCCTGCTGCTCCTGGAGAACACCTGTTACAGGTGAGTAACTACGCTATATGCCATACTGGGTCAGACCAAGGCCCATCAAGCTGAGTATCAGATTAGTAAGACGGTTTAGTAAGGTGTCAGCGGCTCATGAGCCCATCTTCAGGTGAGGAACTGAAGGGGGGCGGGGGAGAAGGGACAGAGAGAAGTGAATCTACAGCTGCTCTCAACACTCCCACCTCGGTGCCAAAGCCACTAAAGGGCTGAGTATGAGGCAGGGAGTTCAGTTGCAGACAGCCGGTGGTGCGAGGGAAGGGAGATGATGTGCAACCAGTGCTGGAAGGCTTCCTTATGATAGTTTTCAGGTCATTGCGAGTGGTCTAAAATGTGTGGTTGGCAGTGTGCTGTCCAGCTGAGCGGGAAGCTTTGCCATTTTGTTTGGCTGTATGAAAAAATAAACATCACTCCGTGAATGAAAATTCACAACCAATACTCAAGTTCACAAGAAAATACCCTACACTTAGAAATCACTTTTTTTGTCGGAGCAAGCTATAGGAGAGTTGGTATTGGAGACACAACCCACACCAGACAGCATGCTACATTTATTCAAAGAAAGGTTCACCACCTTATATTAATAACACTTTTCTTTGAATAAATGTAGCATGCTGTCTGGTGTGGGTTGTGTCTCAATACCAACTCTCCTACAGCTTGCTCTGACAAAAAAAGTGGTTTCTAAGTGTAGGGTATTTTCTTGTGAACTTGAGTATTGATTTTGTTTGGCTGAGCAGGAAAATCGTGGGGTTCCCTTCCTGCTGCATGGTTTAGTTTACCCCTGTTTTCTTTTAGGAATTGTTAGAGCAACTGACGTTTAAAAAAAGAAATGGGGCAAAGGACTTAGTCTGCTGAAGGCAGAAGCTAGGTATTGGCTGAGGAGTTGGAAGAGACATCGGGCCTTCCCTACTATCTATCTATCTTCATTATGCCTGCAGAACCACAGTATGTGGTTTGTGGAGCTCATTGTGGCACAGTTTCCATGGAGGGAGTTTGTTGCAGTTTTGCAGCAGATGTACGGACGGCAGCAAGATGGAGGAGGTAGCAGGGTCCTCAGAGGAGGCTAGCCCACAGGTTTGGGGTTTGCCGCATGCCGTGAGGGTACCAATCCAGAAGAAAGGAGCTGTTGGACTCTGTTCAGCGGACATTGCCTCTCCCTCACAAGGGCATGGTGAAAGAGTCCCAGGAGATTTTTCTCCTAAGTTTGTCCTGCTTCTGCCCAGGGCATTTTGCATAAGGCAACTGGGAGCGGAAATGGGGGGATGTGGCAGAAAGAGAGTGGTGTCTGATATGCAGCAGGAACTGTGGTGTGTGACGGGGCACTCCTAGCCAAGAGATGGCTCAAAGGGACACAGGCAAGGAGACCAGATTCCTTCCCTTAGATAAGCAGGGGTACTTTGAGGCAGAGGCTGAAATGGAGTTGGAACCCAAGGAACTGGAGGAAGGAGAGATCCTGCTGGAAGAGCAATCTTGGATAGTCAGGGTCTTCTGTCGGGAGGAGCTGGCAGCTCTCATTGCCAAGTCCCTCAAGATGCTCAATATGCCAATAGGGCACATGTCCAAAGATGATGCTCTGGAAGACCCACTACTCCAAGCCATACGTAAACCTCAATGAATATTTCTGTTACATAGCATCATTAAGCAGATGATCCAGGATGAGTGGGACCTTCTGGAAACCGGGTTGAGAGGAACTTGAACCATGTCCTGGTTATATCCCCTATCTGAACAAGAGAACGTTGATGCCGCTGTTTTGGCTGTAGCCAAGAAGACTATAATTCCCATAGAGGGCAGTACGGCACTCAAGGATGTTCAAGATAGAAAGTTGGATACATTGTTAAAGAAGGCATTTGATGTTAGTGCTCTGTCCTTACAGGCCTCAGTTTGTGGGGTGGCGGCAAGGGCATGTCTTCGATGGCGCAGGGGATTCCTGAGCCTCTGGAAACAACAAGACTTGAGACGGGCATATTTGGTAGATGCCTTCTATGACCTCATCAGGGGACTCTCAAAACAGCATGGCCTTAGTGGTGCAGCTCATCTCTAGCGGCGCAACTGGGCTGCAGATTTTACTCAAAGGCCCAGCTGCGTAAACTGCCATTCAAGGGCAAGCATTTATTTATTTATTTAGACAGTTTTGTATACCACCTTCTCCTTCAATCAAAGTGGTCGCAGCACAATTGGGGGGCTACATTTAATACAAGGGGATATGAGAGACATGCTAATACTTACAGGGAACATGGGCTATGGAGGGTTAAGTGGCTTGCCTAAGACCACAAGGAGCACCTATGGGACTAGGAACCCCAGTCCTTCCAGCCTAAGGTTGCTGTCCTCTACTGGGATTTGAACCCCTGACCTTCCAGCCTGAGGTACCTTGCCCCAACCACTAGGCCACTCCTCCACACCATTATCTTCAACTGTTGGGTACCATGGTGGCAGTGATCGAGCTGGTCCCATGGGCTTGAGTCTGCATGTGGCCATTGCTGAGAGCTCTGTTGTGCCAATGGTCACATCAGCAGCATCCCCTGACACAGCCATTGCCCTGTCAAAAGGCAACTCAGATAGCACTCAGATGGTGACTCTGCCCAGAGAATCTGGCAGTGGGAGTTCCATTGGAATTTCTGCACTGGGATCCTTCTGGCAATGGATGCTAGCCTCTTGGGCTGGGGTGCCCATTGTGAGGAACCCATTGCTTAAAATCGGTGGACCGTGGTGGAGAGCGCTTGGCCCATCAACAGGCTGGAGATGAGAGTGGTTCTACTGTCCTTGCAGGAGTTTCACTCCTTTCTGGCAGGAAAGGCAGTACAGGTCTTCTGTCAATGCTATGATGGTGGTCTAAATTAATCATCAAGGGGGCATAGACAGTGTGAGAATGTAGTGCGAGGCATAGAAACGGAGAAAAATGATTACAGAAAAAGACCACATGGCCTCTCTAGTCTGTCCTTCCATATCAACAACTACAACAGTCCCCTTTTTTCCTTTAGAGGATCCTCTGTGTTTGTCCCATGCTTTCTTGAATTCAGATACTGTCCTCATCTCTACCACCTCCACCGGGAGACTATTCCTCAGATTCACCACTCTTTCCATAAAGAGAGATTTTTGCATATCACTCCTGAATCTATCCCCTTTCATCCTCATCCCATGTCCCCTCATAGCAGAACTTGCTTTCAATCGAAAGAGGCTCTCCCCTTGTGCATTTCTGCCATGGAGGAATTTAAATGTCTCAATCATATCACCTCTATTCCGCCTTTCCTCTAAGGTGTACATATTAAAATCCTTAAGTCTATCTTCATATGCTTTATAACGAAAACCACTAACCATTTTAGTGGCCACTCTCTGTACTGACTCCATCCTGTTTATATTCTTTTGCAGGTGGGTTCTCCAGAATTGCACACAAATACTCCAAATGAGGTTGCACCAAAGACTTATACAGAGGCACTATCACCTTCTTTTTTTCTGTTAGCCATTCCTCTCCATATGCACCCAAGCATCCTTCTAGCTTTTGCTGTCATCTTTTCTACCTGTTTGGCTACTTTAAGATCATCAGACACAACCACACTGAGGTCTCACTCTTCTTTAGTGGACTAAAGAACTTCACCCCCTATACTATATTCCCTTGGATTGCTGCAGCCTAAATGCATGACCTTGCACTTTTTAACATTAAAGCCTAGTTGCCAAATTCTAGACCATTCTTCAAGCTTAGCTAGATCCCTCCTCATGTTATCTACACCTGTCTGCTGTATTGCAGATTTTGGTATCATCCGCAAAGAGGCAAACCCTATCTGACAACCCTTCCGTTATATCACTAACAAAGATGTTAAAAAGAATCGGACCAAAAACAGATTCCTAGGGTGCACCACTGGTAATTTCCTTCTCCTCAGAGTGAGCTTCATTTATCTGTATCCTTTGTCGCATCCTACCCAAGGAGTAACTTTAGGGTCCATCCCTAGGATGCTCAGTTTGTTTATAAGTCGCCTGTGAGGAACAGTGTCATAGGCTGTACTGAAATCTAAATACACCACATCTAGGGCTCTCCCTCGGTCCAACTCCCTGGTCACCCAGTCAAAGAAATCAATCAGATTTGTCTGACAAGACCTGCCTCTGGTGAATCCATGCTGCCTCTGATCCTGTAATCTGCTGGACTCCAGAAACCTCACTATTTTCTCTTTCAGCAGCGTTTCAAATAATTTACTCACCACCGAAGTTAAACTAACCGGCCTGTAGTTTTCAACCACATCCTTACTTCCATTTTTGTGTAAAGGCACCACATGAGTCTCTCTCCAGTCCTTTGGCACCACTCTCGACTCCAACGAGGCATTGAAAAGGTCAGTCAGTGGAGCTGCTAGAACGTCCCCAAGTTCCCTCAGTATTCTAGGGTGTATCCCATCTGGTCCCATTGCTTTGTCTACTTTAAGTTTAGCTAGTTTCTCACGAACAGTCTATTGAAAATTTTTCAAGATGCCCTTCACTTCCTATTTGTGGGTGTTTTCTGAGGTCCTATTCCTGGTAGTTCATCTGTGAACACAAAACAGAACTATTTGTTAAGCAATTCCGCTTTATCCTCATCAGTTTCTACATATTCCCTCCTTCACCCTTGAGTCTGACAATACTACTTTTGCCCTTCCTTTTCTCACTAACGTATATGAAAAATGTCTTATCCCCCCTGCTTCCTCCCCCCCCCCTTATTGCATTGGTTATTTTCTCCTCTTTTTGAAACTGCTTTCTTGACTACTTTGCTAGCTTCTCTAAGTTTTTCCAAATATAGATGTCTGTCTTCCTCTCTCTGTGAGCTCTTGTATTTCTTGAAGGTCTCCCTCTTTTTCTTCACCTTTTTAGCTACTTCTTTCGAAAACCATACCAGTCTCCTTTTCCTTTTACCTTTATTTACCATTTTAACAAGAAGGTTGGTTGCTCTTCAGATATCCCCTTTCAGTTTTGCCCACTGTTTTTCTACATCCCTCAGCTGTTGACTCCCTGAGGTATTGGCCTATCTTGGCAAAGTTAGTTTTCCTAAAGTCTAAGACCCTTGCTTTTGAATGGATTCTAGCAGCCCTAGTCCTCATACTGAACCACACCATCTGGTGATCACTGGATGCAAAATGATCTCCAACTGTAACATTAGAAACACTTTTACCATTGGTAAGCACCAAGTCCAGTATGGCCCCTTCACATGTGGTGTCTGTTACCAATTGCCTGAATAGTTCTCCCTGTAGAGAATCCAGGATCTCCTTACTTCTAGATGATACTGCAGCAGGAATGTGCCAATCAACATCTGGAATATCGAAATCCCCTATCAGTATCACTCCACCATTCCTAGCAATGCTGTGTATGTCTTCAATTAACTCTCCATCCACCTCTTCCTCTTGTGAGGGAAGTCTGTATATCAAACCAGTGTGCCTCCTTTCTCCCTTTTAAGCTCTAAGCAGAGACTTGTTGGGATGGGCGGAGGCCCATTTTCAGGCAATCTCGGCAGTATGTGTCATGGGAACAGAGAATGTGACAGCCGATTACCTCAGTTAAGTTTGCTTGGACCCAGGAGAATGGGAGCTAAACCATGCAGTCTTTGTGCAACTGGTGCACCATGAGACGCCCTAGTCATGGATTTGATGGCGACCTTTACATCAGCCAAAGCGAGCAGATTCTTCAGCAGGCGAAGGGAAAGAATGTCAGAAGGTCTGTACGCGTTCATTCAACGATGGCCCAACCATGGACTGCTCTACATCTTTCTTCCATGAACGCACATAGGGTGCGTAGTTCATAGAATCGAGGTGCACCGCAGTCTTGTCGTCCTGATTGATCCTGTTTGGTTGTGATGCCTGTGGTATGTGGACCTGGTCCGTCTGAAGGCAGACCAACCATGGAGTATACTGACCTACTGAATAAGTGCACTCATTCTGCTGCTTCTCACTACCTTTCCTCTGTTATCTCTCCCTACACCCCTCCTTGGGAACTCTGCTATTCTGGCAGATCCCTTCTATCTGTGCTCTTCTACTTCCAACCCCAGACTTCAGTCCTTTCACCTTGCTCCTTATATGCCTGGAACGAACTATCTGAGTCAATGTGTCAGGCTTCATCTCTGGCTCTTTTCAAATCCAGGCTGAAAACTCACCTCTTCAAGGTCACTTTTGATTCCTGATCCACTTAGTCTCCTATGTGTTTCCTTGCCATTCCTCTAATTATATCCTTGTCCTCAGCTGTTGTGTTGTCTGTCTTGACTAGATTGTAAGTTCTGATGAGCAGGGACCATCTTTACATGTGTCTGTACATCTTTCAATTTAGTATAAATTGTAAAGTTTCCCAACCACTAATGGTTGTTGATGCTGTATATAGTTCCCCCTAGTTATATTTCCGAGTTATATAACCCTGTTCTCCAGGACCAAGCAGGAAGTCAGTCCTCCCTTATGGGTGACGTCGGCGCCGACGGAGCCCTCGCGGAGCAATTTTCCCCAGCTTTCAAAGAAAGCCTTTGGGAATTGCAGCGCGCATGCGCGGTCCTCTTCCCGCCCAAGGGTGCCATCTTAGCCAGTCTTCTTTTTTCCGCGGAGCCCTACAGACGTACCCGTCGTGTCCCCGCGAAAAAGTTGATTTTTCTTCAGAATTTCTCTTTTTTCCATTCGGTTCGACGCCGGTCTTTTTCCCGCCGGACTCGCGACGCCGGTCTCGAGTCCTCTTCTTAGTTTTCGGTTTTTCTGACTTAGTCAGTGTTTCGTTTCGGTTTTTCCCTGGCAGCCCGGTCCTTTGACCTCGCCGGGGCCCTTTTTCCCCCGATGGCTGCCAGTGGTTTCAAGCGGTGTAGTCAGTGTGACCGAAATATGTCACTAACTGACACACACGACTTTTGCCTCCGCTGCCTGGGCCCGGATCATGAAGAACTGATCTGTGGGCCCTGCGGCAAAATGTCCTCCAAAGCGTTGAGAAGTCGGCGGCATCAGCGGGATAGGATCTTCGCTGACCCCAGCCGTACCCGGACCCCAGCCGGTGGACGCTCCTGGCTCCGCGAGGGCCAGGTCGCATAGCCCCGATAGCCGTCCCGGGTCCTTGGAGAAGGAGCATCTCACGAAGCGACCTCGCCTGGAGTCGGAGCTGCCTGCTCGGGTAAGTCCTGTAGTCCTTCTGGACTCGCCTCCGAGAGGTCCGACGTCGGGCCCGACGCCGTCGGGGCCCGAGTCGGGGGCTGCTGGGTCACCTGAGCTCGGACTCAGGTTGACGGCCTTGGAGAGCAGATTGTCTGCCTTCATGGACCAGCAGCGGGCACTGCTCGCTGGCTTCGCTGGCGATGTTGCCCCGACCGCCGGGACGTCGACGTCCAAGTCGACCCCGGAGACCGAGCCGATCCTCGAGTCGATGCGAACTCGAGTCGATCCTCGGTCGAGGTCACCCTCGGCCTCCCGTTCGGGACCGAGGTCGCCGACTCCCTCGGCGTCGGGGCGGCAGGCGCCGCGCCCTGCCCGGGCCGACCCCACCGAGTCCTCGTTGGAGTCGGTCTGGGAGTCGGAAGAGGAAGAGTCGCCTGATTCTTTCCGGACTCGGTGTGTCCCCTCGGACTCACCGGAGTCCGAGCCTCGGAAGCAGTCCCCCCCGGAGGATGCCCGGTTCTCGGACTTCGTCAGGGATATGGCCAAGGCTTTGGCCTTCCCTGCGGACCCCGAGGAGGAGCCTCGAGCCGAAGAGCTCGACGCCCTCCAGTATGACTCTCCCGCAAGGGAACACTTTACTGTACCGGTTCCTCCCATGCTGGAGCGACTACTCTTCCGCATGTGGGAGAGTCCGGCCACCTCGCCGGTCCTGAGCAAGCGGGTCGATTCTATCTATCGAGTCCGCAAGAGCCCTGGCTTCCAAAAAGCACAGCTGCCACACCATTCCATGGTAGTGGAATCGGCCATGCATCGTCTTAAGAGCCAGAAGATGCACTCCTCGGTGCCTCCTGGCAGGGAGGCCCGTAACCTGGATGGCCTTGGCAAGAAGTGTTTCCAGGGCTCTATGCTTGCGTGTCGTGTCCAGACCTACCAGCTATACATGGGCATGTATCTCCGAGACCTGGCTAAAGAGCTAGCCGGCTTCTCCGCTGGTTTGTCCGAGCAACCCTTTGCGGAGGTTCCTGGCCTTGTCCACTGGTATTCGGGAATGCTCAAAATTCATATCCCGAGCAGCCTACGATGGCTTTGAAGCGTCGGCTCGAGTGGCCGCAGCCGGCATCGGTGCCCGCCGACAGGCTTGGCTTCAGTCATCTGACCTCGAGCCCTGGGTGCAGGACAAGTTGGTCGATGTCCCCTGCCGAGGCGAAAACCTCTTTGGCAAGCCCATGGCTGAAAAGGCTGCACAAATTGAGACGGAGACTCTCACCAGGACTAGGCTTTCTAGGAAGACCTCCGCCCCTTCCCAGAAAAAGAAGGGCTCGGGAAAGAAGTCCTTTTACCCGAGGAAGGCGGCTGCCTACAAACAATACCCCCATTATCAGGCCCCTGCAGCTCCCCAACAGGGCCAGCAGGCCAAGGGACGGGGTAACGGGTCCCGTAGGCAGCAAGCCCCCAAGCCTGCACCACCAGCCCCTGCTCCGCAGGGTGGGGGTTTTTGACTCACTAAGCATAGCCTCTCCCCCCCCGCTGGTTCCTCCCAGCACCGGAGGCCGGCTGGATCACTTCGCCCACAGGTGGTCCAGCATCACCTCAGATGCCTGGGTGCTTCAGGTCGTGCGAGAAGGCTATCTTCTCCACTTCCACCAGGTCCCTCCCTCCTTTTTTCCGGGAGAACCTCCACGACCCCCTCTGCACAGGGAATTACTCCTTCAAGAGTTAGCAGGTCTTCTACAGGAACATGCGGTGGAACCGGTGCCCCACCACCTGAAAGGTCAAGGCTTTTACTCCAGGTATTTTCTGATACCAAAGAGAACAGGTGGCCTCAGACCCATCCTGGACCTGCGCAACCTCAACAAGTTCCTCGTGCGAGAGAAGTTCAAGATGCTTACCCTTGGAATCCTTCTGCCCTACCTCCAGCAGGGAGATTGGCTATGCTCCTTGGATCTAAAGGATGCCTACACGCACATCCTCATCCACCCAAGCCACCGACAATACCTAAGGTTTGTGGTGGCAGGAAATCATTACCAGTACCGGGTACTGCCCTTTGGCCTGTCCTCCGCACCGCGAGTCTTCACAAAATGTCTCGCGGTGGTGGCGGCTCACCTCCGGCTTCACGGCCTCTATGTCTTTCCGTACCTCGACGACTGGCTCATCAGAGCAGCGTCCGCTCTGGAGGTCACCAGCGCCACGCGCCGCACGGTGACTCTTCTGCAGCACTTGGGCTTTGTTATAAACTTCGCAAAGTCCACTTTGCTCCCCTCACAGGATCTCGAGTTCATCGGCGCAAGGCTGCACACTCCTCAGGCACGAGCGTACCTACCGCTCGACAGGGCTCTACGGCTCATAGACCTAGCCGACCGTTTTCGCAGCCAGCCCCTGGTCTCCGCCAGGCGCTTCCTGAGACTACTCGGCCATATGGCTTCCACCGTTCATGTGACCCCCAATGCCCGCCTGCATATGCGGCCTGCTCAATGGTGTCTCCGCCAGCAGTGGCGACAAGCCACAGGCGGCCTAGCAGACCTGGTGCGCGTCTCCGAGCCGCTGATCTCGTCTCTCCGGTGGTGGCTTCAGCAGCCGAACCTGATATGCGGAATGCCTTTCCAGTCGCCTCAGCCGGCCCGGGTGCTGACAACAGATGCATCCCTCCTGGGCTGGGGAGCGCACTGCCAAGGGGCACGCACTCAGGGCCTCTGGACCGCGTGGGAGTCTGCTCAGCAGATCAACTTCCTGGAGCTCAGGGCGATCCGCCTGGCTCTCAAGGCCTTCTCCCACCTGACTTCTCACCAGTCCGTCCTTGTCCAGACGGACAATCAAGTTGCCATGTTCTACGTGAACAAGCAGGGGGGCACGGGCTCCTTCCTCCTCTGCCGGGAGGCACAGAAGCTCTGCTCTTGGGCCATCAGTCACGGCATTCTCCTCAAGGCAGTTTATCTCCCAGGCCAAGAGAATTACCTGGCGGACAAACTCAGCAGGATCCTCCAGCCGCACGAGTGGCGTCTGGATCCCTTGGTAGTTCAGAAGCTCTTTCTAAAGTGGGGCCTCCCCACGATGGATCTCTTTGCCAGTCCTCACAACCGGCACCTTCCTCGCTTCTGCTCTCGTCAGCCACACCCCCTTCGGGTTGCGGCGGACGCTTTCCTGCTCTCATGGTCGGGGAGCCTTCTGTACGCTTTCCCTCCCATCCCGCTAGTCTCCCGGACTCTTTTCAAGGTTCTCCGAGACAAAGCCTTCATGATCCTGGTGGCCCCTCGCTGGCCCAGACAGCCGTGGTTTCCACTCCTGCTGTAATTAGCGGTGGAGGATCCATTCCCTCTGGGGTTTCAACCGGATCTCCTCACTCAGGATCAGGGGTCTCTGCTACACCCCAACCTCAGGTCTCTCAACCTTATGGCCTGGCTGCTGAGAGGGTAGTCCTTGCTCCCCTTCTCCTGCCAACAGAGGTGGAGGAGGTCATCCTAGCTTCGCGACGGCCTTCTACCCGAAAATGCTACGCCCTTAAGTGGCGTCGTTTCTCCGTTTGGTGTGCCCAACAGTCTCAGGATCCCTTCTCCTGCCCGGTGTCGGTGATCTTGCAGTACTTGCTATACCTCTCTAATCTGGGACTTAAGTCCAACTCCGTCAAAGTTCACCTCAGTGCTCTTTCAGCACATCATGTGCCGGTGGACGGCAGACCTCTCTCCAGCGACCCTCTCGTAGCGAGGTTTCTCCGAGGTCTCCTTCTACTTAAACCACCTCTGCGCCCGCCAGCGCCTGACTGGGACCTGAATGTGGTTTTACAGCGGATCACCTGTCCGCCTTTTGAACCTATGGCTACCTGTTCTCTCCGTTTTCTTTCTTGGAAAACACTGTTCTTGATAGCCCTTACTTCCGCTAGACGCGTAAGTGAATTGCAGGCCCTCGTGTCTGATCCCCCTTACACTCGGTTCTACAAAAATAGGGTAGTCCTACGGACTCACCCAAAATTTCTTCCAAAAGTGGTCTCCCCTTTTCACATCAATCAGGAGGTGGTACTTCCAACCTTCTTTCCAAGACCGCACTCCAGCCGAGCTGAAACGGTCCTCCATACCCTGGACTGTAGAAGGGCATTGAACTTCTACCTTGACCGTACGCGGGAGCACCGTAAAGCTGCTCAGCTTTTTGTGTCTTTTGACCCCAATAAATTGGGGCTCCCGGTCTCCAAGCGTACTCTGTCCATCTGGGTTGCGGACTGTATCTCTTGGGCTTATGGGGCAGCCGGACTCTCCTTGGATGGTCGAGTCACGGCTCATTGCGTTCGGGCAAAGGCCACGTCAGTGGCTTACCTCCGCTCTGTTCCGCTGGCAGACATCTGCCGGGCCGCTACTTGGTCTTCGAGCCAGACTTTTGCGGTCCATTACTGTCTCGAGAGGGAGTCCCGCAGGGACAGTGCTTTCGGACAGGCAGTCCTCCGTAATCTCTTTGAGGTCTGAGCAACTCCTACCCTCCATCCCGGATGTGGGCTACCGGTGGGTAATAATTCAGCGAAGATCCTTCCTTCTGTGCTGCTGAGCTAGAGGGAGCTCATTTTTGTGCTTAGGGTCTCCGGTAGCCTTAAGCTTGGGAGTCCCATAAGTGAGGACTGACTTCCTGCTTGGTCCTGGAGAAAGCGTAGTAACAGGTGTTCTCCAGGAGCAGCAGGAATCAGTCCTCACAACCCTTCCTCCTCCCCTTGGAGTTGCAATCGTCTGCTTTAGTTTTTTGCAAATTTTTATGCTGTCTTTTTTAGCTATGTCATCTGACTGGCTAAGATGGCACCCTTGGGCGGGAAGAGGACCGCGCATGCGCGCTGCAATTCCCAAAGGCTTTCTTTGAAAGCTGGGGAAAATTGCTCCGCGAGGGCTCCGTCGGCGCCGACGTCACCCATAAGTGAGGACTGATTCCTGCTGCTCCTGGAGAACACCTGTTACAGGTGAGTAACTACGCTTTACAATGTAAGCATACGGCTTCTTGGTCTGTTGCAAATTTTGTTATTTGTACACTGCACTGATACTGAAGAGCGTGGTATAGAAGAGCATGTAAATAAATAAATATCTATTCAGAATACAATCATGTTTAAAAAAAAGAGCCAAAGTAGTGCATGTTACATCCTGTTGTGGAAAATCATTACAGTTATGTAAATTCTGCTGAACTTTGTTTAATTCAATCACAACACGTGCTGCTGGGGGGCAAGATTGCGATGGAGCCTGATGCCTGGTAGATGAACTTCCTGATTTCTTGGGCCACTGATGCTTTGCTGGGTGTGTTTTGCTCTTCGATTATGGGGCAGAAGAAATGGAAACAAGTGTTCAGTAAGATTTCTGGTAGTGCTCGAGGCTTTTGGAGTTTATTGGGCGGGAGGCATCTACATGACTACGGCAGTCCGCTTGTGTCATCTCCTGCAAACCTGAATGCTAATGGGTTTTTCCTTAGCTCTAAGCAGTGAACTGCACCACCATGACTTGGAAGTGGTAGCTTTAAGGCCCTATGATTAGCATGCTGAAGAGGGCATCAGCATTGCTGCTCTAGAGAGGAGGCTTGTCCTCCATGCCAGTGTTCTGGAGGTGCAGAGGAGAAGGAGGTCTGCAGAGAAGGAACTGCCAGGCCACCGGCATCTGGTAGGATTGAAAAACCTGCAGTTATTACTTTGGAGTCATTATGAGACACTATTGCTGCCTTAAATTTGTCTCTCTGTTCTTCTGTGGGGAACTTTAAGTCAGCTATAGCTGGGGGGTCTCCTGGGAGCAGGGTTGCCAGGCTGGGAAGGTAGCTTGGCTGGAAGAACAACTCTGGGAACTCCAGACATTTGGTACTTCACAGGCCAAAGACAAAGAGTTTGCTGTCCAGGAGGATCGGTCATATGAGGCAGACCACCTTGAGACTGTTTATTTATTTATTTATCTATTTCTTCTATACCGCCCCTTCCAGAGATCAAGGGCGGTTTACATGGAACAGTTAACATTTTTGTATACTTCTGTATACTTTACATAGAACGGTATTTGTAACTAGGTACAGGTAACATTGCATGGAACAGTTTTAAAACTATTTACATGGAACTATTTACAAAGGACAATAAACAGTATGTTACAGAGGACAATAGACATTAAACATATATTTCAATTGACATTAGCCATATATTTCAATTGAACTTGTGTGAGTTTGCATTTTTCCATTTTTTTTTTATTGTAAGACGTATGTATAATTAACAGAGGGTCTGTCTGAGTTAGATTGTAAGTTCATGAATTTATGTGGGAACGTTTCTGTGATTGCTGGGGGGTTTCCTGTTGTTTTCCTGTATAAGCTTTTCCTGTGACTTGCCCCTTCATTGTGGACTGTTGAACTTCCCAAAGTCTCCCTTGCTATCCCCAGTATACATGAAAATAAAGACCTTAAAACATCTCCGACCGCTACTCGACTTCAGCGACTACCGATCGATCTATCAGGCATTAATATTACCTCATTTCGACTATGCCAACGTAATTCTACACGGTCTCCCTCAAGCAACGCTAGCTCCTCTCCAGCTTGCAATGAACACTGCCGCAAGAGTACTAACAGGGGCTTCACGGAGAGAGCACATAACGCCAGTACTGATGAACCTCCATTGGTTACCGGTTCAAGCAAGAACCCTCCACAAAGTTCTAACCTTAACTTTCAAAGCCGCAAACACTCTGACCCCCACAGCCCTCAGCAAGATGATACATAACGTACCACAGAACAGAAATAGAAGACCCATGATGCAAAACACCCTAGAGGTCCCAAAAGTAATGACAAAATGCACAAGAACAACAACAAATAGGGCCTTTACGATTTACGCTCCCAGAGCATGGAATGCTCTCCCTACCTCTATTCGAAATATCACTTACCTAACCCACTTCAGGAAGGCAATAAAGCAGCACCTGTTCACTACATACTACCCTGAATCTAGCCTTAGTAACCATACATATGGCCCCCCAGACAATCTCTCATTACAAGTAAACAATCAGACTCAGCATGAAAAAGGATAATCAACTGATCGCTCAGAATGTACCCCAGTGTAAATAAAATGTAGATATGTTCTGCCTGAAATCAGGTACCAGTGTGATACAATGTATAGAGTTAAGAATGTACATAGTTTCCCCCAGTTACTTCCAAGTTGATCTCCCTGTTTATTGTAAATACAACTCAAAGTTCCTTGTGTTGTATAGTTGATGTTAAATGTAAACCGCTCTGATCTAAAATAGAGCGGTATAGAAGAACTGTTAAATAAATAAATAAAATGGATCAGAAGTATTTTAGAGAGGTTCAGAAAATTCCCCGAGATGATCTTCCTCTAGTTAGAGCACAATATCTTTGTCTTGGTTTGGGGCCTGTTGAGACTGGTGATCAAAGAAATGCCCATTTTGGGATGCTGGATCTTACTGGGTTCCTAGAGTACTGTTCTCAACCCATTCTTGAAGACCCACCTATCCAGCTGGGTTTTCAGGTTATCCACAATGAATATGTATCAGATAGATCTGCATACCAATGAGGCAGTGCATGCATATTCATCGTGGATATCCTGAAAACCTAATTGAATGGGTGTGTCCCAATGACTGACTTGAGAACCACCATCCTAGAAAGTTCACAGGATGTTATAACTGAGTCATATTGTTTGTCACCTGTGCTCTTGAGTCAGATCTTAATATTGTATTGTGCTTATTTCTCAAAAATATTCATACGCAGCTTTTAAGCTCAAAAGTTTGTGCTTTTCCTGATTTTTTTTTTTTAGGGATACCCAGAGACGAAGAAAGGAGGTCTTGGCTTTCAAGCCAAGGGTCCTGGCTCTGGAAGCCAGTTTTCTTTTGAAATGGCATGCTATGCTAGTGTGATTGCCACATTAGTTCACTTTAATGGTATATTGTATCTCAAGAAAAGCAATTTCTGTTCTTTGACTTTTTACTTTCTAGGGAAGAAATGATTAAGGCATAAAATGTCCCAATGCGCCAGCTGACGTGTAGGTCTTGCACAGTTCTCGTGATTTCCTGTTGTTTTCCTGTATAAGCTTTTCCTGTGACTTGCCCCTTCGTTGTGGATTACTATGTTTAAGATTTCTTTATCTATTTCCTTATTGTTCTTTCTTGCTTATCTTTTATGCATTCATCAAATAATGCCATTTTTGAAATCATAAATAAAAAGTTAAAAAAAATTCAACACATCATAAAAATTGTACTCAAAAATCAAATACTAGATGTATTTATGAAGGAGGAAAAGACCTCGGTGAACTGCAGCTTAAGAAATTGATCACTGCCCCAGATGTTTAACTGCTTGTCAATATAATTGGTCTCAAAAAACTTCCTCCTCTTGTACTTTGTTCCAGACCAAATCGTCAAATCCTTTCAGTTTCTTCAAAACTCATTCAAATTCTGCTTGAATTCTGTTCAGGGATGGTGATAGAATTCAGAATTGCCAAACTGTGCTGTGTTGTCAGCAGTTTCTTGCTCTTTCATGTTTTCCACTGTTAATCTGTGACTGTTCAGTTTATTGTACTACAGATATGATTTATGCAGAATAAAGTATATTTATCCGAAGCTAATTATTCATACAAGTCTCCCACTGCTGTACTTCTGTAAGGGATGAAGTCAATCACTAGCCCCCCTTAGCTTGGCATCTGTAGAATGGGTAGGTGGTTCTTAAGAAATTAAGATTGCCTTAGGGCACATTTCATTAAAAATTCATTTTACAATAAGATCATTCCACTCATGAATACAAGCCAACTCCTGTCAAGTTTTAATGGCATAAGCATAAAAAAAAATAAGAAAAGATGTCCTGGTGATGGATTCCTTGTTCATTTCATGGTGCATGAATCCCCCCACCTGTTTTTCACTGTATTTGCATTGTTACGCCAGTTGTACATTAGAGCAAGCAGCTTCTTGCTTGGTCTGTAATCCCATTCCCTCCAGCCTCCTTGAGAGCTGCCTTGCTTCATGCCTCAGCCCAAGGTACAACCTTTGACCTGATTAGTCAATTGCAGTTCCCTCTAGCCTTTTGGATAATCCCCTGTACTCCTCCCTTCAGTGCAAAAATCTCCATCTTGGGCGACAGAAGCAAAGCGCCACTGCCTCGTTTCCTGCTCCATCCCACTGGAATTCCATCATCCTTTCACCTTTGACTTTTTCAACATCTGCATTCTCTCAACACGTGCTCTCTTTTTATCAGCATCCAGTCCTTCCATTTGGCATTCAACATCCATCATCCACCCTGCTACAATTTCAGTATCTAGCCATTCAGCTAATTCCACAGCCCACCTTGTCGAACAGATAATTCAGACAAACTACCTGCTGCATGTTGAACCAGGACCATGCTGCCTCTTCATTGCATCTACTGCAGTATATGCTTTAATTTCACTTATTTTAATAAACATTTGGAAAGTAAGAGACTGGGGGCCCGGTATTCAAAGCAATTAATGCAGTTAGTGGAGTTGCTAATTGTGTTACTCATAGTGATTGGGATATTCAGCGGCACTAATATGGTTAGCACAGCTGAATATCTTCCATGCTGCCGCTCAGTTCCTTGATGCTAACTGGTTAGCATTGGGGTGTCCCTGGGCAGCAGCAATATTCAGCTGTTGCCTGGTTATCTCTAAGGAGACATGTAACGGAGCTACAATGTAGGATATTTAAGACTAATTGGAGAAAATATGTTTTCTTTCTGAGTGGCAAATGCTTGGACCTGTACTATTTCTTGCCAGCTTAGATCTCAGAGACTAGCTTCAGGATCAGCAAATGCAAAGTCTGTTATAATCCTCATCTGCAGGAATCTCACTTGATAGGTCACCGACATAATCCTTCAAAGGCAGGTTGCACTAACCTCATCTCACAAATTTCCCATTTTCCTATTTGACAGCATGCTGAACAAGCTATGATGAGATTTGTCTGTCCAGCAATATGCAGTGGTCTTGACACACACACATACACACTCACCAGTGTGTCTTCAGCTGTAACTGCTCAGCCTCAATTTTGGCAGTTGCTATTAAACTTTATGTCGGCTGCGTCTCTGCACTGCTGAAGACACGGTCGTATGGAAGTACTAGAAAAAAATTGAAAACCCAGTATGGCATATCTTATGTTCTTATCCATTATTAAGAAGGGACCCAGGATATCAATGCTTGACCCAGTACAAGCACTGTGGAACCTGTGTCTTTTGGGGAAACTGCTAGGTACGTATGACCTAGATTGGCCACTGTTGGAAACAGGATACTGGGCTTGATGGACCTTGGTCTGACCCAGTATGGCATATCTTATGTTCTAATGGTTTAATTAATGTTGGTTGGCATATGTGAACACTCCCTTGAGACAGTGTCAAAATGTGAGGGCATGCCAAGGACACATTGGAGGACTTGAAATTAAAGTGGACTGCTTAAACCATAAAGCATTTTGGAATAAAAGAAAGATAAGTGAAATGTTCTTTTGAATATCTTTGTTAGTGTTATTGCAGGAGGGCTGTCAGGTAAGGTTTGCCTTTTTGCAGATGATCCCAAAATCTGCAACAGAGTAGACACCCAGGAAGGTGTAGACAACATCAGGAGGAATCTAGCTAAGCTTGAATTTGGCAGATGAGATTTAATGCTAAAAAATGTAAGGTCATGCATTTGGGCTGCAACAACCCAAGGGAGCAGTATAGTATAGTATAGAGGTGGAGTACTTCTGTCCATGAAAGAAGAGCGGGACCTAGGTGTGATCATGTCTGACGACCTCAAAATAACTAAACAGGTAGAAAAGGCAACTACGAAAGCCAGAAAGATGCTTGGGTGCAGGGACAAGAATGGCCAGCAGAATAAAGGAGGCGATAATGCCTCTGTATAAGTCTTTTGTGCGACCTCATTTGGAGTATTGTGTGCAATTCTGGAGACCGCACCTTCAAAAGGATATAAACAGGTTGGCATCGGTGCAGAGGGTGGCTACTAAAATGGTTAGTGGCCTTTGTTATAAAGCATATGAGGACAGACTCTTAATATGTATACTTTAGAGGAAAGGCCGGATAGAGGTGATATGACTGAGATGTTCAAATACCTCCATGGCATAAATGGAGAGACTCTTTCAATTGAAAGCAAGCTCTGCTACGAGGAGGCTTAGGATGATATGAAAGGGATAGACTCAAGAATAATATGTGGAAATATTTCTTTATGGAAAGAGTGGTAAATGCATGGAATAGTCTCCCAGTGGAGGTGGTAGAGATGAGGACAGTATCTGAATTCAAAGAAGCATGGGACCAACACAGAGGATCTCTAAAGGAAAGAAGGGGACTGTTGTAGTGGTTGATGTGGAAGGACAGACTAGATAGGCCATGTGGTCTTTTTCTGTCATCATGTTTCTATGCTCTGGGTTTCTTTTAGATATAATCTTGATAAGTAGAATTGAATAAAGTAAAAGGGTGAAGGCCTGCTATTGTGTCATAGCAATATAGAGGTCTGACAAAAAAACCCCTATGTTTAATACAGGATCATATAAACATAGAAGACTGATGTCCTAATCTGCTAGAATTAATTCATACTTCCTTTGAGCAAGGACTGCTTTAACAATTTTTGCAAAATAGATCAGCCACTGGATAAAAGATGAGAATCGATTTGTCTGTTATAGCCAGTGGGAGGGAGGTGTCCTATGGTTTTGATTTTTAAGCTGGAAGCTCGAACATATGAGCTTGGCAAACAAATGCCAGAGTTATGTCCTGGCATGGGACTGTTCCTTTTCTGATTTTAGATTCATGACACCTTGTTTACTTACTAATATTTATAGACTGTGTTTCCCATTCTAGGAAAACTTCCTATTTCTCAAATATTTTCTTAGTTTCTTCTCTATACAGTGCATAGGAGGGTTGCAAAATGTTCACAACCCGCCCTTTTAGTAAGTCCCCTAGAAAATAGGGGAAAGCCGACAGTCACCCAGGAGCGCATGGTTCGGACAAAGGTATCCTTGAAGGATACTACCAAAAACAGTGAGGTTCCAAAAGGGAGTATAGTAGCCCAAATGCCCTTGAGTAAGGAGCAGACAGAGCATAAAGATTCCCAATTACCCATGCCTACCAATAGCCAGATTAATATTAATAAAATTAATAAAATACAGTCACTAAAATGCTTGTATGCCAATGCTAGAAGTCTAAACAATAAGATGGGAGAATTAGAATATATAGCACTAAATGAGAGGTTAGATATGATTGCACTCTCAGAGACATGGTGGAAGGAGGATAACCAGTGGGACACTGTGATACCTGGATACAAACTATATCGTAATGATAGAGCTGAACAAATTGGTGGAGGGGTTGCGCTCTATGTTAAAGAGGGCATTGAGTCAGAAAGGATTAAAGTTTTGCAGGGAACACAATTTGCTGTAGAATCTCTATGGATTGAAATTCCATTTATGAAAGGGAAGGTGATGGCAGTGGGAGTATACTATCGACCGCCTGGCCAGAATGAACAAATGGATGATGAAATGCTCAAAGAAATCAAGGAAGTTAACAAAAGCCACAACAGAGTAGTAATAATGGGTGATTTCAATTACCCCGGTATCGACTGGGACAGTCTCACAGCAGGACAAGCTAAAGAGATAAAGTTTCTAGATGAAATAAATGACTGCTTCTTGGAGCAGCTGATTCATGAACCGACCAGAGGGGAAGCCATACTGGACCTAGTCCTTAGTGGAACGCCAGATCTGGTGCAAGAAATAAGGGTGTTGGGACCACTTGGCAATAGTGATCATAGTATGATCATGTTTGATTTAATCAGTGGAGGACAGATAGTAAAGGAATCCACAGTACTACCTTTTAACTGTCAAAAGGGAGACTATGATAGAATGAGGAATATAGTTCGGAAAAAACTAAAAGGAGCGGTTCCAAAGGTTAAAGACTTACAGCAAGCTTGGGTGTTATTTAAAAATACTATCCTCGAAGCCCAGACCAGCTGTATTCCACGCATTAAGAAAAGTGGAAGAAAGTCCAAAAAACTGCCAGCATGGTTTAAAGGTGAGGTCAGAGAGGCTGTTGCTGCCAAAAGAGCAACCTTCAGGACATGGAAAAAAGAGCCAAATGATGAAAACTGGAAACAACACAAGCACTGGCAAGTTAAATGCAAAGCATTGATAAGGCAGGCAAAGCGGGAATTTGAGAAGAAACTTGCTACGGAAGCAAAAACACGAAATAAAGACTTTTTCAAGTACATTCGTAGCAAAAGGCCTGTGAGAGAGTCAATTGGACCATTAGATGATAGAGGGGTAAAAGGGGCAGTAAGAGGGGACAAGGCTATAGCAGAGAGACTGAATGAATTCTTTGCTTCGGTCTTTACTGAGGAAGATGTAGGGATGTTACCCAAGACTGAAGTGGTATTTAAAGGTGATACTGCAGAGGAATTGAGAGAAATATCGCTACACCGGGAAGATATATTACAACTATTTGATAAACTGAATAGTAACAAATCACCTGGACCGGATGGTATACATCCCAGAGTGTTGAAAGAACTGAAATATGAGATTGCAGACCTGCTATTGGTAATCTGTGAACTTTCATTAAAATCATCTGTAATACCTGAAGATTGGAGGGTCGCCAACGTAACACCAATTTTTAAAAAGGGTTCCAGGGGTGACCCGGGAAATTACAGACCGGTGAGCCTGACGTCAGTACCAGGGAAAATGGTAGAAACCATCATAAAGAACAAAATTACACAGCATGTAGATAGCCATGGCCTAATGGGAGACAGCCAACATGGCTTTAGACAAGGAAGATCTTGTCTTACTAATCTGATCTGTTTTTTTGAAGGTGTGCATAAACAGGTAGACAAAGGTGAGTCGGTTGATATAGTGTATCTGGACTTTCAGAAAGCTTTTGACAAGGTCCCCCATCAGAGACTTTTGGCAAAGCTAAAAAGTCATGGGATAGGAGGCAGTGTACTATTGTGGATCGGGAACTGGTTAAAAGATAGAAAGCAGAGGGTAGGGCTAAATGGCCAATATTCCCAATGGAAAAAGGTGAATAGTGGAGTACCCCAGGGATCTGTACTGGGTCCCCTACTTTTTGACATATTCATAAATGACCTGGAAAAAGGAATAACTAGTGAGGTTATCAAATTTGCAGATGACACAAAACTGTTTAAAGTTGTTAAAACCCAAGAGGATTGTGGAAAACTGCAGGAGGATCTGAATAAATTGGAAGACTGGGCATCCAAATGGCAGATGAAATTTAATGTGGACAAGTGCAAAGTTATGCACCTAGGAAAGAACAACCCACACTATAGTTACACGATGCAAGGCTCCACATTAGAAACCACCACCCAGGAAAAAGATTTAGGAGTCATTGTGGATAACATGTTAAAACCCTCCGCCCAGTGTGCAGCGGCGGCCAAGAAAGCAAATAGAATGCTAGGTATCATAAGGAAAGGGATGGAGAATAAAACAAAGGATATTATAATGCCTCTGTATCGCTCCATGGTACGACCGCACCTTGAATATTGTGTGCAATTCTGGTCACCGTATCTTAAAAAGGACATAGAGTTATTAGAAAAAGTACAGAGAAGAGCCACCAAATTGGTGAAGGGGATGGAAGGCTACTCCTATGAAGAGAGGCTAAAAAGGTTAGGGCTCTTTAACCTGGAAAAGAGACGGCTGAGGGGAGATATGATAGAGGTCTATAAATTAATGAATGGAGTGGAACGGATAAACGTGGATCAATTGTTTACGCTATCAGAATATAGAAGGACTAGGGGACATGTAATGAAGCTACAGGGTAAACTATTTAAGACAAATAAGAGAAAATATTTCTTCACTCAACGTGTAATCAAACTCTGGAATCTGTTACCGGAGGATGTAGTAAGGGCTGTTAGTATAGCTGGGTTTAAAAAAGGTTTGGACAAGTTCCTGGAGGAAAGGTCCATAAACCACTATTAAAAAGGGACCCAGGATATCAATGCTTGACCTAGTACAAGCACTGCAGAACCTGTGTCTTTTGGGGAAACTGCTAGGTACGTATGACCTAGATTGGCCACTGTTGGAAACAGGATGCTGGGCTTGATGGACCTCGGTCTGACCCAGTATGGCATTTCTTATGTTCTTATGTTCTTATGTGTCACGTTGATTGCCCTTGTACCACTGAGAAAATTTTTCTTTTTCTCCAGGCTGAATGATCTCAGTTCAATCATGTTTAGCAACCAGCAGATGGCCCTCTTAATTTTTCTTTTACATTTTTTTATTCATGCAATTTACACATTACAACAAGAACAAATCTTGCCAGAAAAAGAGAACAGGGACTTTGCTCTACCTTGAGGAGGCCAGCATGGGAAAGGAAAGGCCAAGGGAGCAGGAGAAGCTCAGGTACAAAAATTGAAGATACATGCTGTTCGATGCATATATGATCCCCTGATGAAACGTATAGAGTGAAACACACAGCGCTGAAGTTTGGCGTTGGGAAAACAAAATTAAGCTAAGCATTGTTTTCTAACAACATTCTAAAATCATGAGTTTTACTGAAGTGACATATGGGAAAACAAAATTAAGCATCGTTTTCCAATAACATTCTAGATCATTCAGCAACATATAAGGTCGTTAATGCAAAGAGGGGCATGAGCTCTTAGTTGGCTCTATCTGCTCCGTTGAAGTCTGAGACCTGTTGCTCAAAAATAATGTCATGTTGTATTGGATTTGAGAACTCAGTTTGATCACAATTTAACTGACTGGGAACGGTTAATTGATTTTATATTTGGGTTGAGAAAAAGAGAACAAGCAAAAACTTTTATACAACACCATGATAATAGCAAGGCCGCGCGGCCATGTTCGCGTGGCTGGCACTAACCGGGGGGGCGGCAGCGTGCTCGCCCGCACGGTGTTATGCTGACTCGTTGGACGGGGGGCGGGACGCGAGGGGTGCTGCCTTCCCATTGGCTCCCGCGAGTTGTTTTGTGGCGCGGGAGCCAATGTGGAAGATGGAGCTGTTGGTGGGGGTTTTTTGTGCGGGGACGCGGTGTGGCTCCAGCCTCTTTCGGTCTGCTGCTGGAGACGCCGGACGTGTGAGGAGCTCGGCAAAAATAATTTTAACGGTGGGCCTGGGGCAGAAAAGGGGAGCGGAGGGTGATAAGTCTAGCGCATTGAGCGCGAGACTGCAGTTTTTTCTAGTCTGGGAGCAGGGGACGAGGATTGCAGTGCAGTGGTCCAGATGGCAGGTGGTTTATTAACTTTAAAAATTTACATAAGTATTCTGTGTTTTTGAGCGCGAGGCTGCAGGACTTTTAGTCTGGGAGCGGGGGACGCGGATCGCAGCGCAACACGGTCGAGTCGACCAGTGGTTTAGTAACTGTGCAATTTACTAGTACTTGGTGCTGCCTGGCAGTGGCTACGGGTGGTATAATTAACTAATAATAATAAATAAAGAATAAATAATATATATATAAAAAAAAAGAGAAGCAATGCACCGAAGCAAGGAAAGAGAGGGGGGTTCAGGAAAGGGAAAAGAGCCAAGCAGGGGGAGAGGGGTGGAAAGGGCTGCATGGGGTGAGAGTCGGTCGGGGCCCGATGCTAGCGCGGAGCATGAGGGTAGCGGCACCTTGGGGCGGGGTGGCAGGCCGCAAGGTGCAGCAGCAAGAGGGAAGCCGGTGCGAGGGGGGGCTAAGGGCAGAGCTTCTAACAAGGCAAGAGCTGGGCAGGGGGGCAGTAGGCAGGCAAGTGGGCCTAGCAGGGGAAAAGTAGGGCGGGGGCAGAAGGCTGGCTGTGGTGCCGGCCCCGGCACAGAGCGAGGTATATGTCGATGCATGGGTGTGTGAGCGATTGGGAGATGGTCGGCCCCCTCGGGGTAGTCGGGGCGGCAGGAGTGGAGGGCTGTTAAGGGGTTCGTCGGGGCAAGGGGTGGGGCGGGGGTCTGATGGACGCCCAAGCGGTGTGCCAGTACCCCTAGAAGGGGGGGTAGGTGCGTCAGGGGAAAGAGATAGGTGGGGGTTAGTGGGTACGGTAGGGTGGCAAGAGGATGTGAGAGGCAGTTCCTCCCCAGCTTGGGAGCATTGGCAAGGCGGGGGTCAAGGCTCCTTGCGGGCGGAGTGGCTGGGGGCTTGGCAGCCACCATGGGCTGTGGCGGGTGTCTCTTCGCCCTTTCCTGTTTTCTCTCTGCAGGTACCCCCTGTGTGGCAGTATGCGGGAGTCCTTGGTGGAGTGCGTCGTGACAAGGAGATGGCACGATGTTGAGCATGGCGGGGAGTCCGGTGGCTGGAAGAGCGGCCGGTGAGACGGAGGCAGCTGTTCAGACGGCGTCGGAGCGTCAGGAGATCGGTGTCTCTACGGAAGCGGTGGAGAGTGCTTCAGGTGAGTTGGCAGTTGACCAAGGGGCGGCGGCTAGGGAGGGAACAGGTACGGCAGGCAAGGGGCGAAAGAAAAGAGGCCGGAAGCGGAGACATTCTTGTCATAGGCGTAGGAGATCAGAGTCCTCTTCCACGTCGTCCACCGACTCGTCATCTGGTTCGACTTTGGAGGAGGGAAGTAAGTGTCGAGAACAGGGGGGGCCGGCAGGGGAGCGGGAAACAGGCGGGGCAATTCCTACGGTAGCGGCGTTCTCGGAGTTATGGGAGGGCATACCGAGGACTTTGTGGCAGAAAATCCAAAAGCGGTGTTATATAGACATTTTCCGGTTATTGGAAGGCAGGAAGTGGTCAGGGGACAGTAGGAGGAAGAGGAAGGAGGACGAGAAGGCAGGTAGGGTGCGGAGAGTTGCTCGGAATGTGGTGAATTGGACGCGGTCCTTTTTATGGCTAGCTAGTGTTTGGGGGCACATGCACCCGGAGCAGTACGGTATGCTGTTGGCATATGCGGACTCCATCTTAGAGGCGTCTCAGACGCACGAGAGTTGGGTTTGGCTCAACTATGATGAGAAGTTCCAGGATAAGATGGAAGAAAACCAGATGTTGTCCTGGGGATGCAAGATATCAATTTATGGTTGATGCAGATGGCGGTCAGACCTGGAGTTGGAGGGGCGAGCGGTTCTAAAGGGGGATTGGTCGGTGCAGCAGGTGCGGGGAAGCCCTTTCGTGGGGGCGTGTCCCCGACAGTGCAGAGAACTACAGGGGGAGGGGGCACCGGAGATGTCTGTTGGCGATTCAACAAGTCTTCCTGCCCCTTTCCGGACTGTAAATTCCGGCACACTTGCTCTGTCTGTGGCGGAGGACATTCAGCCCTTAAATGTGTTAAAAGAGGTGCCGCGGGAGCCAGTGCGCCCCCCTCTAAGCAATAGGAGTTTGTGGAGCTTGGCCCTTACTCCTATTAAGATCCAGGCATTGCGTCCGTGGTTGTGGTGGTATCCCAGGAGGAAGGACAGTTTAATACTGGACGGGGGGTTTCAGGGAGGGTTTCAGATTCCTGTTGTGGGTAGGGTTGCTGCAGGTAGGGCTAGGAATTCGCCTTCGGTTAGACAGTTTTCCCATATTGTAAGAGATAAGTTGGCCGGAGAGATTGGGTTGGGACAGGTAGCTGGCCCCTTTGCAGAGCAGCCATTTGAGGACTTTGTGGTCTCCCCTTTGGGAATAATACCGAAGAAGGAGCTGGGAAAGTATCATTTAATCCATAATCTTTCATTCCCTGCGGGTTTGTCAGTTAATAACCACATCCCAAAGGAAATGTGTGCGGTGCGCTATGCATCTTTTGACGAGGCCTTGGAATTAGTGAGGGAATGTGGCCCGAGGTGCTTGATGGCGAAGGCAGATATTGAATCTGCCTTCCGTTTGTTGCCTGTGCACCCGTCGGCCTTTCATTTGTTGGGATTCCGCTTTGAGGGGCAATTTTATTTCGACAAGTGCATGCCAATGGGTTGCGCGATATCCTGCGCTTATTTCGAACAGTTTAGTACTTTCATGCATTGGGCTCTTGTTTAGCAGACGGGTAGTGGACAGGTAGTGCATTACTTGGATGATTTCTTTGTTGTAGGGTCGGCTCAGTCTGGGCAGTGCCGGGATTTGTTGGATGGCTTTATGCAGTTGGCACAGGAGTGGGGTGTACCATTGGCAGCCGGGAAGACGGATGGCCCGGCGACATGTATTACTTTTTTAGGGGTGGAGCTGGATTCCAGTTTAATGACAGCAAGGTTGCCGGCAGACAAGGTAACGAGGCTGCGAGTATTGGTGGCGAACGGGATGGTCTCCACAAAGATGACGTTGCGGGAGATGCAAGCTCTTATAGGTTCCCTTAATTTTGCACATTGGGTGATTCCCATGGGCAGAGTCTTTTTGCAGCGGCTGGCATCGGCTACGGCGGGGTTTTTTAAACCTCATCGGATCAGGGTTTCGCGGAGCATGCGAGAGGACTTAGGGGTATGGGATGAGTTTCTGCGAGATTTCAACGGTATCACGGTTTTGCGGGAGAGGGAGATATCCAGTGAGGACTTACAATTATATACTGATGCGGCTGGGGGGGTGGGCTTGGGGGGTTTACTTTGGGGGCTCATGGTGTGCGGCGGGGTGGCCGCAGTCATGGCGCGATGCCGGCATTACTAGTAACATAACCTTCTTGGAGTTGTTCCCGATTTTGGTGGTGCTGGCATTGTGGCCGGACAGACTACGGAATCGCCAGCTAGTGTGGTAGTGCGACAATGAGGCAGTGGTCAGCGTGCTGAATAATTATGCCCCGCGATGCAAACAGGTTGCCGACTTAATGCGGCAGGTGGTCTTAGCCTGCTTGTGAATGAATGTCATGATTAAGGCTCGTCATATTCCGGGGATTACTAACACGATTGCTGATGCTCTTTCCCATTTTAAGTGGGAGCTGTTTCGGACCTTGGCGCCGGAAGCAGAAGAGGAAGGGGTTTCGGTCCCAGAGCACTTATGGCAGATTGGCCTGGGGACATGACAGACTTGCTGAAGAATTCAGTGTCGGCTGCGACGTGGGAGGTGTACCAGAGGGGCTGCAGCAGAGTGGTGGCTTTCCTGACGGAGCAGGGATGGAGGCAGGGCCCAGCATCGGATTGGCTCCTGGGTCAGTATGTTTTGGCGGCGAAGGTTGCGGGTTTGTCACGGTCAATGGTGCGGAGGAATTTGGCGGGGTTTTCATTTTTCATGAAAGCCGTCGGGTGTGGGGCTGCGGGGTTTTTTTTTTTGACGTGCAGGCTGTTGCAAGGATGGGAGCGGTCCGTTCCATCGTCGGGTGATGGGCGGCAGCCTATAACGCATGACTGCTAAGTCGATTGTGTTTCGCGTTACCGCAGGTGGTCTCGTCCGGCTATGAAGGCCTGCTTTTTCAGGCGGTGTTTTCAGTGGCCTTTTTTGGTGCTTTTCGGGTGTGTGAATTGGTGGCGGAGTCGGGTCGATGCTCGAGGGGCGGAGGCTTGCAATTACACCAAGTGACGTTGGTGGACGGAGGGGTTCGCATTCACCTGGCGCGTTCCAAAACGGATCAGACGGGGAAAGGTGCGTGGGTAGTCTTGAGAGAGGTGTATGGTGCCCCTACTTGTCCGGTTACTTTGTTAAAAGCGTACTTGGGTGTGCGTCCGGCTGGTGCGGGCAGTCTCTTTGTGCATGAGGATACGCGGGTGCTTACGCGTTTTCAGTTTACGGCGGTCCTGCGGATGTCGCTGCAGCAGATAGGGGAGGATCCTGGGCGGTTTGCTCCGCACTCATTCAGGATCGGGGCGGCTACCAGTGCGGCAGCGGAAGGACTGTCGGAGCGGGAAATCCGGCGGATTGGCAGATGGAGGTCGCAGGCGTTCCAAAGCTACGTGCGTTTATAGGGGTGGTGGGGGTGACTAACTTTATCATTTCTTTGTTACAGATGTAGTTCTAGCACTGTGTCGCTGTTGGGTAATTGGCCACTCGTTCGTTTACTGGGCCAGTCGGCGAGCAGCAACACGGCCTGTTGGCCTGAATCTTGGACTGGACGCTTCCGAGGTGACCATCTTATGGCTGGGTGAGCGCGGACTGCGGTGGATCCAGCTCTTACCTTTGTTGCGGCACCACGGACGCCTGAGAAGGAAGCCGGATATTTTGTTGATTCACCTGGGAGGCAACGACTTGATGTCCTGGACTTGCCGGCAGTTGATTCGTGCAGTGCACAAGGACTTGGGGGCGGTGGTGGCAATGTTCACGGGCATAGTTCTGGTTTGGTCTGATATCATTCCAAGGCCTGCTTGCAAGGTTCAGCGGCGGTGGTCCAGAGGGCTGATGAAAATTAATCGCCAAATTGGCAGATGGGTTGTTGAGCATGGGGGTGCCAAATTTTGCACACATGGGTTGATGTTGAATGTGCGGGCCTGTTCCGGTCGGACGGAGTGCATCTATCCCCGGTTGGGATGGACTTGCTCCTCAACGATTGGCAGGAGGCCTTGGAGGGTATTATGTATAGGATGTGGGCTGGTCGCAGCTTACCCTTTGGGGGGTGGCTCAGGTCAGTGGTGGCCTGAGCCGGTGGCGGGATCTCGGAGGTTTCCGGGGTCCGGAGCCGGATGCAAGCATTAGGATGGGGTACCCCAGACCCGGACAATCCCTCAGGTTTTTGCTAATAATATGGCAAAGCCGGATGAGGGAGGGCACGCTCTGCTGGGGGGGGGGGGGGGTGGGGTTAAGTTAATTTGTTGGATTGTAGCTGGTTATTGTTGAAAGTTATTAAAGCTGTGACCAGTTTGATTCCAAAAGAGGTGTAATTGTCTTTTATGGGAAGGATCAGGTGAAAGGCCGCAAAAGGTGGTGGTGGGGGGGGGGGGGGGGGAGGGGATTAAGGGCTGAAGCGACGGGTCCGCCGTACCCGGTTACAATGTTACAATATATTATGCAAAAAAGAAAAACAACAAACACTTGTCCCTCACCAGTCCCCAACATGAGGGGAAGTGTGCACTATACAAAGGAAGCATATTCAAAGACCTTTGACACAGGCACTCCAAGCAGACAAAGGAGATTACCTTTTCTTTATTTATTTATTTATTTAATGTTCTTATATATCGCGCTCTTTCTCATCAGTGCGGTTTACAGTAAACATAAAGTGCTCACAGATAGCAACATGCTGTCGTGAGCTTACATGTAACAGGAGATCTAACAGGATTCAACTTAGGAAAACTTTGTACATCTTAATTATACAACTATATACAATGGTAGATTTCTTGTTATACAGAAGAGATGGATCAGAGCAATTTTGGTTTATAAAGGGGGCTTAGGAAAAGTTGAGAGGGTAGGAGATGGTAACTGGTGTTGGGAGAAGTGTAAGAGGAACAGGTGGTGTTTTATAGCTTTTCTAAATTGCTTGAGGTCCTTGATTGCTCTTATGGAGGGAGGAAGATTGTTCCAGCATCTAGGAGCGAAGTATGAGAATGCCCTTTCCGTGGTTGCATTTGAACGCTTTGTGGAGTCGGTTGGGATGGTTAGGGTATTGGCCGCTACCGATCTCCTGGATCTGGTATTAGGGGTGTGAGTGAGGAGTGTGCAGATTGCTGGGGGCGCTAAGTTATTGATGGCCTTGAATGTTGTAAGTAGTGCTTTGTATGTAATTCTGTAAGGTATTGGGAGCCAGTGTAATTCCTTTAATATGGGGGTTATATGATCACTCCTTGAGGCCCCATGGAGGATGCGAGCAGCGGTGTTCATTGCTAATTAAAGCGTGTTTAGGGTGCTTTTTGGGAGGCTGTGGAGAACTATGTTTGCGTAGTCAAAGTGGGGAGTGACTATCGCTTGAAAGATGGTGTGGAAGTTGTCGGGATCGAGTATGTTTTTGAGGTGTCGGAGGGTCCTAATCTTAAAGTAGATGGTTTTTACTGTTCGGTTTATGTGCTCTTTGAAGTTTAGGCGATGGTCCAGAGTTACACCTAGATATTTTATGGTGGTTTTGACTGGAAGTTCGGCGTCCCGTACTTTTAGGGTAGGTGGGGGTGAAACTTCCTTATTCTTGGTGATGATTAAAACTTCGTTTTTTTTAAAGTTTATTCTCATGTTCTGTGTGAGAAGCCAGTCTGCTATTGCATCGAAACACTCTACTAGAACCGTGAAATCTGGCAGAGTGATGTTGATTGGTGTGAAAATCAGCATGTCATCTGCATAGATTAGAGAGGATACTCCGAATGAATGTGTGATCTCACATAACGGCTGCATATAGATATTACTGCCAGTTGTCTCACCCTACCAACATAGGGCTTGATTTAAGAGTGCTCTACAGAGGGGGGTTGAAAGCCCAAAAGCTTGGAGGAAAGAGAGACTGACAACTGTTGGGGATCAGGAAATATATAATTAGTCCCAGCCAATTTGACTAGGTACTTATGTAGAAAATGAAGAAAAAAATAACCCACCCAGTTGAAGAACTAAAAATTGCTTTTGCCTTTTCTGTGTATCCCTAGAAACATCAGGGAAAGTTTGAATAATAGACCCATAAACTCTTTGGTAGATGATCGAAAATACATTTTTAAGATCCAATCCCAGTCAATGTCTACTGCTAGGGTCACCAGTAATGTTGCGGGCACCCCGGGATCAGACCCCGACCATCCAGTACACCAGTAAGATTCAAGCTATCGCAGGACAGAGCAGGTGACAAATCTAAACCATGACCCTGACCATCTACCTGATGAATCTTAACAGAAGGCAGATAATAGACTCTAGATACTGGAGGAACTGATTCCACTGGGATTTTTAACACATTAAGTAAAACCTTCTTGAAAAGCTCCATAGGTGAAAGAGATAAGAACATAAGAACATAATATATGCCATACTGGGTCAGACCAAGGTCCATCAAGCCCAGTATCCTGTTTCCAACAGTGGCCAATCCAGGTCATACGTACCCAGCAGTTTCCCCAAAAGACACAGGTTCCGCAATGCTTGTACTGGGTCAAGCATTGATATCCTAGGTCCCTTCTTAATAATGGTTTATGGACCATTCCTCCAGGAACTTGTCCAAACCTTTTTTAAAACCAGCTAAACTAACAGCCTTTACTACATCCTCCGGTAACAAATTCCAGAGTTTGATTACACATTGAGTGAAAAAATATTTTCTTTTATTAGTCTTAAATAGTTTACCCTGTAGCTTCATTGCATGTCCCCTAGTCTTTCTATATTCTGATAACATAAACAATCGATCTATGTTTACCAGTTCCACTCCATTCATTAATTTATAGACTTCTATCATATCTCCCCTCAGCCGTCTCTTTTCCAGGTTAAAGAGCCCTAACCTTTTTAGCCTTTCTTCATAGGAGTATCCTTCCATCCCCTTTACCATTTTGGTGGCTCTTCTCTGAACCTTTTCTAATATCTCTATATCCTTTTTAAGATACGGCGACCAGAATTGCACACAATATTCAAGGTGCAGTCTCACCATGGAACGATATAGAGGCATTATAATATCTTTTGTTTTATTTTCCATTCCTTTCCTTATGATACCTAGCATTCTATTTGCTCTCTTGGCTGCCGCTGCACACTGGGCCGAGGGTTTTAACATGTTATCCACAATGATGCCTAAATCTTTTTCCTGGGTGGTGGTTCCTAATGTGGAACCTTGCATTGTGTAACCATAGTTTGGGTTGTTCTTCCCTAGGTGCATAACTTTGCACTTGTCCACATTAAATTTCTTAGGGAAGTTAAAAATTCTCAGGTTCTTGTTTCTAGATACGTTCCCCAAGACCTCAGTCTTCTATTGCAAACTCTCTGCATCCCTCATAATAGCTGAAACAGAGTCCTGGACAGAATCAACCCTCTTATCTAATGAGAAAATCCTTGTAAGCAGGTAACCCAAAAAAGATTCATGAACCTCCACCATATGCTCAAAGGTAGCAAACTGGCCATAAATCGATTGCTCAAACCTAAAAAGTGCCCCTCAAACTGTCATGAAAAGACTTCAGGTCTCACCCAAACTGGCTGAGTTACAAGGCCTGAAGCTACTTGCTGTAAACCAGGAGACATAGATGGTAGAACGCTGGACTGCTCCTTTCCATGCTGTGACTCCAGCCCATCCTCCGCAGCCCTCACTTCTCTAATGCCGGCAAACACTTCCAGGACAGAGGGGCTTCACATCAAGTGAGAGAAGTCTCGCAGTTTCACCCTTCGAGACTCATTTGCAAGCACTGTTTCCATTGCATGCAACTTTATCTCATGTATATTCACAAGGAATATCCTGAGAACCTAACTGACTGGCAGACCTCAGGACACGTTCGGGAACCACTGCTCTACACTTTTGCCAAAATCCAACACTTCCTCTCTGTACGTACTGCCAGCACCTTATGCCAGGTGTAGGCATGCCTTCATTTCTGGGGGAATAGGCTGGAACGTGGCTCTATCGCTTCTTTTCAGACTCCAGCACCAGAGCAGAAGGGGTGTGCTGCTCCAATCTCTTCTCCTGTTTCTCTCCCTCCCCTTCTACTCTGCAGGAACCAGGAAGGGAGGGGTGATTCTGAAGCAGATGCTGCACTGCAAAGAGCAGACGTAAAACGGGAGAGAATCATCCCCTATGACCCCCACAGTTCCATTGGCTGTAGACAATTCTGGTCAGGTTTTCAGGCCAAGAGTTTGCATGAGATGTATCTGCATCTGCAGTGAGGAGATCCTGTATTCTCTGCAGGGAGAGCTACTCCAGCTGCTGGTAATGGAAGCCACCTAGAAGAAGGTCATAGTGGACGTGATGCTCAAGAATGGGGAAACCAATGGGGAACGTGTTTGATGTCATAGCGGGAGGTGTTTGATGTCATAGTGGGAGATCATCTCGCATCCAGTGAACACCAGAGGGTGTGGTTCAGTATTAGGACTGGGACTGATAAAATCCATTCAAAGGTGAGGGTCTTAGACTTTAGGAAAACTAACTTTGCCAAGATGGGCCAATACATCAAGGAGTCATGAGTGGGATGGGAGCAGCTGGGGGATGTAGAAAAACAGTGGGCAAAACTGAAAGGGGATATTTTAAGGGTAACAAACCGTTTTGTTAAGAAAGTAAATAAATGCAAAAGGAAAAGGAGACCACTATGATTTTATTTATTTATATTCTTTTATATGCCGCGCTATTCTGCATCAGTGCAGTTTACATTGAACAAACTGAAATTACATTGAACAGGGCATTATAACTTGGAGATAACTATTTTACAGGGGGATCGAGTCTCCAGAAGCGGGAGCACCACAGGAGCCATCTCTGCCCATCGGGGCACGTGACCTGCAGCATAAAAGTTTGCGCCGGCAGGCGCTTGTTCTTTTCAGCTCCCGCCACCTTCCTCAACTCTCCCCAGTCGGGGGATCGAGTCTCCAGAAGCGGGAGCACCACAGGAGCCATCTCTGCCCATCGGGGCACGTGACCTGCAGCATAAAAGTTTGCGCCGGCAGGCGCTTGTTCTTTTCAGCTCCCGCCACCTTCCTCAACTCTCCCCAGTCGGGGGATCGAGTCTCCAGAAGCGGGAGCACCACAGGAGCCATCTCTGCCCATCGGGGCACGTGACCTGCAGCATAAAAGTTTGCGCCGGCAGGCGCTTGTTCTTTTCAGCTCCCGCCACCTTCCTCAACTCTCCCCAGTCGGGGGATCGAGTCTCCAGAAGCGGGAGCACCACAGGAGCCATCTCTGCCCATCGGGGCACGTGACCTGCAGCATAAAAGTTTGCGCCGGCAGGCGCTTGTTCTTTTCAGCTCCCGCCACCTTCCTCAACTCTCCCCAGTCGGGGGATCGAGTCTCCAGAAGCGGGAGCACCACAGGAGCCATCTCTGCCCATCGGGGCACGTGACCTGCAGCATAAAAGTTTGCGCCGGCAGGCGCTTGTTCTTTTCAGCTCCCGCCACCTTCCTCAACTCTCCCCAGTCGGGGGATCGAGTCTCCAGAAGCGGGAGCACCACAGGAGCCATCTCTGCCCATCGGGGCACGTGACCTGCAGCATAAAAGTTTGCGCCGGCAGGCGCTTGTTCTTTTCAGCTCCCGCCACCTTCCTCAACTCTCCCCAGTCGGGGGATCGAGTCTCCAGAAGCGGGAGCACCACAGGAGCCATCTCTGCCCATCGGGGCACGTGACCTGCAGCATAAAAGTTTGCGCCGGCAGGCGCTTGTTCTTTTCAGCTCCCGCCACCTTCCTCAACTCTCCCCAGTCGGGGGATCGAGTCTCCAGAAGCGGGAGCACCACAGGAGCCATCTCTGCCCATCGGGGCACGTGACCTGCAGCATAAAAGTTTGCGCCGGCAGGCGCTTGTTCTTTTCAGCTCCCGCCACCTTCCTCAACTCTCCCCAGTCGGGGGATCGAGTCTCCAGAAGCGGGAGCACCACAGGAGCCATCTCTGCCCATCGGGGCACGTGACCTGCAGCATAAAAGTTTGCGCCGGCAGGCGCTTGTTCTTTTCAGCTCCCGCCACCTTCCTCAACTCTCCCCAGTCGGGGGATCGAGTCTCCAGAAGCGGGAGCACCACAGGAGCCATCTCTGCCCATCGGGGCACGTGACCTGCAGCATAAAAGTTTGCGCCGGCAGGCGTGCACGCGCCTGGCGGGCCCGCGCCTGAGGGCCTCGCCAGAGGGCCCTTTGGTGTGGCCCTTAGGCGTGGTCCACTAAAGGACTAGAGACGCTCACCAACTCTCAACGAAGATCAGCATAAGCATAAAGCTAGAGCTCCCTTGAGGTTGAGCTCGCTCCCATCCTCCTCCGGACACCCCGCTGATACAGCAAGTATATCACAGCTAATTGAACAGCCTTGTCATACTGTTATACGTAGCCATCACTCATTCTAACCTGTACTTTACTATTATGGCTGCCTGTTATTAGTCATTGCCCCCACCCACACTTAAATACAGTTTCCAACAGCTAAAAATGTGCATATACTATTGTTAGTAGCCTTAATTTTCCACCATCAATCCCTTAGGTACTGTTGCCAGTAGCCTACCAAATTCAGCCATTTCTGTTTGAATCTAGTTCTGTCCACTTAGCTGGCTAGCCTATACCTATCCTTACCTTACCAAATTGAGCTACCTGCAACTAGCAAACTAACATAGCCGACACTGTTGCAATACTCAATGACCTTTATTCACTGTTGTCTGCAATAAATGACCTTTCAATTACTGTTGTCAGTATCCAACTAGCTTGAAAACTGTAATTACAAAACATATACTGTTGCCAGTAGATAAGGTTATACTGTTGCCAGCAGATAAAGTTATACTGTTGCCAGTAGATAAGGATATACTGTTGCCAGTAGATAAGGATATACTGTTGCCAGTAGATAAGGATATACTGTTGCCAGTAGACAAGGATCCACATATATACTTTATTTCCATAGCATATACTCCCATTGATAGCTAGAGATTTGGTCACACTGTTATCTGCATTAACCTAATACATAACACACAACATTGAACCTCAACCACACAACACTGAACCTCAACCACAGGACAATTACATCTAAAATGTCTTGCTCAAATACCTTCTGGCTAAAACTAATTTGCAGCTGTTTAACAACTATGACACTAATCACACTGACCAACAGTCTAAACAACAAAATCTACAAACCAATCCCAATAATACAAAGAATCATCCGCCCAGATCCCCCTTCATCTCAAATACATATTGGCATCAATACAAAAATAAATCATCACAGGCTAATACATATAAAACCTACTACACTCGCCCATCCACACACTCAACCGACAACCATTCAAACTTTGTCCTGTATATTAATAAATGCAAGATCTATGAAAAATAAACTACCTATTTTCATTGACTTACTAAAAGATCAAAAGCCAGACATCCTATGTGTTACTGAAACTTGGCTAACCGACTCTGATGTTGTTTACCTAAACCAACTCAACACGAACAACTATGACATATCCCATACACACAGAAACTCTAAAAAAGGAGGTGGTGTCCTTATAATGACAAAAAAAGAACTAAAGGCTAAACCACATCCATCTGATCTCCCAAATAACATTGATACCCTCATCTTAAAAATAGCTCATTTCAAAATTTGCTTATTATACAGACCACCGGATCAAAAATCTGAAAACTTAGACGCCCTAATAGAACTCCTCAGCTCATCCACAGTCTCCAACCCTATAATATCACTAGGAGATTTTAACCTCCCATCCCTGCCCCCCTCACACTCAGCTCTTTTCCTGGAATCATTAGCAGATATGGGTTTCCTCCAAATAATTAATACAAAGACACATAAGAAAGGTGGAACCCTTGACCTAGTCTTTCTACCAGAAGCTTTCCAAAAACATTTTAACCAGTCATCGCTTGAGTGTATACCCATTCCTTGGTCAGACCACCACCTGATCAAATTCACCTTAGCCTACACTGGAAGAAACAACAAAAATAACCTACTAATTACCCCTCCACCTAGATTCACAAAATTTAACGCAAATGAATTCATTGATCTAACTATTCCCTATCTCACCCTTGCACCAACTGACCTAGATGAAGCAGTCGCAACTTGGCACAATACAATTAACAATGCAGCGGCATATAAACAATTCATCAAGAAGAAAAGCTACTCTAGAATAGGAGATGCCCCCTGGTTCAACAGCACCTTAAGACGAATGAAGAGAGAATTGAGAAATATTGAATCTAAATGGCGCAAATCCAAATCCATCTCTTCTTATGACGCTTATCACAGCCACCTTAAAAAGTACAAAGAAGCTTCAGACGGCGCAAAGAAAAACTACCACACAACTATACTAACCAAATCCATTAATAGACCAAGAGAACTTTTCAGTATCGTCCAAAACTTAACTAATAACTCATATGGGACCAGCAACGATACTATTGATATCTCTGCCCAGACTCTAGCAAACCACTATATAAATAAATCAAAAACATTTGCATTCACACCAAATCCTCTTTCACTTTCCCACCAACATCATTTAGAAAAATGGTCTGACTTCCACTCTATAACCAAAGACACTCTTAAGATGACTATTTCAAACCTGAACACTACGACCTCTCAACTTGATCCATGTCCGGTAAACTGGATCAAGCATACCCTCTCTACACTATCCCCCTTTATCCTTCCTATAGTCAATCTGTCGCTGCGCCAAGGATACTTACCACCTTCCCTCAAACATGCACAAATCCGACCGATAATCAAAAATAACACCCTCGACAAAACATCACCCAATTCCTACAGACCTATCTCTAGCATTCCATTTATGGCTAAACTGATTGAAAAGGTCGTTCAAATTCAAACACAAGATCACATAGAAACCTCAGCCCCCCTTGATGACCAACAATATGGCTTTCGCCCCTATCATGGTGTAGACACTCTATTAACAGTACTCCTCGATACCTTAACACGAGGTATTGATAACCCTAAACAAGCTTTCATTCTCCTCTTTCTAGACATCTCTGCAGCGTTTGACAGTGTACACCATGCTGTAATGCTTAACAGACTAAAACAAATAGGAATACACTCAACTGTATATAATTGGTTCACCTCATATCTAACTGATCGATCGAACCCAAACTGTCCGAACTAACACAGAAACATCTAAAACATATAAACAGGAAATTGGTCTCCCACAAGGCTCCGCCCTCTCTGCCCTCCTATTTAATTTATATATTCAACCAGTCTGCAACATTTTCAAGAAATTTAAAGTCCACTATCACATATATGCAGACGATATGATGATGTACATACCATTTACAATCCCAACACTCCCATTACAACTGTTAACAGAATGCTTCTCTGAATTAACAATCTGGCTAAAAGACCACAATCTCCATATCAATCATTCTAAAACAGATATATTAATAGTAACTAAAAATCAATCCTACATACCTCCAACACACATCACTCTCCAAAATCACAACATTACTATAAAAAATGAAGTAAAATACCTAGGTGTCACCCTTGACTCACACCTTAGTATGGACACACATATTAGAAACATCACTAAGAAAATCTACTTTAAACTTAAAATTTTAAAACAATTACGTCCTCTTGTACTCCTACATGATTTTCTGAGCATTATCCAGGCTATCATCACACCACACTTTGATTTCGCAAATCTCACCCTACTAGGAACAACAAAACAAAACATTAAAAGACTCCAACTTGCCCAAAATGCAGCAGCAAGAATTGTAATGAAGGTTCCACCATTTGAACACATTACCCCTATACTAGCAAACCTTCACTGGCTCCCAATTCAATCCAGAATAAATCATAAATTGATTATCACTACATTTAAGACATTAAATACAATGGCCCCAGTCTCTTTAACAAAACTTATCATTAAAGACACATCCCAAACTGCGCTACGGAAAGGCCACACGAATAAAATTAGGATCCCGAAAGATTTCACAACTACTAAAAAAACAACTAATAAAAAAGCGTTTTCTCATGCAGCTCCCACCCTATGGAACTCCCTCCCTGAAGAAATAAGAGCACTAAATGATGCAAAGGAACTCCGCAAGAAATTAAAAACATATTTATTCATCTCCCATTTCGGCAAACTAGAAAATACCTTACCACTAACAGGAAATGGTTAATAGCGACCTCAGGGTACACCAACTCCAATTACTCTATCTAACTACAATTAAAGTCGATTAAATAACTATTTGTAAATCCTGTAAATATATATGTAAATAGTTCAAAATATGTAAATAGTTAAATTGTTATTTAACAAATTTACCATATTTAGTCCAATCATGTTTAATGTATTTAGCAAAATTGTACCTAGTTAATTAATGTTTCATGTATTTAGCAAAATTGTACCTAGTTAATTAATGTTTCATGTAAAACAGACCTGTTAATCTGTTCATTCCTTGTTCACTGTAAACCGCACCTGATCTGTGGAAGGTAGCGGTATATAAGCAACTGTTAAATAAAATAAAATAAAATAAAACATGGGCTATGGAGGGTTAAGTGGCTTGCCCAAGACCACAAGGAGCACCTGTGGGACTAGAAACCCCAGTCCTTCCGGCCCAAGGTTGCTGTCCTCTAGTGGGATTTGAACCCCTGACCTTCTAGCCTGAAGTACCTTGCCCCAACCACTAGGCCACTCCTCCACTTTTCAAAAGAAGTAGCTGAAAAGGTGAGGGAAAAGAGGGAGGCCTTCATGAAATACAAGAGATCACAGAGAGAGGAAGACAGGCATCTCTATTTTGAAAAGCAACAAAAGAGTCAGGAAAGCAAAAATACAAATGGAAGAAAAAAAAAAGTCAATGCAGTAAAATGGGGCGGGGGGGGGGATAAGACATTTTTCAGATATGTTAGTGAGAGGAGGAAGGGCAAAAGTGGTATTCATAGACTCGGGGGTGAAGGGGAGGAATAAGTAGAAGCTGATGAGGATAAAGCGGAATTGATTAACAAATATTTCTGTTCTGTGTTCTCAGATGAAGGGCTGGGAGCAGGACCTCAGAAAACACTCACAAATAGGAACAGACGTGAAGGGGATTTTGAACGACTTTTAGAAAACTGTGAGGGTGAAGAACTAGCTAAACTAAAAGTAGACAAAGTGATGGGGCCTGATGGGATACATCCGACAGTATTGAAGGAACTTGGAGAAGTTCTAGTGGCTCCGCTGACTAATCTTTTTAATGCTTCTTTAGAGTCGGGAGTAGTCCCAGAGGACTGGAGAAAGATTCATGTGGTCCCTTTACACAAAAGCAGAAGTAAGAATGAGGTTGAGAACTACAGGCCGGTTAGTCTGACCTCTGTGGTGTGTAGATTAATGGAAATGCTGCTAAAACAGAGGATGGTGAGGTTTCTGAAGTCCAGTGGATTGCAGGAACTGAGGCAGCATGGGTTTTACTATAGATAGGTCTTGTTGGACAGATATGCTTAGTTTCTTTGACTGAGTGACCACAGTGATGGACCAAGGGAAAGCCCTAGATGTGGTGTACTTAAATTTCAGTAAAGCCTTTGACACTTCTGCACAGGTGGCTTATAAATAAATTGACTGCCCTAGCGATGGACCCTAAAATGATCGACTGGGTTAAAAACTGGTTGAGTGGGAGGCAAAAAGGGTACAGGTAAATGGAGCTCGCGCTGAGAAGGACACTACTAGTGGTGTACACAGGGATCTATCCTTGGTCCAATTCTTTTTAACATTTTTGAAAGTAATATTGCAGAATGGCTGTTGGTCAAGATTTCCCTCTTTGCAGATGGTATTAAAATCTGTAATAGGACAGACACTGAAGAAGATGTAGATAACAATAGGAGAGATCTACCAAAGTTAGAAAAATGGTCAAGAATTTGGCAGCTGAGATTTAATGCTAAAAAAATAGTCATGTATTTGGGCTGCAAAAATCCAAGGGAGCACTACAGCATAGGGGGTGAAGTACCTCTGTCCACAAAAGAAGAGTGGGACCTAGGAGTGATTGTTTCTGATGATCTTAAGGTGGCTAAACAGGTAGAAAAGGCGACTGCAAAAGCCAGAAGGAAGCTTGGGTGCATAGGGAGAGGGATGTCCAGCAGAAGAAAGGAGGTGATTGTGGCTCTATATAAGTCTTTGGTGAGGCCCTGTTTGGTGTATTGTGTGCAATTCTGGAGACCGCACCTTCAGAAGGATGTGACTAGAATGGAGTTGGTCCAGAGGATGGCAACGAGCATGGTGTCCACAGCTCCTTTAAAGGGAACCACTTCTAAGGTGCAACCCCCCCTTAGCCTCCTGGTCACCATGCTGTTCATCTCACAGGCCCTCTAGCTCCTGGCTCCCTGCACAGTCTCTCTCACGCTGCATAGACACCCGAGCAAATATTCACTGGTAGAACACAAGAACCAAGAACAAGGGCAAGGGAAATACAGAGGCTACACTCGGTGCAGACCACATGGGGTAAGAGCACCGCATCAGCAGCTTCTTTAAAGGGATCCACTTATTAGACACACCTGTGCCTGGTGAGTCCACCCGAAGGACCCTTAGGCATGGCCCTTAGAGTGGTCCAAAGAGTGATTATCCACACTAAGCAGGAGAGAATGGTAAGTGCCATCAGCGTCCCAAAATAGCTACAGCTTACATGATTGGAGTAACATTCTAGGTACCTCATACATCAGATCTACTAACTGCTCCAGAGAGATTCTGAGCTTTCCTCAACTCTCACACTATTGCCTAGAGCAATGTTCTCTGCGGGTCCTCTAACCGTGCTTCTGTGCTTAGCAACCGCAATAACCCTAGTCAGCGCCTCACAAATGTCCTAATTTGGCCATGCCCACAATCCACGGACAGAGGCTAACGAGAGACGTGACCCCATGGAATTATTCATACTCAGCCCATGCTCATTAATCAAGATCACTACCCAAACAACACCCTCGCTACACAAAGAGCAGCTGTCTAAAACCTAATGCTCAGCTGTGCACTAATCAATGCTCGCTCAGCCTGCAATAAAATACCTACCTTATCTGACTACATGTCAGACTATTGACATAATGCGCATAACTGTGGAGTGGAGGAGTGGCCTAGTAGTTGGGGCAAGGTACTTCAGGCTGGAAGGTCGGGGGCTCAAATCCCACTAGAGGACAGCAACCTTGGGCTGGAAGGACTGGGGTTTCTAGTCCCACAGGTGCTCCTTGTGGTCTTGGGCAAGTCACTTAACCCTCCATAGCCCATGTTCCCTGTAAAATAGTTATCTCCAAGTTATAATGCCCTGTTCAATGTAATTTCAGTTTGTTCAATATAAACCACCTTGATATCATGAAAGGTGGTATATAAGAAATGTTAAATAAAATAAAAATAACTGAAACATGGTTCACGGATTCAGACAATCTACTAGTTAATCAGCTGTGCCCCCCCCTACACATTTACCACAACTACACTAGAGCATCTAACAGGCAGAGGAGTCTGCATATTAACCAGAAATGACCTGAAATTTGACACCATCGAGACCACCTCCACGAATACTATTGACATTCTTACCATATCCAACAAGTCTCTCACAATCTGCCTCACATACAGAGCACCACACAGCAATGCCAATGAGCTGTCAACTCCCCTTGATGCTGCATGCCCCCTCCCCTCATCCTTCTCAGAGACCTGAATCTAGCCTCTGCACCAGCAAACAGGATTTCTCATTCCTGGAGGCTATGGAGGCTTTGCTGTACACCCAGGTCATCACCAAGACCACTTACACAAAAGGAGGTACCCTTGACCTCATCTTCCTCCCAGACTGCATCTCAAATAGGCCCGAACAAACAACTCCCTCCATCTCACTGGTCCCCTGGTCTGACCATAGACGAATACACTTTACCTCATACCAAGCTCCGGGATCTAACTAGCACAACCTCAATAAGTTGCAGATTCTGCCAATTTAACAACCAATCCTTCCTTGAGGCAGTGCTCCCAGACCTCTCCTCTGTTCCTCAAGTCGACAGCATGGAAACTCATCAACAAATGGAACAAGACTGTAGCTTCAGCACCCTGGCGACTCAGAGTATCATCACCTCCAAGCAACGCAGCCTCACTCCATGGTATTCTTCAACCCTAAAAAACTTCAAGTGCAAGCTCTGACAAATTGAGTGCAAATGAAGAAGCACCAAGTGCCCACTCATCCTGAACACGTACCTGGAGAAGCAAAAGGAATACTGCGCCACCACTAACAGAGCTAAAATGGAGTACCACACTAACATTATTATGAGCTCCACCAAAAAAACCAAGAGAACGTTTTAACATTTTTAAAGCTCTAACAAAGGAACCCACTCTCCTAGAGTCTAGAGTTACCATAAGCCCACACAGGATGATGCATCATCTTAGCTCAAAACACACTCCAGACAACACTAATAAGTGCTTCATTCCCTCTCCCATTCCTCAAGATACCTCCCAGAACAGGTGGTCCTGCTTTGAAACAGTCATCCCTGAACTGCTTGACAATATAATAACCAGCCTTAACACAACGATTTCCGACCTTGATCCCTGTTCTTTCTCTTGGATAAAGATCACAAGATCACACCTAATACCTTTCATCCTAAAGACTGTCCAGACCTCATTAACACAGGGATACATACCTCCTTCCATAAAGCAATCTTCAATTAGGCTACTACTAAAGAGCCCTAGTCTAGACTCCAGTTCTCTAACCTCCTACAGGCCCAACCCTAGCATCCTATTCCTTAGCGTCTCTCCAGTCTAGTCCCGAACCTTAGAAGTTGTGTACGTCCTCCCGCAGCTTGGAGACTGAGCATGTCATAGCTTTGAAGACACCAGCATAAGTATTGCAGGGACCTCCTTCTTGCTCCAGTTTTCAGTCTCCAAGCAGCGGAAGGAGGCGTGAGTTCTGAGACTCGGGACTCACTGAAGGAATCATTAAGGATAGATTAGATGGGGCTAATAGGCATTATATGTTTGCAGGGGATATAAAAAAAAAATAGGGGCTGAGGTCCCTTTAAATTGGTGAAATTGGAGATTTTCAGATTTTGAGAATTGAGTTGAAAATTGGAAAGCTGGCCCCCCGTCCCCCCCTCTCTGTAATACTAAATGGCTGCAGAGAAGAGTGTGGGAGATGAGAGCAGGGACTCCGGTATCCTCTCCCCCACGGTGGGAGAGGAACCGTTGAGGACTGCCATTCATGCTGGGAGAAAGGCAGACAGTGCTCAGCAGCTGTGTGGCGGCGAAAAGGGCCCTCGTCGATCCTGTGGAGCCCGGAGTGGAAGCAGAGTTGTGAGTGATCGGCTTACAGCTGGGGAGCAATGCTCCAGTGATTAGAACAGGCAGTTAGGAGGTAGTAGGTAGCTTTGTTTAGAAAAGTAAAGTGCCGGCGGCCATTTTACCGCCACGTGGTTTTTCGGCGGGAAGAAGGGGCTACAAGGGGTTCCGTTTTGTGAGTGCTGACAAGTTTAAACAGTGAGGATATAAGGCAGGGTTGGCTGATGGTGGAGATTTCTTGAAAAAAAGAGAAAAGAATCAAGAACGGACAGTTTTGGAAACTGGCAAAAGCACACTTGAAGGGTTCCAATACTTATGCCTTCAAAACCTCGCTGCCTCCTCTGTGGGATCAGGAGGGGGTCCATTTCAGAGGCAGGGGTGTGTAGTGCTTGTGCCTGTGAGGCATCGAGATCCGGGATGGAGGAGCATACTGCAGCTGAGCTGTCAAAGGAGTTCGTGGGAGCTGAGGTGCGCCTAGAGACCCCTACACTGATTCAGGAGCCCACGCCAGGTCTGTCTTCGGTGCCCGGATGGGCCGTTGTCCCAAACCCCTATACAGGGGGGTTTGGTGGCAATTTTTTCCCAACAGTTTATGGTCCTGCTACAGCAAGCTCTTGGCAGGCCTGGGGCCAATTTAGTGGATCCTGGAGGGGTGGTATCGCCCGGGTCCAAGAGGCAGGGGCCTTCCCTGGAGGGGGAGAAGGGGGGAGTTCCTGAGAAAAGGGCCAAAATATTAGAGGACAAGATGAGCCTGGACGTGGTGCTGGATGGGCAGTCAGAGGAGTTGGAAGACTCTAACATGGACCAAGAGTTGGAGGAAGGTGAGTTACCGGAACCGGAGGACCAGGCTAGGGTGGTCAGGGTATTCCGCAGAGAGGAGCTGGCGGCATTGATTGGGGAGATGCTGAAGGCGTTAAATATGCCGGCCGAGGAGCAGGGAGTAGATGCTTCTTTGAAGGATCCATTGTTACAGGCCGTACGGAAGTCGCAGCGGGCGTTTCCGATTCATAGGGTGTTTAAGGAGATGATACAGGAAGAGTGGGACACGCCGGAAGCAAGCGTTAAAGGATCGCGGCTGCTGAACAGGTTGTATCCGATACAAGAGTCGGATAGGGATCTGTTTAAGCCTCCTAAGGTGGATGCGGCGGTTTCCTTGATTACAAAGAAGACTGCCATTCCCGTAGAGGGAAGTGCAGGGCTTAAAGATGCCCAGGATAGGAAACTAGATACGCTGCTGAGGCAGGTGTTCGAGGTTAATGCGCTCTCCATGCAGGCCTCGATTTGTGGAGCTTGGGTGGCGAGGGCGTGCTTGAGGTGGTCCCAAAGGATGAGGGGACTGCAGGTTGAAGAAGCGGTAGAGGAAGCGGCTCAAATGGAGTCAGGTGCAGCGTATTTAGCGGATAATCAGTACGACTTTATGAGAGGGTTAGCAAAGAGTATGGCATCGGTAGTGGCGGCAAGGAGATAGCTCTGTCTCCGAAATTGGGTGGCAGATGCGGCGTCCAAAGCGAGATTAGGAAAGCTGCCCTTTAGAGGTAAGCTTCTCTTTGGAGAAGATCTGGAGAAGCTGGTGAAAGATTTAGGAGACTCAAAAGGGGGCAGATTACCGGAGGATAAGGTCAAGCAGGGGCATCAGGTAGCCCCGTCTCGGAGTCAGCAACGTGAGTTTAGGCGTTTTCGTCAGTCAAGATCTGGGCAGTTTCAGAGAGGAAAATTTCTGTACAGGGACTCGGGCTTTCAGGGATTCAGGGGGGCAGGAAGAGGTTTTGGGGCCTCCTCCTCCCCAAGCAGTAAGAAACCGCAGTGAAGCGAGGAGGGTCCAGGCGGGAATGGTTCCCGTGGGAGGACACTTAAGGGAGTTCTTTCCAGCCTGGACCCAAATTACTTCGGATTAGTGGGTGTTGGAAATCGTGCAGAAAAGGTATGCACTAGAGTTTCAACATCCAGTAAGAGACGCTTTTGTACAATCTCCCTGCAGAACACGGTCAAAGCGGGCAGAGGTACAGCAAACCTTAGAGAGGTTATTGGAGCTGAAGGCGGTAGTCCCGGTGCCGAAAGACGAATACGGCTGCGGTCGATACTCCATCTATTTTGTGGTACCAAAAAAGGAAGGAACCTTGAGGCCGATTCTGGACCTCAAGAGAGTAAACAGGTGTCTCAGGGTGTCCCATTTCCAGATGGAATCCCTAAGGTCAGTCATAGCGGCGGTTCGACAAGGCGAGTACCTCACGTCCCTAGACCTTTCGGAAGCGTATCTGCATATACCAATCAGGTTAGAGCATCAGAGGTTTCTTCGGTTTGTGGTGCAGATGGGGCATTTTCAGTTCCAAGCATTGCTGTTTGGCCTGGTGACAGCGCCAAGGACGTTCACCAAAGTCATGGTGATGGTGGCTGCGGCATTGAGAAAGGAAGGAGTGTTGGTTCATCCTTATTTAGACGACTGGCTGATTCGAGCAAAGTCGAAGGAGGAGAGTGTAGTAGCTACAAGACGAGTGGTAGAGTTTCTGCAATCACTAGGATGGGTGGTAAACGTGGCAAAGAGCAGGCTCAACTCAGCTCAGGAGTTAGAGTATCTGGGGGCTCGATTCGACATGGACAAGGGCAGAGTGTATCTGCCGCAGGGCAGAATCAGCAAGCTAAGGATGTTGGTTCAGACCTTCCTGGACAGAGCGTGGCAGTATTTGCAGATTTTGGGCATGATGGCAGCCACGCTGGAGGTGGTGCCATGGGCCAGAGCTCACATGAGACTGTTACAAAGGACTCTACTCAGGAGGTGGTCGCATAAATCCAATCAGTTGTCCAAGAGGTTGGTCTGCCCTCCAGCAGCAAGACAGTCGCTGCAGTGGTGGCTGCGCCCAGGTTGTCTGGAAAAAGGAATGCCTCTGGAGGTCCCGGATTGGAGGGTGCTGACGACCGATGCAAGCTTGTTCGGCTGGGGAGCGCACTTCGAGGGTCAGTATGCGCAGGGGCAATGGACAGAACTGGAGAAAACATGGTCGATCAACAGGTTGGAACTGAGAGCAGTCACGCTAGCTTTGAAATTCCTGCAGCGGGAGCTGAAAGGGAGTGCAATAAGAGTGTTTTCGGACAATGCCATGGCAGTGGCGTACATCAATTGTCAAGGTGGTACGGGCAGCGTGGCTCTCGAGGAGGAAGCGGACGAGCTGCTCGATTGGGCCGAGGAGAATCTGGTAGCGTTGTCGGCGGCGCATGTGGCAGGAATGGACAATGTGACGGCGAATTTTTTGAGTCGAGTCAAAGTAGATCCAGGTGAATGGGTGCTTCATCAGGAGGTGTTCGAGTTGATAGTACAGCGTTGAGGACTCCCGGCCATGGATCTCATGGAGACTTGGGCATCAGCAAAGGTGTAGAGGTTCTTCAGCAGAAGAAGAGAGCGAATGTCAGAAGGGTTAAATGCTCTGGTTCAAAAGTGGCTGGAGGATCGGCTACTATACATATTCCCACCTTGGGTGCTGATAGGGCGAGTCCTGCAGTGCATAGAAAAGCACAAGGGAAACATAGTCCTGGTGGCACCGGATTGGCCAAGGAGGCCTTGGTATGCCGACTTGAGGCATCTGCTAGTGGAGCCGCCGTGGAAGCTGCCATTCAGGAAAGATCTGTTGAAGCAGGGGCCATTGGCCATGCCTCAGGTGGATCGGTTCTCGCTTACGGCTTGGCTCTTGAAAGGGCAAGGTTAGCAGCCAAAGGATATTCGGCGGCGGTGATCGTGATGCTTTTAAGGTCTAGGAGGAGATCTACGTCAATAGCGTATATCAGAGTTTGGCGGATTTTTGAGTCTTGGTGTGAAGAGAGAAGTCTTCAGGCGTTAACGGCCTCGGTGGCGCAAGTCTTGTCCTTTTTGCAGGATGGATTTGAGAAAGGACTGGCAGCTGCTTCGCTTCGGGAGCGGCTAGCAGCGATTTTGTGTTTTCGAGGCAAGGTGCAAGGTGTGGCTCTAGGGGCGCATCCAGACGTAAAGAGATTTTTGCGGGCATCGGCGCTGTTGAGACCTCTACGTAGAGTTTCGGTCCCGCTTTGGAAAATAAAACAAAAGATATTATAATGCCTCTATACCGTTCCATGGTGAGACCGCACCTTGAATATTGTGTGCAATTCTGGTCACCGTATCTTAAAAAGGATATAGCGTTATTAGAAAAGGTTCAGAGAAGAGCCACCAAAATGGTAAAGGGGATGGAAGGATACTCTTATGAAGAAAGGCTAAAAAGGTTAGGGCTCTTTAACCTGGAAAAGAGACGGCTGAGGGGAGATATGATAGAAGTCTATAAATTAATGAACGGAGTGGATTGGGTAAACGTAGATTGATTGTTTACGTTATCAGAATATAGAAAGACTAGGGGACATGCAATGAAGCTACAGGGTAAACTATTAAGACTAATAAAAGGAAATATTTTTTCACTCAACGTGTAATCAAACTCTGGAATTTGTTACCGGAGGATGTAGTAAAGGCTGTTAGTGTAGCTGGGTTTAAAAAAGGTTTGGACAAGTTCCTGGAGGAAAGGTCCATAAACCATTATTAAGAAGGGACCTAGGATATCAATGCTTGACCTAGTATAAGCATTGCAGAACCTGTGTCTTTTGGGGAAACTGCTAGGTACATATGACCTAGATTGACCACTGTTGGAAAGAGGATACTGGGCTTGATGGACCTTGGTCTGACCCAGTATGGCATATCTTATGTTCTTATGTTCTTATGAATGCGGTGCTGGAGGCGTTGGTGCGGGAGCCGTTTGAGCCCTTAGCAAAAGCGACAATGAAGGACCTTACTTTCAAGGTGGTGTTTTTGGTAGCTATCGCCTCTGTGAGAAGAGTTTTGGAGTTGCAGGCTTTGTCCTGTAGAGAGCTGTTTTTGGTATTTGAGGTCAACAAAGTAGTGTTGCGAACAGTGCCCTCCTTCTTGCCAAAGGTAGTGTCGGCTTTTCACGTGAATCAGTTGGTTTCTTTACCGGTGTTCAAAAAGGCAAGCAAGGGTGAAGATGAAGGTCAGCTGCATAGGTTAGATGTCGGGAGAGCGTTGAAGAAGTATTTGCAGCGAACGGCGGCGTTCCGAAAAACAGACAGGTTGCTCGTACTGTTTGGGGGGCAAAGACGAGGAGAGATGGCGTCTAGATCTTCTATTGCTAGGTGGATCAAGGATGCTATTGCATCGGCTTATCTGCTAAAAGGTAAAGTTGTTCCAGTGGGTTTGAAGGCGCATTCCACTAGGGCGCAGGCTGCTTCTTGGGCGGAGTGTAGTTTGGTGCCGACAGTGGACATCTGTAGGGCGGCAACTTGGTCGTCCTTGCATATTGTGGCGGTCGCGCCCCTACCAGGCGGCTGCCTAGTAGGGACGGGAAGCCATCTCAATTCCTCTTTCCCAAGGATTGTAGTTGTGCCAAGGAGATTACGAACCGAGTGGTTGTTTTAAAGCACACAGGAATTTTATTAGCATCTGTGTCAAAATGGTTGACAAAATCTTCAAAGCAAATGTACACATTCAGGTCAAAGCAAAATACAGGATTATTCTTCTCCTCTTAAGGTAACACTTGTAACCAGTGTTGCAATAAAGATATTTACACCAGCTTCACTTCTTTCCTTTCTCAGGCTTCCATTACTCAGCCTTCATGCACACATTACAGTCCATCTCAGAACAAACTGAAGTAAGGTCACTATCTTGGTCTGCTACTTCCATGCTTTCAACTGAGCTGTAACTTGGCAATGCTTGTAATCGTTCTGGCAGTTTATCCTTAATATTCTTTAGCAGATTAAATAGCCTATGCCACTGAATGACCCTTTCTCCTTTTGGTAGGATTTCACTGGGCTCTTCCTGTTCAGTGTCCCTGGCAAAACCCTTACTCCTATTCCGGGTTTTCCTAGGCTTTAACCTCTCTTCTGAATCAGAGCAAGTATCACAGGGTTTAGGCTTTATGGCTTTAACTCTCCTACCTTGGAATCTGGCTGCATCACCTTCCTGGTTGAGGCTTCTCCGGCTTGGCACTCCCCCTGTCTCTGAGTTAGACAGTGACTCAGGGTAAGCTCTCCACTTCCCTTCCTGGGGCTTCTGCTGCCTGCAGATAGACCCTTCCTCCGGTGAGTCTAAGCACTCTTGCCTTAGCTTCCTTAAAGCCAACCTTCTCTCTTTCTCCCTGTAGCCAGTCTGTTTGGTCCTTTGCCTGGAACCTTCCCTGTAGCTTCCTGGGCTGCAGTGCTGGCTGCTCTTGTCTCTGCTGCTACTCACTTTGTAACTGCTTCTTTCATGGTTGCTGGTTCTGCTGTGTTTGCTCTCTCCTGCATCTTTGCAGTTCCTTGGCTCTCTGGAGTTCCTGGCCTTTTTGCCTTCCCAGGCCCTTCTGGAGTTCCTTGCCTCTCTGGCCCTTCTGCTCACTTTGTTTGTTCTCTCAAACTTAAACGCTGAGCAGGGCAACTCCCTTCCTGACTCCACCCACTTGTACCTCCTACTCTTGCCTGAGGTTGTCATGAGGTCTGGGAGTGGCTTAAGCCTAGCACTGCCCTCTTGGTTTCTCTCAGGGATTCTGCTGTGATGTATGTGTTCTAGTGAACCCATCCCCCGAGCAGAAGAAAAAGTTCTTCTTTCTCCTTTATTTTCATGCTGGGCTGCCTCCTCCTCACCACATATCCCCCTCCTTAGACTATTACGGGCTGGCGCCATAACCCGCGAACAGCACGTAATACAAGGTGTGGGTTGCGAAGTGTCACTAACTCTTAAGGCTAGCTGTGCATTCCCTATACGCTCCTTCCATAGCCTCAACAGATTAACATGGTATACCTGTTGCTTTCCCCATCCAGTATCCACAGCATAAGACACTGGTCCGAGCCGTTTTGCTATTTTGTAAGGGCCTTTCCAGGAATTCTCAACCCTAGAGTTTCCTACAGCTACCATTACCATAACCTTATCCCTGACCCTTAAGAAACGTGGCCTTGCATGCCGGTCATGATAAGATTTCTGTTTACTCTGCCTTTTTTTCAAATTTTCCTCTGCTACAGTGGCAATCCGCTGTAAGCGATTCTTCAGGTCTGTTAGGAATCTGGGAACTTCTTGTACATCCTCTACCAGTGCTACCCATTGTTCCCTTAGTATATCCAGCACTCCGCATGGAGATCTCCCATACATAAGCTCGTATGGTGATGTGCCTGTAGAGGTTTGTCTCCTCTCTCTGCATGCATAAAGCACGAAAGGCAACATTGTATCCCACTCAGTCAATCTTCCCTCCAAACTCCTTTTTAACAGGTTCTTTAAGGTTTGATTGAACCTTTCTACTAAGCCGTTGGTTTGGGGATGATAAGCTGCTGTGCGGATATGCCTGATCCCAAATGCGTCCCATACCTGAGCTAGGTGACAGGACATGAAATTTGTTCCCCTGTCTGTTAAGACCTCACGAGGGAACCCTATTTCACAAAATAATCATATTAATTCCATGGCTATCAAACGGGCAGACGTGTTTCTCAACGGGATAGCCCACGGAAAATGCGTGGCATGGTCCATTATGACCAAAATGTACTGGTGACCACGGGGCGTTTTTATCAAAGGCCCCACTATATCCACCCCCAACCTATGTACCGGTTTATTTATAACAGGGAGAGGAATCAAGGGTACCTCCGGTGGATGGTCAGTTGAGACCCTTTGGCAAGCCGGGCACGAGGCACAGAACTTCGCTGTCTCTGTATATACGCCTGGCCAATAAAACCTGGCAAGGACCTGATCCAGGGTACTCTGCACCCCCTTGTGTCCCCCTACTGGGTGATCATGGGCTAATTTTAAGATGATATTCTTAAAAGAAGAAGGTATCACCAATTGCCTTCTTAGATCCCCTGTTCGTTGGTCTATATTCTCCCTATATAGTAGGTCGCTATCCCATAAAAATCTAGGTAGAGCCTCCGATCCTTTCCGGGCGAACTCACATGCTCGCACCAAAGCGGGATCTGCTTTTTGCTCATCAGGAAATGAGGGAAACTTCGCTATTAACTCTTCAGGAACCCAGGGCAGCTCCTGACCCGACATTAACTGACCCCTATTCCTGGCCCTGACACCCCTCTCCCGCCGCTTTTCGGCCTTTCCTTTCCTGGGAGCATCCTTGGCCGGGGTTATTATGTCCTCATGAAAGGAGGTCCCTGGTATCGGCTCCTCCTGGGAATCTACCTCTTCCTCTGCAGGTTTTGAGCCTGCGCGTGTAGTTACCAGACCTGTTTCTTCCTGCAACTGTTTCTCCACCCCCTTCCTGAACTGGGACCAATCCCGGCCCAATATCATATCGTGTGGGAGTCTAGGTATCACTGCCACTGCCACCTGCCTTCCACTATCTAACCCCTTTATCCTAACACTCTGGAGAGGATAGGTGGAAGCTGCTCCATGGACACATTTAATCTTAACCTGCCCCCTTGAGGATTCTTGTAAGCACTGTCTCTGGGCCTCTATCTTTTTCCAGAGCCTGCTGGAAATCATCGACTGGCTGGCCCCTGAATCTAGTAGAGCTTCTATGGGTATTCCTTCTACTTCTACTGATAAGAGAAATCCCTCACCTACCTCTTTGGGACGTGTGATCACATAAGCTTTCCTTACTGGACAGTTTCTCTTAAGGTGACCTGGCTCACCACAGGAAAAACATTTTCTCTGCAGGTTATATCTGCCTTCCATGGATTTATTCCTTTCCATCTTATGGCTAGTAAAGGTTGTCTTCCTTTCCTGCAATTCTGTACCTGCCCTCTGAAAAACGCCCTCTTTCTTGAGGCTTAACTTCTTGGCCTCTAGAAAGCACTCAGCCAACGCAATGGTTTCCTGGGTGTTTTTACAGCTCTGCATTACCAGAAAACTCTGTAACTCTTTGGGTACAGCTTCTGTAAACTGCTCCAATATCACAGTATCAATAACAGAATCTATATTGCCATTCTCAGGTACAAGCCATTTATACACTAAGCTTTTAATTCTATGGTATAAAGCTTGAGGTGCTTCACCTTCTTTCAGTATACATGCTCTCAGAAGTCTCCTATAGACCGAGGGACTTAACCCCATCCGATCTCTTACTGCCTTCTTTACATGCTCATACTCGGCTACTAATGCAACTGGCATTTCCCTGTAGGCTGCTAAAGCCTCCCCACTTAGGGTAATAGCAAATCTCATGGCCCATTGTTCCTTTGGCCATTGAGCTAAAACAGCTATTCTTTCAAAGGACTCAATAAAGACATCAATATCGTCCTCTTTAGAAAGGCAGCCACATGAGAAAGTTCCAGTCCCAGGGCTTTCCCCTCCTGGAAAAACAACCGGTGCACCTGGTAAGGCCTGTGCCTTTTGTACAGACTGTGCCATCTTGGTCGCTTCTTCCTGAGCCCGAATCCATTTCGCCATCGCCTCCAGTAGGGGTTGCTGTTGAGCGCGAAGCATGGACGCCGCTTGCTCTTGGCTCACTGCTGCCATCTCCCTCTGCTTGGCGAACTGGTCTGCCACCCAGGCCAATATGTCCGCTGTCTCCATTGGATTGCGGTTTCTGGAACACAAACACAGAAAAAACCACACAAAGTGCAGCACTTTTTTTTTTTTTTCCCCTCACTCTCTCCTAGTGAGTACCTGGTGGCCCCTTACATCAGAATCCTAGGCTTATCCCCCTCTAGCCTACGGGTTACCTGATTCTGATGCAGGTCTTCGCTTTACCACCAGAAAACAGCGCTCCAGATCCGACTCCACTCTGGAATTTCTCCTCCGTGTTTTCTCTCAGTCCGGTCACTCCGTCCTTCCTGGATCTTCCTCGTCCTGAGGTACCAACTTGTAGACGCACCACTTGACCACTGGAATGCTGTATCTGAAAAACTACGCCACCTGTGGCGGTCGCGCCCCTACCAGGCGGCTGCCTAGTAGGGACGGGAAGCCATCTCAATTCCTCTTTCCCAAGGATTGTAGTTGTGCCAAGGAGATTACGAACCGAGTGGTTGTTTTAAAGCACACAGGAATTTTATTAGCATCTGTGTCAAAATGGTTGACAAAATCTTCAAAGCAAATGTACACATTCAGGTCAAAGCAAAATACAGGATTATTCTTCTCCTCTTAAGGTAACACTTGTAACCAGTGTTGCAATAAAGATATTTACGCCAGCTTCACTTCTTTGCTTTCTCAGGCTTCCAGTACTCAGCCTTCATGCACACATTACAGTCCATCTCAGAACAAACTGAAGTAAGGTCACTATCTTGGCCTGCTACTTCCATGCTTTCAACTGAGCTGTAACTTGGCAATGCTTGTAATCGTTCTGGCAGTTTATCCTTAATATTCTTTAGCAGATTAAATAGCCTATGCCACTGAATGACCCTTTCTCCCTTTGGTAGGATTTCACTGGGCTTTTCCTGTTCAGTGTCCCTGGCAAAACCCTTACTCCTATTCCGGGTTTTCCTAGGCTTTAACCTCTCTTCTGAATCAGAGCAAGTATCACAGGGTTTAGGCTTTATGGCTTTATCTCTCCTACCTTGGAGTCTGGCTGTAGCACCTTCCTGGCTGAGGCTTCTCCGGCTTGGCACTCCCTCTGTCTCTGAGCTAGACAGTGACTCAGGGTAAGCTCTCCACTTCCCTTCCTGGGGCTTCTGCTGCCTGCAGATAGACCCTTCCTCCGGTGAGTCTAAGCACTCTTGCCTTAGCTTCCTTAAAGCCAACCTTCTCTTTCTCCCTGTAGCCAGTCTGTTTGGTCCTTTGCCTGGAACCTTCCCTGTAGCTTCCTGGGCTGCAGTGCTGGCTGCTCTTGTCTCTGCTGCTACTCACTTTGTAACTGCTTCTTTCATGGTTGCTGGTTCTGCTGTGTTTGCTCTCTCCTGCATCTTTGCAGTTCCTGGCCTTTTTGCCTTCCCAGGCCCTTCTGGAGTTCCTTGCCTCTCTAGCCCTTCTGCTCACTTTGTTTGTTCTCTCAAACTTAAACGCTGAGCAGGGCAACTCCCTTCCTGACTCCACCCACTTGTACCTCCTACTCTTGCCTGAGGTTGTCATGAGGTCTGGGAGTGGCTTAAGCCTAGCACTGCCCTCTTGGTTTCTCTCAGGGATTCTGCTGTGATGTATGTGTTCTAGTGAACCCATCCCCCGAGCAGAAGAAAAAGTTCTTCTTTCTCCTTTATTTTCATGCTGGGCTGCCTCCTCCTCACCACAATATGTTTGTAAAACATTATAGAATTGATGTTCAAGTGGAACGGGACTGTAAGTTTGGATCAGCGGTGCTTCAGGCTGGTCTGGCAGGTCCCTCCCGGTGAAGTGTTTACTGCTCTGTTACATCTCCTAAGGTTTGGGACTAGACTGGAGGGACGCTAAGGAAGGTGAAATTAGACTTACCTGCTAATTGTTGTTCCTTAAGGAACTCCAGTCTAGTCCCGCATCCCTCCCTGTAATTACCTGCCGAACGGCGCCCTGAAGTATAAGATGAGGTGTGAAAGGCGGCAGAGAGAATCTCTTGTGCGGTGATATTTGGGAGAGGGGTTTGGAAAACGGGGGATGTCGGGCTTTCTATTCAGGTAAAAAAAAAAAGAAATTTTTTTTTTCTGACCTTTGAAATTGATATTTAGCAAAAGACTGCATTTTATAGCTAGTTTAGAAAACGTTTAACTGGTTACTTAATTATTGCTCTGGTGAGTCTACTTTGTCAATAGGGTACCTGAGCAAGAAGGCTGTCCCTGCAATAATTATACTGGTGTCATCAAAGCTGTGACATGCTCAGTCTCCAAGCTGCGGGAGGACGTACACAACTTCTAAGGTTTGGGACTAGACTGGAGTTCCTTAAGGAACAACAATTAGCAGGTAAGTCTAATTTCACCTTCATTGCTAAGATAATTGAAAAAAGCCATACAGAACCAGCTACAGGGCTACATAAATGATCATGCCTCACGACCAATATCAACATGATTTCAGAGTGAATAATAGTGTGGAGACCTTTCTCAACTCAATACTTGATAGACCGGAATACAGAACATCAAACAAGGCGTCCTCCTCTTGTTCCTTGACATCTCTGCAGCATTTGATTCCATACCCCCCACCACCAGCTCCTCAGCTAACTCTGGAAAATTAGCCTACGTGACCCCATTATCAAATGGTTCCATTCTTACTTAAATGACTGCAGCCAGCAGATAAAAATTGGACTCAAGAAATCCCACCTCTTCACTCAACAAGTTGTACCTCAAAGATCCTTCCTCTCAGCTCTTATGTTCTACATTTACCTTCAACTGTTGTGTAAACTGATCCAAGAGCATAATATCCACTACCAGATATATGCCAATGTTATTATGATCTTCACACCATTCATCACATCTAATCCAGACTACAGACTATTATCCGATTGCTTTAGGACAGTCACACAGTGGCTAAGTCTTCGCAACCTCTCCATTAACTGTTATAAAACAGAGGTTCTCTACGTAATCTGAAACGCATCTTTCAATCCACCACAAACAATCAGATTGGCAGAACGTGAATTACATAGTAACATAGTATATGTTAATTGTAAACTGCACTGATAATAAAGAGCGCGGTATAGAAAAGCTTTAAATAAATAAATAAAATAAAATAAATATGACGGCAGATGAAGACCAGTATGGTCCATCTAGTCTGCCCAGCAAGGTGGCAAGAGTAGGTGCACCATGCCTGTTTCATGCACGTCACCCCTATTTGTTGGGATATAAGAGATAGTTAAGTTTATTTTAATTTTATCCTGTTGCTATAAAGAGATCCACTGTGTCTGCCCCATTCCATTTTGAATTCAGTCAAAAGTGAGGTCAAATATCTGGGAATCATCTTGGACCGAGAACTAAACTTAGTCACAAATAAAAAACACTGTTAAGTCAGCATATTTAAAACTAAGAGCCCTGAAGAATCTACACTCCTTGCTAAAACTGACAACTTCTGGATGGTATGCCAGGCGATAACACCACTTTTAGATTACAGCAACATCATTTATCACGCACTATATCCGCCTCAATTAGCCCAAAACACTGCAGCCAGGATCATCTTTGGTGCACCATGGCACTCCCACATCACACCCATATTATGGCAGTTACATTGGCTCCCTATCCTCGCCAGAATTAAATACAAGGCGCTACTCACCATGTTTAAAGTGATCCACAAGCGATTAATCAGCAGAATGCCTACAGCCACTAATCACACAGACTGGTCATGACAGGTTAAGAAGACAGAGTAACCAGAATCTTCTCAGGATACCACCCCACAGAGCTAAGAGCAATCAGGTGGCCTGCAACCGCACCTTCACACTCTACGCCCCCGCCATCTGGAACTCCCTTCCAGCAGTGCTAAGGGCCACACAAGAGTTAACAGACTTCTGGAAAAGGCTAAAGACCCACCTATTTCTGGAATCCTTTGGCCTAGATCCAGATCAGGAGTAAGACTGCTCCCACTCACTCCTGTCTAACAAAACACCACAAAGTGATGTCAGACATCCAAATAGCTCCCTCATTCCTCCCTGTCACAAGACCCTTGACGGACTCTTCGGTTCCCGACTCTCAGAATGTAAATATGCATGACTGATTGTAAATGAGCCCCCAGTAGACCAGGACTATTCTACCTGCAAATAAGTTTGTACCGGTAAGATTCTACCTGTAAATAAGTTTGTGACTAAGTTGTTTTCAGTCCTGGTGCCTTTTTCAATTTACATTGTATGAATATTTTCATCCGTTTTATGTAAAACTTCCATGTACTCAGAAAGTGATTCAATTGTTCAACTGTACGGAGTTTATTGTGAACCGCCTTGACTAGTAGAAAGGCGATATAGAAACAGAGTTAAATAAATAATATAAATAAATACACTCGAAAATGCTCAGTGGTCTCCATCATAGGTTTTTCAGTGGAGGTAGTAGAGACAAGGACTGTATCATAATTCAAAAAAGCATGGGACAGACACAGAAGATTTCTAAGGGGAAAAAAGGGACTGTAGAGCTTAGTAGTTGGTATGGAAGGGCAGACTGGATAGGCCTTACGGTCTCTATCTGCTGAAAAGTTTCAATGTTTCTATTGTGTTTATCAAAGGTGGGGAGCCCTATGGGCCTTTGCCTCAAAGTATTTAGGGTGCCTAATAATATCCCTGGCCCTGCCACTGTAGTCTCCAACCATTTACTGGCAGAATTAGCAGGTATGGATAAGTAATGTCACTTTCCATGTGTGCTTGTGGAGAATTATTACAGCTGACAGACAGCGCAGCTTTCTTTTATACTGAATTTAATTGTATAGAGCAGGGGTCCCCAATCTCCAAAATGTTCAGGAATCCACAGTTCACCCCTACCACTCTTCCTAGAACACCTCCACTCAGAACCAAGCATGCCCCCACTAGAACTCTTTATCTCCCTACCTCTTCCAGTCTCTCTCTGCCTGTAGCCAGTCCCCACCAGTCTGTCTCTCTTTCACTCTCCCTCCCTTCAGCCTTTTCCCTTCTGTCTTTCTCCCCCGCCCCCCCCCCCCCCCCGCCAGCCCCTACGAATCTTTCCATTCCCACAGTCTGTCTCATTTTTGTGTTCTGTGGATGCCCTGTGATAGTCTCACGGACACCCAGAGGTCCACAAACCACTGTTCAATGTATTTGTGAGTGATATTGCGGAAGGACTGCATGAAAAAGTCTGTCTTTTTGCAGATGACATGAAAATTTGCAAAAGAGTGGATTCCCCTGAGGGAGTAGATAACATGAGGAAAGATCTACAAAAGCTGGAAGAATGGTCTAATGCTTGGCAGTTAAGATTTAATGTGAAGAAGTGCAGTGTCATGCACTTGGGAAGCAGAAATCCAAGGGACATGTACACTATAGGGGGCGAGAGGTTGGTGTGCATGGACCAGGAGAAAGATCTTGGTGTGATTATTTCTGAGGATCTCAAGGTGGCAAAACAGTGCGACAGGGCAGTGGCAAAAGCCAGGAGGATGTTGGGCTGCATACAAAGAGGAATTACCAGCAGAAAGGAAGAGGTACTTATGCCACTGTACAAGTCACTGGTGAGGCCTCACTTGGAATACTGTGTTCTGTTTTGGAGACCGTATCTTGCAAAGGATATAAAAACACTGGAAACGGTGCAGTGGAAGGCGAGCAAAATGATTTGGAGCCTGCGTCAGAAGCCTTATGAGAAGACCTAAATATGTGCACTCTGGAGGAGAGGAGGGAGAGGGGAGATATGATTCAGACCTTTAAATACTTAAAGAGAAATAATGAACAAACAAACCTCTTCCAGAGACGGGGAAGCTGTAAAACTAGAGGGCATAATGTGAAGCTGCAAGGAGGTAAATTAAAGGCAATGTCAGGAAATACATTTTCACTAAAAGGGTGGTGGATGCTTGGAATGCCCTCCCGATGGAAGTGGTGGGGCAAATACAGTGACAGAATTCAAGATGGAATGGGACAGACACAGTGGATCCCTTTACAGCAACAGGATAAAATCAAAATAACCTTAACTATCTAATTTCTCAACAACAGGGGTGTCCTGCACGGAGCGGTGGGTTCATCCCTAAACAAAGACATGAGGGATGGCCTGCATGGAGCGGCAGGTGCACCTACACTTGCCATCTTACTGGGCAGACTAGATGGACCATACTGGTCTTTATCTGCCGTCATTTACTATGTTGGGAAGCAGTGATTTAGAAGCTGAATTATGAGTCTTTGGAAAGGCCGCTCCTGCCTCCCAGCTAACCTAAGGTGAGGACGATTATCTGGTTACTACACATGTCTTGCTCGCATCCTACTCAGGACTCGGTGTCCTCAGTAAGGTTAATTTTGCAAGCCCCTGGGTATCTCGTCGGTCACATTCATTTTCTGTTTATTGAAATGTCCAGAAGCACAAAATGTTATTATCTTCCCAATAATTTTATATGTGATGCAGTGGATGGCACAAAAAAGAAACACAAAACGCCCACGTCGCGGGAAACAAAAGCCACATTGTTTGATGCATTGACAGCATGAAACTGAAAAGGTCTGTGTAGAAAATAAAACTAAGACCAGGAATGAGCCTGTCACGTCTAGGACTGGAGTGCTCAGGGGACAGGCACAGGGATATACAGCCTGTCACGTCTAGGACTGGAGTGCTCAGGGGACAGGCACAGGGATATACAGCCTGTCACTTCTAGGACTGGAGTGCTCAGGGGACAGGCACAGGGATATACAGCCTGTCACTTCTAGGACTGGAGTGCTCAGGGGACAGGCACAGGGATATACAGCCTGTCACTTCTAGGACTGGAGTGCTCAGGGGACAGGCACAGGGATATACAGCCTGTCACTTCTAGGACTGGAGTGCTCAGGGGACAGGCACAGAGATATACAGCCTGTCACTTCTAGGACTGGAGTGCTCAGGGGACAGGCACAGGGATATACAGCCTGTCACTTCTAGGACTGGAGTGCTCAGGGGACAGGCACAGGGATATACAGCCTGTCACTTCTAGGACTGGAGTGCTCAGGGGACAGGCACAGAGATATACAGCCTGTCACTTCTAGGACTGGAGTGCTCAGGGGACAGGCACAGGGATATACAGCCTGTCACTTCTAGGACTGGAGTGCTCAGGGGACAGGCACAGAGATATACAGCCTGTCACTTCTAGGACTGGAGTGCTCATGGGACAGGCACAGAGATAAACAGCCTGTCACTTCTAGGACTGGAGTGCTCAGGGGACAGGCACAGGAATATACAGCCTGTCACTTCTAGGACTGGAGTGCTCAGGGGACAGGCACAGGAATATACAGCCTGTCACTTCTAGGACTGGAGTGCTCAGGGGACAGGCACAGGGATATACACCCTGTCACTTCTAGGACTGGAGTGCTCAGGGGACAGGCACAGGGATATACAGCCTGTCACTTCTAGGACTGGAGTGCTCAGGGGACAGGCACAGGGATATACAGCCTGTCACTTCTAGGACTGGAGTGCTCAGGGGACAGGCACAGGGATATACAGCCTGTCACTTCTAGGACTGGAGTGCTCAGGGGACAGGCACAGGGATATACAGCCTGTCACTTCTAGGACTGGAGTGCTCAGGGGACAGGCACAGGGATATACAGCCTGTCACTTCTAGGACTGGAGTGCTCAGGGGACAGGCACAGGGATAAACAGCCTGTCACTTCTAGGACTGGAGTGCTCAGGGGGCAGGCACAGAGATATACAGCCTGTCACTTCTAGGACTGGAGTGCTCAGGGTACAGGCACAGGGATATACAGCCTGTCACTTCTAGGACTGGAGTGCTCAGGGGACAGGCACAGAGATATACAGCCTGTCACTTCTAGGACTGGAGTGTTCAGGGGACAGGCACAGGGATATACAGCCTGTCACTTCTAGGACTGGAGTGCTCAGGGGACAGGCACAGGGATATGGAGCCTGTCACGTCTAGGACTGGAATGCTCAGGGGACAGGCACAGGGATATGGAGCCTGTCACTTCTAGGACTGGAGTGCTCAGGGAACAGGCACAGGGATATACAGCCTGTCACTTCTAGGACTGGAGTGCTCAGGGGACAGGCACAGAGATATACAGCCTGTCACTTCTAGGACTGGAGTGCTCAGGGGACAGGCACAGGGATATACAGCCTGTCACTTCTAGGACTGGAGTGCTCAGGGGACAGGCACAGAGATATACAGCCTGTCACTTCTAGGACTGGAGTGTTTAGGGGACAGGCACACTGATATAGAGCCTGTCACTTCTAGGACTGGAGTGCTCAGGGGACAGGCACAGGGATATACAGCCTGTCACTTCTAGGACTGGAGTGCTCAGGGGACAGGCACAGAGATATACAGCCTGTCACTTCTAGGACTGGAGTGTTTAGGGGACAGGCACAGGGATATGGAGCCTGTCACTTCTAGGACTGGAGTGCTCAGGGGACAGGCACAGGGATAAACAGCCTGTCACTTCTAGGACTGGAGTGCTCAGGGGACAGGCACAGAGATATACAGCCTGTCACTTCTAGGACTGGAGTGCTCAGGGGACAAGCACAGGGATAAACAGCCTGTCACTTCTAGGACTGGAGTGCTCAGGGGACAGGCACAGGAATATACAGCCTGTCACTTCTAGGACTGGAGTGCTCAGGGGACAGGCACAGGAATATACAGCCTGTCACTTCTAGGACTGGAGTGCTCAGGGGACAGGCACAGAGATATACAGCCTGTCACTTCTAGGACTGGAGTGCTCAGGGGACAGGCACAGGGATATACAGCCTGTCACTTCTAGGACTGGAGTGCTCAGGGGACAGGCACAGGGATATACAGCCTGTCACTTCTAGGACTGGAGTGCTCAGGGGACAGGCACAGGGATATACAGCCTGTCACTTCTAGGACTGGAGTGCTCAGGGGACAGGCACAGGGATATACAGCCTGTCACTTCTAGGACTGGAGTGCTCAGGGGACAGGCACAGGGATATACAGCCTGTCACTTCTAGGACTGGAGTGCTCAGGGGACAGGCACAGGGATAAACAGCCTGTCACTTCTAGGACTGGAGTGCTCAGGGAACAGGCACAGGGATATACAGCCTGTCACTTCTAGGACTGGAGTGCTCAGGGGACAGGCACAGAGATATACAGCCTGTCACTTCTAGGACTGGAGTGCTCAGGGGACAGGCACAGGGATATACAGCCTGTCACTTCTAGGACTGGAGTGCTCAGGGGACAGGCACAGAGATATACAGCCTGTCACTTCTAGGACTGGAGTGTTTAGGGGACAGGCACAGGGATATAGAGCCTGTCACTTCTAGGACTGGAGTGCTCAGGGGACAGGCACAGGGATATGGAGCCTGTCACTTCTAGGACTGGAGTGCTCAGGGGACAGGCACAGGGATAAACAGCCTGTCACTTCTAGGACTGGAGTGCTCAGGGGACAGGCACAGGGATATGGAGCCTGTCACTTCTAGGACCGGAGTGCTCAGGAGACAGGCACAGGGATAAACAGCCTGTCACTTCTAGGACTGGAGTGCTCAGGGGACAGGCACAGGGATATGGAGCCTGTCACTTCTAGGACTGGAGTGCTCAGGGGACAGGCACAGAGATATACAGCCTGTCACTTCTAGGACTGGAGTGCTCAGGGGACAGGCACAGAGATATACAGCCTGTCACTTCTAGGACTGGAGTGTTCAGGGGACAGGCACAGGGATAAACAGCCTGTCACTTCTAGGACTGGAGTGCTCAGGGGACAGGCACAGGGATATGCAGCCTGTCATTTCTAGGACTGGAGTGCTCAGGGGACAGGCACAGGGATATACAGCCTGTCACCTCTAGGACTGGAGTGCTCAGGGGACAGGCACAGGGATATACAGCCTGTCACCTCTAGGACTGGAGGGTTCAGGGGATGTGTACAGGGATACAGAGCCTGTCACCTCTAGGACTGGAGTGCTCAGGGGATGGACACAGGGATATACAGCCTGTCACTTCTAGGACTGGGGTACTCAGGGGATGTGTACAGGGATACAGACCCTATCACGAGGGCTGGCCTGTCCACTAGGCGATCTAGGCAGCCGATTTGGGTGGGTGGCCTGGGTGGCAGTGGCAGCAGCGGCACACATAGGGAACCGCACCGCCCACCCAGCTGCTGCCAAGTCTGTTGGGGGGCGGAGGTGGGCAGTGGCAGTATTTCCAAAAATGATCAGCAGCTTCAGAATGGTTGTTAGCATGATCCTTGGTGCTCAGTGTTCCAACAACCATTCTGAAGCTTCTCATCGTCGTCTCCGAGCTGAACTTGGAATGTGCCATCCGACGATCTGGAAGTTCATTGATGGCCTCAGAAAGGTGCAGAAGGGCAGAGATCCTATTATGAACAGCTCGCTTCAGGCCACAGTCTTCCAGCCAAGTTGAGGAAATACCCCACGGCTGATCAATGTATTTCAAAGATTGTCAGATTACGGCATTAAACACCCTATAGAATACTCCTGTGCCATAGCTCATGATTATCAGATAGCATAACAAAATCTTTTTCGATGTTTTCATATTACACTTTGGATGTTCCAGATTTCATTTGACAAATCCAAAATTATCAGATAGCTTAATAAAATGTTTTTGGATGTTTAACTATTGCATGTACTCGGGGGCGGCTCAAGGCAATCAGCTGCCTGAGGCGAGGGATGAAATGGTGCCACCCCCCCCCCCCCACCCTCGGGTGGAGATCTTTCTCAAAACTCCAGTCAGGGACTGAACCAAATCAAAAAGTCAATTAGATAATGTGGAGCAAATGCAAGATGTTCACACACCAAGGAAGAGCGAGAACCACAGCAGTTTATAACTCCAAATTATAATTCATTTGTATTTTGTTGTTATAAACTGCGTTATAGTGCTTGCTTTTTCTTTTTGAACATACATTTTGCATTCACAGAACCCCCTCCTCAACAATGGATGCACAGCAGAGGTAGGACATTCACCCACAGAACTCAATATATAAAAACAAAATCTGATTCTGGTCATCTCACCAACAACAAACATTCTCCAGTACTAGGCATATTGGGAACTAATATAAAACCCTACCATACCATACCAGCATACACTTCCAAAACTCATACAATAAAGGGGCCTATCAAGAAAAAAGCAGCACTATAAACACTGCAATAACACTTATTAAAAGAGGGCTGCTACACAGTACCCTGTCCTGTGCTGCTGAGGTAAGCTATATTCTTATTTGATTTAAATTATAGCTCTTTTCTGCTGCTAGGCTCTAACTTATTATGAAATTTAAACTACAAGCTCTCTGCTGGGTCCAAATTTAACCACAAAGCTCTCTTCTGTGTTCTAAATTTAAACTAAAAGCACTTTGCTGATGCTAGGACCTGAGAGACTATTAAATTTAAACTACAAGTTCTCTGCTGGGGTCCAAAATTAACCAGAAAGCTCTCTTCTTTGTTTTAAATTTAAACTAAAAGTACTTTGCTGATGCTAGGCCCTGAGTGACTATTAAATTAAAACTACAAGCTCTCTGCTGGGTATGAAATGTAACCAGAAAGTTCTCTTCTGTGTTTTTTTTTTTTTTTTTGTTTGTTTTAATTTTTTATTTATGCAATTTTCAAAAAATAACAAGAAGGTTACAACACCAATCCTGAAGAAATAGAAAGGCAACAGAAATAAATCCCCACAACCGGGAATCAATAAAAGAAAAAATCATAGCATACAACAAAATTGCCTATTTCACTCTAGCCCACAATGGGGGGAAATTCCATAGAAATTATACACAATACAAGAAGAAATATGCATGCAGCCTAAACCTGGAGACTAAACTATGAGTCAGAGGGAATTTCCAGACGCTTGTGTACGGCCCTGTTTCGTACAAAAATAGACCACCACCTAATTATTATAATTACCTGAAATGATCAGATCCGAAAAGTCAGTACAGGTGCAATCAGAGTCTCTGTTTATTAGATAACTGATGACCAAATACAGGCAGCGAAGTGGGGAAGAGAGTTCTATCGGGCACTAGGCACCTCAAGAATGCAACTCTCCCCCTTAGAATATAGAAAGCATATTACAATTTATACCTTTTTCTCTTCCGCATTTTTACATACAGTCCAGTCCCCAGAGCTATTCCTTTGTGTTCTCTCCCCCTCCCCTACCTTATTTCCTATTATTACCCTTTACTCCCCTTAGTTCCTGTTGCAAAATCCCCCTGGCCCCCCTCTTCCCATACTCACCATGATCCAACTAATCTGCTTTCTTCAGAGCCGGGCCCAGCATATATGTTGGTAGCTTTGTGGTTTCCTGTGTATGCATATCTTGACACGTAGACCTTACAGGCCTATATCTGATATCCCCTTGCAGGTCCTAGTCTAGACTCTCCAGCCCAAACTGGCACCTCACAAGGCTCATGATATCTCCTTATATGGTTCTTTCCGGTGCTGGATCTCTTCTTGCTAAGGCCTGTATTCTTGGCTCACATGTTATAGCAGAATGACTGTGCTTTAACTATTTTGTGAGATTCAGGGCAGCCAGTAAGTGATTATGAATCAGGAACATTATTAATCCTTAGCACTTAAAAATTAAAAGCAAATCTATCATACTAAATCCCAAATGTATCATACTTAACCTCTACCTCTACAAGCACTTAACCCCTACAACTCCCCATTTTTTATTTATTTTTTTTTATTCGGCTGGGGAATGGGAGAAATCCAAGTCTGAATAGTCTGACATGGGGACGGCTGCATAAGAAACATTGACAAGAGTAGGGCTAGTCTGAACAGGCAAAAAAGAGGTAGATACTTTGGAGAGTTGTTTCTTACAGCAGGATATAAAACAGAAACAAAACAACAGAAGAGTAAAGCAATGATTAAAATAATGCCAACAGAAATCAATAAACCTTTCAAGCCAGAGCCAAGGGAGTGAAACCAGGAGGAGAGAGATGAAAACCAATCTCCAATCTGGAGGCCACCCTTAAAATCATCAATATGTAGTTCTGACAAGTGACGCATTTTATCCATAGCATTAAGCACAAACACTGAATGATTCGCTATGACTATACAACAGATAGTGGCATTAATAAAAGAACAAAAGGCCTCATTCAGAAGCAAGGAGCAAATCTAGGGCTTGTCTATTTTGCAGAGTCATTTGTGTATTCTGCTCTAGGGACTCTGACAACTTAGTTATAGAATCAATAACAGCTTTCATTTGAACATACAGTAAGCATTGTAGACGGCAGATAGCCATACCAAGTCCAGCAGTTATGGCAGGGGTCTAGAAAGATATCAAGGAAGTCCAGCATCTAACCTACGTGTAATAGCAATGGAGCAAAAAGTTCAACAGACTGTCCCGATTTCAGTTCAAGGCAGGGGGTGATTGAGAACCTCTTTGGAGATATGGGTTGTACTGTGAACTCGCAGAAGTAAAACTAATTGTCCATCAGGATGAAGGAAACAGATGGTGTCCCAAGGAGCAGGTTTGGCAGCAATTATCTTGGTCAGCAACAGTTCATACAGGAAGGAAGTAGATCAAGCAGAGGTGACAGTTGAAGAAACCTTCAAGAGTCCAAGTGTCAGTATCATTCAAGTGGGCAACAAAGGGGGAAGTAACGGTGACAATGGTGAGCTGGATCACATATTCAAAAGTAGCCCTAAAGAGGTAAGCTTAAAGCATGGCTTAGAAAAGAGCAGAAATACAGCCTGATACACTAGCTTCCAGGCATAAAAAGGATTAAGTACAACAGCAGTGAAACTTTGATACATGACAGCATTTAAAACACAATGCAGCAAACACTTGCCATTCTTCAGAGAGAGCAGAAGGAGAGAACACACCATACTGTTTATACCATTATACCATTCTATATAAATTTCAATCAAGCTTGAACCAGTTCAAAAGGTCACACAAAAGTCAGCATTATGTAGTTGCAGTAGGGGTCGCTGTTGTCCACAGGTGTGCTGCATTAGATCTGAAATAACTTCTTATCAGAATGTCTGTCACTCGCTCCACCAATTCAGTTGCCTGAAATTCTACAGGTACAAACAAAAGAGAGAATGCTGTTTCCCCTCCCCCTTTCCTCTTCTTGGATTGCTTTCTGGGATTGCTGCTCGCACACAACAGCTAATCCTGCTTCTAAAACAATTGTTAAAAGTCAAACAAATGGGAGGCAGAAAATATAAATTTAGATTGTTAAACAGTGTCTCAGTCCCACTAACTTAATTGGTGTAGTTTTGAATGGATATATGTGCTCATTCTAAACCGCAACTAAAGACAGAACTCCTGGAACTGAAATTCAAAAGACTTACACAGTAATTCTTACAGTTCGGGGAAGCGAAACTGATACTCTTTTCATGAAAAGACTGGTGGACATCTAGAATGCAAACACTTCCCTTTTTTTAAGTTATTTCAATCACTGAGAGTTACAGCTAACCTCGACCTTGCCACAATATATAAAATCCCTGTTTAACTTTTAATTTTGCTTAATACAATCAGAACAAAATCCAAACATGGTTAACATTTTATTCATTCAGGATTTAAATCATTCTCAAGTTGCAATCTGCTCAGAATACCACATAATCCTGCAGGGATCTTAATCTCTACTTTGAAGGTCAAATGGAAAAAGGAAACAGTTTTTCTTCTGTTGCACCAGTAGCAAAGAATTCTAAGCAGTTCAATTTCAGAGATCATAAAATCTAATTAAGAAAGCGTTGATTGCGTGAGTGTTATACAGAACTTCCAGAAGGGAAACGGCTGCACTGGTAATTTTTGCTTCAAAAGCAAAGTAACTTTTGAATCACACTCTGCAGATATCATAGCTGTTATTGTTCCTCTATTACTAATTTTGTTTCCAGAATATACCACAAAACAATAATCATATATCAAAGCATGGAAGATCTTCCCATTCATTCACAACAATTATAACTATCACACATAGAACAGAATCAGGTCCCTAAGTTTTTCTAAAAACAGTTTTTTTTTTTTCAGTGTCATTTCCGTACCTAGAAAGCTAGCAAGCTAATTACAGAGGAAAAAATACTTCACCGAGTTCTGAACTTCAACTCCTGTCACACTGAATAAATCCTTTATTTAAACAAACAAGAAAGACTGCTCAATCGAGAGTTTCCTCTAGGTAATGCGTCCATCACCAGAAGAAAATCCCCCAGCAGTCCCCCTCCCTCTTTCTAGCTAAAAACAGGCAACCATCTTATCCTGCTGCAGGCAATTAGCTATCTTTCATCAGACGACATATAGGAGCAATTATTCAATAAACACAACCAAGCACTGGCCAGGTACTGGCAATGTTCAAAGAATAAACCTCAAAGTTCAGAACTCCATAATTACAATTGATGTGTATCTTGTTTACATTGTTATGTAACTAGACTGATTCTTTCAATTGATCTAATTGTCACCCTCTCTAATTATTCTTACACTTTATGCATATAACAACAACAAAAATTAAACAACACATACCAAGCTTGGTTAAAAATATACTCACGACGCCATCATTACAGGCCGCCGTCATCCTAGGGAATCAATCACTCACTTCTTCTCCGGTCTTCACTCAGCACCGGGAACACACCTCCCTCAACCTTTTGAGGGGAATCCAAATCTTTACGTACCTCCCTCTTTTTCTTGAGGGGAATCCAAATCTTTAAATTTATATCTTGGCCATAAAGACCCACCCGTAGGCCAATCCCGGGTTTCGGCACTAATTTTGTACGGCCCTGTTTCGTACAAAAATAGACCACCACCTAATTATTATAATTACCTGAAATGATCAGATCCGAAAAGTCAGTACAGGTGCAATCAGAGTCTCTGTTTATTAGATAACTGATGACCAAATACAGGCAGCGAAGTGGGGAAGAGAGTTCTATCGGGCACTAGGCACCTCAAGAATGCAACTCTCCCCCTTAGAATATAGAAAGCATATTACAATTTATACCTTTTTCTCTTCCGCATTTTTACATACAGTCCAGTCCCCAGAGCTATTCCTTTGTGTTCTCTCCCCCTCCCCTACCTTATTTCCTATTATTACCCTTTACTCCCCTTAGTTCCTGTTGCAAAATCCCCCTGGCCCCCCTCTTCCCATACTCACCATGATCCAACTAATCTGCTTTCTTCAGAGCCGGGCCCAGCATATATGTTGGTAGCTTTGTGGTTTCCTGTGTATGCATATCTTGACACATAGACCTTACAGGCCTATATCTGATATCCCCTTGCAGGTCCTAGTCTAGACTCTCCAGCCCAAACTGGCACCTCACAAGGCTCATGATATCTCCTTATATGGTTCTTTCCGGTGCTGGATCTCTTCTTGCTAAGGCCTGTATTCTTGGCTCACATGTTATAGCAGAATGACTGTGCTTTAACTATTTTGTGAGATTCAGGGCAGCCAGTAAGTGATTATGAATCAGGAACATTATTAATCCTTAGCACTTAAAAATTAAAAGCAAATCTATCATACTAAATCCCAAATGTATCATACTTAACCTCTACCTCTACAAGCACTTAACCCCTACACTTGGCACCAATAAAAGCCAACAACTGGGAGGGCTCAAAGAAAATATAAGAAAAAGTCTGGAATTTGCTGATGCTAGGCCCTGAGTGACTATTAAATTTAAACTACAGCTCTCTGCTGGGTTCCAAATTTAACCAGAAAGCTCTCTTCTGTGTTTTAAATTTAAACTAAAAGTACTTTGCTGATACTAGGCCCTGAGTGACTATTAAATTAAAACTACAAGTTCTCTGCTGAGTATGAAATGTAATCAGAAAGCTCTCTTCTGTGTTTTAAATTTAAACTTAAACTGCTGCTACTAGGCCCTGACTGATTTAACAAAAAATAGTGGGTTCACAGATTAATTAGCTTTAATAGAAAGAATTCCTTTCAGAAAATTCCCAGAAGTATATACTCACAATTGCAGATCTCTCTCCAGAAGTAACAGTCCCCTTTTCTAGTCCTTCAAGACTGAGGATCACAGAGCTCTGGTTGAGCTATTTATGCCTGTGCTGCTGAGGTAAGCTGTGACCAACTTCCTGGATGATTAACAGTCCTTGCTTGGATAAAAGGAGTCTTTCAAAATGGCCTTTTGACCTGCCACCTGGTGTTAACACCTATTGAAAATGTTTCACATGTCTCTTGCCCCCTAGGTGGAGGTTCTCTTTGTAAAGGTCTCTAGAAGACTTTATTTGCTGCTCAAAGAGTACTGACCCTGTTTTGCCTTTTGTGCTAATCTATATTCTTATTTGATTTAAATTATAGCTCTTTGCTGCTGCTAGGCTCTAACTTATTATGAAATTTAAACTACAAGCTCTCTGCTGGGTCCAAATTTAACCAGAAAGCTCTCTTCTGTGTTTTAAATTTAAACTAAAAGCACTTTGCTGATGCTGATGTTGCTGTTAAGTGTCGTCGAGTTGATGTCGACCCTCTGGATAGTTGTCCTAAACTGTGTTCGGTCTTCAGTCAGGCGGCTATTATCTAGTTTAAAAGCTGTTCTATCTCCTTTTTAAAGGTTAATGCTAGCAGCCTGGTTCCATCCCAGTTAAGGTAGAGCCCATCCCTTCGGAAAAGCCCTTCCTTTCCCCAGAATGTTGCCCAGCTCCTAACAAATCCAAAACCCTCTTCCTTGCACCATCGTCTTATCCACGCATTGAGATTCAGGAGCTCTGCCTGCCTTTTGGGTCCTGCGCATGGAACAGGTGCATTTTGGAGAATGCTGCCTTGGAAGTTCTGGATTTCAACTTCCCACCTAAAAGCCTAAATTTGGCCTCCAGAACTTCCCTACCACACTTTCTATGTCATTTGTACCAGCATATGCCAAGACAGCAGACTCCTCCCCAGCACTATCTAAAACCTTGTCTAGGTTGTGCATGAGGTCTGCTACCTTTGCACCAGGCAGGCATGTTACCAGGCAATCCTCACGTCCACCAGCCACCCAGCTATCTACATGCCTAATGATTGAATCACCTGGAGAAACCTCCTCGGTGCAAGAGGGTTTTATATCACCTGGAGGACAGGTCCTAGCTTCAGAATCATTTCCTCCACACTAGGGTGATGCTGTCCTGTCATGTGACTTCTCTCTTCCATGGCAACAGGGAGGGTGCCAGATGAGGTGGGACTTCAGTACTATGTCCCTGTAGGTCCCATCTATGTACCTCTCTATCTTCCTTATGTCCTCCAAGTCTGCTATTCTAGCCTCCAGAGATCGGACTCGTTCCCCGAGAGCAAAGAGCTCCTTGCACCTAGTGCACCCGTAAGTTCAGTTACATTGGCTGTCCTTGGAGTTGCATAAATATTTTTAAGATTGTGATGATAATTTTTAATACACTGAGATTAGAGGTGTTCTTCCTTTTAACTTGTTTTTTTATGTGGTATTTCCTATTTGTGTGTTATGATCAGAAGATTAAAACCTACTGGTGCCTCCATCCTTAAAGTTGTCATAAAGGGTGAGAATGTGCCACTGTGTTTTAGCAATTAATGGTCGGAAATTATGAAATGATTTGCCAATAGCTTCATGATTGAACAGGATATGGTATCATTTAAGAATAACGTGAAAGCTCACTTTATTTGCTTAAAGGCACATTTTACAATGGGACGTCCAAGTGCAATCTGTGATGGTAAAGCCAGAACAACTGAAAAACAAGCAGGAGTGTGCAAGCTCAGGCACGATGTCAGAAACGTGGACGTGCCTGATACAGACCTCTATAGAGACGACTATATAGATGTCCCCAGAATAGCATCTCAGAACATCTGAAAAACAAGCAGGAGTGTGCAAGCTCAGGCACGATGTCAGAAACGTGGACGTGCCTGATACAGACCTCTATAGAGACGACTACATAGATGTCCCCAGAATAGCATCTCAGAACATGGATATCTAATGGCATAATGGTTAGAGTAGTGAGTTGGGAGCAATGTGGTTAGGGCTCAAATTCCAGTGTGGATCTTTGTGATCTTAGATTAATGGCTTATCTTTACACTCTCTGGATGTTTTTAGGCCAAAACAAGCACTTTGCTGATGCCTGTTTGTGCCTGAAATCGAATGGAGACTTGTAAGTCCATAGCACCTCCCCGGAGACACTCCCTCGCCTACTTGGACATTCCTGCACTGGAGTCATTTGTGGAATGGCTTCGGGGACATTTCTGTGATTTTGACATCCACGTACACGTCTTCAGACATCCTAAATCATGACAAGCCTTTTAAAATGACCTCCTTAGCATTTAATTGCTGAGGTTTTGAACATTATTGTCTAAGATAAACACGGACTGCAATGTTGTATAATTTTGTGTTTAGAGATTTGTAATGGTTCACAGGAATATTTCATATGCTTTATGTATACTGCTTAAGATTCCTTGTGTAGCCTTAACAGTTTTCTGAGTGTGCCCTCAGTTCAGGCATAAGCCTACTGGCACAAGCCTACTGGGGCAGGGACACTTGTAAGAGAAATCAGCTACTTGGATTAGACATACTTACATTGCAAGGGACCAACAGAGGTCTTTGCACGGGGGGCAGACAGAACTATAAAGGTATATTTTGGGTAATTCTGGTTCATTGTATGCTTGAAAGGCATCTCCCAGGGAGGGGCTACTTTAGATCATCAGGCACCTGGCTTCTCATATCGGTCACAGCCAGCCAGTCTGAAAGGCCGGAGCTGCCCAAGACACAGATAAGCTTATTCTTTTCTATCTCTGCTGGTTTTTTTTTATTGCAAATATAGAATATTAGCTGTGGGTTAAACCTTAGGTATTTGGAAAATTGCTACATGCTGGTCCTACATTATATTTGGGGATAGTCAAACTGCTTGATTTCCTTGTGTAGCCTTAACAGTTTTCTGAGTGTGCCCTCAGTTCAGGCATAAGTGGGTGGAGTGGCCTAGTGGTTAGGACAAGGTACTTCAGGCCAGAGGGCCGGGGGTTAAAGTCCCACCTGGGGACAGCAATCTCAGGCCAGAGGGACTGGGATTTCTAGTCCTATAGGCACTCCTTGTGGTCTTGGTCAAGCCACTTAACCCTCCATTGCCCATGTTCCCTGTAAGTATTAGTGTATGTGTGTCATATCCCCTCATGTTAAATGTATCTCCCAATTGACCGCTTTGACCCAGTGAAAAGCAGGATATAAATACAGCTAAATAAATAAAAATAAGCCTACTGGGGCAGGGACACTTATTTATTTAAAAGGATTTCTATACCGCCTATCCATTGTTTTGTTGTAACTATCCATTGAAAACCCAATGGATAGTTACAACAAAACAAATTGTGCTATGGTGCTGGAAGATGAGACCCCCAGGTCAGAAGGCACTCAACTAGCTACTGGGGAAGAGCTGAAGACTTTTCAGAGTAAAGCCAGCATTTATGATGTGGTTGGATCAAAGCCCTCGGGAAGTCTGACTGCTGATGTAGCTGCGCATGAAATGAGAGTCAGAAGCTGTAAAGATGTCTTACACATTGGAACATGGAACGTACGAAGCATGGACCAAGGGAAGTTGGAGGTGGTCAAGAATGAAATGGAACGTGTACAACTTGATCTGTTGGGTGTCAGCAAACTGAAATGGACTGGCATGGGGCACTTTGCATCAGATGATCACATGGTCTACTATGCTGGAAATGAAAGACAAAGAAGAAATGGTGTTGCATTTATAATAAAGAAGAAACTTGCAAGAACTATAATGAAAAACAATGCAGTCAGCGAACGCTTAATCTCTATTCGTCTACGAGGATTGCCTATCAACACAACTATAATTCAAGTATATGCCCCAACAACAGCTGCAGAAGAGAATGAAATTGAAGAGTTCTATGAACAAGTACAAGCTGAAATTGACAGAACATGCAAACAGGATATTCTGATAGTCATGGGTGATTGGAACGCAAAAGTTGGCAACAAAGAAGAAGGCAAAGTAGTTGGAAAATATGGACTTGGCAACAGAAATGAAGCTGGAGAAAGACTAATAGAATTCTGCAAGACCAATGATCTATTCATCTCAAACACCTTCTTCCAGCAACACAAGCGGCGACTGTACACATGGACTTCACCGAATGGAATATATAAAAATCAAATTGACTACATATGTGGAAGTCAACGATGGAAAAGCTCTGTAACATCAACAAAGACAAAACCTGGAGCTGACTGTGGTACAGATCATCAACTACTAGTATGCAAACTCAAGCTAAAGTTGAAAAAGAGCAAACCACTCATGAATGCAGCAAAATATGACCTTGAGAATATACCACTGGAATTTAAAGACTGCCTGCAAAATCGATTTGCTGCTTTAGATACAAATGACAGAGCTCCGGAAGAGTTATGGAATGACATCAAGAAGGTTGTGTTGGAAGAAAGCGAGAAGTCTCTACAAAAGGTGAAAAAGCAAAAACGGCCAAAATGGATGACGGAAGAAACTCTGAAAATTGCCCAGAAGCGCAGAGAAGCTAAAGCCAGAGGAGAAAGAAAGACAATCGCAGAACTCAACAGAGATTTCCAACGTGCAGCAAGACAGGACAAGGAAAAGTACTACAATGACACTTGCAAGGAAATAGCAGCAGAAACTATTAGAGGAAGAACAAGATCGGCTTTCCTAAAGCTACGAGAGTTAAAGAAAAAGTTCCAGCCTCGAATTGGAATGTTACAAGATGCTCAAGGTTCTATGTTGAATGATGCTGAGAAGATCAAGAAAAGGTGGAAGGAATATACAGAGTTTTTATATGATAAAGATCAAGTGGACCAACAGCCGTTTCAACCTGTACCTTATGATCGGGAACCATTGGTGATGAAAGAAGAAGTTGAAGCAGCATTGAAAGCCTTATCAAAGAACAAAGCACCAGGCATTGATAGCATTCCCATAGAAGTATTGCAGCAATCTGATGCAGCTGTTACCGTACTCACAAGGCTCTGCCAAGAAATATGGAAGACAACATCATGGCCAACTGACTGGAAAAGATCTGTGTTTATACCAATACTAAAGAAAGGTGATCCAACTGACTGTGGAAATTATCGCACAATCGCTCTGATCCCACATGCCAGCAAGATTCTACTGAAGATTATTCAAAAGAGACTACAACCATACCTGGAACAAGTACTACCTGAAGTGCAAGCAGGGTTCAGGAAAGGGCGAGGAACGAGAGACATCATTGCGGATGTGAGATGAATCCTTGAAAAGACTAAAGAATACCAAAAGGATATCTATTTGTGCTTTATCGACTATAGCAAGGCTTTTGACTGTGTAAACCATGAGAAACTCTGGGCCACATTAAGAAGCATGGCTATACCAGAACACCTGATCGTTCTCTTGCGCAATCTGTACATTGATCAAGAAGCAACAGTTCGAATGGAACAAGGAGAAACAGAATGGTTTAAAATAAGCAAAGGTGTAAGACAAGGCTGCATACTTTCCCCCTACCTGTTTAATTTATATGCAGAACAAATCATCAGAGAAGCAGGATTGTATGAAGACAACAGAGGTGTGAAGATTGGTGGAAGACTCATCAACAACCTTCGCTATGCTGATGATACCACATTACTGGCTGAAAGTGAAGATGATCTGAAACATTTGCTTCTCACAATCAAAGTACATAGTCTCAAAATGGGCCTGCACCTTAATGTAAAGAAGACAAAGATCATGACAACTGGCATAATCAACAGGTTCATCGTTGAAGGAGAAGAAATTGAAATTGTGAACAACTTTAACCTACTTGGATCAACTATCAATAAAGAAGCAACAAGCAGTCAAGAAATCAGACGACGCATTGCTCTTGGCAGAATGGCTATGAAAGACCTAGATAAGATTCTCAAGAGCAGAGATGTCTCTTGCCATACAAAGATTCGACTTGTTCAAGCCATGGCATTTTCAATAACATCATATGGATGTGAAAGCTGGACAGTGAAAAAGATAGACAGGAAGAAAATTGATGCCTTTGAATTATGGTGCTGGCGGCGAATACTGTGTATACCATGGACTGCCCAAAGAACAAACCAGTCGGTACTAGAGGAGATCAAACCTAAGCTTTCTTTAGAAGCTCAGATGACAAGACTTCGACTTTCATACTTTGAACACATCATGCGAAGAGAGAGATCATTAGAGAAAGACATTATGCTTGGCAAGATAGAAGGTCAACGCAAAAGAGGAAGGCCAGCAATGAGATGGATCGATACAATAACAGCAGCCATGGGTACCAGTCTGTCAACAATGAGCCGCCTGACTGAAGACCGAACACAATTTAGGATAGCTATCCAGAGGGTCGCCATGAGTCGACTCCGACTCGACGGCACTTAGCAACAACAACTATACCGCCTTTTCATTGAATCAAGGCGGTTTTCACAGCAAACAGTCACAAATGTGTTTTTTTTGGGGGGGGGGGGTCATGCAGGTTTCCATGTGTGCGAGTGTGTTAGGGTATATTAGATTCATGATGAACTATTTACATTATGCGCTATTATACAAGTAGTGGGGGCGGGGGATTGGTTGTCTGTGTAGATTTGAATCATGCGACGTCCCCATAGCGTTCAATGAATAGTATTGTCTTTAGTTGCTTCCGGAAGTCTTTGATGTCTGTATTTAGTCGAAGTTCATCTGGTAGCTTGTTCCAAATTGTTGGTGCAGCCAGGGAAAGGGCTCGTTCTGAGGTGTCCTTCCGTACCTTGGTTATCTCCTTTGGTGTGTTGACACGGTTGGACGTGCCCTTTCTCCTTGGTCGAGTGCTGTTGTCAGGTTGTATGAGGGTCTGTAAGCTAAGGGCTGATGATTGTTTATTTATTTATTTATTTACAGTCTCTTATATTCAGCATAAGCGCGGTTTACATGGAACAAAATGCTCAGTACAATTAACATGTATGAGTTTACAGATAACAGGGAACAAAAACTTGGATAACCGGGGTAAACTATGTACAATACTTACAATATGGGGTCATAATCAAAGAGGTTGCATGATATACTGTACATTTGTCTGGGAATGGTATCGGAGTATCTTAGAGCTCTAGGGGGTGCAGTTAGGCTCTATAAGGTACTTGTTGAAGAGGTGGCCTTTGAGGGCTTTCCTAAACTGTGGTAGGCTCTTAATAGCCTGGATCTCATGGGGTAATGCGTTCCAGTATCTTGGGGCACTGAGATTGAAGGCCCTGTTGGCTGTCGATTTGGTGCAAACAGTAAGTGCCTTCGGGACTTTTAGGGAGTTTATAGCCGTGGATCTTCTTGCTCTATTTGTGGATGTGGAATGGATGAGGGAGGTTAAGGATGCTGCTGAGAGATTGTGAACAGCTTTAAAGGTGATTGTCAAGATCTTGAAAATTATTCTTGCCTGAATGGGTAGCCAATGTAGCTGTATCAGCAGAGGCGTCACGTGGTCGCTCCTGGAGGCTCCGTGGAGGACTCTTGCTGCCGCATTCATGGCTAGCTGAAGAGGGTTTAATGTAGAATGGGGAAGACCTTGTAATATGGCATTGGCATAATCAAAATGTGGTATAACCAAAGCCTGGAAGATTGTCCGAAAATCAGTTGGTTCAAGTATGGAACGTAGGTGCCTCAGTGAGTGGATCTTGAAGTAGACTGATCTGACTATGTTTCCTATGTGGGCCTTCATATCCAGGCGTTGATCTAAGGTGACTCCCAGGTATCGTATTGAGGATTTAGAGTTCAGCTCAGCTTCTTTTACTTTAAGATATTGCGGTGGGGTAAAGTTGGGGTTCCTCTTAATGAAGAGTACTTCCGTTTTCTTATGTTGTATTCTGAGGTTTTGGGAAAGAAGCCAATCAGATATTGCATTGAAACAGTTCGTCAATGGGGATAGGTCCAGATTCTCGGTAGAGAAGGGTAAGTAGAGCAGGACATCATCTGCGTATAACATGCAATCAACATTGAAGGACCGGATGATATTACAAATTGGTTGCATGTAAATATTGAACAAGAGCGCCGAAAGGGAGGATCCTTGTGGGACTCCTTGACTTTGGTGGAAAGGTTCAGAATTTATCCCTCCAGAACGAACGTGTTGCCATCTTTCGGACAGGTAGGATCTGCACCACTCGAGCGCTCGTCCATTAATGCCTTTGTCAGTCAGTCGTCCTAAAAGCAGCTCATGATTCACTGAATCAAAAGCTGCAGCGATGTCCAGAAAGATGAGAGCAAATCCTTGACGGAGGTCATCAATGCCTGTGATTATCTTGCAGAATAGAGTGGTAAGGAGGGTTTCCACGCCATGGAATTCCCTAAAACCATGTTGGCATGGGTCTAATGGTGCAGCGGAGTCGATGTGATCCTGCAATTGACGTTGAGCTTCCTTTTCAATAATCTTCGCAAGTAGTGGAATGCTGGATATGGGTCTGTAAGATTCCACCTGTTGGGGATCGAGCTTACAGTTTTTTAGCAGAGGTCTAATGGACGTGTGTTTAAGGGCTGAAGGGAAAGAGCCGGTTGAGAAGGAGAGGTTAATTATTTTGGACAGTACTGGGCTGAAATGACTGCGAAGCTCCTTGATCCAGAAGGTTGGGCATGGATCAGACTGGGCAGTAGTGGTATTAAGGGCAGCAATGGTGTCCTCAAGTCCTCTCTTAGTAGGGGTAGAGAACATGGTTAGTGTTGTTTGGCATTCTTGCTCTATTGCTGAAGTTGTAGTAGAGGTTTTGTTGGTCTGGCATATCTTGGATTGAAGATAGGTTGCGAAATCTTGTGGGTGTATCTCGAATGAAGGTCCGGAGGATGGTTCTTTTGATAAGGTCTTAACCAGGTCGAAAAGGTCATGTGGTTTATTAAGCGATCTCTTTAAGGTGTCAGAGTAGTATTGCTTCATCGTTTTGGTGATTGCGTTGCGATGATCGACCAGATGACAGTTGTATGTTGTCAGGTCATTTATAGAATGAGATCGTCGCCAGCGTTTCTCTAGTTTCTGTAACTGGTTAAGTGATGCTTTAAGATCGGCTGAGTACCATGGGGCACTCACCCTTTTACCTGGAGGCCTGTTGATTGGTGTACGTTGGGCAATTGCGCTGAGGCAATTGTTCCAGAGAGAAATTAGGTCGTCAAGGTTCTGAGTGGTTTCAGAGAAGAGTTGTTGCGTTTCTGCAAGGATAAGATCTCTGTTGTAAGGCTTGAAACATCGAGAGGGCGGTCTTGTGGTGTTGCTTTGTATTTTGTTGATTTTTGTATAGGCTTTGTACGAAGGAATCTGGATGATGATCAGTTTGTGATCTGACCAAGGAACAGGCGTTATGGAGGTTATAGGATCATAGGCTGGATTAAGAGAGGTTTGCGGGGCGAATACTAGATCCAGGATATTTCCCTTAATGTGAGTAGGATCATTAACTAATTGCTTGAAGCCAAGATTTTTGAGGGCATCAAGGAAGGCTGATGCTTGATCATCTTGTAGTGTAGGCAGGTTAAAGTCACCTAGGATCCAATTTGGGATGCTTGGGTTATGAGTGTTAGATGCCAGATCGATGATAGCCGAGAGATCATCTGGGGAGGCTGAAGGTGCTCTGTACAGCAGGTTGATTGAGCAGTGTTTATTGGAGATGGTAACCGTCTCCAGGTGGTTTGTACTGGTGGAGTCTACCGTTCGAAAGTGGAGGTCTGTCCTTGTGAGGATGAGCACGCCGCCTCCTCTTTTTTCTTGTCTATGACTTGAGTGTGCAGTGAAATTCTGGGGGAGGAGCTGGTTGAGTATAACATTGTCTTCGGCGGATAACCACGTCTCGGTGATCATGAGTATATCAAGGCTATGGCTTGCAATGATGTTGGTGACGGCTGGCCACTTCTTCCGGATAGAACGGGCGTTGATGAGGACACATTTTAGGCTTTGAGGGTAGGAGTTTTCGAATCGTTTGGGTTTCGTATTGTGTTGAAGTACAATAAGTAACAGATGGGGGTGGCGTGGGCGGGTGTCCCAAGTTATGTTGTCGTGGGATGCACTGGTCCACCTTCTCCCGTGGCTCCGTAAAATAGGAATCTGGTTGGATGCTGGGGTTAGGGCAAGAGCGTTGGAGAACCAGCTTGATATGATGATATAGCATCCTATTATGGTGGTAATGGGGGAGCACATCTTGGAAGAGCCCTATGTAATTGGGAGCGGGTCAATCAGGTTAACTACCAGGAAATTATTAACAAACTTTGATATTTAGAGCAATAAGCTTGGTCACAACAGGCAATATAGTCACAGGCAGTGGTTAGAGTTAGATAACTAGTAGAAGTATACTGACAACAGTACAGAGGTTGATTGGCTACTGACAAAAGTATGAATGTTGGCTGGCAATATGCTTGGTCACAACAGACAATATAGACATAGGCAGAGTTTAAAGTTAGATAACTAGTAGAAGAATACTGACAACAGTACAGAGGTTGATTGGCTACTGACAACAGTATGAATGTTGACTGGCAATGAAGGATTACTGGTAACAGTGCAGTGGATACTAGTAATGGAACATTAGAGACTGGTGCTATGAAAGGTTACTGACAACAGTATGGTAGATACATGGAATAGTGGTGACTAGTACTATTAGAGATACTGACGACAGTATGATGAGTAGGTACTTAAATTTAAATAGTCATGATATGTAGAGGCTATATAGTGAGGCTATACTTGCGATAGAGAACATGAGAGATGAATGTCTGGGCTAGAGGTTAATCCAGATCTTGTAGCGTGCTGTCTGTATTGCTGGCAATGAGCTGTGCAAGGAAGTGCAGTACTGTAGGCTGAGTTGTCGGTAAGCGAGCTCAATCTCATGGGAGCTCAAGTTGCTGGACAGTCGTGTGAAGGATCTGTGGCCGTTGAGGTGTATGGGCCAGCTGCCTAAGGGCCACGCCAAAGGGCCCTCTGGTGAGGCCCTCAGGCGCGGGCCCGCAAGGCGCGGGCGTGCCCGACGGCGTTTTCTTTGTTTAATTTTGAATATGTTTATGATTGTCTTATATTTGATGCGTGAGGTGATTGGAAGCCAGTGTAGGTCTTTCAGGATAGGTGTGATGTGGTCTTGTCTTGAAATGCCAGCTATTATGCATGCTGCCGTGTTCTGTGCCAGTTGCAGTGGTCTGAGGGTCTGTTTTGGGAGGCCAAGATAGATTGGGTTGCAGAAGTCTAGGAGTGGGGTTATTAGGGCCTGGCAGACAGTGCGTAAGTGTTCCGGAGGGGTTTGAGGATGTCGGATTAGGCTCATCCTGTGGTATGCATTCTTGGTGGTCTTGCTTATGTGAGATTGTAGATTCAGTTCGCTGTCCAGGGTTACTCCAAGGTATTTTACTTCGGTTTTTATGGGTATGCTTGGGTTCTTTATCATGTTGTTAGGTGGGGAGATGAAGTCGGTGTTTCGGGTGATGATTAGTGCCTCGGTCTTGCTGTAGTTTATGGATAGGTTGTTGGTCTGAAACCAGTCGTTCATTTGCATGAGACAGTATGTTATTTTGGAGTAGTCTGGGTTGTCGATAGAGATGGGTGTTTAAATCATTATGTCATTGGCATAGATTGTATACTGTATGTTGTTTTCTTTCATGATGTTGCATATTGGCTGAATGTAGATGTTAAATAATAGTGCTGATAAGGCGGAGCCTTGAGGTACTCCCTGCTTGACTTTTATGGGCTGAGATTTGTTGGGGCCGATCTTGACCTGTATTTGTCTGTTGGTTAGGTATGATTGGAACCATTTCAGTGTGGATCCATATAATCCAATGTCCTGTAGTCTGTCCACTTGGGTTCCCACCCACCCTACCCCTCACCCCACCCACCCCTGGAGCTGCATTGCCTATATAGTGGCCAAATGCTTGGGATACACCCACATTCTCTCAACCAGCATGTCTTGTATTCAGTGCAATATCTGTGGTACTTTCATTCCAAAAAGAATCATTTGGCGCCTAAGAGCATGTCCTATGTGCCGAAGGTCATCGGCAATGCATAACGAATTGACTCTACTAAGAGAAGACCTAGCTGCCATGCATAAAGAATTGTCTCTACTGAGGGAAGAACTGGCTGCAATGAAGCTCACCTCTTCTAGGATACAGACTGAACAAAGTCCACCAAAGAGCCAAACACACCAGGAACAAATGGATCACAGTGGGTTCGGGTAGATTGCGATCTGTGACACAGAGACATCCTATACACCAAGAGATATCCCTGCATAATGCATTCTCTGCCTTGGTTAATGAGGATGCCCAATCCAAAGAAACTGAATGGCCCTTAGAGGAGTCAGTCAATGCCCAATCTCCTGCTAAAGCACCAAATATGAAGAAAAACTCACCAAACAGAAAACTACTACTACTTGGAGATTCCATCATCAGAGTCACCAACTTGGGAACACAGTTCAAAGGAGAGAAGATAGTCAAATGCCTCTCAGGCTCCTCAGCCAGCAGGAATACAAACCAAATTATTGATGTACTTAGTGCGGAAAGCAAACACTCCAAACTTGATGTTGTCATCCACTTGGGTACAAATAACCTGACTAGAAATAGTGCCTCTACAGTCCAAAAGGACTTCCAATCTCTGGGAGAAAAACTCAAGCCCATTGTTAACACTAGCATTCTCAGAAGTTCTACCTGTTCTAGGCAAGGGGGCAAAAAGGCTAGATCGCATTAACAGCTTTAATACATGGCTCCAGACCTGGTGCAAACGAGAAGGATTCAGATTTATTGATGACTGGGAAAACACATGGACCAACAAGAAACTATACTGTGCTGATGGACTACACTCTCTGTCGCAGGGAAAAAAATCCTACATGAAAAATTCAGGCAGTATGTCTATTTGCATTTAAACTAGAAGAAGGGGGCGACGGACGGGGAAGGTCAAGTTCTGGACGTCACCTCCTGCAAAAGCAGAATAACAGAAACAATCACACTTCTAAACAACACATCAAAAGCAACTGGGAAGAAGTGGGTAGAATAAAATCAATGCAAAATACACACAAGCCAGTTAAATGCTGGAAAGCAATGAGCACAAATGCTCGTAGCTTAGCCAACAAACTTCCAGACCTGGAAGTCCTAATGGTGGAAAAGGACTTGGACATTGTGGCCATTAGAGAAACATGGTTTAATGAATCGCATGATTGGGATATAGCCATACCTGGCTATAATATATTCAGAAGAGACAGAGAAAATGGAAAAGGGGGAGGAGTAGCCTTGTATGTCAAATCCAATATTAAAGCTACTGAAATGCAGGGGACATGGGGAAAAGAAGAAGCGCTCTGGATAGTGTTGGAAAGAGGAGATGGCACTGTCATCCATACTGCTGTAATCTACAGACCTCCAACTCAAATTGAAGAGAGAGATAACGAATTGATTATAGATATTGACAGGATAGCAACAAAGGGGGAAGCGATCATACTGGGTGACTTTAATCTACCCGATGTGGATTACTCCTGCAAATCTGGAAAGAAGCAAAAAAATTGTGGATGCTATCCGAGATGCGTTACTTAGGCAAATGGTGATGGAACCAACCAGGGAAAGCTCAACGCTGGATTTGGTGCTCACCAACAGTGATAGCATGTCAAATGTCTGGGTGAGTGCCCCTGTGAGTAACAGTGATCATTACACGGTATGGTTTGAGATAAAAGCCAAGGTGCAGTCCAATCATAGCAAGCTCAAAGTCCTAAACTTCAAAAACACTGACTTCAACAAAATGGCCAAGTACCTAAAGCAGGAGCTGACAGGGTAGAAGGGGATAAGGGAAGTGGAATTGCAATGGGCTAATCTAAAAGAGGCAATAAAAGGGGCAACAGATAAATATGTAAGAAAAGTAAATAAAAACAAGAGGAGAAGGAAACCTATTTGGTTTTCCAAAGAAGTGGCTGCTCAAATAAGGGCAAAAAACACAGCTTTTGCAAAATTCAAAAGCTTGCAAACAGAAGGACACAGAAATGATTACAGGACCAAACTCAAGGAGACAAAAAGAGAAATAAGGATAGCAAAATTAAAGACAGAGGAAAAGATGTTAAGAGCGGCGACAAAACTTTCTTCAGGTATATTCGGGAAAGGAAGAAGATCTGAGGTGGAATTGCAGGGCTCAGAAGTGCTGGGAATGGACTTATGGAAAATGACATTGATAAAGCGAAATTGCTAAACAAATACTTCTGCTCTGTTTTTACTAAAGAAAATCCTGGAGAAGGACCACCTGTGACTCCCAAATATAAAAATGGGAATGAGGTAGATACCACACCATTCGGAGAGGATGAAGTGTTAGAACAACTTGCAAAACTGAAAGTGGACAAGGCCATGGGACCAGATGGGATACATCCCAGGATACTGAAAGAGCTCAGAGAGGTTCTTGCAGGGCCGTTAAAGGATGTTTTCAACAGATCCTTGGAAACAGGAGAAGTTCCTCAGGACTGGGCAATGGCTGACGTCGTACCTCTACACAAAAGTGGTGACAGGGAAGAAGTGTCAAACTACAGGCCCGTGAGCCTTACCTCGGTGGCGGGAAAGGTAATGGAGATGCTCCTGAAAGAGTGAATAGCGAACTTTCTCAAAACCAGAGGGTAACAGGATCCGAGGCAACATGGTTTTACCGATGGGCGATCTTGCCAGACAAATCTGATTGAGTTCTTTGACTGGGTGACCAGAGAATTGGATCAAGGACACGCGATGGATGTCATCTACCTGGATTTCAGCAAAGCCTTTGATACTGTCCCTCATAGGAGGCTTATCAATAAACTCTAGTTTGGGGATGGGTTCCAAGGTGGTAAACTGGATCAGAAATTGGTTGACTGACAGACGGCAGAAGTTGATGGTAAATGGAGCTCACTCAGATGAAAGGAAGGTGATTAGCGGGGTGCCGCAGGGTTAGGTCCTGGGCCCGGCACTGTTCAATGTATTTGTGAGTGATATTGCTGAAGGACTGAATGGAAAAGTCTGTCTTTTTGCAGATGACACAAAAATTTTCAACAGAGTGGACTCCCCTGAGGGAGTGCTGAACATGAGGAGGGATCTGCAAAAGCTGGAGGAATGGTCTGATGCTTGGCAATTAAGATTTAATGCAAAGAAGTGCAGTGTCATGCACTTGGGTAGCAGAAATCCAAAAGAAATGTACATGATAGGGGGTGAGAGGTTGATGTGCACAGAGTAGGAGAAAGACCTCGGTGTGATTATTTCTGTAGATCTCAAGGTGGCAAAACAGTGCGACAAGGCGGTGTCAAAAGCCAGGAGGATGTTGGGCTGCATTCGAAGAGGAATTACCAGCAGAAAGGAAGAGGTACTTATGCCACTGTATAAGTCTCTGGTGAGGCCTCACTTGGAATACTGTGTTCAGTTTTGGAGACCGTATCTTGCAAAGGATGTAAAAAGAATGGAAGCTGTTCAGAGGAAGGTGACTAAAATGATTTGGAGCCTGTGTCAGAAGCCTTATGAGGAGAGACTTGAAGACCTAAATATGTACACTTTGGAGGAGAGGAGGGATAGGGGAGATATGATTCAGACCTTTAAATACTTAAAGAGAAATAATGAACAAACAAACCTCTTCCAAAGACGGGGAAGCTGTAAAACTAGAGGGCATGACATGAAACTGCAAGGTGGTAAATTGAAAGGTGGTAAATTGAAAGGCAATGTCCACAATGAGAACTGTGATACGAAATGTAAAAATGTAAAAATGTAGATATGTAAATCCTGAATCCGCTCCTTTAAACCATCTTCCTGTGTGCTGTGCTTTTCCCTTCAAATCAACGTGTTTATAACCCAAATTTCTGTCATGATTGACATCATTCTACATGTAATCAAACCGCTATTGATCGCTGGAAGTAGCGGTATACAAATGTATACTAAATAAAAAAATAAAAATAAATAAATGTCATGAAATACTTTTTCACTGAAAGGCTTGGATGCTTGGAACGCCCTCCCGATGAAGGTGGTGGGGCAAACACAGTGACGGAATTCAAAGTGGCCTGGAACAGACACTGTGGATCACTTTACAGCAACAAGATTAAATCAAAATAAACAGAACCATCTAATTTCTCAACAAATAGGGGGTGTCCTGCATGGAGCAATGGGGGGAGGAGCGGTGGGTTCACCCCTAAACAAAGAAACAAAGATATGGGGAGGGGTGCACCTGCTTCTGGTGGGTGCACCACTAAGCAAAGACATGGGGAGGGATGCAGCTACTCTTGCCATATTGCTGGGCAGACTAGATGGACCACGCTGGTCTTTATCTGCCGTCATTTACTATGTTACTATGACTGTATGTGATTGATAGTCAATAAATAAATAAATACATTAAATTCACTTTGGATTACCATGAGACCTGTTAAACATTTTTAAATGTGAGGATTGTTAAATATTCAACCTATTTTTTCACTACAATATATAGTATAGAAACATCTGGCTACATTCTAATAGTTTCCATTCATTACTTCTGAAAAACCATTTGTTCTACGGTAAAAAGCAAGCGGAAGTGTTAGGACATCAGCTAAAAGAAAGAAGCTTTTCAAAGAAAATGATCAGTGCAGCATATAGAAGAGCTCTTTCTTTTCAACAGAGATTTATTATTATGAACTAAAAATAAACCCTTTGACACTTCAGGGATGCTGATGTTTGTGTTGAGATATTCCCAGATCTCTTCAGCAGGAATATGATTTTCAGAAGCCCTGGTCAGCGTTAAATCTACTAGGGCTCGTTAGGACTGTTGGATGCTGGTGATTGAATAGAAGAGAGAAGCGGTGTTCTTCTGAACTGAAAGAGCAAACAAAAGTATACAAAAGACTACAGACAGATCGGATTTAATGGAACATTATAAATATTGACATTGTCGTACTCATGGCCTTACGCTGTACATGGAGATGTAATAATCCTCAGGATGGAACAAGACAGGAATGAAGACACTTCTCCATGGGTTCTTCCATGTTTGTAATATGAGCTATGCAATGACTTTCGGAAAAATCATGAGCAGCAGGCGGTTGACCCGGAGCTGCTGTGGGAAACAGCGAAAGTGGTATTGCGGGGCGATATTATAGCTTACGCAGCGCGGAAACGGAAAATGTTGGCTTCACGGATTGTTCAATTGGAAAAACAGACCGCGAAAGAACGGAGGAGGTGTGCGAGTGACCCCACCCCGGTAAACAGAAAAAGATTATGGGAAGCCCAGGTGGCTCTTAATGAGCTATTGCACCAGCGAGCTAAAAAATCTCATTTGTATTATCGATACCAGTTATACCAATTTGGTGATAAACCTGGGAAACTTCTCACGAGATGTCTTCGGGGAAGTAGGGGGACTCGCTCGATAGTAGCCGTACGGGACGAGCGGGGACAGTTACGAAAGGAGAGTCGGGAGATAGCACACATGTTTCGAACATATTTTCAGAATTTCTATGCCAGAAGGCCGGGGTCCCAGGTGGATATGATCAACTATCTTCAGGAAATACAACTCCCCAGGGTGACTGCTGACCAGCGAGCACACCTCGATTTACCAGTGACGGTGGAAGAGGTGTTTAGGGTGATCCAGGGTGCCAACTGCTGTCATGCTCCAGGCCCTGATGGTTTTGGGGCAGAATTCTACAAGCTGTTAGGAGAGCAGGTGTCTCCTGCCCTAGTGGAAATGTATCACAGACGGCTTGATCGGGGCACATTTACCTGGGGAAAAAATCATGCAAACATCACTCTGATCCCTAAGCCCGGAAAGGATCCCGCTCTAACTACTTCCTATCGGCCCATCTCCCTAATAAATTTTGATTTGAAAGTGTTAGCTAAAATTTTGGCGGAACGATTGGCCGAAGTGCTGGGTGAGCTGGTACATGAGTCGCAGGTGGGGTTTGTCAAAGGCTGTTACGCGGTCCGGAACTTGCGTAAAATACTGGCGTCGCTTGAATGGGTTAGAGAGAGAGATTTACAATCTTTGTTGATAAGTTTCGACGCCAAGAAGGCATTTGATCAGGTTCACTGGGATTATTTGCAATTTCTCTTGCCCCAATATGGTATTGGGACGATGTTTTGTAAAACCGTGGAGTTATTGTATGCGGGTCCTACAGCAGACATTTTCTGTAATGGCGTGCTCTCGGATTCGTTTCCGTTGGAGAGGGGTACGCGCCAGGGCTGTCCCCTCTCCCCCTTGCTCTTTGTTTTGTCGCTGGTGCATAGAATCGAGACCTCTTTGGGTATAAAGGGGGTAAGGCTAGGGGCTCAGGAATTTAAACTGGCGGCTTTTGCCGATGACATGTTAGTGCATGTGCTGTCGCCTCCGCAGTCGCTCGCTAATCTCCTTGAGGAGTTTGTTCTTTTCGGGAGATTTGCGGGATTGCGCATTAATATGGACAAATCTGAGGCTCTGGATGTTGCGGGTTCGTTACGGGGAGCGTGGCAGGGGGTTTTCCCTCTTCGTTGGGCGGGGGAGTTTTTTGTGTATTTAGGTATTCTGTTGCCTCGGGATCCTAGGGCGCTTTATAAACTTAATTTTGACCGATTCTTCTCGAAGATACAGGCACAGCTGCAAACTTGGACCCCCCTCCCGTTATCGTTGTCTGGCAGACTGGCGGCGATAGGGATGGTCATATTTCCAAGGCTGCTATACTGGCTGCAAACATTGCCAGTGTGGTTGTTGCGTCAAGATGTTCAAAAGATAGAAAGGGAGGTCCGGAGGTTTCTCTGGGGTGCAGTGAGGGCCCGGATACCATTGTGTCGGCTGAGGGGCAGTTGGAAAGTGGGCGGGATTGGATTTCCGGATCTGTCACAGTATGCTTTGGCCTGCCAGGCCAGACACCTGGGGGATTGGTTGGGAGAGACTGATTATTATACGCCTAGGGCCTTTGAGGAGGCTCTTTTGACACCTCATGCGCTCACGGCAGTGGCACATCTCGATGGCGATCTTTTGCCGAGTAGGGTGAAACTTAGTGTCTTGGTGGCCCCACTTCGCCGCACTTGGCAGAGACTTAATAGACTCTGGGGCACCTCTCCAACGGTATCTAGTTGGCTTCCCTTGCAGGGGAACGCTTCCTTTATGCCGGGGACTGACTCTGCTCTATTTAGGCAGTGGAAGGGGCAGGGGATAAAGTGTTTGGGGCATGTAGTCACGCTAGAGGGCTGTTGTAAATCCTTCAATATGCTTTGTGCAGAATACGAATTGAATCAGGGTACTTCCCTTTTTGCGTACCTCCAAATTCGGCATTATGTTGATTCGCTACCTCAGATGGGGTTACAAGTGGCTCACTCTGCGCGAATTATAGACTTTCTGGTCTTGGGGAAGGATTGTCCGCCTCGGGTAGTGATACTGAAGAGTAGGCTGGATCAATATGGCGCCCCCCTGGACTATTCGGCGGAGGAAGAGGCTTGGGCGCGAGAACTAGGGTGTGAGGTTCCTCCAGGCTTGGTTGGGGTGGCCCTCAGACGGATTGCCCGATTAGTAGAAGGAGCCAGATGGCGGGAGGTACAATTTAAGTGTATCACCCGGGCCCACTTTTCTCCGAGGCGAGCATTGCGAACTGGGCTTACCGATTGTGGGGGTTGCCCTAAGTGCGCCCTGCCTCTGGCGGACTTAGGCCATATGTGGTAGGGTTGTGGGCACGTTAGGGCTTACTGGGCGCGTATTGGGGCTTATTTAGGTACTTTATTGCTACAACCTGTTTGGTGGTCTGGTTTATTGGTTGCTTTAGACTGTCTGGGTCCCTTACAGTTAAGGGGGAGATGGGGGCGAATTCTGGTGCGTAAAGCTTGTTTGGTGGGAAAAGGTCCCATCCTTCATAGACGGAGAGAGTCGCTCGCCCCCACATTCTGGGAGTGGCGCAATAGCTTTCACCATCTCATGCTGATGGAATGCAGGGCGGCCAAGGGGACCCCTCAGCGTTGGGCCTCTTTCCTGTTGATATGGACGCCCTACATCCAGAGTCTGGGTCCTAAAGCTCGGAGTGAGGTTTTAGCTATGGGGTAATTGTACACCTTAGTGCTGCCTGGTGGGGGGTGAGAGTTGGATGTTGAGAGGGACAGTGGGCTTGCGATCTCCCTGTGGATGGCGGTTTGGCTCTGGCTGGGGGGGAAGGGGGAGGGGGGATGGGGAGGGGTAGGGAGGACGTGGGACTTGGGGGGAGGGGGAAAACGGTAAATATCAATGAAAAGTGATTTCAGAAGATATCCATTGCTGCTGGTGCTTTCTCTTTCTCTCTGTCATTTCTTTCCGTTGTTGGTGGGCTCTTGGGTAGGGATAAGACACCACCCTGCCCAGGAGAATGTCCAGTAGGGGTTGTTAGCTAGTAGAAGCCCTTGGGGAGGAGGGGGGAGCGATGGGGGGAGGGGGGCAGAAAATATGAAAATGTGTAACTATGTTTCTTAAACTGGTTGTAACTTGGATATGTTGTTCAATAAACAGGTTTTGAAAAAAAAAGTCATGGGATAGGAGGCAGTGTACTATTGTGGATCAGGAACTGGTTAAAAGATAGAAAGCAGAGGGTAGGGCTAAATGGCCAATTTTCCCAATGGAGAAAGGTGAATAGTGGAGTACCCCAGGGATCTGTGCTGGGTCTGCTGCTTTTTAACATATTTGTAAATGACCTGGAAATGGGAATTACAAGTGAAGTAATCAAATTTGCAGATGACACAAAACTATTCAAAATTGTTAAAACTCATGCGGATTGTGAAAAATTGCAAGAGGATCTTGATAAATTAGAAGACTGGGCATCCAAATGGCAGATGAAATTTAATGTAGACAAGTGCAAAGATATGCACCTAGGGAAGAACAACCCAAACTATGCTTACACGATGCAAGGTTCCACATTAAGAACCACAACCAGGAAAAATATTTAGGCGTCTTTGTGGATACCATGTTAAAACCAAGTTATAATGCCCTGTTCAATGTAATTTCAGTTTGTTCAATGTAAACTGCACTGATGCAGAATAGCACGGTATATAAGAGAATGTAAATAAATAAATAATAATAAAAACCCTCGGCCCAGTGTGTAGTGGAGGCCAATAGACTGCTAGGAATCATAAGGAAAGGAATGGAGAATAAAACAACGGATATTATAATGTCTCTGTATCGTTCCATGGTACGACCGCACCTTGAATATTGTGTGCAATTCTGGTCGCTATATCTTAAAAAGGATATAGTGTTATTAGAAAAGGTACAGAGAAGAGCCACCAAAATGGTAAAGGGTATGAAGGATACACCTATGAAGAGAGGCTAAAAAGGTTAGGGCTCTTTAACCTGGAAAAGAGACGGCTGAGGGGAGATATGATAGAAGTCTATAAATTAATGAATGGAGTAGAAGGGGTAAACATAGATCAATTGTTTACGCCATCAAAATATAGAAAGACTAGGGGACATGCAATGAAGCTACAGGGTAAACTATTTAAGACTACTAAGAGAAAATATTTTTTTACTCAATGTGTAGTCAAACTCTGGAATTCATTACTGGAGGATGTAGTAAAAGCTGTTAGTGTAGCTGGGTTTAAAAAAGGTTTGGACAAGTTCCTGGAGGAAAAGTCCTTAAACCATTATTAAAGGGGGCCCAGAATACCACTGCTTGACCCAATACAAGCATTGGGAACCTGTGTCTTTTGGGGAAACTGCTAGGTACTTGTATCCTAGATTGGGCACTGTTGGAAACAGGATACTGGGCTTGATGGGCCTTGATCTGACCCAGTATGGCATATATGCTATGTTCTTATGTTCTCATGTCAGGTAAGTACTCACAAGTGCAGCTTTGTTCCTAGCAGTAGCAGCTAATATGCCCAGCAAAATCTTGTGCACAGTCCTAAAGAAGTGAGATTAGCAGAGACTACAAAGTGTGTATTTTGAGGGACCGAGTGGTTGGGGCAAGTTGCCTAGGGCCAGAGGCTTGAATCCCACTGGAGGACAGCAAGCTTAGGCTGGAGGGACTGGGGTCTCTAGTCCTACAGGTGCTTCTTGTGGCTTTGGGCAAGCCCCTTAACCCTCTGTTACCTCAGGTACAACAAAATATAGATTGTAAGCCCTTTGGGGACAAAGGGAATATATATACTGTACCTGAATGTGCACTGCTTTGACCAGATGAAGAGCAGTATAAGCATTGCTAAATAAATTTCATGCACAGGCCTATCCCCTGGAACATTTTTCCATTTGATTTGCAGGTAATGGACAATATAAAGGGTTTCCATAAACATTACAAAGCCATTTATTTATAGTGGCATTTAATAGCAGATGAAAGAGGGAGCCTTTCAGTCCATCAGTTATTTGATTTTTATCTATTTATATCTTGTAGAATGTGAACTGCAGTATTTATGTAGCTATAAACCATTTTGAAGCCTGCAGAGGGAGAGACAGTCTATGCACGTAGAGCGCTAATTTTCCCTCCAAGACGTTTGTTTTGCTCCAGCTCGCATTGCAGTACATTGTACTGCAGTCTTTTAAAAATAGCTCTTTTTATCTTTATTTAGGGTGGGGAAGTTAACAAGTATTATGGCGAGGACCAGTTAGATGTGGTGTCGTGAGAAAGTTGGAAACCACTGAATATTGTCCTCAGGGTGCACCCTGGATTTATAAAGCATTTTTTGCCTGCAAAGGCCTTTTTTCTGCATAAAAGGGCTTTTGTAGACTTATTTCAAGGGTTACAAACATGGTAACAAGAAGGTGTGTTTGAGTAGAGTTGGGGTAGACTGTGAATGGAGCTTAATTTTATGCTATAATCTAATTACTATTTCTGCCAGTTTAACCTTAGTATGTGATAAAGGCACATAGGTGTCTCTGTATCTTTATAAAATAGGCAACTACGCAGCCATCATGCATAGGTGACCTCTTATAAAATGACCCCTAGGAGGCAGGGAAGGCACATAGATGCAGATGTTGCAACCAGTTTATAAGGACAACATGTGTGCCTATGGGGTATGTTTACTAAACTGCGGTAAACGTGAATAACGCACGTTGCACGACGTTAACGATCGTTAGCGTGCTATAGCGTGCGCTATAGCACATTAACGATCATTGTACCAAAGCTACAACACCACTGGGCGGGAAGAAGACACAGCAGCTCGCAAAACTCTTGAGCCGATAATGCTTGACAAAAGTGGAAAGTGATGCAAATGTTTCTGCCTGACAAATATCTGCAGGGGTAACTGAGCTCCACTCCACCCATGAGGATGCCTGCGCTCAGGTAGAATGGGCACGCAGACTCTCTGGAACCGGCTGGTTCCACAACAGATATAAATAAAAAGCAAAATAAACAGTACCATCTAACTTCTGAACTATCTAGCGTCTCAAGAAATAGGGGTGTCCTACATGGAGTGGTGGGTTCACCCCTAAACAAAAACATGGGGAGGGGTGGCCTGCACAGAGCGACAGGTGCACCTACTCTTGCCATCTTGCTGGGCAGACTAGATGGACCATGCTGGTCTTTATCTGCTGTCACTTACTATGTAAACGCGCTATAGTGCGCGTTATCACGCGCTAATGAGCGTAATGCTCCGCGGTGCGGTAAAACACCGCAGAAGGTGGAGAGAGGGCGGAGAGAAGGGGTCAGTGGGCGGAGAGTGGGCGGGGCGAGGCTCCCTTCACACCAACGCGCTGAATTTCAGAGCTGAATTCCAATGCGAATGAAAACCTACCGGTAAAAGCACTTTAAAGGGGAGAGAAACCATTTACGTGTCAGCAATGTACAGCCTAGGCAGGGAAACCAAAAAAAGGTGATAAGTGTGATACATGTGCACAGAACAAAAGGGCACAGAAACACCGAAAATGACCCCAACAAACTGGAAAAAAACAACAACCAAGCTGGCCAATAGTGGTAGCAATGAGAAACATCAACCCCCCCCCCCGAGTAAACCCCATAGAACAGATATAATTCGTGGAAGGGTCCATACTCCGTCCCCATACAAGGTGCATGGGCCCACAGTGAAATAGCGCTGCTCAGGGATTTCGCCACCATCGGACAGGGTTCCTATGGCGTGCACATGTCCCACAACATCAGGGCGGGCATGTCGGAATGGGCAACCGGGCAGATGCTGGAAAAGGGGATACAGAGGGCTGCAGGCGGCCCATGCAGTGGCGCAGCTGGGCCACAGTGGGGACTAGGGTGATGCTCAGTTGGCCCATAGGAATGCATAAACAGTAGAGCCAGACAGCAACTGATGAGGGCCCAACATGGGCATGAGTGTGTTTCCCAAAGCGTCACAGGGGAGAGTACCCAACAGCAACCCCCAAGGGCACGGAACACTGGCAGGCGGGGCTGGGGGGGAGCGTGGACGTCTATGCAGGCACCCCTACCCCAGAACACGCACCATAGGCAGCCGCCTACCTGCACACTGGATGGCCTGAGACCGTGCACCACCAGATCCACCAGCAGAAGGGCATGTCAGCATGGTGGCTGAGGGATACTGGTGGTGGAGGGGGCAGTGGCAGCTGCCCGGAGCAGACCATGGCCTAGCCCTGTGTAGGTGGGTGCCATGCACTGCAACAGACAGCCCCTGTCTGACCAACAGTCATGGTAGCACCAGGGAATGCACCGTCTCTGTGAGAACATGGTGGTGCAGTGCACAGAACCAGTGTATTTAGAAGCAGAAGGTCACAGGTTCAAGTCCCAGCTGTGGTTTCCACCAACCCAGTCCTCATATTTTACCCACTACTATAACGTGCTAATACAGACAGAACCGTTCTTGCAGATGACGTAAACATGCCCAAAACACCAACATTTTACCCTACAGAGCACAGACACCATAAACATGCACATTACCTAGAGCAGAGCCTCCCAAATGCAGTCCTAGAGGGCCAAACACCATTCCAGTTCCATGCTGCCTCTGATAAAGATGCCTGTGCTGCATTTCTATGCGCCACCCCCATGGTATGCAGATGTATCTCATGCATATTCATGAGGGACAGCATGAAAACCCGAACAGTGTTTGGCACCGCAGGACTGGAGTTGGGAACCTCTGCCGTAAAGCAGCAGCCAACAGGGGCAGACACATCCGCACCCACAGGCCCCATTATCCACAGCCTTCTGGAGAGGCAGGACTGTGGGCTCTTCGTGCATCTCCCAATACTAGCACTTACATACCTTAGTAATGCCACCCTAAACCGGGGAATATGGTACACATCTATCAAAAGGTTGCTAGGATTACTGGCAGATAGCAATTCCTAGGTTAGGTACAAGTGTCTGAGTGAGCTGCATCATAGCAACCTTTCTGATGTATGTGGAGTGTGCTACAGGTCATGTGTCTGACAGTGTTTACCAACCTGGGGAGTGACTCCTACAGTATTGCGTACCATAGCCAGGCCTGCACTGTGCTCAAGACTTGTGTGGTGGCCTGGGCTGCCCACACACCTCTATAGTTGCACAATGCTGGCATAGGTGTGGGGAGTGTGTGTCTGTCTATCCAGTGTGTGGTGGCTTCCAACACCCTCCACAGCCCACACTGCTAGCACTGTTCCCAGTATTGGCCTGCCAATGTGCATAATGAGGAGCAAGGTACCGTGGGAATAGCCTGGATAGGGTGGCCTGGCCTGGCCGCATCTGCGCTGGGCATAGGGCAATGGCTCGGACATTGTAGTGCCCGGTACCACCTGCACAGACAGAGTGGCCACAGCATGTCCTGCTGGGAGGTCACTCTCACCCTGACTGAGTAGTGACCACGGCATGGCTAGATTCCCCCATAGTGCTATATAGTATTTTGCTCATGTGATATATATGGGTTTCCTTTTGTGGTCCAATCACTGACTTATCTGCTTGGTGTGTATGCTGACATCCCCTGGGTTCTGGGTATGTGCATCTCCTCCAGGACCATGCACTATGGACTAGCTGGCGGACTGTCTGCAGCTAGTATGTGTCTTGCTGGAACACCTTGCAGGGTGCAGCGGCTGGTGGCCTGCTGCTGGGGAATGTCAGATAATGGTGGGGGCAGCTGAACATATCCAGGACTGCCGTCTGTCCGCTATTGCGTTATGGATGTGTACCGCTCTGTCTGTTCCCCAGCAGGACTGCTGTTGCTGGTCCCCTCTACCGCTGCCATTGTAGGGGGGTAGACTGTGGATCTATTGGTGGGTGACCCTGTTTCCCACCCTAAGCCAAAGCGGGTGGGTTGTGTGGTGGTAGATGATCTGCCCATGGGTCCATACACCCCCCCTTCACCTACAGCAGGTAACCTTGGCACCAACACAGGATATGCACTATTCTGCGTGCATCATCACCCATAAGGGCTAGATATGACCGAGACATACAGCAGGGCACAGATGTATCCTAGGTGTGTCTAATGGAGCTACCTATCACACACTGATGGGGACCTGCAGCATGGCATATCTCAGCCATGAAAGGTGCTGGGGGCCCCACCTCAACCTCAGGGTGGGCACTGTACCCGCACAATGTGAGTGTCTGTGGCTACTCTGTGGCAGTGCCACACACGGTCTGTCCCCCCTACAGGGCCGAGGTGCTGTGGGGGTGCATACCCGCTCTTGTGCCCATCTCTCGACTGCTGATTTGCATGTGCAGTGCATCATGGGTACGGGTGGGTTAACCCTATCCTGGTAACCACAGCAGAATGTGGGTGTGGTGCCGTGCAGTCCTCCTGTAGCCAGCCAGTTGTTTGTTAGCAGCTCTAGCCCACTGGTTACTTCACTGCCTGTGGAGCCAGAGGTCATGGGTCCTAAACCCACAGTGGGGTTCATCAATAGGGCTGTCTTAGGCATTGTCTGTTTTTATTGTATATTAGTTCTGCCAGCAGGACCACCCTCAGGGTACTGTCCCCTTAGGGTGGCTCATAAGGCGCCATATAGGGCGCCTTATTCGGCGCCCTATAAAGCGCCTTATAAGGTGCCTTATATGGTGTCCTATAGGGTGCCTTGGCAGACAGCGCACTTTATAATGTGCCCTATGGAGTGCCCTCTAGGGTGCCTTATGTGGCACCTTAGGTTACGCCACTGTGAGGGTGTGTTTGCTGGCAGCACTATTCAGGTACAAGTAACCTTCCTCACAGCCCACTACTTAACCCTTTCCAGGCCAAGCCCAGTACTTTCGGGATCCAAACCTCTGCCTATATATTCCTATCAAATGGTATATAATACATGACCATGCCAGAGGGAACGTCACCATTGGAACATATTGGGTACGACGGGTACAATTTTCCTGACATGTGCAAACATTAACCCGGCTGCAGAATGTGGATTAAAATATTATAGTAGGCCTTCAAAGGGTTACACATGATGCCTCAGCCAGCCTTATTCATTAGGCACACTGGGGAATCAAACCCATGACCCTTGTACCATCAGTCTGTGTAGTAACCATTGTGCTACAGCTCTGTTTCTCTATTTGGGTGTCTGCGCACTGTCTTAAGCTTGTGTGCAGTAGCACGCACGCTGTAGCGATCGTTGCTGCGCGGCACACAATACCACGCGCAACTGCACGTTATCGGTTACGATGTACCGCCCATGTCCTTTTTTGGCTTTCCTTCCACTAACGCGGCTCCTAACGCGAATTGCACTAACGCAGTTTAGTAAACATACCCCTATGTGTCTTTACTAGACAAACACGTTCACATCTCCTCTGAGGCAGCTGTAATTACGTGCGTGTATATCCCAAAAACGACAGGCATGTATGCATATGCTTTATAACATATGTGCATAAGTGCTGATCCTGCCCCCAAGTCTGCCTGTTCTCTGTTTGCATGTTACAGTACACACGGTGCACAGACTTTTATACATGTATATCCTAGGCAGCTTTATTACTGCTGACTTGAGTGCGTAAAGCACTGTTCTGTACTCTGAAGTCACATAAAACTACCCCATTTGCCCAAAGCACCTCAGTGAAGAGGGCACCAATCCTCGAGTTACAGCTCACAAGGATCCTCTGACCAGTTCAATTTCCAGGCTACTCTATGAATATGCATAAGATAAAGTTGCATACATCAGAGCCAACATATGCAAATCTATCTCATGCATATTTATAGTGATTAGTCTGGAAATTGGACTGGCTGGGTGGTCCCTGAAGACCTGGTTAAGAGCTGCTGCTGTTAAATAAGTCCACTGAGGCCTCTGAAGAAGCAAAACTCTGTCAGTATTTGGTGTTGTTTGCAATGAATGATCTATATGGAACATGGGATGAATGATGCCCCCTGGGCAGAAGGAACCCCCTTCCCCCCAACACGATGACAAGAACAGTACTATTAATGGAGCTCTCAGAGAATATAGTTCCCCAGCCAGCAGTATCTTGGGGAAGACAGTGACTGGAGCAGAGCCGCATACATGGAAACAAAAAGAAGAAATTGCTTCACAAAGGGCACCAAAATCAACTATGGGGTATGTTTACTAAACAGCAATAACGCAGCAGTGGTGCAATTATCGCACGATATGTAATGTTATCGCGCGATATGTGATGTTATCGTGCGATAAATCAACCTCTTTGTGCGATAACGTGCCGTTTCACCCAACAACGTTCCTGGCGGCGCTAAGGCACAGAAAAGGTGGAGTAAGGCTCCCCAGAGGGCAGGGAGAAGGGATCAATGGGCGGGGGGTGGGCGGGGAGAGGCTCCAGGCACACTAGTGCCGTGAAATGAAGGTCTGAAAAATAGCGCGAGTAAAAACCTGGCGTCAGAGGCAGAAGTGAAGGAGAGAGAAACCATTTCAGTCAGCAATGTACAGCAAAGGCAGGGAGACCAAGAACAGTGATAGTAGTGATACATGTGCAGCAGCGAAAGGGCACTATGGTGTGGCTGCACATGGGATACAGGGTGCTGCAGGCGTGACATGCAGTGGGGCAGCTGGTGCAGAGGGCAGGCTAGGCAGATGCCTAGCTGACACATACAAAAACAGAAATGCAATATCAGCAACTGATCAAGGTCAAACATGTCCACGAGTGTCTGTGTCCCACAGTGTCCCAGGGAACAGTACCTAGCAAATACACCAAAGGGCACAGAACATTGGTGCCGGGGGGAAGCAAGGATGTCCATGCAGGCACCCCTACCCCAGATCACACACCATAGGCATCTGCCTACTGACACAGTGGATGGCCGGGGACTGCGCACCACCAGCACCACCGGCATAAGGGCATGTCAGCATAAGGGCATGTCAGCATGTTCTTATTTAAGAAGTGACCGAAGATATCAATGCTTGACCCAGTACAAGCATTGTGGAACTTGTGTCTCTTAGGGAAACTGCTAGGTACATATGACCTAGATTGGCCACTGTTGGAAACAGAATACTGGGCTTGATGGACCTTGGTCTGACCCAGTATGGCATATCTTATGTTCTTATGTTCTTATGGTGGCGGAGGGGTGCTGGTGGCGGAGTAGGCAGTGGCATCTGCCCACAGCAGACCAAGGCCAAGCCCTGTCTAGGTGGGTGCCGTGCACTGCAAAAGACAAGGTCTGTTTGACGAACAGTAATGTATCCCCAGGGAATAACCTGCCTCTGTGGCAACAGTTTGGTGCAGTACACACAGCCAGTGTATTCAGGGGCAGAAAGTCACAGGTTCAAGTCCCAGCTGTGGCTCCTGAAGGCCATGTTCCTATATATTACCCAGTACTAAACCATGGTAATAAATAAGGAACCTTTTTGCAGATAGAATAAACATGCCTGAAACGCCTATATTCTACCCTACAGAGCACATTCACCATAGACATGTGCAGTCCCTAGAGCAGAGGTTCCCAACTGCAGTCCCGGAGGGCTGTTTCATGCTGTCCCTAAGAAATATGCCTGAGATGCATTTGTATGTCCCGCCCCCATTGTATGCAAATGTATCTCCTGCATATACATTAGGGACAGCATGAAAACCTGAATCGTGTTGGGCCCACCAGGACTGTACTGTCCATGTCGGCTTGGGGGATTGGCATTGCTGTTGTTGATCTGATCTGATCCATGTCTGTTTGTAGGTTCATGTCTCACATGCTCCTTTTCCGTTCTGTCCCCCATTTTGCCCTGCTCCACAGAGCATCCCCTGCCGCCCATTGGGTTTATTTATTTATTTAGGTTTTATTTATTTATTTAGGTTTAGGTTCTTTGCTCTTTTGCATGCTGTGTCCACTGCATAACATTTCATTGTGTGTTTGTTCATGTGTTTATATGTGGCTGTCGTCCCAATTACTGACTGTGATATGAGCTGTACACACCGGTTCTGCATGTGCATTGCATCTTCGTTACTGTTGGGGTTGGCCTATCCTGGCAGCCAGCTGTGTTTTGGTGTGGTGCCCTCCAGTGTTCTTGTATGCATCTTTTGCTGTGACACTCACATTGGTATTATAGCCTACTGGTTTGTGCATTGCCATTTGTGCTACTGGTCATGGGTTTGACTCCTCTCTGTTCTAATTATTTTATGCCTGTTGTCCACACGTACTTTGCATTCCTGTTACAGTCCTATCTGTGATGATCTGTGCTGCTGGCACATTATACCCTCATCACTGTTGCCAAACATCCTTCTGTCAGTCTATCTGTGTCTGCAAGCTCTGTGGTGTCCTGCCCTACTGTGCAGGCTGCTACCCCATGTCCTGCACTGGCACCCTTTTCTGCATCGCAGCTCTTCATTCTTGCCTCTCCTGTGTCTGCTCTGCATGGCACTGCTACTCCTCTGTCCTCCTGTCATTGCACTTCTCCTGCCACCTCTGGCTCCTCTGCTTGACACGTATTCCCATCCTCTGCCACACACTGTCATTGTTGCACTTTACAGTACCATCACCCTGTGCATCAGTACAGCTGCCCTTGATATATTTGTCCACTTTTCCAGCTGCCACATGGGCTACTCACAGATATGGCAGGTCCATCATCTCAGACATCTACTTCCTTACATCACTTCTTCATTGGCTTTCGTTACTGCTCTATGCAGTGTTCGGGTTACATCTGTGTTTGACCCATACATTTCATGCTTGTGAGGTTGGTGCACCTTACTGCCCTTGGCCAACGTTTCTTTGTCACCTTAACATCCTTGGGGGATCTTTTGCAACACCTTGGGTTTGGCCAGCTTCTGGGGCACCTTATATGATGCCTTGGAGGGTACCACCCGTTTGTGCCGCCCTCTGGGACACATTCTGACCCGCCTTGGTTTCCGTGGCACTTAATGATGTGCCTTATGGTGTGCCCTAAAAGGTGCTTTAGGTTAGGGCACAGGGATGAGCGTTTTTTTGGGGGACACTGCAGATTGTTGAGATGTGTCTAACTGTTCAGGTGGGGAAAGGGATTGGCTCAGACAGTCTAATCACATATCACCACTGTGGAATTGAACTCATGACCGCTGTATCAGCAGTCATTGTATTAACCAGCGTGCTACTCCTCTAATCATAGCTCAACACGCAAACTTAGGGTTACTGCGTGATGACGTGCCATGGTGCGTCTATCACGCGATGTTGGCCAGGGTGCCCTCTATCGCGCGATACCCTGCCATTGCTTCCTTTACGCCGGAACGCCCACCACCTTATATGGCATTCCTCACGTTATTGCTGCAACTAGCGCCAGGAACATTAGGACCATTTAGTAAATATACCCCTATGTTTTTTCTTTTCCTGGGAAATTGATGCCACATCTCACTGTGCTGCCTGTGCCCTTGTAACCAAAATATTTCAGGTTGAAGAAATGTTTTCACTGCTGGAGCTCAGTTCATGAAAAGGAATAGTGAGACAGAATAAGCCACCCGAGGAATCCGCTGGGATTAGAGCCTCCCATCCAAAGTCTGTATTTTATCACAGTTCAATGATTTACGTACATAATTTGTCCATTGTTTAAAAACCATGAATCAGAGTTAAGAAACAAGACAAAGTTAGGAATAAGAAACCAGCAGGCAGTTTGCTTCAAACAGTAACTGTGCCTAGAAACTGCCCTGCTGGGGCTCTAAATCAGTTCTTACAGGTGGCCCTTAAAAGCAGACTTCTCCTGGTTCTGTTTCTGTGGGGTTCTCTGAATCTAGCCCCCTGGAACATCATATCATCACCTTGCTGTTCTCACATGGTTGATATCCAGCAGACGGTGGGGACGGTCTTGATTTAAACACCGGCAGTGTGATATATAAATATTATGTGGGTCACCATGCGGGTACTATACCTGGGCGTAGTTTGACCGCTTCATTTGGGGGATATTTGCATATTATTTGCATATTCATTATGGTTATCTTAAAAAAATACGCTGTAGGAAGTCAGTATATGAAACAGGTGAGGGATGAACTGGTGCCCCCAAGATACTCGAAGAGGGAGCAGAGGCAAAAAAAGAGAAAGCAACATATTTCCAGGCGATAGAAGTAAAATGCAGCAAAACATTGTGGCTGTTTAGTTATTTAGCCTGGCACTGTAAGATTAAAAAAACACTGACACCTGCAAATATATATTCTCCAGAAAACAGAGATCTAAGGTGCACACACACCAAGGGACAAAGAAAAAAGAACCACAGGGCAGTTTCTAACACCAAAATAAATGATAACTAATTTTATTTTGGTGTTAGAAACTGTGCTATGCTTCTCTCTTTTTCTTTTCAGCATCTATTTTGCGTCCAACGAAACCCTCTTCCAACAGTAGGTGGAGAGCAGAATTAGGACATCTCACCATAGAACCAAGAAAGAAAATCTGATTCCGGTGTCATCTCATTAACAGCCTCTCCAGTACCAGGCAGACTGTGAACTAGAACAAAACATACAAAACTCACTGAAGAGCTATAATCCAAATCTACCAAACCATAACAACACCAGCTTCTAAAACTAAACAATAAGGAGTCTACCCAAAAAAGAGCAGCACCATAAATACTGCAGTTAGTATCTTGGGAGCCGGTGCTTGTGACCTTCTTGTGCCTCCCTCATTGTCTCTCACATTGGTCTCATGTTCTCGTCTCACGAGACCAGCGCCACATTTCCGATACCGCTTGGCATCATTAGACTAGAATACAGATAACAACAATTATAGCTTCAGATATTAAGGGTCTGTATGTGTGTGTGGTGCAACCATGGAGTGCCTGTGTGCGTGGGATATGGTGGTGGGAGCCTTTTGGGGGGGTGGAGTATGGGGCTGCGATGCATATGTGTGTGCTGCAGAGCTGGGGAGGCTCTCTGTGTGGTGTGGAGGTGAGGTGTGTGTGTGTATGTGTGTGTGTGTATGGTGTGCAGGTGAGGTGCCTGTGTGTGTGTCTGACATGTGGAGGTAGGGTGCCTGTGCGTTTGCGTGAGTGGTGTGATGTGGGGGTGGGATGGGGTACTTGTATGTATTCTAGGGGGAGGGGAATGCACCTTTTGGCAACAGAGGTGACCTACACGGAGCGGTGGGTTCACCCCTAAACAAAAGCAGGGGGAGCGGTGATATGCACGAAGCGGCAGATGTACCTACTCTTGTTGTCTTGCTGGGCAGACTAGATGGACCATGCTGGTCTTTATCTGCTGTCATATACCATGTTACTATGTTACCTTGCATTCTTCCCTTCCCTTCTAGCACCACTCCTGATGGTTCCCCTCTTCTATTACCCTTCAGATTCGCCCCCCCCTTCACTAACCCCTCATAGCGTGTCCATTCTCTGCCCTAAAATTCCCTCTCCATCCTCCTTTTCTAAATAGGCCACTGCCCATTTAAATTGTCCCTGCCTTTACCTCACTTCTTCTCCCTCTCCAAACACCTTTTCTACTGCAGGCCTCGACCATGACCTTCCTCTTTTCATCTGCCCGCTGGGATCCGATCTCCCACGGGCAGATAGAAGAGGGTCTTCTCTTCTGCCCACAGGGGATTGGATACCAGGAGGCAGATACCTTCCTCTGGACAAGGGCCAGACCGTCCACTAGGTGGGCTTGGCAGCTGCCTAGGGTGACAGACCTCCATGGACGGCATGGTACACATGGCCTGCCACTCCCTTGTGTTGAGCAGCGCTGCGCCGTCACCCCCCACTGCCATTGATTCCGGGAGCGGGATTGGCTCGGCGGCAGTGGCAGGCCATGTGCTTCGGTACACATGGCCTGCCTCTTCAGACCCCCTGAGGTTGTGTTGGAGGGGTCAGAAGTGACAATTCATGTGTCCCAAAGCACATGGCCTGCCACTGCTGCTGAGCCACCACCAACCCTGCTGCCAGAATCAGTGGTAGCGTGGCTCAACATGGGGAGGGGGAGGGCAGAGCAGCTCAGCACACAGGGGCTTCTGCCTAGGGCAGCAGAAATCCTGGTCTGCGTTCATGGCCCCCCCTTCTTGTCTGCCCTTGGGGATCCGATCTCCCCCCATGGTAAGGTAGAAGTGCTCTTTGCTGTGACTGCAGCTACCCCCTTCTCTTCTGCCCATGGGAGATCAGATCCCCTTAGGCAGACGAAGGGTCGCGGCCACTGGGGCAATATGTTTGGGGGGCACAATGTCCTCCTCACCCCTCAAACTACGCCCATGGTTTAGATCTGCTCTTCAGCATATACACAGTGAGTTTCTCTATTCATTCTGTATTATCTGATAAGCAGACGGGCTACGTCAGGAAAGACGCATTTTTTCACATTTCCTGTGTGAAATGAAGAACAACCTCAGAAGCGTCTTACAATTTCTATTAGCTACCAAAGAAGGTTGACTTACTTTATTTAAGCCTACAGCGTCAGGGCCAGGATAAACAAATGCTGATTGGATTTTCAGCTAGGAAATCTGATTTCAAATCTGATTTTCAAATATGTTCAGATCTGAAAATATCAATCCCATCATGAGAAAACTACACTGACTCCCCATACACAGAAGAATCCAGTACAAAAACCTGATCATCGCTTTCAAACTAATCCATGATATAGCCCCATCCCACCTTGGATCTCTAATTAACAAGATCCCAAATAACAGAAACATAGAAACATAGAAATATGACAACAGAAAAAGACCACATGGCCTATCTAGTCTGTCCTTCCATATCAACAACTACAACAGTCCCCTTTTTTCCTTTAGAGATCCTCTGTGTTGGTCCCATGCTTTTTTGAATTCAGATACTATCCTCATCTCTACCACCTCCACTGGGAGACTATTCCACGGATCCACCACTCTTTCCGTAAAGAAATATTTCTGCATCTCACTCCTGAATCTATCCCCCTTCACCCTCATCCCATGTCCCCTTGTAGCAGAACTTGCTTTCAATCGAAAGAGGCTCTCCCCATGTGCATTTATGCCACGGAGGTATTTAAACATCTCAATCATATCACCTCTATCCCGTCTTTCCTCTAAGGTGTACATATTAAGATTCTTAAGTCTGTCCTCATATGCTTTATAATGAAGACCACTAACCATTTTAGTAGCCACCCTCTGCACCGACTCCATCCTGTTCACATCCTTTTGAAGGTGCGGTCTCCAAAACTGCACTCCAAATGAGGTCGCACCAAAGACTTATACAGAGGCACTATCACCTCCTTTTTTCTGCTAGCCATTCCTCTCCGTATGCACCCAAGCATCCTTCTAGCTTTTGCTGTTGCCTTTTCTACCTGTTAAGCTAATTTAAGATCATCAGACACAACCACGCCTAGGTCCCGCTCTTCTTTAGTGGACAAAAGTACTTCATCACCTATACTATACAGGGTGGCCCAAAAAAAGTGAGAACATCTCGTAGCATATAAGTTATTTAAAAATACAATTTAATTAACTATATTTTTTTCATGTATTTTTTTGCCATGTATTTAGCTAATCAGAAATTATGTTCAATATGTCCTCCTTGCTTCTCAACCACTTTTCCTAAACGTCGACACCGCTCATTTATGCTTCTGTCAATAAAACGCTGCCCAAGATTTCTCCATTCCTCGGTTATTGCCAACTTGAGCTGCTCAACTGTGGTAAATTTTCGCCAAAGGTAGACTTTTTCTTGCAAAGCACCCCATATGGCGTAATCTACTGGGTTTAAATCAGGACTGTTCGGTGGCCAGATGTCTGGCTCGATGAAATTTACATTCTCCTGACGAAGAAAGTTGATCATATTTCTGGCTGTGTGAGATGGGGCTCCGTCCTGCTGAAATGTCCAGTTGTGGCGACCACATCTAGTTTGAATTACGGCAGTAAACCTTGTCCTAGAACACGTTCACAATAATATCCACTGTTTAATTTGGTGCCTGGTTCAACGAACACAACACTAGTTTTCCCCATTCGAGACACACCAACTGATACCATGATACTGCGGCTGAAATGGTCATGTTCTCATATAAGTCGTCTTTCTGGAACTTGACTTTTCTTTGTTTCAACGGAATAAACACGATCATTTTGAGAATTAACTGGAGTAGCAATGGTGAATATCTTTTAGCCTGTAAACCAGATGCTTCGTACACTTCTCTCATAAGGAAACCGTTCAAGTAGCTGCCGACTGCGTTGCAAGCATTTCAGTTTGACATTTTCATTGAGCTTTTGCCCGATCACACGCTTGTACATTTTAAGTTGTAAATCTTGCTTTAAAATACGTTGGACCAACGAACGTGGTATACCAGTTTCTCTTTTTATTTCCCGTGGATTTTTGTGACTGTGAGGATCATCATCTTAACTGCAGATCAGCTAACTCACCAGCTCAATGTTCTGTTCTGTTCTAGCAGACCTTGGTCGACCACGTCTGGGTTTACGCTCCGTTGTACAGTTGTTGTCGATTTTATTGATAACCCGACTAACACTGGCTATACTCCAGGCTTTGTTTGGAAACTCATTTGTCATTCTCCTAGCACCCCACTGTTTTTCAATTCGCAAATGTTTAATCAGAATACGGTCTTCTGCAGTGATTTTTGTCATTCTGTGTAAAAAATTTCAAAAAGACAGATGTAAACAATTGATAAATTTAAAAAAAAAAGATGGCGACCGGAAATTGTTGAAATAAAGACGTGTTATAGCTAAAAAAGGTAAATAAGTAAACTATTTAAGCTTTTAATAAAAGAGATGTTCTCACTTTTTTTGGCCACCCTGTATTTCTCCCTTGGATTGCTGCAGCCCAAATGCATGACCTTGCATTTTTTAACATTAAATTCCAACTGCCAAATTCTAGACCATTCTTCAAGCTTAGGTAGATCCCTCCTCATGTTATCTAAACCTTCCTGGGTGTCTACTCTATTGCAGATTTTGGTATCCACAAAGAAGCAGGCCTTACCCGACAGCCCTTCTGCTATATCACTAACAAAGATGTTGAAAAGAATCGGACCAAGGGCAGATCCCTGGGGCACACCACTGGTAACTTCCTTCTCCTCAGAGTGAGCTCCATTTACCTGTACTCTTTGTCGCCTCCCACTCAACCAATTTTTAACCCAATCAGTAACTTTAGGAAACATCCCTAGGGTGCTCAATTTGTTTATAAGTCGCCTGTGAGGAACGGTGTCAAAGGCTTTACTGAAATCTAAATACACCACATCTAGGGCTCTCCCTCAGTCCTACTCCCTAGTCACCCAGTCAAAGAAGTCAATCAGATTTGTCTGACAAGACCTGCCTCTGGTGAATCCATGCTGCCTCAGATCCTGTAATCCACTGGACTCTAGCAACCTGAGAGGGAGGAGTGGTCTAGTGGTTAGGACAAGGTACTTCAGGCTGGAAGTCTGGGGGTTCAAGTCCCACCTGGGGACAGCAATCTCAGGCCAGAGGGACTGGGATTTCTAGTCCTGTAGGCACTCCTTGTGGTCTTGGGCAAGCCACTTAACCCTTCATTGCCCATGTTCCCTGTAAATATTAGCATATGTGTCTCATATCCCCTCATGTTAAATGTATCCCCCAATTGACTACTTTGACCCAGTGAAAAGCAGGATATAAATAAACCTCACTATTTTCTCTTTCAGCAGCATTTCCAATAATTTACTTACCACCGAAGTTAAACTAACTGGCCTGTAGTTTTCAACCACATCCTTACTTCCGCTTTTGTGTAAAGGCACCACATGAGCCTCTCTCCAGTCCTTTGGCACTACTCCCGACTACAAAGAGGCATTGAAAAGGTCAGTCAGTGGAGCTGCTAGAACGTCCCCAAGTTCCCTCAGTATTCTAGGGTGTATCCCATCCGGTCTCATCGCTTTGTCTATTTAAGTTGAGCTAGTTTCTCATGAACACAGTCTTCTGAAAATTGTTCAAGATGCCCCTCGCTTCTGTTCCTGTTTGTGGGTGTTTTCTGAGGTCCTGTTCCTGGTTCTTCATCTGTGAACACAGAACAGAAATATTTGTTAAGCAATTCTGCTTTATCCTCATCAGCTTCTACATATTCCTTCCCTTCACCCTTGAGTCTGACAATACCACTTTTGCCCTTCCTCTTCTCACTAACATATCTGAAAAATGTCTTATCCCCCCATTTTATTGCATTGGCTATTTCCTCCTCATTTTGAATCTTTGCTTTCCTGACTACTTTGCTAGCTTCTCTAAGTTTTTCCAAATATAGATGCCTGTCTTCCTCTCTCTGTGATCTCTTGTATTTCATGAAGGCCTCCCTCTTTTTCTTCACCTTTTCAGCTACTTCTTTCGAAACCCATAGCGGTCTCCTTTTCCTTTTACCTTTATTTACCATTTTAATAAAAAGGTTGGTTGCCCTTAAAATATCCCCTTTCAGTTTTGCCCACTGTTTTTCTACATCCCACAGCTGTTCCCATCCTGCTAACGACTCCCTGAGGTGTTAGCTCATCTTGGCAAAGTTAGTTTTCCTAAAGTCTAAGACCCTTGCTTCTGAATGGATTTTAACAGCCCTAGTCCTAATACTGAATCACACCATCTGGTGATTACTGAATGCAAAATGATCTCCTACTATAACATCAGAAACACTTTCACCATTGGTAAGCACCAAGTCAGTATGGCCTCTTCACGTGTGGGGTCTGTTACCAGTTGCCTGAATAGTTCTCCCTGTAGAGAATCCAGGATCTCCTTACTTCTAGATGTTAATGCAGTAGGAATGTGCCAATCAACATCTGGCATATTGAAATCCCCTATCAGTAGCACTTCCCCTTTCCTAGCAATGCTGTGTATGTCTTCAATTAACTCTCCGTCCACCTCTTCCTCCTGTGAGGGAGGTCTGTATATCACACCAATGCAAATAGATTTCTCTTTCCCTCTTTCTAGTTTAACCCACAATGCCTCCTCTCTCCCTTTTAAGCTCTGTAGTTCCAAGCTTAAATATTATTTTTTACATATAGTGCCACTCCTCCTCCCCTTCTTCCTACCCTGTCCTTTCTGAATAAAGTATAGCCTGGTATAGTTACATCCCAGACATGGTTTTCTGCGAACCATGTTTCTGTAACTGCCACTAAATCCAAGTCAGCCACTCCCACCAAAGCTTCAACATCAGGGATCTTATTTCCCATGCTCCAGGCATTTATACACACTGCTTTCCATATGTTGCCCCTTTTACCCATTTCTATAAAAGCATTTAATGTTTCACTTACCTGTTTCTTCACCCATCCCCAATGATTCTAGTTTATAGCCCTCTTCAGTAGATTAGCCAATCTGCTACTGAAGACACGTCAACCTTTCTTGGACAAATGGACGCCGCTGTAAACAGCTTTGATTCATGTAAAGGTGGTATATAAAACAGCTAATAAATAAATAAAGTGACACCATCCTCGACTATGCGCACCTTGTATATAGCAGCATGTATATACCCCACCTCTGTAAAAGTCACTCTCCCTACCTGACGTGATTCTTACCTGCAAATAGTTCTCCCTGCGTTATCCAAGTTCTAACACCTGTTTCATTGTAAATACAGAGCAGGTTACCCTTCACTGTATAAGCTAATGTTGTATGTAAACCGCACTGATGTTAAATAGTGCAGTATAAAAGAGACATTTAGACAACATCCCATACCCAAACAGAAACACAACCACCTCCGCCAACTAGGCACGCACTCATCCTACCTACACACACAAGATTATCATATACGTTATTAAACACCCTCTTATTAAATGTTACCCTTCAATTGTACTGTCTAAATGGTGTTAAGTAATTGTTCTGTCTAAATCAGCGGTTCTCAACCTGTGGGTCGCGATTCAGGATTCAGCAGGGGTCGCCTCACTCTGCTGTTAAAAAAAAAAAAGTGCACAAGTTGCTGCCGCTGCCGAGTCTGCTTCTCGGCAGCGGCAAACTCACAGACTTCAATCTTCTGCAGCCACGGCTCCCTGTCTCTTAGGGAACTGCGGCTATGCCTGTGAAGCTGTTGCGGAGCCTTTCTGTCTCTCGATGGGCTCCGTGCAGCATTGTCCCGCCTCCAAAGGAAGTTGTTTACCACTTCCTTTGGAGGCGGGACAATGGCATGCTGTACGGAGCCCGTCGAGAGACAGGAAGGCTCCGCAACGGCTTCACAGCACAGCCGCGGTTCCCTAAGAGACAGGGAGCCGCGGCTGCAGAAGAACGGGGCAGTAGCAGGCAGACAGGGAGAGGGGAGGAGGGGGCAGGGAACCTGCAACGGGGCTGACATGAGGGAGGGAGGGGGCTGACATGCAGGGATGGATGGAGGGAGGGAGGGAGGGGGCTAACATGGACAGGGGGGCTGACATGGAGGGAGGGGAGAGTTGATGGATGGATGGAGGGAGGGAGGGGGGCTGACATGGAGGGAGGGGGCTGACATGGAGGGATGGATGGATGGAGGGAGGGAGAGGGGCTGACATGAAGGGATGGATGGATGGATGGAGGGGAGCTGACATGGAGGGATGGATGGATGGATGGAGGGAGTGAGGGAGGGGGTGGGGCTGACATGGACAGAGGGGGGCTGACATTGAGGGAGGGAGGGAGGGGGCTGACATGGAGAGATGGATGGAGGGAGGGAGGGAGGGGGCTAACATGGACAGAGGGGGACTGACATGGAGGGATGGATGGAGGGAGGGAGGGGGCTGATGGACAGAGGGGCTGACATGGAGGGACGGAGGGAGGGCTGACATGGACAGAGGTGTGGCTGACATGGAGAGAGGAGGGCTGACATGGATAGAGGAGGGCTGACATGGAGAGATGGAGGGAGGCAGGGGTGGCTGTCATTGATGGATGGATGGAGAAAGGGAGGGAGGGAGGGGGCTGACATGGACAGAGTGGGGGCTGACATGGAGGGAGGGGGCTGACATAGACAAAGGGAAGAGACGGGGGACATACTGGACAGACGGGGGATAAATGCTGGACAGAGGGGAGAGACAGTGCGGGTTAGGATTATAATGGGCAGATGGGGGGCTAGGACTGGTAATGGGTTGATTAGGGAAGGCTAGGACTGGGAATGGACTGATCAAGGGGGGGTTGGGACTGGTAATGGACTGATGGGGGGCTAGCATTGGAAATGAGCTGATCGGGGAGATTAGGACTGGAAATGGGCTGATTAGAAGAGGCTAGGACTTGTAATGGGCTGATGGAGGGATAGGACTGGTAATGGGCTGATTAGGGGATCCTAGCACTGGTAATGAGGTTGAGGAGGGACTAGCACTGGAAATGAACTGATTAGGGGAGGCTAGGACTGGTAATGAGCTGATGGGGGGTAGGATTGGTATTGGGCTGATTAGGGGAGGCTAGCACTTGTAATGGGGTTGAGGGGGGACTAGCACTGGAAGCGAGCTGATTGGGGGGCTTCGACTGGGAATGGGCTGATTGTGGGGAGGGGAGGATAGAGCTGCTGGCCCTGGAAGAAAGCTGGGGGCTAAGGCTACAAATGGGCTGATACGAGGGGATGGGAGAATGGAACTGGAAGGGAGTTGCTCTGAGAGGGGCTGCCATGGTATTTGTACTAGAAGTGACTGGTCAGTGGGGAAGGAGGGGGACTGGAAAGGAATGGACACCAGTGGCAGTCATGGGAATGCAAGTTGACATTGGAAGGTACTGAGAGTGAGGATTGGAAAGGGGCTGATACTGGGGAGGGTTACTGGGACTGGAAATAGGCTGATGGAAAGAAGTGAAGAAAACGAAAGAAGAGATAAGAAATGGCAGATGGACCATAGACCACAGAAAGAGAACTAAGAGAAGACAGGAAAGCAGAAGCCTCAGATCGGGACCAGCATGATCAGAGAATAAATTGGTCAGACAACAAAGGTAGAAAAAATAATTTTATTTCATATTAGTGATTTGACTACAAAATCATCATAATTTTGAAATCAAATATGGTTACTTGTTATTGTGGTTTAAATAAGTAAATTTTATAAATAAAAACATTTTGCAAAGGCCTATTCATCAAATGATTACAGCGACAATGCGTTAACGATAAAGGAAGAGAGACGCATTTGATTTTATCATTGGGGGTCACCACAAGTTGACCAATGGTAAAATGGGTCATGGTACAAAAAAGGTTGAGAACCACTGGTCTAAATGTTTACAAATACCCTCATGTTAAATGTAACCCCATTTGTGATGTGACGTGACCACCTTGATTGAAGGATAAGGTGGAATACAAATCTGTCTAAATAAAATAAATAAATAAAGAAAGAAACTAACTAAATAAATAAATACGAAAGGGGGAAAGATGGAGCAAAAATTCACACCGATCCAGCAGACTAAATGGAATGAGAAGAAGAAAAGGGCAATGACATGGATATGAGATGCAGCCCTGTGATTTCTATGTTAGGGGCAGAAGGAAATCACATCTATGGGGTATGTTTACTAAAGTGCTTTAAGATAACAGGCGTTAATGACAGCAATAAGGGGCATTAATCCTAAAAAGGTGCTGGCAGATAGTGGGCATTCTGGAGTAAAGCACCCAATGGGCCATTTACCGTGCAAAAGCGGGACAATGGGCTTTAAGGTGTCAACCATGCACTTAATGCATGAAAATGGCTGTAACCTTAATGCTGGATAAAGGAGCAGCAAGGAAAGGCAACGTAAAGGTGATAGCTGGAGGGACTGGTGGGAGCGATGGACCTGCCAGCATGTGGGAGGCAGCTGTATCGATGTGTGGCATTGGATGGGGAAGACGTGTCCCCCAGTGGAATCCAAAGTGGCAGGATGTGTGCAGCAACAGGAGAACAGAACAGCAGTGGTAATGTGAAGATCAGGCACAGGAGAGGCATGCGTAAAGATCCAAAATGGGGAAAAGATACCAGTGTAGGCCATGGTGCAGCAGCTTGCACAAGAAGACATGACTGCACACAGCTGACAGAGACAAATGGATGGGCTGAAGGAAGGACGGCAGCTGAGGAGAGGGTGGTATGGGGCTGGCAGCACCAATGTGCAGAGCCGTGACTGTTATGGGCATGAAAATGCTCTGAGTAGCACACAGTCACAAAATGAACAAGTAGGAGTCAAACCCCCAATCCTTTGCGTATGGAGACATTGCACTAACCAGTAGGCTACACCCCCACACCTCATGATATAGCAATGGCTGGATACAAAGAGACTGCACTGCATAAAATGTCTACTGTGTGTGCCGGTATCGATGAGCCCCTCCAGTACCCGTGATGTAGTGCACATGCAGAACAGTAGTCTGCAGCTGATCACCATATGGAGAATGCACTGATCCATCACCTCAGCTCAGTAAGATGCACTGACAGTGCATGATACAAACACAGAGCAGCTACAGACCTTGCTACCGAGCAGTTTCTGCAGTCACCCTGATAGTGAGGATGGCCGCCCAGCACCTGGTCCCCAGAACCTGCACTGTTAAAGATGGTCTCTGCTGCAGATCCCCATCACTGCCAGTGTGTGGCAGGTATTGTAAGCAGTGTGTTATGCTAGACACTTTGTTTCCTGTACAATTGCAGCATGCTGTATATGCTACTGTAGTTGCTTCTGGCACTGTATCCTGCCCCTATTCGACAGGGACCCTCCTTGAATGGTGCATGTCATTACCCAATGTTAATCTGCTGATGCCATCTACTGGGGAGGCATCTAGGCTTGCATAGGGATGTTCTAGAGTCCTGTTGGCCCTGCCATTATCACAGGGAGTGGGCCTGGAACACCTCCTGTACCACCCACCTAGGTCTAACAATCACCCAGTGGTATGTGCCTGGCTGCCCACCACTGAGTTTTCCAGCCATGCACATACCAACTTCAGACAGTCCACTGGTCAATACACATGGCATGTTCACCCAGGCTTGAGATAAACAACATGGACACCCAACATTTGGTTCAGTGAGTGAGCCCCCAAAACAGGAAGTACACCCACATCACTGGAACCAGATACTGAACAGCACTATGTGGATACATAGCCGTGCCATGGTCACTAATTGGTCAAAGTGAGAGTGCCCTCCCAACAGGATATGCTGTGGCCACCCAGTCCATACACATGGCAGACAGGCACTACAACATCTCAGCCATAGACCTTACCTCTGATGCAGCCCCATCCTGGCCAATCTGCCCTATTTCAGGCCATACCCACAATACTCTGCTCCTCAGCATGCACTTTTGCAGACTAATGCTGGAAACAGCTTAGGCACTGCAAGGCTCAGTGAGGTGTAGAAAGCCACAAAACAATGGAGAGACATGCACACACATACACTCACATCGATGTTCTGTGCAAAATGGGGATGGGTTGGCATTCCTGCTTGCCGCTTTGGTCTCGAGATCAGCTCGAGCATTGTTAATGTGTGCTCACTGTGCAGAAGCTAGTAGCATGCTCTGATGTTAGTGCCCTGCTCAGTGTACCACTGCTCTCAGCCTGACTCTCCTTCCAGCTGTGGATAGTGGGGCCTGTCTGCATGGTTGATGGGTGTTTGTACCTTGCAGGGCGATTCATTGGGGGTTGCACATACTGGTATTATACCTGCGCTGTAGGCTAAAGTTTAGCCACAGGGACATGCAATGCATGATCCACAGCTGGGACCTGAGCCTGTGGCCATCAGCTCATAAACATACCAACTGTGTGTATTGAGCCACAGTGCTGCCATATGGCTGCAGCAGTCCCTGGGGCTGACATGACTCCTATCAGACAGACTTTGACACATGTTGCAATGCACACAGGACCAGGACATGGCTTTGTTCTGCTGCAGGCAGGTGCCTCTGCCCCCTCCACCAATACCCCCACACCACCACAGTATTGGTGATGCGCAGTCCCAGCCCATCCAACATGCGGGTTGGTGGGTGCCTAGGGTGAAAGGTCTGGATGGGAGGGGGAAGAGGCATACATGGACGGCCACACAGCCCCCCCAACCATCTGTCTCTGCAGGGACCACATCACTGCCTGCCAATGATACATCTCAGGAGAAGGATGACAGCCACTGCTGAGGTAGTCCCCTGGGCTCCTGCATGTTGCAGCTACCTGGAGGGCTACAGCTGCTGGCACTAGCTTCCTCTTCCCCCACAGCTGGGTTCAGCGGCAGCAGGGGGGGGGGGGCAGCCAGGATCTCTGCCTGCGGTACCAGGATCCTTGGACCTTCCCATGTGGCACATCTCCTTTCCGCTGCAGTAGCATGTCTGTGTGCCACCACTGTCACTGTGGGATCATGACTGAGATCACAGATGGTACTGTGGATGGAAGGATACCCCTATGAGGAGAGGCTAAAAAGGTTGGGGCTCTTCAACCTGGGGAAGAGACGGCTAAAGGGAGATATGATAGAGGACTATAAATGATTGATTGGAGTGAAACGGGTAAACATAAATTGCTTATTTATGCCTTCAAAATGTAGACAGACTAGGGGACATGCAATGAGGCTACCGTGTAACCCATTTTAGGACCTATTAGGTGAAAATATTTTTTCAGTCAACGCATAAGCAAACTCTGGAATTCATTGCCGGAGGATGTAGTAAATGCTGTTATGTAACTGGATTTAGAAAAGGTTTGGACAGGTTCCTGGGTTAAGGTCCATATACCATTGTTAGAAAGGACCCATGATATCCACTGCTTGCCCCAGTACAAGCATTGTGGAACCTGTGTCTTTGGGGAAACTGCTGGGTAATTATGACCTGGATTGGCCACTGTTGGAAACAGGATACTGGGCTTGATGGACCTCGGTCTGACATAGTCTGCCTGGTCCACCCTGGGCACCATTAACCCACCACTGTATGATCCATGTGCCACCTCCTTTGCCCCATTTGCACCATCAATATAGTTCCCTTTCATATTTGGGCACTCCTTTCCTCTCTATGTCAGCCCTCACCACTCTCCTCCTCTCTCTCGTTATGTCCCGCCTTGACTTTTGTAACTCTGTCTTAGCCGGCCTCCCTACTGTCCACCTCCGTCGCCTCCAACTTATACAAAATACCGCAGCCCGTTTACTCTCTCACTCCTCCATCCGTGATCACGTCATGCCTCTCCTTATCCATCTGCACTGGTTACCTATCAAATTCCGTATCCACTTTAAAATCCTGGTACTCCTTCACCGAGTCATTCACACCCGCACACCTCAGTATTTGTCCAATCTTGTACGCCTACATGCCCCCGCTCGTTCTCTCCGTTCTTTCCACCTCAACCGCCTCTACCTTCCCTCACCCTCCGCTGCTCGACTCCAGTCCACCCGCTCATCTGCATTTTTCTTCCTGGCCCCCACCCTGTGGAATTCCCTGCCTTCCTCTATTCGACTTGAATCTGAATACTCTACTTTTAAGAAAGACCTCAAGACTCACCTCTTTGCCCGTGCCTTCGACCTGTCTGATCCCTTTGTGTGACCCGCTCTTCTCTGTCCTCCCTTCCTTCCCCCGTCCTGTCCTGTTGTATGACTCTGCTCGTTTGCTTTCCTGTCTCGTATTGTAACTTCCTTTCCTTTCTGAGCCTATTTTTTATCATGTAAACCGCTGTGATGTATTTTCCTCAGCGGTATATCAAATCTAATAAACATAAACATAAACATATGCTGTTGCTGCTAATGGAGAACCACTATCACTATCTTGGTCTCCCCTGTCTGTGCATCACATTGCAACGTTAAAATAGGCTCTCTCTCCTCAAAATACACCCTTTCCACGTGGTTTTACTTTGCGTTAGGGTTCCCAGTGTTAAGATGCTTTAAGACATGTTTGCACAAGGCACGTTAAGGGTACACATGTTGTTAATTCTCTCTCTGCCCATTAATGCCCAGTCTCCACCCACAAGGTGCTTTATGCTGCGGGAGCCTTTAACGCATGTTAAAGCAGTGTTTTAGACGCATTAATGGTGCAAGTGTGCCGATAACATGCATTAATGGCACCCTGCCTCCCTTAATGCCCTTCAGTAAACATACCCCTAGGTTCTCTGCCAAACCTTATGAGAGATCAGAGGTGAACTGCGCAGTGCCTTTGCTGTATATTACCACTGGGGGGGGGTGACAGAGAACACAACCTAAAATTCAATAGTGAAGCTGGTGAGTTGGTGTCTGTCTCCAAGGAGCACAGATCACATTGCTCTCTTGCTGAGTACCTTCACATGGTGACCCCATTGGATAAAATCCATACCAAACCTTAGTAGGGTTACCGGTACAATTCTAGAATTACAGGAAGAAAAATATTCATACTGGCCACACATCACTCAGGATAAAAAAGGTGTCTACCTTTAGCTTAAGCACGCGGGCTAGAGATGGTGGTAGTAACAATGCAAACATTGCAGATGAAGAGAGCATCCCTGCTGCAGATTTAGGTCGGGGTGAACTGGTTCATGATTCCACTGCAGCGGGAGGCAGACCACAGAAGTTAATAATAATAATTTTTTGCCTTTATACCACAGATTGTGAGTACATCTATACAGTTCACAACCCATGTCCATAAAAATCACAACACAATCCCTTCAAGACAACATATATTACATATCACAAAATAATAGGTTATTTAAAATAAAGCATAACAACAGGAGCCAAATCAATATTATCTTCCCTTTACATTACTTCTACTTGAAAAGATTTGTAAAAAAGATCTGCTTTTAACAGTTTCCGAAATGACAACATGTCAGTATTTAATTGTATATTATCTGGAAACTCATTCCAGTGACACAGACACATAAAAGAAATTGCTCTAATCCTTGTTATTGCCTTCGTAGCTTTCAAAAGGGGGGGGGGGGGCTTTAGAATCAGTAATCTCTCATATTATTCCCTAATGTTCAGACATTGCAGTATCACACAAAAACACAAGAAGAGCTCATTATCAGTAGACAAACAATAAGCCTTAAAAACCAAGCATATATAAATAAAATGTAACCAATGCAATGACTCCGCAGGTGATAGGGGATACCCACTGAGGATCTGGCTCATGACACCATTGCACAACCCACAAACAGCCTAGGAGGAGAACTACAACAGAGCGCTGGTGTGTACAAGGGATATGGTGGAGCAAGCATTTGGCCTCCTGAAAAGCGGAATCCGATGTCTCGACAGGAGTGAGGGAGAGGTGCTCTACAGCCCTGAACAGATCTGCCACATATTTTACAGCATGCCGCATCCTCCACAACATTGCCATTCAGCGGGGGATCGAGGTGCCATGGGAGGAGATGCGTATGGAAGTGCAACACTGGAATGAGGGGCTGGAAGAGGATGACCACATTGGGGGCCAGCATTTGAGAGCAGTGGTAAAAGCAGCAAGGGATAGACTGATCCAGAAGACCTTCTAGTATGCCTCTGATGCATTGCTTGCAGTCTCTTTCTCCTCCCCAAGGGTGAAGGCTTCATCAGGCTGTAGCCTGGTGGTCTCCAGTGTCATGCTGTTGCTCCCCAGGGGGGCATCTGCCTCAGGTGCCAGCCTAGCAGCTGCAGTATCATGGAGGGTCATGTAGGCAGCTGTTTCCCTGGATAGGCAGAGCACTGCATCCTCGAGGCTCTCCTGGTACTCTGCCATTTCCCACATCAACTGTGTTGCATCGGACACCTCCTGGCTGATAGTCTCCAGGCTTCTGAGGATGCCCTTAGTCAACTTTGACCATCTCTGTCCCTTCCTGCAGCATCTGCACTTGGCCGCATCTGAACAGGTGTTCATGGGTTGCTTTACGATGGGGAACTCTAGGTCTAGTAGATTCTAGGGATGACATTGTGGCTGAGGAGGTAGAGTTGTTGGTGCAGCAGTGGAGTCCTCACAAGGTCTGTTGATCGTCCCAGGTTCTGTGATGTTGCCGGCTTGTGCAGGAACACCAGCACACAGCTGTTGTCTCACTCCAAAAGGACCTGGGGTCTCAACAGAGGGTCGTGGTGGGGTCCATCTGTGGGAGAGGTAGGCAGAGAAGAATTAGGGAGTAGAAGGGTGTCCGTGGCCAACATAAGGAGTTAGGGGATGTGTGGGTTGACACTTGTGGATGGACATCCATGGCCCTATGGCTATGATGATCCCTGGTGGGAGTTCCCAACCCCCTGCCCATGGAGTGGAGGGGTATGGCATGACACAGAGTAGAAGTAGAAAGCCCAGGCTAGCATCATGGCACTGTGTTAAGAGTGCATGCAGTACAATACAGGAACACCAGGTCTCAGGGAGGTGGAGTGAGGATCAGGGTGGACAGGCAGAGCATGGGGTAAAGGGAGACTGTCCAAGTCTAAAGTACAGGGCAGCAATATAACATGATAGCAGGTACTAAACAAGCAGGGCAGAGCTTGTGCAAAGGGAACATGAAGAGCAAAAAGGCCAAATGCGTGGGAAGGTAATATGTTTAACTGCCTATTGGGGATGCATATGGTAGGCTACCAGCTACAGAATGGGGCAGCTGGATGGTGGTGTTGCAGACCAGTTAGGGAACTGCATGAGCAAATAGGATGGGCCCCTTGTGAGTGTCCTGGGGGTAGGTATTAATGAACGTACACACCTGTGCATATGAGTGGTGGGTATGTTGGGAGGTGTTTGGCAACAAAGCACATGGTGCAAGTGCGAACTCTATAACCCTATTTATTTATTTATTTCCAAATTTCTTATATACCGCCCCTTCCTGAGATCAGGGGCAGTTTACAATGAACCAACATTATACATTAAACATTGAGGGGTTACATTAAACAGGATGAGAGTACATGGGTGAATTATATACAATTAACTATGTACAGATTGAGCTATATACAGTTAGACAGTGATGGTACTGTTGAGAGAGGGGTATTCCGAGTGAGGGGGGCTGGGGGGAGTGATTTGTTTTAGTGATGTGAGTTGATTCGGTGATGTGGGGGTTGTTAAGTTGGGTACATAGTGTCATTGCTGTTGTCATTGCCATAATATTCGATGAATAGGAAGGTCTTGATGTGTTTTCTAAATGTTTGATGGATCTTAGTGTGTCAGGTAGGGCATTCCAGAAAGTGGGGGCTACATAGGAGAATGCCCTGTTACTGTCCCTCAGCAATAGAAAGCCGTGACTGGACACATCATGAAAACATTTCCACATACGCTACAGGGAGGACCAGTGGGACAGTGCACATAGCCTCACAGTCCGTATATCAGGACCAGAATCCTGATATATGGACTGTGAGGCTATGTGCAAACACACTCTGCTGAATAAAGTGGTGCCTACCTTTCCCACAGGGCACTTGCCATTACCTTTGACATGTGTAGTCTAGCTTGCTGATAGCGCTGGATGGGTGAGGGGCATGGACAGATAACAAGGCAACTGGCCAGGTTCCAGGGTGAGCAGCAGCAGAAGTGAACTTCTCGGGGACCAGACACCGCGAAAGCCAAGATTCCTGGAACAGGGTGTTTGCAGGGAAGAGGGGGCACGCAAGGAAAGGGGGTGTGCCACATACTGTATGATAGCCCAGGGGGTTGTGCTGCTGGGGAGGGGGGGATGTCATTAGCAAACCTGCCCCAGTCATCCTCTGGTATAGCAGTAGCGGAGATATCCAGGCCTGTCACTCCTGCGATACAGAGGTCATCCATACAGGTGAGCACCCTTTCCTCCAGACACCGAGGGCCTTCCACTGCTCAGGTAGCAGTTTTAGGTTCACAGCCTGCTTCTCCTTAGCCCACTGGTGGAGCACACACCATTTCTTCTTGATGTCCTCCACCTCCCTATTATGGTAGTGCTCAGCATTGATGCCAGGCACGCTGCTGGGTGTGGGCATCCCTGAACCCAGAGACTCATATGCTACCTCTGCAGGACAGAAGCTTTGCTTTCGTGTCTTCTTTATGGCCACTATCAGGCATCTCTGGTCTAACCGTGCATATTTAAACCATACCCAGGTATGATGCAAACATGTGTGACCATGCCCACTCACAAGTCGCTGCCCCATAGGCACATTTAAAAAAAACACCTTACCACTCAAAATGGCTGCTTCCGCCATGCACCCGCAGCGGAGATAACTGGTTATCAATGTAGACATGGATATTCAGTGTCTTGCCTGCTTCTGATGTGCTACCCATGTATTTGCAATATGCCATTGCGTCGCATACCCGTTTATGATGATCCACACATCATGACATGCAGGTATGTGCACACCCGTTCCCAGGGCCGGCCCCAGAGTTGGTTCAAGGTGTGTCAACTTAGCCAAACTGTAAGCCTTATGCCTCCCTGGCTGTCAGAATCCATTGTTTAGCCTTGACTTCCCTGCTTTTCAATGTCCCCAGGAAGCCACTGCCCTAGGCAACTGCCTAGTTTGCCCTATGGTTGTGCCTGCTCTGCTCTTTTTGAGTTCTGGAGCTGCACACTGGGTGGCAGAGGATAGGGGGCAAATGACGTATGGTGCAGAGGCTGTGTGTGACAGGGCTAACTCTACAGATGGTGGCCAAGGGCCAAGTGCAGTGGTGGTGGCTTACCCAGTACTTAAAGGTCTGAATCATATCTCCCCTGTCCCTCCTCTCCTCCAGAGTGTACATATTTAGGTCTTCAAGTCTCTTCTCATAAGGCTTCTGACGCAGGCTCCAAATCATTTTGGTCACCCTCCTCTGAACTGTTTTCAGTCTTTTTTATATCCTTTGCAAGATATGGTCTCCAAAACTGAACACAGTATTCCAAGTGAGGCCTCACCAGTGACTTGTACAGTGGCATAAGTACCTCTTCCTTTCTGCTGGTGATTCCTCTTTGTATGCAACCCAGCATCTTCCTGGCTTTTGCCACCGCCTTGTCGCACTGTTTCGCCACCTTGAGAGCCTCAGAAATAATCACACCAAGGTCCTTCTCCTGGTCCGTGCACACCAACCTCTCACCCCCTATCGTGTACATTTCCCCTGGATTTCTGCTTCCCAACTGCATGACACTGCACTTCTTCGCATTAAATCTTAACTGCCAAGCATTTGACCATTCTTCCAGCTTTTGTAGATCTTTCCTCATGTTAACCACTCCCTCGGGGGAGTCCACTCTGTTGCAAATTTTCATGTCATCGGCAAAAAGACAGACCCTTCCATTCAGTCCTTCAGCAATATCACTCACAAATACATTGAACAGTGCCGGGCCCAGGTCTGAATCCTGGGACACCCCACTAATCACCTTCCTTTCATCCCTTTCCTTACAATTCCTACATTCCTGCTGGAATTCTGCAAACAAAATTCAAACTTCTGTGTCAAAGGGTCTGAATTATGGAAAATTATGCATATTTTGTTTGTCAAAATAACAAAGGATATTGTTTTAGAGTGATGAATAACTAAAATACAATACAGAAAAAAACCCATCACCATAGAGTGCAAAGATTTGAAGCATTGTGTGCAGAATTGCAGCAGGAGTATTCCTAGCAGTCTATTAGCTCCATTTACCATCACCTTCTGTCATCTGTCAGTCAACCAATTTCTGATCCATTTCACCACCTTGAGACCCATCCCCAAACTACTGAGTTTATTGATAAGCCTCCTATGAGGAACAGTATCAAAGGCTTAGGGGGAGAGAGATTGGTGTGTACGGATCAGGAGAAAGACCTTGGAGTGATTATTTCTGAAGATCTCAAAGTAGCAAAACAGTGCGACAAGGCGGTGGCAAAAGCCAGGAGGATGTTGGGCTGCATACAAAGAGGAATTACCAGCAGAATGGAAGAGGTACTTATGCCACTGTACAAGTCACTGGTGAGGCCTCACTTGGAATACTGTGTGTTCAGTTTTGGAGACCATATCTTGCAAAGGATGTAAAAAGACTGGAAACTGTTCAGAGGAAGGCCACCAAAATGATTTGGAGCCTGCGTCAGAAGCCTTATGAGAAGAGACTTGAAGATCTAAACATGTGCACTTTGGAGGAGAGGAGGGACAGGGGAGATATGATTCAGACCTTTAAATACTTAAAGAGAAATAATGAACAAACAAACCTCTTCCAAAGACGGAGAAGCTGCAAAACTAGAGGGCATAACATGAAGCTACAAGATGGTAAATTGAAAGGCAATGTCAGGAAATACTTTTTCACTGAAAGGGTGGTGGATGCTTGGAATGAGCTCCCGATGGAAGTGGTGGGGGCAAATATGGCGACGGAGTTCAAAAGGGCATGGGACAGACACAGTGGATCCCTTTACAGCAAGAAGAAAATATCAAAATAATCTGAACCATCTAATTCCTTAACAAATAGGGGTCTCCTACATGGAGTGGTGGGATCACCCCTAAACAAAGACATGGGGAAGAGGGGCCTGCACAGAGCGGCAGGTGTACCTACTCTTGACATCGTACTGGGCAGACTAGATGGACCATACTGGTCTTTATCTGCTGTCATTTACTATGTTAATTTCGCTTTTTCAATGTCACTTTCCACGAATCCGTTCCCAGCACTTCTGAGTCCTGCAAATCCATCTCTGATTTTCCTCCTCTACCGAATATACCTGAAGAAAGTTTTGTTGCCAGACTTCACATCTTTAGCCATCTTTTCCTCTGCCTTTGATTTTGCTTTCCTTATTTCTCTTTTTGTCTCTTTTAGTTTGATCCTGTATTCCTTTCTGTGTTCCTCTGTTTGCAAGCTTTTGAATTTTCTGAAAGCTGTGTTTTTTGCCTTTATTTGAGCAGCCACGTCTTTGGAGAACCAAATAGGTTTCCTTCTCCTCTTGTTTTTATTTACTTTCCTTACATATTTATCTGTTGCCCCTTTTATTGCCACCTTTAGTTTAGCCCTTTGCAATTCCACTTCCCTTATCCCCTCCCACCCTGCCAACTCCTCCTTCAGGTACTTGGCCATTTTACTGGTCAGTATTTTTGAAGTTTAGGACTTTGAGCTTGTTGTGATTGGACTGCACCTTGGCTTTTATCTCAAACCACACCGTGTGATGATTGCTGCTGCTCACAGGGGCACCCACCCAGACATTCGACATGCTGTCACTGTTGGTGAGCACTAAATCCAGCATTGAGCTTTCCCTGGTTGGTTCGATCACCATTTGTCTAAGTGACGCATCTTGGAAAGCATCCACAATTGTTTTGCTTCTTTCTGAATTTGCAGAAGGAGTACTCCAATGCACATCGGGCAGATTAAAGTCACCCAATATGATCAGTTCAACCTTTGTGACTATCTTGGCAATATCTATAATCAATTCATTATCTATTTCTTCGTTTGAGTCAGAGGTCTGTACAAGTCACTGGTGAGGCCTCACTTGGAATACTGTGTCCAGTTTTGGATACTATATCTCGCAATGGATATAAAAAGACTGGAAACAGCTCAGAGGAGGGTGACCAAAATGATTTAGAGCCTGCGTCAGAAGCCCTATGAGAAGAGACTTGAAGACCTAAATATATACACTCTGGAGGAGAGGAGGGATAGGGAGATATGTTTCAGACCTTTAAATACTTAAAGAGTATTAATGGACAAACAAACCTCTTCCACAGACGGGGAAGCTGTAAAACTAGAGGGCATAACATGAAGCTGCAAGGGGGTAAACTGAAAGGCAATGTCAGGAAGTACTTTTTCACTGAAAGGGTGGTGGATGCTTGGAATGCCCTCCCGATGGAAGTGGTGGGGCAAATGTTGTTGTTAAGTGCCGTCGAGTCGGAGTCGACTCATGGCGACCCTCTGGATAGCTATCCTAAATTGTGTTCGGTCTTCAATCAGGTGGCTCATTGTTGACAGACTGGTACCCATAGCTGCTGTTATTGTATCGATCCATCTCATAGCTGGCCTTCCTCTTTTGCGTTGACCTTCTATCTTGCCAAGCATGATGTCTTTCTCTAATGATCTCTTTCTCCGCATGATGTGTCCAAAGTATGAAAGTTGAAGTCTTGTCATCTGAGCTTCTAAAGAAAGCTTAGGTTTGATCTCCTCTAGTACAGACTGGTTTGTTCTTCGGGCAGTCCATGGTATACAAAGTATTCGCCGCCAGCACCATAATTCAAAGGCATCAATTTTCTTCCTGTCTATCTTTTTCACTGTCCAGCTTTCACATCCATATGATGTTATTGAAAATACCATGGCTTGAACAAGTCGAATCTTTGTATGGAGAGAGACATCTCTGCTCTTGAGAATCTTATCTAGGTCTTTCATAGCCATTCTGCCAAGAGCAATGCGTCGTCTGATTTCTTGACTGCTTGTTGCTTCTTTATTGATAGTTGATCCAAGTAGGTTAAAGTTATTCACGATTTCAATTTCTTCTTCGACGATGAACCTGTTGATTATACCAGTTGTCATGAACTTTGTCTTCTTTATATTAAGGTGCAGGCCCATTTTGAGACTGAGAAGCAAATGTTTCAGATCATCTTCACTTTCCGCCAGTAATGTGGTATCATCAGCATAGCGAAGGTTGTTGATGAGTCTTCCACCAATCTTCACACCTCTGTTGTCTTCATACAATCCTACTTCTCTGATGATTTGTTCTGCATATAAATTAAACAGGTAGGGGGAAAGTATGCAGCCTTGTCTTACACCTTTGCTTATTTTAAACCATTCTGTTTCTCCTTGTTCCGTTCGAACTGTGGCTTCTTGATCAATGTACAGATTGTGCAAGAGAACGATCAGGTGTTCTGGTATACCCATGCTTCTTAATGTGGCCCAGAGTTTCTCATGGTTTACACAGTCAAAAGCTTTGCTATAGTCGATAAAGCACAAATAGATATCCTTTTGGTATTCTTTAGTCTTTTCAAGGATCCATCTCACATCCGCAATGATGTCTCTCGTTCCTCGCCCTTTTCTGAACCCTGCTTGCACTTCAGGTAGTTCTTGTTCCAGGTATGATTGTAGTCTCTTTTGAATAATCTTCAGTAGAATCTTGCTGGCATGTGGGATCAGAGCGATTGTGGGATAATTTCCACAGTCAGTTGGATCACCTTTCTTTAGTACTGGTATAAACACAGATCTTTTCCAGTCAGTTGGCCATGATGCTGTCTTCCATATTTCTTGGCAGAGCCTTGTAAGTACGGTAACAGCTGCATCAGATTGCTGTAATACTTCTATGGGAATGCAATCAATGCCTGGTGCTTTGTTCTTTGATAACTCACTCAATAGAAAAAATCGTTCATGTATAAAAGGGTAATATGTAGTCATCTATCATTATGATCAATCAATATCAAATTTCTTAAACACCAGAGGTCTCAGACTAGTTCGGCTCTGCCACCAGGACTCACGTCCATTCTTACAGCAGATGTTTATGTTTATGTTTATTAAGCTTGATATACCGCTATTACAATTAGGACATAGCGGTTTACAATAGAAACATAAAGGGGTATGTTTACTAAACGGGGCACTTGTGCGGGGCGCACCTGAGCGCCCTAAAATGATGCATTTAAGTGCTCTTAAGCACCCCGTACGCGTGCGCGGCACATTAACGGTTCCCGCACGCGTGCGCCGAAAACACGCACGTTTGCGGGGCGCTCATGTGCGATAGAGGCGTGGAAAGGCGAAATGAGGGCAGAGGAAGGCCCCCGAGGGGCGGAGAGACGGGGTCAATGGGTGGAATGTGGGAGGGGAGAGACTCCCCGCACAGGAGCGTGCCCGAATTTACAAGGAAAAAATACCGCCAGTGAAACACTCGCGGTAGAAAGCATTTAAAGGGAAGAGAGAAACCATTTCCGTCAGCAATGTACAGGAAAACCGGGGAAACCAGCAAAACGTGAGCAGTGTGATACATGTGCACAGCACAAAAGTGCAAATAAAAATAGAAAATGACCACAACAGAACTATTAAAAATAGTAATTCAACTGGGGAACAGTTATAGTGATGGGCAAATACAGAAAACACACCCAGCAAAGCTCCAGAAAAAAGAAATGAATTTTGGAAGGGTTTACGGAGCGGAGACTCTTCCAAAAAACATTTCCTTTTGTGGAGCTTTCCTGGGAGTGTTTGCTATGGTTGCCCATTAATATCACTGTTGCCCAGCGTGGTGATATTTTGTCCCCCATTTCCCGTGGTCATTTCCGGGGTTTATGTGCACGTTTGTCACCAGACAGGGTGCATATGCCCACAGTAAATTTGCGTAGAGAAGGGTTTGTGACTCCATCCTGCCAGGCTTACTACCTCCAGGGGCAGCACTGTCTATGTGGCCATAGTGTGGTGCAGCGGACAGAGTCAGTACCTCTAAGACCAGAGGGTCAGAGGTTCAAAGCCCAGCTGGGGCTACTGGCAATCCTGCACACATATTTTCCCCACAAATAAACAGTGACAGTAAGGACACACCTTTCGTGACGAGGACATATGCAATGGTAATACATCTATCTTTTACCCCACTGAGCACAGACACCATGAACAGGGGCAGAACCTACAGCAGAATCCCCCAAATGCAGTCCTGGTGGGCCACACACCAGTCAGGTTCCATGCTGCCACTCATACAAATGCCTGTGCTGTATATCTATGCACCACCCCCACGGCATGTAGATGTAGCTCATGCATATTCATGAGGGACAACAGGAAGACCCGAACAGTGTGATGCAAAACTGGACTGGAGTGGGGAAGCGCTGCCGTAAAGCAGCAGCCAACAGGGGCAGACACACCCACACCCACACCCACAGGCCCCATTGGCCAATGTCTCCTGTAGAGGCAGAACATTGGACCCTGCGTGCATCTCCCAATACCAGCACCTGCATACCTTAGCAATGTCACCCTACACCTGAGGTACACAGCTCTGAAACGTTTGCTAAGAGTACAGGCTGATAGATATCCCTACGTTACGCACATACTGCTAGTTGACCCCATCCGAACAATCTGTTTGGTGTCTGTGGTGCGTGCTCCAGGCCTGGCCTCTGACGGTGTTCACCACCCTGGGGAGTGACCCCCAGCAGTACTGCGTACCATATCCATGCCTGTGCCGTGCCCAGGACCGGTGTGGTGGCCAAGGCTAATCACCCCCTCGATAGTAGCACAATGCTGGCATAGGTGTGGGAGTGTGTGTCTGTCTATACAGTGTGTGTTGGCTGCAAACACCTTCCCCAACCCACACTGCCAGCACTACTGCCAGTATTGGCCTGCCAATGTGCATAATGAGCAGCAAGGTACCATGGGTATAGGTCAGACATGGTGGGCTGGCCAGGATGCATCTGCACAGGGCATAGGGCACTGGCTGTGACATTGTAGTGCCAGGCCACCACCTACACAGACAGGGTGACCTCTGTATGTGCTGCTGGGGGAGCACTCTCACCCTGAGTGTGCAGTGATGACAGCATGGCTAGGCACCCCCATAGTGCTGTATTGTGTTTCTCTCTTGTGATATATATGGGTTTCCTGTTGGGGCCTCCTCACAGAACTCTCTGCTTGTGTGTGCTGCCACCCCAGTTTTGGGTGTATGCATTTCCATCAGGGCTAGCCAGCAGACTGTTCACAGCTGGTATGTGTCTTGATGGAGTTCCTTGCAGGGTGCAGCGGCTGATGGCTTGCTGCAGGTGAATATCAGATAGTGCTGGGGTGCATCTTTGGACATCCAGGCCTAAAGTCTGTCTGATATTGTGTTGTGGATGTGTGTGGAGCTGCTTGGACTGCCCTGTAGGGTGTCTGTTCCCCAGCAGGACTGGGGGTTTGATGGTCCACTCTGCTGCCTGGGGTGTGTGGTGTAGGATGGGGATCTGTTGGTGAGTGGCCCTGTTTGCCACCTTTGGGGGGGGGGGGGGGGTACTTTGACCACCTAGGGGTCCATGGGGGTTTCCACTAACTGAGACAGACAGAGATATCCAACATGTTTCTGCAGCACCTTCTTATCTCACAGGTTAGTACTGTTGTGGAGCTCTGTCAATGGCCTCATCCAGCCATGGCTGGTGTTGTGGACCTGGTCCTGGGCACCACATCACACCCTCAGGGTGAGCACAGTACCTGCACAATGTGACGGTGTGTAGCTACTCTTTGCTGGTAGTCCACCCGCTCAGGACCCCCTACCAGGCCGAGGTGCTGTGTGGTTGCACATGGACAATTCCCCCTACCAGGCCGGGTAGCTATTGGGGTGCATTCCCCATCTTGTGTGCATCTGTGGACAGCTGATTTGCATGTGCAGTGCATCATGGGTACGGGTGGCCTAACCCTATCCTGTCTACAACAGCAGACTGTCTGTGGGGTGACGTGCAGGCTCTCTGCAGCCAGCCAGGGGCTTGCTGTCAGCTATAGAGCTGTAGCCCAATGGTTACGTCACTCCCTGTACAGCCAGAGGTCATGGGTTCAAACCCACAGTGGGGCCCCTTTGATAGGGCTGTCCACAGCTTTATTTTTATTTACTGTACATATGTCTATGCCGGCAAAACCACACACAGCTTACTATACCCATTGGGTGCCTCTGAGGGTGCTTTATAGGGCGCCCTATAGGCCACCTTATGGTTGCCATCCATATAGGGTGCACTATACATTATCCTGTGTCGCAACATACATGGTGCCCTATAGGGGACATTCTAGGGTGCCTTGGCAGACAGTGCACTGTAACATGTGCCTTACGGGCATCCGTATGTTAACACACTGTGAGAGCGGGTTTACTAGTGGTGGGAAATAAAATATAAGTGGAAGGCCTCCTACTGCACTCCTCACCATGATACATGCTGCCCCAGCCAGCCTTGTTCACTGGGCACTGTGAGGGGTTGCACCCCTGGCCCCTGCACCATTGGTCAGTGTCTTAACCATTGTGCTGTGGCTCTGTTCCTGTGTTTGTGCATCTTGTGGCACACTAAATTAACAGCGCGCCGCCTTATGCCGCACAACATGGAAATGCCCCTAAAATAATGCCTCAGCCAGCTGTCTTCAATGGGCACTGTGGGGAGTTGAACCCATGATCCCTGCATGAGTGGGCAGTGTCTTAACCATTGTGCTATGGCTCTGTTCCTGTTATTTGCACATCAGCGCGCCACTTATCCCTCCCACTATTGGACTGCCCCCTCACACATCAGCGCGCCGCCTTCTGCCCACCGGCTCGCCGCCTTCTGTTGCCCACATTTATCAGCGCACCGCCTTCTGCCGCCCAAACTTAACAATGCGCCGCCATCTGCCGCCCACACTAAACAGTGCGCTGCCTCATGCCGTAAGAAAAATAACAGTGCGCCGCCTTCTGCCGCCCAAAATTAATATGCCTCCTAAACCACTTTTGCCCATAAATGTTGATGCCTCAGCTGATCTTTTTTGTTGAGTGCAATGGGGGTTTGAACCCCTGGCCCCTACACCATTGGTTGGTGTCTTCACCGTTGTACTACGGCTCTATTGTTTGGTTTTGCAGCAGCGCACCACTTAGCCTTCCCACGCGCTAATGTGGGCCCCGCACATTAGCGCGACGCACACACGTACGGTCCGGTTTTTTGCTTTTTTCTGCCTGGCCCGCCCACTCCTTATATGGCACCAGCACACTAACGGGAACCCGCACAGCAACGGTGTTTAGTAAACATGCCCCAAAGTCTTATACAAAGAGACCAATAGGTCGAAAAAAAAAGAAAGAGAAGGAGAAAAGAAATTACAATATAAGACAGGAAAGCACCCAAGACATTTAAATAGACATGACTACGGGGGAGAGAGGAGAAGGAAAACAGGGGGAGGGGGGCATTTATCACACAAGAGGAGAGGTCAAAGGCGGCAGAGAAGAGGTGCGTTTTTAAGTCCTTTTTAAACGTGGAGTATTGCTGTTCTAGCCTGAGAGAAAGGGGTAGAGAATTCCAGTAGGCCGGACCAATAAAGAAAAAAGCTGAGGAGCGTGTAGATTGTAAGTGGGCATGTGATGGGGAGGGGAGGTGAAGGCGGTTTATGTGGATTGAGCGAAGGGAGCGGGTGGGGGTGTGAAAATGGAGTAAGTCTGCCAAATATTGAGGGGTGTGGTTGTACAAAACTTGGTGAACCAGTGTAAGGATTTTATAACGAATATGGAATTGTAGAGGTAGCCAGTGCAAGTGAGAGAGAAGGGGAGTAACATGATCGCGAGGGGAGAAGTGGAAAATAAGACGTGCAGCAGTATTCTGGACACGTTGAAGACGATGAAGTTGCAAGAGAGGAAGGCCGGCAAAGAGAGAATTACAGAAGTCGAGGCGTGATATTACCAGAGAAAGAAGAAGAGTAGTAAGGGCTTCAGGGGTGAGAAATGGACGAATAGAGCATATTTGTCGAAGGAAGAAGAAGGAGGTTTTTGTAAGATGCGAGATGTGATTACGGAAGGAAAGATCAGAGTCAAAGATTACACCAAGATAGCAAAAGTCAGTGACAAGAGGAATTGGTGAGGTCGAAAAGGAGGGAGCAAGCGAGGGGGGAGGACTGCCATGAGTGAACCAGATTGCTAAGGTTTTTGTCAGATTGAGATGAAGGCAATTTTCGGTGAGCCAGTTTGCAACAGCCGAAAGGCAGGAGTTGAGTGGAGTGAGATCGGGATGGAGGGGAGAGGTATGAAACAGGAGTAGGTCATCAGCGTAGTAGTATGCGGAAATCCCAAACTGCTGAACCAAGAGTGCTAAGGGTGTTAGAAATATATTAAAGAGAAGGGGTGCTAAAACTGATCCCTGGGGGACACCACAAGACAGAGGGAAGGAGTCAGAGGGAAGCGAGGAGGTAGAGGATGAAACAACTGTACAGGAATGAGAGGAGAGGAAGGAGTGAAACCAGTGATAGACTGTGTGACGAAGACCAGCATCACGAAGCCGTGAAAGAAGAAGAGAGTGATCGACTAAGTCAAATGCAGCTGAAAGATCTAAGGATACCGCCACCGAGAAGTCACCACGGTCGTGCGCTACATGAAGCTCATTTAGAAATCCGGTAAGAACGGTCTCGACACTGTGGCCCTGTCGGAAGCCGGACTGACGGGGGTGAAGAAAGTGAGTGGAATTGAGATGCTGAGATAGTTGTGTAAAGACTGTTTTCTCAAGTATTTTAGACAGAAATGGGAGGTTAGAGACCGGACGGTAGTGAGCAGGGAGCTGGGGATTACCCGTTTGCATCAACGACCTCTGAAATTGGGCCAATGAGGTAACACAGTCAATAAATCCAAATCAGCTTTTCAAATGTCTTATGGCACTCTACTTATCTGCGTTGCCAAAACAGCCCACATGAATCGAGCAAAGATCCCGATGCCTTTCATAGGTACCAGTCATGCGTTTCATGACTCAAACTTTCTTCAGGGGATCGCTCCAACAGACTCATCCAACATTGTACACTAACAAACAAACCAACACAAAAACCATATGTTACTAACACTACCAACCCATAAGCACCTCAGACAAACAAAAATTCAGTTCCCACCATAAAAATATAGAGAAAAACCTCACCTTTCACTCGTTTTAAGCTGCCCACGTTCTGCCTAAGATCATCAATCATCAAGTGTTTTTTAACGGCATCGGGATCTTTGCTCGATTCATGTGGGCTGGTTTGGCAACGCAGATAAGTAGAGTGCCATAAGACATTTGAAAAGCTGATTTGGATTTATTGACTGTGTTACCTCATTGGCCCAATTTCAGAGGTCGTTGATGCAAACGGGTAATCTGCTGTAAGAACGAACGTGAGTCCTGGTGGCAGAGCCGAACTAGTCTGAGACCTCTGGTGTTTAAGAAATTTGATATTGATTGATCATAATGATAGATGACTACATAGTACCCTTTTATACATGAACGGTTTTTTCTATTGAGTGAGCTGTGAGTTTATCGTTCAGTAATCGACCAATTGTTCTTTGATAAGGCTTTCAATGCTGCTTCAACTTCTTCTTTCATCACCAATGGTTCCAGATCATAAGGTACAGGTTGAAACGGCTGTTGGTCCACTTGATCTTTATCATATAAAAACTCTGTATATTCCTTCCATCTTTTCTTGATCTTCTCAGCATCATTCAACATAGAACCTTGAGCATCTTGTAACATTCCAATTCGAGGCTGGAACTTTTTCTTTAACTCTCGTAGCTTTAGGAAAGCTGATCTTGTTCTTCCTCTAATAGTTTCTGCTTCTATTTCCTTGCATGCATCATTGTAGTACTTTTCCTTGTCCTTTCTTGCTGCATGTTGGAAATCTCTGTTGAGTTCTGTGATTGTCTTTCTTTCTCCTCTGGCTTTAGCTTCTCTGCGTTTCTGGGCAATTTTCAGAGTTTCTTCCGTCATCCATTTTGGCCGTTTTTTCTTTTCTACCTTTTGTAGAGACTTCTCGCTTTCTTCCAACACAACCTTCTTGATGTCATTCCATGGTGGGGCAAATACAGTGACAGAATTCAAAGTTGCATGGGACAGACACAGTGGATCCCTCTATAGCAACACACATTGAATTCCCTATGGGAGAGATATGTGGCATCAAGAGGTGGCTCTTTTGGCTGCACACACCACCTAGGGCCTCTGCCTCCCTCCCACCATATGCACAGTGCACCCAATAGCCTCTGTCTCATCTGCCCACCCCCCTCTGCACCTTCTCAAATGCTGTATCCCATCCTTCCACCCCTGTTCCTGCAGTACTCTTTGCAGGCATATCAGTTGGCCTTTGGTTTTGAGGTGCATACACATAGGTTGTAGGCCAACTGACACCCAGCCTCCTTTTAAACATGTATCGGTACCCTGCCTCTACACTTCTGCTACCCTCCCCTGCCCTCACACATCCTTTTATTTATTTTATTCTCTTATATACCGCGCTATTCTGCATCAGTGCGGTTTACATTGAACAGGGCATTATAACTTGGAGATAACTATTTTACAGGGAACATGGGCTATGGAGGGTTAAGTGGCTTGCCCAAGACCACAAGGAGCACCTGTGGGACTAGAAACCCCAGTCCTTCCAGCCCAAGGTTGCTGTCCTCTAGTGGGATTTGAACCACCAACCTTCCGGCCCGAAGTACCTTGTCCCAACCACTAGGCCACTCCTCCACTCCTGTCTTCTTCTGCCATCCCCTGTTTACCATGCCCCTCTTGCCTCTCAGGCAATGGCTACCCTCTCTGTGTAGCTGCCTTTGCTACTTGTCTGGCCCAGCCCATGACATATTCATACACAACACTATGCTTTCCATGTCCAGGGTTGATTGTACAATTTCCTTGCATGAGGCCATACAAGTGCTAAGAACACACACCACTCCAGCCAGCATATGTATCTTTGGGCTGCCACATAGCAGAGGTTACCATTGATAAAAATAAGAGTTAATAGTATTGGCATCCTGCACAATGGGTTGGTTACGTGGCCCTGTGCCAGACCTGGACCTGTGTCCTATTGGTTTTGCAGCATTGCCCTTTCCATGATGAGCTAGGTGCTGCTTAGTAGGTGGCTGGCTGGTTGTTTGCTATAGTGGCAGTCCTGGCCATGACTGATGAGCAGGGTTGTGTGACATTGCAGGGCTGGCTGCAGTCTCCTCCCAGTAACTGTTCTCCTTTGATTGATGGATATCTTTTGAGAGGCGGCCCTGGGTTGTAGGCTTCAGGGCCATCACCTCCTGCATGAGTTCTCCCTATGGCACATGGGCTGCCAGATCTCTCCCTAGCATCACCACCATAGCACATGAGCCACCTCCAACACACAGCATGTCTGCTCACAACTTATGGTGCCCTTCCTCACGCTGCCACTTTGTGTCCCTCTTTCCTTTCATGTGCTATGTGGCTATCAGCAGTCCAACAGTGTCATGTCAGCTGACATGTGGACCCGTCCAGAGACTTGTGGCAGGATTCTTGCCCCATATGTCTTGCCTCTGCTGCCACATGGCAATATAGTGACTCTGTGGTGCTGGGGGTGTGTGGTCATGGTCCCTACATGGATTTGGTGATTGACCTGAGCAATGTTGTGGCACATTGGTGTGCCATAGTTGCATGATTGCACTCACTCTATGATGCAGCACCACTGTCCCTCACCTCTGCCTGCTGCAGTTGTTCCTAGCTTGCCAAATGACATGCCCCTCCCCTACCCATTGCCTGCCACCCATGACTTAGTCATTCATGCAGCTGCATCCAGATTGGCCTTCCAGATGCATATTCCCAGCTGTAGATTGCAATGTGCCCATTGCAATGTGGGTCTTGCGTTACCCGTGTGTGGGAGCATACTATGACACTGGTGTTACTGGGGCATAATCCATACTGCACAGGTTTCACGCTGTAAGACTGCCCAGGATCATGGGTCTCTGCACATTGTCTGCTACACAGGTGGACCTTTGCGTGACACACAGTTGGGCTGCTCACTGCACTCTTTGCGCTTCAAACATGGACATTTTGTATAACGTGCGGATTACCCAGGTTTCTCCTATATGGATGCTCAGTTTTAGACCACAAACATGGGTTAGTGCATTGCCTGCCGCATAGTCGTGCCCCCTCATGTTTGTCCGCATATCCTTCACTTTTCTGACGATTTGGGCTTTTTTTGAGCATGTGTTTTTTGGCTCATTTCGATGCCTTTTCAAATATGGGGCTCATAAAAAATAGAACAAAACAAAGCAACAAAGTATCTGTAGGATACGTAGGAACAGAAGAACAGATACCAAGACTGCAGAATATTCAGGTTTAATAAACCCCTTTTATTGACCCCTACACGTTTCGGCCGTTGGCCTTCGTCAGGGAGATATCAAATGAGGGAGCAAACCTCGAAAGAACAAATTCAAAATTAAAAACAAAATTACAGATAAAATGTAAACACCGTCAAAAAGACAAATCATTAAAATAAATAATTAAAAAATGAAAATAAGACTAAATATAAACATGCAAATTGTTCTACATCAATAAAATGAATATAACAACAGATCTAATTATTCAATAAAACCACCAAAAAAATGAAAACATATATATATTTATAATGTAATTCCTCCCATCTTATGGAAGGAAAATCAATTACCTAACTGCTGTGTGTCGTGCTTATCCTATCAATCTCTTTGTATATAATACAAATTTTCTGTCCTGATCAGACAGCTCCGACATGTAATCTAATCCGCTACTGATCGCTGGAAGTAGCGGTACACAAATGTACACTAAATAAAATAAATAAATAAATATGCATTAAAACATTATATATTTAACCCTATTATGTGTGAGATGAGGAGGATATTATACGACAGGTAAATCATGTGTATAAAAGAATCGTGTGAATAAGAAATATAATAAATAATAATAAAATTCATAAAAATATAAAAATATGTCAACAATACCTTTTTGTAAAAACTTTCTTGCAAATAAAAGACATAAATCACTGAAATAAATAATTAAAAGTTAATTAATGTGATGAGGAAGGCACTGGTGAGCCTGCAGAGTTAGAGAAAATCAGTGATTGTACCTTTAAAAACATTCCAGCAGTGCACAGGCTTCAGAGCAAGCTTAGAGTTTCTGAGGCTAGGCTGCCACACCCAAGCTCTGCAGACGGAGTAGCAGGCTTGGAGCATGATTATGAACACCTGTTAAGGCAGAGAGAAACGCTGCCCAGGAAGCACCTTTATAAACCCTGCTTAGGGAAAAGCAGGGGGGAGAAGAGCTGCTCAGGAGGAAAAGGTTGCTCAGAAGGAAAGAGCAGAGCAAGCAAACACTCAAGGAGAGAGTCCAGAAAGACAGAGTCAGAGACAGACTCAGAGCAGGACTGGAAATTGAGCTGGAAGTTCCCAGAAAGTAAGTTCCAAGCAGAGGAAAGAAGAAGGACCTGGAAAGAGTCTGGCACAAGGGAAACCAGGCAAGAGCTGCTCAGGCGGAGAGAGCAGGGCAGGTTCCAAACTTCTGTTCCTGACCAAGAGGTTCACAACACTCAGAGGTGGGTGCCTAGGTTTCAAACCAGGAGGCAGAAGAACCCAGCCTCCAACAGAGAGCCGTGGTTAAACCTCAGAGAGGAACTGGGGCAAGAAAACCAGAGAAAGATATCCAGTAATACAGTTCTCCATATTCCTTACCGGGTAGAGAAGTCCTGGAGGGAGTTACAGGAATCCTCAGCAAGAATTCCACCAGAGGCAGGTCATGAGGGTTCAGTGCAGGATATTATAATTCCAGAGCAGGAGGAAATGCAAGTGGAGTATAATGAACCAGACCCCTTGATTACTGAACTGCCAATGGACTGTTCTTTGTGTCGTGCAGAGGCTACTGAATCCTTGGTTAAGGAGTAGCAGCCTGAGTAAATGCTTTTGGGAAAAGCACTACCAAGAAAACTTAACCTTGCTAAGGTAGGAACCAGGTTAAGTAAGACAAGCTTGCACAGCACTGTATATTATCTCACTAAGGAAGCAGAAAGCCATTCTTTACTTTGCTGAACCTAAGAAGCTGTACTTTTTGATTTGCCTGTTTTGATTGACGAAACATCTGCGTCTGTTTAATGCCTTTGAGAAGTTACTCAGCTTAAGGATGTAAATATTTTCTATACTTTTTGTCCTGGAGGAAATATCCAGATATTTTGCGTTTGAACCTTATTTGTGCATATTTTGGGGAAATAAACTTTGTCATGTTTGCCTTCACTCGATGTCTCCATGACTATCCTTTTTAAGAGGGAAACTTCAACTCTCAGAGGGCACTGCTCCTGAAGGAAATAGTTTTCAAACCCTTTAAAGAGGACTAAAATGGCAACCCTAATCCCCTAAGCACATGTCTGGGGATAGGGACACGTGACAACTGGCGTAGTTGTTGGATCTTTTTCACACCTGTATCAAGATTTTTGGAAAAAAAAAGATCACTTCGGGATATACGCTGCAGAAATAAAACTCCAAGCTACTGAGCGGTGCGGAGGTACCCAGAGTGGAGGATCACTGTCAAGGTCAGACGAAACACCAGGAGGATCAGTGAGACCTATATCTTTTCAAGGCATGAGTACGCCTACCTCAGGTAACGGGTAATTAGGCGTGAGATAAAAGGGATTTGAGTACAAAAGGTGCAAGGATCCTTGTGCTGAAGTTACTGAAACTTGCAGTAGTTGGTGGTATCGCACTTGGTTTTGTTTGTCTCTTCCTTTTTCCCTACAGAAGCCGCTGCAATGGAGCAGGGGGACGTATTGAAGTGGATGGCATCCCAATTTGAAAAACAGAGGGAAATGGCATATCTGGCTCAGGAACAAGCTGCAGCCGTGCTACGTGCACAGCAGAAGCCGGTACTAGAACTGATGGAGGCGTGGCTGGCTAAGCAGAAAGCGACCGAGGAAGCAGCACCAGCTCTTCCAGGTTTTGCAGAGACACACTATCTGTGGTATAGGACCACAAACTGGTGGGACACTTACCTTTGGGAAACTGTCTGAAAATGATGATTTAGATGACTTTTTAGAGTCTTTCGATCGGGTTGCGCACACTGTGGGATGGCCTAAGAGCAATGGGCTGTACGCCTGGCAACAACTCTCACTGGAGAGGCGTTGGCGGCATACAGAGCCATGCCTGCAGCGCTTGCCACAAATTATGAGGAATTAAAAAAGGCTATCAGAGATCGCCTAGGTCTAACCCCGATGGTCTACCATCGCATGTTAAGAGCGACCAAGTTAAAAGTTGGTGAGACACCAAAAGCTCTTTGTCAAAGGATCAGAAGCTTGGTAATGAAATGGTTGATACCAGAAGGGAAAACTCTAGAAACAGTCTTAGATACCATTGTATTAGAACAATTTATGACCGCAGTTCCAGAGGAGGTTAAAACCTTTCTGATCTTGCAAAACTGCCAGACTACGGAGGAAGCCACCCAGCTGACCGAGCTCTATCTGGAAGCACAGTTGGTCGGTCATACAAAAGTGGGCACTCCAAAATTGGCAGCCAAGGCTAGTTTTGAAACAGCAGAAAGGAGGCCAAGGTCAATGAGTGAATGCGAAAAATTTTGTATACCCTTGCAGAAAAGTAACTGTGCGAAAAGAAAATGTTTCAGATGTGGTAATATAGGACACCTACAAAAACAATGTAAGGCACGTATAGCACTGATGACTGCTATTGAGAAAGATACAAGGGAGGGTTTCCTATTGAATGTAGAAGTTCAAGGCGTTGATACAAAAGCTTTACTTGATTCCGGCGCCGACCAGAGCATGATTTCTAAGAAACTGGCAAGCCATAGAATCTCAGAGTGAGGCAGTCCCAAGCAGACCTGAGGGAAAAGTCAGGATTAGATGTATCCACGGGGCATCATCTTTTTATCCTATGTATAATCTGGTGGTAAAAGGTTTAGGGATACAAAAGAAAATCCTGATAGCTGTAGTCCCAAGGTTGCCACATGACCTGGTGTTGGGCAGGGATTGGCCCCAATTCCAAAAGGGATTGGAAAAGGGCTTACAGAAAAAGCTGGGTCTAGTTTCTACATGCTCTCAGTCAGAAGCCCTGGATAAGAAGGACTACAACCCAGAAGCAGAGGCCATGGTAACTATGGTTCCTAATCCGCTCTTTGCGAAATCTCAAAAGATGGATCAAAACCCAAGGAAACCGCCTCTGAAGAGCGAGCCTACAAGTAAGCCAAAATTTGTGTTAAAATTTTGTAAAATGTCCAAAAGAGTGCAGAGTCCGCGAAGAGCTTCATCCCAGGCAGCTGGTTACGACCTATGCAGTGCAGTGGAACAACTAATTCCTAAACACGGAAGGGCTTTAGTTGACACTGACCTTAAAATGGAAATGCCCATAGGATGTTATGGACGCATTGCACCACGATCTGGGTTAGCTTTAAAACACTTTATAGACGTGGGTGCAGGGGTGGTTGACCCAAACTATAGGGGGGCAATTAAAGTGTTGCTTTTCAACTTTGGAGAAGAAGACTTTGTTGTCAAGGTGGGGGATCGCATTGCGCAACTCATCTGCGAAAGAGTTGGATTTCCTACCCTAGAAGAAGTATCCATGGTGACCCCTAGAGGTCGAGGAACCGGAGGGTTCGGATCGACCAGTCAAACAGACATAAAGGGATTGTCTGCTACTTGTGAGGAAAAAGTAGAGGAAGACTTGGGTCCACAACTAGCAGAATGCAGAGCCACTCCCGAACCCAGAATAAGTGAAGAGCTTTCCCCGATCCAAAGACAAGAGCTGGCCAGAGTACTGGAAAGGTTTGCTGACGTCTTGACACCCATGCCTGGTGAGACCAAATTAGTGGCTCACGAAATAATAACTCCCCCTGGTAAAGTGATCAGCTATCTGAGGCCAGGAAGCAAGAAGTAGTGGCTCAGGTACAGGAAATGTTAGAAATGGGGATTATTGAAGAATCCCGGAGTCCCTGGTGTAGCCCCATTGTCCTGGTGCCAAAGACGAATGGCACGCTGCGGTTTTGTATCGATTTTAGGCAAGTGAATGCCATATCGATGTTCGACGCGTATCCGATGCCACGCATCGAGGAACCGCTGGATCGCTTGCGACAGGCCAAATTCCTGACCACACTCGACATGACTAAAGGATACTGGCAAATTCCTTTAACAAGAGAGTCACGTCCGAAGACGGCCTTTAGTACACCAATCGGGCTTTTTCAGTTCCGAAGAATGCCCTTTGGACTACATGGCGCAGCAGCAACCTGTCAGAGGTTGGTAGACTTGGTATTACGTCCACATCAGGAATATGCCGTTGCTTACATGGACGACATTATCATCCACAGCTCCAATTGGGACCAACATTTGCCCCGAGTAGAAGCGGTTCTGCGGGCAATGAGACGAGCTGGCCTGACGTTGAATCCAGGAAAGTGTATGTTCACTGAACAGGAAGTTGAATATCTTGGACACCTAGTGGGACGAGGTATGGTCAGGCCTCTATTGAACAAAATAGAAAGTGTCAAGAACTTTCCAAGGCCAGTAAATAAAAAACAGTTAAGAGGGTTCCTAGGTCTCATAGGATACTACAGGCGATTTATTCCTCATTTCGCTGAAGAGAGTGCCGTGTTCACGGACATGTTAAAGAAAAATGCCCCAAACCAACTAAGATGGACCCTCGAGGCGGAGGAGGCATTTATGCTATTAAAGGGAAAGCTATGTAAAGCGCCAGTATTACGTGGCGTAGACTTTGGACAACAATTTATTGTCCAGACAGATGCCTCGGAAACGGGATTAGGAGCTGTTCTTTCACAGAAGCACGAGGGAACAGAGCATCCGATCATGTTCCTGAGTAAAAAGCTCTCTTCGGCCGAGAAAAAGTATTCGACCATCGAAAGATAATGCCTAGCCATTAAGTGGGCGGTCGAATACCTCAAGTTCTACCTGACCGGAAGAAGATTTTTGTTGGTCACGGACCATGCGCCCCTAAAATGGCTGAACCAAATGAAAAACCACAATAGCCGGTTGACCCATTGGTACATGGCATTACAGGCCTTTGACTTTAGGGTTGAGCATAGAGCGGGAAAGCTGCACCTGAATGCTGACGCCCGGTCAAGAATTACGAGCTGTGCGGGTGAAAAATCGCCAGCCCGTAATATCTTAAGGGGGGGGGGATATGTGATGAGGAAGGCACTGGTGAGCCTGCAGAGTTAGAGAAAATCAGTGATTGTACCTTTAAAAACATTCCAGCAGTGCACAGGCTTCAGAGCAAGCTTAGAGATTCTGAGGCTAGGCTGCCACACCCAAGCTCTGCTGACGGAGTAGCAGGCTTGGAGCATGATTATGAACACCTGTTAAGGCAGAGAGAAACGCTGCCCAGGAAGCACCTTTATAAACCCTGCTTAGGGAAAAGCAGAGGGGAGAAGAGCAGAGAGAAGAGCTGCTCAGGAGGAAAAGGTTGCTCAGAAGGGAAGAGCAGAGCAAGCAAACACTCGAGGAGAGAGTCCAGGAAGACAGAGTCAGAGACGGACTCAGAGCAGGACTGGAAATTGAGCTGGAAGTTCCCAGAAAGAAAGTTCCAAGCAGAGTAAAGAAGAAGGACCTGGAAAGAGTCTGGCACAAGGGAAACCAGGCAAGAGCTGCTCAGGTGGAGAGAGCAAGGCAGGTTCCAAACTTCTGTTCCTGACCAAGAGGTTCACAACACTCAGAGGTGGGTGCCTAGGTTTCAAACCAGGAAGCAGAAGAACCCAGCCTCCAACAGAGAGCCATGGTTAAACCTCAGAGAGGAACTGGGGCAAGAGAACCAGAGAAAGATATCCAGTAATACAGTTCTCCATATTCCTTACCGGGTAGAGAAGTCCTGGAGGGAGTTACAGGAATCCTCAGCAAGAATTCCACCAGAGGCAGGTCATGAGGGTTCAGTGCAGGATATTATAATTCCAGAGCAGGAGGAAATGCAAGTGGAGTATAATGAACCAGACCTCTTGATTACTGAACTGCCAATGGACTGTTCTTTGTGTCGTACAGAGGCTACTGAATCCTTGGTTAAGGAGTAGCAACCTGAGTAAATGCTTTTGGGAAGAGCACTACCAAGAAAACTTAACCTTGCTAAGGTAGGAACCAGGTTAAGTAAGACAAGCTTGCACAGCTCTGTATATTATCTCACTAAGGAAGCAGAAAGACATTCTTTACTTTGCTGAACCTAAGAAGCTGTACTTTTGATTTGCCTGTTTTGATTGACGAAATGTCTGCGTCTGTTTAATGCCTTTGAGAAGTTATTCAGCTTAAGGATGTAAATATTTTCTGTACTTTTTGTCCTGGAGGAAATATCCAGATACTTTGCGTTTGAACCTTATTTGTGCATATTTTGGGGAAATAAACTGTGTCATGTTTGCCTTCACTCGATGTCTCCACGACTATCCTTTTTAAGAGGGAAACTACAACTCCCAGAGGGCACTGCTCCTGAAGGAAATAGTTTTGAAACCCTTTAAAGAGGACTGGGGATAGGGACACGTGACATTATCAATCACTTAATAATGCATAAAATGCTAAAACACATGTAGAAAACACTTATATCACAGATATGTTATATCATGAGTAATCAATATGGAAATATATATAAAAACATAAATTACATAAAAAGACAGACTTAAAAATCAAAACCCGTATCTAAAATGCTGAAAAAAGAAAGTTCTGAAGATCCCTCTACTTAAGGATCAATACAGAGTGAGCAAGACAAAGGAGGAGCTTAAACATAACATTATGGGGTATGTTTACTAAACTGCGGTAATGCCATTCACGTTAGGTTCCGCGGTAAAGGTACAGATGCCCATATAAAGGTGTGGCAAGGCATCATTATGGCAAGCCGTCAGGTAACGCACGTTATAAGGTGCGTTATAAGGCACGTTATAAGGCACCTGATTAGGCACAGTACAAGGCACATTACAAGGCACCTTGTTAGATGCCTTGTAAGGTGCCGTATAAGTAAGGTATCTTATAAGGTGCCTTGTTAGGTGCCCTATAAGGTGCCTCAGAAGGTGCCTTGTAAGGTGCCTCATAAGGCGCTTTGTAAGGTGCCCTATACAGTAGGGCTTCTTAGGCTATGCGCCATATTAGGCACCCCTGGACAGGGCACCTTAGAGGGCACCCTGGGTTACGGAACCATAGGTTACGGTGGCCTAACAAGGTTATGGTGCCCTAGGTTAGTATGGCCTAAGGGCTGCAAGGTGCTGCAGGATGACATGCATGACCTGTGAGGAACAGAGACAGATGTAGCCCTAACACTAGATAGAGCACTCAGGAAAGGCAATGAACAAGTGAGTGAAGAAGGGAGAGCTAGGGGCCACTGGACCTGCCATATCTGTGGGCATCCCATATGGCTGCCAGTACTGATGACAAACATGGTGGGGGCAATTGTACCACAGCACAGGGTGTTGGCAATGTAAAGTACTGGAAAGACAGTTGGTGGCAGACGGTGGGAATACGTGTCCCCCAGTGGAGGCGGAGGTGGCAGGATAGTTACAATGATGGGCGGACAGAGGAATGGTGGTGCCATGCAGATCAGGCACAGGCAAGGCAAGCATGAAGAGGCACAATGCAGGAAAGGGTAGCAGTGCATGACATGGGGTGACAGCCTGCACAGGCAGACAGGACTCTGCACAGCTGACAGACGCAGATAGACGGACCGAGGGAATGTTGGCAATTGTTGTGAGGGTATTATGGACTGGCAGCACAAATCTGCAAAAATATGACTGTTACAGGCATGCACACTATTTGAGTAGGACAGGCATGAGAAGCGAGAACAATGAGGAATTGAGCCCAAGAATGGCATTGTATTAACCAGTAGGCTATACCTCCGTGGTGTATGTCACAGCAATGGCTGGGCACAGAAGGACTGCAGGTCACTGCACAAACTGTCTGCTCTGAGTGCTAGGATAGGGTAGCCCCACCAGTACCCATGATGCAATGCACATGCTGAATAGCTGTCTACAGCTGATCAGCAAATGGGGTCTGCACCTCTCCGGTACCTCAGCTTGGAAAGACGAACTGACAGTGCGTGATACTGGCACAGAGTATCTACAGACCATGCCATTGTGCAGGTTCTGTGTTCACCCTGAGGGATAGGATGGGTGCCCAGCACTAGGTCCGCAGTACATGTGGTACTAGGGATTGGCCCTGCTGTACATCCCCATAACTGCCAGTGTGTGACAGGTATTCCTTGCAGTGCAGCTGAAGGTAATTTGGTGTCCATCTGTATTCTGCAGTCACATGTGGCCCTCTGGGACCAGACACCACCCAGATTAGTGTGTACCCCATGTTAGGGTCTGGCTGACATGGGCACCTGTTATCAGGGCAGAGGGATTTCCAAATTGCATGAGGTTTGTGTAGTAGTGCCTTGATAGTTCAAAGTGGAATACACTACATACCCCAAAGGGCTCACATCACCCTTTTTGTAGGTAAGGAACAGGTACCCCAGACCCTGTGAAGCAACCCCCATCCTGCTGGTATGTGACAGCCCTCCAGGGTTGGTGGGCTAGAGCCATACCTGTGGCTGGGGCAGTGGCAGACCAGCAGCAATGATGGGGTTAGCTCTGGAAAACCCCAACTGCCTCCCACCACTGTCTGCCAGTCACCAGCAGACAGCACAGTCAGACTGCATTGTATAGGTATTCCCACTATGCATAGTCTAGCCAGTCCATAGTGCATGCTCACAGAGGAACTATGTGCACCAAGCAGGCATCTCAGTGATTGTGGCCCCAGCACTGCAGACACAAGTGGATCACTGGAGGCAGATGATATAGAGTGCTATGTGGGAACCTAGACATGCCATGGTCACTGCTCAGTCAGAGTGAGAGTGACCCCCAGCGTGACATGCTGTGGCCATTGCTCTACACCCTGTGCAGATGCATCCTGGCCAATCCGCACTGTCTGGGCCATACCCACAATACTTTGCTCCTCTTTATGCACATTTGCAGGCTAACGCTGGAGGCAGTGTGAGCAATGTGGGCTCAGTGAGGTGTTGGCAGACACAAAACAATGGAGAGACATACACACACTCCCACACCTAGCTCAGCATTGTGCAGAGATGGAGGTGGTTGACAACCCTACCCGCTGCAATGGTCCTGATCACAATGCCAACATTGCTAATCTGTGCAGGGGGTAGTAGTAGTACTCTGGTGATAACTGAAGCTCTGTGCTGGGGCCAACAGCCTGAAACTCCATGAAGCTGTGGATAGTGGAGCCCTTGTGAGTGGGTGTCTGTACCCCTATGTACCACTGTGTTGGGGTTTGCCCATGTTGTTGTTGTGGCTGCAGTATGGGCTAAAACTATGGGGAGATGCTCTGCAGGATCCACAGATGGGACCTGAACCTCTGACCCGCTGCTCTTGGACATGATGGCTGAGTGTACTGCACCACACTGTTGCCAAGGCAGCATAGTGGTCCCTGGGGCTACCCTTATGTTCCTCGGCCAGAACTCTTCTGTTGCACTGCACACCATGTACTGGTACAGGGTATGGCCTAGGTCCAGTGTAGGCGGGTGCCACTGCTCCCTCCAGCACAATCACCCACCCCCTCTGCCATGCCGCCATGACCATATGCTGTCGGTGCCGGTGGTCCACCATCCCAGGCCATCCAGGGGGCTGCCTAAGGTGTGGGTTCTGGGGTAGGGGTGCCTACATAGATGTCCATGCTTCCCCAGGCACTGCCTGTCAATGTTATGTGCCCTGTAGGGTACCTGCTGGGTAATGTCCCCTGGATGGAGCACTGTGGGACACAGACACATGGGCATGTCGGACCTTGGTCAAGTTGCTGTCTTGCTGATTTCCCTTTTCTGCGTTCATATGTGCCACCTTGGCGACAGCCTAGTCCGCCCTGTGCCCCAGCCGAGCCCACCACACGTACCGCCTGTGGTCCCCTATGCCCCAGTTGCACCCTTGCCATAGTGGCCTTTCATACCTGAGCACTATGCTATTGCTGCACATGTGGCACTACTATCACCTTTAAATGGTCTTCAGTTGCGTTAGGATTCAGCCCTTAATTTCTCTGCGTTAGTGTGAAAGGGGCCTCTCCCCACCCACTCCCCGCCCATTGACCCCTTCTCTCCGCCCTCTCTCCACCCTTTTCTGCACTTACCGCGGCCGGGAACGTTAAGGCGCATTATGTAACGTTAAGGCGCCTTAACATTACAGAATGTAACTTTAAGGTGTCTTAACATTACATAACGCGCCTTAACGTAGCCGCTGCTATGTTACCGCAGTTTAGTAAACATACACCTATGTATCAAAAAAATGTATTATCATATTATAATATCTAGATTGAAGAATAAATTGTGACGTAATACAACCTTATTTTAAGGTTTCAAAAATCATAATAGGACCTAATATGGCTACTAAGAAATCAGAAACAGAATGAAATTACAGATATACTATCCTTGTTACACATAATAAGGTTAAATATATAACATTTGGCAATTTAATGAACTGTAAATTATAGTTAAACAATACATTCTGACAGCCAGAATAAGGCCTAAGTTTTACCTAGGGCACCAACACCTTGAATCAGTTCTAGGGCCAGCCTTGGTCTCTAGAATCTACTGCAGATAAAGAGAAGATAATGTACCAGTACCTTTATGCTACAAACCCTATATTGAAATTTAGAGGATATACAAATAGTCTGCCAACAACAGGAATAGCTGCAAAAGCAACTGATACAAATTTATGAATAGTGACAGGGACCGCACCTCAAGTATTGTGTACAATTCTGGTTACCGCATCTCAAAAAGATATTGCAGAATTAGAAAAGGTACAGACGAGGGCAGCCAAATGATAAAGGGAATGGAACAATTCCTCTATGAGAAAGGATAAAGAGGGTAGAGCTCTTCAACTTGAGAAGAGGCAGCTGAGGGGAGATGTGATAGATGTCTATAAATTAATGAATGGAGTGGAATCGGTAAATGTAGATCACTTGTTTACATAATCAAAATGTAGAAAGACAAGGGGACACGCCATGAAGTTACAAAGTAGTACATTTAAAACAAATAGGAGAAAATATTTTTTCTCTCAACAGATAATTAAGCTTTGGAACTCAATACCGGAGGACGTGGAAAAAGCCGTTAGTGTAGCTTTGTTTAAACAAGGTTTGGATAAGTGCCCGGAGAGAAGATTGGATTCCCTCTGATCCGATTCCCCTGGTCCGCACCAGTTCCAAGTCAGCTGTTAGGTGCTGGCAGAGGCAGAATGCTGTCCTGCCCTCAATCCCCCCGCCTGGGGAGAGGGGAGGAGGAGAGACACCCTCTGCAGCTTGGGTGATCCACAGGAAGGGCCCAGCTTGTGTCCAGAGTCGCTGCCTGGCCCTCCCGCCCCATGAAGAACAGAGGTTGGTGTGCGCCTCATCCAGCCATGGCATGGGCTCATTCCTGCTTCATGTCTCAACCCGACCGACCCAGCCCTTAGAGCCAATCCTTATCCCGAAGTTACGGATCTGACCTGCTGACTTCCCTTACCAACATTGTTCTAAAGTTCCAGAGGCTGTTCACCTTGGAGACCTCCTGCGGATATTCTGTATCCCTCCTCTGTTCCCCCCCCCCCCCCCCGTTTTCTGCTTCAGCCCTCATTCTACTTCAGCTCGCTCTTTTGAACTGTCGTTCCCTCCGTTCAAAGAGCTCTCTTATCCAGGATCTTATATTGCAGCACGCGGTTGATGCCTTACCCAGATCTGTGTGCTATAATCAAATGTATATTGCATCCAACTGATTATCCCGTGTTACTTAAATCATTGACTAATCATAATGTAAATCTGAAAAATCTCAATGCACTGTACAATGCATTATGATTCTGTAAAGTAAACCGCTGCTGATCGTAGGAAGCAGCGGTATACAAGTGTTTACTAAATAAATAAAATAAAATAAATTATTTTTGACCGAGACTTGGCTCAGGGATGGCTAGGAGCCTCTCCTGAATCGGAGTCTCCCCCCCGGCTACTCCGCTCTTTCTACTTGTCGTCAGGGTCGGAGTGGCGGGGGGGTTGCTGTCATCTTTCGCTCCTCCTTGGCCCTTCACGAGATTTCCTCCCCTGCCATTCACTATCCCGAGTCTATTCTTCTTCGTTCCAACTCCTCCCCTCCAACATATTTCTTTTTAGCTTACGCTCCTCCTGCCCTACCCGGTCCCCGTTGGGACTCTCTTGTCCAGACTCTCTCCGAACTCTCCCTCAGCTATCAACAACTCCTGGTCTTAGGTGACTTTAACATCCATGTAGATTCCCCCTCCTCTCCCCGCGATGCCTCCTTTCTTTCTCTTCTTTCTGATCTCTCTCTTCAACAATATACTTGCATGCCCACACATTCTGCTGGTCACTCTCTGGATTTGGTTATTTCCCACTCTTCCTCCTTTCTGGTCCCCTCTTCCCTTCATACCTTGCCTATTCCTTGGTCAGATCACTTTTGCCTATTTTTCTCCATTCCTACTTCCTCCCCTCCCCCCGTCTGGGACGGGGCTCCCTCTGTTCCTCGTCTTGCTCGTCGTATTACGCCCGCCATTCTCTCACAATTCCCGTCTTCTGATCCCCTCTTCTCCCCGGATTTCCATCTACTTCCGGTAGACCTCCAGGCTCAGTCCTGGAACACCACCCTTACGGCTGCCTTGGATCAACTTGCCCCGCTCCAGCCTCTTCCCTCCCCTTCCCTTCATCATCATTACCCTTGGTTTCAATCAGGTCTCTTCCTTCACCGTTCCTATCTGCGCCGCACCAAATGGCGCTGGCGTAGGCATCCATCCCCCACCTCCCTATCACATTTTCGACACTGCCACTCCCACTATCGATCCCTACTTCATTCTGCCAAATTGGATTATTTTTCTTCCCGCATCTCTTCTTCAGCCAATTCCACTCGTCAACTCTATTCAGTCCTTCGTTCTCTCTCTGCCTCTCATTCCCTCAACTCCCCAGCCCCCTCGCCGGTATCCCCTGGCCTCACACTTTGCTACTAAAGTCCAAAGTCTTTGCTCACTTTTTCCCTCCTGCCCCTCCCCCCTCTCTCCCTCTCCCCTTCCTCCAAATTCCCCCCTTTCCCTCCCTTCTTCCCACTTCCCTCCTCTTTCTCACACTTGGTCCTCTTTCCAACTCATGACTATGTCAGACCTCTCCAAGGTATACTCTTTAATTCGAAAGACCACTTGCATTTCAGATCCCATCCCTTCCCATTGGCTATTGGATTCCTCCCTGGCCCTCTCCCCCTACATTCTTTCCATTATTAACTCTAGTCTTTCCTCCGGTTCTTTCCCTGCTGTCTGGAAGCATGCCATTATCCGTCCCATCCTAAAAAAAGACTCTCTTGACCCGTCCTCCCCAGCCAATTGGCGTCCTATCTCCAATCTTCCCTTCCTTTCAAAGATTCTTGAAAAACTGGTCTATGCACAACTCTCTTCTCACCTTGAGGCCTCCCTAACACTTCACCCTCGTCAATCCGGTTTCTGGCCCAATCACAGCACTGAATCTGTTTTGCTCTCTTTCCTTAATGAAGTGCGTACCGCTCATGATCGAGGCCACATCTCCATCGCCGTTTCCTTAGACTTATCTGCTGCTTTCGACTTTGTGGATCACTCTACTCTTCTAGCTCACTTACACGACGCTGGGCTCTCTGGCACTGTTCTCTCTTGGTTTCATTCATTCCTCTCCATCAGAGCTTTCTCTGTCTCCACGGGTCTCTCCTCTTCTCCTCCCACCTCTCTCCCATGCGGTGTCCCCCAGGGTTCTGTCCTTGCCCCTCTCCTGTTCAATGTTTTCATGGCCCCCCTTGCACTTTTAGTTCAGCAGCACAGCATTTCTGCCCATTATTACGCTGATGATATTATTCTTCTCCACCACACGGACCCCTCTATCCCGGATCTCGCCCCCCTCAACTCCTGCTTAGCTTCGGTGTCCTCCTGGTTCTCCACTAATTTTTTGCATGTGAATCCCTCTAAAACATCTGCTATTTGGTTTACCTCCGATGCCCCAACTCCCCCTCTCGCCCCCATTTGTCCTGCTCCCCCTTGCCAGTAGTTTCCTCCCTGCGCTACCTAGGAGTCATTCTGTACTCCACCTTGTCTTTTAAAGAACATATTTCCTCTGTTGTACAGCGGTCCTTTCACACCCTACGCCAACTTCGTGCCGTTCGCCCCTTCATATCAGTTTCCTCGTTGACCACATTGATTCTGTCCTTGGTAGTATCCCGCTTGGACTACTGCAATGTTGCGCTGGCTAGCCTTCCGCAAACCCAATTGCGCAGATTACAACTTGTCCACCACACAGCTGCACGTGTTCTCACTCACGCCTCCCGCTTCGATCACATCACCCCCATTCTGATTCATCTTCATTGGCTTCCCCTGGTCTACCGTATACAATTCAAAGTACTCATACACGTGCACAGAACCATCTACACTGGCACTCCCCTCTATCTCGCCAATTTAATACATCTTCACTCGTCCCACCGTTCCCTTAGGTCTGTTCACCTGAACCGTATGTCCCTTCCCTCCCCATCACAAGCCCACCTGAGTCTACCCGTTCCTCAGCGTTTTTCTTTCTGGGCCCCCGACTCTGGAACTCGCTCCCCCCCGCCCTCCGTTTGGAGCCCTCCTATAAAATCTTTAAGACCAACCAGAAGACCCACCTTTTCTGCACTGCCTTCAATCTTCCTCCTCCCTCCGTTCCCCTTTCTCCTCCACCTCGCTGAATCTAGACATACCGATTCTTTTGTTGTCGTGCACTCTGTTTTGTTCTGTCTGTTGCTTTATTCTTCCTCTCCACTCTATCCTTTTTCTTAATTCCATATGGCGTTCCTTTTCCTTTCTCAGCAGCTTATATATTTTGTTATTGTACACCGCTCTGGTGCCACTGGTAAAGAGCGGTATATTAAATGAACCAATAAAGAAAAAGATAAAGATAAAGATATGGGTATAGCCCGGCACAGGATTAACACCCTTTCCCTTTGATTTTCAAGAGCTCACTGGACGACGTCACCATAAACCAGTACTAAAGTGGACTTGGGAAAGCCAAGAATTTTTCTACTTTTTGATATCCTGCCTGGTACTATGAGCTGGATTAGCCATTGCTGGAAACAGGACATTGGGCTTGATTGATGGACCTTTGATCTGAACCAGTATGGCAATTCTTATGTTCTTAATCACCTGCAGCTCCAGGGCCATATTTTATGCCCTTCAAGTCTATGTCCATCTTTTCCAAACCCACTCGGTCTTAAACAGGCAACCAAGTGACCATATTTTATGTCGACAAGCTGTAGGAACAGATCTCTCTGCCTCTGCTGAGAAGCAGCAAGGATTTGGGATTTTTCATAACAAATTCTATCCAAATACAAGCAACCTATCTTTCCGGTATCCAGAATCAGGTGGCCAACAGAGTTCTTCAACCATACAAGTGGTCTCTCCACGACATGATGTTGCTCTCTATCTTTCAAGTGTAGGGGACCCCTTCAATAGACCTATTTGCCAACATCGAAAATGCAAACGTGCTGCTTTACTGCTCATTCTGCCCATTCTCAGATCATCTGTCAAGGGATACTCTAGCAATACCCAGGGATTGACCTCTGCTCTATGCTTATCCCCCCCTTTCATCCCACTCATAGCAGAGTTTACACACATTTCAACAGATGTCAAGTATGATGATTGTCATGACACCACTGGCCTCACCAAAACTGTTTTCCTCTGCTAATATGCTTAGTGGTCCATCCACCCTCCAGGCTTCTAATCACATAGGTCAAGGGCTGTCTTCCTCCACATCTCAAAGCTCTAGCTCAGAAAACATGGAAATTGAACAGTGCTTAGTCACAACACTAGGTCTTCCATCTCATATTCAAGACATTTTAATTGCTGTGAGGAAACCATCCATCAGATGCACCTATTTTATTTATTTTTTATTACATTTTCTTTTATACCGTGCTATTTAAGATCAGTGCGGTTTACAATAAACATTAAATCTACACATCTCAGTTTAGTGATTTGTGCTTACAATAAACAGGTAAAAATAACTTGGGTATACAATAAACAAGTTTCTTAACAGGGAGAACATGATAACTATATACAAGCCAGTTAATGTAACTATATACATGGTTAAGTGCACAGCACGAGCTTCTCAAGGTGGGTTAAGTATGGAGGCGGTTAAGGTGTGGTTGCGGGTATTCAGACTAGGAGTGTAAGATGCGTGGGCTTGAGGAGCTACCATGAGGTGTGGAGGTAGGTGAGTGTGGGGGGGGGGAGGGGGACTGCAACATCGTAGTGAAGGAGAAAAAGGTGATGCTTCAATTCCTTCTTGGATTGGGAGAGATCGCTGATGCTTCTGATAGCCGCCGGTAGAGCGTTCCAGCAAGATGGTGCAAAAAAGGCAAAGGCTCTAGCTCTGGTAGCTTGGGAGCACTTAGTGCTTGCCTTAGGTAGAATGAGGGTGTTTGCAGCATTCGATCTCCTTAGCCGGTTAGGAGGTGTGATAGATACTAGGTCGGTAATAGCAGTAGCCGGGAATTTCTTGATGGCTTTATGGGTCATTGTTAGAACCTTGAAGGAGATCCTGGCTTGTATGGGCAGCCAGTGCAACTGTTTTAGTATTGGAGTGATGTGGGATCTTCTGGAAGCTCCATGAAGGATTCTTGCAGCAGAATTCATAGCAAGTTGTAAGGGGTTAGTCGTACTCTTTGGTAGGCCATGTAATATCACATTAGCATAGTCAAGGTGAGGCATTATTAGGGCCTGAAAAACAGTTCGGAAGTCTTCAGGTTCTAATAGCTGACGAAGATGGCGAAGGGTCCGGATTTTATGATAGACAGCTTTTGTTATGTTATTGATGTGAGCCTTCATATTAAGCTGCTGATCAAGTGTAACTCCGAGGTATCTTACTGTAGTCTTGCATGTGAGCTCTGCGTCACGAACTTTGATGGATAGTGGAGGAATAAAAGCCGGATTCCTGGTGACGAAGAGGGCTTCAGTCTTTTTGAAGTTTAACTTAAGCCTTTGTGCGTCTATCCAGTCGGTGACTGCATCAAAGCATTTGATTAGAGGGGAGAGGTCAAGATGTTCAGTGGAGATTGGCATGTACATCAAGACATCATCGGCATAGACCAGGCAGTTGATGTTAAATGAGTGGATAAGGTCACAGATGGGTTGCATGTAAATGTTGAATAGTAAGGCCGATAAGGAGGAGCCTTGTGGAACACCTTTAGTTTGAAGGAAGGGGTCAGAGGTGGAAGGACCAGAACGGACATGTTGCCAACGGTCTGTGAGGTAAGACGCGCACCATGATAGAGCTGAACCGTGAACTCCCTTCTCTCTGAGGCGTTGAAGGAGAACTTCGTGGTCTACTGTATCAAAGGCAGCGGCGATGTCCATGAATATTAGAACAAAGCCTTGTCTGATGTTATCCAGTCCTATGGAAAGAGTATTGAATAGGGTTGTCAGTAGCGTTTCAACACCATGTGCTTCACGAAATCCATGCTGGCAGGGATGAAGGGGTGCGTTGGAATCTATATGATCCTGTAATTGACGTTGTGTAATCTTTTCAATGATCTTCGAGAGGAGAGGTATGCTGGAGATAGGCCTGTAGGAATCCATCAATGAGGGGTCCAGCTTACTGTTTTTTAGGAGAGGTCTAATCGCAGTCTGTTTCAGGCTACAGGGGAATGTTCCAGTAGAGAAGGATACTTCTATAAGCTTGGATAAGAATGGGCTGAGCTCAGAACGTAAGGATTTTATCCAGGGGGCTGGACACGGATCAGAAGGTGCTGTAGTAGTGTTTATATTTAATATAGTGTCTTGAATGACTCTGTTGGATGGGGTAGAGAAGGATGTGAGGGTGTGTAGGGTCTCACTTAAGAGATGATCAAATGAGGGATGAGGGGTGGCAATGGGTGGAGTAGTTGAGATGAGGGGCTTAGTAGGTTGAGCAAGCTGGTTACTTTTGTTACGTAGGTAGTGGGCGTATTCCTGGGGGTCTGGGTGGAATGAGTTCCCCTGAGATGGTTCCTTTGCTAGGGATTTTACAATTTGGAAGAGCTCGTGGGGTTTGTTCAGGGAGCGTTGTAGTCTGTTTGCATGATATTGTTTCATACTTGATGCAACGGCTAAACGATGTTTTCCTAATTGTGCTGTGAATGCTTCGTGGCTCGCGGTTGTTCTTGATCGTCTCCAGTGCCTCTCTAGTTGTCTGAGATGAAGGAGCGATTTGCGTAGTTCTTGGGAGTACCACGGAGCGTTCTTCTTCTTATGGGATGCTTTGTATGTTAGAGGTCTATGGATTACGGCATCTAGGTTTGAGTTCCAGGAGTCGACCATGTCGTCGATGCTTTGTTCAGGTAGGTCAAGTAGGTTCAGTGTCTTCATTAAAAAATCCTCTCTATCGAAAGGATGGAAGTGCTTTAATTGTTCTGGGGTAGGATTATCATCAGTTTTAGTTTATGCCTTCAAGTGAAAAAGGTTTTCCATCTGGTGCTCCACAAATGGTCATCATCCTATTCACTGTCTTCTTCAAGTTATCCTAAACTACATATACCATCTCTATCATCTGGTATTTAAAACTTCTTTCATCACAGTGTATGTGAGTCAGGGACGACGCTACCCGGTAAGCCAGGTAAGTGCAGCAGCGGAGTTCCATTGATAAGGGGTGTCGAAATCGCAACCAGCAGTTGTGCATGTTCCCACGGGGTCAGCCTGTACTGCGGGCCAAAGAGAGTCACAAACTGCGATTCCCTTCAGCACTGCTGTATGCCCCCGGGATAGGCTGCTCCTCTGGGCCAAAGATTGCGGCCAGTTTGAGCTTCTTTCCTTTGCTGCTGCTTTAATGGGCGAGTTAGTGAGGGGCTGGCTTGGGGCACGCAACCTTTAAGAGCGTCTGAAGCTTCCTTCACTGATTCACCCTTTAAAGTGGCTGAGCACAGCAGGGGGAGCATTCTCTTTTGCTCGTGTGGTCATGCTGCGTTAAGAGCTGCGGGACCACAGTCTGATGGCTCTTAAAGCAGTACAGCCTCAGAAGCAAAGGAGAATGCTCCCCTGGCTGTAAAAGTGGGAGGTGAGTGGTGACATACTGGGGAGAGGCAGCCTGCGACTGTGGAGGATGGGGGTAGGGGGTGGGGGGTAGAAGGGACTGAAAGGAAGCCTACTCTGAGGATGGGACTGAGACTGGAACTGGGGCTAGACATTGGGGGAGAGGGACTATGATTGTAATGGAGCTGACACAGGATGGTACGGGGGGGGGGGCTGGGACTGGAAGTGAGCTGATACTGGTGTGGTACTGGGACTGGAATAGGGCTAGCTAATGAAGAGGGGGTGACTAGGCTGTAAGTGAACTGACACTGGGGATTGAACTGGGACTGGAAGGTGGCTAGACAGTAGGGGGAAACTGGGACTGGAAGATAGCTGACCAGGGATGGTACTGGGACTAGAAGGGGGCTAGACAGTGGGGAAGTTAGACTAGGACTGGAAGGGGGCTGACACTGGATGGCTGGGAATACAAGCGACTGGCACTGGTGATGGAACTGGAAGGGGAGTAGACAGTGTGAGGGACTGAGACTAGGACTAGAAGGGGGTTGTCACTGAGTATTGTATGGGGACTGGAAGGAACTAGACGGGGGGGGGTCGTCTGGGACCGGAAGGGAGTTGAAATTGGGGATGGTACTGGGATTGGAAGGGTGCAGAAGGAGAGATTTGAGGTGGCAAAATCAGGATAAGGGGTTGTGGAGGCTAAATGAAAGGATGGGATCATGAGGGACAGCACTGCAGACTCGGGCAATAAGCAATGTGGAGAAAGCAAGGGAAGAATGAACATTAGGGACGTAGGAGGCAGAGATGGGAGACGATTAGGACTCAAGAGACTGAACAGGAATTTGGAGACGGCACTTAGTAATTGCTAGAGATGAGGGAGAGTGGAGGGGTGGGGAGGTAAGAGAATAGGAAAGAAAGATTGGAGAGGTTGAGGCCTGATGTGAATGATCTAGAGAACTAGCGAGAGGGGGAGAGATGTGCAAAGGGATGGACCTCTGAAGAAGGAGAGAGGGGTAGAAACGTGGCTGGGGAGATGGTGAAAGAATAGTAGGGGGTGAGAGACTAAAGAATGGGCTGGGGGCGGATGAATAACAGAGAAAGGTTAGGACTGGTGATGGAATCAAAGGCAGAGAATGACAGATGAAGGCTGAGGGGAGTGAGAATAGAAGGTAGACATAGGGAGCTAGGGAAAAGGTAATGGTAGAGAGGGTATAGAAAGCAGGGGAAAGAGAAAGACAGCGATGGCAATAGAAGCACTAGAGAGGGGGTAAGAATGGGAGATGGAAAGCTGGTAGATAGGTGAGAGGTAAAAAGTGTGAGACTGAGAAGTGGAGAGTGAGGAGCAAAATCTGGATATGAGTGGATAGGGAGGCAGAGGAGAGACAAAAGGAACAAAAGAGATAAACAGAAAAGATCAACGTCAAAGACATGTAGAGAAGGAAGAAAAGAAGGCGGGCGGAGAGAGAAGAAATGGGCACAAGGAATGTGGAAAAGAGACTGGAACCAGTTTGGTTGAAAAATAAAATGGTCAAACAACAAAAGCAGAAAAAATAACTTTTTTTTCAATTTAGTGTTTGGCGTATGTCAGTTTTTAAATTAACACGCTGTCTTTACGTGCATCTCTTTCCGTTTCTCTGCTGTTGTGCTGCATGCAGCGCCTGGCTTCTTGCGGCTTCAGTGGAATTTTTCTCTACATATTTCTGGTTTTGGTGAGAGTCTGTTCTAAATGTGAGACTGAGGCCAGGTGATGCAAGCAACGAGTTTCTAGAAAAGGCTCTGTAGTAATCTGGCTTGTTCAGTGTCCTGGTAGATGTAGGATTTTCCAGGGCTCACGGCAATAATTATAGTGCTGCCGGCAGGCTCCTTGATGTGGGAATTTTGGAAGTTAGTGCTGATTTGAAATGGTAGATTTTGGGCAATTTCTCCAAATGGGTTAGTTCTGCATATACCATAACAGTCATGAACCTCATTTCTGGGAAAGAGGTGGCGTAGCCTACCAGTAAAAGTAATGGTGGTGGGGGGGGGGGGGGGGGTGCCAATCTGTAGGTTGCAGGGGGGCTCTAGAGACCCTAGCACCAACCCTGATGGCAGTGCTCTTTCAACCTATCATATACAGATTGAGGGACAACTGGTTTCATAGTGTAAACTCATTTGTCAATTCACAGATTGGCTTTTTCATCTCAAACCGGCACTGCAGAAACCTCCTGCGACCTTGATATCATTCTTACATCTCTTAAGAAGTCGCCATTTGAATCAATGTAGTCTGCCACCTTGCTTATGTATCTCACGTTGCAATACCTCAGCTAGAAGAATAATTATCCATGAATCCTACACCCAGTTTCATCATAACGAAGTAGCTCTCCCAGCTCATCCTGGGATTGAGAGGCCTCACTAAAAGTAGCTTCCATTCAGGACTGCTTTAAGCAGTTATGGGGCCCTGAGCAAATTTGTGGAGGGGCCCCTTTTATTTCTCTAAATTGTCCTTCTCCCAAATTATGCATCCCTTTCCACTCCCTTACCTCTCTTGCCCTTTATGTTTCCTGCCCTGATGACAGTGCAAGGCAAGAGACCCTCTGGCAATGTGCGGGCAGTACTGCCTCTCCCCATACCACTTCCTCTTTTGATCCTGGCTCTTCTTGCTGCAACCTGCTCTGAACAGGAAGCACCTTGATTGAGGAAGGAAAGGCTGCAAGGAATAGCAGCACTGCCGCTGTCTGCCTCTGAAGAGAGAGTCAGGCTTGATGAAAGAAGCAGCCAAGGGGAAAGGCAGTGCTGTCTGCATGTTGTTCTCTAAACAGAAAGCCAGCATTGAGGGAGGAAATAGTTGCAGGGAAAGGCGATGTGCTATCTGCACGTGGCCAGAGACTCCTTCCCTCAGGTGCCTCTGAGCAGAAAGAGCTCAGACTGAGAGAGGAAATGGTGGCGAGAGTCAGTGCTGTGTACATGCGCATAGTCAGACCATGCTCTTGCACTGCTTTCACTGCTCCATGGCACCATCAAGTCAGCAGAGCAGCATGGAGGGAGTTAAAATTCCTTTAAGAATGATCCTTGCCACCTCAGTAACCCTAGCCCTGATATAACTTCCGAAACACTGCACAGTTCTAATTGGCGAGTTGGAGAATTGTTGGCCAAAGAGAATAAGCAGCCTGCTGAAATTCATGCCTTTGCCTATGGGCTCCCTGTTATGCAAGGCCTGGGGCAGCTGCCCCTTTTGCCCATAGGTAAAAGCGACCCTGGTTCCAGTCCCACTGAGCTTACAAAAGAACTGAATATTAGACTTACCATATTCTGGTGTTTTTCTTTCACTGAAAAGGGGTACTAAGAGCGGACAAGGCCATAGCGGAGAGACTGAATGAATTCTTTGCTTTGGTCTTTACTGAGGAAGATGTAGGGATGTTGCCAATGACTGAAATGGTATTTAAAGGTGATGCCGCTGAAGAATTGAAAGAAATATCGATACACCGGGGAGATGTATTACAACTATTTAATAAACTGAAGAGTAGCAAATCACCTGGACCAGATGGTATACATCCAAGAGTGTTAAAAGAACTGAAATATAAGATTGCAGACCTACCATTAATAATCTGTGAACTATCATTAAAATCATCTGTAATACTTGAAGATTGGAGGATGGCCAATGCAGCGCCAATTTTTAAAAAGGGATCCAGGGGTGATCCGGGAAAGTACAGACCGGTGAGCCTGACATCAGTACCGAGAAAAATGGTAGAAACCATTATAAAGAACAAAATTACTGAACATGTAGATAGTCATGGCTTAATGGGAGACAGCCAACATGGCTTTAGCCAAGGAAGGTCTTGTCTTACTAATCTGTTATGTTTTTTTGAAGGTGTGAATAAACAGGTAGACAAAGGTGAGTCAGTTGATATAGTGTATCTGGATTTTGAGAAAGCCTTTGACAAGGTCCCTCATAAGAGACTTTTGCCAAAATGAAAAAGTCATGGGATAGGAGGCAATGGCAATGTGCGGGCAGTACTGCCTCTATCCACACCACTTTGTGGATCAGGAACTGGTTAAAAGATAGAAAGCAGAGGGTTGGGCTAAATGGCCAATTTTCCCAATGGAGAAAGGTCAATAGTGGAGTACCCCAGGGATCTGTGCTGGGTCCGCTGATTTTCAACATATTCGTAAATGACCTGGAAATGGGAATAATAAGTGAGGTAATCAAATTTGCAGATGACACAAAATTATTCAAAGTTATTAAAACCCATGAGGATTGTGGAAAATGGACCTTGATAAGATTCGACTTGTTCAAGCCATAGTATTTTCAATGACATCATATAGATGTGAAAGATGGACAGTGAAAAAGATAGACAGGAAGAAAATTGATGCCTTTGGATTATGGTGCTGGCGGCGAATACTGCGTATACAATGGACTGCCCGAAGAACAAACCAGTCAGTACTAGAATAGATCAAACCTAAGCTTTCTTTAGAAGCTCAGATAACAAGACTTCGACTTTCATACTTTGGACACATCATGCGAAGAGAGAGATCATTAGAGAAAGACATCATGCTTGGCAAGATTGAAGGTCAATGCAAAAGAGGAAGGTCAGCAATGAGATGGATCAATACCATAACAGGAGCTACGGATACCAGTCTGTCAACAATGAGCCGCCTGACTAAACACCAAACACAATTTAGGACATCTATCCAGAGGGTCTCCATGAGTCGACACCGACTCAACGGCACTTAACAGCAACAACAAAAAATTGGAAGACTGGGCATCCAAATGGCAGATGAAATTTAATGTGGACAAGTGCAAAGTTATGCACCTAGAAAAGAACAACCCAAACTATGGTTACACAATGCAAGGTTCCACATTAGGAAGCACCAACCAGGAAAAAGATTTAGGCATCATCGTGGATAACATGTTAAAACCCTCCACCCAGTGTGCAGCGGTGGCCAAGAAAGCAAATAGAATGCTAGATATCATAAGGAAAGGAATGGAAAATAAAACCAAGGATATTCTAATGCCTCTGTTTTGTTCCATGGTACAACCGCACCTTGAATATTGTGTGCAATTCTGGTCACCATATCTTAAAAAGGATATAGTGTTATGAGAAAAGGTTCAGAGAAGCGTCACCAAAATGGTAAAGGGGATGGAAGGATACCCCTATGAAGAGAGGTTAAAAAGGTTAGGGCTCTTCAACCTGGAAAAGAGATGTCTGAGGGGAGATATGATAGAGGTCTATAAATTAATGAATTCAGTGGAACGGGTAAATGTAGAGCGATTGCTTATGCCATCAAAATATAGAAAGACTAGGGGACATGCAATGAAGCTACAGGATAAGCTATTTAGGACTAATAAGAGAAAATATTTTTTCATTCAATGCATAAACAAAGTCTGGAATTTGTTACTGGAAGATGTAGTAAAAGCTGTTTGTGTAGCCGGGTTTAAAAAAGATTTGGACAAGTTCCTGGAGGAAAGGTCCATAAATCATTATTAAGAAGGGACCCAGGATATCAATGTGTGGAGGAGTGGCCTAGTGGTTGGGGCAAGGTACTTTAGGCTGGAAGGTTGGGGGTTCAAATCCCACTAGAGGACAGCAACCTTGGGCCGGAAGGACTGGGGTTTCTAGTCCCACAGGTGCTCCTTGTGGTTTTGGGCAAGCCACTTAACCCTGCACAGCCCATGTTCCCTGTACAATAGTTATCTCCAAGTTATAATGCCCTGTTCAATGTAATTTCAGTTTGTTCAATGTAAACTGCACTGATGCAGAATAGCACAGTATATAAGAGAATGTAAATAAATAAATGCTTGACCCAGTACAAGCATTGTGGAACCTGTGTGTTTTGGGGAAACTGCTAGGTACGTATGACCTAGACTGGGCACTGTTGGAAACAGGATACTGGCCTTGATGAACCTTGGTCTGACCCAATATGGCATATCTTATGTTCTTATGGTTAGAATAAAAACGTGAAACAGTCAGTGGTGCTGGCTGGAGGACTAAAGCAAACCCTGCAGGCAGCTGATGGCAAAGGCTGGACTGGATTCATCTATTCTGTGCAGCAGGAATAAACAGGAAGCTGTATGACTCAGTCTGTACAAGCCAGCAATGACTGGGTTAACGCTCATGTGCTGCTATGAATTATGAATGACTCCTTGTGGAGAGAGGTCAGAGGCACAGACACAGAAACTGTGCGCGGCTGGAAGCTGAGCCATACAGCGGTGGAGAAGACCCCTTGCTCACTGGGACTAATCAAGCACTCCAAAGATACAGAGCAAAGAGACAGGAAAGGTGTTCAGCTGCCAAGCAGGAGAATCATAAAGCTGAAGACCCCTTTTCCTGTCCTCCCCTGTCTCTCTGTCCTCTGGGAAGAGAAGTCTTCCATTGCAGGCTCTGATGGAAAGGTGAATTTTGTTTGTTTTTTGTGAGTGTATCTCTGCTTGCCTTCTGTGAGTCCCGTCTGTCCCTCTGTATTTAGCTGTTATCATTGTTCGTGTGCTCTCTTACCTCATTGCACCTTTTTTGCACTTTTGTTCACCTTTTCTCAGTTGAGTAACTTATACCCCACCCCCTGGCACTTCGTCTCTCATAGCTGTCATCTGCTCATTACCTCGCTTATTCACAGGTGCACCTAATCCCCTGTGGCCCTCCCCCACCTATCTATTTCTTCTGGCCTCTGTTCTCCTCTCCATCCCTCTTCTATGGCTCCTCCTCACTTTGTCTCCCTATTCTTCATACTCCCTAATTGTCTCCCCTCCTAACAACACCTTCACTCCTCCCCTACTTATCTCCCCTTTACCATCCTCACTTCCCCTCCTTCCTGTCATCAGCTCTTGAGCTTCACCCTTTTCTCCCTCTCATTCCTCCATCTCCTCTCTCTTAAGACAATCTCACCCTCGTTTCCGTCGTGCTGTCTCCTCTTTGCCCCACATTCTTCTACTCCTTCTTCCAGAGATATCAACCCCTCCTAGACTTTTGTCACACTCTAAGAAGAGATCTGCACACAACACCTCTAATCTTATTCAGATCTCTCTCCTTTCTCTCCATACCTTGTGGAACACACAATGCCAATGCTGACTCTTGGCAACCCAGAAGCTCCTGGGTTTCTTGGCAGTGTGACTGAGGTGGAATCCAGCCCCTGTTTCCAATTCCTATGTCAGAGTGGGACCCTCGTTATACTAAGAAGGAGATGGATTTTTTTCACTCAGGAAGGGGTTACTCTCACCACTGCCGTGTGGTTGCGGTTACTGGGAGAGCCACCCCAATATGTTATCCCTGAGAGCCTAGCACCAGCTTTTGTCCAGCGATTTCTTGAGACCACCCACTTAGGCAAAACCTCCATGCAAACCATTCTACAGTCTTACTTCTATGTCCCACACCTGTCTGCCTTGACGGTAGCTACAGCACGACGCTGTCTCCAATGTGCCAGGAATAACCCCCGCCAAAGACCTCTACCCCCTGTTTCTATACAGGCGGTTGGTGCTGCCCCTATGAAAAATATTGTAGTTGATTTCACTGAGTTACCCTGAGTAAGGGGTTACCGATATCTGCTGGTGATAGTCTGTACGTTTTCAGGATGGGTTGAAGCCTACCCCTGTAGAACAGAGACAGCCCAAGAAGTTACAAGGGCCCTGCTGAAAGAAATTATTCCCAGCTTTGGCCTACCCCTTACTTTCATTGCTAAGTGCCTTCAGGACCTTTCTAAGGCCCTCCAGATCACCTAGAAACTTCATACTGCTTACCACCCACAGAGTTCAGGAAAAGTGGAAAGAATGAACCGAACCCTGAAGCTCCAGTTGTTCAACCTTTGTCAGGAAGCTCATCTTAAGTGGGATCAGACCTTACCAATAGCCTTTCTCCGTGTCCGGTCCTCACCGACTCGGACCCTGGGCATTTCCCCTTATGAAGTACTGTATGGCCGACCACCACCCATTGTTCAGGGCCTTAAGGGAGACCTAGAGCAGATAGGTAATGAACTTACAAGACAACACCTACTGGCATTGGGATCTGTTTTTCAGTCTTTGAGCAGGTGGATACAAGAGCGACTGCCTATCTCTTTGTCAGAGCCGCTCCACCCCCACCAGCCGGGAGATCGTGTGTGGATTAAGGAATGGAAACGTGAATCACTGTGCCCTACCTGGAGAGGTCCTTACACAGTTCTCCTGGCTACACCAACTGCAGTCAAGGTCGCAGAGGTTACCCCGTGGATTCATCATACTCGTCTCAAGAAAGCTGCTCCTGACCTGGATGATAAGTGGATGGCACACGAATCATTCTCAGGATCCCTTACGCCTCACACTGCAGAGGATCAGGAAATCGGCAGACGACAGGGCCCTGCGCTAGCTGCACACCGGAAGCCGGCTAGTCTATGCACGGCTGAAGCTTGAGGAGTCCTTAGATACTGTTAAGGGATCATATAAGGACAAAGGTGTAGTGGAACACCAGCTCCATGATCAACATGCATCTGCTTATGCTGACTTTTGTTCTGGCATTCATGTGGGGCCTTCCCTTGTTGGCCTCAGGAACTATAAACACGGTAACATTACTTCGGACTTTTGTGTACGCAGCAGCTCGTCACAGACTGGAGCCTTCTTATCGACATGCCTTAAGCTGTACCTACTAATCTGTGTGAAATGCAGAAGTTTACTGTACTGAATGATTTGAACTCAGAAGTTTACTGTACTGAATAATTTGAACTGCAAACAGCCAAAGCTAACATTTTCTACATTTTTCTACTTAATTGGGGTTATCCGTCCTTCCTCAGCCTATTTTAACAAGATCCCTTTTTTCCTTGCAGGTTGTCTCCACGCTTAGAGCCACAGATTGCTTTATTTTTGTAAATGCAACTAAAGGGGTTTTTAATTTGTCTAACATTGTACTATCTTGCAAGTTCATTATGAAGGTATCTTATGCTCGCTCAGAAATGTATTTTCCCTTAGGATGGTTTTTGTTATGTGGTAAAACTGCTTATACTTATGTTCCCCTAAACGCTACTGGAGGTCCTTGTACTTTCGGTAGACTTACTACTGCTGCTTTCTCTCATACCCCCAGTACTGTTAGTTCCCGCTCACGCTATCTTCAATTAAAGCCTATACTCCCTAACTGTAACTCCAATGTAGAACCTTATAGTGATGAAACAGCCCTGGGGCTGGCAATATCCATTGTAGGAGCACCTGCATTAGCCTTACACAATGCTATAGAAGTAAGACGTATTGCTTGTTCCTTGGCCAAATCCATTAATCTTAACGCAACCATCTTAGCTACTATGAATTATGAAATGTCCGGTCTGTGGACAGCGATTCTGCAGAATAGGATGACCATTGATTTTCTGCTCCTATGTTTAAATCATGGGTGTGCAGAATTTGAAGGGATGTGTTGTTTTAATCTCACTAATGAAAGTGTCTCTATTGAGAGATCTATTCAGGATTTACGTAACCTGGCCACGCATATTGCTGCCCCTTCCACAGGTGCTGGGTGGTTTGAGGGATGATTCAATTGGTTGGGTGGACTTAAAACCCTAGTGGCAGGAGTTCTTCTAATTTTCCTGATATGTCTTATCCTGCCCTGTTGTCTCCCTGTCATTATGCGATTCGTTACCTCCACCATTGAGACCATGGTGGAGCGGAAAACATTTGCCCATATGATGGCAGTATGCAACTACAAATCCCTTCCACAGTCAGATCCAGTAATATGAAAAAAATGCCTTAAGCTTCCTTCATTACAAAGGAAAATTTTTCTTTAAAAAGAGGGGAATGAAGTGGAATCCAGACAGGGCTGAGAACTGAAAGGGTTACTGAGAGCTGAAAGGGTTACTGAGAGCTGAAAGGGTTACTGAAACACCCTTGCTTTGCTGTGTAAAAAGGATACACCCCCTTGGTGATGACACACCCTGACACATGCTTGTTCCTCCCTATTCTTTGTTCCTCCATGCCTTGTTCCTCCCTGCTTGCTGAGTCAATATTGCAGCAAATATTCTCCAATCATGAGTGTACTCATGAAGAGATGCTATGACGAACTGATAAAAATGTCTATATAGTATGTACAAGCCATGTAGACAGGGCTCAGGCTTTGAAAGTGATTTCGTTGAGCCTATTCTGGCATAATAAAAAGGCCTGTTTTCCTCAAGACTCTGGGTTTTGTTTTCTTACTCGTTCTGTAACATGACCAGAAGTACATTTCCAGGCCTTTCTTCCAAAGTGATGGAGAGTTAAGTTTATGTTTATGTTTATTGACTTAATATAAACGAAAAACATCATAGCGGTTTACATAGTTCAAAAGTGACTTGCCCAAGGCATACTAGACTAGTGGGAATCAAACTCTGGTTGATTGGCTACCAAGCCAGTGTTCTAACCACTAGGCTACTCTTCCACATGTGGAACACACACTCTGTCTCAAATAAACCTGCCTTTACTCATGATCTCTTTACCTCTAATGCTCTCCATCTTCTTGCTCTAACTGAGACCTGGCTCCTCCCAGAAGACAAGGCATCAGCTACTGCTCTCTGTCATGGTAGTTATCAGTTCTCCCACACACCTTATCCCACTGGCCGTGGTGGTGGTGTTGGGCTTCTACTTTCTCCTTCTTGCCAATTCCAACCCCTCCCGCTGCCTCAGTCTCACTCCTTTTCCTCCTTTGAAGTCCACTTCATCCACCTTTTCACTCCACTACTTCTACCTTTCTCACTGACTTTGACTCGTGGTTTTCCTTCTTTCTGAATTACTCTTCCCCCACTCTAATTCTCGGGGATTTTAACATTCATGTTGGTCACCCCTCTGATCCTTATGCTTTAAAGTTCCTTTCCCTTATCTCCTCATTCGACCTCCAGCTTTGCTCTACTGCCCCCACTCACCAGCATGGCCACTGCCTTGACCTTGTATTTTTCTCTAATTGCTTACCCTCAAACTTCTGAATCTCAGTTCTTCCCTTTTCTGACCATCACATGCTAAGCTTCACTTTTCATCACCCACTGCCTCAACCTCACCCTGTCTCCTCCAAACTCTTTAGAAATCTTCATGCTATTGACCCTTTGGTTCTCTCCTCCACTGTTTCATCATCTCTTTCCTCCACTATGTCATCTGAGTCTTTTGATGAGGCAGTAGCTTCCTATAACGCAGCACTGTTCTCTGCTCTGGATTCTCTCGCGCCGCCCATGCCACATCCTGTGAGGCGTACTGCACCCCGGCCCTGGCTTTTATCCACTACCCGCTATCTCCGTTCCTGTGCCAGATCAGCTGAGCATGCTTGGCTTAAATCCCGCTCCCTTGCAGACTTTCTACACTTCAAATTCATGCTTGTCTCTTTCCAGTCAACCATAGCACTTGACAAACAAGACTATTATGTCCATCTGACTAACTCTCTTGCCTCTGACCCTCACCGTCTCTTTACTACACTCAGCTCTCTCCTCTAGGCCGTGGTGGTGGTGTTGGGCTTCTACTTTCTCCTTCTTGCCAATTCCAACCCCTCCTGCTGCCTCAGTCTCACTCCTTTTCCTCCTTTGAAGTCCACTCCATCCACCTTTTCACTCCACTACTTCTCCGGGAAGCTGTTATTTTTTGACCTCCTGACAAGTCTACTACCTTTCTCACTGACTTGACTCGTGGTTTTCCTTCTTTCTGGATTCCTCTTCCCCCACTCTAATTCTCGGGGATTTTAACATTCATGTTGGTCACCCCTCTGATCCTTATGCTTTAAAGGATCTGCTTCTGACCCCTCCCTCCCTTTCTGCCCAAACCCTGGCTGACAATTTCCATGACAAAATCCACAAGATCACCCTCCAATTCTCCACAAAGTCTGCTCCTTCCCCTCCTCCTCCTCTTCACTCCCAACTTTCCCCCTCTACCTCTGCTATCCTCTTTTCCTTTTATATGATCTCTGAAGAGGAAACTGCACACCTTCTCTCTTCCTCCAAACTCATGACCTGCTCCTCTGATCCTATTCCCACCCATCTCCGAAGTCCCATCTCCTCCACTGTTGTTCCTTCCATCTCTCATATTCTCAACCTAGTGCTCTCCACTGCAACTGTCCCTGCAGCCTTCAAGCATGCTGTAGTTACACCTCTCCTCAAGAAACCCTCACTTGATCCTACCTGTCCTTCTAATTAGTGACCTTTCGTTTCTAAACTACTTGAACATGCGGTTCACTGCCATTGCCTTGACTTTCTCTCCTCTCAAGCTCTCCTGGATCCTTACAATCTGGCTTTCCTCCTTTACACTCTGCTGAAACGGCTCTTGCCAAAGACTCCAGTGACTTGTTCCTGGCAAAGTCCAGGGGCCTATTCTGTCCTCATCCATCTTGACATCTCAGCTGCTTTTGACACTGTTGACCACAATCTTCTCCTTGATATCCTGTCCTTGCTTGGTTTTAAGGGCTTTGTACTATCCTGTTTTCCTCTTATCTCTCCCATCGCTCTTTCAGTGTTTGTTCTGGTGGATCCTCCTCTGCTGCTATCCCGATCTTAGTTGGTGTACCTAAAGGATCTGTCTTGGGTCCACTCCTTTTCTCTCTCTATACCCAGTCCCTTGGTGTGCTCATCTCTTTCCATGGCTTTCAGTACCATCGTTATGCTGATGACTCCCAGATCTACCTCTCTACACCTGAAATCTCTCCTGCAATCCAGACCCGGATCTCTGCCTGCCTTACTGACATTGCTGCTTGGATGTCTCACTGCCACTTGAAATTGAACATGGCGAAAACAGAGCTTCTTAATTTTCCCCCTAAAACTTCCTCTCCTCTTCCTCCTTTCTCAGTCTCTGTGGATAACTCTCTACTCCTCCCTGTTTCCTTGGCTCACAACCTTGGGGTTGTCTTTGACTCCTCTCTCTCCTTCTCCACACACATCCATCTGATAGCTAAAACCTGCTGTTTCTTTCTCTATAACAGCGATGGCGAACCTATGGCACGCGTGCCAGCTGTGGCACGCGAAGGCCTTGCAGCTGGCACGCGGGAAGGTCCGCAAGTAAAATTTAAAAAAAAAAAAGCTGTCTTCTCCCGCTGCCGGGGCCGCCGCGGCAGAATCGAGTGTGCCGCGGGGCCCCCCCTGCCCAGCACAGCCTGCCCTCCCCCTCTATCCGCTCTCTCATCGCAGCTCACAGTGACACGTGCCGGCTTTCAGAGAGCGAGGGAAGAGTTTCTCCCTCGCTGCTCTGTTAAGCCCGCGGGGGCTGATGGGAAGTTCCCATCAGCCCCCGCGGGCTTAACAGAGCCGCGAAAGGGAAACTAATCCCTTCGCGCTCTGAAAGCCGGCGCGTGTCACTGTGAGCTGCGACGAGAGAGCGGATAGAGGGGGAGGGCAGGCTGTGCTGGGCAGGGGGGGCCCCGCGGCATACTCGATTCTGCCGCGGCGGCCCCGGCAGCGGGAGAAGACAGCTTTAAAAAAAAAAAAAATCCCTCGGCTGGGCTGGGCTGGGCTGGGCTGGGGGGGGGTTAGGATTGCTGATGGGCTGGGGGGGTTAGGATTGCTGATGGGCTGGGGGGCTGGGGGGGGGTTAGGAGTGCTGATGGGCTGGGGGGGTTAGGAGTGCTGATGGGCTGGGCTGGGGGGGGTTAGGAGTGCTGATGGGCTGGGGGGGGGTTAGGAGTGCTGATGGGCTATGGGGGGGCTGGGGGGGGTTAGGAGTGCTGATGGACTGGGGGGGTTAGGAGTGCTGATGGGCTATGGGGGGCTGGGGGGGTTAGGAGTGCTGATGGGCTGGGGGGGTTAGGAGTGCTGATGGGCTATGGGGGGGCTGGGGGGGGGGGGAGTAGTGCTGATGGGATAGGGGGGGGGCTAGGACAGGAAATGGGCTGATGGGAAGGGGTGAGGACTGGAGGTGGGTTGATGGGGTTAGGACTGGTAATGGGCTGTGGGCTGTTGGGGGGGTTAGAACTGGTAATGGGCTATGGGTGGGGTTTAAGACTGGTAATGGGCTGTGGGCTGTTGGGGGGGTTAGAGCTGGTAATGGGCTATGGGGGGTTAAGACTGGTAATGGGCTGTTGGCTGATGGGGGCTGTCTGGTAATGGGCTATGGGGGGGGTTAGGACTAATAATGGGCTATGGGGGGGGGGCTAGGACAGGAAATGGGCTGATAGGGGGAGGGGTTAGGACTTGAGGGGGGCTGATGGGGTTAGGACTGGTAATGGGCTGTGGGCTGATGGGGGGGGGGGGGGTTAGGACTGGCAATGGGCTATGGGGGCTGACTGGAAATGGGTTGATGGGGTTAGGACTGGAAGTGGGTTGATGGGGGGGCTAGGACTGGTATTGGGTTGGGGGGTTGCTAGGACTGGAAATGGGCTGATGGGGGGCTAGGACTGGAAATGGGCTGATGCAGGGACTAGATGGGAATGGATGCTGGGTGAGGCTGGAACTAGAAGGGAGCTGATGTTGGGGGAGGATTAGAATGGGATGGGGCTGGGAGAGTAAAATGGAGAGGGGAAAAATATTTTATGTGGGAGGGATAAAAAATCTACAATTGGCCGGGTATTGGGAGAGTAAGTGGGGATTGAGGATGGAGGGGTAAAATTTGAGTGGATGAAATAGGAATGAGGAAAGAGCAAAAGGAGAAAGATTAGTATGTTAAAGCGGATGTAGATAGAGAGAATGGAAAAAAAAACTAGAAGAGAGAAGAAAGGACAAATGGACAGCAGATGATGGAGAGTTAGCAGAAAACATGAAGAAACCAGAAGAAAGTGGCTGGAGCAATTGCAACTGAAAAAAAATGCACAAAAGGTAGAAAGATATCTCTTTGACAAGTTATCAGCATGCATGCAACAACAAACATCACATTAATTTTTTTCATGTATAGATTCTTTGGGAATACACACCGAGTCCTGACACAGTTAACAGTTTTAAGAAGTTTATCTTTTTTTTACTCAGGATACATTTGACATGTTATGTGAATAATACATTTAAAATATATTGTGTAACTGAATCAAATTCTTCCTAAATTCATTAAATTGAATGAAATCATTAAAACATTATAAATTGCCAATAAATTGAAATGAAATCCAAAGGATTGTGAATCAAATTGATTCTCTGACAATACAAAGATTCCAACCTTTACAAATGATGTTACATAGTTCAGGCAACTTTATAAAGAGTTTTTAGATACTAAAATCTTGTTGTTAAGGTTTAATTGACGTGCTGGCACTTTGAGGAAATTCTTTGGTTTTGTGTGGCAGTTTGGGCACTCGGGCTCAAAAAGGTTAGCCATCACTGATCTATAACATCAACAAAATCCGCCCATTCCTTTCTGAACACACTACTAAGACACTTATCTACTCCTTAATCACCTCCCATCTTGACTATTATAACTTACTCCTTGCTGGTCTCGCTTTGAATCATCTCTCTCTCCTTCAATCTGTTCAATACTCTGCTGAGCGGCTAATCTTCCGCCAGCCTCATCATGCCCATATTACCCCTCTTCTCAAGTCACTTCATTGGCTCCCTATCCGTTTCCGCATCCAGATCAAACTTCTCCTGCTGACCTATAAATGCACCCACTCTGCTGCTCCTCACTACCTTTCCTCTCTTATCTTTCCCTACACTCGCTCTCGGGAACTCCGCACTTCTGGCAAATTCCTTCTATCTGTGCCCTTCTCTTCTATTGCTAATTCCAGACTTCGTTCCTTTCACCTTGCTGCACCTTACGCCTGGAACAAACTACCAGAGTCTGTACATCAGGCGCCTTCTCTGACCCTTTTTAAATCCAGGCTGAAAGCTCACCTCTTTGCTGCCACTTTTGGATCTTGACTCACCTGACCTCCTTGCACTTCCCTTGTGTTGTCTGTCTTGACTAGATTGTAAGCATTGATGAGCAGGGACTGTCTCTTACATGTCTGGACAGCTCTGCATATGTCTTGTAGTGCTATACAAATGCTTAGTAGTAGTAGATTTTCAGCTACTTCAGAGCTGGGACGGAAAAGAATTATTTTAGAAGCCTTATTCACAATTTCTACATGGACAATTTAGCATTTACACATGGCATCCATGTGGAAATGTTCATTCTAGAAAAGACTAGATTTATGTGAGGATGCCCATAATACACTCGTTGGTAGTAGAGTTTTAATCAAATTATAAACCTAGGTCTTTTCATAAGTTTATGGTGCCACATATATATGACCTTGATATTATTTCACCTGTTGTCTTTGTTTAAAAATATGTATGTATTAGTATTCATTTCAGACCTTATTCAGTGTCTACTTGGTGTTTCTTGGCTTGCCTCTTGTATTCTGTAAATTGAGTATCTCTTGTCACTGTCCAGCAATAATCTACAAGCATTGACAGGGCTCCATCTATGCAACGTCCTAATGAAATCGCTCGTCATGCTCATCACTCACTGCTCCATGGTTTGGTGGAAAAAAAATCAAGATGACAGTGCAAAAAATGTATCGTTAATGACATGTTACAGCTAAGACTTGTATGCATTGAGGAGTTTTCCCACCAACTCCCTGTAGTTGTCTGCCTTGCTGTTTCCAAGAAAACTTGTTGCCATTAACTGGAGGGCTTTCCATGCCATCTTTTCTTTGCCACATAGTGCACGGTTAAATGCATCATCTCAAAGAAGTGCATGAATCTGAGGACCAACAAAGACACCTTCCTTTCTCTTAGCTTCACTTAGGGGTATGTTTACTAAACTGTCTTAATGTAGCAGCGGCGACGTTATCACGATAACGTCATGTATCACGCGATAATGTTGGCAGTGGCGTTAAGGCACACTAACGCTGTGAAATCCGGGTCTGAAGGGTGGAGTAAGGCCTCCCAGAGGGCGGAGATAGGGGTCAATGAGCAGAGAGTGGGTGAGGAGAGGCTCCAGGCACACTAACGCTGTGAAATCCGTGTCTGAACTCTAACGCCAGTTAAACCCTTGCGTTAGAGGTACATTTGCAGAAGAGAGAAACCATTTCAGTCAGCAATATACAGCAAAGGCAGGGAAACCCAGAAAAGTGATAGTAGTGATACATGTGCAGGAACCAAAAAGGCAAATAAACATATAAAATGACCAAAACCACATTTGAAATCCCAATAACCAAGCTGGCCAATAGTGATATTAATGATAAACATAAAGCAACACTACTGACAAAGCGTGAAAAAGGAAGATATCAAGTTTGAAAGGGTCTCTGCTCTGTTCCCCTACAAAGTGAATGATCCCATATTGAAATAGCCTTGATCAGGGTTGTTGACGTTTATATTGGGCAGGTTTGTTATGGTGTGCACATGTGCAGCAACAGCAGAGTGGGCACGTAGGAAAGGGTAACTGTACTGATGCTGTAAATGGGATACAGGGGGCTGAAGGCGGCACATGCTGTGGTCCAGCTGGGGCACAGTGTGGACTAGGCAGATGCCTAGGTGGCACATAGGAATGCCAAAACTGTAAAGCAGCAAGGCAGCAACTGATGAGGGTCCAACATGGGCACGAGTGTGTGTCCCACAGTGTCACAGGGGATATTACCCAGCAGGTACCCCTAAGGGCACATAACATTGGCAGGCGGTGCCGGGGGGGAAGCGCACATGTCCATGTAGGCACCCCTACCCGAGAACCCACACCATAGGCAGCTGCCTACCGGCACATTGGATAGCCTGGGACTGCGCACCACCAGCACCACCGGCATAAGGGCATGTCAGCATGGTGGCGCAGGGGTGCTGGTGGTGGAGGGGGCAGTGGCATCTGCCCACAGCAGACCACGGCCAAGCCCCGTTTAGGTGGGTGCCATGCAATGCAACAGACAAGGTCTGTCTGATGAACAGTCATGGTATCCCCAGGGAATGATCTGCCCCTGTGGCAACAGTTTAGTGCAGTACACACAGCCAGTGTGTTCAGGGGCAGAAAGTCACAAGTTCAAGTCCTAGCTGTGGCTCCTGCCAACCTTGTCCCCAGTACTAAACTGTGGTAATACAGATGGAACCTTTATTGCAGATAAACTAAACATGCCTGAAATGCCTATATTTTACCCTACAGAGCACAGACACCATAAACATGTGCAATCCCTAGAGCAGAGTTTCCCAACTGCAGTCCTGGAGGGCCAAACACCATTCAGGTTTCATGCTGTCCCTAATAAATATGCCTGTGCTGCATTTGTATGCATTGCCCCCATTGTATGCAAATGTATTTCATGCATATTTATTAGGGACAGCATGAAAACCTGAACAGTGTTTGGTCCACTAGGACCGGAGTTGGGAACCTCTGCCCTAGAGCAGCGGCCTACAGGGGCACAAACACCCACACCCACAGGCTCCACTATCCAAAGCCTCATGGAGAGTCAGGCTGTTGGGCCCTGCGCGGAGCAGCATCTCCCAATACTGGCACCTGCTTATCTTAGCAATGCTGTCCTAAACTTGGGAACACGTTCCATATATATCAAAAGGTTGCTATGAGTAATGTCAGCTAACAAATCCTAAGTTAAACACAATTTGTTGATAGAGATTCATCATAGCAACTTTTCTGATATCTGTGGAGTGTGTTTCAGTTATGGGTGGTACTACATAATACGCTTTTGGGTCCAAACAACCCCCCTTTACCTATGACATGTGCCCATGGCACCCACACAGGATATGCACTATTCTGGGTGCATCATAGTCCACAAGGGCTAGATGTGACTGGGAAATACAGATGGACACGGGTGTATCGGCAAGGACTACCTATCACACACTGGCACTGATGGGGAGCTGCAGCATAGCCTATCTCAGCCAAGCCAGGTGCAGCGGACATGGTGCTGGGTACTCCACCTCACCCTCAGGGTGAGCACAGAACCTGCACAATGTCACGGTCTGTTGCTACTCTGTGCCAGTAACACACACGGTCAGTTCCCCCTACCAGGCCTAGGTGCTGTGGGGGTGCATACCCCCTCGTATGATCAACTGTAGACTGCTGATCTGCATGTGCAGTGCATCATGGGTACGAGTGGGTTTACTGTATCCTGGTAACCACAACAGACAGTTTGTGTGGTGACCTGCAGTCTTTCTGTAGCCAGCCAGCAGTGTGGCAGTAGCTGTAGAGATGTAGCCTACTGGTTATTTCAATGACTGTGGAGGCAGAGGTCATGGGTTTGATCCCAATGTGTGTTATTTAATAAGGCTCTCTGAGGCTTTTCCTTTTAATTTAAATCAGTGCTGCCAGCAAAATGCACCCTTACAGTGCTATAACCTTAAGGTGACTCATAAGGCGCCCTATAGGGCACATTAGAAGGCGCCTTGGCGGACAGGACACTTTATAATGTGCCCTATGGAGTGCCTTATAGGGCGCCTTATGCGACACCTTATGTTACAGCACTGTGAGGGTGTTTTTGCTGGCAGCACTGATTTAACATAAAAAAGGAAATGCCTCAGACAGCACTGATTTAAATGAAATATGGGAAATGCCTCAGACAGCCTTCTTACATAACACCACTGCAGGATCAAACCCATGACCTCTGCCTCCACAGTCATTGCAGTAACCAGTGGGCTACATCTTGACAGCTTCTGCCACTGCACTGGCATGAACTTTGGGTTAACACGTGTTAACGTGCCACGGCACCCACTATCGCGCGATGCAGATTCTTGCTACCTTGACGCCGGAACGCCCACTCCATATATGACATTCTTCACATTATTGCTGCAACTAGCGCCGGTAACATTAGGATGATTTAGTAAACATACCCCTTAGTCTTGGAAATTTCCTGCTGAGATACTTGAAAGCTGGTTTTGTTTTGTCCATGGCCTTGACACAATTTTTCATTAGACCCGGCTTAATGTGTAAGGGTGGTGAGAAAATCTTTTTTGATTCAACAAGTGGTGGATGCTGCACACTTTTCTTTCCAGGCTCCAATGACTGTTTGAGTGGCCAATCTCTCTTGATGTAGTGGGGAATCTTTTAGATGACTATCCCATTCAGAGAGAAAACAGAAGTACTTTGTGTATCTAGTCTGCAGACCGAGCAACAGAGCAAAGACTTTCAAATCACCAAAAAGCTGATGCTGATGTTGGTCATAGTATATGCATCTCAACAGCTGTTTTATATTATCTAGGTTTCTTTCATATAGACTGCGTGACCAACTGGAGTCGATAGCAAGACGTTGCCATTACACAGAAAAGCAGCTTTAAGACTTGTCTTCGATGAACAGTCTCCATTCATCTGGATGATGAATGATGTTGAGGGCTGCCGTCAGACCATCAATGTTGTTGCAGGCTACAAGATCATCTTCCATGAAAAAGAATGTAACAAGGTCCTTTTGATATTCACGGAACATGGAAACCCTAACATCACTTGATAAAAGATTCCACTGCTGCAGTCTGGAGCCCAACAGCTCTGCCTTATTCTTAGGTAGTTCCAAATCCCTGACAAGGTCATTCAGCTCACTTTGTGTTATGAGGTGTGGCTCAGCGGAGGAGGATGGGAGAAAATCTGGATCATGTGACATTGATGGTTCGGGACCAGAAGTTTCATCCCCTTTCTCTTCTTCGTCTGACTCAAGTGATAATGGTTCTGGAGCATCAGGAACCGGCAGTCCTTCTCTGTGGGGTACTGGGCATCAGGACCGGCCCATCCATTGAGCAGGAATGTTGTTTGCACAGGGTCCCGCTTTTCAGGGGGCCCCGCGCAAACAACATTCTGTATCAGCCCAGGTAGATTAAAAAAAAAATCAAACTGGCTGCTGCAAAATCAAGTGTCCCGAGGGACCCCCCCCCCTGCCTGGCAGAGCCCTCCCTGCAGCATCAGCTCCCTCAGCGTTGGCTTTCAGAGCCGCGAAGGGAGAGTTTCTCGTGGCACTGTTAAGCCCGCCGGGGCTTATGGGAAACAGGCAATCTACCTGGGCTGATGGGGGGAGGGGGGTTAGGACTGGTAATGGGCTATAGGGGGCTAGGACTGGAAATGGGCTGATGGGGGGGTTAGTACTGGTAATGGGCTATGGGGGGGGATAAGACTGGAAATGGGCTGATGGGGGGGTTAGGACTGGAGGTGGGCTGATGGGGGTTTAGGACTAGTAATGGGCTATGGGGGGGGCTAAGACTGGAAGTGAGCTGATGGGGGGTTAGGACTGGTAATGGGCTATGGGGGGCTAAGACTGAAAATGGGCTGATGGGGGGCTTAGGACTGGAAGTGGGCTGATGGGGGGCTTAGGACTGGTAATGGGCTATGGGGGGCTAGGACTGGTAATGGGCTGAGTGGAAGGGGGGCTTGAACAGCAAATAGCTGATGGGGATGGGGGCTTGGAATGGAAATGGGCTGAGTGGAAGGAGGGGCTTGAACTGCAAATCGCTGATGGGGTGGGGGCTTGGAATGGAAATGGGCTGAGTGAAAGGGGGGACTTGAACTACAAATAGCTGATGGGGAGGAGGGCTTGGAATGGAAATGGGCTGTGAGGGGAGGGAGCTAGGACTGGAAATGGGCTGAGTGGGGGGGGAGCTAGGACAGGAAATGGGCTGATGGAGGGGCTAGGATAGGACTGGAAATGGGCTGTTGGGGGTGCTAAGATTGGAAATGGGCTGTGGTGGGGGCTTGGATTGAAATTGACTCATGGAGGTTCTAGAACTGGAAGTAGGCTCATGGGGGACTTGGATTGGAAATGGGCTGAGCGGAGGGGAGCTAGGATTTGACATGGGCTGATGGTGGGGCTAGGAAAGGACTAGAAATGGGCTGATGAGGGGCTGGGATTGGAAATGAGCTGATGGAGGGACTCCGATAGGACTGAAAATGGATGGGGGAGCTAGGACTGGAAATGGGCTGGGGGGGGGGGGGCCCAGCTCTTGTCCTGATATCTAATTTTGCAGCCAAAGTAAAGGTGGTAGGCTTTGTTAATCAAAGTGATTATACTGCATTTTTATGATGCAAAAGTCACTTCACCACAAATGTAGCAGAAGTGATATGTATTGTTCAGACAATTACGAGACATCGCTCACTTTGGCTAATGGAAAAAAACAAACACTCGGAAGCCTGGTTTATAGCCAAAATAACACTGACACACCATGTTCATTAAAAAAATGTTACACAATTTGTTCTGCAGAGTGATGTAATTAAGCTGAGTTAGGATTGCGTCATTTATAACTTCTAGGAATAACATGATGCAATTCATATCATGTATGATGCAATAGCAACTTCAAATTGCATCATTCATTAATTGTTTTGTCTGAAAAGCAAGTACTGTCCAAACAACAACGTAGATTTATCACAAATCCAGTTGAAAATGTCCAGGTATTTTAGTAATTTATGGTTTAAATTGAGTTTCCTTCTCATTATAACTTGCGTATCCTTAGCACTTCTGAAGTCAAGGTTGTATGTACTAACCCAGTACTGTAAATTGAAAACTAGAACCAATAAACAATTTTAAGCATCATTTTCATTCTCAGTGACCTAGACCTTAGTAAAATGTGACTGAATTTATTTCAGAAGCATAGTGGCTGAAGAATGGTCAGAATTTAGAAACAGAAAAATGAAGGCAGAAAAAGACCACATTTATTTATTTCTTTTATTTATTTGCGTTCTCTTCTATACTGCGCTATTCAAATCAATGCGGTTTGCATATAACAGAACCATATACAAAGCAGTCGGGCTGCACTGTATTTACAATGAACAGGAACTATAACTGGACATAACTGGGGTAACTATCTGCAAAGTATAGACACTAGTAACATGGCCTATCTAGTCTGCCCTTCCGTATCAACCACTACCCTTTTTTCCTTTAGAGAGCCTCTGTGTTTGTCCCATGCCTTTTTGAATTCAGATACTGTCCTCATCTCTACCACCTCTATTGGGAGACTATTCCACGCATGTACCACTCTTTCCATAAAGAAATATTTCCGCATATTACTCCTGAGTCCATCCCCTTTCACCCTCATCCTATCTCCCCTTATAGTAGAGCTTGCTTTCAATTGAAAGAGGCTCTCCTCCTGTGCATTTATGCTACAGAGAGATTTAAATACCTCTATCATATCTCCTCTAAAGTATACATATTAAGATTCTTAAGTCTGTTCTCATTTGCTTTATAACAAAGACCATTAACCATTTTAGTAGCCACCTTCTGCACCGACTATATCCTCTTCCTGTCTATATCCTTTTGAAGATGTGGTCTCTAGAATTGCATACAATACTCCAAATGAGGTCATACCAGAGACTTATACAGAGGCACTATCACCTCCGTTTTTCTGCTGGCCATTCCTCTCCCTAGGCACCCAAGTATCCTTCTAGCTTTTGGTGTCGTCTTTTCTACCTGTTTAGCTACTTTAAGATCATCAGACACATTCACGCCCAGGTCCCGCTCCTCTTTTGTGGACAGAAGTACTTCACCCCTACACTGTACCGCTCCTTTGGATTTTTGCAGCCCAAATGCCTGACCTTGCATTTTTTAGCATTACATTCCAGCTGTCAAATTCTAGACTGTTCTTCAAGCTTAGCTAGATCCCTCCTCATGTTATCTACTCCTTCCTGGGTGTCTACTATATGGCAGATTTTGGTACCATCCACAAAGAGGCAAACCTTACCCTGCTTCCTAGCCCTTGAGACCAGGCACCAGCAGCCTTCTCTCTTCAGTCCACACCTAGGTATCATGTGTAGGGGTATCACAGATCTTCCCTCCTCAGAATACAAGGAATCAAATAAATACGGCAATTCATATAGTAACCTTCCACCACCCCTATTTTGTTTATATCCCTCAAAAAAAAAAATACAATGCAACAGCACCTGCTAAGACTCTCTATGTTACAGCGGCTCTATTCCCCACCTCCTCACCAGGCCACAAAACATTCTTTGGGCCAGGAAGGGACTTAATACTATTTGTATGTGTCCCAGTCACTAAATCTGGGTTGGATTCCGACAGAGAGTGACCAGTTATCGCTTTCTGTTGTCATATTTAATGTGTTTATATCTGCGGGAGAAGGATGTATCTTTGTTAAGAGGAGTGAGGTGTTCCGGGAGAATATATAATGTAGCATGGCTCTCCTCACTGGGAAGTGGCCAGAGGCTGACAGATGATATAAGTAGGTGTTCTCAGAGGGAAGAGGTCTTTTTCCTCTTTTCTTTCATCTTGGAGAGGAAAGGGATCTCAAGATTTGTGGAGGATGGCTGAGAGCTTTTGGTGAAGGAAAAAGCATACCTTGGGTTTTATCTCCTTTCTTCCCAAGAAGAAAATATGTTTATGTTTATGTAATCTTTTAATATACTGCCCAGAGCAATCAGTACAAGCAGGTACTGGATACATACCCTCGTCCCCAAAGGGCTTAGGAATTGACCTAAAGTGTTGGCCAAGTGGGAATTTACTGGCTGAGACAACACCTACTGAAGTTGGAATACCTGTTCCACAAGATGAATTATTTTGAAGCATCAGGAGATGAAAGTTCAGAAGTGAGTAAGAAAACTCTGAGGAGTATCAAACTAAGAGCTGGAATGACTCGCCAGCCAAGGGTTCCCCTGGGTTTAGGGAATCCATCATTGTGAGGTGAAGTGTGAGTATGAATGTCTTCCAGATCTAGAGAAGTGGAAAAGTCTGGAGCAGGAAGAGATAAAGGAGAAGAGGACCTTTGCAAGACCCAATGGGAGTCCAGGAGAACGTCAAGAGTCTCACCCCAGGATTCTGGAATCTTTTCTAGAGAAGAGTAGAAAAAGAAATCATGGAACATAGGGGTATGTTTACTAATCCACAAAAACGTTACCGGCGAAACGTGCAGCGCTAATGTGAGTAATGCCATATAAGGACATGGGCGTACCGGCGTTGAAGTAGCAATGGCCGATTAACGTGCATTAAAGGGCGCCTTGTCAGGTATCATGTGTTAAACGGACAATACATATTAAAGCTGACAGCACATTACAAGCCTGACAAGGCGCTGTATAAGGTGCCCAACACCCTAAGACGCACCAATAGGCGCCATATCAGGCGCCCCAGGTTAAGGCACTCTATAAGGCACCTTATAAGGTGCCTCATAAGGTGCTTTAACCTAAGGTGCCGTATAAGGTGCCCTAAGGATGTTAAGGCGACGCAAGATATGGCGCCCAAGGTCAATAAGGTGCCCAAAGTTGACACGCATGAAATGTAAGGCCAAAAACAGATGAAACCCGAACACTGCACAGAGCACCAAGGAAAGGCAATGAACAAGTGATGGAAGGAAGTAGAGGTGGGAGCTGATGGACCTGCCAAATCTGCGTGCAGCCGATGTGGCAGCCGGTAAAGTGGACAAACATATCAGAGGCAGCTGTCCGATGCACAGGGTGTTGGCAATGTAAAGTGCAACAATGACAGTGGATGGCAGAGGATGGGAATACGTGTCCACCAGTGGAGCAGAGGTGCCAAGATAAGTGGACAGAGGAGAAGTAGTGCTATGCATAGCAGACACAGGAGAGGCAAGCATGAAGAGCCACAATGCAGAAATGGGTACCAGTGCAGGACATGGGGTAGCAGCCTGCACATGAAGACAGGATGCCACACAGCTGACAGACACAAATAGACGGACAGAAGGATGGCTGGCAACTGTGATGTGGGTATCATGTGCTGGCAGCACAGATCAGCAGAGATATGACCCAGGCATCAAATAAACCTATTGAATCCCTCTCAAAACGCTTCTGGCCTTTTAACAAAGATGACATCTTGGACAGAATTCAACCTCTCCAGAACCAACCACATCAATGCCTTGATGATATGATCGCTGCATGGAATTCAAGCCTTGATGCTGCAGTCAGTATATCCGTCTCCAAGAAAGCAGCGAGAACAAGAAGGAATGCACCATGGTTCTCCCCCGAACTCCGAACATCACTTCTTTTACTCAGGAAGCTTGAAAGAAGATGGCGTCACTCGCAATCAGCTGAGAGCCTCGAACTATATAAAGATCACCTGAAAAGACACCGAGCTGATGTCACAAAATGAACGAAACAATATCATACGGAGATATTACAACGTTCGCTAAATAAGCCACATGAGCTCTTCAGCCTAGTCAAGTCCTTAGCAAAGGAGCCCACATCCGCACAACTAAGCCTCCCCAACCCTCAAGAATAAGCGGACTATCTGCAAGCCAAGTCAGCTCAATCCAACACACATACCCAGTACAACTCCACCCACCCATCCTTACCATGTACCTCACTGGATGCCGCACCTGACAGCAACCACATCATTTATTTATTTATTTATTTTATTATTTATTTAACAGTTTTTATATACCACACTATTCATCATCAGTGCGGTTTATATTAAACAACAGATACCTATCAATATAAAACTGACATAGGTTTACAGATAAGAGGGAAGGTAAACTGGGAATGAACCGGGGAGAACTATATACAATTAAACAGGTAACATCATGGCTTGGTATTTGCAGAAATGCAGCATTTTCCACATTTTTAAAACCTTTGTTCTGGGTTGTTGCTATGTGGAAGGGAGTTAAGTGAGTCAGGCGGAAGTCAATTCTAAGGTATATATGGTAGCTTGAAGTGCAAAGTGAATAAATAGTGCTTAATGGACTTTCTGAATTGAGTGATGTCCCTGATCATCACCGCTTTTTCTGCCCCAACTGAGAGAAGTATACAAGACATCATATCCACCATAAATACCACCACAGCACCTAACGACCCCTGTCCAGCATTTTGGATAAAATCCCTGCAGTCTGAGCTTAGCCCTTTCCTCTCCAAACTCATCGGACTATCCTTTTCAATGGGGATCTTCCCACAAAGCCTGAAGCATACAGCAATAAGACCACTACTAAAAAATAGTAAACTGGACCCAGCAAAGATGGATTCCTACAGGCCAATATCAAGCATCTCGCTGCTAGCAAAGATCATCAAGAAGGTGATACATCAGCAACTTGACCAACACATTGAGATCAATGCATCCCTCGACCCTTGTCAACATGGCTTCCGCAGTGCACATGGAGTTGAAACATTGCTGACCACATTACTCAACACCCTTACCATCGGGATGGATAATATCAAACAAGGATTCGCCCTGATCTTCCTTGACATTGCCGAGGCATTCGACACCGTATGTCACAAAATACTCCTCTCCCGTCTTAGTGAGAAGGGCGTCCAGGGCAACGCTTTATCATGGTGCGCCTCGTACCTAACCGATAGATGGCAACAAGTGCACTCCGGCCCCACAACATCCTCTCCTTTCCTCCAAGAAAAAGGAGTCCCGCAAGGATCATCGCTGTCAGCCCTTCTATTTAACATTTACATGCAGCCCTTATTTATTTTATATTCTCTTATATACTGTGCTATTCTGCATCAGTGTGGTTTACATTGAACAAACTGAAATTACATTGAACAGGGCATTATAACTTGGCGATAACTATTTTACAGGGAACATGGGCTATGGAAGGTTAAGTGGCTTGCCCAAGACCACAAGGAGCACCTGTGGGACTAGAAATCCCAGTCCTTCCGGCCCAAGGTTGCTGTCCTCTAGTGGGATTTGAACCCCTGACTTTCTGGCCTGAAGTACCTTGCCCCAACCACTAGGCCACTCCTCCACTCCACTTATGCAACCTTGTCCGCTTGTTCAACATTAACTGCCTGATCTACGCCGATGATGTTCTTCTATATATGCCTTTCCTACTAAATAAACCAGACCTATCACCCCTGACCGCTTGTTTTGATGCTGTTACTGATTGGCTACTCTCACAGAAACTAAGAATAAATTTTAAGAAAACAGAAATCCTCTTCCTTACAAGAAACACAACATTCATACCACCGAGCTCCCTGAAGGTCAGGGATGCAGAGCTCCTAAGCAAGCATACAATTCGGTACCTTGGAGTCATGCTCGACCAACAACTCAACATGAAAGCCCAGATAAACAATATGATCAAGGCAATGTACAACAACATTAAGACACTCCGCCACCTGAGACAACAACTAGAACCAGAGGATTATCGGACAGTTTATCAGGCGTTAATAATCCCGCACTTTGACTACGTGAATGCCATACTACATGGCCTTCCTAAAAACACCTTAAACCCGCTTCAACTAGCAATGAATGCGGCCGCCAGAGTGCTACTCGGGGCATCAAGGAGGGAACACATAACCCCAATCCTAAAAAACTTACATTGGCTCCCAGTTCAATCCAGGATCTCCTTTAAAGTTCTGACGCTGACTCACAAAGCCATTAATAAAAACTCCTCCACTTCACTCACAGATCTCATCCATATGACACCCCTAAACAGAGTAAGGAGATCAGCCTCCATCAACACCTTGAACATCCCAAAGGAAATCACAAAATGCTCGCAATCAGCCAAGAACAGAGCATTCGCCTTTTATGCACCAACCTGCTGGAACGCCCTACTCCCTGCAATCCGGGCCATAAGTGATCTTGCCCAATTTAGGAAGGCACTTAAACATCACCTGTTCCTACAATACTACACACACCCAGGTCACCACACACTCCCTGCCACACCTATGAGCCCATGCAAACAATCTCCATGTAACCGCCATTTAAGACAGAATCTTAGCCCACCAAACACCAACCCCCCTGATAAGTAGTACTGCACTCATTACACTGACAGCATGCACACAACAGATCCAATATGTAAATAGCTGAATGATCCATGTACATATGTTAATAGTTTATTTGCACATAGTTACCCTGTTCGTTTGTTTCCTGTACAAAACCCCCTGTTATATTGTAAATGCAGTGAAGTCCCCTGCTCTGCATAATTGCGTTACATGTAAACCGCACTGGTGTAAAGAGCGCAGTATATAAGAAAGTTAAATAAATAAATAAATAAATAAATGACTGTGACAGGAATGACAAGTAGATGTGTAGGACAGGCATAAAAAAGGAGAACAAAGAGGAACTGAGCCTATGACCACTGGCTACAAAGTCAGTGCACAAACCAGTAGGCTACACCTCCATGGTGAGTTCCACCTCAATGGCTGCGTAGAAGAACACTGCAAGGCACCACACAAAATGCCTGCTGTGTGGCAGGATTGGGTAACCCCAACAGTAGCCATGATGCAACGCACATGTATAATAGCCATCTACAGCTCATATCACAGGCAGTAATTTAGGGTTGCCAATTGGCTCCAGATGCGCTTGACAGGCTTGCTCCAGTCATGGGCTTACCCCATTGCATGCAGTTACATGTAGTTTTCCTTTTTGTATAGAGTGCAATGGATAAATTAGAACTACATATCCCTGCATGCAATGAGGTAAACCCAGGACTGGATCGAACCTGTCAGGTGCATCTGGAGCTAGTTGGCAACCCTACTGTAATTGGGATGAGAGCCACATATAAACACATGCACACACACCATGAAATGTTATGCAGTGAAAACAGCATTCAAAAGAGCAAAGAACCTAAATAGAAAGGGTGTCAGGGGCCCTCTGTGTGGATGGTCTGTGGAGCAGGCCAAAATGGGGAATAGAATGGAAAAAGAGCACCTGAGAATTGAACCTGCTCACAGATGTGACCCAGCCTAACTCAACAACAGCAACACCAATCCCCCAACCTGACTGCTCACATGGACAGTACAAAGAAAGAGCCATATGTAACAGCTAATATGAGTCAGATAGGCTGCATAGAGGGCACAATGTGGTGCACAGTGAGAGACGGAAGGCTGTGTGGAGAGGTGAAGAAGCTGTAGACATTTCATGGTCAGGTTAGCAGAACACAAGAAAATAAAAGTAAAGGAACATGTGGGATTCAAACCTGCAACCTATGGTGTTCTAACACACGTCCATAACCACTATCCTAAACAAACACAGCAAGCACAATGCAAACATGTTCCATCAAAGGGAATGTGTGTATGGCAACCCATGGCAGACGACTGCCACATAAACAGCTGCCACCGTACAAGGATGTGAGCACAGGTGGGCCATGTACATCAGCAGTAAATCAATAAATATGTTTGTCAGTGTGGTCAAGCAGCAGCAGAGACAAATGTGCATCCAACATCTAGGTTTATCTATTTTATTTAACATTTTGTATATACCGCCTTTCATAATATCAATGCAGGTTACATTGAACAAACTGTAAGTACATTGAACAGGGCAGTAACCCACATGTCACACAAACATCACGGGCCCGTCTGCAGATGATGAGCAGGACAGATAATGTACAGGAGCTGCATGGTGTGTACCGTGCAGTAGCCCCCCTCCCCCATGCAGTCTCATGCTCCTAATGCCGTAGTCACATATGCGGGCATGTAGACAATAGGCGGTGCATGATGAGGACCCAACACACAACAGTCATGAATTGTTCACTAAAACATATGTGCCCGCCAATAGAGGACACACAAACCTCAGAAGCCATACATAGCAAAATGTCAGCAAGTGCACAGACAGATATATATATATGTAACAGCTGTCAGATACTGCTTTATTATACCAATCAAAGCGGCATAATGGGGCCAAAAAAATTGGCTAAATGCAAAATGAGGACATGGTAACAGATACAAGAGGCACATGTTCCCAGAGAATATACAAAGCAGAACCTCACAGACATGCAGAGATAGCACTATGCAGAAGGTCTGCTGCAATGGGTGCTGTGGATACAGGATCCCAACACATATGTCATGGTACATGCAATACACAAATGAAGGACCAAAATGGACACTCACACTGCCACACTGCAAAGGTACTGGTGAAATGTGAGCGGTGGAACATCAGCAAATAAATAGGACTGTGCAGACATGAAATGTGTCATTTGTAAATCAATGTAGAGCGGCATGTCTGGACAGTAACCAAACACGAGAAACAAAGGACAACCATGGGCCAGTAGCCCACACAGAATACACACTGCCACATGCACTGGTGTACCAACATATTCAGTCACATGCACATGCACCGTGTAAGTTGAACCATGACACAGTGCTGCCCCAGATGCACTGTAATACCCCTGGTGAGGGAAAACAACAATCCAAGATGTTGGTGCGCATCAACGTCGTGTGGTGCCAAACAGCGTGTCATGTCCAAGGGCAGGCCAGCCAGACAAATAGAAGAGGACCTACACAATGTTTCCCCTGTGCTACACACGTGGCTGTATGCTCCTGTTTATTTTATTTATTTATTTATTTATCTATTTCTTTTATACCGCCCCTTCCAGAGATCAAGGGCGCCAAACAGATGATGATAACCTGTGGTGCAGGTCACACACATGGGTCACACACATGAACACAATGTCAGATGGACATACAACATACAGAGAGTATGTGAGTCCCTGCTGCACACATAGAGACCAGTACACAGTGTCCACAGTGCAAATGGTGTCTGCAACCATACATGTCCCGTTAACACTGTCCATGAATTCCTGGGCATGCATAGTCAAGTGTGAAATCTCAATGTGCCACAGTATTGCAAAGGTGATGTGTGTCACCTGCAATAAACATGACACCCAGTCAGAGCACGGCAGCAACGGTGTGCTGGTCATCCCTGTTATGTTCAAAGTAGCAGTCCAACAATAATGTACATCATAGGCATGTGTCACACTCGCATAGGTCAAGCACCCTATGGCACCATCTCTCAGGGATCATTGCATGATGTTGCTGTGTCCTCCAACAGGTGGGTGAAGGTGACTGCAGATGCAGTGTAGTAGATGTGCTGTGTGTGTCCTCTGCCCTGTGATAAAAGAAGGATAAACACCATCATGGTATGCTGCACACAACATCAGGGCACATTACAGGGAGTCAAACATCAATATGTATGTAATAAAATGTCAGACATGCAAAGATTACATGATGACAACACACAACACAGTGCATGTTGGGGACATTTGGAAATGGTACCGCAGACAAGGGTGTCACATGGACATCAGCGTTGGTGCACAGAGACCCCACAGAAAAGATACAACAAACAAACAGCAAAACACAAACATGTAAAGGATGATGTCAGTCCTAAAAGATCCAAGGAGCAACCTACCATGTGTGTGCAGCAAGTGTCTGCTAGGAATTGTCTGAGGCAGGCAAAGGCCACAACACGTCATAGTGAAGGCAGAAGATGTCATCGACATGTGTTGAATCACCATGTTCCCATGTCCAGCCACCGTTGCTGCATGTCCAAATTATGGCAACATCTGTGCTACAGTAATGCTGATGCGCACTAGTCTGTCAGCACACAAGAGATAGGTCTTTTCACAACACAGAACACATGCGCACAATGTTCACAAGGTCAACAGCAGTAAGGTAGAGATAGCACAGTCACCACCGCTCAACAGGTGTACAGACCCATCCCACCACATGATAATACAAACTGACTGCACACTGTATCATTACACAGTCACGCCAAAAACATACACACACAGTATGATAAGGTGAGCACGCCACCAGTAGCATACGGTCTGTCTGTGCACAATTGGAGATTAGTGGAGATAAAGCTTTGGCAAATGCAATGATACACTGCTGTTGGCTGATGCCACAATGTCAGGGAAGGGTGTACATGTGGGCCACCACCAGAACACCTAGGACCTGTAGACACACTGTGATAAGGAAGCTTATCATAGCTCAGGTAGGAGCTATAAAAAAGATGATGTGACTCTGAACAAGCAACCTGTCAGTTCTGGTAGAAGCAAGAAAACAGAGTTTTCACATAAAAGACTACCAGTCCCAGAATGCACCAGGTTTCCAGCAGCCATGAGAGGGGCTGAAGTGAGGAAATGTGTGTGCAATCAAGAGAGCTATGAGGTAATCCCTAAGCACTCATCTCAAAGGGCAGGGCCTGATTCAAGACAGCTGCGCTGTGTTAGGGAGCAACACACATTAGGACAGAATAAGAATAGAGCTTATTCTTCAGATAACAGTTACTACAAGCTCCAGCCCAGCTTCAGGGAGAACTTCAAGAACAGCTTCAGCAAAAGCCACAGAAAGAGCTTGAGGGAGAGCTTCAGCAACGGCTACAAGCACCAGTATCACCTGGAGAAACAGAAGCCAAGCCAAGCAGATAGAGAGAGAAGGAAACTCTCTGGAAGGAAGAGAAGAAAGGCCATTGGAAGGTCTGGGAGATTCCAAGGCAGTACTCATACTGGGAGGTATTCCAAAAGCCAGCAGAGTCCATTGGACTGGATTCAGCCAGAGGAATGGAGTGGCAGAGATAGGAATCCCCAGTGGCTACCTGGAAGAGAGAAGACTGCATGTGGAAGGGACTTTCAGACCAAGGCCAGAAGGTATGTGAGAGAAGATCCAGTGTCCAGGGATCAAGATTGGAAGGCTGGACATCAGAATTGGGTTACATATTGGCCAGGCTATACAGAGAGGAATAATGATAGCAGGAGAGGCTCAGGTATGAACACTGATCCAGACCCTATCTATAACAGAGAATGGCAGCCAGGGAATAAGCATTCTCATGATAGTGCCTTAATGAAAGACTCGTCTGTGCCAATGTATGATAGTGACCATATGCTGATTGATGAAGAGGGAGATACAGCAAATGAAACTATTTATATGAACTGTTCTCTATCTAAATGCTATTGCTAGTTTTCTCTGAGCAAACACATCAGCCATCACAAAGAAACCTAACTTTGTTCTTTATTTCCACTGCAAACAGCTCTTAAAGCAGGATTTGGGCTCACACAGTAGCAGCCAGCCAGCTAGAGGCTTTCAGCTGGTCCATTGATAGTAATTAGGGCTGCACCTGATTGTGTGTGTGAGCAAGGGAGAATCACTGCTGAGATCGGCGTGGAAAATAAGCAGAAGTTAACCTAACCAGCAAAGTTTATTCTTTACTTTGTGACTTTTTGTTATCCATTTTAAACACTGCAAGCAAGTAACCTCATTTATAGTGCTATCAAGCATACATGTGCTGGGTGAATTAAACCCCATCAATAAAAGAAGTATTTTATTGATCTTACCACTTGGTTTCACAACTCAAATTATTGTCATCAGCTGTGTTTGGGAGTGAAGGAACTACAATACCCACAATACCTTGCAAGAATCATATGAATATATGCATCGTCAAGATTGTGTAAGTTCTCACCCTAGGCAGCCGTCTGACAACACACAGAAACAGTGCTGGAGAAGATGAACTGGGCAGGAAGACATGTGCATATGTGTGCCAACATCAACATATGGGGTATGGGGGTGCAGGTCAAAGAGGTGAACAACAGCATATATGTATTGGAGAGATAATCTCAGACATGTGCTATGCTTGATTGTCCCCACAGAACATTTACCTGTATGTCCACCTACCCCAGTCTCCTGCACTTTGAATGACTTACACACAGCTGCCACTGCACCACAGCACCAGGTAGGTCACAAAGCATATCCTGGGGATTGAGAAATACAAGTGAAACATGCATATGTCATGATGGAGCTGTGCAACACACACGACACCTTGACTTCCTCTCCTCTCATGTCCTTATAGATCCTTTACAGTCTGGCTTTTGTCCTTTACACTCTACCGAAACGGCTCTTGCCAAAGTCTCCAGTGACTTGTTCCTGGCAAAATCCAAGGGCCTGTATTCTGTCCGCCTCCTTCCTGACCTCTCTGCTGCCTTCGACACCGTTGACCACAACCTTCTCCTCAATACCCTGTCCTCAATTGGCTTTAAGGGCTCTGTACTATCCTGGTTCTCCTCCTATTTCTCCCATCGCTCCTTCAATGTGTGTTCTGGTGGCTGCTCCCCCTCTGTTACTCCGCTCCCACTTGCTGTACCACAGGGATATGTCTTGGGTCTGCTTCTTTTCTCTCTCTATACCCAGTTCCTTGATGTGCTTATCTCTTCCCATGGCTTTCAGTACCATCTGTATGCTGATGACTCCCAAATATACCTCTCCACGCCTGAACTCTCTCTGGCAATCCAGACCCGGATCTCTGCTTGCCTTTCTGACATTGCTGCCTGGATGTCTCCCCACTGCTTGAAATTGAACATGGCCAAGACTGAACGTCTTATCTTTCCCCCTAAAACCTCCCCTCCTTTCTCAGTCTCCGTGTATAGCTTGGTACTCCTTCCTTTCTCCTCAGTCTGCAATGTAGGGGTTGTCTTTGACTCCTCTCTTTCTCCACACATATCCATCTTGTAGCTAAGGCTTGCTGTGTCTTTCTATATAACATTAGCAAAATCCCCCCTTCCTCTCTGAACACGCAACTAAAACGCTAATCCACTCCTTAATCACCTCCTGTCTTGACTACTGTAACCTACTCCTTGCTGGTCTCCCTTTGAATCATCTCTGTCCACTTCCATCTATTCAACACTCTGCTGCACAGGTAATGATCCGCCAGCCTCGTCATGCCCATATTACTCCTCTTGTCAGGTCACTTCACTGGCTCCCTATCCGTTTCCGTATCCAGTCCAAGCTTCTCCTGCTGACCTATAAATGCATTCACTCTGGGGCTCCTCACTACCTTTCTTCTATTATCTCTACTACTACTACTACTATTACTACTGAGCATTTATATAGCGCCACTAGTCGTACACAGCGCTGTACAAAAACATGTAACAGACAGTCTCTGCTCATCAGATCATATAATCGAATCAATCCCCTTATATCCCCCATCGGGAACTCCACACATCTAGGCAACTGCTCCTATCTATGCCCCGCTATCCTATTGCTAACTCCAGACTACACTCCACCTTGCTGCACCCTATGCCTGGAACAAACTACCTGTGTCTGTATGCCAAGCACCTTCTCTAACCATCTTCAAATCCCATTTAAAAGTTGACCTCTTTGCATCCGCCTACTAACCTTGACTCACCTAATCCCCTTCCACCTGCTGTATTGCCATGCTTACACCTTCTGTGTTGTATTTTGACTAGATTGTAAGCTCTGATGGGCAGGGATTGTCTCTTATTTGTCTGTGCAATGCTGCGTATGACTGGTAGCGCTATACAAATGCTCAGTAGTAGTAGTAGTACATATATACCCAAATGCATTTTCCAACATATGCAGTACTTACATGAGAAGAGCTCCTCAATCAGCTGGCGCCTGATTGCCGTGCCCTCACGTGTGTCACCACAGGCACGTACTGTACAGGACGGCACGTAGGATCATCTTCCAGATCCTCATTAATTTCGACTGGGATATCATGCCTGAGAGCAATATTGTGCAGGATGCAACAGGTCAGAATGATCTGTGCCACAGTCATGGGTTTGTATTGTAAGGCCCTGCCGGTCCTATCCAGACACCTGAAGTGACTCTTCAAAACGCCAAAGGTGCACTTGATGACTGAGTGGCTGGAGGCATGGGCCTCATTTTACCTCATCTCTGCACGTGTCCGTGGTAGACGCACAGGGGTCAGCAACCATGGATGACACCCATATCCGGCATCACCTGCAGAAAGAAATGTGGAAAGTTAAAGCACGAGCTGATGTCCACACACATGCACACAAGCATGTACGTGCAAACCAACAACACATAAAAGACTGACAGAAATATATGACATCACATGATGGCACACAACAGCTATGCACCAGTGTTTGTAGATGTGAGACACGGAACACGGGGGAGGTTTAAGGAGGGCAATATACATCATCTGTAATCACACCAAACACACAACCAAACACCTGTAGCCGAAAGGTAGTAGTGCCAGTTGTGAACACATCAGGCAGACACATGACAATGCACTCTGGACAAGGGCAGAAATGCACACCCGTGCAAGCATGTGAGGGCCATGATACTGTCCACACACAGCAGGTGGTACAGGAACATGTACCTGAGTGGCCCAGACAGGATGGCAGAGACAAGACTACACTGTTGATATACATGAAGCATACATGTGTGTTGTAACGTGCCAACACAAATCAGACAATGTGAAATGGCCAAAATGGTCAGAGGTGAATGTGCTCCCAACACACAGCACTGCCGCAAAGAAGACCTGGGAGCAAATCCAACCCCCCCCACGTTAGAACACACACAGATGACACACACACACAACTAGGGACACACCACAAAGACAGATATGTGCGCATATGGTTACTCAGAGAAACACCATGTGCATGTCAGAGATGAGACCCACCCAGCAGTATACAGTCCTCATATTGTCCGGCCTCAAATTGTCCGAATAGTGCCGAGTAATGCAGGATATAGGAATCATGGGTAGACCCTGCAAACCTAGGAACCACATTCAGAATATGCATATTTGCATCACATACAACCTGAACATTCAGGGAATGGTAGTGTTTGCGGTTGTGGAACACTGCCTCCCTGTCTCTGGGTGGGACCAGGGCAACATGTGTGCAGTCAATAGCTCCCATCACGTGTGGTATCCCCGCAACCTGTTCAAAGGCCTGGTTCAGGGTCCCCCACTGTTGCCTATTGTTGAGAATTGCAATGTGATTCCTCACCCGGCTGACTATGCCCCGCAGTACCCGGTGGAGACAGCATGAGAAGGTGGGGCGGCTCATCCTGCCCACAGCGGCCACAGATGACTGGAAACAGCCAGAGGCAAAGAAATGTAGGGCACCCAGGAGCTTGACCAAACCTGGTATGGCATGTGACCGACCAGTCAGGGGCTCGAGGTCAGGTCTTATATCCTCAAAGAGCTCCCTAATAGCTCCTGTGCTCAGACGGTAGAAGGAGATGACCTGGTCCTCACGCATGTCCTGGAGCTGGGCCCTGGGCCTGTAGAGGCGAGGCTGGCGAGGGCACAACTCGGCACACTTCCTGTGCCATGCTGGCACAGCCCCAGCTTGCATAGCCTCCACAGCTGTAGGTCTGTGTTGCAGTAGGACTGCACCCATGCCCTGTGCCACAGCCACATGGAAACCATCTCCCTCGTCAGGCAACTGCAGCTCCAGCACACCCCCCAATGCACATGCAGCAACGACAAAGTCTGCCATCATGGACAGCAGATAGAGCAGAGACAGAGGGTTAATATGGTGTGGGGAGTGGCAAACAATCAGAAGAAACAGAACACACCTGCATATCATGGGCAATGAGCGCATAGCGTGTGATGCTGTGTGCATTGCTACGTGCGTTGCGTATGCGCGTAGCATGTGTGTGTGCGCATTGCGCATGCGCAGGCCACATGTGTATGCAGCATGCGCTGTACATGTATGAGTGAGGGACGTGCGTATGTGCTGCGCAGGGTTCTGTGCATGCCACTTATGGATGCACTGTATGCGCCCTGCGGCCATTGCACATGTGCATGCAAAGTCTCTGTGCGCCATGTGCCATGCATGCGCACCATGGGCAGCTTCGTGCGTGGAACCACACACAACTTGCACAAGTATGCATGTTGCACGCACGCAACCCAGGGTTCTACGCAGGACGCTGCCCGTGTTGCGCATATGCGGCACATGGCACACAGAGACATTGCGTGCGCATGCGCCACACCTGCATGGTGCATATGCTGTGTCCGTATGTGGTGTGCATGGAACGCCGCGTAACACATGTGCACGTACCTTGCTCATACAGGTACAGCGCATGTGCAATGCAGGATTGCGTGCATGCCGCATATGCACATGGCCTGCGCATGCGCAACATGCACACACACATGCTATGCACATGCGCAAGGTGCACAGACACCCCAAAAGCACCACTGCACATACGCAATGCATGCAAGGCCGCACCCCCGGACGAAAATGCATAAATAGGCCTGGACACGTGGTGCAGGCTGAGGGTTTTGAGTAGGCGAGGTGCAGAGCAGGCGAGGTGCAGAGCAGGTGAGGTGCAGAGCAGGCGAGGTGCAGAGCAGGCGAGAATTAGAGTAGGCGAGGTGTAGATTAGGTGAAGTGTAGAGTAGGTAAGGAGTGGAGTAGGTGAGGTGAAGAGCAGGCGAGGGGTAGAGTAGGCAAGGTGTAGAGTAGGTAAGTGGTAGACTAGGTGAGTGGCAGAGTAGGTGAGGGGTGGAGTAGGTGAAGAGCAGGCGAGAGGGAGATTAGGCAAGGGGTAGAGGAGGTGAGAGATGTGTGACAGGCAGGGAGACGACAGTGAGAGCAGGGATATGCAGCGAGAGGACACAACAGGAGGGGAGGGTGGGGGAACACCTGGCCAGCAGTCCCCAGAGGTGGCAGGGATGTGTGAGCCTGAGGTGGAGGTTTCAGGGCCATCAGGTGTGTCCCAGCCCACGCAGGAGCAGCCTGAGAGGCCACAAAGTGCAAAGCGTAGGCGGAAGCTAGTGCTCGCAGAGGAAAGGAAGAGGGCCCTCAGATTCAGCCAGCAGGAGAATCACATCCTGCTGGCCAGTGTACTAGAAAATTACGAGGTGCTGTATGGGCGGCTGAGCTCACGAACAACAATGAGCACACGGACCCAGGTGTGGGAGGAGGTCTGGGAGGCCATGGCTGAGGCAGGGGGCCCACCCAGGGACCTGGACAGCCTACGCAAGAGATTTAACGATATAAAGCAGGGGTCTCAAACTCAAATTGCTTTGAGGGCCAAATGAGGACTTGTAGAGTAACCCGGGGGCCGCACAAGACGCAGGCCTCATTTGCATAAGGGCATCATTTGCATAAATATTTGCATAATGTTACCATACACTAACTTTTAGTAAACATGCCTCTTAATGAGTGTATGGATAAAGAAAGACTAAAAGATTTCTACATTACTATAAACCAGTGCCAACCGCCAGGCACATTAGGAACTACTAGAAACACTGCTCATTTAGAACCCATAGCAAACCTGCCGTGTCCTAACAGCACTACCAGGACTCACAAAGCACCATACCCTAACTATCAAAAGGCAACACTGCAAATATTAAATCAACACATTTCAGAGAATAACAATACATGACCTACTCGGGAAAGAGAACAAGTGGCAATGTCAAATAGGAATTACATAAACAGAATACCTCAGCTCGGTTACACATGCAGAACATACACCATCACCAAACAAGGAATCACAATTTAGAAACAGGAAGACAATTAAACTGGGAACCCCAAAAGCCAAACTTAGAATGTACAACACTGTAGAAATAAAACTATACATTGATTTCCTCTTGTATTAAATAAAGTGCAGACGTTAAAGATGCACATTTCCAAGAGCTGACATATTTCAGTTAATAAATTCAAAATAAAGAGATATTTTTCTACCTTTTGTGCATTTTTTTTTCAGTTGCAATTGTTCCATTCACTTTCTTCTGGTTTCTTTGTGTCTTCTGCTAACTCTCCATCGTCTGCTGTCCATTTGTCCTTTTTTCTTTCCTAGTTTTATTCCATTCTCTCTACATCTGCTTTAACATACTAATCATTCTCCTTTTGCTCTTTCCTCATTCCTATTTCATCCACTCAAATTTTACCCCTCCATCCTCAATCCCCACTTACTCTCCCAATACCCGGCCAATTGTAGATTTTTCTTCCCTCCCACACAAAATATATTTCCCCTCTCCATTTCACTCTCCCAGCCCCATCCCATTCTAATCGTCCCCCAACATCAACTCCCTTCTAGCTCCTGCCCCACCCAGCATCCGCTCCCTTCTAGTCCCCGCATCATCAGCCCATTTCCAGTCCTAGCTCCCTCCCCTCACAGCCCATTTCCTTTCCAAGCCCCCTCCCCATCAGCCCATTTCCATTCCAAGCCCCCTTCCACTCAGCCCATTACCATTCCAAGACCCTGTCCCCATCAGCTATTTGCAGTTCAAGCTCCCCCTTCTACTCGGCCCATTTCCAGTCATAGCACCCCCCCCCCAGTCCATTACCAGTTCTAGCCCCCCCCCTAGCCCATTATCGGTCCTAAGCCCCCCAACAGCCCACTTCCAGGCCTAACCCTTCCATCGCCCTATCTTCATTCTTAGCCCCCCCATAACCCCATTTCAGTCTTAGCCCCCCAATCAGACCACCTCCAGTCCTAACCCCCATCTGTCCATTACCAGTCCTAACCCCCATCACCCCATTTTCATTACAACCCCCCCCCCGCCACACATCAACTCCTGCTCCCCCCCCCATCAAGTCCTGCTCCCCCCCATCAAGTCCTGCCCCCCCCCCACATCAAGTCCTGCTCCCCCCCCCCGTCCTGCTCCCCCCATCAAGTCCTGCTCCCTCCCTCCCCCCCCCCCGGGAAAATTAAACTTTAAAAAAAACCCAGCTTCTGCTGCTGCTGCCGCCGCTGCCGTGGCCGGCAATAGCAGCAATATCGCAAGTCCCGCGGGCTCCGTTCCCCCCCCTCCTCCCTTCCTTCCTGCTTGCCTGCCAGTTCTCCGCTTCGGCTTCGCCTTTCAGAGCCGCGAAGGGAGAGCTTCTCCCTCGTGACTCTGTTCAGCCCGCTGGGGCAGATGGGAAATTTGGCACAAAAATTTGGCACAAAATGTAGCTGCCAGGGTCATAATGAAGAAAAATCTAAGTGACCACATCACACCAGTACTAATTCAATTACACTGGCTACCCATAACAGCTCGCACAAAATACAAAATACTAACAACCACCTTCAAACTCATCCACAACTTAGCACCTTCCTTCCTCAACAACCTAGTAAGATTGCAACCTCCTACCCGAAACAGAAGAACCCACAATTCCAACATCCTTCACACTCCAACAGATATAAGATCTGCCAAAGCTAACACCAGCCACAGGGCTTTCTCATATGCGGCGCCAACACTGTGGAACCAACTCCCACCAGAACTACGAGCTAGCAATGACCTTCTAGACTTCAGAAAGAAACTCAAAACGCACATTTTCCAATCACATTTCAACCTGAACTAAACCCACAGATGGAGCAGCCCCTGACCACTGTGTCCAAGAAGATTATCCTGTATATATGTATTTATGTATATATGTAAATGAACTCCCCCATAGCTAAGAAGTGTTAACTCTGTATGATGTGCTTTTCTGACAATCTGTATGTAAACAAAATTTGTACCTGCCTTGATTCGGCAGTTTCACAATAGTAATCCTACCCGCTTCTGATCGCTGGAAGGAGCGGGCTACAAATGCTTGCTAAATAAAATAAATAAATAAATAACACCACAACGGTGCTTGACCTCAATATATGCTCAGAGTGCCATCAACGGTGCTAAGAATCTCTGTACCAGGGCATGCAACATAACCCAGACCTAGACACTACTATTGGTAATTAGCAGGGTGAAAAAGCACTACCTAGGTCAAAAGGCAGTAGAAACAGGCAGCAGCACTCAGTATAATCTGGCAGCAACAGGCAGCACACAACGAGGCAAGGAAAACAAAGCACAAACACCCTCAAAATGGCTGTGAACAGGAGCCCCGACACCAGGTGTCTCGCCAATCAGCGTCTTCAGGGAGCTCTACATGCAACACGTTGCATCTCAGAACCGCTGAGGTAGATAAGTGCAAGGCTGTGGCCAGCCCATGGTAAAGTCCGCTATCCCGCCCGAAACATGCTATCACCATGAGCCACAAACAGCCTGCACCTATCTGCTTCAGTGATACTGAAATTCAGTGTGTTGCATGTAGAGCTCCCTGAAGAAGCTGATTGGCAAAAGATCTGCTGTTGGTGCTCCTGTGGACAGCCGAAGTTTGTTTGTGAGCTTTGTTTCCCTGCATCATCATATGCTGCCTGTTGCTGCTTGTTTTGACTGCTTGCTGTTGCCTGTTTCTACTGCCTTGTGAGCTAGGTAGGACCTTTTCTCCCTGTCAACTACCAACAGGAGTGGAGGAGTAGCCTAGTGGTTGGGGCAAGGTACTTCAGGCCGGAAGGTCGGGGGTTCAAATTCTACTAGAGGACAGCAACCGTGGGCCGTAAGGACTGGGGTTTCTAGTCCCACAGGTGCTCCTTGTGGTCTTGGGCAAGCCACTTAACCCTCCATAGCCCATGTTCCCTGTAAAATAGTTATCTCCAAGTTATAATGCCCTGTTCAATGTAATTTCAGTTTGTTCAATGTAAACCACACTGATGCAGAATAGCGCGGTATATAAGAGAATGTAAATAAATAAATAAAATAAATAAATAACAGTGGGGGCTTGGTCTGGCCCATCATGCATGCCCCAGTACAGAGGTCTTTTTCAAGCACTGATGTCACTCTGAGCGTATTGCAAGTTAAAGCACTGTTGTGGTGTTAGCTGAGGTGCTCATCCTCTCAGCTTGTATCTGTGGGAGGATGGCTGAGGGCCTCCTTCCTCTGTTACTAATGTGACTTAGTACTATTTGATCTGGCTTAGTGCAGCTTATATAGTTTGCTTCTTTACCCTGTTGTGCTTTGGGAGGTTTACGTGTTCATTGATACGTGTCTGACTCCTTGGAGTATATCTTATACTATATAGCAACCTGTGAGGGATATGTGATGTCACAATGTCTGTTCCCATGTAATGTTATCATGCACCAACCGACACACACACCTGAACCTCCCACCCCACACCACCACCACCAGCATACGTGACCCCCCAGTCAGCCAGTCACAGTGTACCCTGCCATCCGCAGACCACACCAGGACACACAACACCTGGCCTAATGTGCAGATACCCACCCCCGCACACAGTGGACACCCCCTCACCACTCCATGTCAGATCCCCATCTCCAGCCCCAATGACCCCTCCAACAAATGCACATACCCCAACACCAATACCACCCAGGGTAAGCTCTCATACAGCCACCGCAGTGGTACATACCCATTCCCATGACCCCCACCCACACTGCAACCTCATGCACAGTATTGCACCCCCCCACACCCCCCCAGACGAGGGCTGTGGCAAGCTAACAGGGAGCTGGTGAGGGCCCTGCTCCCACACACAGCTGCCACAGGGGCAGGTGAAGAGGCCCCCCCCCACCGCTGCAGCTGTTTGAGGGAGCTGAGCTATCCCTGGACCCCTGTGAAGCCGTCCGTCCTGTGGATAAGCAGATAAGGATGTTGTCTGTGCGTGGACAGATGATAGGCAGTGCCCTGTGCAGAGAGCAGTCCTGCCAGATGGATGTTCCTGTCCTGAACACATGGATATGCTGGGACCACCAACAGGGAATGCACCCACCACACACGTATCCACAGACACATGACAGTGTACAGACTCCTGCCAAACAGACACCCGTGTCACACCGCACACATAGCTGATGTGATGGCCCCCAGTACAGCCAAATCAGGGGAACAGGCACACCAAACACTGGATAACCTAACTGACCCACTACCATGGCCAACAACAGTCAGGGTGCAGCAGACGTACAGGGAGGGGGCACATCCCCATGTATGTCCTGCAAACATCGCCCCCCATCCCCTGCCACATCCCACCCCAAAATGCACACTGCTGGATAGATGTCCACCCACACCCCAAAGTGGGCACCAATGCGGCAGTCCCCACACCCATCTGGCTGACCAGCACACCTGTACCAATACCTAACCGTGCATACATACACCCTCCATTGCACACATATCGCTCACACAGATTATGACAGGCCCCAGTCACGATGCAGGTTCCCGCACAACCCCCCGGAACCATGTAGCTCTGTGCCCACACCCTAGGTCACACTCACAGGGTTCACCTAGTGCTTCACACAGTGGGCCCATCACTCACCACCCCATCCCCCCAAACATACCTGACAATGTGGTGCAGCACCTCCAGTGCCAAGACATGCTGCTCCCTCCCTGCCAGGTATATCACACTGGACACTCATGTGTTGACCGCATTGTAAGCGCAGTGACATTGGTTACAGGCGGTACATACATTGCTGTTGACATTGAGCTATATATATGTGTTCAGGGCAACCACATATTTACTGTGTACCTTGTTCCCCCCTCTCCCAGGTGACACTCAGGCCATGGAGGCAGAGGAAGAGGAGGATGTTGCAGAGCCAGAGGTTTGGAGATGTGCCCGAGGTGGCAGATGCGGAGGTTGCTGCCAGAACCAGCATGGAGGCCCCAGGGGGTGATGTGCCGCAGGAGGTGGAGGAGGGGGCAGCAGACATCCACACACTATCAGGGAGAATCAGCAGAAGTACAGTGCCCAGGGAGGGACCAGAGACCGTGGGGATTGAGCCCACACTGACAGCACCAGGGCCATTGGGCACAGCACCCACCGCCATGGATGTGGTACTGCAAGAGCTGTGTGCCCATACCACCATATCACACAACGATGCTGAAGGTAGGTAACTGGCCAGATAGTTGCATGTGGTGGTGTGGCACACCACCTCCCAGACACAGCAGTGGGGGCACACACCCTCACACTGACAGTGGGCCTCCTCACATACATGTGCCCCCATGATCATGTCTGCCGCACGTCAGGGAAACAACATGTCAGCCACGTAGGGGCGGGTGTGGCTGATGTGCACAGATGCCTAGCAGGTCACGGGACAACACGCAGGGGTAGGTGCTGGGGGTGGGACAGGGTCTGCTCCGGGGCACTGTCCAGCTAGCACCTGGTGATGGGGGTGCCCCACTCCCTTCTTGTCCCCACATCAGCCCATGTCCAGTCCTAGCCCCCAATCACCCCATGTCCTGTCCTATCCTACAGCCACCATCAGCCCATTTCAGCTCCTAGCACACCAAAACATTTCCAGCCACATCCGTGTCCCTCCATCAGCACATATACAATCCCATACCCCCATCAGCACCTATCTAGTCCTTTCAGAGCCCTACCATCAGCCCATGTCATATCCTAGCACCACCCCACTCAGCCCAGCAGCATTCCATGCCCCCCATGAGCCTTCCTCCAGCAGCACAGGGGAAGGTATTATGGGAACAAACATAGCAGCTGCTGCCACTGCCGCTGTGGCAACCAGAGACATATATGTCCCGTGGTGCCCCCCAGCCTGCCCAGCATCACCCCCTGACCCACTCCCCCGGCACTGGCTCCCAGAGCCGCAAAGGGGGTGTCACCCTCCTGGGGCTCTGTTGGGACCGCCGGGGCTGATGGGACACAGGATATGCCTGTTCCCCATCAGAGCAGGCAGGCTTAGCTGAGCCACGGGGGTGAGAGACTCTCCTCGCAGCCCTGACTGGCCATGCCAAGGGGGGGTTACTCAGGGGGCTCTGCTGGGTAGGAGGGGGTCCTGCCTGGACACTGACTCTGCCGCAGCCACTTCAGCAGCAGAGTATGTTTGTGTCATACTTGCTTTCCCCATGGTGTAGGGCAGTATGTTGTTTGGGTGGGGCCCCCTGAAACACGGGGCCCTGTGCAAGCAACATTTCTGCTCATGGATGGGCCAGCATGATGTGCTACCAGGATATGCGGATTCACAGCCATACATAGCGGGCCCCCTATGTAGTACGTACGGACACCTGTTGCATGCATCACGGTGGGAGGTGCAACAGATGTCTCACAGGTCACACTGTGTATCACCCACAGGCACTCATCAGGTGCTGCTGGCCATTTGTGAGGAGATATGTGGCCAACAGGAGGAGCAACGTGCCCAACGGCAGGAGAGGCGGGCCTATACCCGGGTGGTGCGCGGTCTCCGCAGGGACATGCAGGGCCTACACGAAGAGATCGGTCAGCTGTTTATGTTTGTTTATGTTTATGTTTATTGTTACATTTGATATACCGCTCAGACCAAAGCATCAGAGCGGTTTACAATACAATATTAATGTTACAGAAAATATGAAAAGAACGCCATTAATAAGATAGGACAGAATAAGGGACACAGTGATAGACAAAGAAATAGAAGAGGCAAAGGGAAGGAAACGGAAAATTACAACTCACAGCTGTTGGATCATTCGCCACGGACTCACGCCTAAGGGCCACGCCAAAGGGCCCTCTGGCGAGGCCCTCAGGTGCAGGCCCGCAAGGCGCGGGCGCGCCTCTGGAGCGGCGGTTTTAAAGCTGTTGTGCAGGGAACATGATTGGCAGGCAGTTGTAATGAATAGAAGGCCCCGCCCACACTCTCCGATCATGACCTGCTGCTGCTGCTCTACCCGTTCTACTGAGAGCCTCTGGAGCGGCGGTTTTAAAGCCGTTGTGCAGGGAACATGATTGGCAGGCAGTTGTGTGGGACAGCTGAGGCAATGGCATCCAGGATTGGTCGGGTGGCCGATGCACAGGAGGCCATGGCTGGTCGTTGGCAGCAGCCAGCAGCAGCAGCAGAAGCAGCAGCAGCACCAGCGCCAAGGGGTATGAGGGGCAATGGTGGGCGTGGACGTGGGCGGCCACGCAGGTCATGAGTGTGGGGTAACGGGTCACCATGTTCACCACAATAAAGCCATCTTCACTTGTTGGTACCTATGTGCACATCTCCAGTGTTTGTGTCTGTGCTCCCATGATTATCCTGCCCCCCTATGTGGTCACCCTGGTCACATGTGCCTTTGCCATTTCCCTGGGGGGTGGGGGGGTCTGCACTGCTACCAATCAGCACAGATAGGTTCTGCCATGCCACATGTGCCATGCACCGTGCCATGTGTGCACTGCTATACAACATCCTAGAGATATACCCTAACTCCCCCTTGTACCTGATATAGAATATATGTTTGTTGGATCATTTGGCTTGTGAAGATTGACTCCTCTATATCAGCGTATCCTCCCTTTTATTCTATCTAAAAGAGAGACCCCTCTCTCAGAACCACACCAAGGTCTAATTACCATATTAACCTCAGATGCTTGAGAGCAAAAAGGACAGTCAAAGGTACTTAGCTACAGTCAGTAGTTTTCTCTCCTTCAGCACTTGTAGAGAACCGCTGCTCCTTCTTCAGACCACCATCCACTTCTATGAGCTTCACCAGCTACTACCCTGTCCTGCTCCTGGATACAGCAGTCCTTCCTATCTTTTCTGCTTCATAAATACTACTACCTTTTCTCTTCAGCTTCCTCTGATTTTGATGCATCAGAAATACGGACAGTATATCCAAGCCACCATGCATGTGTCCAGGAATGCTGGACAGCGCAGCACATGGGTACATCCCGGGGGCACCAGGGGATACATATGCCTGCGCACATGGCCATCTCCCACACCTGATGTGGCGACCATTCCATGTATGTGTAATATGTCTACCACACATACACACTGGGATATGCTCACAACATGTCACGCTCACTTCAACAGCATGTCTGTAAAGTAGACACATGACCATTGTGATGTGTAGCCAAAAATATTATTCATATTTATTTACAGATAGATTTCCTATTTACAATTGCCCACATGTGTCGGTGCCGGGTCACAGGACAGCACAGGGCAGGGGGGTGCCATGTGGCACTGTGGTGCTCACACACCCTGGGGTCTGCCATTAACGGATGACTGGGGAGCTGCGATGCCCATGCCAGGCTCAGAGCTGCATGTGCATCTCCTCAGCCATATGCTCTATGGCGCCTGCCAGCCGCCTGATGGTGCGGTCCTGGTTCCACTGGGACCGCAGCACAGTACCCATTGCCACAGACAGGTAGCCCACACAGATGCCACCACACCCACATCATGTGCCTGGTGTCTGCGTGGTGGCATCTGCATGACCCCTGTCTGTGTCAATGTTTGCTGTTGCCACACCCATCTGACCACCATCGTTGCACACATGGGACAGGTGGCAGGGGCCCCCAGTGCCCTGTGCTGTCCTGTGACCCCTCCCCGGTCTCCTCCCCCTCCCCCTTCGCCTCCTCCTCCTCCTCCCCCACCGCCTCCCCATCACCCTCACCCTCCCCGCTCTTCTCACCCTCCTCCTCCACCCCCACTGCCTCCATACCAACCTCCCCATCCCCTCCCTCCCCTCCCTCCCACCCCTCTCACCCCTCTCACCCCTCCCCATCCTCCGCCCCCTCCACATGCTCTTCAGGCTCTCCAGCATCATCCTCCACCTTTAGGCTCTCCACCGTCACTGGGGGGCTGTGCGGGTGTGGCCCTGGTGCTGATGGCCCCTTGCCAGCATCTGCATCCTCTGTGGGAGAAACCAGACATTACCATGGCATCATGTGTTTGCCACATCACAGAAACGTAGTATGTGGCCCCACAGGCTGCTGTGCCACTGGGACATACTGTTGTGCGATGCAGAGGCTGCAACACTCACCGTCACATTGGGCCATCGCCTTCTGGTACAGGCGGTTAAGGTAGCATGGACAGTGCTGGCACATCTCGCTGGCCTTCTTCCGTAAGTCCTCCACTTGGGGGGAAATGCAATGTTTGGGAGCATTAGGGAACAGATATTCCTGGCCATGGCCTACTGCATATCACACATGGCTGTGAGCAGCAGGGGGCTGCTCCTGCTGTGGCCAGTGGGTCCGATACTAGCTGTTGCCACAGCCGCCTGCATGTGTGAGTGTGAGGCTGGGCATGTGTGGTGTGTGCCACCTATGTGTCCTGTGTGCTGCCTCCCAGGCACCCCATACTGGGTTCCTGCCCTCTCCTTGCATGACATGGCAGCACCATGGCATGTGTGGAGTAAGCATGCTGATCAAAGGACAAAGAGCAAGAGGTATGGTGGTCACATGTGGGGTATCTCATTATTAATAAAGCACATGTGACCACCACACCTCTTGCTCTTTGTGTTTCTGAGGTTCCTGCAAGTAGGTGCACTTTTCTTTTTGGTTTGTAGGCATGCTGATCTCCATGGGATGTGATTCCATACTCTTGTGTAGTCCAGGGCACACCTGGGTGTTGGCCAAACTTGCACACATCAACAGGAGCAAGTACCATAGCACCAGGATGACTAATAGACCTCTGTAATGCGGTCTGAGGCCTCCTGGGGATAGGGCAGACTTGCACACATCAACAGGAGCAAGTACCATAGCACCAGGATGAATAACAGACCTCTGTAATGCGGTATAGGGTCTCCTGGGGATAGAGCAGATCTGTGCACTGCAACAGGAGCAACTACCATAGCACCAGGATGAATAACAGACCTCTGTAATGCGGTATAGGGCCTCCTGGGGATAGGGCAGATCTGTGCACTGCAACAGGAGCAACTACCATAGCAGCAGGATGAATAATAGACCTCTGTAATGCGGTCTGAGGCCTCCTGGGGATAGGGCAGATCTGTGCACTGCAACAGGAGCAACTACCATAACACCTGGATGAATAACAAACCTCTGTAATGTGGTATAGGGCCTCCTGGGGATAGGGCAGATCTGTGCACTGCAACAGGAGCAAGTACCATAGCACCAGGATGAATAATAGACCTCTGTAATGCGGTCTGAGGCCTCCTGGGAATAGGGCAGATCTCTGCACTGCAACAGGAGCAACTACCATAACACCTGGATGAATAACAGACCTCTGTAATGAGCTCTACTGCCTCCTGCGGATAGGGCAGACTTGCACACATCAACAGGAGCAACTACCATAGCACCAGGATGAATAACAGACCTCTGTAATGAGGTCTAAGGCCCACTGGGGATAGGGCAGACATGCACAGATCAACAGGAGCAACTACCATAACACCAGGATGAATAACAGACCTCTGTAATGCGGTATAGGGCCTCCTGGGGATAGGGCAGATCTGTGCACTGCACCAGGAGCAACTACCATAACACCTGGATGAATAAGAGACTTCTGTAATGCGATCTGAGGCCTCCTGGGGATAGGCCAGATCTGTGCACTGCAACAGGAGCAACTACCATAGCACCAGGATGAATGACATAACTCTGTAATGAGGTCTGAGGCCTCCTGGGGATAGGGCAGACTTGCACACAACAGCATATGCACTTACATTGATCACAGGTTGGCCCACAGACTGGTCCTTTTACCATGTTGTGCATGTATGATGAATGTTGATTGCTGGATATTGTGTTGCACACCTTCCATTGTGTGACCTGTCCCCATACACTTACTTCATGTGGGTAGTCAGCGACTCTGTTGAAGCTCCTGGTGAGGTCCTGGCGCTTTGATGAGCCAGGGAATAAGCGGCTCTGCCTTGTGCATATGAGCTTGGCCAGCTGGTGAAGGTCCCTGTGGCTAAAGGCTGGCTTTCGTGATCTTCTCTCCATGTTGTCTGATGTGCATGTCTTGATGATGCAATTATGTCATGCATGCACCATGAGGTACAGTAACACACACTGTGATGTGCTAGCATGCATGCCAGTGGCATGCCCAGTACACAGCAACCTCTCCTTGCAGTGATATGCAGCAGAAATGGTATGTTGTCGCCAATGGCACTTTACATTACAGCGTGGCGGGCTTTCTGCCGTCTAGGCCTAAGGCACCTTAGATTACAGGGCCTTGGAGGGCACCTTATGTCATGCCACACTCTGAGGCACCTTGGGGTACAGGACTAAGGTAAGGGTGTTTTTCACTTGCAGCTCATATGTGTCTGACTGTTACAGGTATGAAGAACACCTGCCTCAGACATGCTTTTTGATGCTAGAGCACTGAGGAATTGAACCCATGACCATTGGCTGGGAAGTCATTGTATTAACAAGTGTGCTATGCCTCTAAGGGTTTTATCATAGGAATGACTGGCTACAGAAAGACTGCAGGTCACCGCACAAACTTTCTGCTGTGGTTACCAGGATAGGGTAAACCCAAAGCTAAGGCACTTTAGAGGGCACCTTAGGTGAGTTTTTTTTTTGCTGGAGGCACAGATTGCAGAAATGTGTCTGACTGTTACAGGCATGAAAGGGACTTGCCTCGGACAGTCTTACTAAAATGAGACCACTGAGGGATTAAACTCATGACCTCTGCCACAGAAGTCATTGTATTAACCATTGCGCTATATCTCTCTGGCTTTTAGCATATTAATGGCTGGCTACAGAAAGACTGCAGGTCACCGCACAAGATGTCTGCTGTGGTACCAGGATAGGATAAAACCACCAGTACCCATAATGCAATTCACATGCAGAACAGCAGTCTACATCTGCTCACCAGATGGGGTATGCACCTCTACAGCATGTCAGCTTGGTAGGGGGACTGACCGTGTGTGTTACTGCCACAGAGTAGCTACAGCCATGTCATTGTGCATGTTCTGTGCTCACCCTGAGAGTGAGGTGGGGTGGCCAGCATCAGGTCCAGAGTACCTGGGTTGGTTGAGATAGGCTTTGCTGTAGGTGTCCATCAGTGCCAGTGTGTGACAGGTATTCTTTGCTGACATGCCTGGGATAGTTCTGTGTCTATTTGTATTCCCAGTCATGTCTAGCCCTTGTGGACCATGATGCACCCAAAATAGTACATATCCAGTATGGTTGCTATGGTCACTTGTTATAGGGGGAGGGGGAGGGGTTCTGGACTCACATGTGGATGATGTATCACCCCCTGGCAAACCACCCTTTCTGGGTCAGGGTGGTAGACATGATCTTCCCCCAACAGACCCACACGCTCCATCTTTGCAATGGGGGCAGTAGAGGTAGATGATGACAGGCTTTGGGACCAGCAACCCCTGTACTGCTGGCAAACAGACAGTTGATGCAGACCTGCACTTGTCACAAGGCAGCAGGCCTGGTAAGCTCAGCTGCCCCCCACCACAATCTGACATTCACAAACAGAGGGCACAGTTAGTCTGCACCTGCTACACCCTGCAAGGTGTTGCAGCCATACACATGCAGTCTGCTAGCCAGTCCATAATGCATGTTCCCAGAAGAACTATGTGTACTGTCAGACGGCTGCCTAGGGTGAGAACTTACACAATCTTGACGATGCATATATTCATATGATTCTTGCAAGGTATTGTGGGTATTGTAGTTCATTCACTCCCAAACACAGCTGATGACAATAATTTGAGTTGTGAAACCAAGTGGTAAGATCAATAAAATACTTCTTTTATTGATGGGGTTTAATTCACCCAGCACATGTATGCTTGATAGCACTATAAATGAGGTTACTTGCTTGCAGTGTTTAAATGGATAACAAAAAGTCACAAAGTAAACCAGAAAACAACCTTCAGCTTGTCAGGCAATTAGCTAATGTTTTCTTAGCAAATAATTACCAAATACAAAGGCACAACGAAAAGAATAAACTTTGCTGGTTAGGTTAACTTCTGCTTATTTTCCACGCTGATCTCAGCAGTGATTCTCCCTTGCTCACACACACAATCAGGTGCAGCCCTAATTACTATCAATGGACCAGCTGAAAGCCTTTAGCTGGCTGGCTGCTACTGTGTGAGCCCAAATCCTGCTTTAAGAGCTGTTTGCATTGGAAATAAAGAACAAAGTTAGGTTTCTTTGTGATGGCTGATGTGTTTGCTCATAGAAAACTAGCAATAGCATTTAGATAAAGAACAGTCCATGTAAATAGTTTCATCTGCTGTATTTCCCCCTGCATCAACAATCATAGGGTCAATATCATACATTGGCACAGATGAGTCTTTCATTAAGGCACTATCATGAGAATGCTTATTCCCTTGCTGCCATTCTCTATTATAGATAGGGTCTGGATCAGTGTTCATACCTGAGCCTCTCCTGCTATCATTATTCCTCTCTGTATAGCCTGGCCAATATGTAATCCAATTCTGATGTCCAGCCTTCCAATCTTGATCCCTGGACGCTGGATCTTCTCTCACATACCTTCTGGCCTTGGTCTGAAAGTCCCTTCCACATGCAGTCTTCTCTCTTCCAGGTAGCCACTGGTGATTCCTATCTCTGCCACTCCATTCCTCTGGCTGAATCCAGTCCAATGGACTCTGCTGGCTTTTGGAATACCTCCCAGTATGAGTACTGCCTTGGAATCTCCCAGACCTTCCAATGGCCTTTCTTCTCTTCCTTCCAGAGAGTTTCCTTCTCTCTCTATCTGCTTGGCTTGGCTTCTGTTTCTCCAGGTGATACTGGTGCTTGTAGCCGTTGCTGTCTCTGTATCTCTTCCTCCCTCTGTAGCTGTTATCTGAAGAATAAGCTCTATTCTTATCCTGTTCTAATGTGTGCTGCTCCCTAACACAGCGCAGCTGTGTTGAATCAGGCCCTGCCCTTTGAGATGAGTGCTTAGGGATTACCTCATAGCTCTCTTGTTTGCACACACATTCTCTCACTTCAGCCCCTCTCATGGCTGCTGGAAACCTGGTGCATTCTGGGACTGGTAGTCTTTTATGTGAAAACTCTGTTTTCTTGCTTCTACCAGAACTGACAGGTTGCTTGTTCAGAGTCACATCATCTTTTCTATAGCTCCTACCTGAGCTATGATAAGCTTCCTTATCACATACCCCCCTGCTTAAGTTATTACGGACTGGTTTTACTGGTGAAACTTCTTCTCTACAGTCCGTAATACGGGAAAGTGCATCCGCATTCTTGTGTAACTTCCCGGCACGATGTTCAACCTGAAAATCAAACGCCTGTAAGGCCATGTACCAGCGTGTCAACCTGGCATTGTGGTTCTTCATTTGCTGCAACCACTTAAGTGGGGCATGGTCCGTGACCAACTGGAACTTTCTCCCTGTAAGGTAAAACCTTAACGCCTCCACTGACCACTTGATAGCCAAACACTCTTTTTCTATCGTGGAATACGTTTGTTCAGCCAGTGACAACTTCCTGCTCAGGTACATCACAGGATGCTCCTCCCCATCATGGCACTGGGATAGGACTGCTCCTAGCCCTACATCCGATGCATCGGTTTGAACCAGAAAGGGTTTCTTGAAGTCTACTCCTTTCAGTACCGGTCCTGTACACAATTTTTCTTTTAATACTGAAAACGCTTTTTCAGCTTCTGGTGTCCACTTTATCTGGTTTGGACAATTCTTTCGCAGCATATCCGTGAAAATGGCACTTTTCTCTGCGAATTGCGGTATAAACCGGCGGTAGTATCCAATAAGTCCTAAGAAACTTCTTAGTTGTTTCTTGGTTGTTGGAGGAGGAAAATTCCTGATGCTATCTATTTTGCTTAATAGAGGTTTAATTTTTCCTCTTCCCACTAGGTGGCCTAGGTATTTTACCTCCCTATTTGCAAAGGCACACTTCTTCGGGTTTAAAGTGATTCCCGCTTGCTTCATAGAGCACAAGACTGCCCTGATCCTCTTCAAATGCTCCGCCCAGGTGTTACTATGGATTATGACATCATCCATGTATGCAAAAGCATAACTTTGGTGGGGTCGAAGTACCTGATCCACTAACCTTTGGCAGGTAGCCGCTGCTCCATGCAGTCCGAAAGGCATCCTCTTGAACTGGAAAAGGCCAACGGGGGTGCTGAACGCAGTTTTCGGCTTCGACTCCCTGGTGAGCGGGATTTTCCAATATCCTTTTGTCATATCAAGGGTGGTTAAGTATTGAGCCTGTCCCAGCTGGTCTAGCAGCTCCTCAATTCTTGGCATTGGATATGCATCAAAAACTGATATGGCGTTTACCTGCCGGAAGTCAATACAAAATCTTAAGGATCCATCAGGCTTCGGCACCAGGACTATGGGGCTATTCCAGGGACTCTTTGACTCCTCTATTACCCCCATGTCCAACATCTCCTGGACTTGTGCCACTACCTCCTGTCTTTTGGCTTCAGGCAAGCGGTATGGCCTTTGACGAACCAATTTCCCAGGTAGAGTTATTATTTCATGGGCCACCAAATGGGTCTCCCCAGGTATGGGTGTCAACACATCTGGGAATTCCTTAAGCAACTTCCTAATTTCTTCCTGTTGTACCATTGTCAGGTCCTCACCTATTTGGGGCTCTGATTTTTCTTTACAATCAGATACCTGGGGTCCCAAATCTTCCTCTTCACTCACCTCCCTCTCTCGGGCACAAGTGGCAGCTAAGCTTTTAACCCCTTTGACATCAGTAGAACCAAAGCCTTTGGCTCCACGTTCAGAATTCTCTAGGGATGTGACCTCCTCCACAGGTGGAAAACCCAGCCTCTCACAGATCAATTGGGCAATTTTGTCTCCTGTCTTCACATGATACTCATTCTGTCCAAAGTTAAACAACAGAACTTTAATATTGCCCCTGTAATCGGGATCAATTACTCCCGCACCCACATCGATGAAATATTTAAGGGCTAATCCGGACCTTGGGGCTACTCTCCCATAACATCCAATTGGTATTTCCACTTGGAGACCGGTGTCAACCAGGGCTCTCCCTTGGCTAGGTACAATCACATTTTCTATGCTGCACAGGTCAAACCCAGCAGACTGAGGGGTTGCCCGCCTAGGAGCTTGGGCCTTCTCAGAGACCTTATGGTACTTTAGGACGAATATCTGCTTTGGGGTAGCTTGGTCTTCTGGACGCTTAACCATCTTTTTAGCTGGGGTCTGAGGACTTCCAAATAAAGGCCCGGGAGCTACTACCATTAAACCTTCTCCCTCCTTTTTTCCTAGTCCTTCCACTAGACCCTGCTTAAATCTTGGCCAGTCTCTTCCTAGAACCAAATCAAAGGGTAGCCTAGGCACCACTGCTAATAGGACTTCCTCTTGTTTCCCTAGGCACTTAACCTTAAACCTATAGGTGGGATATGATGTTGCAGCACCATGAATGCATCTGATGTGAACTTGGCTTTCAGGGGTTCTAGGCACAAATCTTTCTTGGGCCTCTATCCTCTTCCAAAGCCTTTTTGACATCATACTCTGGTCTGCCCCAGAGTCTAATAATGCATTTGTGGTAATTCCTTGCACATCAACCATCAAAAGAAATCCTTCCTTGGGTTGTTTTAAATCCAGACCCATTAAACTAGTGTGTGTCTGGCATCTCTTCTCTAAGTGTCCCACTTTTCCACACTTGAAACATTTCTTTCTATTCCACTGTCTCATCTGGTTTGATACAGTACATTCATTGTCAGAAACATTCCTAATTATTCCTTTTTCTGATACAGCACATTTAGCCTCAGCATCCATCTTTAGAGGGCCACCTATTCTATGGCAAGCCTGCGTGGCTTCCAAGAATCTCTCGGCTAGCATGGTTGCCTCTCCAAGATTTTGGCAATTTTGCTGTATAAGAAAAACATTCAAATCTTTCGGTACCCCAAGCATAAATTGTTCCAGCATTATAATATCTAATAACATTTCTACTGTCTTTTGCTCAGGCTCCAACCATTTTACAGCTGAACTTCTGATTCTCTGACTCAGAGCCCTGGGTGTCTCACCCACTTTCAATGTAACAGCTCTAAACATTCGCCTATACTCTGAAATAGACAACCCTAGGCGATCTCTAATAGCTGCCTTTACATCCTTATAAATCAAAGCCTGGGCTGCTGGCATTGCTCTGTAAGCTGCTATTGCCTCACCAGTTAATGAGGCTGCCAGCCTTACTGCCCACTGGGTCTCTGGCCATGCTAAAGCCTGTGCCACTCTTTCAAAAGACTCTAGAAAATCATCAACATTATCTTCTGGAGTTAATTTCCCAAAATTAAATGCCCCAATCCCTTGATTGAGTCCCACAGTGTTCACATGTGGTGTACCAGTACTAACTGCTGGTCTTGCATCTGTTCCACTTTGGCTCTGCAGCTGAACTAGAGCTTGCACCAGATCAAGCACTGGTTTCTGCTGTTCCATTATGGCCTTCATAGCAGTGTCCTGGGCCTGCTGTGATAGCTCCTGCTGCTTGCAAAATTGGGCTGCCATCCACTGAGCCATCTCCCTCGGATCCATCTTGACCCCTGCAAGAGATAAAGAAAAAAGAAAAACCCAAGAGCAGCACCTTCCAACCAGGTGTGGTTTTTTTTTTTTTTTCAATTACCCCCTGTGCTTACACACATCCACCACTAGACATGCCCAGGTACATATTACCTTGTCTCAGTGATGAATCCAGCTTTTCACAGGGTCTTTTCATCTGGGACAGCTTCCTGGAACAACCACTTTTCTTCCAAAGTGCAGATGAGGGAAAGAAATCTTCTTACAGCTTTAAACTTGACTTTTATTTGTAATCCACAACAAGTAAATCCTCTTGGTGCAAGAGCAATCCTGCCGACTACGCCATTTGTCAGACGGCTGCCTAGGGTGAGAACTTACACAATCTTGACGATGCATATATTCATATGATTCTTGCAAGGTATTGTGGGTATTGTAGTTCATTCACTCCCAAACACAGCTGATGACAATAATTTGAGTTGTGAAACCAAGTGGTAAGATCAATAAAATACTTCTTTTATTGATGGGGTTTAATTCACCCAGCACATGTATGCTTGATAGCACTATAAATGAGGTTACTTGCTTGCAGTGTTTAAATGGATAACAAAAAGTCACAAAGTAAACCAGAAAACAACCTTCAGCTTGTCAGGCAATTAGCTAATGTTTTCTTAGCAAATAATTACCAAATACAAAGGCACAACGAAAAGAATAAACTTTGCTGGTTAGGTTAACTTCTGCTTATTTTCCACGCTGATCTCAGCAGTGATTCTCCCTTGCTCACACACACAATCAGGTGCAGCCCTAATTACTATCAATGGACCAGCTGAAAGCCTTTAGCTGGCTGGCTGCTACTGTGTGAGCCCAAATCCTGCTTTAAGAGCTGTTTGCATTGGAAATAAAGAACAAAGTTAGGTTTCTTTGTGATGGCTGATGTGTTTGCTCATAGAAAACTAGCAATAGCATTTAGATAAAGAACAGTCCATGTAAATAGTTTCATCTGCTGTATTTCCCCCTGCATCAACAATCATAGGGTCAATATCATACATTGGCACAGATGAGTCTTTCATTAAGGCACTATCATGAGAATGCTTATTCCCTTGCTGCCATTCTCTATTATAGATAGGGTCTGGATCAGTGTTCATACCTGAGCCTCTCCTGCTATCATTATTCCTCTCTGATGTCCAGCCTTCCAATCTTGATCCCTGGACGCTGGATCTTCTCTCACATACCTTCTGGCCTTGGTCTGAAAGTCCCTTCCACATGCAGTCTTCTCTCTTCCAGGTAGCCACTGGTGATTCCTATCTCTGCCACTCCATTCCTCTGGCTGAATCCAGTCCAATGGACTCTGCTGGCTTTTGGAATACCTCCCAGTATGAGTACTGCCTTGGAATCTCCCAGACCTTCCAATGGCCTTTCTTCTCTTCCTTCCAGAGAGTTTCCTTCTCTCTCTATCTGCTTGGCTTGGCTTCTGTTTCTCCAGGTGATACTGGTGCTTGTAGCCGTTGCTGTCTCTGTATCTCTTCCTCCCTCTGTAGCTGTTATCTGAAGAATAAGCTCTATTCTTATCCTGTTCTAATGTGTGCTGCTCCCTAACACAGCGCAGCTGTGTTGAATCAGGCCCTGCCCTTTGAGATGAGTGCTTAGGGATTACCTCATAGCTCTCTTGTTTGCACACACATTCTCTCACTTCAGCCCCTCTCATGGCTGCTGGAAACCTGGTGCATTCTGGGACTGGTAGTCTTTTATGTGAAAACTCTGTTTTCTTGCTTCTACCAGAACTGACAGGTTGCTTGTTCAGAGTCACATCATCTTTTCTATAGCTCCTACCTGAGCTATGATAAGCTTCCTTATCACAGTACCCAGAAGCGGTATATAAGCACCAAACAGGTAGCTCACTGATATGGACCCCAAAACAGAGTACACACAGATATCAGTTAAGAACATCACCATATAGCACTATGTGGGAACCTGGAGATGCCATGGTCACTGCTCAGTCAGAGTGAGAGTAACCTCCCAGCATGACATGCTGTGGCCGCCCTGTCCATGCAGGTGGTGGTCGGCCACTACAATGTCCCAGCCATTGCCCCACACCCTGTGCAGATGTATCTTGCCCAGTCTGCCCTGTCAGGCCCATACCCACAATACCTTGTTCCTCATTATGCACATTGGCAGGCTAATGCTGGAAACAGTATAAGCATTGTGGGCTCAGTGAGGAGTAGGCAGCCACAAAACAATGGATAAAATAAGAAAGAGAATACCACTAATCCCAAACAGCAATCAGTACTTATGTTTTTATGATTAGTGGGATTATTGCTGTTTGGGATTAGTGGTATTCTCTTTCTTATTTTGTACTTTATCTCTGAATACCGGAGGACCGGGTTTTTCTTTTTGATTATATTCACAAAACAATGGATAGACATACATACACACCCACTCCTATCTCAGCATTGTGCAGAGATAGGGGTGGTTGGCAGCCCTGCCTGCCACACTAGTCCTGAGCACAGTGCAGGCATTGCTACAGTATGCAGGTGCTAGTAGTAGTGCTTTGGTAGTAACTGCTGCTCCACACTGGGCCCAACAGCCTGACTCTCCATGAGGCTTTGGATAGTGGAACCTGTGGGTGTGGATGCTTGTGCTCCTGTTGGCTGATGCTCTAGGGCAGGGTCCCCAAACCTGTCCTGGAGAGCCACAATCCTGGCAGGTGTTTGGGATAGCCCTAATGAATATGCATGAGATATATATGCATTAGAGATATCCTCCCAACCTGACTGGTTTGTGGCCCTCCAGTACTGGATTGGGAGACCCCTCCATTACACCTCTGTCATTTGTCTATTAGACAACATTTTGGTGGTGGTGAGAATCGAGGAGCAATGTGACAAATTCTGTCTACCCTTTTGATGTCTAGAACATCTGTACCTTGCCCACTCACAATCTTAAATGACAAAGTGTAAGGCAGGGGTCTCCCAATCCAGTACTGGAGGGCCACAAACCAGTCAGGTTGGGAGGATATCTCTAATGCATATATATCTCATGCATATTCATTAGGGCTATCCCAAAAACCTGCCAGGATTGCGGCCCTCCAGGACAGGTTTGGGGACCCCTGCTCTAGGGAGTGCACATGTTTATGTTGTATGTGCTCTGTAGGGTAAAATGTAGGGACATGGTCTGCAGGAGCCACAGCTGGGACTTGAAGCTGTGACCTTTGGCCCCAGAACACACTAGCTGTGTGTACTGCACCATGCTGATGCCACAGAGGAAGGTGAGTCCCTGGGAATACCATGGCTGTTCATCAGACAGACCTTGTCTGTTGCACTGCACACCACCCACCTGAATAGGGCTTGGCCTTGGTCTGCTGTGGGCAGATGCCACTGCCACCTCCACCACCAGCACCCCTCCCCTACCATGCTGACATGCCCATATGCTGGTGGTGTGCAGTCCCAGGCCATCCAGTGTGCAGGTAGGCGGCTGCCTAATATGTGGGGTCTGGAGTAGGGGTGCCTACATAGACATCCACACTTCCCCCCGGCACCGCCTGCCAATATTGTGTGCCCTTTGGGGTACCTGCTGGGTAATGTCCCCTGGATGGGACACTGTGGGACACATACTCGTGGCCATGTTTGACTTTGGTCAGTTGCTGTCTTGCTGATTTTCATTTTCTGTGTTCCTATGTGCCACCTAGGCATCTGCCTAGTCCACTCTGTGCCCCAGCTGTCCCACTGCATGTCCCGCCTGTGGACCCCTATACTCCATTTGCAACATCACCATAGTGCCCTTTCATATCTGGGCACTATGCTGTTGCTGCACGTGTAGCACTACTATCACTTTTCTTGGGCTCCCTGCCTATGCTGTACATTGCTGACACTAAAATGGTTTCTCTCTCCTGCAAATCTGCCTCTAACTCCAGGTTTTCACTTGTGGTAAATTCAAGCCTTCATTTCCCGGCGTTAGTGCACCAGGAGCCTCTCCCCGCCCATTGACCCCTTCTGCCCACCCTCTCTCCACCCTCTGCAGCACTTATCGCCACCGGAGACGTTAACGTGCGTTAACGTTATGTTAGCGCAGTTTAGTAAACATACCCTATAGAAACATGACGGCAGAAAAAGACCACATGGCCTATCCAGTCTGCCCTTCCATACCAACTACTATAATCCCCTTTTTTCCTTTAGAGATCCTCTGTGTTGGTCCCATGCTTTCTTGAATTCAGTTACTGTCCTCATCTCTACCACCTCCACTGGGAGACTATTCCATGGCTCCAGCACTCTTTCCATAAAGAAATATTTCCGTATATTACTCCTGAGTTTATTCCCTTTCACCCTCATCCTATGTCCCCTCATAGCAGAGCTTGCCTTCAATTGAGTCTTTCCTCCTGTGCATTTATGCCACAGAGATATTTAAACATAGAATCATAACAGCAGAAAAAAAACATACAGCCTATCCAGCCTGCCCTTCCATACAACTACTATAGTTCTGATTTTTTTGTCCCTTTTGTGCTATTTTGTTTTATGCTAATTCAAGTCTGACTTGGACCTGATTTTTCTTAACACGTCCAGTAAAGATTCTTTGCTGTTTTATTCACCCACGGGATGTGGGCAATGACTGTGTGTTTGTTGGAAAGGGGTAAGAGAAAGTGGAAAGTGCACTGTGTGCTCAGAGGACTGGGGCCTTGAGGAGGCATCTTCCTCTTGCCCCTCAGGATCTCATCAGTGGAGGAAAGGAGAGGGTCACTGTTCCCCTGCACACCTTCCACGTCTCTAATGATTTCTGCAGCTGCCTCATCTCATGCAGGCCCACCCAGAGTTTTTACAATTATTATAATCATGGAATAGAAAACAGTTGCACAAAATTATTTATATGGCCGTGAGGGTTTCTTATTGTCTGACCGTTGTCCACTGTAGGGGAACGGTGAAATCTGGAGTGCGGAGAGAGATCGTCCCTTAGTGGTGGGGACGGTACAGCTCTTGCAAATCCTTTTCTACAAATTACGGCCTGTGCACACTCATCTTAACCATTTCCTGCAGGCTGCCTGCTCACATCACAGTGAAAAAAGATGACCGTAACCTTTGATATGTTGTGGAAAAGAAGCCAAAGAGACCTGGCAGCCAGGCAGATGGAGCGCAGGCCATAGGACACATCCTGGAATGATTTAGTGCCATTGCTCTGGGAAACCTCTTGTGAGCACGCAATTACATCACAACTTGTCCAGACAGAGGTCAAATCTTGGTAATAAAGGTGCAGATTTATCCTTCCTCTGAGCCCCCGACGACTGCTTCAATGTAAGGTCATTTTAATGAGCATATTTTTCACAGTTTGAGACAGCAAAGATAATTCTTCAGAGATGCCTACACCGCAGTCTGAACTTTCATCGGAGAGAAAAAGGGAGAGAGAGAAAGTTCTTTTAATTCCTGCCGGTGATGCTTGATGCAGTGCTCATAAAACAGCCACTGGTGGCATTCAGGTCCTCCATGTGGCTCTCGAGGAGCAGGGGGTCTGGGCTCCCCCTCTTTTCACTTGAGTTCCCTTCTGCAGGGCCAGGCACAACAAAGAAACCATCCTTCTGTGAGATTACAGTTTGCACTTGTGAAAGGTTCCTCGGAGGTAGGGGCAAGGGGTCGCCGCCGAAAGAAATGATGAAGGTTATGGCAGGGGGAGGAAGTGAGGGTGAAAATACCAGACAGAAGTAAGATATTTCACCTAAACTGTATTTGTTGAGGTGAAGTAGATGAATAGTGAATAAGAATTAGAGAACCAAATTGTTTAAAGAATGTAAACTGTAACCGACTGGTTTAAACAAAAGTTATTCTGAGTTCGCAAATAATCTACTTTGTCTCACAAGGATAAATTCACCCATTAAATTTCCTCTGCTGGTCTGCCACTGCTCCAGTCATAGGTATGGCTCTGGCCCACCAACCCTGGAGGGCTGTCTCATACAAACAGGATGGAGGTTGCTCTCCTGGGGCAGGGGCACCTGTTCTTTACCTACAAAAAGAGTGATGTGGGCCCTTTGGGGTATGTAGTATATACCACTGCAACCTCTAAAGGCATTGCTACATGCAATTTTTGGAACCCCTCTGCCCTGATAACAACTGCCCATGTCAGCCAGACCCTAACACAGGGTACACACCAATCTGGCTGGTGTCTGGTCCCACAGGGCCACATATGACTGCAGGATACAGATGGACATCAAATTAACTTCGGCTGCACTGCAAGGAACACCTGTCACACACTGGTAGTGATGGGGATGTACAGCAGGACCTATCTCTAGCACCACATGTACTGCGGACCTAGTGCGGGGCACCAATCCTATCCCTCAGGGTGACCACAGAACCTGCACAATGGCATGGTCTGTAGCTACTCTGTGCCAGTATCATGCACTGTCAGTTCATCTTTCCAAGCTGAGGTACCGGAGAGGTGCAGACCCCATTTGGTGATCAGCTGTAGACTGCTATTCAGCATGTGCATTGCATCATGGGTATGGTGGGGTTACCCTATCCTGGCACTCAAAGCAGACAATTTGTGCGGTGACCTGCAGTCCTTCTGTACCCAGACATTGCTGTGACATACACCATGGAGGTATAGCCTACTGGTTAATGCAATGCCATTCTTGGCAGCGTTCATGGGTTTAGTTCCTCATTGTTCCCCCCTCTCATGCCTGTCCTACTCATATAGTGTGCATGCCTGTAGAGGTCATATTTTTGCAGATCTGTGCTTCCAGCCCATAATACCCTCGCCACAATTGGCAACATTCCCTCGGTCCGTCTATCTGCGTCTGTCAGCTGTGTAGAGTCCTGTCTGCCAGTGCAGGCTGCCACCCCATGTCATACCCTTTCCTGCATTGCGCCTCTTCATGCTTGCCTCGCCTCTGCCTGATCTGCATGGCACCACCCATCAGCCCATCATTGTAACTATCCTGCCATCTCCGCCTCCACTGGGGGACACGTATTCCCATTGTCTGCCACCAACTGTTTTTCTGGTACTTTACATTGCCAACACCCTGTGCTGTGGTACAGCTGCCCCACCATGTTTGTCATCAGTACTGGCAGGCACATGGGATGCCCGCAGATATGGCAGGTCCAGTGGCTCCCATTTCTCCCTCCTTCACTCACCTGTTCATTGCCTTTCCTGAGTGCTCTATCTAGTGTTAGGGCTACATCTGTCTCTGTTCCGCACAGGTCATGCATGTCATCCTGAGGCACCTTGCAGTCCCTAGGGCACACTAACCTAGGACACCATAACCTTGTTAGGCCACCTTAACCTATGGTTCCATAGCCCAGGGTGCCTTCTGCGGTGCCTTGTCTAAGGGTGCCTAATATGGCGCTTAGCCTAGGAGGCCCTATAGGGCGCCTTATGAGGCACCTTACTAGGCACTGTACATGGCACCTTACAAGGCGCCTTGTAACGCTCGTTAGTCTAAGGCGCCTTGTAATGCGTGTTAGCTGTCAGCTTGCTGTAACGATGCACCGCCCATGCCTTTATATGGGCATCTCTACCTTTACCGCGGAACCTACCGTGAATGACATTACCGCAGTTTAGTAAACATACCCCTTAGTGTCCCGTTTCAGTAACCTCTCCCAGTTTTTTGAGGGAGAAAATTAAAGAATTACCGCAATGGGTCACACCCCAACAAGCATATGTACCTCCTCCCTAAATGAGAGCGTCTCTGTGGTCCTGGAACACCCCAGTCCAATATACAGCCCTACTGTGTTAAGTGACCTCAGTTAAATTAATGTTCTGTCCAGTAATGTAATTGTGCAGGCTTAGGTCTCACCATGTTTTTATTCTAACCAGTGAAAGAAAAACACCAGAATGTGATACTCTCCAATACTCAGTTCTTTTGTAAGCTCAGTGGGACTGGAACCAGGGTCGCTTTTACCTATGGGCAAAAGGAGCAGCTGCCCCAGGCCCTGCATAACAGGGGCCCATAGACAAAGGCATGACTTTTGAAGGCTGCCTATTCTCATTGGCCAACAGTTCTCCAATCCACCAATTAGAACTGTGCAGCGTTTCGGAAGTTATATCTGGGCCATGGTTACTGAGGTGGCAAGGATCATTCTACTACTGCTACTACTACTGAGCATTTGTATAGCACTACAAGATATACACAGCACTGCAAAGACATGTAAGAGACAGTCCCTGCTCATTGGAGCTTACAATCTAGTCAAGACAGACAACACAGTAGCTGTAGACATGGGATACATCTAGGGGGAATGGTAAGGAAACACAAAGGAGATCAGGTTAGTCAAGATCGAAAAGCGACAGCGAAGAGGTGAGTTTTCAGCCTGGATTTGAAAAGGGCCAGAGAAGGCGCCTGACATACAGACTCAAGTAGTTTGTTCCAGTCATAAAGAGCAGCAAGGTGAAAGGAGCAAAGTCTGGAGTTAGTAATAGAAGAGAAAGGCACAGATAGAAGCAATTTGCCAGAAGAGCGGCCCTCATAGTGCTGGTGCTCACTACCCTTTCTCACCAAGATTTCCCTACAGCTCTCTTCAGCACACTGCTCTTCTGGCAAATTGCTCCTATCTGTACCCTTCCTTACCACTGCCGACTCTGGATGTATATCTTCACACCTTGCTGTTTGTCTTGGCCATGACTGACAGTGTGTTGGTACCTCAGACGTCATCTCTAATCAAGACAGACAGCACAATACAAGAGATTCAAATAGAGAAAGGAGACACAAGAGGAACAAGAGATTAGGCTCCAAAAGTGGCCTCAAAGAAGTAAGCTTTTAGCATGAATTTGAAGAGGGGGAGAGATGAGACCTGCTGTATAGATTCAGGAAGTTTGTTCCAGGCAAAAGGAGCAGCAAGGTGAAAAGATCGGAGTTGGCAGTGGAAGAAAAGGGCAAAGAGAGGAGAAAGTCAGAGGAGGGGTGTAGGGAGAGAGGAGAGGTAATGAGGGGCAGTAGAGTGAATGCACTTATAGGTTAGAAGTAGAAGTTGAAATGGATATGGAAACGGAAGGGGAGACAGTGAAGTGATTTTAGAAGAGGGGTTATATGAGTGTATTGGAGCTGGCAGAAGATTAGCCATGCAGCATATTTTTAAATAGATTAAAGAGGAGACCAGTAAGGAGGAGGTTACAATAGTCAAGATGGGAGGTAACTAAAGAGTGGACAAGAGTTTTAATAGTGTGTTCAGAGAGGAAGGGGCAAATTTTGTTAATGTTATAGAGAAAGAAGCGACAGATTTTAGCTATCTGTTGAATATGCGTGGAGAAGGAAAGGGAGGAGTCAAAGATGACCCTGGTTGCGGACTGAGGAAACAAGAAGATGAAAAGTGTTGTCATCAGTGATAAAGAAAGGAGGAAGGGGGAAGGAGATTTTAGGAGGAAAGATAAGAAGTTCAGTTTTAGCCATGTTCAATTTCAGACGGTGGTGAGACATCCAGACAGTGATGTCAGACAAGTAGGCAGATATATGAGCCTGCAGTGTAAGAGAAATGTCAGGTGAAGATAAATAGATTTGAGAGTCATCAGTGTAAAAATGATGCTGAAAGCCTTGGGAAGAAATATGGACACCAAGGGACTGGGTAGAAAGAGATAAAAGGAGAAGGCCCAGAACAGACCCTTGGGGTACACCAACTGAGAGAGTGATGGCAGTAGAAGAGGTACCATCAGAACAAACACTAAAAGAGTGGTTGGAGAGATAAGAAGAGAATCAAAACAGCACAGAGCCCCTAAAACCAAAAGAGGATAGTCTGTTGAGGAGGAGGAGGTGGTCAACAGAATAAAAAGAAGCAGAAAAGTCGAGAAGAATGAGAACTGGGTAAAGGCCTTTGGACTTAGCCAGGAACAAGTCAATGGCGACTTTGGCAAGAACCGTTCCAATAGAATGAAACGGATGAAAACCAGACTGAAGTGGATCAAGGAGGGCTTGAGAGAAGAGAAATTAGAGAATTGCACTTTCAAGAAGTTTGGAAATGAATGAGAGAAGGGGATGGGTCAGTAATTAGAAGGACAAGTAGGGTCATGTGAAAGTTTTTTGAGGAGAGGACTGATCACAGCATGCTTGAAGGCTGCAGGAAAGGTTGCAGTGGAGAACAAAAGGTTAAGAATATGTGGGATGGAAGGGATGATGGAGGAGGAGATGGGTGGGGATAGGATCAGAAGAACAGGTAGTGAGTTTAGAGGAGGAAAGAAGAAGAGAGGTTTCCTCTTTGGAGAATTTAGGAAAGGATGAAAAGGTGGTAGAGGTTGAGGGGAAAAATTGGTATTGGAGAGGAGGGAGAGGGGGTGAAGGAGATTTAGAGGGGAATTGAAGAGTAATCTTATGGACTTTGTCATGGATATTGTTGGCTAGGGTTTGGACTGAGAGAGGAGGGATTGAAGGCAGAGGTGCCTTAAAAAAAGAATTGATAGTAGAGAAGGGATGGTGGGGGTTAGAGGCAAGACAGTTGGTTAGATGGATAAAATAGTTTTGCTTAGCGAGTGCAACGGTGGACTGGAAAGAAGTAAGCATGAATTTGAAGTGAAGAAAGCCAGAAAGGGAGCAGGATTTGAGCCAAGTGCGCTCAGCTGAGTGGGCACATGAGCATAGGTAGCGGGTAGTTGAAGACACCAGGGCTGAGGTGAGGTGCGCCTCACAGGACGTAGAATGGGCAGAGCAAGGGTATCCAGAGTAGAGGAGAGACAGTATTATAGGGAGCTGTGGCTTCATCAACAGACAGAGGACAAAGCGGAAGACAGAAGAGATGAGACAATAGTGGACAGAGTCAGTGGATCGACAGCATGAAGATTCCTAAAAAGATAGGAGGAGATTGGGAGAGATTGAGGCAGGGAGTGATGAAGAGTAAAACTTAATAGGTGGTGGTCAGAATTGAGGAGCGGAAATGAGAAGGTAAACAATTAGAATAGAAAACAAGGTCAAGGCAGTGACGAAACTGATGAGTGGAGGCAGAAGAGCAAAGCTGGAGGTTGAAAGAGGAGGTAAGGGAAAGGAACTTAGACACTAACAGCCCGATTCCATTCAGGATGTGCAGGCCCTCTGTGTGCCCGATCGTAACCGGTCGCACAGAGGAAGTCGCAATTCTGATCCTGCGGGGCACATCTAGCCCTGTGGGATCAGAATCGTGAACAGGCCTGTACGTGCAGGCCGGGACTGTGATTCCATCTGGCCTGAACATATAGGCCTTGCCCAACTAACTCAGTCAGGGATTTTAAATGGAGCTGCATCGCCATGGCATCCAGTTGCCATGGCACCATGGCTCCATTTAAAAGCTGCAATCCACAGCTGCCGGCCACCATATTTCTTTCCCTGCAACCCAACTCCCGATCTGGCCTCCCATGGCCAGGGTCGGGCTGCGAGGAATGCCTTCTGCCATTTGCCGCCCCTTCCCAGCCCCGGGCCCGCCAATCCTGCCAAATCAGGGAAGTTATTCCACCTTGGAGGTGAAATAACTTCCCCGTTCAAGTCTCTGGCCTCAGACGTACAGGGCCAACATTAGAATCTGCCCTGTATGTCCAGGGCTGGCGATCGCCCACTGCCCACCCTAACTTCCTCATACAGCTGGCGTGGATGTTAGTCGCCGGTGGGAAGGGGCACAAATTGCGGGGATGGACGCGGCTCGGAATGACCTTCATAGGGGTCAGAAGGGTTCTAAATATGAAAAGTAAAGTCACCAAGAATAAGGGATGGGGCAGAAGAATCAAGGAATAATAAGTGAAAATATTTTTTCACTCAAAGCGTAATCAAACTCTGGAATTTGTTACCGGAAGATGTAATAAAAGCTGTTAGTGTAGCTGGGTTTAAAAAAGTTTTGGACAAGTTCCTGGAGCAAAGGTCCATAAACCATTATTAAAGGGGACCCGGGAAATCCACTGCATGTCCCAATACAAGCATTGTGGAACCTGTGTCTTTTGGGGAAACTGCTAGGTACGTATGACCTAGATTGGCCACTGTTGGAAACAGAATACTGGGCTTGATGGACCTTGGTCTGACCCAGTATGGCATATCTTATGTTCTTATGTAATAAGGAGAGCCGGGAGTCAAAATCAGTGGGGAAAGTAGAAGTGGGAGAACTGGTAGCTGCAGGCTAATCCTCGTCTACCTCTCTCCCGGAAACTTAGACTTGTGGATGAGGATCTCGTTTGGTACAGGAGAGGTTACTGGCAGTTTTCTTCCTTGCTGTCTGGCATGGCGTTTCCAGGAGTTGGTAGAGAGATGGGATGGCTCAGGCCGGTGAGTCTGCAGCATCATTTTCTTTCTCCTGGTAGTCGATGGGCTGAAGGTCATGGAGTACATGGTTCTGCTTCAGGAAGATGCATCAGTCCATGATGAAAAGCATTTGACTGCTGTGCTGGTGGTGAATAATATCCGATAACACTCTTTCCAGTAGAGACTCCGTGAAAACCTCTCTGCATGCTCAGTCTTCTGGTCATTGGGGTGGGGGCAGGGTCAATACTCCTCGGGTTCTACTGGAGAAATTGGAAGTAGAAGGCCTTGATAGATCTGACTAAAATCCTGTAATAATTCAAAATATGTAAATACACTAGAAAAAGAGGAATTCTCATAAAGCCTCTCTATCGCTCCATGATGCACCTTAAATACTATGTGCACTTCTTATATCTTAAAATGGATATAACATTATTAGAAAAGGTACAGAGAAGAGAGACCAAAATGGTAAAGGGGATGGAAGGATACCACTATGACGAAAGGCTCAAAAGGTCAGGGCTTTTCAACTTAGAAAAGAGACGGCTGAGGGGAGATATGATAGAGGTCTATAAATTAATGACTGGAGTCGAATGGGTAAATGTAGATAGGTTATTTACTCCATCAAAAAGTAGAAAGACTAGGGGACATGCAATGAAGCTGAATTATAACCCATTTAAGACTAATAAGAAAAAAATATTTTTTTCACTCAAGATGTAATCAAACTCTGGAATTTGTTACCGGAGGATGTGGTAAAAGCTGTTAGTGTAGCTGGGCTTAAAAAAGGTTTGGACAAGTTCCTGGAGGAAAGGTCCATAAACAATTATTAAAGGGACCCAGGATATCAATGCTTGACCCAATACAAGCACTGTGGACCCTGTGTCTTTTGGGGAAACTCCTAGGTACTTGTGACCTGGATTGGTCACTGTTGGAAACAGGATACTGGACTTGATAGACCTTGGTCTGACCCAGTATGGCATGTCTTATGTTCTTATGCTCTTAATCTGTTGAATGTGGTTCTCAACAGCCATTTTTTTTCTCAAATCAGTCTGTGCACAAATTCCTGAAAACCTATTTCCATATCTACTGGTATAATAGTTTAGGGAAATGCAAGTTCTGGTGGGACTGGCATTGGTCTGACAACCTATCAGACAACCTTTGTAAATCACGCTGTAAATTTTGAAATTTGTCAATTGATCTGACTCTCCCTGTTTACCTAATCAAACCGCTCCTGATCGCTGGAAGTAGCGGTATATAAATATATGCTAAATAAATAAATAAATAAATAAACCTTCTTAACGTGCGCGCTGTGCAATTATAGCACGCTAAGGTACCTTAGCGCGCGATAATGACGCTTTACGGGGCACAAATGTGCCTTAGCGCGCGCTAACGCGCGCAGCGGCATAAACAAGCACTGAAGGCGGGGAAAGGCTCCCGGAGGGCGGAGGAAGGCTCCCCAGGGGCAGAGAGAAGGGGTCAATGGGTGGAGAGTGGGAGGGGAGAGGCTCCCCGCACACTAACGATGTAAAATTCGAGGCCAAAACTAACGCAAGTGAAAACCTCGCGTTAGAGCTGATTTAAAGGGAAAAGAAACCATTTCTGTCAGCAATGTACAGCAAAACCAGGGAAACTTACAAAAAAGTGATAAGTGTGATAAATATGCACGGAACAAAAGTACAAATAAACATTGAAAAGGACCCCAACAAAATATACAAAAAACATAACCAAGCTGGGCAATAGTGATAGTAATGGGAAACATCAAAAAACACTCCCAAGAAAGCCCCCAAAAAAGATATGAATTTTGGAAGGGTCTACGCTCTGTCCCCATACAAGGTGAATGATCCCACAGTGAAATAGCACTGATCAGGGTTTCCCTCTCCATTGGACAGGTTTCCTATGGCATGCACATGTTCCACAACAGCAGGGCAGGCATGTCGGAATGGGCAACTGGACAGATGCTGGGAAAGGGGATACAGAGGGCTGCAGGCGGCACATGCTGTGGTGCAGCTGGGGCACAGTGCGGACTAGGCAGATGCCTAGGTGGCACTTAGGAATGCTGAAACTGTACAGCAGCCAGACAGCAACTGATGAGGGCCCAACATGGGCACGAGAGTGTTTATCACAGTGTCACAGGGGATAGTACCCAGCAGGTACCTCCAAGGGCACAGAACGTTGGCAGGCGGTGTTGGGGGGAAGCGTGGACATCTATACAGGCACCCCTACCCCAGAACATGCACCATAGGCAGCCGCCTACCTGCACACTGGATGGCTTGAGACTGCGCAGCACCAGCACCACCAGCAGAAGGGCATGTCAGCATGGTGGCAGAGGGGTACTGGTGGTGGAGGGGGGCAGTGGCAGCTGCCCAGAGCAGACCATGGCCTAGCCCTGTGTAGGTGGATGCCATGCACTGCAACAGACAGGCCCTGCCAGACAAACAGTCATGGTATCACCAGGGAATGCACTGTCTCTGTGGCAACACGGTGGTGCAGTGCACACAACCAGTGTATTTGGAGGCAGAAGGTCACAGTTTCAAGTCCCAGCTATGGTGCCTGCCAACCCAGTCCCCATATTTTACCCACTACTACAACATGCTAATACAGACAGAACCTTTATTGCAGATGACGTAAACATGCCCAAAACACCTACATTTTACCCTACAGAGCAAAGACACCATAAACAGGCGCATTACCTAGAGCAGAGTCTCCCAAATGCAGTCCTGGAGGGCCAAACACCATTCAGGTTCCATGCTGCCTCTAATAAAGATGCCTGTGCTGCATATCTAACACAAACAGGAGCACTGCTCGCAAACAAACTGAGAAACCACAAAACCGAGCAGTAGTGGAAGCCACAGGCACTTTATTAGTTAAGCAAACCCCAACGCGTTTCGGCTGTTGCCTTCATCAGGGGGTACTAGAGGACAGCAAAACACAACATCAAAATAATAAAAACAATAAAAACAGGAAAATATATTAAAATATATTAAAATAACAAATATGAATAGTCATAATTATTAATTAATTCATAAAAGAATTATTTAAAATTAAAACATATAAAAATGTATATATATATATAAAAATATATAAAAATATATATCTATACATTTTTTATTATTATGTATTGCTGTTTTCTTGTCTACATAGTTTTTATATGGGGTGCCTTATAGGATGCCCTATAGGGGACATTATAGGGTGCCGTGGTGGACAGTGCACTTTATAATGTGCCCTATGGGGTGCCTTATAGGGTGCCCTATAGGGGACATTATAGGGTGCCGTGGTGGACAGTGCACTTTATAATGTGCCCTATGGGGTGCCTTATAGGGTGCCTTATGCGGCACCTTAGGTTACGGCACGTGAGGGTGTGTTTGCTGGCAGCAATAATTAAAATACAAATAAAATGCCTCAGGAAACAAGACTTACATGTCAAAGCTGATGCCTCAGCCAGCCTTATGTATTAGGCACACTGGGGGATTGAACTCATGACCCCTGTATCATCAGTCAGTGTATTAACCATTGTGCTACACTTCTGTTTGGATGTCTGTGCGCCAGTTAAGATTACTGCGCGGTAACGCACTTAGCGGCGCTTTGCCCGATAATGTGCGCAGCAGTGCGCGTTATCGCATGCTAATCCCGTTTTGCTACTTTAAACTGAAACGCCCACTCCTTATATGGCATCCTGCACACTAACGCTGGGCGCACATTAAGAAGGTTTAGTAAACATACCCCTAAGACTTACAAGTCCAATTTCCTTTCATATTTGTGCATAAAAGTGGATCCCTTCATTGCTGTTAATGATTATTTTTATTAAGAATGGGGATAGAGTCTCGTAGCAATTATTATCGGCTGTATGAAAATCAGATTTAGCACACGGGCAACTTTTACTCATTCTAAAAACAAGCACACGATAACTAAAATATATTTATAAAACAAAATTCTTCATTTGTAAAATTTAGAATTAGATACCTGTGAAAGCACAGCTCATTTCTGTAGCAGGTATAGCAAAAAGGCATCGTTTAGACAGCAGGCAATGGCACATTTTCATATGAGGCGACCTTGAATTGCAGGAATGTCATGTTCAGTTATTCTCAAAGGCAGGCAGGCAGCCAGTAGAGAAAGGTCTCTGCATACAGAATGGCGCTGTCAGCTTTGAATCTCAGAAATAAATGAAATCCTTTTTAACAAATGATGTTCTGAAGATAGTCTAAAAATCCAGGAGTCAGGGCTGGAAGGAAATTGTGCAAGAAAGGAAAAGACATTTGCTTCTGCTCTATGTACTGCACGGAAACAAGGAACAGGCCATACAAGGAAAACATGAATAATGAATAATGATTGCTAAACTCAGGGGCCCTTTTTACCAAAGTGCATTAGGTTATGCGTTACTGTGGGTTCTTCCTTTAACTTTGCTGTTTACGCGCCCGGCAATCTCTTTTCTGCATTTGGCGCGTCGGAACTTGTGCTTATAAGTTGCGTTATCTGTGCGCAAAGGACATGTTAGTCTTTCTGCATTGGCCCATTAATGCGTGTTTCATGCAAAAACTAATGTTCATTAAGAGCAGAGCTCCACAGTGCTCTTAATGCAGAGCTCCAGCATGTTCCTGACAGTAAATGCGTGATAGCGCAATTACCGTGAGTGCACCTAACGCTACCCATTGAGGTAGCATTGGGGAACTTGCGTTAATTGCAACATTGACAGCCCACACTATGTACCCCCCTGTGCTAACTGCAATGTGCTCACCAATGCCCACTATCCATCCCTAGTTCACCCTTTCAGCTCCTTAGTGTGGGATTGGCAGTGTGAAAATCGACCTGCCCAAGCAGTAACTGTTACCGCAGTCCCAAGGGCGCAGTTAACTGCATAGTGCGCTTTATGAAAAGGACCCCTAAGAGTTCAAGACCTATGTTATTAGTGACTAGGTTAGATGTCTGTGCAACTTGAATTATGCAAGTTAAGATGTTCTATGTAATAAGTTATAATGTTCAATGTTCTATGTAAACAAACTCTGCTTTGTTAACTGTTGTTAATTGTACACCGCAACTGATCGCTGGAAGATGCGGTATATAAATAAGTGTTAAATAAATAAAAAAAACTTAGACGTAGTAATTTCTGAGAAAAAAACAAAATGTGACCTGGACAGGATTGATGGCACCGTTCGCTAATATTGGGTTGCACAATCCTTGGCAGTGATGAGACGTTTCTTGTAGCCATCTATAAGTTTTTTACATCTGTCTGCTGGTAGTTTCTTCCACTGTTCAACTGCAATTTGTTCCAGTTCATGAATGTTTCCAGGATTCCTTTTACCAATGGCAGATTTCAGCTCTTTCCAAAGGTTCTCAATTGGATTGAGATCAGGACTCATTGCTGGCTAGTTTAAAACAGTCCGTTTGTTCCTTTTTAACCATTCTTTTGTATTTCCTGCTCGAGGACCCATGACCTCTGACCCAGACCTAGTTGCCTGACACTAGGTATCACATTTTGCTCCAAAATATCTTGGTGGTCCCCTGACTTCATGATTCCTTTAATACATTCCAGGCCTTCAGTTCCTGAGGCAGCAAAACAGCCCCACAACATTATGGAACCTCCACCATATTTAACTGTAGGAAGGGTGTGTTTTTTTTCCTTATAAGCTTCATTTCTTCACCTGTAAATGTATCACTGGTCTGTATTGCCAAAGAGCTCAAGTTTGGTTTCATTTGTCCACAGAACATTTTCCCAGGATTGTGGTTTCTCAAGGTGGTTTGGGCAACAATCAGGTGTGCCTTTTTATGTCTGTCTTGGAGCAGTGAGGTCCTCCTTGGCCTTCGCCCATGAAGTCCTTCTTTGTTTAGTGTGCAGTATATGGTGCAGGTTGAAACCACCACTCCAGATTGCTCCAGCTCAGCCTTAAGCTCTTTGGATGTTACATGTGGTGTTTTTCCAACAGTTCACACTAGCCTTCGAAAACCTCTTGGATTAATTTTCCTCTTCCCACCACGTCCAGGGAGGTTCTTGACAGTTCCATGAGCAGAAGACTTCTCAAGAACATTGCAAACTGTAGACACAGGAATCCCAAGGTCCTTGGAGATAGCCTTGTACTCCTTTGAAGTTTGATGTTTGCTGATAATGACTTTTCTGACGTTCTCAGGTTGCTCTCTAGCCTTCACCATTGTGAAAATGGAGCAGGGAATGAATGTGGCCATTTTAAACATTCAAGCTATCAGTCATTGGTTGATTCAAGTCATGGGAGTACTGACAATTTTACTGCAATAGGAATGTCTTGGGCAAGCCACTTAACCCTCCATAGCCCATGTTCCCTGTAAAATAGTTATCTCCAAGTTATAATGCCCTGTTCAATGTAATTTCAGTTTGTTCAATGTAAACCGCACTGATGCAGAATAGCGCGGTATATAAGAGAATGTAAATAAATAAAATAAATAAATAAATGTGGCTCTTCTGTTCAAACTGATTTGAATTGTTTATAAGGGTGCCAATAATCATGTTTTTGTAATATCACAACACACCGCGGGTCAAATTTGTATCTGAATAAAATTACTTTCTATAACAGTACTTAAGCAACTGTTCATTCAACCTGTTATAAAGAGTTATAACATCTTAGATAATTTCTCCAGCTGATCTCAGATAAACTCGCGCATCACACTCTCGTTTCAACGAAACTTCAATGGTGTGCCGGTTCACATCAATGATCTGCTGTTTTATATATTATTATATCACAAAAAGAGTTGTCAATTGCACAAGAATACTTAGCTTAGGGCAGAGCTACTCAATTCCAGTCCTGGTGGCCCGCAACCCTGCAGGTTTTTGGAATATCCCTAATGATATGCATGAGATATATATGCATTAGAGATAGCCTGCCAACCTGACTGGTGTTTGGCCCTCCAGGGCTGGATTTGGAGACCCCTGCCTTATACCTCTGTCATTTAAGATTGTAAGTGGGCAAGGTGCAGATGTCCAAGACATCAAAAAGGTTAGACAACTTTTTGGTGGTGTTGAGAATCTAGGAGGAATGTGACACATTCTATCTACCCTTTTGATGTCTAGAACATCTGTACCTTGCCCACTCACAATCTTAAATGACAGAGGTGTAAGGCAGGAGTCTCCAAATCCAGCCCTGGAGGGCCACAAACCAGTCAGGTTGGCAGGCTATCTCTAATGCATATATATCTCATGCATATCATTAGGGATATCCCAAAAACCTGCAGGGGTTGCGGGCCACCAGGACTGGAATTGAGTAGCTCTGGCTTAGGGGTATCGTTTCGTAAAGCAGCTTATCCCTCAAGCATTTCTAGTGCTTCTTGACTTTATCACTGTTATCCCAATGCTGATAATTCTGGCGCCTCGCGTTTCTCTATAAGCGGTTCGTCAGGGGATATTGAAGTACATTTTTAAAATCTGAAAAAACAGAAGAACCTAGATGATAAAACTCTTTCTTCTTTGCTTTACCCAAGAACACATTCATATAATACTGAAGATGCCCATCAAAAATTAGTATAATAGATTAGCAATAAAACATCAGGTACCTGTTTAGTGATGCTGCCCACGTTTCAGTGAATCGTCTTTATACCATAATATGGAAATTTACCAAAAAACGCCGTGCATGCGGGTTAAGCCCATCCGGACCTCTTTAATAGATATAGACATCATGCAGCAGTGGAAAATCCCTGCCGGGATTGGTCAAATTCTGCAGAAGCTACAAGCAAACCGACCAATCAATTTCTAAATTCAGACCTCCCGGTTGTACTGTCGCTAAACAATGAATCCACCATTGCTCTCTATAGAGCAACCGTTGATCTCGAGTTTTTCCTTGAACTGGAAACAATACCTCTTCAATACACCAACAGCGAAGCTCTTCAAATTGATGGCCTTGCGTAAGGCAGTGTTGAACCAGCGGCGCTTCTACTCTCTTACAACGTAGCCTGCTTTGATGTTCTTTAATGCGGACTCTAAAAACACGAATAGTTTTTCCGATGTAGAGAAGCCCACAGGGGCAACTAATAGCATAAACGACATAAGTAGAGTCACATGTTGTAGTAGATCTCAACCGGTACTGTGATCCATTATAAATAATATCTGACCTTTCAGTCGTAATAGCACAGATCGTGCAATGTCCACATTTTCTATGTCCTCTTTGTTCCTCAGTAATCACACAAGGCTGTAATGGTCGAAGTTGTGTGGGACTTAAATATTCCTTTAGATTCTTTCCTCTCTTCCAAACACATCTCACATGTCGATTTTGCAATCCTGGTACCACTCGTAGGATTCTACTATGTTTATTAATAATTTTTTGAATATGGAAGCTCAATGGGGAATATTTCGTAATAAAATTAATATTAACGTCACCTTCTTGTTCATTATTCCGATCTCGTGGTACTAGTAGAAGCTCTCTATTATTATATAAAGCACGCTGATATGCCCGATATACTAAATTGCGTGGATAACCTCGCTCCAAAAATTCAATGATCAACTTTTTAGACAAAATTTTAAATTCATTCACATCGGAACAATTCCGATGGTATCTAAGGAACTGTGATAAAGGTAAACTTTTCTTCAAACGAGGAGGATGCGCACTATCAAAGTGCAGAAAGGTGTTTTGATCTATTGATTTCTTATAAACTGTAGTACCCCAGTGATTTTTCTCCCTGGTAATTTTAATATCCAAAAAGGTTATTGTTTGTCGATGAAACTCACAGGTAAATTTGATATGTGTATCACAATGATTAAGCCAAGAAATAAAGGATTGTAAAGTAGATTCCGTCCCTTGCCACAACAGAAAAACGTCATCAATATATCGATACCAGGCTTTAATATGAGAGTAATATGGGGAAGACTCCAACCAACTATGTTCAAAAGCCCCCATGTAGAGATTAGCAACAGAAGAGGCACAAGTGGCACCCATAGTGACGCCTGTTAGTTGGTGATAAATGGCTCCCTCAAACATGAAAATTTTTTTGTATAGAGCCAATTCAGTTAGTTGTTGCAAAAACATCAAAAGGTCCTGAGATAAATCTCCTCTATTCACCAAAGCTTGATGCACTACCTTGCATGCCGCTGCTTGAGGTATGTTAGTATATAAAGATTGCACATCTAGTGTTGCCAGCAGGATCTCTTGTGCGGACACCCACTCTGCCAATTTTCCCAAAAGGGTAAGAAAATGCATCGTGTCCCGAAGATAGGAAGGGATATCCACTAGCAATGGTCTTAAAAATGAATCCAGATGTATCGATAATGGTTCCAATATGCTGCCCTTAGTTGAAACAATTGGGCGACCCGGGGGTCGTGTGACATCCTTATGTATTTTTGGGACTGTGTAGAAACGTGCCAATTGTAGGGAAGGAACATTCAAAAAATTGTACTCCTCCTTTGAGATCAGTTTTTTCTTATATGCTGCCATTGTGATATCTCCTATCAATATTTGAAGATCTTTGCTAGGATCTGTCAAGAGTTTCTTGTAGGTAACATCATCATTAAGTTGATCATATGCTTCAGTAATGTAGTAATCACGGGTTTGTACTACAATCACCCCTCCTTTATCAGCACGGCGGATCACAAGGTCTGTCCTTCCCTGGAGTTCTCGCAGAGTGTTATGTTGTACCTGAGATAAACGAGTATTCCTATGTGAATGAGTTTTAACTAGACATGCAAGATCTTGTAACACAAGATCCCAAAAAATCTGAATCGCTGGATGAAGAAGTGTCGGTGGTGTCCAGCGCGATTTTAAAGATAATTTTATTCTCTTATCCGGCAAACTATCATGAGTTATCAATTCGACGACAGCCGCGGGAGCCACAGAAGATGTCACATCAGTATTAATTGCAAAAAAATTCTTAAAATGGCATTTACGAATAAGACCCTCTAAATCAATATGGAATTGAAAAAAATCAAAATTAATATTAGGTACGAAGGATAATCCTCGATTCAGGAGACTCTCCACTTCTCTTGATAAGGGTTCTGACATAATATTGACTACTAAACTTTGGGGTACTACTTCCTCAGGTTCTTTTGTTTCCCTCAATCTCGAGTAGTAGTTTCTCCTCCATCCTTCTTTTTTCTGGTACATCCGCTCTTTGCTTCCTCCAAAAAATCTTCCTTAGAAGTTTTACTTGCGTCTGAGCTATTGCCCTCATCGGTGGTGTCTTCAAAGTACACGAGTTTCTTCTGTTTCAATTTGCGATTTACGTTCATCCAAGGATAAACGTATCCAGTAGTATAATCTGTGCCATCCCATTTAAGCTTTTTGATTTTTTTTAGCCATTACCTCCTTGCGCAATGTTTCTATCTGTTTGTTCACATTATCCTGATGAATCTTGAATTGTTCTTCCGAGTCACTAGTTTTTAAAGCTGTTAAAGAATGAGTAACATCCTCTGATAATTTCTCTATTTGGCTTTTAGCCGAATCAATGATCAAGACCATGAGGTCTAGCGAACATTTATTCAGAATTTTATTCCATTGCAAAATTCATGTCCATGTTCATTCAGTATCCATGTCCTGATCCCCCCCAAAAGATCCCCTGACAGACCATGCTTCCCTCACCTCCCAATTGTCAACCTTGGGCTTACCGGCAAGGCCAGTGGAAGGACTGGAGGTGCCTTAGGTGAGCCCTCCATCCTGCCACCCCACTATCCCGCCCAGGCACATTGCCATTGCTGACTTCATCTATTGAGAATTCCTTTGCCGGCCCTTGATGCAGAGTTTGGAACCTTGGTGCCAGGTTGAGCTCAGTTGGAGTTTATTTATTACATTTAGTCCACCTATCCAAGCGGTAAAACATACATCATCAGAACATAACAGCAAGTGCTCAGCATCAGCGTTTTAAACATAAGCACTGCGTATTGAAGTGCATCACCGAAAGCGTCGGGTAGCATCGAGACTGGCATTTTTGCTGCAGAGTTATGATATGTGGCTATGATGTTATCAAGACAAACATGTGAATAAGATGGATGAGTACAAATGTTACTTTTCTTTCTTTTCTTACATAAGAACATAAGATATGCCATACTGGGTCAGACCAAGGTCCATCAAGCCCAGTATTCTGTTTCCAACAGTGGCCAATCTAGGTCATACGTACCTAGCAGTTTCCCCAAAAGACACAGGTTCCGCAATGCTTGTACTGGGTCAAGCATTGATATCCTGGGTCCCTTCTTAATAATGGTTTATGGACCTTTCCTCCAGGAACTTGTCCAAACCTTTTTTAAACCCAGCTACACTAACAGCCTTTACTACATCCTCCGGTAACAAATTCCAGAGTTTGATTACACGTTGAGTGAAAAAATATTTTCTTTTATTAGTCTTAAATAGTTTACCCTCTAGCTTCATTGTATGTCCCCTAGTCTTTCTATATTCTGATAATGTAAACAATCGATTTACGTTTACCCATTCCACTCTGTTCATTAATTTATAGACTTCTATCATATCTCCCCTCAGCCGTCTCTTTTCCAGGTTAAAGAGCCCTAACCTTTTTAGCCTTTCTTCATAGGAGTATCCTTCCATCCCCTTTACCATTTTGGTGGCTCTTCTCTGAACCTTTTCTAATAACGCTATATCCTTTTTACAAGTAAATTTATTTATTTATTTATATTCTCTTATATACCGCACTATTCTGCATCAGTGCGGTTTTACATTGAGCAAACTGAAATTACATTGAACAGGGCATTATAACTTGAAGATAACTATTTTACAGGGAACATGGGCTATGGAGGGTTAAGTGGCTTGCCCAAGACCACAAGGAGCACCTGTGGGACTAGAAACCCCAGTCCTTCCGGCCCAAGGTTGCTGTCCTCTAGTGGGATTTGAACCCCCGACCTTCCGGCCTGAAGTACCTGAAGTAAAGCGATGAATGAGGATGAACATGGGACCGATATGTTCATACCGGATAAACCTGGAAGTGGTTTGGCTGTTCCTCTCTGACAGTCCCTTTATAATGACGCAAGTGCTTATTTTTGGGTTATAGCACTGCAGTTCTGAAGGGGGGTGTCAGTGTTTCTGGTTTCCTTCCTTGGATGCCAGTTACTTGTTCAAATTGTTATCAAGGATTTGCTTCCTAATTTGGCTCAAGTGCCTTGTGCTGGCTACTGGTGACCCCTCTTTGACCTTCTCCTCCTCCCAGACCAGCTCCAGTGTGTCTGGCAGCTCCTGTATGTTCAAGGAACGTGAAGTTTATGAATGGCAATTTGTGTGGAAACCTCAAGCATGGATGTTCGGTTAGTTGACACGGGTATGGCTCGAAAGTGACTGCAACAACATATATGTGTGGCCGTTTGCCATTCAAGCTCGCATCCTACTTCAGCCCTACTCAGCACCGCAAGCTCTCCAGCTCCCCCGATCAGGGTAGAGCGCCCGAGCGGGAAATCCTCCCGCTCGGAAGCTCCTGCCCAATTGGGGCAGTGGGAGCACTGAACACTCAGCCGCACCGCCACTTTAAAAGAGGCGCCCCTACACAAAGGGGGCCGCTTCAGCCCTACTCAGCACCGCAAGCTCTCCAGCTCCCCCGATCGGGGTAGAGCGCCCGAGCGGGAAATCCTCCCGCTCATAAGCTCCTGCCCAATCGGGGCAGTGGGAGCACCGAACACTCAGCCGCACCGCCACTTTAAAAGCGGCGCCCCTACACAAAGGGGGCCGCTTTAGCCCTACTCAGCATCGCAAGCTCTCCAGCTCCCCCGATCGGGGTAGAGCGCCCAAGCGGGAAATCCTCCCACTCGGAAGCTCCTGCCCAATCGGGGCAGTGGGAGCACCAAACACTCAGCCGCACCGCCACTTTAAAAGCGGCGCCCCTACAGGGTGCGCCCGCGCCTGAGGGCCTCGCCAGAGGGCCCTTTGGCGTGGCCCTTAGGTGGGGCACACAGGCGTGCAGAGGAAAGAAAGCACAGCCCCACCAAGAAACAACAAGAAGGACGCACAGTAAACATAGCAGCAAACAAGCTTGGACAACTGGAAAAAGAACAACAACAGCAGCAGAGCAAACAACAAACACCCAAACACCTGTCAAGGCAGAAAAAGGACTCTCAACATACCGATTCAGCACAGAAACACAGCACAGCCCCAAGAACATCAAGGTACGCCTACAAACCATGCCACCCTTCCTAACCCCAATTTACCTCCTAACACTCCTGACCATCTACCCCTCCCCCACAGACACACCCGCCAACCAACCCCGACCAAACAACACAACCATCCAAACCACACACATCTGTAACCCCCCCTCACATGGAGCAACACCCACACACCAATCCACATCACCAACCCCCTGAACTGCAGCCCCCTCTCCATTTCACTAATCAACGCTCGCTCAGTCAGAAACAAATACCACATGCTCCAAGACCTGATCACAACCCAAAAGATTGACATCCTATGCATAACAGAAACTTGGCTAACAGACACTGACACGGTGCTCATGAACCAACTAACACCAAAAGGATACAGCCTGCAACATTGCTCCCGAACACATACCAAGGAGGAGGAGTAGCCATCGTATCGAAAACCAACCTCCACCTCAGGAACCATGCATCAGAAACGACCAATGAAGCAGACATACTCACCCTCACCAATAAACACCTCTCAATATGCCTAGTCTACAGAGCACCCACCCCAAGCACCGACCTACCAAGGATACTACAACACATATCTGAGAGCGCCATATCCACAAAAGAACAAATAATCCTAGGAGACTTCAACCTCCCATCGCTCCAAGACAAGCAAGCAGAAACCTTCATCAACGCCATGGAAGCAATGAACCTAACACAGATCATACATGAACCAACACACGAAAAAGGAAATACATTGGACCTCATATTCCTGAATGCCCAAACTGCCACCTCATACAAGAAGCCAGAAATCACACACATACCATGGTCTGATCACTTCCTCATCAACATATCCCACACCTACCAGCATACGAACAACAAGGAGAACAAACAACATGCAAGAAGGTTTAAGACATTCATCAAGGAAGATTTCCTGGCACAAACTCTACCTAAACTCCAAACAAGCTCCAACAATATCGATGACCTAATCTCCAATTGGAACACCACAATCTCCTCCGCATCCAGCGCAACAACAAACAAGACTAACACTAAACACACCACCAAAAAAGCCCGATGGTTCACCCCCCACCTCCGGAAGCTAAAAACCAAACTCAGAAGAACGGAAAGAAAATGGAGAAAAACTAGAAAAGAGGATGACAAAACAAACTACATGTACGAACTAGACGTGTACCACGCAGAAACGGACAAAGCAAAAAAGACTTACCATTCGAAAATCATAAACACATCAATAAACAAACCAAGAGAACTCTTTGAAATTGTCAAAAAGCTGACAAAAGCGCCCAACCACTCCGACCAACTACCATACATCCCACCAGATTTACTAGCACAGCAATACAAACAGCTACAAAAACCACAATTGAACGCAGAGACAACAACAACAAACCACCCCACCACCATAAACAGAGAATGGAGTAAATTCGAAGTGATCATGAAAGAAGAAATATCATCCACCATCTCCCATCTGAATACCACCACCTCTCCGCTGGACCCCTGCCCTACAGAATGGATAAAGAAAACCAAAGAAGACCTGAGCACACCATTAGCCTGCATTGTTAATGAATTCCTCAGCCAAGGACGCATGCCAGACTTCCTCAAAACCTCAATCATACGGCCAACCCTAAAAAAACACTACCTGGCTCCCATGGACCCCGCCTCCTACAGACTCATAGCAAGCTTCCCGTTCACCGCCAAAATCATAGAGAAGGTAGTTCAGCAACAGCTCCAAGAACATTTAGATACCAACAACATACTGGACCCGCAACAACACGGCTTCCGCCCACTCCACGGAGTCGAGACCCTAATGACATCACTAATGAACACCCTCGTCATAGGAACTCAAGCCAAACACTCTGGATATGCCATGATCTTCCTAGACATATCAGCAGCCTTCGACACCATCTCCCACAACATCCTCCTACACAGACTACAATCAATTGGCATCAATGGTTCCACTCCTACCTAACCAATAGACAACAACTGATCCGCACAAACATATCAACCTCACCCCCTTCCAGCAACACCAAGGAGTACCACAAGGATCCACACTATCAGCCATGCTCTTCAACATCTACCTGCAACCACTCTGCTCTATCATGCACGCCCACAACATCAACTATCACATCTATGCAGATGACATAATGTTCTATGCCCCAATCACAACCTCTAACCCAACAAATAAAAACCTATCGCAATGCTTCACAGAAGTATCCAGCTGGCTACAAATAAAACAACCTATCCATCAACATAAAGAAAACAGAAGCCCTCATAGTAACAAAGAACCCAGACTTTACACCACCTACACACCTCAACATTGGAACCACACAAATACAAATACAACCGCACATAAAATATCTGGGAATCATCATAGACCAAGCACTCACACTCAAGCAACAAATCAAAAAACCACCGGAACAATATTCCACAAGGCTAAAACAGTACAACGCCTCAGACCTCTCCTTGAACCACAGGACTTCAGAACAGTGATGCAAGCCATGACACTCCCACACCTGGATTACTGCAATATAATCTACCATGGACTACCAGCCACTCACACCAACCCACTTCGAACTACCTTGAATACAACAGCAAGGATTATTCAGAAAGCAAAAAAACAAGACCGCATCACCCCAATCCTGAGGGAGCTACACATACTCCCCCTCGAAGCAAGAATCAAATACAAATCCACCCTACTTAGACACAAAGCTCTCTACCAAACGCAGACTTCCCAGCTCCACACACTACTGCACCGTCCAGCCCACAACAGAACAACCAGACAAACCACCAACAACTCCCTCACCATACCCCATAAACGAACCAAATGCAATCAACGAACCTGCAACAGAGCCTTCGAACTATACGCACCATCCCTCTGGAACTCTTTACCAAGCCACATCAGAAATAACAGAGACCCTTTATCATTCAGGAAACAACTAAAAACCGCCTTATTCCAGGAACACCTCGGAACTGAAACAACCACCAGCCACTGACTCCCCCCCCCCCAACTCACCCCCCGGAACATATGTTTTAAAGAGCCTGTAATACAATGTCTATATCCCAATTATTTGCTGAAATCATTAATGTTGGCCCCCTGGTGATGGCCCCTACCCCTGAGTTTGACTACTCAATTGTCGTCCCCCCCACTAATGTTACACCGCTTTGACCCGGTGAAAAGTGGGATATAAATACAGATAAATAAAATAAAATAAATAAAATCCTCTGTTGCCGATTTTCCCATTTGTATGAAAATGAATGCATCCACTTGATCAGATAGGAGAGCGTCATACATTTGGATAAGCAGGTACCACCGGAGTCCTCAGGGAGTCAGGGAGCCTGGCACCCGTCCAAAGGGAGTCTAAAGCCGAAAGAAGGGAAGTGATGTTGTCCCGAGAAAGTGTGCCAGCCAGGATCAGAAATCCCAAATTGTTTGCAAAACCTCCTTGGATCTATTGCTAGCTAAATGCCTGAAGTAAACCCTTCTCCCACTGAAGGATCCACACCGGGATTTGCAAGTGGCTTGTGCGCTTAGCTCTGGTGTTGAGTGGAGCTGCACCCTCCCCTCCTTAGATATGAAAGAAGGGGGGGGGGGGATTATATAAAGAAAAGGAAAACAAGTGGGAGCAAAGGGCGACAGATCCCTACGAGCCAGTTTAACCCTGTAGTGTGATCACTATGGTAACTTATAATGCAGACGCCTCACGTCTTTGATCTGGTGTGTTCAGTACGCTCCAGGGAAAAGTGTTGTCACATTCCATATTTTAAGCAGTACATGGGAGAGGGGAGGGGGTTCATTTATTACCGATGCTTGTATTGTTCTGTCCCTTGAACTCTAGTGGAAAGGCAGATGAAAGATGCAGTGCTTTTGTTATACTGCTTCTTGTCTGTCTGTCTGTCTGTATGTTCCACCTCCGCACCCCCCTTTGCTGTTTCCCTGTGCGTGTGTTCACATCATGGCTCTACTATATGAGGCTGATATTTAGATGCTGTGGCACTTAAATTTCAATGGCACAGTCAGCCATCCAAGCTGCCACCGGGGTACATACGGAGGCCTTTCCTGAATGGTCTCTGTATGTCCCAGCACCTGGCCCCCCCCCCTGCTCTGTCTCCACATCGCCCCCTCCCACCCATGTCCAGTGCTCCCCGCACAAACGCTGTCTACCTGCAGGGAGCGCTGGTGACGGAATAGGATTCTGGAGCTGAGTGCAGGGTAGACATCCAGCCCGTACATCCAACCCCTCTATTCGCTCACTGTGTTTTGCTTATTGTTAAGAACACAGTAACGTCGCATATGACGGCAGATAAAGAGCAGTACGGTCCATCTAGTCTGCCCAGTAAGGTGGCTAGAGTGGTTGTAACTGCAGCTCCGTGCACATCACCCCCCCCCCTTCTATGCCTGTGTTAGGGGTTGTACCTGCTGCTCTCTGCAGGTGAGCCCCCCTCTATTAAAAGATATTTAAGTTTGCTTTGATTTCAGCCTCTTGTCTCTCCCTGTGTTTGGTCCCATGTGCCGCTGGCAGAGGCTGTTTTCCCTCTGTTGCCTCTGTGTATCATGATGAAGCCAAAGGCGGGAGGATTGATTCACAAATTTTCACATGTTTGGTACAATCTTAAATTTGCCAAAATTGCAGGTGTGTGCAACTTGTCTGATCTGCAATAGAGCTAAACATATGGGGCCCGATTTTCGAAGGCACCTACATGGCCGGCTGGCATCTGTTAGCATCGGGGAATGTTGGGAGCATTCTGGGGCGGAGCAGAGACAGGGAATGGTGCTAACCAGGTAGCAGAGATTTAGGATGTTGCCCGGTTAGCACTCTGCCTATCTTTAATGTGCCAGGGCTATCAGGGCCGCATCCAAAATCATTGCTGCCCGGTTAGGCTCGGTGGCTTTCCGGCTATGCGGCGAACCCCAGATTTTCACTTCCGTCACCGCAGAAGTGAAAATCCAGGGTTAAGGGATCGGCAGGCAGGCTATGCGGCTACGGTGCTTAGCCCGGCCCAATCAAGGGCACAAGCCACAGCCATTGGGACCATTTCTGAAATTATAAGTGGATTATATGTAATTACTCAAATGTCAAGGTTTTGAATATTGTTTGGTGAATGCTTGTTTCCTGGATGGGTAGAAACTTATCCTTATAAAGATACAGGATCACTACTAGAAAAAGTGAAATGAAGTTTCTTATTGCAAAAACTCCAATCCAGAGTGTTTACTTAAAGGTGGCTGCTGTTCTCCATGAAGCCTGGAGCCGTGTCATCAGTTGCAGGCCCAGAGATTCCAACGAAAGAACTGCCCAGAATCCAGATGGAAAGGACCATACCAAGTGCTCCTAACTACATATTGCAGTGAAGTGTGAAGGACCCCTACCTGGATCCAAAGGGCCAAGATACCAGCTAACGAGAGTGGGAGGATCACCCTTTGGGAAAAAACAAGCTTAGACTTCAGAGAAAGCTGAAGCACACTTCAAAGTCCTGAAGACCTGCTGAGAGGCAGGACCGAATTATCTGAAGAATGGAAGGAGATTCTATGGGAGACCCAAGTGGAAGTGGTGTGTGTTGGGACTTTTGTGACTTTTTTAAATTATTGTAATCCTTTTATTAATGTTTCCTTGCCAAGCAGCTGCAATTCCAGAGCATAACTCTGCTATTAGACTTATGCAGGAGGTTGTTAATATAACTAATACTTCCAACTGTTGGATGTGCAAGAAGAGTCAGCCCTTTTGGGACTCTCAACATTCCCAGGACTCGGCAGCAGCTTATTCTGGAGCCAGTAAGCCCCCGCTGCCAGTTGGGGGATGGTTTCAGTCCTTTCTCTTGAAGTGGATCCACATCACCTCAGACTAATGTGTCCTCAAGGTCCTAAGTCATAGTAACATAGTAGTTGATGGCAGATAAAGACCAGCATGGTCCATCCAGTCTGCCCAGCAAGATGGCAAGAGTAGGTGCACCTGTCGCTCCGCGCAGGCCACCCCTCCCCATATCCTTGTTCAGGGGTAAACCCACCACTCCATGTAGGACACCCCTATTTGTTGAGACGTTATATGGTTCAGAAGTTAGATGGTACCGTTTATTTTGTTTTTATCCTATTTCTGTAAAGGGATCCTCTGTGTTTGTCCCATGCCTTTTTGAATTCCGTCACCGTGTTCGCCCCTACCACTTCCGTCGGGAGGGCATTCCAAGCATCCACCACCCTTTCAGTGAAAAAATATTTCCTGACATTGCCTTTCAATTTACCCCCTTGCAGTTTCATGTTATGCCCTCTAGTTTTACAGGTTCCCCGTCTTTGGAAGAGGTTTGTTTGTTCATCATTTCTCTTTAAGTATTTAAAGGTCTGAATCATATCTCCCCTGTCCCTCCTTTCCTCCAAAGTGTACATATTTAGGTCTTCAAGTCTCTTCTCATAAGGCTTCTGACGCAGGCTCCAAATCATTTTGGTCGCCTTCCTCTGAACAGTCTCCAGTCTTTTTACATCCTTTGCAAGATATGGTCTCCAAAACTGAACACAGTATTCCAAGTGAGGCCTCACCAGTGACCTATACAGTGGCATAAGTACCTCTTCTTTTCTGCTGGTAATCCCTCTTTGTATGCAACCCAACATCCTCCTGGCTTTTGCCACCGCCTTGTCGCACTGTTTTGCCACCTTGAGATCAGCAGAGATAATCACACCAAGGTCTTTTTCCTGAACTGTGCATACCAACCTTTCTCCCCCTATCGCGTACATTTCTCTTGGATTTCTGCTACCCAAGTGCATGACACTGCACTTTTTTGCATTAAATCGTAGTTGCCAAGCTTTAGACCAGTCTTCCAGCTTTTGTAGATCTTTCTTCATGTTAACCACTCACTCGGGGGAGTCCACTCTGTTGCAAATTTTTGTGTCGTCTGCAAAAAGACAGACTTTTCCATTCAGTCCTTCAGCAATATCACTCACAAATACATTGAACAGTGCCGGGCCCAGGACCGAACCCTGGGGCACCCCGCTAATCACCTTCCTCTCATCCGAGTGAGCTCCATGTACAATCACCTTCTGTCTTCTGTCAGTCAACCAATTTCTAATCCAGTTTACCATCTTGGGACCCATCCCCAAGCTACTGAGTTTGTTGACAAGCCTCCTGTGAGGAACAGTATCAAAGGCTTTGCTGAAATCCAGGTAGATGACATCCATCGCATGCCCCTGATCTAGTTCCCTGGTCACGCAGTCAAAGAACTCGATCAGATTTGTTTGGCAAGATCGTCCTTCGGTAAAACCATGTTGCCTCGGGTCTTGCAAGCTGTTGGTTTTCAGAAAGTTCACTATTCGCTCTTTCAGGAGCGCCTCCATTACTTTTCCCGCCACCGAGGTAAGGCTCACAGGCCTGTAGTTTGACACTTCTTCCCTGTCACCACTTTTGTGTAGAGGTACGACATCAGCCATTCTCCAGTCCTGAGGAACCTCTCCTGTTTCCAAGGATCTGTTGAAGACATCCTTTAATGGTCCTGCAAGAACCTCTCTGAGCTCTTTCAGTATCCTGGGATGTATCCCATCTGGTCCCATGGCTTTGTCCACTTTCAGTTTAGCAAGTTGTTCTAACACCTCTTCTTCTGTGAATGGTGTGGTATCTACTTCATTCCCATTTTTATATTTGGGAGTCACAGTTGGTCCATCCCCAGGATCTTCTTTAGTAAACACAGAGCAGAAGTAATTGTTTAGCAATTTCGCTTTTTCAGTGTCACTTTCCACGAGTCCTTTCCCAGCACTTCTGAGTCCTGCAATTCCAACTCTGATCTTTTTCCTTTCCTGAATATACCTGAAGAAATTTTTGTTGCCACCCTTAACATCTTTAGCCATCTTTTCCTCTGCCTTTGATTTTGCTATCCTTATTACTCTTTTAGACTCTTTGAGTTGGATCCTGTATTCATTTCTGTGTTCTTCTGTCTGCAAGCTTTTGAATTTTGCAAAAGTTGTGTTTTTTGCCTTTATATGAGCAGCCACCTCTTTGGAAAACCAAATAGGTTTCCTTCTCCTCTTGCTTTTATTTACTTTTCTTACATATTTATCTGTTGCTCCTTTTATTGCCTCCTTTAGTTTAGCCCATTGCAATTCCACTTCCTTTATCTCTTCCCACCCCGTCATCTCCTCCTTTACGTACTCTGCCATTTTATTGAAGTCAGTGTATTTGAAGTTTAGGACTCTGAGCTTGCTATGATTGGCCTGTACCATGGCTTTTATTTCAAACCACACCGTGTGATGGTCGCTATTGCTCACAGGGGCACTCACGCAGACATTCGACACACTATCACCGTTGGTGAGCACTACATCCTGCGTTGAGCTTTCCCTGGTTGGTTCCATCACCATTTGTCTAAATAAAGTCAGGGCTATGCATTGGTGTTTTCAGAGTCTCTACAAGATGTCTTTGTGGAATCTGCTTGTGGTTTCCCACTGAAGCAGGTGGTGGTGGAGGAAACTCTACAGGGTCTCTTGCAACTGCAAGCTATTCTAACTGTGCTTACACAGAACAGGGACAGGGACGTTATTCCATCTACTTCATAGTGCGCACAAAGGGTGGCTCCTTCAGGCCTATTCTGGACCTGAAGGAAGTGAATGCCAAACTCTGGGTCCTGCATTTCTATACAGAGACCATCAGGTCAGTTATTTCATCAGTCCGGCAGAGAGAATTCCTCATCTCCCTAGATAGAAACATAGGGGCTTGTTTACAAAGCCGCGGTAACGGTTTCCGATCGTTATCGGAGCCGTGGCCCCATTGAAATCAGGTTGGAGTCTGTGCAATGGGGCTGCGGCTCCGATAATGATCGGAAACCGCTACCGCGGCTTTGTAAACAAGCCCCATAGAAACATGACAGCAGAAAAAGACCGCATGGCCTGTCTAGTCTGCACTTTCATTTCCATTACAATAGTCCTCTTTTTACCTTTAGAAATCCTCTGTGTTTGTCCCATGCTTTTTTGAATTCAGATACTGTCCTCATGTCCACCACCTCCACTGAGAGACTATTATACGTATCTACCACTCTTTCCATAAAGAAATATTTCCGCATATTACTCCTGAATTTATCCCCTTTCACTCTCATCCTAATGTTCCCTCATAGCACAGCTTGCCTTCAATTGAAAGAGACCCTCCTGTGCATTTCTGCCATGGAAGTATTTAAATGTCTCTATCATATCACCCCTATCTCCCCTTTCCTCTAAAGTATGCATATTAAGATCTTTAAGTCTGTCCTTTTATGCTTCACAATGAAGACCACTAACCATTTTAGTAGCCACCCTCTGCACAGACTCCAACCTATTTATATCCTTTTGAAGGTGTGGTCTCCAGAATTGCACACAATAATCCAAATGAGGTTGTACCAAAGACTTATAGAGATGAACTATCACCTCCTTTTTTCTGCTGGCCATTCCTCTCCTTATGCACCCAAGCATCCTTCTGGCTTTCACAGTTGCCTTTTCTACCTGTTTAGCTACTTTATTTATTTATTTTTATTTAACAGGTTTTTAATACTGCTTTATCATTTCAGTCAAAATGGTTTACATTGTAACTTAAACTTGGTAATGTGCATTAAATAGCAACCTTGGGTCGGAAGGACTGGGGTTTCTAGTCCCACAGGTGCTCCTTGTGGTCTTGGGCAAGCCACTTAATCCTCCATTGCCCATGTTCCCTGTAAGTATTAGTGTATGTGTCTCATATTCCCTCGTGTTAAATGTATCCCCCAATTGTGTTGTGACCACTTTGATTGAAGGATAAGGTGGTATACAAAACTGTCTAAATAAGTAAATAGTGACATTGATAACTTTGGAATTTTCTGAGGCAATGGAGGATTAAGTGACTTGCCCAAAGCCTGCTACAAAATAGTGGGAATTGAACCCTGGTTCCTAAGCTAGTGCCCTAACCATTAGACTACTCTTCCACTCCATATTAGGATTATCAGACACAATTATGTCCAGGTCCTGCTCTTCTTTTGTGGCCAGAAGTACATCACCCCTTACACAGTACAACTTGTTTGGATTTTTGCAGCCTAAATGCATGACCCTGCATTTTTTAGCATTAAATTTCAGTTGCCAAATTCTAGACCATTCTTCAAGCTTAGTTAGATCCCTCCTCATGTTATCGACTCCTCGCTGTGTGTCTGCTCTATTGCAGATTTTGGTATCATCCGCAAACAAGGAAACCTTATCCAACAGTTCTTCCGCAATATCACTAATAAAAATGTTAAACAGAATCAGATCAAGGACCGATCCCTGCGGCACACCACTGGTAACCTCCTTCTCCTCAGCGTGAGCTCCATTTAGCAGTACCTTTTGTCGCCTCCCACTCAACCAATTTCTAACACAATCAGTAACTTTAGGGTCCATCCCTATGGTGCTCAATTTGTTTATAAGTCGCCTGTGTGGAACGGTGTCAAAGGCTTTACTGAAATCTAAATGCACAACATCTAGGGTTCTCCCTTATGTTTATGGTTTATTACATTTGATATACCACTCAGGCCGAAGCATTAGAGTGCTTTACAATACTATATCATTTAAGAAAATATGAAAAGAACGCCATTTATGAGATAGGACAGAATAGGTCCAACACCCTGGCCAACCAGTCAAAGAAATCTATCAGATTTGTCTGACAAGACCTGCCTCTGGTGAATCCATGTGCCTCGGATCCTGCAATCCATTGAACTCCAGAAACCTCACTTTTCTCTCCTTTAGTAGCCTTTCGACTAATTTACTAACCACAGAGGTTAGACTAACCAGTCTGTAGTCCTCAATGTCATCCTTATGTCCGCTTTTGTGTAAAGGGACCACATGTGCTTTTCTCCAGTCCTCTGACACTACTTCCAACTCCAAAGAGGCATTGAAAAGGTTGGTCAGTGGAGCCGCTAGAATGTCCCCAAGTTCCCTCAGTATTCTTGGATGTATCCCATCCAGACCCATGGCTTTGTCTACTTTTAGTTTAGCTAGTTCCTCATGAACACAGTCTTCTGAAAATCGTTTGAGATCCCTGTTGCTTCTGTTCCTGTTTGTGGGTGTTTTCTGAGGTCCTGCTCCTGGACCTTCATCTGTGAACACAGAACAGTAATATTTGTTAAGCAATTCTGCTTTATGCTCATCAGTTCCTGCATATTCCTTCCCTGCACCCTTGAGTCCGACAATACCACTTTTGCCCTTCTTAAATTGGGCTGGTACCACAAGGAGGTCTTTTTTGTTGCTTCTCCTTGGTCTGTTTTCCGGGGTGAATGTCATCAGCGTTTTCAGGTAGGTGGATGAATCAGCTTGGAGGGATTTGAATATTGTGTGAATAACCTTAAATTTTATTCTGCTCTCTATTGGGAGCCAGTGAAGATGCTTTAATACTGGTGTAATGTGTTCTTTGATTGGTACTTGAGAGATTACTCTAGCCGCTGTATTTTGGGCTAGCTGTAGACGGTGGATTGTTTGTTTTGGGAGACCCTTTAGTAAGGCATTACAGAAATATAGGTGCGGGAAGATCATTGCCTGTACTACTGTTCTGAAGTCGCTTGTGGGGAGGAGAGGTCTTAGATGTTGGAGCATTTTTATTTATTTATTTTATTCAAACAGATTTCTATACCGCCTTTTCCTTCAATCAAAGCGGTTTACACAGCAAACAATCAATAAAGTCTTGTGTTTAGTGTTTGCATGCAGTGAGCAGTGTGTGCGTGTGAGTGTGGTTTGTGGCAATAGTCCCTCTAATTTTCTGTAGGCTGTGTGCGCACAAAATATCAGCTGTGTGCAGCTTTTGAAGGAAGGTTAAATTTTTGTGCGCCACATAACGACACTCGGAGTTATATACTTTAAAATTTGACTACACGTCAGAATACAGTATGTACACCACAATGAAAATAGACGATTACTAAATGAATCGGGAAATTTCTAGTAATTACAATCATAATTTTTAAATTTTAAGACGTCTGTGTTGTTTTCTATCAGAATCAGAGCCGTAATTTTTGTGCGCTCTGTTGTAAAGTATGTGCGCTCGCTCGGCGAGGTGTGTGCGCGCACACACACGCACAGCTTAGAGGGAACAGTGGTTGGTGGTTGATTCATGGTGAGCTAATTACAATGTGTGCTATCTACAATACTATGTACATCGGAGCTTTGCGTCTATACTGTGATCTGGTCTCGATGGAATGTTGGTGAGTTGGGGTATTGTCTGTTGTACAGTTTATGTGCCAGCACCATAGTGCTCAATGAAGTGTCATCTTTAGCAGTTTCCTAAAGTCCTTAATGTCTGATGTTGCCCTTAGTTCATCAGGGAGTGCGTTCCAGATTGTTGGAGCCACTTTTGAAAGGGCTCATTTTTCGGTGTCCTTGCGTATTTTGTTGAAGTCTTCGGGGGTGTTGACACGGTTGGCTGTGCCTCTCCTCCTCGGTCTTGTGCTGCTGTCGGGTTGTATGAGTAGGTGTAGGCTGAGAGCTGATGAGCGTTGTTTGATTTTGAAGATGTTTATGACTGTCTTATATCTGATGCGGGAGCTGATTGGTTTTTGCTTTTTCAACTTTTGTAGAGATTTCTCACTTTCTTCCAACACAATCTTCTTGATGTCATCCCATAACCCTTCTGGAGCTCTGTCATTTGTATCTAAAGCAGCAAATCGGTTTTGCAGGCAGTTTTAAATTCCAGTGGTATATTCTCAAGGTCATATTTTGCTATATTTATGAGTGGCTTGCTCTTTTTCAACTTTAGCTTGAGTTTGCATATAGTAGCTGGTGATCTGTACCACAGTCAGCTCCAGGTTTTGTCTTTGTTGATGTTATAGAGCAGCGATGGCGAACCTATGGCACGCGTGCCAGCTGTGGCACGCGAAGGCCTTGCAGCTGGCACGCGGGAAGGTCCGCAAAAAAAGAAAAAGCTGGCTCTGACTGCTGCCGCGGACGCGGCAAGGGCAGAATGCAGCGTCCCGCGGGGCCCCCTCCGCCCGCTAAGCCCCTCTGCAAGAGCTTTCAGATTCGCGAGGGAGAGCGTCTCCCTCGCGTCTCTGTTAAGCCCGCAGGGGCTAATGGGAAATTTCCCATCAGCCCCTTTAGACGCGAGGGACTGATGGGAAATGTCCCATTAGCCCCTGCGGGCTTAACAGAGACGCGAGGGAGATGTTCTCCCTCGCGAATCTGAAAGCCCTTGCAGAGGGGCTTAGCGGGCGGAGGGGGCCCCGCGGGACATTGCAATCTGCCGCGGCAGCAGCCAGAGCCTGCTTTTTTTTAAAAAAAATTTGCCAGAGGGGGGTTAGGACTTCTAATGGGCTGGGGGGGGGTTAGGACTGCTAATGGGCTAGGGGGGGGTTAGGACTGCTAATGGGCGGGCGGGCGGGGGTAGGACTGCTAATGGGCTGGGGGGGTTAGGACTGCTAATGGGCGGGCGGGCGGGCGGGCGGGGGGGGGGGTAGGACTGCTAATGGGCTGGGGGGGTAGGACTGCTAATGGGCTGTGGGCTGATGGGGGCTGTCTGGAAATGGGGTGATGGGGGTTAGGACTGGTAATGGGTTATAGGGGGGCTTAAACTGAAAATGGGGTGATGGGGGTTTAGGACTGGAAGTGGGTTGATGGGGGGGGGGCTAGGACTGGTATTGGGTTGGGGGGTTGCTAGGACTGGAAATGGGCTGATGGGGGGCTAGGACTGGAAATGGGCTGATGCAGGGACTAGAAGGGAATGGATGCTGGGTGAGGCTGGAACTAGAAGGGAGCTGATGTTGGGGGAGGATTAGAATGGGATGGGGCTGGGAGAGTAAAATGGAGAGGGGAAAAATATTTTGTGTGGGAGGGATAAAAAATCTACAATTGGCCGGGTATTGGGAGAGAAAAAGGGGATTGAGGATGGAGGGGTAAAATTTGAGTGGATGAAATAGGAATGAGGAAAGAGCAAAAGGAGAAAGATTAGTATGTTAAAGCGGATGTAGAGAGAGAGAATGGAAAAAAAAAACTAGAAGAGAGAAGAAAGGACAAATGGACAGCAGATGATGGAGAGTTAGCAGAAAACATGAAGAAACCAGAAGAAAGTGGCTGGAGCAATTGCAACTGTGTAACTGAGCTGAGGTATTCTGTTTATGTAATTCCTTTTTGACATTGCCACTTGTTCTCTTTCCCCAGTAGGTCATGTATTGTTATTGTCTGAAATGTATTGGTTTAATATTTGCAGTGTTGCCTTTTGATAGGTATGGTGTGGTGCTTTGTGAGTCCTGGTAGTGCTGTTAGGATACGGCGGGTTTGCTATTGGTTCTAAATGGGCAGTGTTTGTAGTAGTTCCTAATGTGCCTGGCAGTTGGCACTGGATTATAGTAATGTAGAAATCTCTTAGTCTGTCTTTATCCATACACTCATTAAGAGACATGTTTACTAAAAGTTAGTGTATGTTAGCATTATGCAAATATTTATGCAAATTGACGTGCTGGCACTTTGAGGAAATTCTTTGGTTTTGTGCGGCAGTTTGAACACTCGGGCTCAAAAAGGTTAGCCATCACTGTTATAGAGCTTTTCCATCATTGACTTCCACAGATGGAGTAAGTTTGATTTTTGTTCAATCCATTGGGTGAAGTCCATGTGTGCAGTCGCCGCTTGTGTTGCTGGAAGAAGGTGTTTGAGATGAATAGATCATTGGTCTTGTAGAATTCTATCAGTCTTTCTCCAGCTTCATTTCTGTTGCCAAGTCCATATTTTCCAACCATTTTGTCTTCTTTGTTGCCAACTTTTACGTTCCAGTCACCTATGACTATCAGGATATCCTGTTTGCTTGTTCTGTCAATTTCAGCTTGTACTTGTTCATAGAACTCATCAACTTCATCCTCCTCTGCAGCTGTTGTCGGGGCATATACTTAAATTATAGTTGTGTTGATGAGCATTCTTTGTAGATGAATAGAAATTAAGAGGCCTATTCTCTGCTGGACATCCAGCCCGTGTACATCCCCTCAGAATCGGGGAGTACAGCGGTAGACTTGATTCTGATCCCATGGATCCAAATCAGGTCTACCGGCTTGTACGTGCAGGCCAGGCCCCAATTCTGATGGGCCACATATCCAGCTACATCCATGTCTATTCCTGACAGGCTCCTAAATGGAGCTGCAATGTCATGGCGTTCCATTGCCATGGCATCGCAGCTCCATTCAGGAGCCGTGATTGCCAGCCGCTGCCGAGACTGTGCTTTCCCTGCAGCCAGACCCCATGGCCAGGGTCAAGCTGCAGGGCTCTCCCTGCATGCCTCCATGTTTTGTCCCCACTGGCTACCTTGTGCCCAGGGGACCTTATTCCACCTCTGAGGTGGAATAAGTCCTCCGTTTAACCGACCTACCCTGGACGTACAGGGCTGATCTCAGAATTGGCCTTGTACGTCCGGGGTGATGACCCACCTACACACTGCCCTCGCTCTGCATCCCGCCCCTGTCTAAGGCTCCCCTTACAACTCCGCTGTTCGTACAGGGAGCCTTGCATGGGGATGGCAAGAGGGATGTAAAGCGGGGATGTATGTCCTGGCAAGGTGTACATCTCCGCTATTCGTGGTTCAGAATAGACCTCTAAGCGTTCACTGATTGCATTGTATTTCATTACAATTCTGGCAAGTTTCTTCTTAATTATAAATGCAACACTATTTCTTCTTTGTCTTTCATTTCCAGCATAGTAGACCAGGTGATCATCTGATGCAAAGTGCCCGATATCAGTCCATTTCAGTTCGCGTTCCATTTCATTCTTGACCACCTCCAACTTACCTTGGTTCATGCTTTGTACATTCCATGTTCCAATATGTAAGACATCTTTGCAGTTTCTGATTCTCAATTCATGTGCAGCTACATCAGCAGTAAGACATCCTGAGGGCTTTGATCCAACCACATCATAAATGCTGGCTTTACTCTGAAAAGTCTTCAGCTCCTCCCCAGTAGCCAGTTGAGTGCCCTCTGACGTGGGGATCTCATCTTCCAGCACTATAGTGCAATTTGTTTTGTTGTGACTATCCATTGGGTTTTCATGGCAAGCTATGGAAGTAGATTGCCAGGCCTTTTTTTCCATGCAGGTAATTCTAGTGTTGTTGCTGTTGTCACAGAAATGTGATCTTCTGCCACCAACACCGTGCCATGCTGCTGCTGCCCATATGGGTGACTTGTCTTGGTCTGGTACCTCAGCTGAGACCTGCCCATCTTGGGAGACCCTGCCAGTAGTTAAGCTACCAATAGCTTAGCCTTCAGCATCACTGATGACCACAAACCCTCACAGCACAACAAGCTGCAAACCAAGTGAGGGAATATGCTATGAAGCATAGCAATATTTGAGTTATGTGGTGAAGAAAATGTTTCCTGTTTGTCCTAAGTTGACAATGCAATTGTGTTGGAAGAGTTAAAAATGTCTCCTACCTAATGTTTGAAGTTAATAGTTGACTTGCTGGTGTGTTGGAATCCTGAACTTGGTTATTTTTATCTGATTTAGCCAGTTTACACTCTTTGCGTGTGATTTAATAAACTAAACGCAAACCTCTACCATCAACTGTTCTGCTCCATCATCAGATCCCATCCCACAACCTCAACTTCCACATCTACGCCGGTGACATCATGATATACAGATCATTCAACCCAAAGCAACCAATGTTCACAAACCTCCTACAATGCTTCAATAAAATTTCCCAATGGCTAGCCACCAACAACTTGGCAATCAACTATAAAAAGACAGAATCCCTATTCATTACAAAAGACAATATGTTCACACTCCCAACCTTCCTCACCCTAAACAAAACACAAATAAAGGTACAAACTGAAATCAAATACCTCGGCATCACCCTGGACCAACACCTCACCCTCATTCCACTAATACGCAAAACTGCCAGAGCAATCTACCACAAAGCCAGAACCTTGCAACGCCTATGCCCCCTTCTCGAACCACCAGACTTTAGCTCCACTCTTCAGGCCACAATCCTCCTGCACCTCGACTATTGTAATTCCATCTACCAAGGCTTGCCACAATCCACCTTACTCTCTCTATGCACAGCTTTACATACCACTGCAGGAATCCTAAAAGGAGCATCAAAAACGATCACATCACACCCATCCTCAAACACCTATACTGGCTACCCCTGGACAGCTGGATGAAGTACAAGATTCTCCTCCTGATCCACAAAGCTATCCACTGCCTCCCTACATCATACCTGCATACCCCACTTCAGACCTTGCAGCCCAACAGACCAAGAAGACAGTCCACAAAAAACACTCTTATCATCCCTCATGCGAGAGCAAAAACCAACCAACAAGTGTGGGCACGATCCTTTGAACTCTACGCACCATCTATCTGGAAAACACTCCTGGACTCAATGAGTACTATATCAGACCTTCATACTTTCTGCAAGCACCTAAAAACCCAACTGTTCACCAAAAATTTTGGCCCCTCTCCCAAGTCTCCCCACCCATCTAAAAAAATATAAATACTAACATTCATAAAAAGAAATGCCTCAAATTTCATTCTGCACTTACATTGTATATAGCCCACCAATGTATGTAACTAATAATCCAGGAACATAGAGGGAGCATGACCCTCGCACCAAAAGGACAGAAGAACACAACAAGCGAGGGATGATGAGGGTCACAGGTGCTTATTTATTGAAAAACCCCTATGCGTTTCGGCAACAAGCCTTCATCGGGGGGGGGGGGGGGGTACACATCTTAAAATATAAAACAAAGTAATTAAAAGTCATGTACAATAAATAAAGACTAAAAACATATAATGTATTGAAAATTGAAAATTAAAAAGTCATAACAATAGTAATAATAATAATAATAATAATCATAGGACAAAAACAGATAGTGTAAAATTGTGCAAACATATTTCACATTATGAAGCGGGAGGAGGTCAGAGCTAGAATCAAGGCTCAAAAAGACACCGTCAGAAGTTGCTTTGTAATGAAGCAGTTATCAGGACATTTTCAGCAATTACACAAGCACATTTGTTTTCTACTTTTCCTGGGTAAGTGCTTGTTGCCCTTCATAAGCTTTATTTACCTCATAGTATGTTCTACTGAAAACGGCACGAATCGGCACTTTCTCTCTCTCCGGTTCCATTATGCCTTTACTTTACTGAAACCTGAGCTGACATACAATTCCTGGGATTCCCATGCTCCTTTTTTGGCAGGTTCCACATGGGGTACGGTTCTGATAAAAGGTCTGATTTAATGTTTTTCCCCCCTTGAGACACAACTTGTGGCCGATGTAGTTTTTGACTGGCAGTTACTATATCACATAGTTGTTTTAATTCTAACCCCTCTAGCTCTGACCTCCTCCTTCTTCATAATGCTTTGCAGTTTTAGCTTTACTCAATACATGACCCTCTACCTGGCTCTCTGAATTGTGAACTATTTGTTTGTACAATTGTGTAATGTTATGCTCTGTATATTTTTAGCCCTCGAGCTTCGGATTGACTGGTGTCTCTTTAAAGACGACCTTTCCATAAGGTGCTCTGTGTAAGTATTCTCCCTGTGCTCCTCCTCCACCTTGTTTTTCTTCACAACACTTTTTGTGGCTTCCATCTCACGTAGTTGATTTTAATTTTTCAGTTTTCTATGTCAATTTACTACATGTTTTTTAATTGTACTATTCATGTTCTTATATGTTTAATGGATTTATCATTTTAATAAATACTATTATTTATTTATCTATATATTATTAAACACAATTTTAATGTACACACTATCTGTTTTTGTCCTATGATTATTATTATTGTTATGACTTTTTAATTTTTAATTTTCAATACATTATGGAGTATGTTTACTATACCGTCTTAACGTGCGCTCTCCCATGTTATCGCATGATAAGGCGCCTTATCGTGCGATAATGGCGCCTTATCGCGCGTTAACGCGTGCTAAAGCGCAAACGAGCGCTGAAGGCGGAGAAAGGCTCCCGGAGGGTGGAGGAAGGCTCCCCAGGGGCGGAGAGAGAGGGTCAATGGGCGGAGAGTGGGAGGGGAGAGGCTCCCTGCACACTAACGCTGTGAAATCCGAGGCTGAAAACTAACGCCAGTGAAACCCTGGCGTTAGAGCTGATTTAAAGGGAAAAGAAACCATTTCCGTCAGCAATGTACAGCAAAACCAGGGAAACCTACAAAAAAGTGATACATGTGCACGGAACAAAAGGGCAAAGAAACAGTGAAAATGACCAGAAGAAAATGTAAAAAAAACATAACCAAGCTGGGCAATAGTGATATCAATGGGAAACATCAAAAAACACCCCCAAGAAAGCTCCAAAAAAAAGATTGCGCTGATCAGGGTTTTCCTCTCCATTGGACAGGTTTCCTATGGTGTGCACATGTTCCACAACAGCAGGGCGGGCATGTCGGAATGGGTAACTGGACAGATGCTGGAAAAGGGGACACAGAGGACTGCAGGCGGCACATGCTGTGGTGCATCTGGGCCACAGTGCGGACTAGGGTAATGCCTAGCTGGCCCATAGGAATGCTGAAAGAGTAGAGCAGCCAGACAGCAACTGCTGAGGGCCCAACATGGGCACGAGTGTGCTTCCCATGGTGTCACAGGGAATAGTACCCAGCAGGTACCCCCAATGGCACGGAACATTGGCAGGCGGTGCTGGGGGAACTGACCGTGTGCACCACCACAGCACCTCAGCCTGGTAGGGGATACTGACCGTGTATGTTACTGGCACAGAGTAGCTACACACCGTCACATTGTGCGGGTACTGTGCTCACCCTGAGGGTGAGGTGGGGCACCCAGCACCAGGTCCACAGCACCTTTCATGGCTAAAATAGGCTATGCGGCAGGTCCCCATCAGTGCTAGTGTGTGTGAGATAGGTAGTTCCTGCAGACACATCTGTATTTCTTAGTCATGTCTAGCCCTTATGGGCTATGATGCACCCAAAATAGTGCATATCCTGTGTTGGTACCATGGTCACATGATGTAGGTGAAGGAGGTATTTGGACCCATAGGTGGATTATGTACCACCACCCAACCCACTCTCTGTGGCTCAGGGTGGGAAACAGGATCTCCCACCAACAGAGCCACACTCTACCTCCCCACAATGGTGGCAGTAGAGAGAACCATCAACCCCAGTCCTGCTGGGGAACAGACACCATACAGGGCAGGCAATGCAGATCTGTACACATCCATAAGGCAAGGCAGACAGAAGGCCTGGAAATGCTCAGCTGCACTACACCACTATCTTACATTCTCCAGCAGCAAGCCTCCAGCTGCTGCACCCTGCAAGATGTTCCATCCAGACACATACTAGCTGCAGACAGTCTGCTAGCTAGTCCATAGTGCATGTTTCTGGAGGAGATGCATGTACCCAGAACTGGGATGTCAACATACACACCAAGCAGATAAGTCAGTGATTGGGCCCCAAAATGGAACCATAAACATCACATAAAAGAAACACTATATAGCACTATGGGGGAACCTAGCCATGCCGTGGTCACTGCTCAGTCAGGGTGAGAGTGACCTCCCAGCAGGACATGCTGTGGCCACCCTGTCCGTGCAGGTGGTTGTCAGGCACTACAATGTCCGAGCCATTGCCCTATGCCCTGTGCAGATGCATCCTGGCCAGGCCACCCAGTCCGGGCTATACCCATGGTACCTTGCTCCTCATTATGCACATTGGCAGGCTTACACTGGCAACAGTGTGGGCTGAGGAAGGTGTTGGCAGACACCACACACTGGATAGACAAACACATGCTCCCACACCTATACCAGCATTGTGCAAATATAGAGGCTCTTGGCAGCCCTGGCCACCGCACCAGTCCTGGGCACAGTGCAGGCATGGCTATGGTACGCAATACTGTTGGGGTCACTCCTCAGGGTGGTAAACACTGTCAGACATCAGACCTGAAGCACACTCCACAGACAGCAGAAAGGTTGCTATGATGCAGCTCAATCAGCAAATTGTGCTTAACTTAGGAATTGCTATCTGCCAGTAATCATAGCAACCGTTTGATAGGTGTGTACAATATTCCCAGGTTTAGGGTGGCATTGCTAAGGTATGCAAGTGCTAGTATTGGGAGATGCACGCAGGGCCCAACATCCTGCCTCTCCAGGAGGCTTTGGATAATGGAGCCTGTGGGTGAGGGTGTGTCTGCCCCTGTTGGCCGCTGCTCTAGGGCAGAGGTTCCCAATTCCAGTCCTGGTGGGCCAAACACTGTTCGGGTTTTCATGCTGTCCCTCATGAATATGCATGAGATACATCTGCATATCATGGGGGCGGTGCATAGACATGCAGCACAGCCGTGTTTATTAGAGGCAGCATGGAACCTGAATGGTGTTTGGCCCTCCAGGACTGCATTTGGGAGACTCTGCTCTAGGTAATGTGCATGTTTATGGTGTCTGTGCTCTGTAGGGTGAAATGTAGGTTTATTGGGCATGTTTCTGTTATCTGCAATAAAGGTTCTGTCTGTATTAGCACGTTTTAGTAGTGGGTAAAATATGGGGACTGTGTTGGCAGGAGCCACAGCTGGGACTTGAATCTGTGACCTTCTGCTCTTGAACACACTGGCTGTGCCCACTGCACCACCGTGTTGCCATAGAGCTAGTGCATTCCCTGGAGATACCATGACTGTCAGACAGAGCCTGTCTGTTGCAGTGCACGGCACCCACCTAAACAGGGCTAGGCCATGGTCTGCTCTGGGCAGCTGCCACTGCCCCCTCCACCACCAGTACCCCTCTGCCACCATGCTGACATGCCCTTCTGCTGAGGGTGCTGGTGCTGCGCAGTCTCAGGCCATCCAGTGTGCGGGTAGGCGGCTGCCTAGGGTGCGGGTTCTGGGGTAGGGGTGCCTGCATAGCTGTCCACGCTTTCCCCCAGCACCGCCTGCCAATGTTCTGTGCCATTGGGGGTACCTGCTGGGTATTATTCCCTGTGACACCGTGGGAAGCACACTCGTGCCCATGTTGGGCCCTCAGCAGTTGCTGTCTGGCTGCTCTACTGTTTCAGCATTCCTATGGGCCAGCTAGGCATTACTCTAGTCCGCACTGTCGCCCAGCTGCACCACAGCATGTGCCGCCTGCAGCCCTCTGTGTCCCCTTTTCCAGCATCTGTCCAGTTGCCCATTCCGACATGCCTGCCCTGCTGTTGTGTGCACACCATAGGAAACCTGTCCAATGGAGAGGAAAACCCTGATCAGCGCAATTTCACTGTGGGCTCATTCACCTTGTATGGGGACAGAGCATAGACCCTTCCAAAATTCATATCTTTTTTTTGGAGCTTTCTTGGGGGTGTTTTTTGATGTTTTCCATTGATATCACTATTGTCCAGCTTGGTTATGTTCTTTTTACATTTTCTTCTGGTCATTTTCACTGTTTCTTTGCCCTTTTGTTCCGTGCACATGTATCACACTTATCACTTTTTTGTAGGTTTCCCTGGTTTTGCTGTACATTGCTGAGGGAAATGGTTTCTTTTCCCTTTAAATTAGCTCTAACGCCAGGGTTTCACTGGCGTTAGTTTTCAGCCTCGGATTTCACAGCGTTAGTGTGCAGGGAGCCTCTCCCCTCCCACTTTCCGCCCATTGACCCTCTCTCTCTGCCCCTGGGGAGCCGCCCTCCGGGAGCCTTTCTCCGCCTTCAGCGCTCGTTTGGCGTGCGATAACGTGGGAGAGCGCACGTTAAGACGGTTTAGTAAACATACCCCTTAGCCCGTTAATGTGCGCAGCAGCGCACGTTATCGCGCGATAATCCCGTTTTGCTACTTTAAGACTGAAACGCCCACTCCTTTTATGGCAGCCTGCACACTATCGCCAGGTGCACATTAAGACGGTTTAGTAAACATACCCCTATATGTTTTTAGTCTTTATTTATTTATTGTACATGACTTTTAATTACTTTGTTTTATATTTTAAGATGCGTACCCCCCGATGAAGGCTTGTTGCCGAAATGCATAGGCGTTTTTCAATAAAATAAGCACCTGTGACCTTCATCGTCCCTCACTTGCTGTGTTCTCTAACTACTAACCCATGCATGTATCTGATAACTCTTGCATATAAGTTACTTGTTCCGTGCACATAAATTATTTGTTTCATGTGACCTTTCTAAAACATTTGTTCTATGTAAACTGCTTTAGCCCTGCTAAAGAAATACAATAAATAATAAAGAACTTGCTATGCCATTTTGCATTTGTGTCGATGTCGTTACCCATAGTATGAAATCTCACAAACTGAGAGAGGGCAGAGGGGATGGGAGAGAGGAATAGCAGGCCACCACCATTTGTCCTCCATGTCCAGAGGAATATTCTGGAATCCGTGCTCCTAGTGACCCCTCCCCCCCGCAGTGTCAGGTAATGGAAGATGGCTGCCAGTCACTGGTCAGGGGGCGGCTCTTTCATTGTGTAGGAAGCAGGACAAAAAAAAGTTCCTTATCATAGAGCCTTATCGTCTTCCTTTGAAGGAGTCTGAGAGAGGAGGAAAGGCTACTGGAGCTTGAGGGGGGGGGGGGGGGGCGGGGCAGAAGGTGGCTCAGGTGCAGCCTGGAGGCCGGCTCCCTGATAGCCAGCTAGGCAGAGCCTGCCCAACCACCAGGCAAACTAGCCAAATGCCTAGAGCTTCAGGGGGGCAGGGAGGGAAAAGCAGGGCATTCTAAGTTAAACAATAGAAGCGGGGAGCAAGGCTAAAGGTGCCAACACCTTGAACCAACTCTGGGGCCAGCCCTGCAACTAGGCCATAAAAACCAGAGAGTGCTGCTATCCCTACGCTGGTGAGGTTTACCAACACTTAAGTGCTGATGCAAAAGAGAAGAAGTTGAAGAGACCCAGGAGGGATTGGGGCCAAACAGAGAGAATCTCAGGAACAGAAAGTAATTGGGATGTCCCATAGGAATGCCAAGGAGTATCTTTCATAAGAACTGATCCTTTGGGACTGAAATGTTTATTGATTTGATTAACCCTCATTTATCCTGAGCAGGAAAGTGGCGAAGAAGCCAATGGGGAATGCAGAATGAAAGGACATAAGGACGTGAGACAGTGAAGAACACAGGGGTCAAAGTACAAATTTCAATAGGCAGAAGTAATTGGGTTGTTATAGCTATTAATAAATATTCAGTCAAATACCTCTACAAAGGCTGATAAAATAACCATAGGCCAGTCCAAGGCAAGTACTGTAGTAATGATGGAACAAAGGAAGGAGAAGAGTCTCCGCAGTAATACACCAGCATCCACTGTGCTTTCCTCCGCTTCACTGTAGTAACAAAGGGCCCAATTTTCAAAGCCCTAGGCTGCGCTACATGTGTAAAAGACGGCCTTACCTGTGTAAAACCACCATAACTGTGTTAACCAGATATTCAACAAGGCGACTTGAATCAGAGAGGCCCAGCTACCCGCACAGCACCTGAGGCTCAGGGCAGAATGGGGGCGTATCATCCTGAAACCTGCATAAAGTGGATTTCCGAAACCCATGTGTGCCAACATTGGACGTTACTAACTGTGTAAGACTAAGTGACATTTCCTGGCGCACACAACTGCCTATGGTGTACAGCAAACCCATGGAGTGGTGTTACAGTGCATAGTACAGTGAAGACAGCGTGTGCAGGCCTGCACCCAAACTGTGCAGAGGTAAAGCTTTGTTGGACCGGCCGAGAAGCTATGTGGGTTATGCACATGGTGTTCCAGAGATGGAGATGCGCCCGCCATGCCCGGGCACAGTGGAGGATGCGTTAGGCAGTGTGTATCCATCAGCAGGCAGTAGCCCAGCACCCGAGGCACAGGTATCATGCTCCACATGTACACAGGCCCAGGGTGAGCTACCTGAAATTGATGGAGGAGGAGGTCTACCAGAGATACAGACTGAATAGGGCAACGATAACTAAGTTGTGCAGCATACTCAGTGTGTACCTGGAGCCCTCTACTTCTAGACGCCAGGCCCTGCCAATGGCTATGATGGTGACCACTGCCCTGGGATATCTGGCAACTGGCAGTTTCCAGCATGTGATAGGGGCGACTGTTGGAATTATGCAGTCTACTGCCAGCCATTGCATAAGTGCCTTCACTAGGGCCCTGCTGCAGAGGATGCTGTACCTCATAGCCTTCCTCTGGACACAGCAGATGCGGCAAGAGACCATGCAGGCTTCTTCAATGTTGCTGGATTCTCATCGGTGCTTGGAAGTATATACTGCACCCACATTGTACTGTGGGCACCATGGCTGTAGCAGAGGGCAAACCAGAACAGGCATAATTACACATTGATGAACATGCAGGTCATTGTGGATGCCAACATGACTTTTACTGATCTGTGTGCCCGCTATCCAGGGTACTGCCATGATGCATTTGTCCTTGCCCAATCCAATCTGGGACAGGCAGCAGCCGGGGGTCAGCTTGGAGATGCAAGGCTGCTAGGTAAGTTTGCACATACTGTATGTGAGCCCCAGGACATGCCCAGAACAAATGGTTGTTGTTGTATGATGCTATGTTTAATGCAACAGGTAGGGATATATGTATTATGTACGTATTTCAACACATGATGACCATGCAGGCACATGTGCTGCTGTTCCGCAGATCCATGTGCATAGCAGGCTATGATGCACATCATAGAGACAACCAGGGGAAGCCCCATGGCCAAGAGCAGATAGCACACACTAACATGTGGCATGAGGAAGAGCACGGGCTGGCACCATGTAGTGCAGCCACATAGCAACAGCCCGTGTATGGCACATCCATGTCTGCCCCTATCCCAGCCAGCAGACCCCCCAACTACATCTCCTTGTCATGCCCCTGCCCCCCCTTTCCAACAGGCCAGACCATGTCACCGTCCCCTATTGCCCTGCTCCAAATGCCTGATTGCCGCACAAGCTATATGTTGGTGTCCTCTCACTGCCACAGTGTCTCTGAATGTTACATATTGCACTCTGCCCTGCTAGTAGATGCTGTGTTGTATGCGGTCTGGAATAGCCCATAGACCATAACCAATACATGTCTCATGCTCATGTGCACATCTCACATTGCCCCCACAGGTGACCATGGATATCCCCTGAGGACCTGGCTGCTGACCCCAGTGCACCACCCCATGAGATGGCAGGAGGAGTGGTACAATGCCGCCTATTAGCAGACCCAGGCAGTTGTGGAGCGAGCAATAGGGGTGCTGAAGAGCTGCTTCTGGTGCCTCGACAGGTGTAATGGGGAACACCTTTACAGCCAGAGTATGTATGCCAGATATTTGCATTGTGTTGCATACTCCACAACCTTGTAGATATTGCCAAACCCAAAGCCAATGGTTGCGGAGGAGTGGGAGGCCGCAGAGGCAGCAGATGGTGATGGCACAGAGGCTGGGAGCCAGCAGCAGGCCCAGGCATCAGCCCACAGAGGGCAGCTGATACGAGACAATTTCTGAGGTAAGTAACTCACACCATCACCTGGATAGGATATACACATTCACCAATAAAGTGCCCGAAATGATGTTACATGTCCAGTGTGTTTATTTCCCTATGTGTGTCCCCTGTCCCCGGTATCGCCACCGGCCATGGGCACTTGCTGACACGTGCACTGCGACACAGTGGAGCGATGTTTGATGATGTGCTGGCAGCGTCATCACCCTCTCCAGCAAGGCAGGCCACTGAACATGGTTCAGGGCTACCAGGTAGCTGTGCTGGAGTGCTGACAGCCCCAGCACCCACCTCCTGGGCCCACATGAGGCCCACCAAACTGCACAGGGAACCAGACATCATTGCCTGGTATGCTGCCATCTCCCTCATCAGATGCAGGTGTCCCTCCAGATGGTGCTTCACTCGCAGTCAGTGTTCCTGCCACACCTTGAACTCAGTCTCCCTCGCTGCCTGCAGGCTCTGCTGGATACTGTGTAGCTTGGACTGTATGCCCTCAGTGCAAGCCACCAGATGTGCACCCTCCTGCACTAGCTCCAGGTTCACATCAGTGCCTCCTGCATCCACAGGGTCATCAAGGATGACGAACTGTAGCTCAGCGAGTGGGGCATTATCTGTCTCCATTTCCCCAGCACTGGCAGACACACTGGCCTGCTCCACTTTCCTGGGAGCTGCATTGGCTTGCTCCTCTGTCCTGGGTGCTGCATCAGACTGCACCTCCATCCTGGCAGGCACACCAGCCCCTGTGGCTGTGCTGCATCCCGGCTGCACACTGACATCATCTGCGTGGGTGGTGAGGCTCCCTCTGATGTGTTGGTTCCAGGCTATGAGAGCTGGGTCCCTGGTAGGTTGGTGGGAGAGCAAAGGTGGCAGAGGGTAGTGACATGGGTTGCTAGGTTGGCCTATGGGGTGCCATCAAGCCCACAATGGAACTGGTAGGGGGATCCCCAGTCTGTACTATCCCCAACCCCCACATTATCCAAGGACTGACAGACAGACAGACAGGCAGGCCTGGGTGGATGAAACCATTGTGGGGACACATACATGGTCATCACGGTGCCACCCAGACCATGGGGCAATCCCTACTCACCCCCTGTGTGCCTGGGGTGGAGCTGTCGAAGCCCGAAACCCCTGAGATGGAGACCTTCTCCACAAACTGCAGCACCTGTTCCTCCAGAGAGGTAAATCTGTGCTGCTGCACAGGTGGCAGCTTGTTGTTGCTAGCCCTTTTCTCCTTCACTGCCTGCTGTACCATCCGCTAATTCTTCTTAAAATCCTCCATGTCCCTGTTGTGGTGGTGGATGGCACTGACTCTCCTGATGATGTCACACTATACTGTCAGCTGTGAGCTGGCATCTTCTGCCACAAAAGAGTGCAGCATGTTGCTTAAGGATGAGCCCCAGGGCCATAGAGGTCTCGGAGGGTGTAAAGTTTGCCTTCCGGGTTTGCTTTGGCCCTTTCTGTGCTGTGTCTCAGGTGCTATGGCGGTGTTAGGCTATCCACATAGGCCCTTTAACACATACGCGGATATGGTATGCAGCCATGCAGCCATGCCCTCCCCATCCAAAGGCGTACCCAGTACCCACGTAGGTTCCTGAGCTCTGATGGTACGAAAATCTGCATGACAACTATCTGCCATAGGACACCATAGCTGCACACCACAGCGAGACGGCAGCATATGCATGCATGGACGCCCAGATGTTAATATCTGGGTAGGACAGATAGCACAGTATGCAGGCATTGCTACTGCGGCATGAGGGGGCATTCTGCATGTATAGCACCACTGTGCTACACCTGTGCTGACCAGCAATGGTGCACGCACCTTGCACTAGTAAAGTGGTGGCACCACCCCCCATTCTGCATGGGGATCACACAGAGGCATTATCAGCACTGGGCAGTAGCTGCAGCCTCTCTGTGCAGATATGGCACAGAGGCACTACTGTGCAGATCTAAGACTGCCACTGTTCTGCATATGTGGTGCCACTGTGCCGTACTTGCGCACATGGACATGACCCACAGGGCACACACCCCATGCCCATAATGCTTGGACCCCTTCCCATGGTCCCTTATACTACCCATGCAGACATGCAGCCCTGCGCCCACAAAATTGATAACACATTATGATTGAAACCAGGAGCAGTTTATTACAAACCCTGTAATGTGTACAACAATGGCAGCAACAGCAGAATAAAACAACAGAGGTTCAAAAAATCAATGGGGACATAGTGCACCCATGTCTGTGGCCATGCAGTCCAGCCCATTATGGCCCATTGCAGGGCAATCCCTGGCATGGGGACAGCCTATGGTGCAGGGGTCCTTGCTTGTGCCCTGTCAGTACAGCGGTGAGGGCATCCAGGTGCGCACCGATTGTCCATGCTGCTGACCGCACATCCTCCCTGAGGAGCCGCACCTCTGCCACCAGGGCGACCAGAGCCCAGTCACCAGATGGCCGAGTGGATGGTGGCACAGAGGGGCCTGGTATGGCATGGCCATGTCGTGCTCATGGGATGCTGGGGTAGATGTGGGAGCCCACGGCTGCAGAACATGGCCCACTCTTTGCCAGGGAACCATGCTACCCCTGCGATAGCCCCACTCTGTGCCAGGGAACTATTCTACCACTTCGATAACCCCAGTCTGTGCCAGGGAACCATGTTACCACTTTGATAGCCCCACTCTACTGTATCAATATCAAAAATTACCAGTTCCTACCCCTCCCAAAATAATAAAGTGAATGTAAAAATGCTTTTTGTCGGATGAAGCCAGGGGAAGCTAGAACTATACCCTAACCACTCCAGATGGCATCATCCATTTTAATTAAACGTACATTAATACTTTAGAATAACTTAACATAAACACAACTAGATGCTCCTCCACATGCAGCATAACACAGTCCTCAACAGTTGTAGCACGACGTGCACATTTCGGGAACAAATCCCTGTATTAAGTGCATTCTTCTTCAGTCAAAGTCAACCGCCAAATGTCGCCAAGTTCACCAACTCGATTTTTTTTCCAGAAGGGATCTCATGATTGGCTACTCCAGCTGTCACTCAAAACGTGAATCCAATCCAGCAGTAGGGACACCCCACCACCTCAGGGGAACCCCACCACGTCATGGATGATGTCATGAAAGGCTCACCCAATCGATCTCCTTATTAAGTCCGAAGGGAGCCACCATGTTTAGTCTGAAAATCCAAGTTTGTTCACGACGCTGCAGCAAAGCTACCCGATCATCCCCTCGAAGATCAGGGGGGATATAATCAAGGATGGTCCAACAAAACTGAGAAAAATCATGGTCATGTGATGCGCAATGGTCGACTATCGGGGCAGATGATACTTATTCCGCACTCGAGATGCATGCTCACCCAGACGAGTCCTCAGCACACGGGACGTCCTCCCAACATACAAAAGGGGACACGGGCACTGTAAAAGATACACCACAAAGGACGACCCACAATCCATATTCCACCTGCGATAAAAAGACTGACCCGTCCCCGGATGTTTCCACACACGTCCCGTTAACGCCGAAGCACAGTACGTGCAAGCTCCACAGCTAGTGTGGCCAAAATTATGTAAAGACGGTGGGGAAGGTCGATCAGAAATAGGAGTAGATCGAACCACCAAATCCCCAATATTGGAACCACGAGAGAAAGCTATGCGCAGAGGTTTATCAAAACATGGGTGCAATCCCACAACGTGCCAGTGCCTCTGTAATGATTTAACTACTTCCATACTCAAAGTAGAATAAGGCAACACAACAAACACAGCGTCCGTGGACTCCTTAGTAGAGCTCGCTCCGGAGACATCATTCAGGACCCATTCACGATGTACATGTAAGGCACGGAGACATGCAGTGCGAATCACAGTATCTGGATAACCCCGCTGTACTAACCCCGCTGCAGCCACTCTCCTCTATGTCAGGAATTATCCTACCACTGCAAAAGCCCCACTCTGTGTCAGGCAATTATCCTACCACTGCAAAAGCCCCACTCTGTGCCAGGGGACTATGCTGACTTTCCCTGGAAGCTTTATTCGGCTGTGTCACGCTAAGCCTAACTGTGCCGTGTATCACAAATCCTTCTGTCCAGGGGTCTGGAGGCACCTGTGAAGCACGAAAAGCAGTATCACTGCTGTCTATGGTGTGTGCATTTAATTTCACTTTTCAATTTATCTGTCAACTTCCTCCAGAAATGATTTAATGAATGCTGGGATTAGTTCCAGTGTGCAGGAACAGAGGTGGAGGCAGCTGGCTACTGTGGACTCGGCCTGGGTCTCTGCTGCAGCCCCCTCTATGAGGGGATTGGGATGGGCAGTGTATGAGTGTCATTGCTGCTCTGCGATTGGTCAAACACTGGGATGACGGAGCTCTGCCTCTCCCCTGACACCTCCCTGGCTCAGGTTGCTTAAAATGTGCAGTGAGGAGTGAAATGTGCTAGGGAAGGGAAGAGAAAGGAGCTTTCTATGCTAAGCTGGCACCTTCACTATCCTCATACCTTCGGAGCTGTGCATCTCCTCTTGTAGACTGCAGGATTCTCCTCTCGCACTTCAGGTTCAGGTTTACAAGTTTCTTGGCCTAAGGAGAGGAGGGCTTGCCTCAGCTCTCAAGGATTCCCTTTGAAGTTTGGAGTTTGTAAGGCAGGCTTTTGCAGCCTTTGAGGCTGAGTTGTTCGGGAATCGTGACCTTCTCAGGTGTCCCTCTCCTGGACTCTGCCCAGCGGGTGATGCCGTCTCTCAGCAAGCAGAGCATGCCCTGAGCTGGGATGAGGGCGCTGAACATTACCCCAGAGCAGTTTGCTAGGCTCTTGCAGGACAACAATGTGACGAGGCTGCAGTTCATTGAGCGCTACCAGCTGCAACCCTTGGTTTACATCCCGGAACTGCCAGCCCGCATCAAAACTGCCTTTGTGATCATGTGTGTGTTGATCTTTGTGCTGGCCCTCCTGGGGAACTCCCTGGTCCTTTATGTGGTGACCAGCAGCAAGGCCATGAGGACAGTTACGAACATCTTCATCTGCTCCCTGGCCCTGAGTGACCTCCTGATCGCCTTCTTCTGTGTCCCCTTCACCATGCTGCAGAATGTCTCCTCCAATTGGCAGGGAGGTGAGTACCCTGCCCCTCTCTCTCCCTGTCCACTCCACTCCAAAAATTCCTCCCCTCCCAGGACTTTGACCCACAATAAAGCAGGGTGATTGGAATAATATCAGCACCTGTCATTTAAACAGAGTCCAAAAGGTGCTTTACAGTTCCAACTCTGCAGACGTCTGCATGCAGCCGCCTCTAGGGTGGGAGCAGTAGGTGTGTTGCTCTATAGGTGCTGTGTACCCTCTCTTGATCTGAGCTGGTTTGAATGACAGAAGAGGATTTGGGGTTCACGCTGGTGAGTTTGCTGTTGGTGCTGCCCTGTCTGCAAAAGAGTGTTCAAAGAGGGCTTGGGGATTTGCATCAGTAAAATCTCCATGCTACTGCAAATCAAAGGAGCAGAGAAAGGACCATCTCCCTGCATGCTCAGTCCCTCTGCCCTGCATCAGGAGAAAAGAGCTTTTAGAGAGTCCTTGGGGTGACCACTAATCCCCGCACTGCCCGTCTTGTCCTTTAGTCAGGTGTAACTGATTCCTGCCGAGGAATCCCAGGCTATCGGAACAGGGTCCCGGCCAGCAGGAAAGAGGGGCTGAACCGCAGGAAATCACACGCCCCTGCTAACATTGTCCTTTCACAAGCCAAGAGCATGAATTTAAGGACTGGCTTTGGGGAGCAGAGAGATTAAGGCAGCATCATTTAACATGGATGAGCACTGATCTGCTTCTCTCCAGTAGTGCCTAGGAATCCCCTCCTTTGTTTGAATTCATCAATAATTCGGGAGGAAGCATCCTTTCTCAGAGTGGCATAGTAACCCTGGACGGGAATCTCAGATGAGTCCTTTTCCCTCCCTGTGCCTCAGTTCTAATCCCAGCTCTGCCACTGGGCAAGTCACTTTCTCTCCTCAAGTATTGCGTTTAGCTGACACCTTGCTCAGAGTTCAAGGCAAGTTACATTTGGGTACAGTGGGTATTTTCTTGTCCCCAGAGGGCTAAGTTTGTGTCTGAGTTAGAGGAGAGTTAAGTACTTAGCTCACTGCTCTGACCATTAGGGTACTTCATTCTTTATGGTCTCTCCCTGTATCTTATTCCCAGCTCTGCCCTCAATTCTCTCTTTAACCCTACCTGAGGTTCTGCCTTCTGCATGGTCTATGTGACCCCAGACAAGTCACGTTTCAAAATGGATTTAGCTCAGGTCTTCTTCAGCAGTAGCTGAAGGTGACTCAGGTACAGCAGGTAATTTCCTATCCCCAGAGGGCTTACAATCAAACACATCAATATTGAAAAGCATTTGTCTGATAGTTGGAAAGCATTCTATAAAAGGGGCTGAGAATGTCTGTCCACCTGACTGTCCGCCTGGAACCAAATAACTCTCTGAAAATGGAATGGAATGGAATGAAACTTCATATATGGGAAAAACTGGTAGAAAAACACATTGAATTAAAAATGAGCCAAATCAGGGTTATAAAGAAATAAGTCGTCCCCCCCCCCACCACAAGGTAGCTCAATGTATGTCTGTGGGAGAAGGCGTTCCAGCTTCTGTGCATTGAAACTTACATACAGTGAAACATAGTAGTTAGGGAACTGCTCCTTTCAAACATTTGCCCTATTCTCTACTCTCCCAAACTCCCAGAATACTAACTACCACCAAATCTTCCCCCCCCCCAATTGCCCCACTACCTTGCACACTGCCCTCACCATCAAATATACCCTCACAACTGTCCTACAAACCCCAAAATGCTGCTACCACAAAAAGAAAATACTCGCTACAACTGCCTTGCGCCTCTGCTAACTTCCTCATCCCCTAAAATATGCCGCACTACATTGCAAAGTACCCTTTCCAAAAAACAACCTCTTGCAAACTGCCCTCCCCCCAAAACTACACTCCTGCAACTGTCCACTTCCCTGCAAAACCCCCCATCAGCCCATTACCAGTCCTAACCCCCCTCCCCATCAGCCCATTTCCATGGGACACTTCATTCTGCCGCTGCAGCATTAGTGGCAGCAGCTTCTGCAGCTGGTTTTTTTTTCAGTTTCCCTGGGGGAGGGTAGCACAGGAAATATTAATGGGGGAGGACTGGAAATGGACTGATTGGGGGGCTAGGACTGGAGTGGGCTGATAAGGGTGCAATGCAATGCAATGTGTGCCTTTGAGTCAGTCCTGACTCCTGGGTTTTCTTGGCAGTGTCACCAGAAGTAGATTGCCAGGCCTTTCTTCTGAGGCAATGGAGGGTTAAGTGACTTGCCCAAGGCCACAAGGAGTGCTAGTGGGAATTGAACCCTGGTTGCTTGGTTACCAAGCCAGTGTTCTAACCATGAGGCTACTCCTCCACTCTAAGGGTGATAGGACTGGAAATGGGATGGGACTGGAAAAAGGCTAATGGGGGGGGGGGGGGGGGAGGAGAGTGCTGCTGGTCCTGGAAGAAAACTAGGGGCTAGGGCTATACATGGGCTGATGTGGGGGGATGGTAGAATAGGACTGGAAGGGAGCGGATATTGAGAGGGTCTACCAGGGGATGGAGGGGGCAGGAAGGGAGCTAACACGGGGGAAGGTGGGGGCTGGAAAGGAGATGACACCTGGGATGTACTGAAGTGGGACTGGAAAGGAGCTGACACTTGGGGATGGGAGTGATAGGTGGCTGGGTAATGGGGAGGAGGCTGGAAGGGAGTTGACATGCGAATGGCACTGGAAGGGGGATGGACAGAGGGTAGGGCGATTGGAAGGGAGCTGACTGGGGGGGTGGCATTGAGAGTGGACGTGAGCTGATACCTGGGATGGTATTTGGACTAGAAGGGGCTAGACAGTGGGGAAGGAGGTGGACTGGAAGGGAATGGACACCAGTGGCAGTCGTGGGACTGCAAGGCAGTTGATATAGGAAGGTACTGGGAAGAGAGGACTGGAAAGAGGGCTGATACTGGGGAGGGTTACTGGAACTGGAAATGGGCTGATGGAAGGAAGTGAAGAAAACAAAGGAAGAGATAAGAAATGGCAGATGGACCATGGACCATAGACCACAGAAAGAGAACTAAGAGAAGACAGGAAAGCAGAATCCTCAGATCGGGACCAGCATGATCAGAGAATAAAATGGTCAGACAACAAAAGTAGAAAAAATAAATGTATTTAATTTTAGTGATTGGACTTTGTGCAATTTTTATATTTTGCACAGTATTGGGGAACTGCATCTCTTATTTATCTGATGTTGCACTGCATGTGGACTCTGGCTTCTTGGGGTTTCAGTTTAAATTTTCTCTACATATTTTTATTTTTACTTTAGATTGTGGTTTCTTATTCTGTACTTGGCGAGGATCAATGTTGTGAGTGTGTGACTGAGGTCAGATGTTCTGTTAACATGGAGTTTGTTCATAAAGGTCTATACTATAATGTAGCAATTTGACTTGTTCAGCTTTTCAAATAGGTGTATGGATGTTCCAGGGCCCACTGTAGTATTTACAGTGATGCTTTTTTTAGATGGGCTCCTTATGTGAGTTTTGGAAGTTTGTGCTGATATGGTATGGTAGGTTTGCTCTTTGTTGTAGGGTTTTGTATTAGTCACAATATGCCTGGTACTGGAGAATAATTGTTGTTGTTGCTATTAGTGAGATGATCAGAATCAGATTTTTTTTGTTAAATATTGAGTTCTGTGGGTGAATATCCTGGTTCTGCTCTGCACCTACTGTGGATGCAAAATATATGTTGAGAAAACAAAAGCAAGAACCATAACGCAGTTTATAACAACAAAATAAACATGAGTTATAATTTAGTTTTATATACTGTGCTGTAGGTTCTTGCTGTCTTTTAGTTCCTTGGTGTGTGAACAAGACCGTACCTAGCCCTGTGCCAAGGAAAGGCTTGGGGGGCGCATTTTGGCTATCTGCTGTTGCCCTGCTGCCGCTGGCAGGACAATAGAGCAGCAGCCAAAATGTGCCCCCCCCCCAGCCTTTTCGCAGCACTTTAAGCAGGTCTGGTCCCTCCCTCCTCCGATACGACAGAGGGCGCGATTGCAGCTCGATACTGTCCTGCTTGTAAACATCTTGTATTTCCTCCATATAATCTAATCAGATTTTTAGTTTGGTTCAGTCTCTGATTGGATTTCTGAAAAAGCGGCACCCACCTCTAAGGTGGGGGTAGGGGGCATCATCTCATTCTTTGCCACAGGCAGCAGGTTGACTTGACTGTGCACTCCCAAAAAACAACCTCTTGAAAACTGCCCTCCCCCCAAAACTACACCCCCGCAACTGTCCCACTTCCCTGCAAACTACCCTTTCCAAAAAACAACCTCTTGCAAACTGCCCTCCCCCCAAAACTACACTCCTGCAACTACCCCACTTCACTGCAAACTACCCTTTCCAAAAAACAACATCTTGCAAACTGCCCTCCCCCAAAACTACACTCCCGCAACTGCCCCACTTCTCTGCTAACTACCCTTTCCCAAAAACAACCTCTTGCAAACTGCCCTCCCCCAAGACTACACTCCTGCAACTACCCCACTTCCCTGCAAACTACCCTTTCCAAAGAACAACCTCATGCAAACTGCCCTCCCCCAAAAACTACACTCCTGCAACTGCCCCACTTCCCTGCAAACTACCCTTTCCAAAAAACAACCTCTTGCAAACTGCCCTCCCACAAAAGTACACTCCCGCAACTGCTCCACTTCCCTGCAAACTACCCTTTCCAAAAAACAACCTCTTCCAAACTGCCCTCCCCCAAAACTACACTCCCGCAACTGCCCCACTTCTCTGCAAACTACCCTTTCCAAAAAACAACCTCTTCCAAACTGCCCTCCCCCAAAACTACACTCCCGCAACTGCCCCACTTCCCTGCAAACTACCCTTTCCAAAAAACAACCTCTTGTAAACTGCCCTCCCCCAAAACTACACTCCCGCAACTGCCCCACTTCTCTGATAACTACCCTTTCCAAAAAACAACCTCTTGCAAACTGCCCTCCCCCAAAACTACACTCCTGCAACTGACCCACTTCTCTGATAACTACCCTTTCCAAAAAACAACCTCTTGCAAACTGCCTTCCCCCAAAACTACACTCCTGCAACTGCCCCACTTCTCTGCTAACTACCGTTTCCAAAAAACAACCTCTTGCAAACTGCCCTCCCCCCAAAACTACACTCCTGCAACTGCCCCACTTCTCTGCTAACTACCCTTTCCAAAAAACCTCTTGCAAACTGCCCTCCCCCCAAGACTACACTCCTGCAACTGCCCCACTTCTCTGCTAACTACCCTTTCCAAAAAACCACCTCTTGCAAACTGCCCTCCCCCAAGACTACACTCCCGCAACTGCCCCACTTCCCTGCAAACTACCATTTCCAAAGAACAACCTCACGCAAACTGCCCTCCTCCAAAAACTACACTCCTGCAACTGCCCCACTTCTCTGCTAACTACCCTTTCCAAAAAACAACCTCACGCAAACTGCCCTCCTCCAAAAACTACACTCCTGCAACTGCCCCACTTCCCTGCAAACTACCCTTTCCAAAAAACAACCTCTTGCAAACTGCCCTCCCCCCAAAACTACACTCCCGCAACTGCCCCACTTCCCTGCAAACTACCCTTTCCAAAAAACAACCTCTTGCAAACTGCCTGCCCCAAAAGTACACTCCCGCAACTGCCCCACTTCCCTGCAAACTACCCTTTCCAAAAAACAACCTCTTCTAAATTGCCCTCCCCCAAAACTACACTCCCGCAACTGCCCCACTTCTCTGCAAACTACTCTTTCCAAAAAACAACCTCTTGTAAGCTGCCCTCCCCCCAAAACTACACTCCTGCAACTGCCCCACTTCTTTGATAACTACCCTTTCCAAAAAACAACCTCTTGCAAACTGCCCTCCCCCCAAAACTACACTCCTGCAACTACCCCACTTCCCTGCAAACTACCCTTTCCAAAAAACAACCTCTTGCAAACTGCCCTCCCCCAAGACTACACTCCTGCAACTGCCCCACTTCTCTGCAAACTACCCTTTCCAAAAAACAACCTCTTGCAAACTGCCCTCCCCCAAAACTACACTCCTGCAACTGCCCCACTTCCCTGCAAACTACCCTTTCCAAAAAACAACCTCTTGCAAACTGCCCTCCCCCAAAACTACACTCCCGCAACTGCCCCACTTCTCTGCTAACTACCCTTTCCAAAAAACAACCTCTTACTGCCCTCCCCCCAAAACTACACTCCTGCAACTGCCCCACTTCTTTGATAACTACCCTTTCCAAAAAACAACCTCTTGCAAACTGCCCTCCCCCAAAACTACACTCCTGCAACTGCCCCACTTCCCTGCAAACTACCCTTTCCAAAAAACAACCTCTTGCAAACTGCCCTCCCCCAAGACTACACTCCTGCAACTGCCCCACTTCTCTGCTAACTACCCTTTCCAAAAAACAACCTCTTACTGCCCTCCCCCCAAGACTACACTCCTGCAACTGCCCCACTTCTCTGCTAACTACCCTTTCCAAAAAACAACCTCTTGCAAACTGCCCTCCCCCAAAACTACACTCCCGCAACTGCCCCACTTCTCTGCTAACTACCCTTTCCAAAAAACAACCTCTTACTGCCCTCCCCCCAAGACTACACTCCTGCAACTGCCCCACTTCTCTGCTAACTACCCTTTCCAAAAAACAACCTCTTGCAAACTGCCCTCCCCCCAAGACTACACTCCAGCAACTGCCCCACTTCTCTGCTAACTACCCTTTCCAAAAAACAACCTCTTGCAAACTGCCCTCCCCCCAAAACTACACTCCTGCAACTACCCCACTTCCCTGCAAACTACCCTTTCCAAAGAACAACCTCATGCAAACTGACCTCCCCCAAAAACTACACTCCTGCAACTGCCCCACTTCTCTGCTAACTACCCTTTCCAAAAAACAACCTCTTGCAAACTGCTCTCCCCCAAAACTACACTCCTGCAACTGCCCCACTTCCCTGCAAACTACCCTTTCCAAAAAACAACCTCTTGCAAACTGCCCTCCCCCCAAAACTACACTCCCGCAACTGCCCCACTTCTCTGCTAACTACCCTTTCCAAAAAACAACCTCTTGCAAACTGCCCTCCCCCCAAAACTACACTCCTGCAACTACCCTTTCCAAAAAACAACCTCTTGCAAACTGCCCTCCCCCAAAACTACACTCCTGCAACTGCCCCACTTCCCTGCAAACTACCCTTTCCAAAAAACAACCTCTTGCAAACTGTCCTCCCCCCAAAACTACACTCCCGCAACTGCCCCACTTCTCTGCTAACTACCCTTTCCAAAAAACAACCTCTTGCAAACTGCCCTCCCCCAAGACTACACTCCTGCAACTTCCCCACTTCCCTGATAACTACCCTTTCCAAAAAACAACCTCTTGCAAACTGCCCTCCCCCAAAACTACACTCCTGCAACTGCCCCACTTCCCTGCAAACTACCCTTTCCAAAAAACAACCTCTTGCAAACTGCCCTCCCCCAAGACTACACTCCCGCAACGGCCCCACTTCCCTGCAATCTACCCTTTCCAAAAACAACCTCTTGCAAACTGCCCTCCCCCCAAAACTACACTCCTGCAACTACCCCACTTCCCTGCAAACTACCCTTTCCAAAAAACAACCTCTTGCAAACTGCCCTCCCCCCAAAACTACACTCCTGCAACTACCCCACTTCCCTGCAAACTACCCTTTCCAAAAAACAACCTCTTGCAAACTGCCCTCCCCCAAAACTACACTCCTGCAACTGCCCCACTTCCCTGCAAACTACCCTTTCCAAAAAACAACCTCTTGCAAACTGTCCTCCCCCCAAAACTACACTCCCGCAACTGCCCCACTTCTCTGCTAACTACCCTTTCCAAAAAACAACCTCTTGCAAACTGCCCTCCCCCAAGACTACACTCCTGCAACTGCCCCACTTCTCTGATAACTATCCTTTCCAAAAAACAACCTCTTGCAAACTGCCCTCCCCCAAAACTACACTCCTGCAACTGCCCCACTTCCCTGCAAACTACCCTTTCCAAAAAACAACCTCTTGCAAACTGCCCTCCCCCAAGACTACACTCCCGCAACGGCCCCACTTCCCTGCAATCTACCCTTTCCAAAAACAACCTCTTGCAAACTGCCCTCCCCCCAAAACTACACTCCTGCAACTACCCCACTTCCCTGCAAACTACCCTTTCCAAAAAACAGCCTCTTGCAAACTGCCCTCCCCCAAAACTACACTACCGCTACTGCACAACTTCTCTGCTAACTACCCTTTCCAAAAAACAACCTCTTGCAAACTGCCCTCCCCCAAGACTACACTCCTGCAACTACCCACTTCCCTGCAAACTACCCTTTCCAAAAAACAACCTCTTGCAAACTGCCCTCCCCCCAAAACTACACTCCCGCAACTGTCCCACTTCTCTGCTAACTACCCTTTCCAAAAAACAACCTCTTGCAAACTGCCCTCCCCCCAAAACTACACTCCTGCATCTGCCCCACTTCTCTGCAAACTACTCTTTCCAAAAAACAACCTCTTGCAAACTGCCCTCCCCAAAACTACACTCCTGCAACTGCTCCACCTCCCTGCACACTACCCTTTCCAAAAAACAACCTCTTGCAAACTGCCCTCCCCCCAAGACTACACTCCTGCAACTGCCCCACTTCTCTGCTAACTACCCTTTCCAAAAAACAACCTCTTGCAAACTGCCCTCCCCCCAAGACTACACTCCTGCAACTGCCCCACTTCTCTGCTAACTACCCTTTCCAAAAAACAACCTCTTGCAAACTGCCCTCCCCCAGGACTACACTCCTGCAACTGCCCCACTTCTCTGCTAACTACCCTTTCCAAAAAACAACCTCTTGCAAACTGCCCTCCCCCCAAAACTACACTCCTGCAACTACCCCACTTCCCTGCAAACTACCCTTTCCAAAAAACAACCTCTTGCAAACTGCCATCCCCCAACACTACACTCCTGCAACTGCCCCACTTCCCTGCAAACTATCCTTTCCAAAAAACAACCTCTTGCAAACTGCCCTCCCCCCAAAACTACACTCCTGCAACTGCCCCACTTCCCTGCAAACTACCCTTTCCAAAAAACAACCTCTTGCAAACTGCCCTCCCCCCAAACTACACTCCCGCAACTGCCCCACTTCTCTGCTAACTACCCTTTCCAAAAAACAACCTCTTGCAAACTGCCCTCCCCCCAAAACTACACTCCTGCAACTGCCCCACTTCCCTGCAAACTACCCTTTCCAAAAAACAACCTCTTGCAAACTGCCCTCCCCCAAGACTACACTCCCGCAACTGCCCCACTTCTCTGCTAACTACCCTTTCCAAAAAACAACCTCTTGCAAACTGCTCTCCCCCAAAACTACACTCCCTGCCCCTTTTCAAATCTAATCTAAAAGCTCACCTCTTTAAGGCTGCCTTTGGATCCTGACCCCTTGTTCCTTATGTCTCCTTATGCTTGCCTATTCAATGCACTTTCTCACTTTTGTCTTGTTTGATTAGACTGTAAGCTCTGATGAGTACAGACTGTTTTTACCTGCATGCCTAGTAGCGCTGCATAAATGTTTAATAGTAATAATAATATTAACCGTGCTCTTGGCCCACAGTGGCATGTGGTAAGGCCAAAGCCCTCTCTTTCCAGGACTTTCCCAATAACATCCTTGCAGTTGCATTTCGGACCAGCTGTCCCTGTTTGACTACACTGTTTGGAAGCCCCAAAAATAGTTCATTAGAATAGTTCAGAGAGGAAAGAAAGAATTAGAGAAATCACTGTCTTCACGGCAGGAAAATTTGAATAAGTCTTTAGCCGCCGAGCTCAATGCCACTTTCCTTAAGTTTTCTTTGGTAATGATTGCACATGTGACTCCCAAGCGAACTGACTAGATACTACCTAAAATTCCCAAATGTCTTACACCCCTGTGCCTTTCGGTCCTGCAGGCCATCCACCAAATACAACGGACAGTGGCTACCTCCCTACTTTTGCTGGATCTTATATCTTCTGTCGTTTTCACAATCACTGGTCTATTCTGGCAAAACCAATCCAGAACTATTCTCATAGGGCCCGATATTGAATGGGCAGGCTATGCGCCCCTGTGGTGCATAGCCTTGCCCGCCAACCCTTAACCCTGATTAGGCTGGCAGACTGGGTTTGTAACAGCGATTCTGGCCTTCTACAGACTTAAAGTTCTTGGCTGGATATTTCTATGCTGGGCTTTTGTTTTATTCCCTGATGAAGCCTAATCGGTAAAACACCTGGTGTCGGGGGCCCTATCAGTCTTTTGAAGCTAAGTACAGTCTGTATTCTTTTTGCTGTTGTGACACAAGTCTGCTTATAGATCTGTCCAGCACATTTCTGCTTACTGTCCGTTGAGAGGTTTTCAGACCGCTGATGTATGGGTAAAACCCATTTCTTCCTGTTTCAACTGGACTTGATAGCCTGTGAAGGAAGACAGGCTTTTGTTTGCTACTTAACAGAGCTTCTCCTTATCCCTCAACCGTAGTCTGGCTACTTGCTTTAAGGGGTTCAGGGTAAATATGTAAGAGTTTAAATCTGTGCCCTAAGAAGACACTATATAAGAAAAGCAGGAAATGAGTTGGGATGTGTCACATAGGACGTTTGGCATTGGGTCATTTTCTAATATTCCATTTCATCTCATTAGTTGTTCAGGTTTATGGGAAAACAGAAGCACTGCATATTGGCTTTTTAACCCATAAGCCTGGAGCCAGTGGGGGATGGGGAAAGGAACAGGCCCAATCCCTTGTAAGCAAGTTTCCAACCAGCCAATCCCAGCTTGTCAGAAAGTGAAACTAAGACAAGTTGAAAAGGGTGACAGTGTGACACGATGGTGCTTTTCCCCTTTTCTCCATCTGCAGGCACATCTGTGTGGGGGGCTTGGCTGAAACACTTATGTTAAATGTATCTCACTAGAATATCAGGGGATGCGCGAGTGAGTGTCTGCGCATAGCGAGGGCAATTTAATGAAGCTACGACTAGTTGCCATGTGGTTTAATGTGTATCTATCATGCCTAAAAGAGAAAATCAAATATGTATGTACTTAAGTTTATAAAACTGGAGCTTAAGTAGTTGGCTAGACACGGCAAATTTAAGCACAGTCAGTTACACCTGCTCTGGGGTAATTTCTCGTGCAAATTAAGGTTTTTATAACTTGAGCATAGATTGGGCTTCGCTCATGTTGTGCCCACAGTGAGTGTACGCGCCGTCAGCCTGACATGCGTACTTGCGATGATGGTTCTGTAATTTCAAAGCACCACAAATGCCTTGTAAAGAGCCTCTCCAATGTCAAAGGTGGCCCCAGAGTTTATGAAAAACGGTCTCTCTCGGGCTGAATTTCTCTCCATGAATATTATGGAAGAAATCTGGCGGTTTAATAAACTCTTTGACGCTGCCCTGCAGCCCTTGAGCTGTTGAGAGCATTGCACTGTAGATTTCACCCCTGTGCTCCTAGCTGTGTGGGAGGAAATCCTGTTCTCCCCCTGCTCAGGGCTCTGAGGAGGAGGAGGTGTAAAGTCTTTTGTCTTTGGCAGCATGACTGTTTGGTCAATAAGAAAGATTTAAACAGTGAGTTGATATAGAAGTATATGCAAAGGCACATTTTTTAAAGGACATTTAGGTGCAATCTGCAACGTCCAAGTCAAAACGTGCAAAATTCCAGGGGAGGGACTGCAGGAAGGTGGGCAAGTGTAAGTGTTATCTAAATTCAACTTGTCCCCACCCTAAAAGATAGATGTGCTCAATAATGGGTAAGACGCTTGCAGGTTTTTGACTAGTTTTAGAAACTTGCATGTGTCAGGTATGGATGGGGCAGGTTGGGGAACATAGACATGCACACGATGCTGTTTCAGAATGTATCTCTCGCCATACACACGTCCTGGCCTGGCATTTTGCAAACTCAGTCATGCAGCAGTGCAGCAGCTAGGTAAAAAGTCCCTCTATATACTGGCATGCTTTGCTGAAGTAATGCAGAAAGGAGAGGGCATTCGTCTCTTCTGTGTACAGTTGTTAGATTGCGGAAACGAGCACTTTTCTGACGGTTATTGATTCCTAGGAACAGCTATAGACGTGGACATATCCGCCAATGGGATGAGACATACGACACCATTCTAAAATCAGGCACACACGTGTATCTTTCCTGGAACATCCCAGACACACCTCTGCCATGCCCCCACATGACAGATGTGATTGAGCTGGACACGTGTAAATTTGGGGTGTTCTAAAATGCTTCTTGGAACATTGCTGCGGTTGGCATGCCTGAATCGGTGCTTTCAGACGTGAAAAGCCTGAATAGAGCTTCTAAAATGACCTCCTTTGCATTCTGAAAGGCCCCACAGTCCTGCTCGTTCATCTTCCACAGCTTCCTGTAGCACAGATCACTTTTATGTACTACTGTGCAAGATGGACGCCCAGGGCTATGGTCACTGTATAGGACTGAAACTGTAGTAAGAACATAAGAAATGCCATACTAGCTCAGATCAAGGTCCATCAAGCCCAGTATCCTGTTTCCAAAAGTGGCCAATCAAGACCACAAGTACCTGGCACGTTCCCAAAAAGGCAGTCAGGTTCCACAATGCTTGTATCGGGGCAAGAGGTAGATATCTCGGGTCCCCTTTAATAATGGTTTATGGACCTCTCCTCCAAGAACTTGTCCAAACATTTTTTAAACCCAGCTACACTAACAGCTTTTACTGCATCCTCTCGTAACAACACGTTGAATGAAAAAATATTAGTCTTATTGTACTTCATGCCGGTCTGGGAGTCCCTCACAGCAGTTATTTACAGTTATTTCACAATCAAAAAGAGTCATTGAAAATAGAACGTTGAGTCCCACTCACAAAACTCCACCATTTGCTTATTTAATCCTTGTAATCCTTTTAAATCACGTTGATTCACCTATTTTTTTATGTCGGGCCCCCCCAGCAAGAGAGAGAAGGAGAAAGCCTTTCCCCTCCACTCCGGGAAGTCCCTTTTATTGAAAGAAAAGTTCATGGTAACCAAACCATCAAATAGTGAAACATCACTTATCTCAAAAAGCGGCGATGTATAACTTTGGGCGACGGATCCAAGATGGGGCATTTCACTTGATACAGGGCCTTGACAGGTCCGAAACATGCATGTCGTGCAAGCTGTATTCCCTCACGGAAAGTTATACATCGCCGCTTTTTGAGATAAGTGATGTTTCACTATTTGATGGTTTGGTTACCATGAACTTTTCTTTCAATAAAAGGGACTTCCCGGAGTGGAGGGGAAAGGCTTTCTCCTTCTCTCTCTTGCCGGGGGGGCCCGACATAAAAAAATAGGTGAATCAACGTGATTTAAAAGGATTACAAGGATTAAATAAGCAAATGGTGGAGTTTTGTGAGTGGGACTCAACGTTCTATTTTCACTGACTCTTTTTGATTGAGTATACCTGTAATGGTCATTTGATTTTTTGGGGGTATTTATTTGGGATTTACAGTTATTTGGCAGACTGCAGGCACAAATTCACATGGAGAACGCTGTCCTTGCAGGCTTAACGTGCTGGGAATTTTAGACTTTTGGATCAGTACCAAAACAACTGGGAGACTGTTGCACCTTAGATCCAGTTACTGCAATCTTCACATACTTTAATAATTCAGTCCAGGCCAGAATTTGGTTGCTCTGAACCAAGAGCTTACTGAAAATATTGAGGTATCACTGACTAACAAAAATAGCATAATGGAAGAGCAAAAAAAACCCAAACCCCACCCAGAGTGTTACACTTCACTCGGTATTTTGCTGGATTCCCTTCAAGGTGGAGAACTCCTTCTCGGTACAGTATGTCCTTTCCCCGGAGTGCCCCGCTGAGCGCAATGTGTGATGATAGATCCTGCACCCTTTACGCCTGTCGTCACTTCAGGAGACGTCACTCCAGGGGGCGTCACTCCAGGGGGATGTCCCCTGTCATCACTCCTTGTCGTCACTCCAGGGGGCGTCCTCGGTAGTTCCAGGATCAGGATTCCCTGCCGCTCCTGCAGTCTCTGAGTGTCCTTTCTCCTCCGTCACTCCTTCAGGTGGCAGCGCAGTGGCCTAGACTGCTCTTGTCACTGCTTCTGCTGATTGCTTGGTTCCCTGGCCTTCTGTGGTGGGCGCTCTCTCTCTCTGGCTGTCTCTAGCTCATCCTCTCTTACCCTTTCCTAGATACCTCCCAGTGCTGACAGATTAGACAGGCCTTGTGGTCTTTTTCTGCCTCATGTTTCTCTGTTTCTCTCTCAGTCTCTTTCTCACTTCCCTCTATCAGATGTCGTTTCCTCTCTCCCTCCCTCTGCTCTACTACTTCCTCTCAGCTCTCTTAAACTCTGTAACTGTCTCTCTAAGCTTCCCTTCTCCCCATCTTTCTGATGTCCCCTCCTTCAGCTTTCTTCCGCCTCCTCTCTCTTCGCTGTCTCCTCTCTCAGCTGTCTCTCTTCCACTCCTAGCTCTTTCCTGCTCTAGATGTCTCTTTCCCCTTCAGGAAACTTTGGTATGACAGTTTGTACACATATTGCTGAAGTAATAATTTTTTTATTATTTAACATTTTTTTATATACCGCCTTTCAGATTCTCAGAGCGGTTTACAGTGAACATATCTTTGTTTACATGGAGCTTTTCATCAGAACTATTTACAATAGCAGTTAACAACAGTGTTTACAATTAACATTTTAACTATTTACATGGGTGTTCGAACTCTTATGGATGCTTGGAGATTTGCCAATGGGCCATCTGTTATAACAGTTGATTCAATTACGTGAGTTGTGTGGTATTGAAGTGTTCGGTAAATAGATGAGTTTTCAAGAATTTTCTGAAGTCAGTAACATCTGTGGTTGCTCTGAGTTGGTGTGGAAGGGAGTTCCATGGTGATGGGTTGTAGACCTCGAATACTCTATGGAGTGCATTCTGGGAGATGCTGGTAGATATCGTAGTGGTTGCAAGGGAGTTTTGGTGCTGTGTCCTCCTTGATAATGAGGTTAACATAAAGAGATAAAGAGAAAAGAATGCATAAAAGTATTAACAGTAACATGAAATCAGTGTACATAGAGAACATTAAGCAGGACAAATCCCAGGTTCTGGTTCTGGTCCTTATTCTCCTGGTCAGGTCACATTTCTTACCTGGTGGCAGGATACAGTATATTCTGCTGCTCTAGCTGCTATTGATCCTCTTTGCCCTGGGGTTATAGAGTGTTCGTGTTTCCCACCAGTCTCCGAAGCTCGGTCTCCTCCACTGTCGTCCCTTCCATCTCTCATATTCTCAACCATTCGCTCTCCTCTGCAACTGTCCCAGCAGCCTTTAAACCTGCCGTCGTCACACCTCTCCTCAAGAAACCTTTTACTAGACCCTACCTGTTCTTATAATTATTGACCCATCTCCCTCGTCCCCTTCATTTCTAAATTACTTGAACATGTGGTTCACTGCTGTTGCCTTGACTTTCTCTCCTCTCAAGCTCTTCTGGATCCCCTGCAATCTGGCTTTCATCCTTTACATTCTACTGAAACTGCTCTTGCCAAAGTCTCTGGTGACCTGTCCCTGGCAAAATCTAAGAGCCTTTACTCGATCCTCATCCTTCTTGACCTTTCCACTGCTTTTGACACTGTTGACCACGACCTTCACCTTGATACCTTGTCCTCGCTTGGTTTTTAAGGCTCTGCATATCCTGGTTCTCCTCTTATTTCTCCTATCACTCTTTCGGTGTTTGTTTTTGTGGATACTCCTCTGCTGCTATCCTGCTCTCAGTTGGTGCACCCCAAGGATCAGTCTTGGGTCCCCTCCTTTTCTCTCTGTATACCCAGTCCCTTGGTGCGCTCATCTCTTCCCAAGGCTTTCAGTACCATCTTTATGCCGATGGCTCTCAGATCTACCTCTCTACACCTGAAATCTCTTCAGCAATCCAGGCCCAGATCTCTGCCTGCCTATCCCAAATCGCTCCCTGGATGTCTCGCCATCATTTGAAATTGAACATGTCCAAAACCAAGTTTTTTATTTTTCCCCCTAAACCCAGCTCCCTCCTTCCTCCTTCCTCAGTCTCTATAGATAATTCTTTTCTACTCCCCGTTTCCTCTACTTGCAACCTTGGGGTTGTCTTTGACTCCTCCCTCTCCTTCTCCACACACATCCAACTGATAAATTAACCTGTCATTTCTTTCTCTATAAAATCAGCAAAATTTGCCCCTTCCTTTCTGAACACACTACTAAGACACTTATCCACCTCCTGTCTTGACTATTGCAACCTCCTCCTTGCTGGTCTCCCTCTGAATCATCTCTCTCCCCTTCAATCTGTTCAAAACACAGCTGTGCTGCTAATCTTCCGCCAGTCTCGATATGCTCATGTTACCCCTCTTCTCAAGTCGCTTCATTGGCTCCCTCTCCATTTCCGTATCCAGTTCAAACCTCTCCTACTTACCTATAAGTGCGTTCACTCTGCAGCTCCTCACTACCTTTCCTCCCTACACCCCTCCCGCGAACTCTGCTCTTCTGGCAAATCGCTACTATCTGCGCCCTTCTCTTCTACTGCCACCTCCAGACTTCGATCCTTCCATCTTGCTGCTCCTTATGCCTGGAACAAACTACGTACGTCTGTCCGTCAGGCGTCATCTCTGGCCCTTTTCAAATCCAGGCTGAAAACTCACCTCTTCGAGGCCGCTTTTGGATCCTGATCTGCTTAGTCTCCTATGTATTTCCTTCGCTTCCCTAGTTGTTTCCTTGTCCTTAGCTGTTGTGTTGTCTGTCTTGACTAGATTGTGAGCTCTGAGGAGCAGGGACCATCTTTGCATGTATCTGTGTATGCCTTGTGTAAGCCAGAGTTTGCAAGGAAAGCATCATGCCGCACTTTAAAAGAAAGGCTCCTGACGCCTACTAGTTAACCTGCCCGTGATGAGCTGGAGTCCACCCGAATGCACTAGTAGCATCCACCATAAATTCTCCTACTCCCTGGAACACAGTCAAACACAGTCCTTGCTTCCACAGGAAGTTTAACTTTTCAACAAGTTTCCAAAGAGAACTGACAATTTTCAAAAATTCTACACTTGGATAATCAAGGAGACCTCTCCCATTTGTTGGCTCTTTTGTGAGTATAATTTTAAACTCAGATTTTAAGGCAGTTTAACTCTAGTTTCTAATCTTCCAGTATTGCTGACATTTCAGACAAAGGTCCTTTCCTCTTACTGCTTTTTCCTGGGAGGCCGTTTAAACAGTTTGAGTTCTCAGCACAGTCATAATTTTCATCCACAATCCAGCCTTCCCCTCCATTTTTTCACAAACACAGTTTAAGAGAGCAAATGCCTGAGTGTACTTACTGTTTTACTCCACTTTTAAAGGCAACTAAATAAAAAGAAAAGAAAAGATGAAAAGGCAATACATTTTTTGGCTAGCTTTCAGAGGCTGAAACCACCTTCCTTAGGTCAGAACAACGAGGTGATTTTGGCTTCCCAAAAAAAACAAAAAAAAATCCCATTATTTTTTCTTAAACAGAAAGACATTCTGCCCCACTTATAAGATAGACAGGGTTTTCCCTTGTTGATTTGTTAAAGTTAGGGTACCAATACTAAAGAAAGGTGATCCAACTGACTGTGGAAATTATCGCACAATCGCTCTGATCCCACATGCCAGCAAGATTCTACTGAAGATTATTCAAAAGAGACTACAACCATACCTGGAACAAGAACTACCTGAAGTGCAAGCAGGGTTCAGGAAAGGACGAGGAACAAGAGACATTATTGCGGATGTGAGATGGATCCTTGAAAAGACTAAAGAATACCAAAAGGATACCTATTTGTGCTTTATTGACTATAGCAAGGCTTTTGACTGTGTAAACCATGAGAAACTCTGGGCCACATTAAGAAGCATAGGTATACCAGAACACCTGATCGTTCTCTTGCGCAATCTGTACATTGATCAAGAAGCAACAGTTCGAACGGAACAAGGAGAAACAGAATGGTTTAAAATAAGCAAAGGTGTAAGACAAGGCTGCATACTTTCCCCCTACCTGTTTAATTTATATGCAGAACAAATCATCAGAGAAGCAGGATTGTATGAAGACAACAGAGGTGTGAAGATTGGTGGAAGACTCATCAACAACCTTGGCTATGCTGATGATACCACATTACTGGCGGAAAGTGAAGATGATCTGAAACATTTGCTTCTCACAATCAAAGAACATAGTCTCAAAATGGGCCTGCACCTTAATGTAAAGAAGACAAAGATCATGACAACTGGCATAATCAACAGGTTCATCGTTGAAGGAGAAGAAATTGAAATTGTGAACAACTTTAACCTACTTGGATCAACTATCAATAAAGAAGCAACAAACAGTCAAGAAATCAGACAACGCATTGCTCTTGGCAAAATGGCTATGAAAGACCTAGATAAGATTCTCAAGAGCAGGGATGTCTCTCTCCATACAAAGATTCTACTTGTTCAAGCCATGGTATTTTCAATAACATCATATGGATGTGAAAGCTGGACAGTGAAAAAGATAGACAGGAAGAAAATTGATGCCTTTGAATTATGGTGCTGGCGGCGAATACTGTGTATACCATGGACTGCCCGAAGAACAAACCAGTCGGTACTAGAGGAGATCAAACCTAAGCTTTCTTTAGAAGCTCAGATGACAAGACTTCGACTTTCATACTTTGGACACATAATGCGAAGAGAGAGATCATTAGAGAAAGACATTATGCTTGGCAAGATAGAAGGTCAACGCAAAAGAGGAAGGCCAGCAATGAGATGGATCGATACAATAACAGCAACTACGGGTACCAGTCTGTCAACAATGAGCCGCCTGACTGAAGACCGAACACAATTTAGGATAGCTATCCAGAGGGTCGCCATGAGTCGACTCCGACTCGACGGCACTTAACAACAACAACAGGATCCAGTAGCAGAAGGATCCAGAGTCCTGGGCCCCTTCGCAAGAAAGAGAACTGGAAGAGGTACTGGTGCACCCTACACTGAGACAAACAGGGAAAACATCTGAGCGCAAATAAAACAGACACTGGAAAAAAACCCACAAGGAACATTAAGAATTCCAAAAAGGAAAACTTACCTGTTAGAGGGAGAAAGGTTTGAAGGTTTTGAAAAGGAAAATAAAAATTCCTTAGTAGGAACTGACCTGGAATTTCTGTGTAAAAGTTTCACAAGCAGATCTAGGGGTATGTTTACTAAACCGTCTTAATGTTACCGGCGCTAGTTGCAGCATTACTGTGAGGAATGCCATATAAGGTAGTGGGCGTTCTGGTCTTAAGGTAGCAATCATGGGTTATCATGCGATAAAGTGTGCCGTGCCCGTTATCACGTGATAAAGTGTGCCGTGCCCGTTATCGCGCGATAGAGGGAGCCGTGCACGTTACCGCGTGATAGAGGGAGCCGTGCACGTTACCGCGTGATAGAGGGAGCCGTACATGTTACCGCGTGATAGAGGGAGCCGTGCACGTTACCGCGCGTTAACCTTAACTTCGCGTGCTGATTTATAATCACAGCAACAGAGGTGTAGCACACTGGTAAATACAATGACTGCTGAGACTGGGGTCATGAGTTTGATCCCCCAGTGGGTGTAACGAATAAGGGTGGCTAAGGCAATTCCTTTTCCTGCTTGAAACAGTCCAACAATCTGTGCTGCCAGCTAAAAATACCCGCACCCCAGTGCCATAACCTAATGCACCTTTTAGGACGCACCAGAAGGCACATCCTAAACCACCACATCAGTCAAGGCGGGTTATAATGTGCCCCAGAGGGCATGTCGAAAGGCTGTCAACCCCCAAGGCACCATATTAGGTGCCCCATAAGCTGGCTGAATCTAAGGTGTGGCTAAAGATGCCACAAGGATGTATAGGTGACTCAAGAAATGTTGGCCAAGGGCAGTAAGGTCCCCCAAGTTGAAAAGCAAGAAAGGTATGGGCCAAACACAGATGTAACCCTAACACTGCACAGAGCACCAAGGAAAGACAATGCACAAGTGATGGAAGGAAGTAGATCTGAGCTGATGGATCAGACAAATCTGCGTCCAGCCCATGTGGCAGCTGGAAAAATGGAAAAACATATCGGGGGCAGCTGTAGTGATGCACAGGGTGATGGTAATGTACCATGCAACAATGGCAGTGTGTGGCAGAGGATGGGAAGACGTGTCCAGCAGAGGAGGTAGAGGTGGCAGGATAGGTGCAATGACAGGAGGACAGAGGATTAGCAGTGCCATGCAGAGCACACACAGGAGAGGCAACCAGGAAGAGCTGCAATGCAGAAATGTGTAGCAGTGCAGGACGTGGGGTAGCAGCTTGCACATCAGGGTAGGATGGCACACAGCTGCCAGACACATAGAAGGACAGAAGTATGGTTGGCAACTGTGATAAGGGTACAATGTGCTAACAGCACAGATCTGCACAGATATGACTGTCACAGGAATGAAAAGTAGCTGTGTAGGACAGGCATACAAATCAAAGACAACAGAGAGGAATCAAACCTATGACCATTAGCAAAGTGTCAACATACAAACCGGTAGGCCACACCACCAATGTGAGGTCATTAGCAAAGGCTGCATACAAGAATACTGCAGGGCATCACACTAGAAACCTGCTGGCTGCCAGGATAGGCAAACCTCCAACAGTAACCATGATGGAATGCACATGCAGATCTGGTGTGTACAGATCAAATCACAGTCTGTAATTGGGACCAGAGCCACATATAACTACATGCACACACACAATGAAATGTTATGCAGTGGATACAGCATGCAAAAGAGCAAAGAACCTAAACCCAAAGGGCGGCAGGGGATGCTCTGTAGAGCAGGGCAAAATATGGAACAGAACAAGAGCATGTGAGAATTGAACCTGCAAACAGGTGTGCCACAGACCAGCTGAACCACAGCAATGCCAATCCCCCAAGTGGACTGCCTACATGAACACTACAAAGAAAGAGACATATGTAACAGCTAATATGTGATGGATAGGCAGCACAGAGGGCACACTTTGGTGTACAGTGAAGAGATGGAAGGGTGTGTGGATAGGTGATGAACCTGCAGGTAGCTCATGGTCAGGTTAGCACAACACAAAAATATAAGAAAATCCCATGTGGGAATCAAACCTGCAACCTATAGTGTTACAACACATGTCCGTAACCACTATACCAAGCAAAACACAAAGATATTACCTCAAAGGGAATGTGTGTATGGGAACCCGTAACACCCAGTGATGTGGCAGACAGCAGGCAGATAGACAGCTGGCACCGTACAAGGATGTGAGCACAGGTAGGCCATGTACATGACTATGAAATCACTAAAGACGTGTGTCAGTGTGGTCAAGCAGCAGCACAGACAAATGTATGTCCAACACATATATTTAGTTTGGTTAATCATCAGAGCTAGTGTAGATACCGCCATCATAATATCAAGGTGATTATATAACAGGGGAAAAAATCTAACACACATTTTGCAGGGCAGCAACCCACATGTTACAGAAACGTCACTGGTCTGTCTACAGATGATGGGCAGGAGAGATAATGTGCATCAGGTGCATGGTGTGCAGTACGCATTAGGCCCCCACCCCCCACATGCTGCTGCACGCCCCAAATGCGTCAGTTACATATGTGTGCATGTAGACAGTAGGCGGTGCATGATGAGGGCCCAACACACATCTATCATGATCTGTTCCTTAAAACATATCTGTCTGCCAACACAGGAGGCACACAAATGAAACAGCATATGTTGTTAAAAGTAAGAAAGTGTAAACACAGATCTCAAAATATATGTTACAGCTGTCACATAATGCGGGATATAGGAATCAAAGCTGCAACAATGTAACCCAAAACAATCGTCAAATGCAAAATGAGGATATGCTAACAGGTAGCAGAGGCACATGAACACAGAGAATTCAAATGAAACCATCCGCAGAAACATGCAGAGATGACACTATGCAGAAGGTCCCCCTGCACTGGTTGGTGTGGATACAGTGTCTGTACACATATCTCACGGTACATGGAATGTACAAATGAAGGAAGAAAATGGACACCCACACTACCACACACCAAATATAACGGGGCAATGTGAGTGCCAGAACCTCAGGGGATAAATAGGGCTGTGCAGACATGCAATGCAAGTTTGTAAACCAATGCAGAGTGTCACGTCTGTACAGTAAATAGACACAATAACCTGTATATAGAGATGGAAAGAAAGGTCAAACATGTTACAGTAACCCACACAGAAGCCATATTGCCACATGCTGTGTTGCCCCAACATAGTCAGTCACATGCACATGCACCGTGTACATTGGAACATGATACAGTGATGCCACACATGCACTGTAACACCCTTGGTGAGTGTAAACATCAATTCAAGATGTTGGTGTGCAGTAAAGTGGTGTGGTGGCAAATACTGTGTCATGTGCAAGTGGAGGGTAGGCGGACATGGACAAGAGGACCTCTCCATTGTTCCCCCTGTGCCACACGCGTGGCTGTATGCTCGTGTTGAACCAAACAGATGAGCGTATCCTGAGTACAATGTCACACACATGGGCAAAATGCAACAACACAATGTCAGAAGGATCTACAACATACAGCGACAATGTCAGTCCCTGCTGCACACGTGGGGACCAGTACACAGTGTCCACAGTACAAAGGGTGTCTGCAACCCAACAAGTCCCGTTAAGACTGTCCTTAACACCATGGGCATGCATAGTCAAGTGTGACATCACAATATGACACAGTACTGGAAAGGTCATGTGTGTCTCCTGTGATGAACATGACACCCAGCCAGAGCACGGCAGCAACGATGTGTTGGACAGGCCTGTCATGGCCAAAATAGCAGTCCAACAATAATGTCTATCCTAGGCATGTGTCCCACTCGCAGAGGTCAAACATCCTATGGCACCATGTCCCAGGGATAGTTCAATGGTGCTGTTGTGTCCTCCAACAGGTGGGTGATGGTGACACCGGATGCACTGTAGTAGATGTGCTGTGTGTGTCCTCTGCCCTGTGTCAGAAGAGGATAAACAATGTATTGGTATGCTGCTTGCAACATCAGCTCAAATTGCAGAGAGTCAAACATCAATATGTAATGAAACGTCACACAGGCAAACATAACATGATCACAACACAGAACACAGTGCATGTTGTGGACATTTGGAATTGGAAGTGCAGACGAGGATGTCACATGGATATGGTCATGTCCATGCCCATGTTACACAGGCGTTTCACAGCTCCACCCCATGTGCATCAGCGTTCGTGTACAGAGACTCAACATGAAATGTCCATGAAACAAACAGTAAATCATTAACATTTAAAGGCTGATGTCATTCCCAAAATACCAAAGGTGCAATCTACTGTGTGTTTGCAGCAAGTGTCGGTTTGGGATCCCCTGAGGCTCTCAAAGGCCACAACACATCACAGTGGAGAAGATGTCATTGAAATGTGTAGAATCACCAAGTCCCCATGTCCAGCCACTGTTGATGCATGTCCACATTATGGCGATATCTGTGATACAATAATGCTATTGCGCAGTGGTCTGTCAGCACACAAGAGATAGGTCAGCTCACAACACACAACACATGTCCACAATGTTCACAAGGTAAACAGCAGTAAGGTAGAGATAGCACAGTCACCACTGCTCCCCAGGTGTACAGACCCCTCACACCACATGATAATGCAAAATGCCTGCACGCTGTATCATCACACAGCCAACTCAAAAACACACACCCACACAGTATGCTGAGGTGAGCATGCCGGCAGTAGCATATGGCCTGTATGTGCACAATTGGAGATTACTGGAGATAAAGGCTTGTCAAATGCAATGATACACTGCTGTTGGCTGATGCTACAATGTCAGGGAAGGGTGTATGTGCAGCCCACCACCCAAATACTAAGGACCTGCACACATTCGCAGCTCTGTTGGATGTGTCCCAGAGACAGTGTTGGAGAAGATGAACTGGCCAGGGACACATGTGGATATGTGTGCCAACAGCAACATATGGGGTATGGGGGTGCAGGGCAAAGGGGTGAAGAACAACATATGTACAATATGACAGATCACTGCAGACATATGCTCCCCCTGACTGTCGTCACAGACAAAGTAGCTGTAGGTCCACCTACCACAGACTACTGCATGTTGGATGATGTACAGTCAGCTGCCAATGCACCACAGCAACAGGAGGGTCACTAAGTATGTCCTGTGGATTGAGGAACACAAGATAAACATACAAATGTCATGTTGGAGCTGTGCAAAACACACTGCACCTTCACGTCCTCAGCTCCCAGACCCCCCAAGATCCTTTACAGACTGGCTGTTCCCCATCACACTGTACAGATTTGCTTCATGCTAAAGTTATCACTGAGGTGTGTGTGGCAAACTACAAGGGCCCGTACTCTGTCCATCCTCTTCCTCACCTCTCTGCTGCCATAAACACTGTTGAACAGAACCGTCTCCTTGCTACCGTGTCCCTGCTCAGCTCTAAGGCCGCAGCACTATCCTGCGCCCCCCCATATTGCAGCAACTGCCCCTTCAGTGTGTGTTATCTATTTATTTATTTAAAGTTTCTTATATACCGCACTATTCAGCATCAGCGCGGTTTACATTGAACAATAATATCTCAGTACATTTGAACACGTATGAGTTTACAGATAACAGGGTAAGAACTTGGATAACAAAGGGTAACTATTTACAATACAAACTCAATGGTGTCTCAATGTCCTCTGCTACCCCGCTGTCAGTTCCTGTACCACAGGGAAATATCCAGGGGCCTCTTCCTTATCCTCTGTCGATATACATTTCCTTGGTGTGGCTATCTCATCCCTTGACTTACATTACCAGCTATGTGCTGATGAGTTGCAAATATATCTCTCCACGCCTGAGTTATGTCTGCCAAACCACACCCCCATGTCTGCTTGCCACCTGACATTGATGGCTGCATGTCATCCCACTGTGTGAAATTGATAATGGCAAAGCATGGATATCCTATATATGCAACTAAACTCTCCCCTCCCGTCAGAGCGTCTTTGTGTGTGTGGTCATACCTTCCTTTCTCCAGGGTCATCAGTGTAGGTGTTGTCTTGGACTGCACTCTCCTCCTCTACATACATACCCAGCTTGTAGTTGAGGCTTGTGGTTTCTGTCTAGATGTCATCAACTATATTTCCCCAGTCCTCCCTGAACACACAACTAAAACCCAAATCCACCCCCTTAATCAGCTCCCGGCTTGCCTACTGTAACCTACACCTTGCTGATCTGGCTTTGAATCATCTCTGTCTGCCTGAAAATATGCAACACTGCACTGCATGACCATTCTACAGCCACACACATAATGACAATAATACTCCCCCTATCAGGACACCTCACAGGTTCCCTATCCATCTCCACATCCATATCAAGGCTCTCCTGCTGACCTATATATTCAGGCACACTGTGGTTTTGCAGTAACTTCCCTTACTGATCTCAAGTACAGTCAAACCTCGGTTTTCATGATTAATCCGTTCGAAAAAGTCTGACTAAAACCGAAACGTATGAAAACTGAAGCAATATTTCCCATAAGAAATAATGTAAATCCAATTAATCCGTTCCAGACACCCAAAAATATTCACAAAATACATTTTATAGAGAAATAACTATATTTTACATACAGAAAACTGAGAAATAATATAAATGACTAATGAAATGGATAAATGAACATTTAACATCACTGAAAGCAAGCTAAGTACAGTACTGTACAGTACAGTATGTTAACATCTGGCCTTAGCCACCCCTGACAAGCTGCTGTGCCCCAGCTCTCTTCGGAATCACATTGAATTCAGTCCATTAAAATACTTTACATTATCTGCTCAATGCTTCAGAATGGCAGAAAATCTTAATGATATAGCTTCAGACGTACCCTGCAAGAGAAAGAACTGCCTCCCACATTCATGCAACATCTCCTGCTTACGTTGACAGCTTTTCTTCCCTGCTACTGGGACAAAATCTCAGTCAAAAGACGTTGAAAACCGAAGCAATGCATGAAAACCGGGACAAAATCTCAGTCAGAAAAGACGTTGAAAACCGAAACGTATGAAAACCGGGGCAAATGAAAACCGAGGTTTGACTGTACCAGTAATCCACCTACTACTGAGCATGTATATAGTGCTACTTGTCACATGTAGCGCTATACAGAAACAACTAACACACAGTCCCTGCTCATCAGAGCATACCAACCAATCAACAGCTCATATTACAAAATGTGAAACACACATGTCTAGGCAACTGGTCCCATCTATGTGTCGCCTTCCTACTGTTGACTCCATACCACATGCCTTTCACCTTGCTGCACCCAAAGCCCCAAACTACCTGTGGCTGTACAGCAGCCCCTATCCCAAGCAGCCACAAATCATGTGTCAGCTTACCACCTCCCACAAGCCTACTACTCCTGACACACATAATCCACCTCCACCCACTGTTGTGCCCTGCTCACATCTTCTGCATTTCAGTCATGACTAGATTGTAAGCTGGGATGGCCAGGCAGTGTCTGTTATATGTCAGTGCAGTGTTGCATCTTACTGCTATTGGGATACTAGTAGTAGTAGTACACACATATCTAAACAAATATATGTGGCAACATATGCAGTACTTACATGAGAAGACCTCCTCAATCACCTGCCGCCTGACTGCTGTGCCCTCACGTGTGTCACCACGGCCATGTACAGGAGGGCACGTAGGATCATCCTCCAGATCCTCATTAATTTGGACAGGGATATGGTGCCTGAGAGCAATGTTGTGCAGGATGAAACAGGCTATAATGATCTCTGCCACAGTCTGTGGTTTGTATTGTAAGGCCCCGCCTGTCCTATCCAGATACCTGAAGCGACTCTTTAAAACGCCAAAGGTGCGCTCTATGACGGAGCGGCTGGAGGCATGGGCCTCATTGTAACTCCTCTCTGCACGTGTCCGTGGTTGACGCACAGGGGTCAGCAACCAGGGGCGACACCCATATCCTGAATCACCTGCAGAAAGAAATGTGAAACATTAAAGCTGGAGCTGATGTCTACCCAAATGGACACAAGTATGTTCGTGCAAACCAAATGCACAAAACATCCTGAAAGAAACATATGATATCACATGATGGGACACCACAACTATGCATTAGCGTGTGAAGTTATGACACACAAAACAAGGGGTAGGTGTACGGATTGCAAACAACATAATCTGTAACCACGACACAAATATTAGCGTCCATTCTACCATCATCACACAGCACCGTAGCAAGGTAGAGCTGGAGGGCACTACCTCCCCAACGTTAGGTCACACACAGACAGATGAGACACACACACACAACTAGGGATACACCTCAAAGACAGACATGTGCACATGCGGTTAGTCACAGGATTACCATGTGCATGTCAGAGATCAGAAATACACACCCAGCAGTATACAGTCCTCATATTGGCCTGCCTCAAATTGTCTGAATAGTGCCGAGTGATGCAGGATATAGGAGTGAAACCTTTTCAATAGGTGTTAACACCAGGTGGCAGGTTAAAAGGCCATTTTGAAAGACTCCTTCTATCCAAGCAAGGACTGTTAATCATCCAGGAAGTTGGTCACAGCTTACCTCAGCAGCACAGGCATATATAGGAGTGGAGGAGTGGCCTACTGGTTGGGAGCAAGGTACTTCAGGCTGGAAGGTCAGGGGTTCAAATCCCACTAGAGGACAGCAACCTTGGGCCGGAAGGACTGGGGTTTCTAGTCCCACAGGTGCTCCTTGTAGTCTTGGGCAAGCCACTCAACCCTCCATAGCCCATGTTCCCTGTAAAATAGTTATCTCCAAGTTATAATGCCCTGTTCAATGTAATTTCAGTTTGTTCAATGTAAACTGCACTGATGCAGAATAGCATGGTATATAAGAGAATGTAAATAAATAAAATATAGCTCAGCCAGAGCTCTGTGATCCTCAGTCTTGAAGGATTAGAAAAGGGGACCATTACTTCTGGAGAGAGATCTGCAATTGTGAGTATATACTTCTGGGAATTTTCTGAAAGGACTTCTTTGTATTAAAGCTAACTAATCTGTGAACCCAGTGTTTTTTGTTAAATCAGTCAGGGCCTAGTAGCAGCAGTTTAAGTTTAAATTTAAAACACAGAAGAGAGCTTTCTGGTTAAATTTGGAACCCAACAGAGAGCTTGTAGTTTAAATTTAATAGTCACTTTGAAACACAGAAGAGAGCTTTCTGGTTAAATTTAGAACCCAGCAGAGAGCTTGTAGTTAAAATTTCATAATAAGTCAGAGCCTAGCAGCAGCAGCAAAGAGCTGTAATTTAAATCAAATCAGAATATAACTTAGCATAAAAGGCAAAACAGGGTCAGTACTCTTTGAGCAACAAATAAAGTCTTCTAGAGACCTTTACAAAGAGGCCTTCTACCTAGGGGGCAAGGGACATGTGAAACCTTTTCAATAGGTGTTAACACCAGGTGGCAGGTCAAAAGGCCATTTTGAAAAACTCCTTCTATCCAAGCAAGGACTGTTAATCACCCAGGAAGTTGGTCACAGCTTACCTCAGCAGCACAGGACAGGGTACTGTGTAGCAGCCCTCTTTTAATAAGTGTTATTTCCCTCCCTCCCCAACACCCACCCACCCCTGGGATAATCGTAGGTTTATAGGTACTTACACATCTTAACGGAAAGGAGGTGCTCTCAGGTGAAGCTCATTATCCAAATCAGTCATACACTAAGGGCCTGAGATTAATTAAGCTTCAGGTGAACAAGGTATATTAAACGTATTAGGTACAGTTTTATTAGTATACATATCCATAGCAACCCTTAGTAAGTAAAGAACTTAGATCTAAACACAAGCTTAAAACTAAGATGCAGACAGCAGTCCAACAGCGAGATGGGGGCTTTCCAGTCTTTTGCATTGAGTGTCACATGTATGATTTTCTCCCATTTGGTGAGAGGTCTTACGTGTGCACTAGGTGCAAGGAGCTATTTGCTCTCAGGGAATGAGTCCGTTCTCTAGAGGCTAGAGTAGCAGACTTGGAAAACATAAGAAAGACAGAGAGGTACATAGACGAGACCTACAGAGATATAGTCCTGAAGTCCCACCTCCAGTCTGGAAGCATCCCTGTTGCCATGGAGGAGAGAGGTCACGTGACAGGAAAGCATCACCCTGGTGTGGCAGGAAGTGATCCTGTAACTAGGACCTGTCCTCCAGGTGATGTAAAACTCTCTCACACTGAGGACGTTTCTCCAGGGCCATGTGCCCATGAGGGAAGGGTTAGGACAGCCGTTATAGTTGGTGATTTGATCATTAGGCATGTAGATAGCTGGGTGGCTGGTGGACGTGAGGATCGCCTGGTAACATGCCTGCCTGGTGCGAAGGTAGCGGACCTCACGCGCCACCTAGATAAGGTCTTAGGTAGTGCTGGGGAGGAGTCTGCTGTCTTGGTACATGTCGATACCAATGACATAGGAAAATATGGTAGGGAGGTTCTGGAGGCTAAATTTAGGCTTTAAGGTAGGAAGTTGAAATCTAGAACTTCCAAGGTAGCGTTCTCCGAAATGCTTCCCGTTCAACGCGCAGGACCCAAAAGGCAGGCAGAGCTCCGGAATCTCAATGCATGGATGAGACAATGGTGCAGAGATGAGGGTTTTGGATTTGTTAGGAACTGGGGAACATTCTGGGGAAAGGAGGGGCTCTTCCGAAGGGATGGGCTTCACCTTAACCGGGATGGAACCAGGTTGCTGGCATTAACCTTTAAAAAGGAGATAGAGCAGCTTTTAAACTAGATAATAGGGGAAAGCCGACAGTCGCCCAAGAGCGCATGGTACAGAAGAATGTATCCTTGAAGGATACTACCAAAAGCAGAGAGGTTCCAAAAAAGAGTAAAGTAGCCCAAATGCCCTCGAGTATGGAGCAGACAGAGCTTAAAGATCCCAGATTGCCCAAGTTTGCTGTCCTCTAGTGGGATTTGAACCCCCGACCTTCCGGCCTGAAGTACCTTGCCCCAACCACTAGGCCACTCCTCCACTCCAATTTATGTTTTTTTAAAAGTTGCACATGCGCAGTGGCATGAGCGCGTCATCTGCGCGTGTTGTGCATGCGCCGCGGAAATGTGGAAGGTGCGTGTACAGGACACCATGTTACGTATGCGCTGTGCATGAGCGTGAGGCTTGGCGCATGTGCTGTGTGACGTTACGTGCATGCGCCAAGCCTCACGTTCACGCACAGCACATGTGTAACATGGTGTCCCGCGCACACACCTTCCACGCCTATTCGGCACATGCGCAACACACACAGCCGACGCGCTTGTGTCACTGCGCATACGCAATGCACGCTACGTAAAAGACCCCATAAATACACATGTACACCTGGTACACGTTGAGGGGTTTGTGTAGGCGAGGGAGAGAAGGCGTGCGGTGTTGGTTGTTGTTGGTGAAGAGTGTCAGAAGCAGGTGTGTTGTGGAGAGTGGCTGGGTTGGTGAATGGTGGTGGAGAGTGTCAGAGGCAGGTTTGGTGTGGAGAGGTGTGTGGCAAAACAGGCGAGAGAGAAAGTAGGGGAGGCGAGGAGCAGCCGAGAGGGACAGGAGCTGAGTTGAGGAGCAGGCAGCAGGGAGAGGAGGTGGGGCGAGGAGCAGGTGTGAGGTATAGCAGAGGAGCCGAGGAGCAGGGATGTGTGACAGGGAGGGAGAGGGCACAGAGGGCAGGGAGATGGTGTGACAGGACATGGCAGGAGGGGAGGAGGGGGCACCTGTTCAGCAGGGCCCAGAGCCGGCAGGGAGTGTTGGGCCTGTGGTGGTGGCTGCAGGCCCATCGGGTGTGTCGCAACCTACACAGGGGCCACCCAGTGCCAAACGAAGGCGTATACCGGTGCCAGCTGAGGAACGGAGGAGGGCTGTGAGATTCAGTCAGCAAGAAAACCACATCCTGCTGGCCAGTGTGTTGGAGCGGTATGAGGTGCTCTATGGCCGGCTGAGCAACAGCACCACTGTGGCAACACGTACACACGTGTGGGAGGAGGTACAGGAGGCTGTAGCCCAGGTAGGGGAACCAACCAGGGACCTGGACAGCCTGAGAAATAGATTCAATGACATTAAGCGTGGTGTCCGTGCACACATGGTGGCAGAGAGGCAACATGCCATGGGCACTGGTGGGGGTGCCCCCTTTTCCCCAACTCTCACTCCCCTGGAGCAGGAGCTCGCAGACCGTCTTGGGCCCATCTACCTGCGTGGACTGCCAGAAGCGCTGAGGTCCACCAACAACAAAGCAGATGACCATGTGACCAATAAGAACCCAGTCCAAAAAAACGTGGTATAAAGGAAGGAATACTTTATTTCATATATCTCTTGCACCATATCGCCCAAAACGATATGGGCGATATGGTGTAAGAGATATATGAAATAAAGTATTCCTTCCTTTATATCACGTTTTTTGGACTGGGTTCTGCCAGAAGCGCTGGACACCGCCCATCCACAGGCAGGTGGGTATGCACCTTACTGCTCCTTACGCTTGGAATAAACGCCCTTTGTCTATGTGTCAGGCATCTTCTTTGCCCCTCCTCACACTTGAGTTCACAGCTCATATATTTGCCTCTGCCTTTGGCTCATGAGTGTGCTGTTCTCCATTCCTCCCCTTTTTCATTTCACCTTTCTGTCTTCCTCTCACACTTGTTCCTACCTCCTTCCTTTGTCCTGTCTCCCCTGCTCTTGTCTCTTTGCTCCTGTTCCAAACCTCTTTCCACACCTGTTAGTGCTGTCTTTATAGATTATAAGCTCCATTGAGCAGGGATTGTCTTTTTGTGTTTTCACGTTTACAGTGCTGCGTGCGCTTGGTAGTGCCCTATAAATGCTTATTAGTAGTAGTAGGAGTAGTAGTAGTAGATATGCAGCACATGTACAGGGCACGCCCAAGCACATGTGGCACATGGAGGGGATTGGTGGGGGACCATGTCCTGAGAGCAGGCGTGCCCTAACACAGGCAACTGTGGGGTGATGACACAGCAGCACATGGCAGGGTAGGTATAGGGTGTGTGTGACAGGTACCTGGGCCTGTGTGCATGATAGACACAGTCCTGAACGTAGTCAAGGTCCGCAAAGCAGTGGAGAAGCAGGGGGCATGGCGGACAAGGCCCATATCTGATTGAACACTGCATACATCAATGGTCCAGAAAACAGACATGCAAAGCCCAGAGGGTTAAGCTGCATAGCAACAATTCACAGCACTACAGATCAGCAATGTAACAGTGATGTAAAGGACCTATCTGAGGAGTGACTAATGATATCCCACTGTAATCAAAGAGCATCCCAGCATACATGAGCAGCAATGTAACAGTAAAGAGCCACATTGGGATATCATTTGACAGTATTCAGATAACCTCCTTGTATCACGTTTACATTGTTGCTCTCTAGTGCTGTGAAGTTTGGCTGTGCTACTGGACCCTCTGGGCCTTTCATATAGGTGCGTTTGGCCACTGATGTATGCAGAGTTCATGCGATTACAGGGCTTGTCTGTCCTTCGAAGTACTCCTCCTCCTAAGGATATGTGGTTGGGGGACTAACTGAGTTCTGGTTCCTCTACTACTGGAGTTCTCCTTTCCTCAAATATGGCTTATGAGGGCTTATATTTAGTTATTTTTTTGTGCCTACTCCTTTTGGGGTGTGTTCATCATTACCAGCCTGCGTTCTCTGTCCCCCTGAGGTCTACTTGCTAAAATAGTACCTGGCATATAGGCCACAGCCAGTCATCATACCTCTGCAGCCAGTCACCAAGCACATTGTGACAGGGGGAGACATACAAGAGGGACATACAACTAGCCCAGAACACAGTGACCTGTGGGTACCCACACACACCACCAAAACACATATGATGTCTGTATGTACCTACCTATCCAGGGACATATCCCAGACCACTGACAGGGAAGGGCCTAACACACGGGGATGATGACATAGACGCAAACAAATGGCAGCAAACACATCACATACATGTCACACACTTAACACTCTGTCGGGGCCCACATACAGTGGGGATACCCCACCCACCCTCACCAGACATTGGAAGGCACATTGCCACACCCATACCAAATGCACATAGCAGAACCCCCACAACACCTGGGATCAGGCCTTATACACGTCCCGCAGTGCCACACACACATTCCCATACCCCCACACACAGTGCAACCCCATACCCAGCAGTGCTTCAACCATTCCCCCAGACACCCCACCACACCCATGGAGTATGGGATTGCTATCCACCCACACCGCACAGTGTCTTGCAAAGTGGAGGACCCCCATACACGTCTGGCTGACACGGACACATCCTGCAACACCTAACGTACATACCACTCAGAGCAATGCAAGCACATCGCTCACACACACAATGATGGCACACAGTCCCACTCAGGACTCCCACATGCGCCACGGCCACATGTATTGCTGAGGCCACTTCCAAGGTCAGGCGGCCAGTCCGTACCTGATACTGCAGATAGGGGGTGCGGCACTCAGCACACCATCCACCACATATCGCATCCCATGTGGCACAGCTACACCAGGGAATGGGGCTGCTACCCCCCCCCACCCCCTGCCAGGCACAGCACACTGTAGGCACCTGTGCTGTCCCTATTGTAGGCGCAGCAACAGCAGGCACAGGCAGACAACACATTGTTTTTGGCGGGGATGTACTACACAGGTGTACAGTGGTGCACTGCGCAAACTCATCTGTGCTGTGTACCCTTTTCCAACCTCCAGGTGACTACAGGACCATGGAGACACATGAGGAGGAAGATGTGGCAGGGCCTCAGGATGGTGAGGGGCCAGAGGTCGCAATGTACGGGGACACCATCAGCAATGGCGAGGGCACAACAGGAAACAATGTGCTGGCCGAGGCAGAGGACACGCCACCAGATGTCAACACTACAGTGGGGGCCACTAGCAGCAACTCACAGGCTCTAGAAGGTACAGAGATGGAGGGGAGTCACCACACTATGCAGGTGCCAGGGACATCAGCCACCCCTCCCACAAGCATGGCTACGATCTTGGCAGAGCTGCAGGCCCACAGTGCCTCAGCAAGGCATGATGCCGAAGGTGGATAACAGCATACACAACAATCCCAATGGGGGTTGCCTTATTTATTTATTTATTACAGTTTCTTATATACCGCGCTATTTAGAATCAGCGCGGTTTACATCATAATAAAACGACCATAACGACAAACTGTCAGGTTTTACATTGAACAGGAGTACAAACTTGGATAACTGGGTTAACATCCACAATGAGATTGCATGTGCACCACAATATATTGGCAACAAAGCAGATCGTCTCATATATGCAGGGGGGGGGGGATCTGTGCCATGTGCGTTCCCCCCTCTTGTAGCATGGCTTGTCAGGTGTCAGCATGTGTGAAGAGCTCAGACACATGCACACTATTCATGGCCATATACCCCAAGGAAGCGCACAGTGGTAAACACCTATCCCAGGTCACCTAGACAGCTTACATGACTGACCCCTCCCTATGGGTATTGGTACCTAGCATAGTTTGTCAGCGTAATCTGTACTGTGCACCAGCATTATAGAAAACAGGGCCCCCCAGATATATGTATGTGTGTACCATGACTCCTCACGTCATCTGGCTTATCTCATACGACCAGTGTGCAGATCAAGCATTGACACATTGAACTGCAACACTGTACCATATGTGAGATCTGTGATTCACACGACCCCTCATCAGGACCCTTTCCTGGCATGAGAATGGCTCATGGGACACACAGATGTAAACATGGTCATGCGTTGCTAGTTGTTGCGTGCATGATTTATCTGCAGACTGATCTGGTGGGATATGCCTGACATGTGCATGTGTCACAGTGAGGGTTGTAACAGGTGTCTCACACATCACCTTGTGTCCCACCCACAGGCACTTATCAGACTCTGTTGGCCATTCACCAGGAGATCCACTAGCTGCATGCCACAGCGGACACAATGGAAGGGGCGCTCCTCCATATTGCGGATGCCCAGGAGGCCATGGCTGCCCGTACACAGCAGCCAACACTGGCACCAGAGGCAGCACCAGCAGTCCTGGGACAGAGGGGTGGGTTGGGCCGTGGTTGCCGTGGCCAGCCACGGAGGATGTGAACATTATAAATAAAGACATCACAACCTATTACAACCTATGTGTTTGTTTCCAATGTGTGGCACTGTGATCCCCTACGTACCCTGCACCCCATGTTGTCACCCTGCCCACATGTGCCTACCCATATCCCTCAGGGGTGTGGTGTCTCTACTGCTACCAATCATCACACATAGGTTATACCATGCCCTGTGTGCCATGGACTATGGCAGGTGGTCACCCTCCTACCTATGCATGGGAGTATACCCAACATCACCCGTTGCCCAACAAGATGTTCACGGTGGTACATGTCTGTTGTAAAGATCTGTCACCCTCTCCCACCCCATATGCTCTCCATCATTAGACACACATGTGTGACCATCCTCCCTGCCCACACCAGGGACTACGTGGCTGTCTACCCACATAGGCTTGCATGCAGCACAGGCAGACAAAGGTAGCTCGCTTCAGTCAGCTGATCACTGTTCACCAGCGCTTGTAGTCCCCCACCGCTCATCCTTGGGACCTGCATCAACCTGTCTCACCCTCACCAGCTATCCCTCTGTGCAGCTCCTGGGTACAGCATTCCCTCTTACCCTTCCTACCACATACCTGCTGCTAGCCTTTACCCCTATTGCCCCACAAGCATGGTGCATCAGATATGGTGCCCACACATCACAGGCAGCATGCATGTGACCATAGCTGTTGGGACACACTGCACATTGTCACATCACAGGGGCACCATGGGACACAGACGCCTACGCACATGGGCAGCCCCCACACCTGTGTGTGGAGATGGTCCATGTATGTTACCTATGTCTACCACGCATACACCTAGGGATCTATACACATGTCCCATGCTCACATCCACAGTCTGTCTGTAGGGGAAACACGTGACCATTGTGCCGTACGTACAAAAGTTTTTATTTACATATTTACATTTGTACATATTTAAAGATGTACCAACGAGACTGAGGGCATTATATGACCTCACAGACTTCCGCAAAGACCTCAAAACATTGCTATTTATGGAAACCTATGAGCATTCAGGCAACATCCCCTACCCAAACAGTAACACTACTACCTCCGCAATCTAAACACACACCCATCCCATCCACACACACATATCTATCATACCACGTTATAGAATACCTTTATGTTAAATGTTACCTCCATTGTACTGTCTAAACACTGCTAAGTAACTGTACTGTCTACATGTTTACATGTACCCTAATGTTAAATGTAAACCTCCAATTGTGATGTGACGTGACCACCTTGATTAGAGGAAAAGTTGCCATACAAAGTTTTCAACATAAAAACAAAACAAACACCCCATGTTCTGTGCCGGGTGACAGGACAGCACAGGGCATGTGTGTGGGCGCCCCTGTGCCCCTTAAATGCTCCAGGGACACCCATCAGGGGATGGCTGTCGAGATGCACCACCCATAGCAGCTGCACGCTGCATGTGCATCTCGGCAGCCAACCACTGAATGGCGCCTGCCAGCCACCGTATGGTGTGGTCCTGGGTCTGCTGGTGTTGCAGCACACCATCCACTGTCACATACAGTTCCCGCACACACCTGCCACCACATCCACCCCAGGTGCCCGGTGTTTGTGTGGTAGCATGAGCGTGGGTCCTGTCTGTGGCAATGGGTGGGGACGCTACTCCCAGGCAGACACCATCACTGCAAACATGTGGCAGCTGACAGGGACCCACAGTGCCCTGTGCTGTCCTGTGTCCCCTCCCACCCACAGAGACACCCTCCCCCCCATACCCCTTCCTCCCCCTGACCCCTCCCACCCACCCTCTGTCACCCCCTCCCCGCTCTCCTCCTCCTCCTCCGTCTCCTCCACCTCCCCCTCCCCCTCCTCACCCCATGTCACATACAGCTCACCCTCCCTCTCCCCTCCCTCCCGCACCACCACACACTCCGCCCCCTCCATGTTGTCCTCTTCCTCTTTGCCCTCTGCCCCCTCATCCTCCTCCTCTGGCTGGACTGGCACTGTGGGGCCTGTTCTGGGGTGCCCCAATGTAGATGGGTCCTCACCAGCAGCAACATCCTCTGTGGGGGAAGACAGTCATTAGCACACCATCATGTGATTCACATACCACATGTACGTGGTTTGGCCTCCCACAGGCTGGTGGGCCACTCTGACATGCTGTACTGCGCTGCAGAGGCCGCAACACTCACCGCCACTTTGCTCCATCGCCCCCCCTTTGGAGGCGGGCAAGGACCTCCGGGCAGTGCAGCCGCAACTCCTGACCCTTTTTCCGTAGATCTTCTACCTGGGGGGGAAAGCAATGGGTGGGAGCATTAGGGGCCATATATCTCTGGTGGGTGCCCAACACATATCACAGATCTCTGTGAGCAGCATCATGCTGCTCCTGCTTCTCTGGCCAGTGTGTCCTCTACTACCTGTTGCCAGCACCCCCTGCATGTGTGGCTGTGGGTCTGGGCATGTGTGAGGTGCCACCTATGTGTACTGTGCTTAACCCCCCAGACAACCCATACCCTGTTCTTACACTCTCCTTGCATGACATGGAAGCACCATGCCAAGTGTGGTTTGGCCATGCTGGTGTCCAGGGGAGGTCTTCACAAACTCCCTGTATGGTCCGGCAAACACCTGTGTGTTTGCCTGACCTACACACATCACCCGACACACCCGCCATGGCACCATGATATCCTTACAACACATGGGTGATGTGTTCTGAGATAGAGCGGGAGGTGGGTGACCCTGTACACATTGCCAGGTGCCACTACCATGACACTAGGCTTTCTACTATACCTCTATGGTCACGACTGAGGCCTCCTGTGAATAGGGCAGTTGTGGGCAACTGCAACAGGAGCATGGCCCACCACACCTAGCTGAGCTATTAACATCTGTGATCTGGTCTGGGCCCTCCTGGAGTTAGGGCAGAGCTGTGAAACCCCAACAGGTGCAAGTACCCTTACACCAGCATCTATAATGTTCCTCTGTGATCAGGTACGGGCCTCCCGGGGAGAGGGCAGATATGTGACCTGAAACTGCATGCACTACCATGATATCTGGATTTCATACCAACCTTTGTAATCAGGTCTCAGGACTCCTGGAGGTAGGGTGGATTAGAACACTTCATCAGCAACATACACAATAACACCAGGGTGACTGACAGATCACTTTGATCAGGTCTCAGGCCCCCTGGGGGTAGGACAGATGTTTTAACCTGCAAATGCATATACGACCATAACTCCAGGGTGACTGACAGATCACTTTGATCAGGTCACAGGACTCCTGGGGGTAGGGTGGATTAGAATACTTCATCAGCAACATAAACCATAACACCAGGGTGACTGACAGACCACTTTGATCAGGTCTAAGGACTCCTGGGGGTAGGGTGGATTAGTACACTTCAAAAGCAGCACATACCATAACACCAGGGTGACTGACAGACCACTTTATAAGAACATAAGATCATAAGATATGCCATACTGAGTCAGATCAAGGTCCATCAAGCCCAGTATCCTGTTTCCAACAGTGGCCAATCTAGGTCATATATACCTAGCAGTTTCCCCAAAAGACACAGGTTCCACAATGCTTGTACTGGGTCAAGCGTTGATATCCTGGGTCCCTTCTTAATAATGATTTATGGACCTTTCCTCCAGGAACTTGTCCAAACCTTTTTTAAACCCAGCTACACTAACAAGCCTTTATCACATCCTCCGGTAACAAATTCCATAGTTTGATTACACGTTGAGTGAAAAAAAATATTTTTTTATTAGTCTTAAATAGTTTACCCTGTAGCTTCATTTCATGTCTCCTAGTCTTTCTATATTCTGATAACATAAACAATTGATCTACGTTTACCCGTTCCACTCCGTTCATTAATTTATAGACTTCTATCATATCTCCCCTCAGCCGTCTCTTTTCCAGGTTAAAGAGCCCTAACCTTTTTAGCCTTTCTTCATAGGAGTATCCTTCCATCCCCTTTACCATTTTGGTGGCTCTTCTCTGAACCTTTTCTAATAACGCTATATCCTTTTTAAGATACGGCGACGCTGCACACTGGGCCGAAGGTTTTAACATGGTATCCACAATGACGCCTAAATCTTTTTCCTGGGTGGTGGTTCCTAATGTGGAACCTTGCATCGTGTAACCATAGTTTGGGTTGTTCTTCCCTAGGTGCATAACCTTGCACTTGTCCACATTAAATTTCATCTGCCATTTTGATGCCCAGTCTTCCAATTTATCAAGATCCTCTTGCAATTTTCCACAATCCTCTTGGGTTTTAACAACTTTAAATAGTTTTGTGTCATCTGCAAATTTGATAACCTCACTCGTTATTCCACTTTCCAGGTCATTTATGAATATGTCTAAAAGCAGCGGACCCAGCACAGATCCCTGGGGTACACCCAATGTTCCCTCTAATTTTCTGTAGGCTGTGTGCGCATAAAATATCAGCTGTGCAGCTTTTGAAGGAAGGTTAAATTTTTGTGCACCACAAAACGACACTCGGATTTATATTTTTATTTATTTATTTCTCTTATATACCGCGCTATTTGACATCAGTGCGGTTTACATGGAACATTATATTGAACATTACATTGAACAGGGCATTATAACTTGGAGATAACTATTTTACAGGGAACATATATACTTTAAAATTTGACTACACGTCAGAATACAGTATGTACACCACATTGATTGCACTAGAAAATATTGTATAACTTGTGAAAACCATAAATACACAACAACTTTTCAATTTTAAGAACGTCTGTGTTGTTTTCTATCAGAATCAGAACCGTAATTTTTGTGCGCTCTGTTGTAAAGTATGTGCGCTCACTCGGTGAGGTGTGTACACGCGCACAGCTTAGAGGGAACAGTGGGTACACCACGATTTATTTATTTATTTAACTGCATTTATATCCCGCTTTTCACCAGGTCAAAGCGGGATATAAATGCTTTCTCTATTCACCTTTCTCCATTGGGAAAATTGGCCATATAGCCCTACCCTCTGTTTTCTATCTTTTAACCAGTTCCTGATCCACTTTGATAAGGTCTCAGGCCTCCTGGGGATGGGCAGATGTATGAACCTACAACTGCATACACTACCGTACTAAAAGGATTTATTACAGACTTCTCTAATCAGGTCACAGGACTCCTGGGGGTGGGGTGGATAGGGACACATCAACAGCAGCACCTACCATACCAACAGGATTTATGACAGACATGTGTAATCTGTTCTCATGACTCCTGGGGGTGGGCAGATGTGTGAACCTGCAACTGCATACACTACCATACTGACAGGATTTAACACAGACCTGTGTAATCAGGTCTCAGGACCCCTAGGGGTAGGGCAGATGTGTGAACCTGCAACTGCAGAACCTACCATGTCAGCATGCTGTTTACCAGACATCTTTAGGCAGATCTAGGGGCTCCTGGGGTTAGGGTGGATTTTAACACATCAACAGCAGCAGGTACCATAACACCAGGCTGACAAGTGGACCTCTGTGATCAGATCCTTAGCCTCCTGGGGATAGGGCAAACCGCTTTGATGTGACAAATAGGCGGTATATCACGTGAAATAAAAATGAAAAAGAAAAATGAAATGAAATGAAATACCAGGAAGACAGTAGTGGATTTCCGTACCTCTTGAAGAAGCAGGTGCGCTTTTGGCTCCTGCTCTGTGCTGGAAGTATCTGCCGTTTAAGGCAGATGAGACCCTGGAAATCAGTGCTGCCAGCTCCTCCTTCCAGAACAGGCAGATCATACTGGCCTCTTCATAGTCTTTTGCAGAAATATTTCTTTATAGAAAGAGTGGTAGATATGTGGAATAGTCTCCCAGTGCAGTAGTAGAGATGAGGATAGTGACTGAATTCAAGAAAGCATGGGACAAACACAGAGGATCTCTAAAGTTAAAAAAGAGACTATAGTAGTTAATAAGGAAGGGCAGACTAGATAGGCCATATGGTCTTTTTCTGCTATGTTTCTGTGAAGGGGAGAGTAGGTCCACATTGGAGCCCAATATTGATTCATCTGGATCCGAGGTATAGTTCCTCATCTTCAGAGAGTGTCCTATGCTGGGGATACTGAACCAAAGGTAATTGAAAAGGGTTTCTACTTTCAGCCTACCCGGCACGACACTGCATCCAGGGGCACCTAGAGGCCATACGGTCTGTATTTTTACACCAGAAGTAACAAGCCTGTTGCAAAAAGGAAAAGAATTCTGGGGAGGACAATCCAAACTCTGGAAGCTCTTCTCTTGGAAAAGACTCCCCACACAGGGGGCATAGCCATCACAGACCCCTAGAGGATGAAGAGCGGCTCACAGCATGGTCACCGGAACCACCAGCCGACTGAACATCCTTAGTCTTAGCGCCATCCTGCACCTCCTGCCCTGAGGACTAACCGCATCCCCTGGCTGAGAGGGGGGAAAGCATGCCCTCCAGGGGTGACTCAGAAGCTGCCACGCAGGAAGGGTTGAGTCCAAAATTCAAAGATGAGGTTCCTCGTTTGCCACAGGTCAAACAACATTTCCTGGAGGAAGACATAGAGAGTTATGGTAAGTATCACAACAGCATGTGCTAAGGCTGTGTCAGTCCGCAAGTGTGCATCAACTGTGCTTTTATACAGTTAAAGGTGCTAGGGAAGGAGCGTGTATTGGAGCCACTTGGGTGGAACACATGTTAGGATCACACAACCCCCAGGTGCACATTAGTAAAAAATGTTACTAACGAGTGCAGAAAACAGCAGGAACCACCTCCTCCCTGTCCCATAGTGCCAACAGTTGTTAGCAGTCCACACCAAATTGCGTCCCTCAAGAGATGGAATCAGGAGCCCCCAACAAAGACAACAAGGTCAAGTCTTGGTATTCACCTCCTGAGAGCCCCAGGTGTAGGATCCATAGCGGGCTCAACTCTACTCCCCCTGAAACTGCTTCACTAGCTGAGTTTATTTTAACAGCACTGTGTGAAAGGTGGCTGGAAGGCAGATCCCTCTGAGAGCCTTCTGCAATCTTCGGGAGAGAGTAGTGGGGGAGAAGAGGAAGAGGGAGGGGGCACTGAGGTTGTGTGAGGCTGCTGTACTCTTCCAGATTCTTCCAAATCCTTCCAACTTGTGGCTGCTCAATAGGCTCTTATCATGATAAGAGCATGAAGCTGAACCAATTTTCCCTCCTCCTATGGCTACAAAAAAGACTGCAGTCTAGTGGAGACTCCCATGTCATGCTCAAGTGAGAGAGTCACCTTTCTAGGGCTTAAGGTGGTCATTCAAGAGCATTTCATCAATCTCTTTTCCTCTCAATCTTCAGATTTTCTGCAGGGAGGGGAAAATCCACCCACCATCTGCTGGAGACAAAGAAATACTGAAGAGACCTCTGGTGGCTGAGGCGAATAGAAGCATGGGAGTGATGTCATTGAAACCTGGGCTTTTCATTGGTTCTTTGTCTCCACCAATCTGCTGGTAGAGGAACACAACCCACTTGTCTGGACTGGTCTAACAGGACAATATGGAAATATTTTTTATTTTTTCTACAACACACTTTAGTATTTCAGGAACCTCAAATTTCAAATCAGGAGTTAACCAAGGGATGAGAACTCTCCCACAATGAGCCACTTGAACAAGTTTAACTTTTGAAACATTTTCCACTTTTAATTTGTAAACATAGTGGAAATTCAAATTTTGTAAACAAACAATGACAATCTTTATAAATCTGATCAATTATTGTCTAAATGCTTCTATTCAACAGTGGTGCAGCATTGTTTCTTTCAAAAACAGGCAAGTATTAGTTAACCAGTTTAAAGCTTGAGATTTCTTTACTCCTTAGGAAAAGAAAAGCTCAGTTTTAATACTAACTTTTATCTGTAACTTTACAGGTGAATATCATTCATGGAAAGACACCTTTATTTTAAAAAAATTCAACTACTAGTGCACAAGAGTTTTGCCAAAAATAGTTAGTGTGGTGTGTCAATCACTTATCTCAAATCTTCTTTGCAGGTCTCGCAGCTTTCTTGATGTTGGGTACTATGGGATCTCCTCTCTGTCCAGCTGTAGGCAAGATACCTACTCCTTATATTTAAAAATCAATAAAAGAGACTACCTTCCTAGCTGCATATGCAATCTATACAAGTGTTCCTGACCTTTTCTCTTACTGGTGTGGTTTGCTATTACCCAAAAAATCAACAAAACAAAGCCCAATAAAGGTAATCACAAGTCCCTTATACCAATAAAAGAAAGAAACCCTTATTCTTGCTTAGAAGAGCAGTACTATCAAATTTTGTTTTTTTCTCCTATTTGTCATTTATTTTTTGTCGGATAATATGATTGGGGATGGACTAAGTCACACTCACCAAACTCGCCAGATCCTTTTGCTCAATATTGATTCCAAACTAGCAAATAACACACTTATCTGAATGCCGGAAGGCTCAAAAGAACTCTTTTGCAGCAATGTCTCCTCAGAAGTTGAAGCCCCCTGCAATGTTCGCACACACGATGGGCACATCGCTGCCAGCCCTGCTTCAGATGCCACAGGACGCGAGAGCATACATCCAAATTCTCTGCTCAATTCTCACAAATGCAAAAGAAACCACCCGGCTTAAAGTTGGCTTATAACTGCTCCAACAAAGGATTGGCTAGTGGAACACATACGGCATTAATTTGGAACCGCCAATCAAAGATGGGAAAAACCCCACATCATAGGGGAAGCCCTCATCTGATGGGATCAAAGTAAAACAAACTTAAAATAAGCTGTGTCAATCAATTTCCAAATTTAAACCCTTAGGTACAACTGTATCAAGCTTAAAGATCCACCACTATTCCCGCCATTGCAATTTCTGAACCTGATCACCGCCCCGGAGATCAAAAGGTATGTGCTCAATTATCCAGCAACGCAAATCTGAAAAAGCATGATGATTAGATAGACAGAGCTCCACAATGGGCACTGAGCATGTTTCAGTCTGAAGGCGAGAAGAATGCTCACTCAAACAGGTTCTGACTGATCGAGTTGCACGCCCAACATATAGCATGTCACAGGGATACCTAAGGGCATACACCTCATGGGTGGTCGTACACGTGGTTTGCCATTTCATCCTGTGACTGTGACCACTCACTGGATCCTGCCAAGTGGCCCTTCCACCATGAGTTTACAAAACCTGCATACTCCACATGCTGAATGACCCATTTGTCCAAAATCTGCCTTCAGCAATCTCTGCTCAAAGCCGCCCTGACCACTCTATCCCTGATCCCATTCAAGTTGCCGGCTCTGGATGTACAGGGTTGACATTAGAATCGGCCCTGTATTTATTTATTTAACCAGTTTTGTATATCACCTTACCCTTCAATCAAAGTGGTTAGCAATACAAATTGTGTGTATACATTCAACAGGGGGGGGGGGGCGGGGGTATGACAGGACATACATACACACTATCTGCAATTAGTTCTTAGTTCATATTTGAGCGTGCGGGCTGTCAGTGGGCCATATGCGGCAGAATTTATTTATTTATTTATTTATTTACATTCTCTTATATACCGCGCTATTCTGCATCAGTGCGGTTTACATTGAACAAACTGAAATTACATTGAACAGGGCATTATAACTTGGAATTGTGGTGCTTGACAATTTCATGTTACTTGTCCATAGAAATCCGTGTAGATCTGGGGCCGGCAACTGCCCACTGCCCACGCTAATGCCACCCCTGATCCTCTCCTTTCAAGCCCCATCTAACTTCCCCCTATAACAGGGCAGGGAAAGGCCATGAATAGTGGGGATGGACATCCCTGCTATTTGTGGCTCAGAATGACCCCCCTTAGTCTTCTGCCCCCTTTTCTGCAACGGGCACTCTGTAGGAGTCCAGCTTGTTCTTTTTTCCCAACTGGAGATATTTGTGTTCTAGAATATTTCCAGTGCTAATTTTTCATAGGTAGGGTTTTTGCTGTTTGAATTCTTGGACTTAGTGCTACTATGGTATGGTAAGCTTCTGACTGTCCACTTACAGGATTTTATATTATTTCTGATAGTAGAGGCAGTTTGCTTTGCTGTCACTAATGTGACACCAAAAACGGAATCGTTTTTTCGCTATTGAATTGTAAAGTGAAACACTATACTTCTGCTTTATGTTTGTTGGTGGAATTTTATTGGTTAGCCTGGAACTATCCATGTGAATGAATAATTACATTCTATGTCATTTACAGAAACATGTATGTAAGAGTGACTAAGTGAAAATGTAAAGTGAGAAGCTGGAGTGAGAGGTAGGGGCACAATTGTGAGGTGGCATTTGGCCTCCCCCAAACCAAAACGGCATTCTGCTGTAATGTGTTTTAGACCCTCACTAGGAGAATCAGAGTAAAGAGAACTGTTTAAAAATCTCTCATGGAAAAGCTGGACACTGTCTATATCCTAGCAATGGCACATTTTTCTTCTTATATTAAGATGTTTTGGCAGACCGTGATATATCCCATAGGCCCAAAGCTTCTCAGACCTTTCCTAGGAACCCCGCAGCCAGTTGGGTGTGTTCAGGATCTCCTCAATGACAACACTGGAAAACCAGTAGCCCTAAACTGATCTTGTGCATTTACATTGAGGATATGCTGAAAATCTCATTGTCTGTATGATAAAAGGTGTTAGATCCAGTGAAGGGTCTTGTTTTCTCTAGGAACAATACTGCTAAAAGAACATCTCCATCCTACGCAGCAGGTGCCCCCGGTGGAGCATGCCACCGACCAGGAGGCAGCGTTTCATCTGCATGTTCTGTCTACAAGCTCTCATTATTCCTCCAGGACTGGCAGAACATTTCTGGACGGAGGTCTTTCATTTCTTAGAGGTTCAGCCAGTCCTCTCGGTTTTGCCCCATTCCCAAGAGAAACAAGTTGACAATAAGCAGCTCTGTGCCACTTGCCTTCAGCTTGGAAGCTTTTTGGTATTGACCTTACTACTTTTCTGCTTTGAAACTTTCCTAGGTGTCTTTGCTTGCAAGATGGTCCCATTTGTTCAGTGTACAGCAGTCGTGACGGAGGTTCTCACCATGACCTGCATTGCCATGGAAAGGCATCAGGGAATCGTGCACCCACTGAAAATGAAGTGGCAGTACACAAAGAAGAGAGCTTTCACTATGCTGGGTGAGATTCCCCACTCTTTCCACTCATAGACAGTCTCTAGAATAACAGTAAACTTCTTTTGGCCACCGAACGATAAGTTATACTATAACTACTCGTGTTATCGTTCAACTTTCTTTCTTGGGGGGGAAAATCAACCACCCTTATCGCTGGCAGAAAAGGTCTCAGTTAAAAATAACACCTCTACAGCCACATATACCCACATATACCCACATATACCCACATATTTAAATATTTAACTTATAAATGTAAGTTATGCATTTAAATATGTGGGGAAGTTATGTATTTAAATATGTGGTTATTCCCACCAGCACTGGCCGTTTCAGAACTGTAGTTAATTAATGAAACCTCCGCCCCCTTCTGGTAGTCTCATGATACTACCACTGAGAGGTCAAGCTGCCAAACAAGGGGCGCACACTTATTTCACAAGGCATCAGAGGTGCATTTCCCCCCCCCCCCCCAGGTTTCCACTGAGAAGTGATGGGAGATAATTCTTGCCCCCACCCCTACTATTTATTTGCATTTTAGCTCACCCCTTTCCAGAAGTAGTTTGAGGTGAATGACATCAAGGTACAGTATTTATTTATTTAGAAGTTCTTTTATTTCGCCCCTTCCAGAGATCAAGGGCGGTTTGCAATTAACCAACCGGATACATTAAATCTTACAACTTTAAACTTAAAACAGTATGTTACAATGGAGTATATACAGTCAACATAGATAACATATATTAGAATCAACATATTTCCAGGGGATTTATGCATTCTGAGATGTTACATGCGTAGATCACTGAGAGAAATTCCTATTATAATTGAGTGAATGGACGTGGAGGAATGGCCTAATGGTTGGGGCAAGGTACTTCAAGCTGGAAGGTTGGGGGGTTCAAATCCCACTAGAGGACAGCAACCTTGGGCTGGAAGGACTGGGGTTTCTAGTCCCACAGGTGCTCCTTGTGGTCTTGGGCAAGCCACTTAACCCTCCATAGCCCATGTTCCCTGTAAAATAGTTATCTCCAAGTTATAATGCCCTGTTCAATGTAATTTCAGTTTGTTCAATGTAAACCACACTGATGCAGAATAGCACAGTATATAAGAGAATGTAAATAAATAAATAAAGGTAGTGGTTCAAAGTAGTATTCACTGTTAGGTTGGGTATATTTTGTTTTGGTCAGACAAATTGCCAAAATGTTCAGTGAACAGGTATGTTTTGATTTTCTTGCAGAAAATGTGAAGATCCTTGATCTCTCTGAGATTTTCTGGGAGAGCATTGCAGAGTATCGGAGCAGAATAGGAGAATGCTCTGTTGCTTGTAGATCGGTTTGTTTTGCAATAGTTAGTAGGAACTGCTAAGATGTTTTTAGTGCATCCTCTTCGAGTTCTCTCATTAGATGGAGTGTTTATCAGTGAAGTAAGATATGATGGGGCAATGTCCCTCAGAAGCTTAAATATGACCATTAATGCTTTGTATTTAACATGGCTTAGAATAGGTAACCAATGTAGTTATAAAGTACTGGGGTAATGTGTTCTGTGCTGTGTTTTATCGATAATAGTGGCAGCGACATTTTGGGCTAACTGGAGCTGATTGAGTGTCTGCTTTGGGAGACCCTGTAGAATACTATTGGAATAATCAAAGTGTGGAATGATCATGGCCTGGAGCACTGAGCGGAAATCATAACTAGAGAGGCATGGTCGTAGATGTTGACGCATTCTTAGTTTATGAAAGACCGTTCTGGTGATATGCTTTATACGTGTGATCTTGCAAAGGGTCTGATCAAGGGTCACCCCAGTAGGTATATCCCTGTCCCCAGAGGGCTTCTAATCTGTTTGTACATGAGGCATTGAAGAGTGGGACATGAGGTAGGCCGCATCCACCGCCCCACCCTAGGAACGCCATTGCTCTGGGGGGATTCTGCATATAGCCTGGTGTAGCTAAGGGGTCACTCAGTATTCTCTGTCTCCAGCCAATGGAGGCAGGGATGGTGCAAGGACTGAAGGTGCCCTAGGGGGGCCTCATCCTGTCTCCTCGCTGTTGCCCCTCCCCCATTTCCACCACTGCCACCCCTCTCCGGGATCTGCATTGGTGACAACAGCCCCCAAACTGCGATGATGCAGCACGTATTGACACTTTCAGGGGCTGGTCACAGTTTCCTGCTCTTTACAATGTACCATTTCCATCCCCCTCTGATGCTGCTTCAAACTGAGTGTATTAGTAAGTGCTGCATCCTGGTTTGGGGCTTATTTATGCCATTGTAGGCCTTGGAGAGGGGCAGTAGGAGCAACAATGGATGCCCTCGGAGGGCTGGCACCCTAGGCAACTACCTAGTTTGCCTAGTGGTAGAGCCAGCCCTGGGGACTGGTGCGGCGGCCGTGAAGACTGGCTCCTGTGGCCTACTGAGATGAAAACCAGGAAGGAAAGAGAAAGCAGCTTGTGTCAGGCCCTTCAGTAGCACTGGCCTCAGAGCTGCAGGGCATTCAAGGGACAAGTCAGACTGGCTGAGGAGAACCGAGCGATTGCCAACTCAGCAGAACCTTTGGTGGCCAGCACAGGAGCGTCTTGGCTCTGCCAACCTAGGACGGTGGCAAAAGGCGCGCAGTGCAGGACTCAGTGGAGTTTTCCCCAGCCCCCTCCCCTCTTTAGCCCAGTGTAGGGGGCAAGAGGAGAGGTTTTACCTCCAGCTGTTCACTTGCAGGCAGGAGCGACCTGGAGGTAGGCACAAGCCTTAGAGCCCTTGGTTCCGGTAAGGATTGATAACTTGCTTCCTTGGAATAAAAGTCAGAGTAAGTTTGAAAGAGAGAGAGGAAGAGGCGAGCTCTGGCTCGATAAAAGTAAGGCGGGGTGGCTGACCACAGGACGAGGCCTCAGTGGTGAGTTCTGTGCAAGACAATGCAACATATCACCAGCTTAGATCAACTGATCTTCTGGCTAAGAAGCATCATGTCAAGTCCTGCTGGATAGTTATAGCTAGTTAAATGCAGGGGGCAGGCACAGGCCTAGGGAACAGCTCACCTGCCTTAGCATTACCAGAGTCCAAGGCTGTGATAGCCAACCCCTGGTAACCATTCAGAACATAGAGGAGTTCACACTGAGAGGAAAACAATGCTGGTAATAGATCTTCCGACTCACTGCTGAGAGCAGGGTTGCCAACTGCCTCCAGATGCACCTGAGAGACTTGATCCAGTCCTGGGTTTACCCCATTGCATGCAGGGACTTGTAGTCTTGCTTTTCTTATGGAATGCAATAGAGGTATCAGAACTAGATATCCCTGCATGCAATAGGGTAAACCCAGGCCTGAATCAAGCTTGTCGAGTGCATCTGGAGCCAGTTGGTAACCATATGCTGAGACAGCAGCTAGAGCCTTCCTCCACCTTGGTGGGCAGTGTCCTCTTCTGCAAGGAGGATCTGGGGAGACTGCCCCAGTCTAATATTTACAGTGGCCTGGGTTAGAGGAGAGGAGTGGAGTATCGAGAAAGCAGCCTTAAAGTGTCAATCAGCTATTCCTACATCAAGTTACAAGTAGCTATAGCCTGAGACAGTAAACTGAGTAACAAACCACAAAAATGTGAAAACTCTCAGAAACCCTACCTTTTTTTTGTTGGTACTAAGAGTCTGCCTCTTGGTCTAGTCCTCTGGTAGGAAGTGCTCCTGACTGGAACCAGGTGCTGAACCAATTGAGAGCTCTCAGGACTACAGCTCCCAGGCTCCCCTCCTGAAGTTGAAAGGGAAGTCCCTAAATCTTACTGTGAGCTGTGCACAGAAAGCAAGAGCAGACCTCTGCTGGGAAAGAAAAACAGAGGAAATAGTAATGCGGAGGTGACGTGTGACCTGGGCCACCTTTAATACAAAGGCCACAGGAAGAAGTAACATTATGAGTCTGAACTCCACTGCAAGGCTGTTTAAAATTCTGCCTCCTCTGATGCCCATTGCCAACTTCCTGTGCATGCAAAAGCAAGTTGGCATTGGGCATTGGAGGGAGCGGAAGTGCTGGAGGGTTACATACGTGCTGTGGGGCCGGAGAGGATAGCAGCGGTGGCATTGGGGGCCAGGGGAGGGGCAGGAGCAAGCGCAGGGTGGAGGTGGGGGTGGGGGTGGGGATGGCGGTGTCAAGGTTCACCTAGGGGACCTCGTATCCTTGCACTGACCCTGGACATACTGCTGGCAAATATACAATGGCAGCAAATTCTGAAAGATCAGGCCTAAGGGAACGTTCTTGTGACATCACAGAAATACACGACCAAAGCTCAGATCACGAGTCTCTTGAGCTGCATCCAAGAATCCAACTTCCCGGCATAGCCAAGTACAGTAACTGCTCCCAGCAGCCTCTCCTTGGATTCCTTATTCTCCCCTTCCTTCCCCTCATAAAGATTTCCACATCCTAAGCTTGTGTGAGGCAGATTTCTGGGGGTTTCACGCTATTTCTGTCAGTGCAACGTTCGCGCTCATCATTGGCTCTTTCGTATTCTCTCTTTCAGGCTTGATCTGGCTGGTTGCAGCTATCGTCGGTTCCCCCATGTGGCACGTACAGCGATTAGAGGTATGCTTTACCCTATGAAACTATTCCACCATTTCTTTTCTGTTTTTGGAGAGAGAAGGGGGGAGGGGAGAATGTACCTCGTACTAGCACAAACCTTAACCTTTTGGCTGTATAATAATTCAAACGTAATGTGAAATTGTTCAAGCTTTATCTGAACTTAGCAGCAAAAGAGCTCGGCTGGGTGATAAGCAGGACTCGTTGTTGTGGTAGGGGCACCTATGATAGTAATATACTCAGACACTCTCTCACAGGAGCGAAAGCTTTAGGGCAGCGTGTTAAACTCATTTTCATATCAGACCCCATAAGAACATAAGATATGCCATACTGGGTCAGACCAAGGTCCATCAAGCCCAGTATCCTGTTTCCAACAGTGGCCAATCTAGGTCATACGTACCTAGCAGTTTCCCCAAAAGACACAGGTTCCACAATGCTTGTACTGGGTCAAGCATTGATATCCTGGGTCCCTTTTTAATAATGGTTTATGGACCTTTCCTTCAGGAACTCGTCCAAACCTTTTTTAAACCCAGCTACACTAACAGCCTTTACTACATCCTCCGGTAACAAATTCCAGAGTTTGATTACACGTTGAATGAAAAAATATTTTCTTTTATTAGCCTTAAATAGTTTACCCTGTAGCTTCATTGCATGTCCCCTAGTCTTTCTATATTCTGATAAGGTAAACAATCAATCTACGTTTACCCATTCCACTCTGTTCATTAATTTATAGACTTCTATCATATCTCCCCTCAGCCGTCTCTTTTCCAGGTTAAAGAGCCCTAACCTTTTTAGCCTTTCTTCATAAGAGTCTCCTTCCATCTACTTTACCATTTGGTGGCTCTTCTCTGAACCTTTTCTAATAACTCTATATCCTTTTAAGATACGGCGACCAGAATTGCACACAATATTCAAGGTGCAGTCTCACCATGGAACGATATACAGTCAAACCTCGGTTTTCGTGTGCCCCGGTTTTCGTTGGTTTCGGTTTTCGACGTCTTTTCTAACTCAGATCTTGTCTCGGTTATCGGTTTTCGCCTCGGTTTTCGTCAGGAACCAGTGCTGCCAGATCTGAAAATCTACACCCTCGCGCTGGTCTGCCCGCCCAGTCCCGGCAGCACTACCCCCCCCCGGACTCACCCGATCGCGTGTTGAGAAGCCATTGTCAGCTGAGCAACATCCTCGAGCCAGAGATGCAAGGATTGCACAGAGAGGAAGGCCCCGATCTCTCCACCGCCTGCCTGTTCTCTGGAGCGCCCCCTCAGGCTCGGAGGTAGCAGGGTAGCTGTCAATGTAAGCAGGAGATGTTGCATGGATGTGGGAGGCAGCGATCAGATTACAGTGCCGTACAGTACAATATCTGTGTGTTTGCTGTCCTGTGGACGATCGGGCAGGTGAGAGAAGTGACAGGAGCTGGGTGTCTGGAACGGATTACATTGAATTTACATTATTTCCTATGGGAAATATTGCTTCGGTTTTCGTACGTTTCGGTTTTAGTCAGACTGCTTAGAACGGATTAATCATTAAAACCGAGGTTTGACTGTAGAGACATTATAATATCCTTTGTTTTATTTTCCATTCCTTTCCTTATGATACCTAGCATTCTATTTGCTTTCTTGGCCGCCGCTGCACACTGGGCTGAGGGTTTTAACATGTTATCCACAATGACGCCTAAACCTTTTCCTGGGTGGTGGTTCCTAATGTGGAACCTTGCATCGTGTAACCATAGTTTGGGTTGTTCTTCCCTAGGTGCATAACTTTGCACTTGTCCACATTAAATTTCATCTGCCATTTTGATGCCCAGTCTTCCAATTTATCCAGATCGTCTTATTTATTTATTTATTTATTTAACAGCTTTTATATACCGCACTTTTGATATCAGCGCGGTTTACATTTTAACAAATTTTGTACTTAAACATAAAACAAATGCTAAGTTTACAGAGAACAGGGAATAAAAACATGGATAACAGGGATTAACAATTAACAGATATTTTCAATTATTAACAATAGGTTCTTAAATGCTCGAGCTCTAAAGGTAGGGTTTGTGAGGCTTGGTCTAGATCAAGTGGTAAGGTTTCGGGAGCTTTCTTTGGTAGTCCCACTGAACTCCTAGGGCCTCTTCCCCTCTTGGAATTCCCTGACCCAATTACCTCAAGACTGGGCTCAGAGCTGGAACTCCTGTTTCTCCTTTCACTTTCAAGGGAGGATTCATGGTCCCTGGAAGCTGGTCTCTCAAAGCACCTTTCCTTCAGGCTGCTTTTCCCTGCAGTGTACCTCCTTCCTGCTCCCTGAGCACCTCCCTCACGGGCACTTCTTGGCTGGGCAGTTTGAGGACTTTTCTGCTGGGCTCTCCAGACACTTCCACGAGCTCCTTCCTTCCTGCTGAGGACTCCTCCCTCGGCTCTGCACTTGCTCTTGCTACTGCCACTACTCCTGTGACTGCTACTACTCCCTTCCTGTTCAAAGTTCCTGCGTTTATATCTGCAGTTTCTCCTACTGCCTGCCAACTCCACCCCCAACTCTCTCCTATGCACGGGGTTGGTAACCAGGGAACCTGGGCGTGTCCCTTGACTACCAGCTTTCTGTGTGGAGTTTTTTTCAGAATTAGAGGTTTTAACCCCTGATTTTCTGGTTTTTCTCCCCTTCTCTGGGAAAATCACTGTATTTCTCTCCTCTTTCTTATGCTCTTTCTGGCCTTTGCCGTCACATATCCCCCCCCTTAAAATATTCCGGGCTGGCAGACGATAGTCGGTCCAGCACGGAAGCTCTACACTTGGGCGCTGATATGCTGGGAAGCCACTCCGGGTAGGCCTGGCGACGGCCGATCGGGCCAACGCTACCCGCTCCTGTCCCGTGGACACTCCTTCAATGTGGAAGGTTTGCTGCCTTCCCTTCCTAGACTCTACCATATAGGAGCCCGGTCCCACCTGTTTGATAACCCTAAATGGGCCTTGCCACTTGGTCTCAAATTTTGGTCTGGACCCCTCCATCATTATGACGACCTTGTCCCCACTTTCCAATTGATGAGGTCGGGTCTTCTGGTCATAATATTTTACCTGATGGATTTGACTGGTAGTAATCCTCTCTACTGCCCCCTGGCTAGTACACTGTAAGCGACTGTTCAGGTTCCTTGAAAAGTCTAGAACCCCTACTCTTCTAGGGACCAGCTTATCTCCCTGTTTCCATTCTTGTCCCCTTACAGACGACCGAGGATACCTTACCACCTCTTGCCAAGGCTGCAGCGAATTTGTGTGAAAAACCTGCCGTTTTCCTATTCCTATTCAAATATAACCACGGAGCTACTTGCTTTATGACTCTACAAGGTCCTTTCCAAGTATTCCTGCCCTCAGGTTTCCCTCTAACCTCTGTTACTGAAACCTTTTGGCCTACTTCTGAGGTTGGGTGCGCCAATCACAACCGTCCCTCCAACAGGTTTGACTAGGATTTCTATCCCCCCTGGTTCCTTGAAATCTTTGCCTTACCTTTCCTAAGGCCTGCTGTTGGTGCTCCGATAACTCATCTCCCTTCTTAGGACTAGGCTTTGTTCTGCCGCCTGCGAGCTGAGGGCCTAGGTCCACACTTGCACTATCCTCGCATGTGGCTGCTAGCCCTGTAAATTCGGCCCGGCCAGAGGAACCGAATCCCCTCAACCCTCTTAGAGTGGTGCCCACTACCTCCACTTCTTCTATGGATGGGAACCCTACTCTTTCGCAGATCAACTGCGCTATCCTATCTCCTACATTCACTACAAAATCAGTATGGGATGAGTTAATCAGTAAAACCTTTATTGCCCCTCTAAAATCGGGGTCTATTACGCCCGCCCCTATGTCTATGGAGTTTTTCACGGCTAAGCCAGATCGTGGAGCAATCCTCCCATAACACCCAGGGGGTATCTCCACCTGGATACCGGTTTCCACTAATGCCCTGCCCTGTTTGGGGATGACCCTGTCCTCCGCGCTGTAGAGGTCATACCCTGCAGCCTGTGCAGTTACCCGTTTTGGTACTTTAGCACTCGGGGTAGTTCTACAGACCTTTAGCACAAACCTAAGTTTATTTTCTGGGGACTCTTTCTTGGGTACTTTCCCTTTTGGTTCCTTCCCAAACAAAGGAGCTAACAGTGGGTTAAGTGTTGTCCGGGTTTTACTAGGCGTAGGGGGTACCTTACCCTGTTCCTTACTAGGTGTATGGCTCTCCTCTGACTCCTTATTCTCTCCTAATAGACCTTTCTCCAGGCCATGCCTGAATTGTGGCCAGTCTTTCCCTAACACCAAGGGATGGGGAAGCTTAGGGACAATGGCCACTACCATCTCTCTCTCCAAGCCTAAGCCTCTCACCCTGACCTCTGTTAAGGGGTAAGCAGATGTGGCACCGTGCACACACTTTATCTTTATAGAATGGCCAGATGGGGTTGGGGCCTTCTCACTCTGAGCCTGGATATCAGCCCACAGCTTGGCTGACACCATTGACTGCTCTGCTCCGGAGTCTAAAAGTGCCTCTGTAGGAATGCCCTCGACCTCTACCTTCAGCAAGAATCCCTCCCCCTCTTTTTCCTGGGTGGATATCAACGCTGCCCTGGCCTGGCAATTCCTTGAAAAATGTCCCACCTCCCCACAAGTAAAACATTTACTTTGGTCCGGGGACCATTTTCTCCTGGGCTTCACTTCTAGGCTCTTCTCTAACAGAGTGTTCCTGATCTTTTCTGATCCTCCTCTCTCAGGGCTAAATGTAAGACCCACCTTTGTCTGGCCGACCAACCTGGCCTCTAAAAATCTCTCTGCCAGCGAGGTAGCTTCCTGGGTGGTCCTACAACCCTGGAGGATCAAAAAAGATTTCAAATCATCAGGAACTGCTTCCACAAACTGTTCCATTATTATACAGTCTAGAAGGGTCTCAACAGACTTTCCCTGTGGTTCTAACCACTTCCAGACTAGATTCTTGACTCTCTCACATAAGGCACGTGGCATCTCCCCTGATTTTAACCTGCATGCCCTCAAATGGCGTCGGTATACCATCGGAGTGAGACCCATTCTGTCCCTTATGGCTCTCTTAACATCGGGATACGAGGAGGCTAGATCATTGGGCATTGCGCGGTATGCAGTCAAGGCTTCTCCCGTGAGGGAAGCTGCAAAGCGGACTGCCCACTGATCTTCAGCCCAGCCGCTGAGCTGTGCGACTCTCTCGAAAACCTCCATGTAATCGTCAATGTTATCATCTTTCCCCAAAGGGCCAAAGGAAAAGATACCCTTCCCTGGTAGTCCTGGTGCTACACCCAAGGATCCAGTCACTCTCTTCAGGGCATCTGACGCTTTCCTTTGCTCTGTCAACGATTCAGCCATCACCGATAGGAGCGGTTGCTGCTGGTCCATGAGCGTGCAGGCTACTCGCTCCTGGGCCTTAGCGGCTTCCTCCTGCTGTTCCCTGAAGCGGTCCGCGATCCAGCTCCACAGCTTCGGCTGCTCCATCTGTCCTGGTGATGCTGAAACAAAACAGAAAACAGAAACACCAAGTGTGGCTCTTTCACACACAAAGGCTATTTCCCACTGGTTATGAAGACTACAGCACCTCCCCCTGGCAGGCAATCCTCAAATAACCCAGTTTATCTACGGGTTACCTGCCAGACTGGTAGACTCAGACTCAGCAAGGGAGGCACCCTCTGGACGCTCTGCTCCGGTCCTTCCTTCTCCAGCTGACGGTCTGGTCCCACGGCTACTGCGGCTCTTCCGGTGTTCACTGGACTTCCTTCCCACGCTATCCTTGTGCTGATATAGGCCTTGAGAAAAAAAATCCAAGAACTACGCCAATCCTGTCACCGCCTCGTCCTCCCTAGGCGGTTGCCTAGGTGTATGAAGCAGTGAGAGTCTTTATTTATAAGAGTGCCTATGGTTGTAGTTGTGTAAATGGCAAATAATTCCAGCCGAGCAGTGATATAGGCACACAGGATTTTTATTCTTCTCAAAGTCAAAAGGGGTTCTTTGCACACAGTCCCCAAATATCAAACACAAAAGCTGGGTATTCCAGAATAAGCAACAAAAATAAGTAGCTTTCAAAATGCAGCTTGTCAGTGAACTCAGAACAAAGTATTTCTTCATACAAATGAAAACAAGGTTGGAGAAACAAAAACCTTCTTCCCAAAATGGCTTTTAAAACATATGCAGTTTCTTCAGCAGTTTAGCAATGCAAAACTCTCCCTGCATAATGTCCTTCTTCCTCTCCCAAACCAGGTTTCTCAGCTTGCTCTTCTAGCAGGCTCTGTATACTTTGTAAACAATCTTTCACAGCAAGAGTTAAGCTTTTCAGGATTTCTAGCAAACCTCATTTGCATACCCTCTTCAACTCAGCGTTCTGAACACAGCTGCTAGCTTCACGTTTCCCAAACACTCTAGCACTTAGCTACAATGGAGCATTCCATCTCATTATCAGAACTAAGCTCTCGGGCTATGGAAGTTTCAAAGTCCATGCTTTCAGCTTCAGATTCTGTTACAGAAACATTAGGTTTGAATCCAGCTCTCCCTGGCTGCAAACCTTCTAAAATTCTTAGAACCTTCTTTAAGGCAGACTCTCCCTTTCTCTGAGAAATGCCTTTCCTCTCAGACAACTCCTTGCCTTTCAAACGGTTATTAAAAGTCCTTGCCAAGCTCACCTGATCTCGGGGAAATAAGCCTCTAGCCGACTTTACAGCTGTTTGCTCAGTCTCCAGGAAATCCTCTGGGGAACGCTGTCTGTAACTCCCATGGCTTGTGAACTCTCTATGGCAAGCTTTAACACCTCGGGCTGGTTTGGCCTCTCTGCCTGGAGTTTCTGGAAAGCTTTCTTTCCCTCTGCAAGTGCCTTTCTTTGGTAGTCCCACTGAACTTCTAGGGCCTCTTCCCCTCTTGGAATTCCCTGACCCAATTACCTCAAGACTGGGCTCAGAGCTGGAACTCCTGTTTCTCCTTTCACTTTCAAGGGAGGATTCACGGTCCCTGGAAGCTGGTCTCTCAAAGCACCTTTCCTTCAGGCTGCTTTTCCCTGCAGTGTACCTCCTTCCTGCTCCCTGAGCACCTCCATCACGGGCACTTCTTGGCTGGGCAGTTTGAGGACTTTTCTGCTGGGCTCTCCAGACACTTCCACGAGCTCCTTCCTTCCTGCTGAGGACTCCTCCCTCGGCTCCGCACTTGCTCTTGCTACTGCCACTACTCCTGTGACTGCTACTACTCCCTTCCTGTTCAAAGTTCCTGCGTTTATATCTGCAGTTTCTCCTATTGCCTGCCAACTCCACCCCCAACTCTCTCCTATGCACGGGGTTGGTAACCAGGGAACCTGGGCGTGTCCCTTGACTACCAGCTTTCTGTGTGGAGTTTTTTTCAGAATCAGAGGTTTTAACCCCTGATTTTCTGGTTTTTCTCCCCTTCTCTGGGAAAATCACTGTATTTCTCTCCTCTTTCTTATGCTCTTTCTGGCCTTCGCCGTCACACTATCTCCATGCTGAGTAATTTTGTTCTTTATGATGGTTTCTACCATTTTTCCCGGTACCGACGTCAGGCTCACCGGTCTGTAATTTCCCGGATCACCCCTGGAGCCATTTTTAAAAATTGGCATTACATTAGCCATCCTTCAATCCTTAGGTATTACAGAAGATTTTAATGATAGTTCTCTGGGGACAGCAGGAATCAGTCCTCACATATGGGTGACGTTGGCGCCGACAGAGCCCTTGTGCGGAGCAAATCCGCAGCTTTCAGAGAAAGCCTTTGGGAATTGCATTACACCTGCGCGGTCCCCTTCCCGCCCAAGGGTGCCATCTTGCTCTGTCAAATGACATAGCTAAAAAGACGGCAAAAAGAACAAAATATAATAGGACTGCAACTCCAAGGGGAGGAGGGAGGATTGCGAGGACTGATTCCTGCTGTCGCCGGAGAACACCTGTTACAGGTGAGTAACTACGCTTTCTCCGGGAACAAGCAGGAAGTCAGTCCTCACATATGGGACTTCCCAGCTATAGGCTACCGAGATACCAAAAACCCAGAGCTGAAAATAGGCTCCCTCTATTAGAGCCGCAGGCAACCACAATAGGAATCTAACTGAGAAAGTAGCACTCTGGTAGCCTGACACAGAAGGGTCGGAGGGCAGGAGTTGCCTAGACCTTGAAAAGGTTAGGGAGTACAGCCTGGCCGAAAGCACTGTCCCGTCGGGACTCCCTATCCAGGCAGTAATGGGTTGCAAAAGTCTGACCCGAAGACCAGGTGGCGGCCCGGCAGATGTCTACCAGGGGAACAGAGCGGAAATGAGCCACTGATGCCACCATGGCCCTGAACCGATGGGCCGTGACACAACCCTCTAACGGAAGCTTGGCTGCCCTGTATGCCCAGGCAATACAGTCTGCTACCCAGGTGGACAGCGTACGCTTGGAAACAGCCATCCCCAGCTTACTGGGGTCATAAGATACGAAGAGATGAGAAGCCCTTCTATGGCCCTGTGTGTGCTGAATATAGAAGGCTAATGCCCTCTTACAGTCCAGGATATGCAGTATTGTCTCTGCTCGACTGGCATGCGGCCTGGGGAAAAAGGTAGACAGCACCACCTCCTGGTTGAGATGAAAGGAGGAGACCACTTTCGGAAGGAACTTGGGATGCGTGCGAAGCACCACCCGGTTCCTATAGAACCTTGTGTAAGGCCTGTCGGACACGAGGGCCTGAAGCCTACTCACCTGCTGAGCCGACGTGAGGGCCACCAAGAAAACTACCTTCCAAGAAAGGTAGCGCAGATGACACGTTGCCATCGGCTGAAATGGCGGCCGAGTAAGCTGCCCTTGAACCACATCGAGATCCCACTCGGTCGCCGGTGGGCGAACCAGAGGCTTCAGAAGAAGCAGGCCTCTCAAGAATCAAGAAACTAATGGATGGGAAGAGAGGGGCTTCTCCTCCACTGGAAAGTGGTTTGCTGCAAGGGCACTAAGGTGCACTCTGATGGAGTTGGACTTGACGGAGTTGGACAAATCCAAAAGATGGAGAAGGTACTGTAGAACCACCCCAGCCTGGCAGGAGAAGGGATCCACATCCTGCCCCTCGCACCACGACACAAACCTACGTCAATTCAAGGCATAGGTCCTCCTAGTCGAGGACCTCCTTGAGGCCAGCAAAACCTCCTCAACCGCCTTTGAAAGGAGGAGAGGATCGAGCATTACCCTGTCAGCAGCCATGCCATTAGGTTGAGGGAACCGAAGTTGGGATGCAGGAGAGTGCCACTCTCCTGGAACAGGAGGCATGGGGAGGACCTCAGGGGGATGGGAGCCTCCACTGCTAGCTGAAGTAGAAGTGGAAAGCAGGGTTGCCTCGGCCACCTTGGGGCTACCAGAATGACCGAGGCCTTGTCCTGGAGGATCTTGAAAAGAGTGGAGGAGTAGCCTAGTGATTAGAACACTGGCTTGGTAACCAAGCAACCAGGGTTTGATTCCCACTAGCACTCCTTGTGGCCTTGGGCAAGTCACTTAACCCTCGATTGCCTCGGAAGAAAGGCCTGGCAATCTACTTCCGGTGACACTGCCAAGAAAACCCAGGAGCTTCTGGGTCACCAGGAGTCAGGACTGACTCAAAGGCACACATTGCATTTTTATATGCATCTTTTAGGTCTAAGGAGCATAGCCAGTCTACCTGGCGGAGGTAAGGCAGCAATATTCCAAGGGAGAGCATCTTGAACTTCTCCCTCACCAGTTTAAGTTGCGAGGTCGAGGATGGGTCTGAGCCCTCCTGTTCTCTTTATTTATTTATTTAGCTGTATTTATATTCTGCTTTTCACTGGGTCAAAGCAGTCAATTGGGAGATACATTTAACACGAGGGGATATGACACACATACGTTAATACTTACAGGGAACATGGGCAATGGAGGGTTAAGTGGCTTGCCCAAGACCACAAGGAGTACCTATAGGACTAGAAATCCCAGTCCCTCCGGCCTGAGATTGCTGTCCCCAGGTGGGACTTGAACCCCCAGCCCTCCGGGCTGAAGTACCTTGTCCTAACCACTAGACCACTCCTCCCTCTTTAGCATCAGAAAGTATCTGGAATAGAAGCCCTTGCACTGTAGGTGGTGGAGCACCGGTTCTACCGCCTGATCCTCGAGAAGACCCGCCAACTCCTTCAGAAGAAGGTCCCGGTGAAGAGGAGACCAGAGGGTCTCTCCAGGGAAGTAAGGAGGTGGCACCTGGGCCAGATGAAGGAGATAGCCCTCTTGGACTATCTGCAAGACCCAGGCATTGTGGTAATGACTGTCCACCTGTGGACATACAGGGCAAGCCTGCCTCATGTGCATTGTCTGTCCCCTGTGGGGAGAGGGGTCATGCTTTGAGAGTCAAAAGCCACTGCCAGGCTGGGCCGGAGATGGTCAGGCACAAAGGGAGCAAGAGGCTCTTGCAAAGTCAAACAGAGATACACAGGAAGCAAGAGTGGAGGATGAACACAGGTGCTTTATTGGATCCCCAACGCGTTTCGGCAGATGCCTTCTTCGGGGGGAAGAATACTTTAATATGTATAGAACAAAACACATTAAAAACATAATGAATTAAAACCAAATAAAAACGGGCATATGGTTAAAATTAATATATATCAATTAATACAACTATAAAACACCATAAACACTCAAAAGTAACCAATAAATAAATAAATAATTAAGTAATGAAATAAAAAAGTACACAGATACAATTAAAACCATATAAATGAAATGTAAAAAAGTACAATATAGACGCAGGGCAAGGCGAAGTCTCGACTAATGTAATGAACGGAAAATGATCTGAATACTACATATTACTTACACTCATGCACCGTGGGTACAAAGACCCGTGTAGCAGATCCTCTTATAGTGTAGCTATCACCATAGGACTGGCAACGATAGGATCTTGCAAAATATAACTGTGTGTATCTTTTAAAACTGCAATGTAACAATTAGAAAATCATCTGTAAGGGAACCATCAAAATTGCTAAAATGAAACCAAAACTCTATTAAAACTTGAAACCACTTGAGGCACTGGCTTTAAGCAACGGAAGGAGGGTGTCAGGAAACCATATTATACTATTATGGGCATAATTAATGACAAAACTTAAAACTATACTAAACGGAAAAAAGGTGTCAGAGAACTTTGTAATATTGTTATTAACATAATTAATGACATGGCAAACACAAAACTATAATGGGAAAACCATTATGTTGCTACTGAGGAGAATTACATTAAACCCAAATTACAATTGCATAACAGCTGGAAGGACCGGGAAACCTCTTCTGACAAAAGAGGAATAAAAACTAGAGAGGGTGTTCTGAGTACTTATAGTAAATGTTTGAATCTTCCTCAAGGGAGTCCCTAAGCATAGTGAACCTAACGTAACACATTTAATGTAAACAATGATGAGTGAGAGCGGTAAAATCAAGACATTTACCATGTAGCAAGGTTTAAAAGAACTTTTGGACATCATATCCTGAAAAATAAACTCAAATAGCGCTACGATGATGTACTCTATGTAAAACCATTGTCCAGAAGTTATCAAAACAATTGCGAAACTAGGACTATATCGTGCACATGAGGAATCTGTCTGCAGAGACAAAAGCTTTCTTTGAGGGCACCTTGAGCAGTGCGGTTCACTTTGTCAGGTATGTCTATTACGCTTTGTTCTTCAATTTTTTTTGCACAGTATATTATTAATTTCTACAAGTTGGATTTGCAGCTTTCAAGTTCAGTAACGTATCAGTTCTTTTCGTTTTAAAGTATAAGCTTTTGTCTCTGCAAAAGTTCTTTTAAACCTTTTGTCAGAAGATGTTTCCCGGTCCTTCCAGCTGTTATGCAATTGTAATTTGGGTTTAATGTAATGCTCCTCAGTAGCAACATAATGGTTTTCCCATTATAGTTTTGTGTTTGCCATGTCATTAATTATGTTAATAACAATATTACAAAGTTCTCTGACACCTTTTTAGTATAGTTTTGAGGAGGGAGTTGACTGTAGCAGAGAGAAAGTGAGGGTTGGAGGCAGGTTGGTCAGATGGACATAGTACTCTTACTTGGCTAGGGCTATAGTAGACTGAAAGGAGGCTAGCAAGAATTTGAATTGTACAAAGTCAGCGGTGACATGGGATTTTAGCTAAAGACACTCAGCAGAAAGGGCAGAGGAACGTAGGTAGTGGATTTTGAAGTTCCACTAATGCTGAGGTACAGTTCATAGACTGTGGGTAGGATCCAGCCAATGGGAAGGCTGTGGGGGTGGAGCACTGGAATGCTGCTCTAGTCACAAGGACTATGGGTAGGATCCAGCCAATGGGAAAGCTGTGGGGGCGGAGCATTGGAATGCTGCTCTAGTCACAAGGACTGTAGGTAGGATCAGAGCTGGCCCAAGCTGACCTCGTTGTCCCCCCCCCCCCCAGCTACTGCTGCCCCCTCAGCTGCCGCTGCTGTCCCCCCCAACTTCCACCGATTCTGTCTTGGGAGGAGGAGGCAGGCAGCAGTAGTATTTGAAGAAGCGGCAGCTTTTTGCCACTGCTTTCTTGCCCACGGCAGCAACAGGCAAGAATGCAGCAGCAAAAAGCAGCCGCTTTTGGAAATAGTGCTGCTGGTGTGGCAGGCTACAGCCTAGCATGGCCTGCTACTATGAAAGGCCTGTAAGTTAGGCCTGGATCCTAACTCCCATTATAGCTAGAAAAGAACCAAAAATCTGTGAAAAATGAGAAAACTGTTTTAAACTGCTTAATAAGAAGTTTTACATGAATTCATAAGTCTTTCATTATTCTCTTCTGTGCAAAAGAAAGAAATGTTTCAATACATGCATTCCTGAAGCTAGGGATAACCTTGCAGTAGAGAAGTATCAAAATCAAGAACTGCACCATTGTTAGAACAATCCTAACTTGGGAGGGGGCTGGTTGCTAGGCCCCGGAGGGATTTCTGATTGGACAGGTGCAGGGAGCGTTGGAACCAATGAGAAGTTTGCATGTATCGAGCTAGAACCAATAGAAAGTTCTCATGTATCAAACTGAAAAAGAGGTATAAATGGTTATGTCTCTGTAAAAACTTTGCTCAGTTCCTTTTGAAGCTTTGACTGACTGGGCCTGTGCACAATAAACTGGCTTGGACTGTAGCAGCAAAGCGCAGACAAACCAATGATACCAGGAGTCTGTTCAGAAGGTCCAAATCATTTATTTGTGCACAAGTCTCGAACCAGTCAATTTCAAAATGGCTGAGCAAAGTTTTCAAGCATTACAACAACTTTTATAGACTTCTGTTCCATTCTAAGTATAGAAAAACATTTCATTGGTCCCGGTAACCTCCCGTACCTCCCGTACCTCTTCTATTGGTCCCGGTACTGATAAGTTTATCCAATTATGTCCCCTCAGTGGGCATGGCACCTGCATACCCCCCTTCTAGTCCCAATTACAATGGTCAGTTCATCAACTTGTTACTTTCACACTCTCAAGGCCATATAGCCAATTTGTGCATGCAGAGGAGCAGGGCTCTGCAACTCATCTGTCAGCACTCCCAATTATATTCCTTGCAGATGTACTTTTTCTTATCAGTAACTTTTAAACATGTTTTTCTGTATTTTTCCATCTTTCAGTTCTGCAGTTCTGCTTATCTCAGCTAATTCAATACTTCTACTGAGTTCTATCTTACAATAGCAGCATATTGGGGGATGTGCAATTCCTATATGCCTCTCCACAGGTTTCATTTACAGGTCAAGCTAGCCATGCTGGCCTGCTTATGTCAGACACCGTGGATCACAGGCCTTCACCTGCCACATTCCCCCCTTTGATTAATCTCACCCTATTACTTAATAAGGTGTGAGAGTTAAATCACCTTTAGAAGAATCACATCATGATTGAAGGATTTCGACTAGGACTGGCTTTATATAAAGCCATGATTTTAGTTGCGGTCTTCCGCTCTACTGTACTATCAATAGCATTGTGAATAGAACGCATACAACATGGGATTAAACATGGTAATAAGAGAATAACAGCAACAAGAATTAGTACTAAGACAATGAAAGTCTTAAATCCTCCCAGCCAAGAGAAAAGGTTAGCAAACCAGTTAGGAAATTTCAATGAGTGCCAAGTCTGTACTGGCACATAAGCATGTCTTTGCATATCTTTAGCAATTTCTTCAACTACTTGACCTTATTCATCTATTTTCAAACAGCAATTAGTTAAATTCAGCTTACCACATACTCCTCCTTCAGCTGCTAACAAATAATCAAGTGCTAAGCGGTTCTGATATATAGCAGTGCGCATCTGAGTACTTTGTCTAGCTAAGAGCGTAAGAGCATGACTAGTTTCATTGGTTATTATTTCAACTACTGCTTGTAAGCGAATAATACGATTAATCATATAGATTGGAGTACGGTAACCATACATACCATCATCATTCCAAGTGGCAGGTCCATAATACTCAATGATTCTTTCTGGTGGCCAATCACACCCTGCCACTTCTCCCACTTGCCTATCTGTAAGGCTTCTCTTTTTTGTCTTAGTGCTCGTTTGTGTCGGTGGGTAGTGTATACAGGGTACCCTAATTGTTCTCCATGTTCAGTGTTTAACAGAAAGAAAGAAGGTCTGATGGTTCCTAAGACACATGCTCCTCCCCAGTGTGGCGGGAGTTGGGCATATGCTCGGTTTCCACAGATCCAATATAGGCCAGGTGGGGCTTGCCAGGCTTGGACTTTGGCAAGGTTAGTCCATAAACCAGCAAGTTCAGGAAATCTGGCTAATGGGTTAGGAGGTTCAGGGTGTCTGATTCCTGACCACCATGCTGTCTTTTTGGTCGTGGCATTATAGTACTTCTGGCTAAGACAGACCAGCTGTCCTACCTTTTGAGTGAACTGGGGTCCAGTTCTGGCATAGCAAAGACGTCCAATGATTGAGTGCGCTAACACCCATTCACTGGTAGTCTTGTGTAATTCAGTCTGATTGTAAATCAAAGAATAATTCAATTCTTGGGCTTCCCATGGCCACTGGTCTCCCATTTGGGTTCCGCCACAGAAATAGCAATCTGAGATCTTAAGACTAGATACTACTGCTCCAGCTAATTCTAGAAATAAATTCTGTGAGGGATGAGGGATCTCAAACTTATTTACATGCATAGCTTCATAAAAAGTATTATGAATATGATATTTAGATGACTTGTGGGCTTGGGTATTCAATCTGATATACACAATGGTTCCTGGATCTATTGCCCCTCCAGCAATACGCAAACCAAACTTGTATCCTTGTTTCCATGCATGGGGATTGTGTATACGTAAGTGTAAGGGGTTACAAGCATCTTTCTGACATTTATCATTTGTGGTTGGCTTCGTTAAGGTAGCCATTCGTTTATCTATTTTCTCATCAGTTATACCAGTATTCCAGGTAGCATAAAAAACACATCCCCAATACGGGCAATAGTAGTCTGCCGCTGGTGCAGTACTATAGCCTGATCCCGTTTTACCTGTACACTTCCACCAATTTGTGGCACCTTCTGGACACATGTACTTATGGTCATTCCGATACGCTTTCTCCCATGTACCACAGGTGGAATAACTATCTCTATTAATGGCATTACATGCATCAAAATTCAAAACAGCAGGTTTAGTAATGTCCTTAACTGGTGGTGTAGCAGCTAGTATAGGTCCATCTGCATCCTTCCATCTTATTTCCAACGTGTAATAGGATGGATTTTGATGCGGATTATAGCATGCTCTAATTTTGCCATGAGTGCAAACATTTAGTTCAGTGGTGTTATAGATACACCGAGTCACTGTTCCCTTGCAAGTATAGTAAGAATGATAAATCAAAGTCTGAGTTACTTTCAGTCCAGTTCTGGTAGAAGTAATGCAGGCAGTGCATGGAGGTAAAGCATAAGTCTGTTCAAAACCTCCAAATAAGGCAACCAAGGCAAAGCAAAAGTAAAGATGCATGCTGATGTTGATTGGAGTTCTTCTGAATCCTCAGCTTGCTGATCTTGATCACGACGGTCTTTTATTCTTCGTTCCGTAGCAATTTAACGGGTGCTGAGTGTTGATTGAAGATCCTCAAGTTGTCCAGTACACATTAACCAACTTATTAGCAATTTCAGTTGGCTTGTGAAGTCTGGCTTAGTCAATGTAGTCTCAAAGTAGTGTGTCAAATCACACGCAAATTGGGTTCGTTGAAACAAAACTGTTGCTGCATGGAAAACAGCAATCCTCTTCGAAAGACTTGGCTACTGCAAAGCACTTGTGATGAAGTGTCTAAGCTGCTGGTTGCCGTCTCAGAGTAACTCGCAAGGGTGCATCAAGATGCTGTTCTGCTGTCCACTGCTCTGGTTCAGGATCAGCGGCGGGCTTGACTCTGCTGTGGTGGATCCAGGCGTCGATCTCGGCTACCTTTACTGCAGTTGGGGTAGACAGGATGACGGTGTACGGTCCCTTCCAATGGGGTTCCAACGGTGTCTTCTTCCAATCTTTGATCCACACCGATGTACCAGGCTGATAGGGATGCAAGGGTTCCGTCAAGTTGATAGGCAACTGTTCTTGGATCCACGCATGGAGAGTCTGCAGAACAAAACTAAGAGCTAGGAGTTCTTGTCTGGTTACTTCTGAACCAATCTGGGCTAAACTTCCTTTGACTCCCTGCACTATTGGTGGGGGTTTACCATACAAAACTTCAAAAGGGGAAAATCCTGTTGACTTTACAGGAGCTGAGCGTATTCTGAGTAAAGCTATTGGGAGCACTTGGGGCCACTTCAAGTGTGTCTCCTGACAAAGCTTGGACATTTGGGCTTTTAGGGTACGATTCATTCGCTCAACTTTCCCTGAACTCTGGGGTCTGTATGCAGTGTGGAGTTTCCATTGTATCTGCAAAGCTTTTGCTAACTGTTGAGTAACCTGGAGACAAATGAGGGTCCATTGTCTGACCCTATTACTGCTGGAATTCCGAATCTAGGGACAATCTCTCTCATTAAGACTTTGGTAACTTCTCGGGCTTTCTCAGTTCTGGTTGGGAAGGCTTCTACCCACCCAGAGAAAGTACAAACTAATACTAACAGGTAATGGTATCCATTGGCTCTTGGCATTTCAGTAAAATCAACTTGGAGGTTGTGCATAGGGGTGACACCTCCTGACTGAACTCGGGGTGCCGTTATAAGGCCTTGCTTGGCATTATTTTTGGCACAGGTTAGACATTGACGTGCTACTGAGGCTGATATGGTTGTCATCAGAGGGATGTAGAAATGTGGTCTGAGTGCTTTTTCCATAGCATTCTTCCCATAGTGGGTGGCTTCGTGGAAAGCTTTGAGAAAGGATGGTCCTAACAATTCAGGAATTACTATTCGTCCAGGGGGTTGACTGCCCTCTTCTGGTGGCAGCTCAATCCATCCATCTTTCAGTACTCCATCTTCTTTGTTACAGTAGTAATCCAATTCTTTGGTGGTATATTGTGGTGTCCATAAATTCAGAGGTACTGGAAACAATGCTGCTTGCATTGGCATAGCTTGTGGGGCGATCTGTCCTGTCATAGCTGCTTGTCGTGCTGAAGCATCTGCAAATCTATTTCCTCGGGCAACTTCTCCTTTTCCTGCTTGATGTCCTCTGCAGTGCATGACAGCTACACGTGTTGGGGCCCAAACTGCATCAAGTAACATCAATATCTCGGGACCATACTTGACTGATTTTCCTCCGGACGTGATGAGCCCTCGTTCTTTATAGAGAGCTCCATGGGCCTGCAAGGTAGTGAAGGCATATTTGGAATCTGTATATACATTTAGCACAAGTTTTTCTCCTAACAGCAATGCTCTGGTGAGTGCTATCAATTCGGCTTTCTGGGCTGATGTGCCTGAGGCTAGAGCTGATGATTCAACTACTTCGTGTTGAGTGACGACTGCATATCCGGCACAGCGTCGTCCATCAAGGATGAGACTGCTCCCATCAACATAATAGATTTGGTCAGGGTTGTCTATGGGCACATCTGTCAAGTCGGGTCGACTGGAGAACACAGTTTCCATGACTTCGATACAGTCATGTTCTGGGAGTTCTTCACTGATGGGTATCAAGGTAGCTGGGTTCAAGGCATGACTCACTTCAAGTTGTATCTGTGGGTTTTCACATAACATGCTCTGGTACTTCAACATTCGGGAATTGGTGAGCCAATAATTTGCTTTTTGTTCTATAAGAGCAAGGACTGCATGTGGCACAGTGACTCGTATGTTCTGTCCTAGTGTGAGTTTGTCTGCTTCACTCACTAGTAGCGCTGTAGCTGCAACTGCTCTCAGGCATGGTGGCCATCCTTTGGCCACAGGGTCCAATTGTTTCGATAGGTATGCTACAGGTCGCTCCCAATTTCCCAATTTCTGAGTCAACATGCCTAAGGCATTTCCCTGTGCTTCATGTACAAACAAGTGGAAAGGCTTGTGGACATCTGGTAGTCCAAGTGCTGGTGATGACATCAATTCTTCCTTTAACTTCTGGAAGGCTGTATCCTGCTCAAGTCCCCACTCCAGTGGTGACTTCTCTTCTCCTTTTGTGGCTTCATACAGTGGTTTGGCAATTTGGGCAAAGTTAGGTATCCAGATTTGGCAATATCCTGCCGCTCCCAGAAAGGCTCTGACTTGCTTTCTGGTTGTTGGAGTTGGAATTCTGCATACTGCTTCTTTTCTTTCTCTGCCTAATCTTCTGCTTCCTTGGGTAATACGAAAACCCAGGTATTTCACTTCTTTTTGGCATAGCTGTGCTTTTGCTCTGGAAACTTTGTATCCAGCTTCATCTAGTAACTGCAAGAGATCTTTGGTGGCTAGTATGCATTCACTTTCTGATATGGCAGCTATCAACAGATCATCCACGTATTGGAGAAGCACTCTCTTCCCCGGGGCTACTGGATAGCTTGAAAGGTCTTGATTCAGTGCAGCACTAAAGATGGTAGGCGAATTCTTGAATCCTTGGGGTAATCTTGTCCAGGTGAGTTGGCCCCCTCTTCCAGAGATGGGGTCCTGCCATTCAAATGCAAACAATATTTGGCTTACAGGGGCTAATCTTATGCAAAAGAATGCATCTTTCAAATCCAGTACAGTGAAATGGGTAGCTTCAGCAGGTATCAGTCCTAGAAGAGTGTAAGGATTGGGTACAACTGGATGTATAGTTTCAACTGCATCATTTACTCTTCTTAAGTCTTGTACTGGGCGGTAGTCATCCGTCCCAGGTTTCTTTACTGGCAAAAGTGGAGTGTTCCATGGGGATTGACATACTTTTAGTAGGCCATACTCGAGCAATCTTTGTAGGTGGCGATGAATGCCTTCAATTGCAGCTCTTGGGAGAGGGTACTGTTTGACGTGCACTGGTGTAGCACTAGGCTTGAGGGTTACAATCACTGGAGCTATATGCTTGGCTAGGCCTGGGGGACTGCCTTCTGCCCATACTCCAGGTGGTGCATGAATGTTCTTTAAAGTTTGTTCAAAATAAGTGTCTTGGATAGAGTCATCGATGTAATACCTCCATTCTTCTTCTCGGGGAACTGTCAGCAGCATTATTCCTGCTGGTTTGGCTTGGGGATTTACTGTCATTTGCATTTCTCCTTGTTCAGAGAAAGATATCTGTGCTTGAAGCTTGGCTAACATATCTCGTCCCAGTAGTGGCACTGGACATTCGGGCATGTAAAGGAATTGATGAGTTATTTGCTGTCCTCCTAGACTGCATATACGATTTTGAAGAAAAGATTTTGTGGCTTTGGCACCAGTTGCTCCTATAATGGTGACTGCTTTTGTAGAAAATGGGGCTATCTTTTTATCTATTACTGAATGTTGTGCTCCAGTATCAACCATAAAGTCCATAATTTGGTCTCCTATCTGTATTCCGACCATAGGCTCCTGGAGACCTAAAGCAAACTTGGAGCCCGGTCTGTCCTAATCCACGTCATTTTCATCATGGGTCGTTGTGGCCAATGCTTGAATGGCTCCTCCTCCTCTTTCTCGCTGGAATTGTTCTCGATTGGCTCCCCCTCGGTTTCGGGGATAGCCTCGTCTTTCTTCTCGCCACTGATGACTGCTGTCGTCATCTTGCTGGGCGTCTTCGAGTTGCGGGCACGTATCTCTCCAATGTCCTTCTTCTCTGCAGTAGGCGCATTGGTTCACGCCTAGCTTCTGGGTCCGGCCTCCGCCTTGACCCCGCCCTCTTCCTCTGCTCCGTCGATTAGGGACACCTCCCCTTTTCTGTTCAACTATGGCCGCAGCCAAAAAATCAGCTTTCTTCTTCATCTTTCTATCACATTCTCTCTGTCTTTCATTATCACGATTCACATACACTTTATGAGCGACTTCCAGTAACTGTGTTGCATTCATGCCCGCAAACCCTTCTAACTTCTGTAATTTACGTCTAATGTCTGGTTGAGACTGGTTTACAAAAGCAGAATTCACCATACATAAACTTCCTGGTGCCTCGGGATCATAGGGGGTATACATCCTGTATGCTTCGGTTAGTCTTTCATAAAAATCTGCTGGGCTCTCATCTATACCTTGGATAACTCCTGCAACTTTGGAAAGGTTCATAGCTTTCTGGCCCCCCCTTTTCAGGCCTTGTAAAAAGCCTTGGCGAAAACGGGCTAGGGCTGTGGTTCCTTCTTCTGTATTTGGATCCCAATGGGGGTCTTCATTCGGGAATTCTTTCTGAGCCGCTTCCCGATAGTCTATTCTGCTCAGTCCCTGCCCCGGAGCTACAGGGTTATCTGACATCCACTCAATAGCTGCTTTTCTAATTCGTGCTCGCTCTTCTGTCGTGAATAGGGTGGTCAGGAGCTGACGGCAATCTGGCCAAGTGGGTTGGTGGGTTTCCATAATAGTAGTTACTAATTCGGTCAGCTCCTGGGGCTTACTAGTATAGGAGGCATAATGCGACCTCCAATTTAACAGATCAGTGGTTGAGAAAGGGATATACACGTAAGTTAAGGGTCCCGCCACCACCTCTTCATTATCGTTCTTTATGGGCATTCCAGGGACTTGCCGTAAAGGCAGCATCTTGGCGGGAGCTGTCTTTTGGGATCTAAGGACTGTTTTCTTGACTACTTTTGCTTTCTCAACAGGTTTCACTTTGGGTGTCTCTTTTGCCGGCCCGCTGGCACTAGCAACTACTTGTACGCTATCATCTTCACTTTGGACATTTTCTTTTTCATCCTCTTCTCCCTCTACTTCTGACTCGCTTTTTATGGCATCCTCTTCTTCAACTAATTCCTCTCTCTGCCCTCCAGGAGGGGGTTCAGGGGTTGGGTCCCGCTCCCGCTCCGGCCGTCTCTGGGGTTCTGGGGCAGGACGCCGGGCTACTCTTATCGGACCTGGGGTTCGGGGCTGTCTTGGAATTATCTCTGGGGAATCAGGATCTACCAGGATGGGCTTCTTTCTGGCTTTCTTATCCTGCTCTTTCATTTTGGGCTGTTCCGTTTTCTGTCTAGAATCTGTTTTAGCTAACATTATTCTGCACTGTTCCTCATAACAGCGCTGCGCCCAGGGGGGCGGATCTTCACAAATACTTAACCAGGAATCTATATAAGGGTACTGATCGGGGTGCGCTATCCGCACTCTACGATGTACTGACTGAATAATCTCTACATTAAACGTTCCCTCTCGGGGCCAGATGGGGTCTAGATCGGGCCACTCCCTAGTACACAAAATCTGCAAACGGGTTGCTGTCATTTTAATACCATAATCTCCTGAATATCCCTCTTTAAAATGTGCGATCATACATTCTAATGGAGTGTTTCTAGTAGACCCCGCCCCTCCCATTTCGATGTGTGCGCGCAACAACAGACAAAAGGGAAAAGGAGGTCGGACCGTGGGTAAGGGGTCCTCACGGCCCTAAAAACGTATAGGGAGTACAAATAACAAGACAAGACGACAATCGCTTCCCCCTTTTCGCGACCTGAACGCGGTCGCCCGGTCAGGAAATGCGCTACTCAGGGGTCCGCCTTCACTTGGTCCGTGCTGCCAGACCTCTCATTCACACTTCGTTCACACAATCATGCTAGCAATGTATCCCAGAATGCATTCGTTTCTATCTATTCTGACTAGTCTTTTTCCCAATTACAATAAGGATGAGGGTTTCACCCGGCGAATTCCCATGCGGGGTTACTCAGCCCTTCCTTGAGAGGTGATCATGCTCTCTTACTAATTCCCAATATCTCGAGATTACAAATTCCAAATTCCAAGTTCCAATGGCAGTACTGCTCTTTCTATTTCTGTCTAGACACCAAATCAAAACTATACTCACCGGATCCGGTCCTCAAACTTCCCAAGCAGGCGCATGAGTTGGACCTTGGACTCCCCTCACTCGGGTTCGAGGCGTTGGCTCCAACCGGGCCCGGCACCCGCCGAGGTCCGACCAGCTCCCTCCGATACAAGGGACCGGTGGCGCTAATTCAATACTTCTACTGAGTTCTATCTTACAATAGCAGCATATTGGGGGATGTGCAATTCCTATATGCCTCTCCACAGGCTTCATTTACAGGTCAAGCTAGCCATGCTGGCCTGCTTATGTCAGACACCGTGGATCACAGGCCTTCACCTGCCACAGGACCCTGTCAATTGACTCCTGGATTTATTCATTGATTGAACTTTGCTGCAGCACTGCCTGCCTCCCCCTCCCAAGACAGAATCGGTGGCAGCTGGGGGGTGATGATGGCAGCTGGGGGAGGTGGCGGCAGTTGGGGGAGGTGGCAGCTTGGCCAGTCATGTGTGCCATTGCTACTGCCCATCTGTTCTGGCCACCCTAGGCAGCCACCTAGCTCGCCTAGTGGATGGGCTTGCCCTGGGTAGGATCCAGTCTATGGAAAGGTTGTGGGGGTAGAGCACCTGGATGCTACTCTAGTCACAGACTGGCTAGGATCCAGCCAATGGGAAGGCTGTGGGGGCGGAACACTGGATTGATGCTCTACTCACAGAGACTGTGGTTAAGATCCAGCCAATGGGAAGGTTGTGGGGGCGGAACACTGGATTGATGCTCTACTCACAGAGACTGTGGTTAAGATCCAGCCAATGGGAAGGTTGTGGGGTAGGAACACTGGAAGGCTGCAAAATCTGCTCCTTATTCTTCTCAGTGTGTATCTTATTCTGCTTTGCCTGTTCCACCTGTTCTGGTCCCTTGTCTTTTCGCCCTGCACATCCTCTGCCTTACTTTGCTCCTCTGTGGAGATGGGAGCAGACAACTTGTTTTTCACAGTTGCACTGGAAGTTGCAGCCTTCTTAAGAGAACTCTTCAGCTTGACTGATGGACTTCTCAAGAGTGGACAGTATTGTCTCTATTTCTGCTACTAGCCCTAGATCTCCCTGGAGCATCAGCTGATTTCCCTCCTCTGCTTCTACCATCATTTCCATGCCCAAGCATTGTCATGTGATCAGAATGAGCTGTAGGGACCGTCTCTCATCCACATCTCCTGGTATCAGTCTGCAAATGATAAAGTAGCAGGTTAGAGGCAGAGGCAGACAGACACCCTGCACTCTTTGTCCAGCCCCATGTGGAGTTTCCCCTTCACTACCACTCACTGCTCAACCAGGCGGCCTTAAAGATTTTTACAAAAGCCTTAGTTTTCTGAAAGAGCTGCAGTCTACCCTGTTCCTCTTTGTGAGATACGTGCATATAATATTAAAAGCACTCTTAGGCAGACCATTTACACCTTTCTCGTGCAGATGGAGCTTTGTGGGGGAGATCCCTGGGAGGTTGCTTTATAGAAGTACATAGGTGCATATGTTGGCTGTGTAAAACAGGGATAACATGCACCTATGTGCCTTCACAGCTGAGGCAGCCTCTTAGAAAGTTACCCTCCACACAGATATGCTTTTGGCAGTGTGACTGACAGAGTGTCAAACACACATAAACTTTGCCCAGACACACCTCTAATTTGCTTTTCAGACCATAAACGTAGCTTGTGGGCCGGAAGTCTTGATCACAAGGACATGTCTCCCCATCACCAGGCTCACACGCCTACTTAAACTATGACGAATGTTACACATATGTGCACTAGAAAATCTTGACCAGTTTGTGAGAAGATTGAACAGTTACCATGTTGAGGTTTCTCTCCTTTGTTTCAGATAAAGGAGGACTTTCTGTACGAGAAATGGTATGTTTGCTGCCTAGAAGAATGGCCGAGTCCTGTTCAGCAGAGAATGTACACAACCTTCATCCTCACCATCCTCTTCCTTCTGCCGCTCACACTGATGCTGCTGCTCTACGGTAAAATCAGCTATGAACTCTGGATTAAGAAAAGAGTGGGCGATGCTTCTGTGCTTCAGACCATCCATGGCAATGAGATGTCCAAGATATCAAGGTATGTGGAGAAGGTTCTAGTACAGACACCCTGTGCAAGGGAAGAGGATAAAGCTACAGGTCTGCCGCTGCATTTCAGTTATGGAAAACCACGTTTCCGTGTTCTGGTTTGGATCCATCCACCAAGATTTTAATTGCACACTCTAAAAGGAAAAGTTTCAGGAGTCTGCTGGTTCAAAATCAACGAAAAAGATGTCTTTCTATAGTGCAGAGCAGGTCTGTTACCCTCCTGGCACACTGAATCACAGACATCTGGGCTTGAGAATGTACAGGCCATGGCTAGGCCCCATCTCAGGAAACTCAGGGCACTGTCCAGGAATATACTTCTGCAAGTGTGCTAAGGGGCCGGTAGACCCTAGAGCTCAGAACTCTGATCTTTAATTCTCCCGTGCATACCCTAGCTTGTGACTTTGACTATTCCAAATGCAGATGCTCTAAGCCAGGGGTGTCCAACCTTTTAGCTTGCAGGGCCACATGGACAATTTTTAAAAAGGTTGTGGGCCAAAGCAGCACTATCACAAGTAAAACACAAAATAAATCATCATTTTCTGACGTTAAATAAGCATTTAAAAATTATTCCAAATACAGGGACTGGCAATCCGTAGAGAGCCTGGTGCACGGTTATTTGAACCACACCACAGATGTTCTGTAGATAAAATGTGCCCAAATGAGTGAATTTTCTGCATTCCATGATGCATTGGCAACTAGAACCATGACCCCACCAATATTTTGCCCAATGCAGCATCAGCAACTAGAGAGCCTGGGATTGAGGCTGGGAATTGGATGGGCCAACCAAACCAGCTAAAAAGATGTTCTATTGCCCCTGTATTATATACTTATATCACCTACACGCATAACCCTGCTGGAATTCTGCCCACAATAAGTCAAAATCTTGCATTTTGTGGTATTTTATTTTACCAAGTATCACTCAGAAATAATATGCTTTGTTATTTTTCACAAAGCTTGCAGAACTTTGCATAATTCAGACCTTTTGACCCAGGAATTTGAATTGGGTGTGCACGTCTGTACAGCACTGCATACAGTTAGCGTTCACTAAAATATACAGATATTATGGATTATAACAACAGACACATAGATATACTGGCATGGGCGCACACACAGAAATTTTATATCTATGTATAGATATATAGCACATAATGTGTGTATAACACACACACACACACGCTATATGTGACCGGAGTTGGAGAAGGCACAACGGGTCTGGTGCTCAGCTGGATCTCAGTACCAGTTTCTTGCACATGGCTCTGGGGGTTTGTACCGTCTCCAACTCCCGTCACATATAGCATACAGGAGAAACGGGGTCAGAGGGGCTGGTGATGGAAGATGGGTGCAGCAGCACGGATGTAGCTAGAAGCCGGGAGCCACCACACACACATACGGTCTATCGCTTGAGTCATAGGTTAAAGGCAGGGGGGGAGCCCTGGCAGAATCCCATTGGCCCAGCCCCTTCCTGCCCCCCGGGACTCACCATTGCTGCTGAAGAGGTAGCATCAGCACCTCCGTGGTTCTGGTGAGCTCGCGCTCCGGCTGCCAGGAGATTGGCTGCTTTGACTCATCAGCTGACCGGAAGCACAGTGAGGCAGGGTGCCGAATGCAAAGTGTGACCACCATCCCTTTCCTGCTCGCATCCTATGACCGTGGGGGCGGGGTCTAAGCTCAGACGAGCAGAGCCATGGCAGCAAGGCGGGGTCTGATCTTAGGGTGCCGATGGGTAGGGAGGTTGGCTGGATCGGGCTGGATAAAAATGCTTGGCGGGCCGAAGTCTGGCCCGCGGGACGTATGTTGGACACCCCTGCTCTAAGCTCTTGAAAGCAAGGACATTTGAGCATCTTTTGGACTACTGCAATCACTGATTTTTTTGTAAATATATATTATATTATAGAGGTGTGATATAGTAATGATTAATAGGAGGGAGGGAGCACAGAGTAGAGACCAAGGGACTCTGTGTGTGGGTGTTTGAGGAGCTGGGCAGATCAAGAGTGTGTTGGGAGGGGGTGGAGGCAGAGAGGAGAGAAGAAGAGGGCGAGCGAGATACAAGGCAATAGCTCATGTGTCTATGTGTCTCATATCTGAGAGTGATGGGACCATCAAGAGTGGGGAGGGAAGGGGAAAAAGTGTAGACATGTGACTGGGAAGATCGAGAGTAGAGAGAAAGCAAGAGGGCAAGTGTGTGTGTGTTTGGGGGGTGGGGTTGAGTTTCTTGGAGCAGTTGGCAGAAAGAGCAGAAGAGCCTTGAGTGTAGGGGCACAATGGGAAGAGCAAGAGATTATTATATGGGTGAGGGGACGAGGCGCGGGACAGGAAAAGAGTGCAAATGTATAGGAAGCAGAAGGGAACAGTGAGCCACGTGGTGCTTACCTTAAACCTTTGGTGCCACAGGCTGCTTGCTTCCACCCCCCCACCCCCTCTGCAGCCCAGTGCCTACTTCCTGTCTGCAAGAAGTTGGCATCTGGTGGTCCGAGAGGGCAGAAGCAAACAGCCCCGTGGTGCCAGTTTTAAAGGGCACCACAGGGCTGTTTGCAGCTATTGCTAGCACTGCTGGTCCCAAGGGGGGTGGGCAGTGCCAGCAGTGGGCAGGAGGGCCGGCACTCTAGATGACTGCCTGGTTCACTAATGGTAGTGCCGGCCCCAGTGAGGATAGCAGAATTGAGTTAGCCCCTAAATGCCCCTTCAGGATGAGGTTGATGGGAATCTGGATCAAAGGAAGACTTTAATTGGCTTCTTTATATGGATTTAACACATTCTGGAGCAAACATTCAAGTTTATTTTAAAACAACTTTGTAGAACTGTTAGCTGAAAGGCAATTGGTGCTATTACTGGGCCCCTGCACTCATAAAATCCGAAAGCTTGTCAAGAATTGAATGATTACGTTAGTCTAATAAAAAGATATGTTTTTTTCTTTGAAATTATAACCTTTACCGCACTTTGTAAAATCCCGTCCTTCCGCCCTGAAGGAGTTTTCAGAGCAGGACTGCTGATGGCGTCTGCTCGTAGCCCTGACTGTGGGTGACGGATCCAGGGTCAGGAGCTTCTCCTGAATGCACCTCTCTCTTGCTCTTCATGCAGGAAGAAGAAACGGGCTGTTGTCATGATGGCGGCAGTGGTGGTTCTCTTTGCCGCCTGCTGGACGCCTTTCCATGTCGTCCACATGATGGGGGAGTACAGTAAGTGTCGCCTCTTCTCCACAGCTTTGGTCACTAGTTTTATGCATTTGTGTATGTCCCCCTCCCTGTGGTTTCCTTCCAGCTCCATCCGAACAAGGAGCTTTTGCACCGGAGCAAACAGTAGCAGTCTGCTTTCAGGATATCCATCATGTCACTGCGATGGATATTCAAATTCCTGAGCCAGATGGAGGCTATGCGGCCCATGACATTCAGCAGCACTATTTGGATAACTTGGGCCATGTGAAAAGCTGTCCTAAGTTGCAATCCCGATAAATGCTGGCTAGAACTCCCTGCCATCCGGATACAGTCTGCATGTAAGTGGATAGCAGCACGCGACCCGGGTATTCAGTAGCAGTTGCAGTGTGCACAGTCTCACAGAATATCCTGCTAATATTTAAGCATCTTGGTATTTGAATATAGGCCTTTTTGAAAATTGGGCCCATAATCTGTAACTTCCGTCTTACCAGTTTTCTGTTATTACTTCCCGTTAGGTGTAACCCACTTGCCTTTTTAGGCCTGCAGAGAGAGAGGCTTAACCCTGGGAGTACCGATGGGGTCATAGTAACATAGTAGCATAGTAAATGATGGCAGATAAAGACCAGTATGGTCCATCTAGTCTGCCCAGCAAGATGGCAAGAGTAGGTGCACCTGTCACTCTGTGCAGGCCACCCCTCCCCATGTCTTTGTTTAGGGGTAAACCCACCACTCCAGGTAGGACACCCCTATTTCTTGAGACGTTATATGGTTCAGAAGTTAGATGGTACCGTTTATTTTGTTTTTATCCTGTTGCTATAAAGGGATCCACTGTGTTTGTCCCATGCTGTTTTGAATTCTGTCACCGTGTTTGCCCCCATCACTTCCATCGGGAGGGCATTCCAAGCATCCACCACCCTAAGAACATAAGAACATAAGAAATGCCATACTGGGTCAGACCGAGGTCCATCAAGCCCAGTATCCTGTTTCCAACAGTGGCCAATCTAGGTCATACGTACCTAGCAGTTTCCCCAAAAGACACAGGTTCTGCAATGCTTGTACTGGGTCAAACATTGATATCCTGGGTCCCTTCTTAATAATGGTTTATGGACCTTTCCTCCAGGAACTTGTCCAAACCTTTTTTAAACCCAGCTATACTAACAGCCCTTACTACATCCTCCGGTAACAGATTCCAGAGTTTGATTACACGTTGAGTGAAGAAATATTTTCTCCTATTTGTCTTAAATAGTTTACCCTGTAGCTTCATTACATGTCCCCTAGTCCTTCTATATTCTGATAGCGTAAACAATTGATCCACGTTTATCCGTTCCACTCCATTCATTAATTTATACACCTCTATCATATCTCCCCTCAGCCGTCTCTTTTCTAGGTTAAAGAGCCCTAACCTTTTTAGCCTCTCTTCATAGGAGTAGCCTTCCATCCCCTTCACCAATTTGGTGGCTCTTCTCTGTACTTTTTCTAATAACTCTATGTCCTTTTTAAGATACGGTGACCAGAATTGCACACAATATTCAAGGTGCGGTCGTACCATGGAGCGATACAGAGGCATTATAATATCCTTTGTTTTTTTCTCCATCCCTTTCCTTATGATACCTAGCATTCTATTTGCTTTCTTGGCCGCCGCTGCACACTGGGCGGAGGGTTTTAACATGTTATCCACGATGACTCCTAAATCTTTTTCCTGGGTGGTGGTTTCTAATGTGGAGCCTTGCATCGTGTAACTATAGTGTGGGTTGTTCTTTCCTAGGTGCATAACTTTGCACTTGTCCACATTAAATTTCATCTGCCATTTGGATGCCCAGTCTTCCAATTTATCCAGATCCTCCTGCAGTTTTCCACAATCCTCTTGGGTTTTAACAACTTTAAACAGTTTTGTGTCATCTGCAAATTTGATATCCTCACTAGTTATTCCCTTTTCCAGGTCATTTATGAATATGTCAAAAAGTAGCGGACCCAGTACAGATCCCTGGGGTACTCCACTATTCACCTTTTTCCATTGGGAATATTGGCCATTTAGCCCTACCCTCTGCTTTCTATCTTTTAACCAGTTCCCGATCCACAATAGTACACTGCCTCCTATCCCATGACTTTTTAGCTTCGCCAAAAGTCTCTGATGGGGGACCTTGTCAAAAGCTTTCTGAAAATCCAGATACACTATATCAACCGACTCACCTTTGTCTACCTGTTTATGCACACCTTCAAAAAAACAGATCAGATTAGTAAGACAAGGTCTTCCTTGTCTAAAGCCATGTTGGCTGTCTCCCATTAGGCCATGACTATCTACATGCTGTGTAATTTTGTTCTTTATGATGGTTTCTACCATTTTCCCTGGTACTGACGTCAGGCTCACCGGTCTGTAATTTCCTGGGTCACCCCTGGAACCCTTTTTAAAAATTGGTGTTACGTTGGCGACCCTCCAATCTTCAGGTATTACAGATGATTTAAATGAAAGTTCACAGATTACCAATAACAGGTCTGCAATCTCATATTTCAGTTCTTTCAACACTCTGGGATGTATACCATCCGGTCCAGGTGATTTGCTACTATTCAGTTTATCAAATAGTTGTAATATATCTTCTCGGTGTAGCGATATTTCTCTCAATTCCTCTGCAGTATCACCTTTAAATACCACTTCAGTCTTGGGTAACATCCCTACATCTTCCTCAGTAAAGACCGAAGCAAAGAATTCATTCAGTCTCTCTGCTATAGCCTTGTCTCCTCTTACTGCCCCTTTTACCCCTCTATCATCTAATGGTCCAATTGACTCTCTCACAGGCCTTTTGCTACGAATGTACTTGAAAAAGTCTTTATTTCGTGTTTTTGCTTCCGTAGCAAGTTTCTTCTCAAATTCCCGCTTTGCCTGCCTTATCAATGCTTTGCATTTAACTTGCCAGTGCTTGTGCTGTTTCCAGTTTTCATCATTTGGCTCTTTTTTCCATTTCCTGAAGGTTGCTCTTTTGGCAGCAACAGCCTCTCTGACCTCACCTTTAAACCATGCTGGCAGTTTTTTGGACTTTCTTCCACTTTTCTTAATGCGTGGAATACAGCTGGTCTGGGCTTCGAGGATAGTATTTTTAAATAACACCCAAGCTTGCTGTAAGTCTTTAACCTTTGGAACCGCTCCTTTTAGTTTTTTCCGAACTATATTCCTCATTCTATCATAGTCTCCCTTTTGAAAGTTAAAAGGTAGTACTGTGGATTCCTTTACTATCTGTCCTCCACTGATTAAATCAAACATGATCATACTATGATCACTATTGCCAAGTGGCCCCAACACCCTTATTTCTTGCACCAGATCTGGCGTTCCACTAAGGACTAGGTCCAGTATGGCTTCCCCTCTGGTCGGTTCATGAATCAGCTGCTCCAAGAAGCAGTCATTTATTTCATCTAGAAACTTTATCTCTTTAGCTTGTCCTGCTGTGACACTGTCCCAGTCGATACCGGGGTAATTGAAATCACCCATTATTACTACTCTGTTGTGGCTTTTGTTAGCTTCCTTGATTTCTTTGAGCATTTCATCATCCATTTGTTCATTCTGGCCAGGTGGTCGATAGTATACTCCCACTGCCATCACCTTCCCCTTCATAAATGGAATTTCAATCCATAGAGATTCTACAGCAAATTTTGTTCCCTGCAAAACTTTAATCCTTTCTGACTCAATGCCCTCTCTAACATAGAGCGCAACCCCTCCACCAATTTGTTCAGCTCTATCATTACGATATAGTTTGTATCCAGGTATCACAGTGTCCCACTGGTTATCCTCCTTCCACCATGTCTCTGAGAGTGCAATCATATCTAACCTCTCATTTAGTGCTATATATTCTAATTCTCCCATCTTATTGTTTAGACTTCTAGCATTGGCATACAAGCATTTTAGAGACTGTATTTTATTAATATTAATCTGGCTATTGGTAGGCATGGGTAATTGGGAATCCTTATGCTCTGTCTGCTCCTTACTCAAGGGCATTTGGGCTACTATACTCCCTTTTGGAACCTCACTGCTTTTGGTAGTATCCTTCAAGGATACCTTTGTCCGAACCATGCGCTCCTGGGTGACTGTCGGCTTTCCCCTGGGTGACTGTCGGCTTTCCCCTTTCAGTAAAAAAGTATTTCCTGACATTGCCTTTCAAATTTTCCACCTTGCAGCTTCATGTTATGCCCTCTAGTTTTACAGCTTCCCCGTCTTTGGAAGAGGTTTGTTTGTTCATCATTTTTCTTTAAGTATTTAAAGGTCTGAATCATATCTCCACAATCCCTCCTCTCCTCCAAAGTGTACATATTTAGGTCTTCAAGTCTCTTCTCATAAGACTTCTGACGCAGGCTCCAAATCATTTTGGTCGCTTTCCTCTGAACAGTTTCCAGTCTTTTTACATCTTTTGCAAGATATGGTCTCCAAAACTGAACACAGTATTCCAAGTGAGGCCTCACCAGCGACCTGTACAGTGGCATAAGTACCTCTTCCTTTCTGCTGGTAATCCCTCTTTGTATGCAGCCCAACATCCTCCTGGCTTTTGCCACCGCCTTGTTGCACTGTTTTGCCACCTTGAGATCATCAGAGATAATCACACCAAGGTCTTTCTCCTGAACCGTGCATACCAACCTCTCGCCCACTATCGCGTACATTTCCCTTGGATTTCTGCTACCCAAGTGCATGACACTGCACTTTTTCACATTAAATCGTAGTTGCCAAGCATTAGACCAGTATTCCAGCTTTTGTAGTTCTTTCCTCATGTTAACCACTCCCTCGGGGGAGTCCACTCTGTTGCAAATTTTTGTGTCGTCTGCAAAAGTGACCCCATTGCAAGTTTCACAACATGTATCTAGTTATTCAAGAATGCAATCTTTTTATGACTTTTCACGTCAATATTCTCTTTATATTGCGCCATGAGCGGACTAATTTTCATCCGCTAGGTGACGCTAGCGATGAATTGCAGCACAGAGTACCAGTGGGGTCTTTTTTGACCCCAGTTGCTTACGTCCGGTTTGGATCATGATACAATTTGCAGTTTTGTGAATTTTTTGATCTGACAAAGGTATTTATCATTAATTATGTATCATTTATTTTTTGTACTCTTATTTTATGAAAATTACACATTTTCTGTAATTGATATCATACATGCTCTCATTATTTCCAATGAAATCTAAAGGCTTTCAGCTCATTCATCACGATTATTGTACACCTATAGTAAAACTGATTTGCGTTTTATTCAACTTTATCTTTGTTTATTTATTTTAGGTTATTGTTTATGATGTCAAAACAAAAGTATTCAGCTGCCCAAGTAAGAGAAATATTGCAATGAGATGCTGACAGTAACGGCTCTGAGTCGTCTGATGATGCAGCATATTCAGCAAGCGAAGAAGCATATCAGCCAAGTTCGGGTGATAAATCTGATGATGAGAGTCATGATTCAGATGGCAACAGCAGTTGGTCGCCAAGTGAATGTGAGACCGATGTTGAGCTGGTAGCATCACCTGCAGCAAGGGGTCAGGTTGAGGCAAAGGTCGAGGCTGTTCTGGATGGGGAAGAAGGCAGGAGTCCTCGGTGTCAGTATCATCTGGGAGGAATCTTAGGGGTATGTTTACTAAGCTGCGTTAGTGCGATTCGCGTTAGGAGCCGCGGTAGAGACAGAAACCCCAAATAAGGACATGGGCGGTACATCATTGCCGAGAACGCGCCAAGAACGCGCGCTACAAGGCGCCATAAATGAACGAGCGCTACAGGGCACATTACCGTGCGTTAATCTTAAGAAGGCGTGCAGGCATACAATCACAGCAACAGAGCTGTAGCACAATGGTTACCTACAAGGACTCCCCCAGACAACCTTACATCCCTTACAACTTGCCATGAACTGCGCTGCGCGAATCCTCTTTGGAGCACCAAGGAGAGAGCACATCACACCCCTCCTGATGCAGCTTCACTGGCTCCCCATCCAAGCCAGGATTAGCTTCAAGACCTTAGTGATGACATTCAAAGCTATCAACGGGTTATCCGCCTCTTCAATAAGTGACCTCATACAACCACCCACACCCAACAGGACAAGAAGAACCTCTACAGCCAACATGCTAGCAATACCAAAAGTGATGACAAGATGCGCCTTATCAACTTCAAACAGAGCCTTCAGTCAGAGTGCCCCAAGCCTCTGGAACTCCTTACCACCACACATCAGAGCTATCCCCAACTTGAGCCAGTTTAGGAAGGTCTTAAAACACTTCCTCTTCATTAAATACCTCACAGCCTCCCCCGAACCCCAGCCACCATGTATGAGCAACACACAATAACTCCATCTCTCATATATACAGTTACCTTGTTCAATGTTCCACATATGTAGATAGTTTCCCCTGTTATCCAAGTTACTGCTCCTGTTCATTGTAATGACCTGACTCTTGTTTATTGTCGGATATTGTTTGTTCTATGTAAACCGCGCTGATCGCAAATAGTGCGGTATATAAGAGATGTAAATAAAATAAATAAACACTGACTGCTGGTACAGCGGTCATGGGTTTGATTCCCCAGTGGGCCTAATGTATAAGGCTGGCTGAGGCAGCACCCTTTACATTTAAGTAGTGATTGTTGAGGCATGTGACATGTATTTTAATTTGTGCTGCCAGCAAACACACCCTCACGGTGGCATAACCTAAGGTGCTGCATAAGACACCCCATAATGCACTCCATAGGGCACATTATAAAGTGTACTGTCCACCAAGGCACCCTATAATGTCCCCTATAGGACACCTTATAAGGCTGTGAACAAAGCCCTGGCTGGCTGCAGGACTGCATGTCACCACACAAACTGTCTGCTGTGGTTACCAGGATAGAGGTAACCCACCCGTACCCATGATGCAATGCACATGCAAATCAGCAGTCGAGAGATGGGCACAAGATTGGGTATGCACCCCCACAGCACCTCGGCCAGGTAGGGGGAACAGACCGTGTGTGGTACTGCCACAGAGTAGCCACAGACAGTCACATTGTGCGGGTACTGTGCCCACCCTGAGGTTGAGGTGGGGCGCCCAGCACCAGATCCACAGCACCTTTCATGGCTGAAATACGCCATGCTGCAGGTCCCCATCAGTGTGTGATAGGTAGTTCCGTTAGACACACCTAGGATACATCTGTGCCCTGCTGTATGTCTCGGTCATGTCTAGTCCTTATGGGCGATGATGCACCCAGAATAGTGCATATCCTGTGTTGGTGCCATGGTTACCTGCTGTAGGTGAAGAGGGAGGGAGGGAGGGAGGGTGGGTGTATGGACCCATGGGCAGATCATGTACCACCACACAACCCACCCTCTAGGATTCAGGGTGGGAAACAGGATCACCCACCAATAGATCCACAGTCTACCTCCCTGCAATGGTAGCAGTAGAGGGGACCATCAACCCCAGTCCTGCTGGGGAACAGACGCTGCATGTACCCAGAACGGGGATATCAGCATACACACCAAGCAGATAAGTCAGTGATTGGGCCACAAAAGAAAACCCACATATATCACATGAGAGAAACGCTATATAGCGCTATGGGGGAACCTAGCCATGCCATGGTCACTGCTCAGTCAGGGTGAGAGTGACCGCTCAGCAGGACATGCTATGGCCACCCTGTCCGTGCAGGTGGTACCGGGCACTACAATGTCCGAGCCATTGCCCTATGCCCTGTGCAGATGCGGCCAGGCCAGGTCACCCTATCCAGGCTTTTCCCACAGTACCTTGCTCCTCATTATGCACATTGGCAGGCCAATACTGGCAACAGTGCTAGCAATGTGGGCTGTGGAGGGTGTTGGCAGCCACCACACACTGGATAGACAGACACACACTCCCCACACCTATGCCAGCATTGTGCAACTATAGAGGTGTTGGGCAGCCCAGGCCACCACACCAGTCCTGGGCACAGTGCAGGCATGGCTATGGTACGCAATACTGTAGGAGTCACTCCCCAGGTTGGTAAACACTGTCAGACACAAGACCTGTAGCACACTCCGCAGACATCAGAAAGGTTGCTACGATGCAGCTCACTCAGAATATTGTACTTAACCTAGGAATTGCTATCTGCCAGTAATCATAGCAACCTTTTTAAAGATGTGTACCATATTCCCAGGTTTAGGGTGGCATTACTAAGGTATGCAAGTGCTAGTATTGGGAGATGCACGCAGAGCCCAATGTCCTACCTCTCCAGGAGGCTTTGGATAATGGGGCTTGTGGGTGCGGGTGTGTATGCCCCTGTTGGCTGCTGCTTTACGGCAGAGGTTCCCAACTCCAGTCCTGCGGTGCCAAACACTGTTCGGGTTTTCATGCTGTCCCTCATGAATATGCATGAGATACATCTGCATACCATGGGGGTGGCGCATAGAAATGCAGCACAGGCATCTTTATCAGAGGCAGCATGGAACCAGAATGGTGTTTGGCCCTCCAGGACTGCATTTGGGAGACTCTGCTCTAGGTAATGTGCATGTTTATGGTGTCCGTGCTCTGTAGGGTAAAATGTAGGTGTCTTGGGCATGTTTACGTCATCTGCAATATAGGTGCTGTCTGTATTAGCAAGTTGTAGTAGTGGGTAAAATATGAGAACTGGGTTGGCAGGAACCACAGCTGGGACTTGAACCTGTGACTCTCTGCTTCTGAATACACTGGTTTTGTGCACTGCACCACCTTGTTGTTACAGAGTCAGTACGTTCCTTGGTGATACCATGACTGTCCGTCAGACGGGGCCCGTCTATTGCAGTACACAGCACCCACCTACACAGGGCTAGGCCACGGTCTGCTCTGGGCAGCTGCCACTGCCCCCTCCACCACCAGTATCCCTCAGCCACCATGCTGACATGCCCTTCTGCTGGTGGTGCTGGTGGTGCGCAGTCTCAGGCCATCCAGTGTGCAGGTAGGCGGCTGCCTATGGTGCGGGTTCTGGGGTAGGGGTGCCTGTATAGACATCCACGCTCCCCCCAGCCCCGCCTGCCAATGTTCCGTGCTCTTGGGGGTAGCTGTTGGGTACTATCCCCTGTGACACTGTGGGAAACATGCTCGTGCCCATGTTGGGCCTTCAGCAGTTGCTGTCTGGCTGCTCTGCTGTTTCAGCATTCGTATGGGCCACCTAGGCATCACCCTAGTCCGCACTGTGGCCCAGCTCCACCACAGCATGTGCCGCCTGTGGCCCTCTGCATCCCCTTCTCCGGCATCTGTCCAGTTGCCGTTCCGACATGCCCGCCCTGATGTTGCAGGACATGTGCATGCCATAGGAACCCTGCCCGATTGTGGGGGAAACCCTGAGCAGCGCTATTTCACTGTGGGCTCCTTCACCTTGTATGGGGACGGAGTATAGACCCTTCCACGATTTATATCTTTTCTATGGAGCTTACTAGGGGGGGGAGGGGTTGATGTTTCTCATTGATACCACTATTGGCCAGCTTGGTTATTGTTTCTTTCCAGTTTGTTGGGGTCATTTCCAGTGTTTCTGTGCCCTTTTGTTCTGTGCACATGTATCACACTTATCACTTTGTTTTGGTTTCCCTGCCTGGGCTGTACATTGCTGACGCTGAAATGGTCTCTCTCCCCTGTAATGTGCATTTAACGGCAGGTTTTCATTCGCGTTGGAATTCAGCTCTTCAGATCAGCGCGTTAGTGTGAAGGGAGCCTCTCCCCGCCCACTCTCCGCCCACTGACCCCTTCTCTTCGCCCTCTCTCCACCTTCTGCGGTGTTTTACCGCGCCGCGGGGCATTATGATCGTTAGCGCATCATAACACGCGTTATGTAACGTTAACGATCGTAAGTGCAGCATAACGCATGTTATGATGCGCTTACGATCGTTAACGTTACATAACACGCGTTATGTACGATTACCGCATTTTAGTAAACATACCCCTTAGTTGTGGTCGTAGAGGAGCTAAGAGGTCATCAACTATAAGCACAAATGTTGCCATTGAAGCCTATGTATCTAAGGATGCCACATCATGGAACAGGAAACCTATAAAGCAAGCTGCTGGAAGATATGCCAGAGCTAATTTCATGCCCGTACAACAAGGTCCTACAAGGTATGCTGTACGAAATGTTGATGGCCTCTCGCAGCATTCCACTTGTTCATGAGGAAGAACTTATTGAAAGAAATCATGATGTGGACGAGCAAACAAGGAAGACACATTTATGATGACACCTGGAAAGATTTGACAGATGGAGAATTTCAACGTTTTCTTGGACTTCTGATCCTCTCAAGCGTGTGCAAGTCACGAAATGAATCCATAGTTCAGTTGTGGAACCTTGAAGATGGTCATTCTGTTTTCGGCAAAAATATGGCCCGTAACCGTTTTCAGCAAATTTCTTGTGCTCTCAGATTTGACGATGCAACCAACAGATGTGAACAACGAGGCATGGATAAGCTTGCTCCAATCAGACACGTTTTTGATACCTGGAAAGCAACTCTAAGTGACGCCTTTGTTCCTGGTGAAAATGTTACCGTGGATGAGCAACTGCTTACATTTCGTGGCCGTGTTCCATTCAGACAATATAGTCCCAGCAAACCTGGGAAATATGGCATAAAGCTATGGATGTTGTGTGACAGTGCAACGACATATGTTCTGCGTCTTCAAGTATATACAGGAAGGGAACTCGGACAAAACAGGGAACAGAATCAGTGTGAAAGGGTTGTGCTGCAACTCACTGAAGGATTGACGTGATCTGGCGGAAATGTTACTGTTGACAATTTCTTCTGCAGTTTATCCCTGTCACGGAAATTGCTAGAAAAACAAATGACACTTTTGGGGACAATTCGAAAGAACAGAAAAGAATTGCCTCCAGAATTTGTAACAGCAAAGGGCCGAGAGGTATTCACTTCACTGTTTGCCTTTCGCGATGACGCCACTCTGATTTCCTATTGCCCGAAGAAAGGAAAAGTGGTTGTTCTTCTGAGCAGTTTGCATGATCAAGAAGAAGTAGATAACACACGTCCAGAGAAAAAAACACGCATGATCTTGGACTATAATTCTAGTAAAGCTGGAGTAGATACGGCAGATCAAATGTTGCGTACGTATACCACAAAACGAATGACAAGACGCTGGCCAGTGACAATCTTCTACAACATGTTGAACATCAGTGCTTTGAATGCCTTCATTGTTTGGATGTCACTAAATCCAGAATGGCAGTCCAAGTCAAAGCACAGACGTCGTCTATTCCTCTTGGAATTAGGAAAGCAGCTGCTTCAGAGTAATTGCAGCGAGACTTCTTCCAGCATTGAAGAAGCCACTGATGCTGTTTGCAATGTTGGGATCCCAAAGAAAAGGGCAAGGTGTCACTGCTGTTCCAGAGAAAAAGACAAGAAAAGCAACATAGTTTGCACCTCCTGCAAGCGCAATGTTTGCAAAGAACATTCAGAAATTGTCTGTGTCTCATGCACATGACTGTAGTACTTTACTGTATTCATCAAGTGCATGCAAAAACTGCTTTCATGGCAACTCTTCTTCATGTAATTTTATGATAAAGCATTAAATTTCAAAACATTTAACCTTCATATAATAAATAATTAATTTGGAATAATATTTTGTCGGTTTAGTTTAAAATTTTCATGGTTAACAATTAAAATTCGTCGTGGGGTCATTTATAACCCTAACGGTATTCAGTGTGTGCAAAAAATCTTGGTAATTCCAGGGTTAAAAATACTCAGATTAAATTCTTTTTTTTCCAATTTTATTTTGAATTTCAAGAATAGCAGTAAATACATACAAGGAAATATTAAATACATTACAATTTTTCAATATAGAAGGGAACCCTGGAACAAATCCAATAATAAATAAATAAATATAAAATTAAAATTAAAAAAGAGAAAAACCCCCAATCCATTATCTATCAGATAAAAAATGATCACGTGTTCTCTATATCCTCTCAACTTTAAGTATATTGCCAGAAGATATGGAAGTGGCATCTTCTATCTTGTGTGTTAAACATATTGAATTCCACCAAAATGTGTCATTCAGGCCAACAGAGTTTTTCCAGTTGCTGAGCTATACAGCAATAGCTGTTGTATAGCTATTGAAAGCATTATATCAAGTAGGAGGTTGTCATACTTTGAAAGGACACTATTTTAACAAATTAAGCAGAACACAACTATTCCCAGGATATATCCATCTTCAAATGGAAGAATTCACGTATGTACTTCCAAACCTCATCCCAGAAAGCCTTGACTTGGGGGGCAATTATATATCATATGTGTCAGGGTCCCAACATCAGCGGAACAATGCCAACATTGACTTGTTTGAAGACGATGTACTCTAGGCATTCTCAGTGGGGTCCAGAAGGTCCGATGGGCAAGAAAAAAAGTGATTGTGAAAGACTCTTGGATAGAGTGGGTGTCTGATGTCTCCAGAAAGTTTCCCACTTGTATTATCCCTGACAATCTCTGTCTCAACCTCCCATTTCTACATAACCTCAAAAGGACAGATTATGTTCATTTAATAAACTATAATACCTTGATGTAATTTGTCCTCTGGCCATAACCTTTTCACATAAAGAGGCAAGTCCGAAGGTGGACAAACCCCTTGGAGCCAGGGCATGTCCTGTGTCAGGTTCAATGAACCAAAAGTTGATATCAGGAAAGAACTGCTCCATCTCTCCTATGCAGTGAATACCTTTTTCTTTCCATCCCTTTAAAAAACGTTTCCTACCGTTTATCTTTATTAGTGGGTTGAACCATAATGAAGATTTTGCAGAAGCAGAGGTACAGCAAACATCAAGCTCCCTCGTGGCACTGATGGTACTTATTAACAGGGGGACATCAAGTTTGGAATAAGGTGCATTCAAAGTAGAGGCAATACAGTCATCTGAAATGATTTCACAAGTTCTTTTTCCATTTCAAGCCATAGCGAATCAGAGTTTTCATCAAGCCATTCATAACACAAAAGAATAGCAGTATGATAAGTCTTAAAATCGGAAAACTTATCCTCCTCCCCCCTTTCTTTATGGCAACTTTAGGGTGGACAAAGCTATACGTGGCCTTTTATTCCTCCATAAAAAATTGACCAAGATTTTGTCCATCTGTGTGTAAAATGAAGATTGACAATATCCCAGAAACATCCCTAATTTATATTCTATGCTTGGTAAAAACCATCATTTTTATAGTACGTATTCAGCCTGTCCCACCAACACATACGCAATGGGGACCAATGTTGCAAAATACTTTTCAGATCTTTAAGTATAAGGTCACAATTGTATTTGATCATATCTGATGGTTTGGGGCAGAAAAAAAAGCCAAAATATTTAATCCACTGAGGTGCCCACTGAAAGGGAAAAACCTTAAGGTCTTCCCATGTGGAGAGACCATTGGGAGTAATTCACTTTGGCCTATTGATCTTGAAGCCTGAAAACTGGCAAAACTGCCCATTAGATCTAATAGGCAGTGAATAGAGGCAATGGTCCCATTCTGATCAAGACGTCCATGCCCGTATGCGCCCAATCAGAACTGGACGCACAGGGACAGGCGCAATTCTGATCCTTCAGGGCACGTCTAGCCCTGTGGGATCAGAATCATGATTAGGCCTGTACATGTAGGCCGGGACCTAATTCCGGCCGGCCTGCACGTACAGGCCCCTACCCGGCTAACTCAGTCAAGGCTCCTGAACGTAACCGCAATGCCATGGCACCACGGCTCCATTTGGGAGCCACAATCCCGGCCGCTGACCTGCTTTTCAGTTTCCCACAGCCCGACCCCCGATCTAGCCTCCCAAGGCCAGGGTTGGGCTGCGGGGAATCACCTGCATCCCCTCTGACCCCTTCTGCTGCCCAGGCCAGCTGTCCCTCACCATCTAGAGGAACTTATTCCACCTCAGAGGTGGAATAAGTTCCCTGTTCAGTCTGGTGGCCCCGGATGTACAGGACCTACATCGGAATCGACTCTGTAGATCTGGGGCTGTGGACTGTCCACTGCCTGCCTTAACTCTGCCTCCACACTGCTCCTTTCCTGCGCCTGTCTAGCCTCCCCATACAAACACCTTGTTCATACAGGGAGGTTAGCCGGAGAAACAAAGGGGGCAATAGGTTTTGCTAGAAAAAGTAAAATATCATCAGCGTATCCTGTGAGTTTCCACTGCCCTGTATCTTTTGGTATTCCTCCAATACTTTTGTTTCCCTTAATTTGAAGTAGCAAAGGTTCCAATGTTAAGTTAAATAAAAGTGGAGAGTGGGGACGTCCCTATCTTATTTATTTATTTAGCTGTATTTATATCCTGCTTTTCACTGGGTCAAAGTGTTCAATTGAGGGATATATTTAACATGAGGGGATTTGAGACACATATGCTAATACTTACAGGGAATATGGGCAATGGAGGGTTAAGTGGCTTGCCCAAGACCATGGGGAGTGCCTATGGGCTAGAAATCCCAGTCCCTCTGGCCTGAGATTGCTGTCCCCAGGTGGGACTTGAACCCCAGCACTCTGGCCTGAAGTACCTTTATTTTTTATTTATTTTATTTAGCAAGCATTTGTATACCGCTCCTTCCAGCGATCAGAAGCGGGAAAGATTACATGGATAAAGCTGTCGAATCAAGACAGAATAATTTTGTTTTGTACATAAAGATTCGATAGGTTAGCACGTCACGCAGAAAATTATCTACTTCTAAGCTAAGGGGATAATAATTTACATATGTACATTTATACATTACAGGTTTTCTGGGGAGCTGTGGGGGAGTTGCCCCTCATGCGAATTTAGTACAGGTTGAAATGACTTTGAAATAGGTGGGTTTTGAGTATCTTTCTAAAGTCGGCTAGATCAGTGCTGGCTCGTAGGTCGGGTGGGAGTTGGTTCCATAGTGTCGGTGCTGTGTATGAGAAAGCCCTGTTACTAGTGATTTTTTTGACTGATCTGATATCTGTTGGAGTGTGGAGGGTGTTGGAATTGATGGTTCTCCTGTTTCTGTTGGATGGTTGCAATCTGATTAGGGTGTCGAGGAAGGATGGTGCTATGCTGTGGATGAGTTTGAAGGTGGTCGTCAGTATTTTGTATTTTGTGCGGGCTGCTATGGGAAGCCAGTGTAGCTCAATTAGTACTGGTGTAATGTGTTCAGTAAGACTTTTCCTCATGATGACCCTGGCAGCTACATTTTGTGCCATTTGAAGGATGTTCAGGGTTTTCTTAGGAAGTCCTTGAAGAATGGCATTGCAATAGTCGAAATGTGGCATGATGAGTGCTTGAGCAACGGATCTGAAGTCGTGGGGATCAATAATATTCCGTATGGGTTGTAGAGCTCTTAGTTTGTAGAAGACTGCCCTGTTGGTTTTGCGCAGGTGAGTTTCCATTTTTAGGTCGCAGTCAAATGTAACTCCTAGATATTTTATTTCTTTCTTTGTTTGATAAGTGTTGTTGCACAGGGTTATTGATGTAGGTGGGTCAAAATTTGCTTTCCTTGAGATATACATCACCTCAGTTTTCTTGTGGTTGATTGTCATGCTGCTTTGTTGTAACCAGTTTTGCACCTTGTCCTAACCACTAGACCACTCCTCCCACCCCTTGTTCCTCTGGCTAGGACACCATTCACTAACATTAGAGCATGGGAAGGCATATAGGCTATAAATTCAGGTCAACACCCAAACCATTCTAAAACTCTAAAGAGCTGTAAACCCATCAGGCCCTGTAGCTTTATTTCTGAGGAGGCTTTTAATAGCTGATAAAATTTCTCCCAGTTTAATAGGTGCACCTAGAGCCTCTCTTAGCTCTTTAGACAACTTAAAATAACCCTCTATAGATAGAAATAATTCTCTTCCAGTAACATTATTATCACTGGAACTAGAGAATAAGTCCCTATAAAAAGAGGAACATGCTTTCAATATATCTTCGGTACTGGTTAGAATTTGCGCATCTGTGCTGATGGAGGCAATATGATGCTTCTCCTTTTGAACATGCAAGAGCTGTGCTAACATTTTTCCTATTTTATCATTTACAGTATAATAGCCTGTTTTCTCTACCTGCTTGCTGCATCAGAGTTTTGTTAAACTCATAGCGGTGGCCAATTAATTGTCGAAGCACCTCATTGTCCCCGGACTTGGAGCGCATAGCCTCAAGGCATAATATATGTTTCTCTTATTCATTACATTTTTTCATCTCAGACTTGCGTAACCAAGACATGTAACTGATGATCTCTCCAAGCAGGGTTGCCTTCAGGGCTTCCCAAACAATTCTGAAGTGCAATTGACCATTATCATTATTTTGGAAAAATTCTATAATGAATAGTGTCCTCGAAGGAAGCTTCCAGCAAGAAGTTATTCTGGAATCGCCATGGGTCTACATCCCATCTGTGTCCAAGGTCAAAATTCCAAAGCGATTGCAGCATGATCTGATATATGTATGGGACCAATCATACTGCTATGAACATCCTGAAGGAGCAATTTAGATATCAAGATATAGTCTATGCACGAATAAAACTGGTGTGGAAAAGAAAAAGGAATATTTGCGAGTAGAAAGATTTAAACAGCGCCAGGGGCCTATCAAACATAGAGTGTCCATCATATTTTGCGTTTTTTGGGATGATTTTAGATTATGAATATGGTTTTTAGATACAAACGACCTGTATTAATGAATTATTCCCCATGTAGAATATAGTTTGACTTAATTATTCCAAGAAAGAAGAATTTGCACAGGTTGGCACATATTCACTAACTAAGGTACATCTTTTGCCAGCCAGAACCATATTTACACAGGCCCATCTCCCATTGCAATCTGGTTTTTGCTTTAGTATTTGTTTGGCAACCCCCTATCTAAAAAGAATAGAAACACTGTTCTTCTTATTTACAATTTTCAAACCCATCTATGTACTTTTCAAAGGAGGAGGGAGGAGTGGTTAGGACAAGGTACTTTAGGCCAGAGGGCTGGGGGTTCAAGTCCCACCTGGGGACAGCAATCTCAGGCCAGAGGGACTGGGATTTCTAGCCCTATAGGCACTCCTTGTGGTCTTGGGCAAGCCACTTAACCCTCCACTGCCCATGTTCCCTGTAAGCATTAGTATATGTGTCTCATATCACCTTGTGTTAAATGTATCCCCCACTTTGACCCAGTGAAAAGCAGGATATAAATATAGCTAAATAAATAAATATTATGTAATGTACAAAAGCAATCATTGAAACACCAACTGAATGGGAAAAATAAGAAACTCCCAGGAGAGAGGAAATGTAAATAAATAAATTAAAACAAACACCCCCCCCCCAGTATACAACAATCCCAATAAACACAATATACCCCCCCACAAGAAAAAAAAACAAGCACCCTAGCCCAAAATATAGACCTAGAGCTCATAGCAAGGGTATATATTCAGCTCAACCCTTAGGGGAAAAAGTCATCAAAACTGAACTTAAAAAAAGCTCTTCCCAAAAGAGACTGACCTTGGAGGGAGTGGCTTCTATTCAAATGGCATCAGAGCTGTAACAGGCCAAAAATGCTTAAACGAAAGAGGAAGCAAAAGGTTCCTCCCACAGAGCCTGCACCTGTTTCTGAGGGACCTATGGATCATTTTGTCCAGCTAACTGAGCAGCAAGTTGGGGAGATTCGAGCAGGCTTTGCTCCGTCGGCTGAGGCTTTTTCAACGTTGCCTGCCCTTGAGGTGTCACTCTCCCCTAATGGGCGTACACCTCCCCATGCTCTGATACCTCTGGGGGCTCCTCTCACATGCCGATTCAAAACTCTCTCCCAAGTGGTGAGAGCAGCGGCTTGAGAGCAGGGCTTGCTTGAGGTTGAATCCGGTGAGCAGCCAAGTATTATCGAGATTGCAGATATGGAGGAATTACAATCTTTGCAGGAGACTGCTGTTACTCTCGAAGTGAGTGGGGCTTATGGAAGGAAGGATCCTCTATTTTTAACCACGTCGTCTGAGACACCCAAGCTTATTACTCTGGTTCGTCTGGATGTGATCTCTCTGGAGAACATTTGGGAAGCAATTTCCCAACTTTCAGGTGTTGTAAGTCAACAGTTGGCTCTATCTACCTTGAGGGTTGAAAAGCTTGAGGTTCTTTCTTCTGGAATTAATTTGGAAATGTTGGATGTTAAAAGGAAAGTGGAAACTGGGGATCAGAAATTGTTGCAGGTTTCCAACCTAACTGATTCTTTGTTTAAAGATAATGTGGCTATGAGGCTGAAATTGGAATCTTTGGAGAATTCCCTTAGAGCGTCAAATATTTGTCTACTTAATTTTCCTATAGTTCCTGTGATGGCTCTTTTGGAATTGTTTAAAAAATATCTTCAAGAAGTTTTGTTGGTTCCAACTGACTTAATCCCTCCAGTTGTAAAATCATACTTTCTGCCAGTTGGTAAAAAGGAGGGGAAGATGGCAGTTGGGACATTGGATATGGACTTTCTTGATGTATCAGCTCTCCTTCAAACACCTAAAGAAGATGAGATTGCGGTTTCTACTTTGCTAGTATCATTTGCTATTTCATCTGATTGTGATTGGATTCTCAAGCTTTATTTTAAGAAATGGGCCAATCTGTTTATGGGTAAGAGAATTTCGATCTTCCCAGATGTGGCCAGAGAGACTCAAAAATGGCGTAAAGCTTTCCTATTACTTCGTCCTGGGGTGCTTCAGATTGGTGCTTCTTTCTTGCTTAGATTTCCTTGCAAATGTGTAATTGTATATCAATCTAATAAGTATATATTATTAGATTGATATACAATTCTAATATCCTGGGAGGAGTGGCTCAGTGGTTGGGACAGGTTACCTCAGACCAGAAAACCAGGGGTTCAATTCCCATATGGGGACAAGCAACCTCAGCCACTCCTTGTAGCCTTGGGCAAGCCACTTAACCCTCCATTGCCTCAGGTACACTTAGGGGTATGTTTACTAAACTGCATTAGTGCAATTCTCGTTAGGAGCCGCGTTAGTGGAAGGAAAGCCAAAAAAGGACATGGGCGGTACATCGTAACCGATAACGCGCAGCAACAATCGTTACAGTGTGCGCGCTGCTGCGGGCAAGCGTAAGACAGCGCGCAGACACCCAAATACAAAAACAGAGCTGTAGTACAATGGTTACTAAACAGACTGCTGGTACAAGGGTCATGGGTTTGATTCCCCAGTGTGCCTAATAAATAAGGCTGGCTGAGGCATCCTGTGTAACCCTTTGAAAGCCAACTAGAATATTTTAATCCACAGTCCGCAGGTGGGTTACAGTTTGCATATGTCAGGAAAATTGTACCCGTCCTATGAAATATGTTTCAATAGTGACGTTCTCTCTGACATGGTCATGTATTATATACCAGTTGATAGGAATATTTAGGCGATCCCTATAGGGCGAAGTGTAAGGCGCGCCCTATAGGGAGCGCCTAAATATTCCTATCAAATGGCATATAATACATATAATATAGGGCGAAGTATAAGGCGCGCCCTATAGGGCGCCTTTTGAGCTACCCTAAGGTGACAGTACCCTGAGGGTGGTTGTGCTGGCAGCACTAATATACAGTAAAAATAGACAATGCCTAAGACAGCCCTATCAATGAACCCCACTGTGGGTTGTGAACCTATGACCTCTGGCTCCATGGGCAATGAAGTAACCAGTGGGCTAGAGCAGCTAATAAACACATGGCTGGCTACAGGAGGACTGCACTGCACCACACCCACATTCTCCTGTGGTTACCAGGGAGATTACATACCACCACCCAACACACCCTCTAGGAATCAGGGTGGGGGACAGGATCACCCGCCCACAGAGCCACTTTCAACCCCCTGCAATGGTGGCAGTAGAGGGGACCATCACCCCAGTCCTACTAGGGATGAAACACCCTACAGGGCAGGCAATGCAGAGCAGTACACATCCATAACGCAATAGCAGACAGACGGCAGGTCTGGAAATGCTCAGCTGCCCCCACCATTATCTGACATTCTCCAGCAGCAAGCCTCCAGCCGCTGCACAGTGTTCCAGCAAGACACATACTAGCTGCAGACAGTCCGCCAGCTAGTCCATAGTGCATGGCCCTGGAGAAGATGAACGTACCCAGAACAGGGATATCAGCATACACACCAAGCAGATAAGTCAGTGATTGGGCCCCAAAAGGAAACCCCATAAATATCACATAAAAGAAATACTATATAGCACTATGGTGGAACCTAGCCATGCCATGGTCACTGCTCAGTCAGGGTGAGAGTGACCTCCCAGCAGGACATGCTATGGCCACCCTGTCCGTGCAGGTGGTACCGGGCACTACAATGTCCGGCCATTGCCCTATGCCCTGTGCAGATGCGGACAGGCCAGGCCACCCTATCTGGGCTATTCCCACAGTACCTTGCTCCTCATTATGCACATTGGCAGGCCAATACTGGCAACAGTGCTAGCAGTGTGGGCTGTGGAGGGTGTTGGCAGCCACCACACACTGGATAGACAGACACACACTCCCCTCACCTATGCCAGCATTGTGCAACTATAGAGGTGTTGGGCAGCGCAGGCCACCACACCAGTCCTGGGCACAGTGCAGGCATGGCTATGGTATGGAATACTGTAGGCGTCACTCCCCAGGTTGGTAAACACTGTCAGACACAAAACCAGTAGCACACTCCACAGACATCAGAAAGGTTGCTATGATGCAGCTCACTCCGAAAATTGTACTTAACCTAGGAATTGCTATATGCCAATACTCATAGCAACCTTTTCATAGCTGTGTACCATATTTCCAGGTTTAGGGTGGCATTACTAAGGTATGCAAGTGCTAGTATTGGGAGATGCACGCAGAGCCCAAAGTCCTGCCTCTCCAGGAGGCTTTGGATAATGGGGCCTGTGGGTGCGGGTGTGTCTGCCACTGTTGGCTGCTGCTTTACGGCAGAGGCTCCCAACTCCAGTCCTGCAGTGCCAAACACTGTTCGGGTTTTCATGCTGTCCCTCATGAATATGCATGAGATACATCTGCATACCATGGGGGGTGGCGCATAGAAATGCAGCACAGGCATCTTTATCAGAGGCAGCATGGAACCGGGATGGTGTTTGGCCCTCCAGGACTGCATTTGGGAGGCTCTGCTCTAGGTACTGTGCATGTTTATGGTGTCTGTGCTCTGTAGGGTAAAATGTGGCTGTTCTGGGCATGTTTACGTCATTTGCAAGAACGGTTCTGACGGTATTAGCACGTTATAGTAGTGGGTAAAATATGAGGACTGGGTTGGTGGAAATCACAGCTGGGACTTGAACCTGTGCCCCTCTGCTTCTGAATACAGTGGTTCTGTGCACTGCACCACAATGTTCTCACAGAGATGGTGCATTCCCTGGTGATACCATGACTGTTGGTCAGACAGGGCCTGTCTGTTGCAGTGCATGCCACCCACCTACACAGGGATAGGACACGGTCTGCTCTGGGCAGCTGCCACTCCCCCCTCCACCACCAGTATCCCTCAGCCACCATGCTGACATGCCCTTCCGCTGGTGGTGCTGGTGGTGTGCGGTCTCAAGCCATCCAGTGTGCAGGTAGGTGGCTGCCTATGGTGCGTGTTCTGGGGTGGGGTTGCCTGCATAGCTGTCCACGCTTTCCCCCAGCACCGCCTGCCAATGTTCCGTGCCATTGGGGGTACCTGCTGGGTACTATTCCCTGTGACACTGTGGGAAGCACACTCTTGCCCATGTTGGGCCCTCATCAGTTGCTGTCTGGCTGCTCTACTGTTTCAGCATTCCTATGGGCCAGCTAGGCATCACCCTAGTCCCCACTATGGCCCAGCTGCACCACAGCATGTGCCGCCTGCAGCCCTCTGTATCCCCTTTTCCAGCATCTGTCCGGTTGCCCATTCCGACATGCCCGCCCTGATGTTGCGGGACATGTGCCCACCATAGGAACCCTGTCCGATGGTGGGGAAATCCCTGAGCAGTGCTATTTCACTGTGGGCCCATGCACCTTGTATGGGGATGGAGTATGCAGAATGTTGTTTGCGCAGGGCCCCCTTGAAACATGGGGCCCCCTGCAAACAACATTCTTGCTCAATGGATAGGCCGGCGCTGGTGGAATTATGTTGATTAGTTATCTTTGCATCAGGTCCGTGGTTGTATGAGATTATGTGGATGCCTCTTTGTGTTGTATTTTGTGCTTTTCCTAGGGATCTATATCCATTTACTGTTTCTTTTGATCGGTGACTGTATGGTATTATCGGTATGTTATAGGTTAGCTGTGTTATATGATGTTTGGTGTATTGCAGGGGTATGTTTACTAAAACCCCGCTAATGTGCGGGCCGCGGTAGTGTGTGCGGATGCCATATAAGGAGTGGGCGTTTCTGTCTGAAAAAGAAAAACCGGGATTTAAATATGCTCTAAGGTGCGCGGCGCCCATGTGTGCCCTGCACATTAGCGCATGAGAAAGCTGCGCGGGAGGCATAAGTGGCGCGCTGATGTGCAAGCAGAAGAGCAGAGCCACAGCACAATGGTGAAGACACTTACCAATGGTGCAGGGATCAGGGGTTCAATCCTCCACAGTGCCCAATGCAGACAGCTGGCTGAGGCAGTACTTTATGAGCCAGTTTAATAGTGGACAGCATAAGGTGGTGTGCTATTGCTTTAGCAGGCATTTTAATATTGGGCGGCATAAGGCGGCACGCTGATATACAAGCATAGGAACAGAACCACAGCACAATAGTTAAGGCACTGACCAATGGTGCAGGGATCAGGGGTTCAATTCCCCACAGTGCCCAATGAACAAGGCTGGCTGAGGCATTACCTATTATGGGGAAGATTGCTTTAGGAGGCATTTTATTTTTATGTTAATTATCACTACTAGCAATGCACTCTCAAAGCGTGTTAACATAAGGCACCCCATAAGGCACATTTTAAAGTGCACTGTCCGCCAAGGCACCCTAGAATGTTGCTTATAGGGCGCTTTATAGGATGCCGTATGAGGTACCGCAAGGTCAGAGTACTGTTTTTGATGGCAGCACTGTGCAGTTTAAGGAATGAAAAGCATAAGTAGGTGCGCTGACATGCAAAGAGGAGCAGCAGTGGAGCACAATGGTTAAGGCACTGACTGCTGATGCAGGGGTCATGAGTTTGCTCCCCAGTGTGCGTAATACGTAAGGCTGGCTGAGGCGTCAGCTATGCACTGTACATTTTGTTTCCTGCAGCACTTTATTTTTATTTTATTAATTGCTGCCAGCAAACACGCCCTCACGTGCCGTAATTGAAGGTGCCGTATAAGGCACCCTATAAGGCACTCCATAGGGCACATTATAAAGTGCACTGTCCGCCACGGCACCCTAAAATGTCCCCTATAGGGCACCCTATAAGTTGCATCACAGGATAATGTATAGTGCACCTTATATGGACGGCAACCATAAGGTGCCCTATAGGGCGCCCTATAAAGCGCCCTCAGAGGCACCTTAAGGGTACAGTACGCTGAGGGTGGTTTTGCTGGCAGCAAAAATGTACATTAAAAAGAGATAATGCTTTGGGCAGCCCTATCAAATAACCCCACCATGGGTTTGAACCCATGACCTCTTGCTTTACAGGCAATGTAATAACCATTGGGCTACAGTTCTATAGCTGCTAGCAAGCCCCTGGCTGGCTACAGAGAGCCTGCACATCACCACACAGACAGTCTGCTGTGGTCACCAGGATAGGGTTAGCCCACCCGTACCCATGATGCACTGCACATGCAAATCATCTGTCCACAGATAAACAAAAGATGGGGTATGCACCCCACAGCACCTCGGCCTGGTAGGGGGAAGTGACCATGTGCACCGCCACAGCACCTCGGCCTGGTAGGGGGTACTGACCGTGTGTTTTACTGGCACAGAGTAGCTACACACCGTCACATTCTGCGGGTACTGTGCTCACCCTGAGGGTCGGTGAGGCACCCAGCACCAGGTCCACAGCACCTTCCATGGCTGAAAGAGGCCATGCTGGAGGTCCAAAGCAGTGTTAATGTGTGAGATAGGTAGTTTCTGCAGAAACACCTTGGATGTCTCAGTCAGGTGTATCCCCCATGGACCCCTAGGAGGATCATGTACCACCACCACCATCCTCCTCCTCCAGGGCTGAGGGTGGCAAACAGGGTCTCCCATCAAAAGATCCACATTATACCTCCCTGCAATGGTGGCAGTAGAGGGGACCATCAACCCCAGTCCTGCTGGGGAAACGATACCCTTCAGGGCAGTCAATGCAGCTCTGTACATAACCATAACACAATAGCAGACAGACATTAGGCCTGGATATGCTAAGCTGCACCCCACCACTATCTGATATTCTCCTGCAGCAAGCCTTCAGCCACTGCACTCTACAAGGCACTCCATCAAGACACATACCAGCTGCAAACAGTCTGCTAGTTAGTCCATAGTGCATGTTCCTGGTAGAAATGCATGGCCACTGTTGGAAACAGAATACTGGGCTTGATGGACCCTGGTCTGACCCAGTATGGCATATCTTATGTTCACCCAGAACTGTGATGGCAGCACATAAAAGCAGATAAGTCAGTGACTGGGCCCCAAAAGGAAACCCATAAATATCACATGAGAGAAATGCTATATAGCACTATGGGGGTGCCTAGCCATGCTGTGGTCACTGCACAGTCAGGGTGAGAGTGATCTCCCAGCAGGACATACTGAGGTCACCCTGTCTGTGTAGGTGGTGGCCGGGCACTAAAATGTCCCAGTCAGTGCCCTATGCCCTGTGCAGATGCACCCTGGCCAGGCCACCCTGTCCTGGCTATACCCATGGTACCTTGCTCCTCATTATGCACATTGGCAGCCCAATACTGGCAACAGTGCTGGCAGTGTGGGCTGTGGAAGGTGTTTGCAGCCACCACACACTGGAGAGACAGACAGACACCCCCACACCTATGCCAGCATTGTGCTACTATAGAGGAGTTCAGCAGCCATACCCACCACACCAGTCTTGGGCACAGTACAGGCATGGATATGGTACGCAATACTGTTGGGGGTCACTCCCCAGGGTGGTAAACACTGTCGAGACCAGACCTGAAGCACACACCGCAGACATCAGAATGATTGTTATGATGGAGCTCAATGAGCAAACTGTGCTTAACGTAGGAATTGCTATCTGCCATTAACCATAGGAAACGTTTGATAGCTGTGTACCGTATACCCAGGTGTATTGGGAGATGCAGGCAGGGCCCAATGTCCTGCCTCTCCAGGATGCATTGGCCAATGGGGCCTGTGGGTGTGGGTGTGTCTGTCCCTGTTGGCTGCTGCTTTACGGCAGAGGTTCCCAACTCCAGTCCTGGTGTGCCAAGCACTGTTCGGGTTTTCATGCTGTCCCTCATGAATATGCATGAGCTACATCTTCATACCATGGGGGTGGTGCATAGATATGCAGCACAGGCATCTTTATTAGAGGCAGCATGGAACCAGAATGGTGTTTGGCCCTCCAGGACTGCATTTGGGAGACTCTGCTCTAGGTAATGTGCCTGTTTATGGTGTATTGCTCGGTGGGGTAAAATATAGGCGTATTAACCATGCGTATGTTCTCAGCAATAAAGGTTTGTCGTTACTATCACGGTTTAGTAGTGGGAAAAAAACTTGGACTGGATTGGCAGTAGCCCCAGCTGGGATTTGAACCTGTGACCTTCTGTTCTTGCACACACTGTCTGTGTGCACTGCACCACCGTGTTGCCACAGATTTGCTGCTTTCCCTGGGGAGTCCATGACTGTACATCTGACAGAGACTGTCTGTTGCAGTGGACGGTGCCAGCCTGCACAGGCCTAGGCCACTGTCTGCTGTGGCTAGCACCCACTGCCCCCTCCACCACATGTAGCCTTCCGCCAACATGCTGACATGTCCTCATCTTGGAAAAAGCATATGACCTGATTGAGTTGTGGCACTCCAGGACTGCATTTGGGGGACTCGCCTGTAGGTAATGCCCATTGTTATGGTGTGTGTGCGGTGTAGGGTAAAATAGAGGTGTTTGAACCATGCTTATATTCTCTGCAATACATGAGCGTCCTTACTCTCTCTATTTAGTGGTGGCTAAGATATGGGGACTGGGTTGTCAGGAGCCCCAGCAGGGATTTGAAGCTGTGACCCTCTGGTCCTACAGGCACTGGCTGTGTCTGCTGCACCACACTGTGGCCACAGAGACAGTGCAGTCCCTGGAGATAGGAAACCTGACCGAACGTGTCAGAAACCCTGCTCTGCACAATTTTACTGTGGACTCATTCACCTTGTATGGAGACAAAAGGGCAAATAAACCTCAAAAATGACCTCGAAAAAAGGGGAAAAAACACATAACCAAGCTGGGCAACATTGATATCAATGGGCAACATTACAAACACTCCCAGGAAAGCTCCAAAATAAAGAAATGATTTTTGGAAGGGTCTACGGAGCGTAGACCCTTCCAAAAATCATTTATTTTTTTTTTGGAGCTTTCCTGGGAGTGTTTTTTATTGTTGCCCATTGATATCAATGTTTCCCAGCTGGATTATAATTTTTTAGAAATTTGTTGTCGTCATTTTCACTTTTTATTTGCTATTTTGTTCTGTGCACATGTATCACACTACTCACGTTTTGTAGGTTTCCCCGGTTTTGCTGTACATTGCTGACGGAAATGGTTTCTCTTCCCTTTAAATCGGCTCTAACGCGAGGCTTTCACTTGCGGTATTTTTTTGATGGAATTTCAGCCCCGCTTCTGTGCGGGGAGTCTCTCCCCTCCCACTCTCCACCCATTGACCCCGTCCCCCCGCCCCTCGGGAGCCTTCCTCCGCCCTCGGAATGCCTTTCCATGCCTCTATCGCACTTCAGTGCGCCGCGCACTTGTGCGGGCCCATTAGTGCAGCGCGCACGTGTGCGGGGCCCAAAAATGCACTATTAGCGTGCGCTAAGGTACCTTAGCGCACGCTCAAGTGCGCCCCGCACAATTGCGCGGTTTAGTAAACATACCCCTTAGTAGTGTAGCTATGCAAATTAGTGTTAAGAATGCCTTCCGTTCCATTTCTGTTTCTGGTAGCTGATGTATAGTGCAGGGATGTGGTTATAGGATTGCTAGGTATGAGGTGTGTTCTATTTTCTACAGCTTTGTTCAGAGTAGTTGGTGGAAAAAGGTTTGTACAAAGTTAGGTAGATGGCTTGTAAAATGCAATCTTAACATTCAGTGTATTGTATGCATGTAATTTAGTTAGCTATTCTGTATTACATGTGTGTTTCAGTCTCATATCATTACATCATAGATAATTAAGGTAATCGTGTGGCTAGGTGAATTGTGAGTAACATGTCTGGCTTACAAGGCTGCGTTGTTGCTTAGCCTGAAGTTTGCTTGTTTGTCTTCTTTTCTTGAGTTGTTGATAATTTACTTTCGGTCCACGCCCAAGGGCCCTTTGGTGTGGCCCTTAGGCACGGGCCCTTAGGTGCGGGCACGCCTTGTGGTACTTTCCTTTTGAAGATGTGCAGGCTGTGCCGCAGCATCCCCGATTGGCTTGGGATTTGTGATTGGGAGGAGTTTAGCCCTCCCGGTTGCAGTCCTGACCCGATCGGGCAATGGAGGATGAAGAGCTAATTTTCTTACCTGCTAATTTTCTTTCCTTGAGTCCCTCCAGTCCAGTCCACTAGTCCAGAACCCATCCGTGGGATATTTGGGGGCATATCCTAGTTTCAGTGGTCTGGGTCGTCTCGTTGTGCCATTGTCCTTTTACATTGATCTCAGATGCTGATGTCGGTTCCTGTTCTCTGAGGGGATGATTCTCTTTCTAGTTCTTCTCAGTCCCGTGTATAGTCTATATATAGTTGCCACTCATGGTTCTTGGTTTGTTCATCTGTTCTGTTGTGATCATACTGGCTTGTGGGCTGGATCTCAGCTCCTTTGTGCTGTGACATCACAGAAGCCTACAATTCGCAGTCTCCATTTGCTGGAAGTGGAAGTAAACCCAGGAGTCTGGACTGAACTGCAGGGACAAGGAAAGGAAATTAGCAGGTAAGGTCTTATTTCACTTTTGGTATCATCCACAAAGAGGCAAACCTTACTCGACAGCCCTTCTGCAATATCACTAACAAAGATGTTAAAAAGAATTGGACCAAGGACAGAGCCCTGCATCACTCCACTGGTAACCTTGTTCTCCTCAGAATGAGCTCCATTTACCTGTACCCTTTGTCCCCCTCCTACTCAATCAGTTTCTAACCCAGTCAGTCCCTTTAGGGTCCATCCCTAGGGTGCTCAAGTTATCTATAAGTCGTCTGTGCAGAACGGTGGCAAAGGCTTTACTGAAATCTAAGTACACCACATCTGCTCCCATCCCGCTAATGACTCCTTGAGGTATTGTCCCATCTTGGCAAAGTTAGTTTTCCTAAAGTCTAAGACCCTCACTTTTGAATGGACTTTATCAGCCCTAATCCTAATACTGAACCACAGCATCTGGTGATCACTGGATGCAAAATGATCTCCCACTATAACATCAGAAACTTTCCCCATTGGTAAGCACCAAGTCCAGTATGGCCCCTTCACGTGTGGGGTCTGTTACCAGTTGCTGGAATAGTTCTCCTTGTAGAGAATCCAGGATCTCCTTACTTCTAGATGACACAACAGGAGGCAATTTAGAAGAGTTGCGGGCTGTTTAAGTGTTTAAATAACAGATTTAATGGATAAGTTAGCGTGCAATATACAGTAAGTAGGGATTTTAGGAAAGGTAGTGTGTATGTTGCAGCATGCAAAGATTTCAAGGACAGTCCTTCATTGTCCTTCATTGTCTACATGTATTCCATACTGATCGTTCTTAGGACTACAAAACATTTTGAAGAGAGGGGCTATTTATTTATTTATGCCACTTGTCTACAGACATCTAAGTGGTTTCCCAACACATCATCATAAATCAGCTGCAAATTGATTTACAGCCCTTCCATTTATAGCAGCCCTCTGTTGCCTACCAGTTTCTGGTCCGGCTCTTTACTAAGGTTTTAGAAAAGCTCAAGGGTCTAGAGTACAAAATGTGCTGTCTCGTATTTGTGAGATATACCTGAAGACTTCATTCAAAAGAAAACATTGGCAAAAGCAGACATGTGGTCTGACCATCTCAAATTTTTCTATCATGTTCTTTCCCAGGAACCTGGACAACTGCCATAAAACAGAGGATTTGAAACCAAGGGTGTATTTTACTAAAGTTCTGCTAAGGTGTTGCACCTAAGGTGCCAAAATTATGATGCATTAGGTACAACACTACTGTGTTAACTGTCTGGGGTGCGGAAAGCATTTCCCTAGCAGTTAATGCACAGCACTGTCCCCTAGTGCATTCTGCCTTAGTGTGGATGCATGTAACTCGACCTTCTAAGGTGGCATTTCATGTACCCAAGCTAATCACTTGATATGAAGTTAACCCCACACTAACTGCGCTGAGCTCCCCATGCCCACTCTCTGCCCCCAACCAGCCCACTCGTGACCCTAACGTGGGTTGACGTTACAATGGGAATTGACCCACACTGTCATGGCCCCACACTAGCTGTAGATGTACACTGCCAGCAAGCGCCCTTTAGTAAAAGGCTTCTTAAAACATAGTTGATGGCAAGCTGGACATTTTAGAGCCACCAGGGACATCAGTTGCTAATTATTTTAGAATGATGTTTAACAGTGTAAAATGTACACGTTAAAAATCAAATAACTGAGCTATTTAGCCAGTTCGTTGTTGTGGGTAAGGTCTTACTAATGACGCTAGGCCAAACGTGCTGAAAATGCAAGACCCTAGTCATAAACAGAAAACAAGCATCCTTCCTTTGCCCTCAGGGGCTGACTCCAAATACAGCTAATAATGCAACCTCCATGAAGAACTCCCAACAGCAGTTTCCCTAAATTTGAAATCATGTTTTCAATTTGTAGATAGAAGCATAAAAAATAGAAGATGTCAATAGAAAAAGGAATGTATGGTTTACCCCTAGTTTGTCCATTGGTGCTTATCTTCTGTGCCGCTACAGGTCTTATTAATATGAGGTCTTCTCCCTTTCTTCTCCACTAAAACCACTAAGGTCTTTTTTTGGGGATAATTTTAGGCATGGTTACATGGGTACTTTTATGGCACAGACTTTGCAGTTGATTGTCAAAGCGAAACTATGGGGGTCATTTTCTTTTGAAAATTAGGAGTAAGGGCCCGATTCATCAGACTTTCCTAATAGATAGAGAATGGGGGAAAACCTTTATGAATCGGTCCTTGAATGAAATGATCAGCTTCTCTATCTCCTTTAAAAGCATGTTCTTTGAAAAACAGAACTTTTCGATTTGTGGGAAAATTATAATATAGGTTTGTTGAAAATGTGCCAATCTCTACCCTTTCCTAGGTAACTTAGAAAAGGATTATGATGATGTCACCATCAAGATGATGTTTGCTATCGTGCAAATCATTGGATTATTCAATTCCATCTGCAATCCTATCGTGTATGCCTTCATGAACGAGAACTTTAAAAAGAACTTCCTGTCCACATTGTGCTTCTGGTTTGTAAAGGAAATTTCCTCTCCTTCCCGGAGACTCGGCAACTCAGGCATGACATTGCTTCAACAGAAAGCCAGCTTCTCCCGACAAGAGCACACCTCCATGGAAGAGACCCGAAGAGAAGCCTTCAGCGAAGGGAACATTGAAGTCAAGTTTTATGACCAACCAGTTGTCAAAAAGGCGAAAAAGAGACATCTGTTCTTGTTCTCTTCTGAGCTCCCTGTTCATGCGATACTTGGAAATGGACCTTGAGAACACTTAGCATTGCACCAGGCACTATTGTAAGATAATTAGATGCTGTATGATGAAGGTAGGCTCATAAAACCATATGGCCATGGCCCTGGTCGCATGATAATACCCACTGCCCCGAGAATGGCTGTCATTAGAAAATGACGTTAAATGATTTCAGACAGGGGAAGTGCTGGAAACCATTAGGCAGCAGAACTCAAGAGCATGTTTTCTATCCTTGGTGCTGACTTTATGAATACTTTAAAAAAATATTGCAGAACTTACAATTTTTGCATTTATGTAAGTGGAGGGGTTTGGTGTGGCGTGAGGGAGGGGGAAAGCAATTTATTCAGTGCAAAATTCAGCTGCTGAACGTGTAAGATTTGTCTACTGTAAGTGCTGAGGCCTAATTTTAAACTACCCATTTAAAGTTATTTGTAAATATTCAGCACTGGCACTGAGATTGCTGATGAAAATATGTATAACTGTAAACAGATAACTTATTTATTTAAAATTATAGATAGTGGACCTGTTGCTGTGTATTTGTATGGATTGGTTACTGCTTTTCGACAGTAACTTCCTGAAAATGAGCTGAAACTCTTCATTGTCCAGTCATGTTCAATAGCAAAACTTGTCAGACTATGGAGGACTCCCATGTAGCTTATTTATTTATTTAAAACATTTATAGCTGGCTTGATCCTTAGTGCAAAGTGGAATCCATAACACACGCGATAAAAACAATAGGGATAATATTGACCTTGCAAAGTTATTATTGACTTCGACAATCTATTCCGTTCAACTGGGCCAAGCCACTGAGAAACAACAATTACAGGTTTCAACTAGATAACATTGCTTAACCTCTGGCTCTGAGTGAACAGTTGCATTTGTGAATTTTTAAGACAATATTAATAGATAGCAGAACATGTCCAGTATTGCGTATTTGTGGACAGCAATATACAAATTATTATTAGTAGTAGTGGTACATAAAGTCCAATGAATAAAGGTCAGCAATTTGAACTTAACCCTCAATATCACTGAAAGCCAATAAAGAGTGGAAAGATGGGCATCATATGGCCAAAATGCAGAACACTGGACACTAGGCGAGTGGCTGTGTTTTTGTTATTATGTGTAAGGCCTTCAAAGAAGTCAAAGACAGCCCTAAGTACAAAGTGTTAATAATACCAAGGCTTGTAAAACAGAGCTCAAATCATCTGGTGTGATGTATGTTTGGTTTCGTCCTTCGCAAAAAGCGCGCTTTTATAAAACAAAGTGCCCTCCACTTCATTGTAAAAATGGACAGATAGAGGAATACCAGAATCCCTAATATGTAATTGATGATAGATGAATTTCTTGAAACAGATCTCTAAAATGTGCTGATAGAAGACCTTTGATAACAATTTATTTTTATTTTTTATTTGGTTTCATTTGTATACCGCTACTTCCAGCGATCAGAAGCGGTTTACTCTACACATCAAACATTGGTTACATATGATAGGAATCAACAATTTACATTTTCATTGGGGTGTACTTGCCTGTGCATTTATACATATTTACATTTTATATTGTTTTGCTTGCTTTTATACAGATTGAATATTGAAGTTTTGTTTTCATTTATATAGTGTAAGCCATCTAAATAGTATTTAAATAGTATGAGCCATGTACAGTTTTGTTTCAGTGGTTGCAATATATAGGTATTGGTTACGAAGAAATAGATTCTTAATATTTTTATTCAGTTGGGTTGCGGGGTATGTTCAATCTGGATTGGTTATGTTAAGTTGTAATGATCTTGGAAGAGGTGGGTCTTTAGTTTTCTTCTAAAGTCTTGTAGGTCACTGTTCGATCTTAGTTCGTTTGGTAGCTGATTCCATAATGTGGGTGCTGTATTTATTATTTATTTATTTACAGTCTCTTTTATACCGCGCTATTCAACATCAGTGCGGTTTACAATGAACATAGAAACTACACATTTCCTTGGGTACTCTGTGTTTACAATGAACAGGAAATAAAAACTTGGATACTTGGGGTAACTATTTACAATCATGCAACAAGGTAGGTTTCACCTCATCGGTCTTAGCCATGGGTGTTTTGCGTGTATAGGTGAAGGCTCTGTTATTTGTGCAGACTTTTACAGTTCGGATGTTAGTTGAGACGTGAAGGGTGTTTTAGTTGTGTGTTCTTCTGCTTCTGTTAGGGGGTTGTGTGGTGATGAGGTTGGAGAGGTGGGATGGTGCTATGTTATGTATCAGTTTGAATACAGTTACTAATAGTTTGTATTTTATGCGGGCTGTAATGGGAAGCCAGTGTAGCTCAATTAGTATAGGTGTAATATGTTCGGTGAGTTTTCTCTTGAGGATAATCCTGGCTGTGACGTTTTGCGCCAATTGCAGTATGTTAAGGGTTTTTTTTGGCAACCCTTGGAGAATGGTGTTACAGTAGTCTAGGTGGGGTGTTATGAGTGCTCATGTTACTGTTCTGAAATCAGTGTTCGATGATGTTGCATAAAGGTTGGAGGATCCTTAGTTTATGGAATATTGCCCGGTTAAGCATACGAAGATGTTTCTCCATCCTTATGTTTTTGTCAAGTATTACTTCTAGGTATTTTATTTCATTCTTTATGTTGTAGGTGTTGTTCATGGTGATTGTTGATGGAGGGTTGAAATCTGTTTTTTTGGAGATGTACATTACTTCTGTTTTCTTGTGGTTTATGGACATATTGTTTTGGTGTAGCCAGGTTTGCATTTCATTAAGGCATTCCTCTAGATGGTTGTAATTTGGATTGGTCGAGTCCAATTGGGTGTAGATCATAATGTCGTCTGCATAAATGTGTTAAGTGACCTTGTGCTTCTGAAAGATTGTGCAGGCCGGTTTTATGTATAGGTTGAACAGTAAGGAGGACAATGCTGAGTCTTGTGGTATTCCCTGGGTTTGGGGGAATGGCTTCGCTTTCTCCTTATTGAATTGGACTTGTTGCATTCTGTTCGTTATATAGGATATGAACCAGTTTAGGGGGGTTCCTGTTATTCCTATGGATTCCAGCCTGTTGATGAGGGTTCTGTGGTTTACTGTATCGAATGCAGCAGATATATCAATGAATATTAGAATGTACATCTTCTTTTTATCTTCCAAGCCTTTGATCAGTCTATCTAGTAGAACCAGTAGTAAGGTTTCGACACCATGGTGTTGGCGGAATCCGTATTGTTGCTCATCGAGTGTGTTCATGGTGTCAACGTGGTCCTGTAATTTCTGCTTGTACTGCTTTTTCAATAATTTTGGCTAAGAATGATATACTTGAGATTGGTCGGTAAGAAGCTGGGTTATTCTTTTCTAAAGTTTTGTTTTTTAGTATGGGTCTTATGAGGGATTTTTTGAATTCTGCTGGCATGACTCCTTGTTGGAGTGATTGGTTTACTATGTGTGTGATGTATTGGGCAACATCTTTTTTGTTGCCTTGAGCCAGGCTGCTGGTCAGGATCTAGTGGGGAGGTTGTAGTGTTTAGGTTCGTGATTATGTTTATTATTTGCTTGTCTTCCATCTCATAGAATTTATTTATTTATTTATTTATTACAACTTCTTATATACCGCACTATTCGGTATCAGCGCGGTTTACATCATAACACAATGACCATAACAACAAGCTGTTTGGTTTTACATAGAACAGGAGTACAAACTTGGATAACAGGGGTGAACTATATACATGTCATAATTACACGGAACAAGATTGGAATAACAAAACAAACTGAAAATATGTGGTTATTCCTTGGGTGGGGTACCTAGATTTTGTTGCTGATTGAATAGTATTGGAGGAAAAGGTGGTATTTGAGTGCGTTCCATTCCTTGTTCCTGTTCGAGTTCGTGTCTTGTTGAGATGGGTGGTTAGCGGTCCAGTTTAGGGTGGGGTGTCCGGTTGATGGCGGGTTGAGCTTGCTGGCATAGTGGTCAGCCAATGTTTGTGCTTTAATGGCGTCGGTGGAGTTATCTTCATGGGAAGTTTTGGTGAGGGATTTGACGAGTTCTTGGTCTGTTCAGTGCCTTGTTGAGTATGTTGGTATGATGGGTTTTTTTTGCAAGGTTGATTTTGGTTTTGTATTTTGAGAGGAGCATTAAGTATTTTGTTTTGTGTTCAGGGGTCTTCTTCTGTCTCCATTTTTTTTTCTAGTTTCCTTAGGTCTTTCTTCATTTTGTTTAGTGTTGTTGCATCCCTTCGTTCCATTGGTTTATTAGGGTTTCTAGGTCAGTGTTGTCAGTATTTAGGTGAGTTGTGATGGAGTTTATTAGTGCTTCTTTGTTGAATTTTTGGAACTTCCTTCCGGGTTGTGTCCTTGATCCCGTTGGGGATTTGCTAGGTATTGTGGGTAAGTATATGGTGAATTTTATCAGGTGGTGGTCGGACCATGGAACTTGAGTTATTTGTGGTGTTTGTTCAGTGTCTCCATCTTGCTGGTCATTCTTGGGTATAAATACCATGTCTAAAATGTTTCCTTTGTTATGTGTGGCATCTTGTATTATTTGTTTGAATCCTATTTGGTCCATAGCTTCCAGGAATGTATTTGCATGCATTGGTGGCGTTGATGTTAGGTTGAGGTCCCCTAGTATGATTTGGTATTTTTTGATTGTTGATGTAGAAATTGTCTCTAGTGCGGCAGCCAGGGTTTCATGGTGTGAAGTGGTGGGGGGGGGGGGGGGTCTATAGATGAGGCCAATTACAAAGGTCTGCAAAAAAAAATTTTTCGAGAGCTGTTTTGGTTATTCCACGTAATCTTTATGTTTTTTGGTGAGCTGAATCCGAAAAGGACCTCCAGTTTGTCATAGGACATCACGTTTCCTGACAATTTAGGTAACTATGTTAAATAAGGCAATATCTCAAAATAAATGGAAATAGACTTATAAAATTAAAGTTTTATTACAATATTTTCATGAAAATCCTTTTTTGAACTGAAATGAGCTCACCTACACACACTAAACTCGATTCTTCTTCCTTGCGAGGCTCCTCATGGTGCATTTACGCTTGTGAGTAGCATCTGGAATGTCTCTCTGAAGCATCCAACAGTAGTCTGCCATCATTGTAATGCTCCATTTTCCCTGGTATCTCCTTTCCATCTCTTTAATGTCTTGGTGGAATCGTTCACCTTGTTCCTCACTCACAGCTCCCAAATTTTCAGGAAAGTAGTCAAGATGGGACTGGAGGAAATGCACTTTCAAACTCATCAGGCAACCTAAAGCTTGAAATGCTTTCAGCATTTGTCCGACGATCTTTTTGTAGTGAGGATCTTTATTATTGCCTAAAAATTTCTGTTCGACTTCTTTAAATGCAATCCACCCTTCTTTTTGAGGATCCGTCATGGTATTGACAAACTCTTGATCAACTATAAGCCTTCTAATGTCTGATCCGACGAACACACCTTCCTTCAATTTTGCCTCCGACAGGCCTGGAAACTTGGTGACCAAGTATTTGAAGCATTCTCTATTTCTTGGAAGTGATTTTATGAATTGCTTCATCAATCCCAATTTTATGTGGAGAGGTGGTAGAAGAACTTTATGGGAAGGTACCAGAGTTTCTCAGAGGACATTTTTTTCACCGACTGTTAGCACCCTCGGCTGCCAACTCTTCTTGGTCCAGTGATTTTGTCGGTCTCGACTGTCCCATAGACACAGAAAACAAGGATATTTGGTATACCCAGCTTGTTGCCTGAGCAGCATGCACAAGACCTTCAAGTTCCCACACACTTGCCAACCATGGTCTTAATATTTAAGTTTACGAAGAACAATTCCAAGTTCTCGTAGGTTTCCTTCAAGTGTACGGAATGACCTACAGGTATGGAAGCGTAAAAACCGTTGTGGAGTAAAACTGCTTTGAGACTTCTTTTTGAAGAATCTATAAAAAGACGCCATTGCTCTGAATCATATTGGATTTTAAATTGACCCATCAGACCTTCGACATCGATGCAATAAACCAACTTGTCTTCCTGGGCGAAGTAAGGAACGAACTCCATTTCACGATGTCTGAACCATGAAGATGACACTCCAGGCAACAATAAATTCCTGCTTTTCAGCCTTGATCTGAGTAACTCAGCGGCATCTTTGGGAAGATTCAAGTCTCTTACCAAATCATTCATCTCCTCCTGAGAAAACAATTTTGGTCTTTTATCATCTTCAAAGTCAGAACTTGATTCGTCATCTGGTTCAGGTATGACTTCACCTTCATTGGAGCTAGGTATCTCTTCCAAGGTAGCAGGGGGCTTGGGTACTGGTATATCTGTGCCAGGGGGGATGGGATGAATTGCCGAGTGAAGATTGGGGTATGAAATGGAATGCTTCCCATTTGGAATTAAACCCTTTCACATCGCATGAACAAAAGTAACAGTCGTCACTATGGTTCTTTTGCTCTCGCCATACCATAGGAATCCCATAACGGAAAGATTTTTTCTTACCCTTGAACCAGTTTCGGAGGTCCTCAACACACACCGTTTGCACACTTTATGAGGCGCCCAGACTTTATCTTGATCTCCAATTTTTAGTCCAAAGTATGCAAAGTATACTTTTTTCACAAAGTCTGTAATATTCTGCTGTTGCTTCAACACTGTATATTCACCACAGATGAAACAGAAACTGTCTGGCGAATTAATACACTTTCGCGGAGCCATAACATAACGGTTGAAGAATGACGAGCTAACATGAATTGCGATGAAAAAGTGTGAACAGCCTAGAACCAAGAACCTGATGATGATTCGTGCACAAGTGTGGCATGCAGGAGAGAGCAGCTCTGTGTCTGTACACGAGACGTCACAGTGCTGGCCACGCCCCCCTGCACTGACCAGAGCTGCTGCTATCTGCCCTGTGTCTCCCTCCCACTGGATTCTTCAGGAAAGATTAACCCCTTCTACCATTAGAAACACGGAATTAAAACTTGCTTAGCTTATGTATATATTGCTGACCATCAGATTTACAGTGCTATATATTTTTTTTACATAACTTGGACAACCCCTTTAAGGTTTTTTTGGCATTTTATATCTTAAATGCACTTATGTGAATTAATTAATAGTAATTTGAATTAATTAATAGTAATTTGAAAAAATTTGATAAATTTGAAGACAATTTTGCATGTTGTGGCAAATCATGACGTCTAGGAGTTTTTTCAATATTTTATTTTTTTTCAGCACACCAAAATACATGGAAATTAGATGAAAATAATCATACAGCTTTTTAGTCGCAGACCTGTGATTAGTGTTTTACTTTCTAGCTTGAATATCTCTATTCCATCGACTGTTTTTTGCGATGTGTTAGGTGTAGCGAGTCCTTAGCAACGATTAGAACTCCACCTCCCCTTCCACTGGCTCGTGGACAGTTGAATATCTTATAGCCTGGTTTGCTTAATTGGTTGAGTAGGATGGGGTCTGTGTCTGTGAGCCATGTTTCTGTGATGCAAAGGATGTCTGGTTTTTCATCAGTGATGAGATTATGCATAACATGAATTTTGTTTCTTACTGATCTGGCATTTATTAGTATACAAGTGTATGGGGTTTGGGGAATATTGTTGGGTAGTGGGTTTGTGTGTGGTTTTGTTATGGTTAGTCACTGGTGTGTTTCCTTTGGTTTTGGGTTAAGGTGGTTGCGTGGCTTGTTATGGTGTCTGGTGGCTAATACTCGGTTCGGTTGCGGCACAGTGCTACTGTGGATGGGGTAATGCATATTGTTTACCAAGTATGCTGGCATCATGAATAGTGTGTAAGGATATATGGGTTGCCATGTGTAGCTAAATTGGTTGGTCGGGTTTGTATTGCATGTGCAGGTAGATATTGTAAGGCACAGACAAAATAATAGTATGGCATTAATAATTTCCATTGCTCTGGGTATTCAAGGCTGATTGATTCGCTAATGGTACAGCTTTATATGTTGGTTTGTGTTCCTTTGTCAGTTTCTTGCACTTTTGGGCCGATTTACCTAGGTTTTTGTTTCGGTAGTTGAAGCGGCGGTTTGCCTGGTGTGAGTATTTTCCTTGTGGGCCCTGTTCAGAACTCCAGTCTTACAATGCTAGGTGCTTTTATTGTAGTGTAAGCTGTTAGTTACCTGTGGTCAAGGGTGGTTGAAGGTGTCCGTTGTCTGGTGCTGGCGAACTTAACCCTGGCAGTGGAGCTCAAGCTGAGGTCTTTGTGTTGCATTGTTGAGGTGGTTCGGTGTTGCAGTCTAGAGGCGTTCTCTGGCTGGTTCTGGTGGATATGTTGCATGGGGGCCCTCAGGTTAATGGGCCACTGCCTAAGGGCCACGCCGAAGGGCCCTCTGGTGAGGCCCTCAGACGTGGGTCCGCAAGGCACAGGTGCGCCTGTTGGCACTTACTTTTGTGCAGCAGGGGCTGCCCTGATTGGGCAGCACGAGTCAGCTGGGCGGCTGGAGGTGAGCTGATGTCGGCGGCAGCTTCTATCCCTCCTGGGAGAGCTGCAGGTGCTTGAGAGGCTTTCAATGACTGTCACTCATGGGTTGTCCTTTCACCTACTTCCTCTTGGGTGGAGTGGGATATCATGATCACAAGAGCTGTGTGACTGTCTTTAAAACAGTTTGAGAACATTGTTAACGGAAGCATAAAGCGTAAACATAGACAATGAACTGTGAAACCATAGTTCATTGTACAGTCAACTAAAGGTCACTGCTGGCAGAGCATAATTTCTGCAACTCTGCAATTATAAATCTGTCATAATCAAGTAAATTTCATCTAATACATTGTAATTGGCTCTTTCTCTGTTAAAGAATTCTAGCGACACCTTGCATTATTTCATGTTTATGATTAATGACTCTGTTATTTCCCCTTTTTACTACAATAAAACGGGGTTCAAGGGAGGAAGACTTTGAATCCAACAGAAGTGGAACTGTGCTGCATTCACAGACCTTCTGTTGACTTCCCTTTGAGCTCAAAGAAAGAACTTTGTGTCTGATTGTTTGTGTGCTGCGTTACTCTCTGCTTATTTATCCCTGCTCAAGGGACCAGAGAAGACCGAAAGAGTCGAGGTATTGTGACCAAATCACAGGTAATCTTTCATTCACTAATCTGTGGTTTCCTCATCAAGGCAGAATCCAGCATCACCGGTAGGCTGTGTGCTCATGATAGAACTGTAATCGCAGAAGTTCCAGAAGGGGTGGACTCAATCACTGCTCTAGAGGTTCTGCTCCCTGCGTTGGAAAGTGCTAAAAACTCCTCATTGGTTTGAATAAGAACATAAGACATGTCATACTGGGTCAGACCAAGGTCCATCAAACCCCGTATCCTGTTCCCAACAGTGGCCAATCTAGGTCACAAGTATGTAGCAGTTTCCCCAAAGGACACAGCTTCCACAATGCTTGTATTGGGTCAAGCAGTGGATTTCCTGTGTCCTCTCTAATGATGGTTTATGGATCTTTCCTCCAGGAACTTGTCCAAACTTTATAAAATCATGCTACACTAACAGCTTTTACTACATCCTTCGGTAATGAATTCCAGAGTTTCATTATTTATTTATTTTATTTAGACAGTTTTCTGTACCACCTTATCCTTCAATCAAAGTGGTCACAACAGAATTGGGGGATACATTTAACATGAGGGGATATGAGACACATAACACTAATACTTACAGGGAACATGGGCAATGGAGGGTTAAGTGGCTTGCCCAAGACCACAAGGAGCACCTGTGGGACTAGAAACCCCAGTCCTTCTGGCCCAAGGTTGCAGTCCTCTAGTGGGATTTGAACCCCCTGACCTTCTGGCCTGAGGTTACTTGCCCCAACCACTAGGCTACTCCTCCCTATTATGTGTTGAATGAAAAAATATTTTCTCTTATTAGTCTTAAATAGGTTACCCTGTAGCTTCATTGCATGTCCCCTAGTCTTTCTATATTTTGCTGATGTAAACAATCGATCTATGTTTACCCATTCCACTCCATTCATTACTTTATAGACCTCTATCTTATCTCCCTCAGGCATCTCTTTTCCAGTTTGAAGAGCCTTAACCTTTTAAGCCTCTCCTCATAGGGGTATCCTTCCATCCCTTTTACCATTTTGGTGGCTCTTCTCTGTACCTTCTCTAATAATGCTATATCTTTTTTAAGATATGGCAACCAGAAATGCACACAATATTCAAGATGGAACGATACAGAGGCATTATAATATCCTTTATTTTATTCTCCATTCCTTTCCTTATGATTCCTAGCTTCTGTTTGCTTTCTTGGCCACCGCTGCACACTGTGCGGAGGGTTTCAACATGTTATCCATGATGATGCCTAAATCTTTTTCCTGGGTGATGGTTCCCAATGTGGAACCTTGCATCATGTAACCATAGTTTGGGTCGTTCTTTCCTAGGTGCTTAACTGCACTTGTCCACATTAAATTTCATCTGCCATTTGAACATCCAATCTTCCAGTTTATCAAGGTCCTCTTGACATTTTTCACAATCCTCTTGGGTTTTAACAACTGAATAATTTTGTGTCATCTACAAATTTGATTACCTCACTCGTTATTCCCATTTCCAGATCATTTACAAATATGTTAAAAATCAGCAGACCCAGCACAGATCCCTGGGTACTCCATTATACATCTTTCTTCATTGGGAAAATCAGCCATTTAGCCTTACCCTCTGCTTTCTATCTTTTAACCAGTTCCTGATCCACAATAGTACACTAGCTCCTATCCCATGACTTTTTAATTTCGCCAAGAGTCTCTCACGAGGGACCTTGTCAAAGACTTTCTGAAAATCCAGTTACATTATATCAACCAACTCACCTTTGTCTACCTGTTTATTCAAACCTTCAAAAAAACATAACAGATTAGTAAGACAAGACCTTCCTTGGCTAAAGCCATGTTGACTGTCTCCCATTAAGCCAAGACTATCTACATGTTCAGTAATTTTGTTCTTTATAATGGTTTCTACTATTTTTCCCGATACTGACATCAGGCTCACCGGTCTGTAGTTTCCCAGATCACCCCTGGAACCCCTTTTTAAAAATAGGTGTTACATTGGCCATCCTCCAATCTTCAGGCATTACAGATGATTTTAATGATAGTTCACAGATTAGTAATAGTAGGTCTGCAATCTCATATTTCAGTTCTTTCAATACCCTTGGATGTATACCATCCAGTCCAGGTGATTTGCTACTCTTCAGTTTATCAAATAGTTGTAATACATCTTCCTGGTGTATCGATATTTCTTTCAATTCTTCACAGCATCATCTTTAAATACCATTTCAGACATGGGTAACATCCCTAAATCTTCCTCAGTAAAGACCGGATCAAAGAATTCAGTCAGTCTCTTCGCTATGGCCTTGTCCCCTCTTAGTTCCCCCTTTTACCCCTCTATTATCTAATGGTCCAACTGACTCTTTCACAGGTTTTTTGCTATGAGTGTACTTGAAAAAGTCTATTATGCATTTTTGCTTCCACATCAAACTTCTCAAATTCTCTCTTTGCTTGCCCTATCATTGCCTTGCATCTAACTTGCCAGTGCTTATGTTGTGTGGTGGCGAGACAGGGTTGAAACCCAGGGAAAGTGGGGAAAAACAGTCTTTTTCCCCTGAGCAGAAAAGTGATTCAGGAAGTGCAAGGGTTAAAACTCTGACTAAGAAAAAAAACCCTATGCACCAGGAGGTAGAGAGTAAGCCACACCCTAGCTCCATAGCAACCAAGAGAGGAGGTGAGGCGAAGCCTAGGGTTGGAGTCAGAGGCTATAGGACAGCCTCAATCATTTAAGCAGGAAGGAACTGCTAGTAAGGGCAGCGGGAGGAGCAGCAGAGGAAAAAGCAGAGGAGAACGAGGCGGAGAAAGAGAAGGAAGAGTAAGAGAAGGAGGAAGGAGGAACGGAAGCAGGAACACAGGAAAGCACACACAGGAGCTGAGAAACAAAGGACACATAAGGAACAGGAAGGAAGGTTTTACCTTCAGCAGAAGCCTTCAAGGGGATTCAGATTGCAGGCAACGTTCAGATAGCTCAACCCCTGAAAGCAGTCCAGTTGGTAGGAGGAACACAGCTGGCTGGGAGTGCAGGAGAGCTGATTCTGAGGTACACGCTGCTGGAAAGCATGGAGCAGGAATCCGGCTGAGGAAGTCTGTGGGGAAAGTTTTACCTTCAGCACAGTCTGAAAGAGGTCAGAACGCTGAAGACAAGGTGAGCCCTGTATGTGCCCTTAAAAGTTTGTTAAGGAAGAAAAAGTTCCTGGGTCCTTCCCCTGCAGTTCAGCACAGTGAGGAGTCTATATGGGGCCAAGTTCTGAAGATACTAGAACAGGTGGAATCTCCCAGTAGAGACGCTGAGGCCAGCCATGTGTTATCTGACCAAGGCGAAGAGAGCATGGAGATAGGAGAATGCCCTTCAGACAGCTTATCCTCTGAGTGTGGAATGGACTGTTCTTACTGTAGAAGCCAAAAGTAGTAGGGCTGCTTTAAGTTTTAAAAATAGTGAGAAAAACCTGAAGCTTTGAAACTGCATGATTTGAACCAGAAGTAATGAAGCTCTGTGATCTTTTAAAAGTAATGAGAGAAGCCTGAAGCTTTGAAACTGCATGAACTGAACCAGAAGCAATAGGGCGGTGTGAGCAACAGAGGGTTAAGTGATTTGCCTAAGGACACAAGGAGCATCGGTGAGATCTGAGTCCTGGCTTTCTGGGGTCTCAGCCTGCTCTCCTAACCACTAGACCAGGAGTTCCCAAACTTTTGCATGGAGGGCCACACAGAGCACTGCAAATCACAGAAGGGGCCGGATGGGGAGGGCGCCCCTTAGAAGAGCTTCCTGAGCTGAAGAGAAAGGGAAGGTGGACCAGATTCAGTAATTTCATAGTCTAAAGAAGGATAGAGGCAGAGGCATGGCTCCCAGGGGTGAGTCAGATAACTGGACCTCCATCCCCCCTGCACCTGTACCCTGGGGGAGTGAGAGGTGGGTGGAGAGAAGAGTGCATGTTGGGGGGGCACATTTTCTTTTACTCTTCCTTCCAATATAGTCTCCTCTTCCCTTTTCCTTCAGTTTCCCTCACTGCCCTTTTTTACCCAACTCTCTTCTTACTCCTCCTCAGGGCCGTACCAAGGGTTGTGCAAGAGGTGTGTCTGCACAGGATCAAGTACAGAAGGGGCGTCAAAATCATCACTGGGCTTCCAGGAAGCTCAAAAAGACTGAGTCACTGTATGTGGAGGGCGCCAGATTCATTAGTCGCACACGGTGCATTTATAGCTTCGTACGGTCCTGCTCCTCCTTTACCTCTTTCATGACCACCCCTCCCCCCCCCCCCACAAAAACTTGCTGCAAGGGGTCTCGGACCTTCATTTGGGGAGCCCTGCACTAAACCTTTCCCTTTGAATTGAGTTGCTTGAGTGGAAACAATGCCTGCAACCTCAACTCCAGAGACTCTGTCAGTCTGGCCTTATAACCTCTAGCCCTTGTCTTGAAGGACTAGAAAAAGGGACTGTTACTTCTGGAGAGAGATCTGCAACTGTGAGTATATACTTCTGGTAATTTTCTAAAAGGAATTCTTTGTATTAAAGCTAATTAATCTGTGAACCCACTATTTTTTGTTAAATCAGTCAGGGCCTAGTAGCAGCAGTTTGCGTTTAAATTTAAAACACAGAGGAGAACTTTCTGGTTACATTTCATACCCAGCAGAGAGCTTGTAGTTTAAATTTAATAGTCACTCAGGGCCTAGTAACAGCAAAGTACTTTTAGTTTAAATTTAAAACACAGAAGAGAGCTTTCTGGTTACATTTGGAACCCAGCAGAGAGCTTGTAGTTTACATTTAATAGTCACTCAGGGCCTAGCATCAGCAAAGTACTTTTAGCTTAAATTTAAAACACAGAAGAGAGCTTTCTGGTTAAATTTAGAACCCAGCAGAGAGCTTGTAGTTTAAATTTCATAAGAAGTTAGAGCCTAGCAGCAGCTAAGAGCTATAATTTAAATCAAATCAGAATATAGCTTACCTCAGCAGCACAAGACAGGGTACTGTGTAGCAGCCCTCTTTTAATAAGTGTTATTTCCCTCCCTCCCTCCCCACACCCACCCACCCCTGGGATAATCGTAGCTTTATAGGTACTTACACATCTTAAAAGACAGGAGGTGCTCTCAGGTGAAGCTCATTACCCAAATCAGTCATACACTAAGGACCTGAGATTAGTTAAGCTTCAGGTGAACAAGGTATATTACACGTATTAGGTACAGTTTTATTAGTATAAATATCCATAGCAAGCCTTAGTAAGTAAAGAACTTAGATCTGAACACAAACTTAAAACTAAGATGCAGACGGCAGTCCAGCAGCGGGATGGGGGCTTTCCAGTCTTTTGCATTGAGTGTTACATGTATGATTTTCTCCCAGTTGGAGAGAGGTCTTACGTATGCACTAGGTGCAAGGAGCTCTTTGCTCTCAGGGAACGGGTCCATTCTTTAGAGGCTAAAGTAGCAGACTTGTAAAGCATAAGACAGACAGAGAGGTACATAGAGGAGACCTACAGGGATATAGTCCTGAAGTCCCACCTCCAGTCTGGCAGCATCCCTGTTGCCATGGAGGAGAGAGGTCACATGACAGGAGAGCATCACCCTGGTGTGGCAGGAAGTGATCCTGTAACTAGGACCTGTCCTCCAGGTGATGTAAAACCCTCTCGCACCTAGGACGTTTCTCCAGGGCCATGTGCCCATGAGGGAAGGGTTAGGACAGCCGTTATAGTTGGTCATTCGATCATTAGGCATGTAGATAGCTGGGTGGCTGGTGGACATGAGGATCGCCTGGTAACATGCCTGCCTGGTGCGAAGGTAGCGGACCTCACACGCCACCTAGATAAGGTCTTAGATAGTGCTGGGGAGGAGTCTGCTGTCTTGGTACATGTTGGTACCAATGACATAGGAAAATGTGGTAGGGAGGTTCTGGAGGCTAAATTTAGGCTTTTAGGTAGGAAGTTGAAATCCAGAACTTCCATGGTAGCATTCTCTGAAATGCTTCCTGTTCCACGCCCAGGACCCAAAAGGCAGGCAGAGCTCCGGAGTCTCAATGCGTGGATGAGACAATGGTGCAGAGATGAGGGTTTTGGATTTGTTAGGAACTGGGGAACATTCTGGGGAAAGGAGGGGCTCTTCCGAAGGGATGGGCTTCACCTTAACCGGGATGGAACCAGGCTGCTGGCATTAACCTTTAAAAAGGAGATAGAGCAGCTTTTATACTAGATATTAGGGGAAAGCCGACAGTCGCCCAAGAGCGGATGGTTCGGAAGAATGTATCTTTGAAGGATACTACCAAAAGCAGAGAGGTTCCACAAAAGAGTAAAGTAGCCCAAATACCCTCAAGTATGGAGCAGACAGAGATTAAAGATCCCAAATTACCCATGTCTAACAATAGCCAAATTAATATGAATAAAATACATTCTCTAAAATGCTTGTATGCAAATGCTAGAAGTCTAAAAAATAAGATGGGAGAGTTAGAATATATAGCACTAAATGAAAGGTTAGATATGATTGGAATATCAGAGACATGGTGGAAGGAGGACAACCAGTGGGACACTGTGATACCTGGGTACAAACTATATCGAAATAATAGAGCTGATCAAATTGGTGGAGGGGTTGCTCTCTATGTTAGAGAGGACATTGAGTCAGAAAGGATTAAAGTTTTGCAGGAAACAAAATCTGCTGTAGAATCTATATGGATTGAAATTCCATGTAAAAGGGGGAAGGCAATGGCAGTGGGGGTGTACTATCGAGCGCCTGGCCAGAATGACCAAATGGATGATGAAATGCTCAAAGAAATCAAGGAAGCTAACAAACGTTACAGCACAGTAATAATAATGGGTGATTTCAACTACCCCAGTATCGACTGGGTCAGTGTCACGTCAGGACATGCTAGGGAGATAAAGTTCCTAGATGAAATAAATGACTGCTTCTTGGAGCAGCTGGTTCATGAACCGACCAGAGGGGAAGCCATATTAGACCTAGTCCTTAGTGGAACACCAGATCTAGTGCAAGAGATAAGGTTGTTGGGGCCACTTGGCAATAGTGATCATAGCATGATCACCTTTGATTTAATTAGTGGAGGAGGGATATCAAGGAAATCCACAGTACTACCTTTTAACTTTTGAAAGGGAGATTATGATAAAATGAGGAAAACAGTTAAGAAAAAACTAAAAGGAGCAGTTGCAAAGGTTAAAGACGTACATCAGGCTTGGCTGTTGTTGAAAAATACTATCTTGGAAGCCCAGACCAGCTGTATTCCACGCTTTAAGAAAAGTGGAAGGAAGTCCAAAAAACTGCCAGCATGGTTTAAAGGTGAGGTCAGAGAGGCTGTTGTTGCCAAAAAAGCATCTTTCAGGAAATGGAAAAAAGAGCCAAACGATGGTTGGAAACACCACAAGGACTGGCAAGTCAAATGCAAGGCACTGATAAGGCAGGCAAAGGGAGGATTTGAGAAGAAGCTTGCTGCAGAAGCAAAAACGCGAAGTAAAGACCTTTTCAAGTACATCCATAGCAAAAAACCTGTGAGAGAGTCATTTGGTCCATTAGATGATAAAGGGGTTAAAGGAGCACTAAGAGGCGACAAGGCGATAGCAGAGAGACTGAATGAATTCTTTGCTTCATTCTTTACTGAGGAAGATGTAGGGATGTTACTGTGTTACCCATGACTGAAGTGGTATTTAAAGGTGCGGAAGAATTGAAGGCAATATCGATACATCGGGAAGATGTATTACAACTATTAGATAAACTGAAGAGTAGCAAATCACCTGGGCCAGATGGTATACATCAAAGGGTGTTGAAAGAACTGAAATATGAGATTGCAGACCTGTTATTAGTAATCTGTGAACTATCATTAAAATCATCTCTAATACCTGAAGATTGGAGGATCGCCAATGTAACACCAATTTTTAAAAAGGGTTCCAGGGGTGATCCGGGAAACTACAGGCCGGTGAGCCTGACATCATTACCGGGAAAAATGGTAGAAACCATCATAAAGAATAAAATTACTCAGCATGTAGATAGTCATGACCTAATGGGAGACAGCCAACATGGCTTTAGACAAGGAAGATCGTCTTACTAATCTGTTATGTTTTTTTGAAGGAGTGAATAATCAGGTGGACAAAGGTGAGTCGGTTGATATTGTGTATCTGGACTTTCAGAAAGTCTTTGACAAGGTCCCTCATCAGAGACTTTTGGCAAAACTAAAGAGTCATGGGATAGGAGGCAGTGTACTATTGTGGATCAGGAACTGGTTAAAAGATAGAAAGCAGAGGGTAGGGCTAAATGGCCAATTTTCCCAATGAAGAAAGGTGAATAGTGGTGTACTCTAGGGATCTGTGCTGGGTCCGTTGCTTTTTGACATATTCATAAATGACCTGGAAAGTGGAATAACGAGTGAGGTTATCAAATTTGCAGATGACACAAAACTATTTAAAGTTGTTAAAACCCAAGAGGATTGTGGAAAATTGCAAGAGGATCTTGATAAATTGGAAGACTGGGCATCAAAATGGAAGATGAAATTTAATGTGGACAAGTGCAAGGTTATGCACCTAGGGAAGAACAACCCAAACTATGGTTACACGATGCAGGGTTCCACATTAGGAATGTAAAGGGTCTGTTTCCTGGCTTGGAGTGACCAACAAGAAACAGACCCTTTACAAGGAACCACCACCCAGGAAAAAGATTTAGGCGTCATTGTGGATACCATGTTAAAACCCTCGGCCCAGTGTGCAGCAGCGGCCAAGAGAGCAAATAGAATGCTAGGTATGATAAGGAAAGGAATGGAAAACAAAACAAAAGATATTATAATGCCTCTATATCGTTCCATGGTGAGACCGCACCTTGAATATTGTGTGCAATTCTGGTCGTCGTATCTTAAAAAGGATATAGCGATTTTAGAAAAGGTTCAGAGAAGAGCGACCAAAATGGTAAAAGGGGATGGAAGGATACTCCTATGAAGAAAGGCTAAAAAGGTTAGGGCTCTTTAACCTGGAAAAGAGACGGCTGAGGGGAGATATGATAGAAGTCTATAAATTAATGAACGGAGTGGAACGGGTAAACGTAGATCGATTGTTTACCTTATCAGAATATAGAAAGGGGGACATGCAATGAAGCTACAGGGTAAACTATTTAAGACTAATAAAAGAAAATATTTTTTCACTCAACGTGTAATCAAACTCTGGAATTTGTTACCGGAGGATGTAGTAAAGGCTGTTTGTGTAGTTGGGTTTAAAAAAGGTTTGGACAAGTTCCTGGAGGAAAGGTCCATAAACCATTATTAAGAAGGGACCCAGGATATCAATGCTTGAACCAATACAAGCATTGTGGAACCTGTGTCCCTTGGGGAAACTGCTAGGTACATATGACCTAGATTGGCCACTGTTGGAAACAGAATACTGGGCTTGATGGACCTTGGTCTGACCCAGTATGGCATATCTTATGTTCTTATGTTCTTAAAGAGCCCTTATACTTAGCCGGGGGGGGGAGGGGGGGGAGAACGACAGCTCACAGCTGTCTCAGAAGTTCAAAGTACTTTCCTATCCCGAGAGTCTGCATATGAGGCAACAGAGGGTTAAGCCTGGCTTTGCTGGTTTTAAATCTCACTTCTTTAACCAGTGGGCTATTGCTCCACTAGGCATCTGTTATAAAAGTTTTTATATACCTCTTTACCTTAAATCAAAGAGGTTTACATTTAATGATAACGAAAATGAATTTACAATTCAAATTAAACTCAATAAGGAATTCACATACAAGATTAAACTCTTAAACTAAAGTAAGATGAGTAAAACAAGTCTGCACAAGTTTGTAGGGTATCAGATCAGAACCTGACCCTTAGTATGAGTCCTAGAATTAGCAGCCCTTAACATGGTTAATGATTAATATGAACAGTTTTCTGTCGCAGTCAATGCTTCATTGCAGATGTAGAGTTTCAGGAAAGGAGGATCAATAGACTTTATAACTACGGGACACACCAGAAGGGGTGAAAATATGAAAGGTGGCTTGAAGGAACTGAGAGAACGAGGAAAATGAGCTTTAGTGCTCAAAAGTGTCCCTGTGCCTTTGGGATAGAGGAGGTGAGATTACTAGTGCCCTTGAATACGTCCCTAGGGAAGCTTTACCTGGAATACTGCATTCATTTCTGGAGGAAGTACTTTCACAAGGACATCGAGAGGATGAAGGTGATTCAGAGGTGGGCAGTTAAAATGATTTATAGCAGCTTAAATAACCCAGTACATGAAGGCAGAAAAAGATCACCCTGCCCAATTATTTCTGTCTGTGCTGCTAGAGTCCTATCCCAGCTGTCAGTGGCGGAGCTGGACTGTCCGTAGGTGCGCGCTCATTAGGCAAATCAGTTTTTTGTTTTCTCCTCCTGGTTCTCTGTCATCCTGTATGGATGGAGAGACAAGATCCCATTCTTAATCCAGCACACCTAGGCCTGCTCCTCCCAAATCTGACCATCCTGTCTGCATAATTCATCCACTAGGGGTCCTCTGAGCTTCTATCTCCAGTGCATCTACTGGGAGAACATTCTCTGCATCCACCACTAAAAAATATTTTCTGATGTCACTTCTGGGTCTCTTTGGGCTTCACCTCTTATCCCACAGTGTTCTTTCCTCTGGAAAAGATTTATTCTTGGGCCTTATTTATGTCATTGAGGTATATGAATATCTCTATCATGTTATCTGTGAAGGAGGACACATCAGGACTCCACAGCCCTCCTTAAAAGCTGGTCCACCTTAAGAGGAAGACAGCAGACAAATGGGAATTACAGGCAGGGCTCAAGGAGAACATTAAAAACCAAACTCAGAGTAGGAAGGAAGCCCGGACAGGGAAGGAAAGGCCAGGAGAGGGTAGGCCTACCTAGTATCTTTGCAAGGTGTGGGGGTAATTTTTGGTGCCTATAGTTGGATGTCAATAATGCACAGAAATGTTATTTTAGTCATTTATGCACATAAATGACCTCTTAAAAATTGCTGCCTAGTGTGAAAGTATGTGCATTATTTACATGACGTGCTCCTTCACTCTGGGCATGCACATGTGTGGAGTGTGGGGAGCGCTGGTCTGCGTTCCGTGCATGTCACCAAGGTGAAGGATCCTGCTGGAGTGCAGTGTCTGTGCAGAGATCTGTAGCAGACCACCTCGCTTGACTCTTCCCATAGGGGGCGCTGGTGCTCTATACTGGAATTGCAACCTTTTTGGAAATACAGGTCTTGCTATTTGTGTGACGAAAGCTGGTGCTGTTATGGTATGAAAGGTTTGCTACATAATGTCTGCATAGCTTAGTAGCAAGATTTTGTGTTAAGAACATAAGAACATAAGATATGCCATACTGGGTCAGACCAAGGTCCATCAAGCTCAGTATCTTGTTTCCAACAATGGCCAATCCAGGTCACAAGTACCTAGCAGTTTCCCCAAAAAACACAGGTTCCTCAATGCTTGTACTGGGTCAAGCAGTGATATCCTGGGTCCCTTTTAATAATGGTTTATGGACCTTTCCTCCAGCTACACTAACAGCTTTTACTACATCTTCCATTAACAAATTCCTGAGTTTCATTACACATTGAGTGAAAAAATATTTTCTCTTATTAGTCTTAAATAGTTTATCCTATAGCTCCATTGCATGCCCCCTAGTCTTTTTATATTCTGATGACATAAACAATCGATCTACGTTTACCCGTTCCACTCCATTCATTAATTTATAGACCTCTATCATATCTCCCCTCAGCCGTCTCTTTTCCAGCTTAAAGAGCCCTAACCTTTTTAGCCTTTCTTCATAGGGGTATCCTTCCATCCCCTTTACCATTTTGGTGGCTCTTCTCTGAAACCTTTCTAATAACGCTATATCCTTTTTAAGATACGGCGACCAGAATTGCACACAATATTCAAGGTGCGGTCTCAACATGGAACGATATAGAGGCATTATAATATCTTTTGTTTTATTTTCCATTCCTTTCCTTATCATACCTAGCATTCTATTTGCTCTCTTGGCCGCCGCTGCACACTGGGCCGAGGGTTTTAACATGGTATCCACAATGACGCCTAAATCTTTTTCCTGGGTGGTGGTCCCTAATGTGGAACCTTGCATCGTGTAACCATAGTTTGGGTTGTTCTTCCCTAGGTGCATAAGTTTGCACTTGTCCACATTAAATTTCATCTGCCATTTGGATGCCCAGTCTTCCAATTTATCAAGATCTGCTTGCAATTTTCCACAATCTTCATGGGTTTTAACAACTTTAAATAGTTTTGTGTCATCTGCAAATTTGATAACCTCACTCATTATTCCCATTTCCTGGTCATTTACAAATATGATTAAAAAAAGCAGCGGACCCAGCACAGATCCCTGGGGTACACCACTATTCACCTTTCTCCATTGGGAAAATTGGCCATTTAGCCTTACCCTCTGCTTTCTATCTTTTAACCAGTTTCTGATCCACAATAGTACACTGCCTCCTATCCCATGACCCTTTGGTTTTGCCAAAAGTCTCTGATGAGAGACCTTGTCAAAGGCTTTCTGAAAGTCCAAATACACTTTATGAACCGACTCACCTTTGTCTACCTGTTTATTCACAAAGCATCTGGTGGTGGAGAGATTGAGTGGATACCAGAATTTAAATGTATTTGTTTTGTATGAGAAGCGGTAAGGAAAATATCCTAGCTCTTCCTTATATGGATTCCAGAATAGGAAAAAATGCTCGATGCTGACTGTAAGTTTAGTGTGAATTTGTCTACCACGTAACCTCTAGCAAAAAAGTGGGCTGGACATCAGTCCAGATTACTCATTCATGAAGTAAGCACAGATGAAAAGTTTGGTGAGAAAATATGAAATTCAATAACTTTGATTTCAATAACAGTTTAAAACAAAGTAAATTGTTAAAAATACTTGGATATTTAAGTTCTTTGTCAGGGCCGTAGCAAGCCAAACATGTGTCCTGTGCAATTTGCAAACCTGCTGCCCTGCCATGACATCAGACTTTTGTTATTTGCCCCATCCCCACATACCTAGCATCTCCCCATCTTACCCCCTCCCCCTTCATGTCTGGCCAGCTCCCCCCTCGCTGTGTGCCCGGCCTGCCCTTGCCTCAGCACCGCTTTCCCTGTTCCCTTGGCAGCAGAGCTCAAATTAAAAAAAAAAAAAAAGTGCATCTTTGCAACTCTGCGTTTGCATGGCTGGCCTGAAACCTCCCTCTTCGGATGTATGTTCACAGCAGAGGAAGGAGGGAGCAGACAAGACATGCAAGTGCAGAGTCAGTAAGAACCATTTTTTTTAAATTGTAGGTCCGCTGCCCCCAAGGGAGCAGGAAAAGTGGCTGTGGGGCAAGGGCAGGCTGGGCAGGCAGCGAGGGAGGGGGGCCAAGGCCAACAGTCAGCAATCCTTAATGCGCCCCTGGTTTTTTGCACCCTCTGTGGCTGCACCCCTCGCACAGGTCAGGTAAGGCGCTGTTCTTTGATCATTTAAGCTAATACACCTACTGTTCTTGGTGAAATGTTATCCTGCTCCAAAGTTGTTTCCTGTTCTATGTAAACTCTTGTTGAGCTCCTTGTAAACCGCTCCTGATCTCTGGAAGGGGCGGAATAGAAAATGTAACAAATAGTAGTAATAATAATCATTTAAGTACACTCTGTGGTGTACAGGTGTCATGTACATGCCAAGTTTCTTTATAACATTTGCAAACTTCGTCCCTGTATTTATTTATTTAACAACTTTTCTATACTGCTTTATCGACTAGTCACGGCGGTTTACAGGGAACAGTTAGAACGGAAACTCGAACGTTACATGGAACACATTGAACCTAATAAACTGTACAAAATACAATAAATAAAGAGCAAAGCTGAATGTTAAACTACACAATGTATAAGGTAAGAGATTCGTTGGGCAAGGGCCTAGCGCTGGGGTGTGCAGGGAGAAAGGATGTTTTGAGGGGACTGCTGCAGGTGAAAGGTGAGGGGTGACCAAATTTCCTTCCTTTCTGAACACACTAATAAGCCCCTTAGCCATTCTCTAGTCACCTCCTGCTTAGACTATTGCGACCTCTGGTTCACTGGTCTCCTCACTTCAAACTGGTCAAAACTCAGCTGCATGGCTAATCTTCTGCCAGTGTCATTGAGCTCAAGTCACCCCTCTTCTCAAGTCCCCCCTCTTCTCAAGTCCCCCCTCTTCTAAAGTCACTCCTCTTCTCAAGTCACCCCTCTTCTCAAGTCACTCCTCTTCTCAAGTCCCCCCTCTTCTCAAGTCACCCCTCTTCTCAAGTCACTCCTCTTCTCAAGTCACTCCTCTTCTCAAGTCCCCCCTCTTCTCAAGTCACACCTCTTCTCAAGTCACTCCTCTTCTCAAGTCCCCCCTCTTCTCAAGTCACCCCTCTTCTCAAGTCACTCCTCTTCTCAAGTCCCCCCTCTTCTCAAGTCCCCCCTCTTCTAAAGTCACTCCTCAAGTCACCCCTCTTCTCAAGTCCCCCCTCTTCTCAAGTCACTCCTCTTCTCAAGTCCCCCCTCTTCTAAAGTCACTCCTCTTCTCAAGTCCCCCCTCTTCTCAAGTCACTCCTCTTCTAAAGTCACTCCTCTTCTCAAGTCACTCCTCTTCTCAAGTCCCCCCTCTTCTAAAGTCACTCCTCTTCTCAAGTCACCCCTCTTCTCAAGTCACTCCTCTTCTAAAGTCACTCCTCTTCTCAAGTCCCCCCTCTTCTCAAGTCCCCCCTCTTCTAAAGTCACTCCTCTTCTCAAGTCACTCCTCTTCTCAAGTCCCCCTCTTCTCAAGTCACTCCTCTTCTCAAGTCCCACCTCTTCTCAAGTCCCCCCTCTTCTAAAGTCACTCCTCTTCTCAAGTCACCCCTCTTCTCAAGTCCCCCCTCTTCTAAAGTCACTCCTCTTCTCAAGTCACCCCTCTTCTCAAGTCACTCCTCTTCTCAAGTCCCCCCTCTTCTCAAGTCACTTCACTGGCTCCCTATCCATTTCTGCATCCATTCAAACTTCTCCTGCTGACCTATAAGTGTCTTCATTTGGCTGCTCCTCACTACCTTTCCTCTCTTACCACTCCCTACACCCCTCCTTGAGTGTTCCACCCTGCTGGCAGATCCCTTGTCTCTGTGCCCTTCTCTTCTACTGCCAACTCCAGACTTCGATCCTTCCACCTTGCTGCTCCTTATGCCTGGAACAAACTACCTGAGTTAAGGTTGCCAACTTTATGAAACAGAAAAACCTGCCAGCTGTGGCTAGTCACGCTCCACCCATGCCCACCCACCCCACCCTTTCCCCGCCCCCTGCCACGCCCCTACCCAACCCTTGCTCCACCCACTGTCCCCCAAAAAACTGCAGAGGGGGCAATGTGCAAACTGAACAAGCAAGATTGCTACACATTCTTAAACAGAAATTCTATACTGACAGAATACGCAACATTGGTTGTACACACACACACACACACAGTACAGACAGATCTTCATCAAATAATGAGCACAAAACAAAAAGAGAAATATATAGAAAAAAATTAAACTGAAACCCCAAGAAGACAGACTCTGCATGCAGTGCAATATCAGATAAATAGGAGATGCAGTTCCCCCATACTGTGTAAAATATAAAGGTAGCACAAAGTCCAATCATTAAATTGAAATTACAATTATTTTTTCTACCTTTGTTGTCTGACCATTTTATTCTCTGATCATGCTGGTCCCGATATGAGGCTTCTGCTTTCCTTCTCTTAGCTCTCTTTCTATGGTCTATGGTCCATCAGCCATTTCTTATCTCTTCTTTTCTTCACTTCCTTCCATCAGTCCATTTCCATTTCCAGTAACCCTCCCCAGTATCAGCCCCCTTTCCAGTCCTCCCCTCCCAGTACCTTCCAATGTCAACCGACTTGCATTCCCATAACTGCCACTGATGCCGATTCCCTTTCAGTCCGCCTCATTCCCCACTGTCCAGCCTCTTCTAGCCCAGGTATCAGCTCACATCCACTCCCAGTGCCTTCCCCATGTCAGTTCCCTTCCAGTCACCCTACCCTCTGTCCATCTCCACGTTTCTGCCATCCCCACGTTTCTGCTCCCTTCCAGTCCCAGTGCCCCCTCCCTTCCAACCTGCTCCCCATTACCCAGTCACCTACCAGTACCATACCCAGGTGTCAGCTCTCTTCCAGTCACCTCCTTCACCTTCCTCTGTTAGCTCCCTTCTGCCAACTCCTTCCCCTTGCACCACTGCTCCTGCTTCTTACAGAGTGGCGGCTGCAGTAAAACTAATTTAAAAACAAAATTAAACCTATGCGGAGCCTCCCCCCCCCCCGGTGCAGCTTCACCTCCCCACTCTAGTGCAGCTTCACCTCCCCCCCAGGTGCAGCTTCATCTCCCCACCCTAATGCAACTTCACCTCCCCCCCCCCCCCCGGTGCAACTTCGCCTCCCCACCCGAGTGCAGCTTGTCAGACGGCTGCCTGGGTGAGAATGTTCACAGTCTTGGCAAGTGCATATGTCAATATGATTGGCAAGGGATTGTGGGCAATGCAGTCCATTCACACCCGACACAGCTGCTCACAATAATTTAGTTGTGCTCAAGTGTAAAGCCAATAAGATTTTTATTTATGGGGTTATTTCTCCCAACACAGATATGCTTGGTAGCACATAAATCAGGTTACTTGCTTTCAGTGTTAAACTTGGAAAAACAAAAAAACCAGGAAAACAACATTTGAACTTGTCAGGCAATCAAAGCAAAAGAAATAAGACCTGGTTGACAACAAACTGGTCTTTTCTGTAGGCTTAGCTAATATTTTCTTAGCATGTATCAAACAACAAACCAAAAGCTACAAAGAAAGAAAAAAACTGTTCTTTTCAGGTTAACTTCTTATATCTTCCCACATAGATTCAGAAGTGATTCTCTCCTAGCTCACAAGCAATTAGGTAAGGCTCAATTGCTAGCAGTTATCCAGCTGAAACCCCTTAGCTGGCTTGCTTTCTACTGCGTGGCTAAAAATTCTACTCAGGAGCTTTTCTGAGTAGATTAAAGAACAAGTTTGTATTTCTTTGTGATGGTTGCTGTACTTTATAACAGAAAATCACCAAAGGAGTTTAGACAGAGAGCAGTCCATGTAAACAGATTCTTCATTTGCTATCACCCCCTCTTCTTCAACAAGCATGGGTTCAATATCATGGATTGGCACAGATGAATCTCCCAATGGAGCACTTTCAGGAGAATACTTGTTTCCCTGCTGTCTTTCAAGGTTATAGCTAGGGCATAGATCAGTGTTCATACCTGAGCTTCCATTGCTGTTAGAGTTCCTCTCTATGTAGCCTGGCCAGTATGTAGTCCAGTTCTTATGTCCAGCCTTCCAATCCAGATCCCTGGACACTGGATCTCTCTTCACATACCTTCTGGCACGGGTCTTAGGGTCCCTTCCACGTGCAGCCGTCTCCCTCACAGGTACCGTCTGGAGATTCCTAGCTCTGCAGCACCATTCCTCTGGCTTTCCCCAGTCCAATGGTGTATGCTGACCCTTGAAATGCCTCCCAGTATACGTACTGCTCTGGACTCTTCTAGACCTCTCAAAGGCTTTTCTCTTCTTTCTTCCAAAGGGTTTCTTTCCCTCTCTGTCCGTCCGGTTTGGCTTCTGCTTCTGATGATCCTCCTGATGATGAAGATGATCAAGCTCAAGCTCATTCTCTGTAGAATAAACTCTACCTTTATTCTGCTTAAATGAGTGCTCCTCCCTAACACAGCGCAGCTCTGCTGAATCAGGCCCTGCCCTTTGAGATGAGTGCTTAGGGATTACCTCATAGCCCTCCTGATTGAACACACGTTTCCCCACTTCAGCTCCTCTAATGGCTGTTGGAAACCTAGTGCATTCTGGGACTGGTAGTCTTTTATGGGAAAATTCTGTTTTCTTATTTCTACCAGAACTGACAGGTTGCTTGTTCAGAGACACTTCACCTTTTCTATAGCTCCTTCCTGAGCTATGATAAGCTTCCTTATCACAAGCTTTATCCCATCCCCCTACTGCAGCTTCACCTTCCCCCCTAGTGTAGCTTCATCTCCCCCTCTAGTGCACCTAGAGCACCTTCACCATCCCCCCTAGTGCAGCTTCACCTGCCCACTAGTGCAGCTTCACCCCCTCAGTGCAGCTTCATCTCCCTCTAGTACTACTTCACCTTCCCCCCGTGCAGCTTCACCGCCCCTTGTGCAGCTTCACCTCCCCCCCTAGTGCAGCTTCATCTCCCCCCCAGTGCAGCTTCACCTCCCCCCCCAGTGCAACTTCACCCCCTCCCCCTAGTGCAGCTTCACCTCCTCCCCCTAGTGAGGCTTCACCCCCCCAGTGCAGCTTCACCTCCCCCCCTAATGCAGCTTCACCCCACTCCCTCTAGTGTAAATTCATCTCCCCCAAGTACAGCTTCACCTCCCCCCCCTAGTGCTACTTCACCCCTCCTCCGAGTGCAGTTTCCCCCCCCTTAGTGCAGCTTCACCCCTTCCCCCAATGCAGCTTCACCTCCCCCCAGTGCAGCTTCATCTCCCCCCTAGTGCAGCTTCACCTCCCCCCACTGCAGCTTCAACTCCCCCCTAGTGCAACTTCACCCCCCCAGTGCAGCTTCACCTCACCCCCCTAGTGCAGCATCAACTCCCCCCCAGTGCAACTTCACCTCCCCCCAGTGCAGCTTCACCTCCCTCCTCACTAGTGCAACTTCATCTCCCCCTAGTGCAGCTTCATCTCCCCCTAGTGCAGCTTCACCCCCTCCCCCTAGTGTAACTTCATCTCCCCCCCTAGTGCAGCTTCATCTCCCTCCCCACTAGTGCAGCTTCACCTCCCCCCTAGTGCAGCTTCATCTCCCCCCAGTGCAGCTTCACCCTCCCTAGTGCTGCTTCAGCTTCTCCCCCCTCACAGTGCAGCTTCACCCCCCCCCTAGGGAAGCTTCACCACCTCCCCTAGTGCAGCTTTACCCCCTGTAGGGCAGCTTCACCTTCCCCTTACAGCCACTGCTCCTGCTTCTTACAGAGCAGCGGCTGCAATAAAGTTAATTTAAAAAGAAAAGAAAACCTGTGCGGAGCCCTCCGGCCCTATGAAATTTATTTATTTATTTAACATTTCTTATATGCCGCCTTTCATGATATCAAGGTGGTTTACATTGAACAGGACATTATAACTTGGAGATAACTATTTACAGGGAAGCCGCTGCTCTGTAAGAAGCAGGAGCAGCGGCTGCATGGGGGCCAGGAATGCAGATGAAAAGCCGGTTTTCTGCTCTAGCCGCTCCTGATCTCATGGCCAGAGGGAAAAAACGGCTTTTCAAGGGACGATTTTGGATCTCTGCCGGCAGCCGGCCTGGCCATGGAAAAACCGTCCGGTTGGCAACGCTAACCTGAGTCAGTACGTCAGGCTCCATCTGTGGCCCTGTTCATATCCAAGCTAAACATTTGCCTCTTTGAGGCTGCTTCTGAATCCTGATCCCCTAGTCTCCTGTTCACCTCCATGTGTTTCCTTATCTTTCCCCTAGATGTAATCTTGTCTTCAGCTGTTGTGTTGTCTATCGTGACTAAGCTCTTTTGTGCAGGGACCGTCTCTTGCATGTGTCTGTAAACCTTATAGTGCTACGCAAATGATTAGTAGCAGTTTTCAGGTGTGTCACAACAGAAGAACGACTGACAGCCTTGGGCAAGTGGGAATAACGTGGTGTTCTGGTGGCGTTTCATAGGCAGGGGAGTGAGATCTTCACAGGGTTTGTATCAGCGGTGTAAATTCTGCTCAAGCAGCCGCTGCAGTGCATGGTGGGAGGGTAACCCATGCAGGGAGGGGGCTCAGTAACTCCGTGCTGCGGCGGCGAAGGCCAAGCGTGGCAACCGGCAAACTTACTTTAAAATGTTTGCCACAGTGACTCTTGCACCTGCTGCTCTCTACGTAAAAGTCTTAAAACCCAGGCTGTCGGCTTCTCCTGCTGCAGGCCAAAGTCTCAGGCTAACAGTAAGTTTACTAGTTGCGGGGGGAGGGGCCCCATCCCCATCCCAATCGACCATACGTGGTCCTCAGCAAAATATTGTGTCAGAGTACCTCCTTAGAACTTAAGTCACTGGTTTGTATATAAAACATTTCATTTATAAGACAAAACGACTTGAACGGGAAGATGTTAACATTTGCAAGTTTGTTTTCCACAGAGCACATCCCTTGTCAAGATGGCATGCAGCTCCCAACCGCAGTAGAGTAGCGTCTTCTAATTACAAAACGGCCTCTTGTACTGGAGCCTGATAAATGAGGGTCTCTTTCCAGTGAAGCCAAACAACTGCCTTTCTTCAGACACAAACGAGTTTCTGTTTTCTGCACAAGGAAATGAATTACCTGCCTTCCTTTAATGAGGTTATTTCAAAGGTTGGCTACAGGAACAAACTGACTAGCAACTGGGAGAAATGTTTCTTCATCTTAAAGAAATTTTGGGGCTGTAATTCGAAGTTCAGAAGCGTGGCTAAGTCCTGGCTTGGGTGCAGCAGGGGTACAGTTGTAAAACAATGCTATGACGCTCAGCCTTCGAGTAACGGGGAGGCAGTGTTATGTAGTATGTTCAGTGTCCCGTCTTGGAGTACTGAGGGGTGTTGCTGTGTTGCAATACCAGGGCTCAGCCTTGGATAATGGAGCAGCCTTGAAGTACTGAGGCGGCATAACAATATTGACTCTCAGCCATAGCACATTGACTCTCAGCCATAGCACATAGCAATGCCGACTCCTAGTGATGCACCGTTTATGATAGTTCCTACGCTCAACCTTGAGGGATTGAAGAGCTGCTTCAGTAGGGCAACAGCCACACTCAGTCCCAGAATACACCATGATAAGCAGAGAGGTAACCTACTATCTGAGAAATCAGGGTTCGATTGCCACTGGCACTCCTTGAGCAAGTCACTTTACCCTCTATTGCCTTGAAAGAAAAGGTCTGCCAATCACCTTCTGGCCATACCAAGAAAACGCAGGGACTGCTGGGTTGCCAGGAGTCACCACTGACTTGATGGCACTTAAAAAAATGCAATGGTAAGGAGCACATTCTTCATTGCCTGCTTAAACTGACCCCTGGTCCTCATGAAAGAGCCCTGCGTAGGGGAGTGTTTGCCTGCAATCCTCTGTTCCCGCGGAGGAGTGAGTGCAGCTGGCTTTGCAATCTGCCGACCTGTGTGGGGCAACCACAGCGACATCATCAAACAGCCCCGATTATAGATGCACTGTTTTTTTGCTGTGCCAGCCATTGGCGCCTGTTTTTGGGCATCTCCTAAGGGGCATATCCAAAGGGGAATTTTCAGGCCCCTTGTGAGCCCCTTAGGAGTCCATTGGGAGTTGGAGTTTGGCTGTCATTTATTCTGTAATGCCTGGTGGTAAGAGGAAGAAGAAACCTACACCAATGGAGACCGCTGGAGGCCCCATGGATAAATATGTGATCTCGATGCCGACGGTTTTCCAAGTCAGGTACTGCTCTCTCCGTTCCTTCTGCTGAGGGAGCCAGCCTTAGCTCATCGGAGCGAACTCCCCCGCTTCCACCTGTTTTTTTGGAGCTATCGGAAGTGCCTTTTTCCTCCCTGAGTCCTTGTGGGGAAGGTGAGCTCCCCAAAGTGGTTGCTTGGAGGGAGTCCATCACTTCCCCTGATAAGTCTCAAGCAGCTTCAGTTTCATTACTACACATTTGGCAGGTGGTTAACCGAACTGAGAGGATTTTGATTGATACTGTTCCTGCTCTGTGCTAATTTACTAAAGATACGATTGCTAAATTTCAAAGCTTGGACTCTCAAGTTGCTTCTTTGAATTCTGGTTTTTTGAATATTGATAGTCAAGTAAAATCCTTTTCATTGTTTCAGGCCAGCGCCGTGAAAGAGAGTTCGTTATACAACAGAAACTGGAAAATTGGGAGAATTTATCTCGCAGTAAGAATTTAAGGTTACTTAATTTTCCCTGTACAACTCTGCTTTCTCCTGCAATTTTACTAAGGAAATACTTAAAGGATGTTCTTCTCTCGTCTAATGCGGATACTTTGGTCTTTATTAAATGTTATTATCTTCCTTCTAAGATTGTAGCATCTAATTTAGATGAGGAAGTTGTGGCCCTTGAGAATCGAGATAATTTCATTTTGACCACTTTTTTAGAGGATACTCAAGACACAATTTCTACTAGGGCTACTCTGTTAGTTTCCTTGTCCTCAGATAATGATAAAATAGATATTCTTAAAGCTTATTTTCGAAAAAAAGATTCCTTATTTTGGGGAGATAAAGTATCCATTTTTCCAGATGTGTCATGCTCTACGCAAATTCGTAGGAAAACATTTCTGGCTTATAAAGTTCTTGCTTTAGGTGCTGCCTTTTTTCTCCGGTACCCCTGCAAATGTTTGGTGTCATTGGGATATGATAAATATGTTTTTCTATCTGTTTCAGACTTAGAAAAATGGATTCTAGATAAGGAAAAGGCACTTTGAAGGTTCTCTTATTTTGCACTGGGCCTGATTTTTATTCTAGGTGTAAGCGGGAAGGAAAGTGGCTAGATTATTTATGTGAACTGGGGATGCCTTAGTTTAGGGTTCTCTCCAGTTTTGTTTTCTTTACTAACTCTTGCGAGTTATTCCCCGAAACATGGGCTAATGTACTTAGTTTTGCTTGCGCTGTTTTGAAGTATTATGGTGGTTGATTTTCTATTTCTGCATTTGTTTTTATTTTATCTGATAATTGTATTGTCAGTAAAATCTCATAAATAAATAATTTAAAAAAAAAAAGAAAGAGCCCTGCGTAGGAGTGCCGGCACCTTTTTTTCTAGGAAAAATGCATGAGGCGTCCTGATCAGGTTCTGCTTTATAGTAATGGCAATGGGCAGCCTCATAGTAACGAGAGACCTGGGCATCTCTAGAACCAGCAACAAGAAACATCACACCTTCTACAAAGCAGCCAGCACGCATCTTTATCTTTATTTAGGAACTTAATATACCGCTCATTGCAATGGCGTCTGAGCGGTTCACAATTTTTATTTATTTATTTATTTATTACAGTTTCTTATATACCGCGCTATTTAGAATCAGCGCGGTTTACATCATAACAACAACGACCATAACGACAAACTGTCAGGTTTTACATTGAACAGGAGTACAAACTTGGATAACTGGGTTAACTATATACATAATCTATCTACACTGCAGTGTGAGGGCATTTCTAGATTGGGTCATTTCTTGGAGGGGATATCTAGTTCAGTTGCTGTCTGGGAAGTATTGGCAGAAAAGGTATGTTTTGAGAGCCTTCCTGAACTGATATAGATTGGTAATGGTTCTAATGTTGGGGGGTAGGGTGTTCCAGCATTTTGGGACATAAAAACTGAATGCCCTGTTTGTGGTGTTCGTGTTGGACTTTGTCGAAGTCTTTGGTATAGCTAGCAAGTTTACAGCTGATGTTTGCATAAAAAAGCTGCTTAGGAAAAGAAAAGAAGGCCAAATTTGTTACAGGACAGGCAGAAGAGGATGTAACAAGAAAAAGAAACAGGAGACAATCAGATAGAAGGGGATTACCGGGGGAGTGGGGAGAGACGGGTGGGGGAAGATCAAAAGCTGAGCAGAAAAGGTGAGTCTTTAAGAGGGCTTTAAAGGTTTTGAAGGAGGGTTCCGGCGGAGGTCCGGGGGGAGCGAATTCCAGAGATGGGGACCGAGGAAGTGGAAGGCAGAGGAACGTGTAGATTCGAGGTGGGCTTGGGAGGGGGAAAGCAGGATCAGACGATTTGCATGGATTGAGCGGAGGGAGCAGTGAGGAGTGTGAAGGTGGATCAAATTGGCGAGGTAGAGGGGAGTGCCTGAATAAATGGATTTGTGGACGAACGTGAGAATCTTAAATTGTACATGAAATGGGATCGGAAGCCAATGTAGACGTATGAGAAGGGGGGTAATGTGGTCTAAATGGGAAGAGCAGGTAAGGGTACGGGCTGCGGTGTGGTGGACTCTCTGTAGGCGTTGCAGTTGGGATTGGGGAAGATCAGCCAGGGAAACATTACAATAGTCAAGGCGGGTGACAACGAGAGAAAGGAGAAGGGTGGTCATAGATGAGAAAGAAAGAAAGGGATGGACAGAACGAAGCTGTCTTAGGGTGGAGAAACAACGTTGGACGACAGAGGAGATGTGAGCTTTGAAAGACAAGGATGAATCAAGGATCACACCGAGGTAATGCAAGGATGTTACGAGGGGAATAGGGGAAGAAGAAAGCATGGGGATGAGAGGGGGGGCAGGACTACCGGCGGTGAACCAAATGGCTGAGGTCTTAGAAAGGTTGATGTGCAAGAAATTGGAGGAAAGCCAGGAAGCCACGGAAGAAAGACAGTTGTTGAAAGGAGCAATGTCAGGGGAGGCTGAGTCGGTGTGGTAGAGAAGAAAGATATCATCAGCATAGTAGTGGACAGATATACCATGTTGCTATACCAAGAGAGTGAGATGAGCGAGAAAGATATTGAACAGGAGGGGTGTGAGGACAGACCCTTGGGGAACACCAAACAGGAGGGTAGTGGAAGGAGACGATGAAGGGCCTGAGGTAACCGAGAAGGAACGGCCCGAAAGGAAAGACAGAAACCAAAGGAGCACAGTGCCGGCGAGGCCGGCATCATGTAAGTGTGAAAGAAGAGTGCGGTGATGATGAGATCGAATGCAGCAGAAAGATCAAGAGAAACGGCAAGGGTGAAAAGTCCGCTGTTGTGGGCAGTGTGTAGTTCATCAAGGAGAGAGAGTAGGACAGATTCTGTGCTATAACCAGGACGGAAACCAGATTGCCGTGGTGCAGAGCTAGGGAGGCTTCTAGGTGGGAGGAAAGTTGAGAGAAAACAAGTTTTTCTAAGATCTTAGAAAGGAAAGGGAGATTAGATATAGGACGCCAGCTAGAAGTGGAAGAAGGATCTAGGGAGCTCTTTTTCAAAATAGGATGGATAATGGCATGCTTCCAGGGAGTAGGAAAGATACCGGAGGAAAGGCTATTATTAATAATGGAGAGAATATAGGGGAGTGGGCCAAGGAAGGCTCTAGGAGCCAGTGGGAGGGAATGGGGTCAAAGGAACAGGAGGTTTTATGAGCAGAAGTGAGAGCTTTGGAAAGATCAGAGGCAGAGATAGGCTCGAAGAAGGACCATTGATGGGAGAGAGGAGGGATGGATGAGGAGGAGAGCGGGATGGGGGAGGAGGGAGAAGTAGGTGTGGGATCGGAGGGAGGAGGGGAGGGGACAGGAGGGGAAGGAGAGACTAAGTGAGAGCACTTTAGAGGAAAAATATGTAGCCAATAAGGCAGGATAAGGAGAGACGGGAGGGGGAGATGGCGAGGAGAAGGAATGGGGAGCAGGCAAAGAGCGAAGAACAGAGTATAGCTGGGAAGAGTTAGCAGAAGTAGAGATGAGAGTAGAGAAGTAATCTTTTTTAGCTGTGTGAAGGAGGAGACGATAGTGGTGATGGCAGACTCGGAAGCGGTCGAGGAGAAGAGGGGAGGGGTGCTTAAGCCAGAGCCTTTTGGCCCGACGGAGATGTCTACGATGAAGGGAGAGGCCAGGATGGTACCAGGGGTGATGGCGGGAGTGACGTGGAATAGAACAAGGCCGAAGGAGGGCTAGTTTGTCGAGGGCATTTGAGAGGGTAGTATTCCAAGAATGTGTCTGAGCATTTACTGAAAGAAGATGGAAGTCAGGAGAAAAGAGGGTATCAAAGGAGGGAAATTGAAGGAGAGTATTTGCAGTAATGCGACGAGAAAGCACAGTTACTTACCTGTAACAGGTGATCTCTGGGAACAGCAGGAATAAGTCTTCACATATGGGTACGTCGGTACCGACGGAGCCTGCATGGGAACGCTCCCCAGCTTCCCAAAAAGGAAAGCTTTTGGGAGCATCCCACAGCGCCTGCACGCTGCCTTCCCGCCTTTCCTAACCAACTCTCCTCAGTTCGAGTTTAAAGCTGAGACAATAGAGAGAGAGAGGAAAGGAAAGATAGAAAAGAGATACAACTCCTAGGGGAGGTGGGTGGGTTGTGAAGACTTATTCCTGCTGTTCCCAGAGATCACCTGTTACAGGTAAGTAACTGTGCTATCTCCAGGAACAAGCAGGAATGAGTCTTCACATATGGGGACTCCCTAGCTGAGATGCCTGGGAGATCCCCAAGGATATGAGACCCTGAAAGGGGTCTGCGTCCTCCTATGGATCTCAGGCATCCATCCAGGGAAGGAGGGCAGGAGTTGTTTAAGAATGGAACAGGTGTCTGAGGACAGCCTGACCAAACAAGGCATCCCGGCGGGAATCCTTGTCCAAGCAGTAATGGGCTGTGAAGGTATGAACAGAGGCCCAGATGGCTGCTCGACAGATCTGGTCGATGGACACAGAATTTAGATGAGCCATAGAGGTGGCCATGGCCCTCACATTATGAGCTGTTACATGGCTCTCCAGAGAAAGGTTCTTACTCTGGTAGGCGAAAGAAATACACTGAGCAATCCAATTGGACAGTGTTCTCTTAGAGACTGGAAGTCCCAAATGAGAAGGATCAAAAGCAACAAAAAGCTGGGAAGACTTTCTATGTTGCTTTGTCCTATGTAAGTAAAAAGCAAGAGCTCTTTTACAATCCAGAGTATGAAGATTCCTCTCTGCACTGGATGCATGAGGAGCTGGAAAAAAGACAGGTAGATATACCTCTTGATTAAGATGAAAAGGTGAGACCACTTTAGGCATAAAGTGTGGATTTGTCCTAAGGACTACCTTGTCATGATGGAACCTTGTATAAGGTGGATTAGCCACTAAGGCCTGCAGTTCACTGATGTGGCGAGCAGAAGTGACTGCAATGAGGAAAATAACCTTCCAGGAAAGAAATTTCAAGGAGGTAGTGGCTAAGGGTTCAAAAGGTGGCTTCATAAGCTGACCAAGAACCAAATTTAAGTCCCATGCTACCGGAGGAGGCCTAATGGGAGGTTTAGTTAAAGTTAGGCCTCTCATGAATCTTGAAATAAGAGGATGAGAGGAGATAGGTTGTCCATTGATGGGCTTAAGGGATGCTGCAATAGCACTCAAATGGACTCACTGAATTTGTTTTAAGTCCTGCATTGGAGAGATGCAGGAGATAGTCTAACAAAGAAGTTAACGGTAGTGCTAGAGGGTCAAGACCCTTTTCAGCACACCAAATGGAAAATCTTTTCCACTTAAAAGCATAGGAACGCCTGGTGGAAGGTTTCCTGGAAGCATGGAGGATATCCTTCACCTGCTGAGAAAGATTCAAGTCTTGAAGGTCTAGGCCTTCAGTAACCAAGCTCTGAGGTGAAGGGACTTGGGGTTTGGGTGCCACAAAGTCCCTTCCTCCTGAGACAGAAGGTCTGGAGCAGCTCCCAAGTCCAGGGAGGGGGCTTGGGAGAGATGCAGAAGTAGAGGGTACCACACTTGGCGTGGCCAGCGTGGAGCTATGAGGATCATAGATCCTTGATCCCTCTGGAGTTTGAACAGAGTCTTGGGAATCAAGGGAATGGGTGGAAAGGCATACAGGAAGCCCTGACCCCAATGAAGGAGGAAGGCATCCTTGGCCTGAACCCCCTGACACGGAATTCTGGAACAGAACCGGGGAAGTTTGGCATTCCACGACTTGCAAAGAGGTCTATGTCCGGGGTTCCCCATTCTTGAAAGATTCTGAGTACCTGATCCATGTGCAGGGACCATTCGTGTGGAAGCAGAACTTGACTGAGTCTGTCTGCCCAAGAGTTTTGGATTCCTGGGAGATATATTGCCAGGAGATGGATTTGATGCTCTCTGGCGAAGGCCCATAATCTTAGAGCTTCGTTGCAAAGCGACAGAGAGCCAGTTCCTCCTTGCTTGTTTATGTAAAACATGGCTACCTGATTGTCCATATGAATAAGGACTGTCTTGTAGCTGAGAAGGGTATGAAAGACCTTGAGAGCTAGAAACACTGCTCGAAGTTCCAAGTGGTTGATATGAAGAGAGGTCTCCTGTGGGGACCAAGTGCCTTGGGTGGAGAGGTCTTGTAGATGAGCTCCCCAACCTGTTTGGGAGGCATCTGTTGTGAGGGTTGCTTGGGGCAACAACTGTTGGAAGGGGGACCCCAGCAACAGATTTTGAGTGGACATCCACCATTGGAGAGACCAAAAGAGACGTTTGGAGGTTGCTATTTGGTCTGAGAGAGCTCCTGAAGCTTGAGTCCACTGAGTGGACAAAGTCCATTAAGCTGCTCTCATGTGTAGGCGAGCATAGGGTACCACATGTACTGTGGAAGCCATGTGGCCTAGCAGTTGCAGCATCTCCCTGGCAGTTAAGTGGCTCTTTGACTGAATCTGGGAGGCTAGCTGCACTAGACGTTGGCAACGGGCCTGAGGAAGGTAGGCCCTTGCAGTGGTGGTATCCAACCAGGCCCCTATGAATTCCAGGGACTGAGTAGGGATGAGCTGGGACTTTGGGAGATTTACTACCAGTCCCAGATACTGCAGAATGCGCCTTGTGCGGTCCAGGGAAATCTGGGCCTCTGACTGAGATGGAGCTCGGATGAGCCAGTCGTCCAGGTATGGGAAGACAAATATTCCCAGAGTGCGTAGAAATGCAGCAACTATTGCCATGCATTTGGTGAACACTCTCGGAGCAGAGGCCAGACCAAAAGGAAGGACTCTGTATTGGTAATGTTTTCCCTGGAAAAGAAAACGTAAGAATTTTCTGTGAGATGGATGGATGAGAACATGTGTGTACGCATCCTTGAGATCTAGAGAACAAAGCCAATCCTGACTTTGAAGGTATGGAAGGAGAGTGCCCAGAGAAAGCATCTTGAACTTCTCCTTGCATAGAAATTTGTTCAATTCTCTGAGATCTAGAATGGGTCTGTATCCCCCTGTCTTCTTTGGAATGAGAAAATAGGGGGAGTAGAACCCTGACCCTTGTTGAAGAAGAGGAACTTCTTCTATTGCCCCTTGGGCAAGAAGGGGAGTTATCTCCTGACCTAAAAGGTCGAGAAGAGATGTGGGAGAATTGAAGTGTCTCACCATGGTGTGGGGAGGAAGGTCTGAGAAATGAAGTTTGTAGCCCTCTCTTATGATGGAGAGGGTCCACTGCTCTGATGTGATTTGCTCCCATCTGGGAGCAAAATGAGCTAACCTTCCTGGAATGGTGAGAGGTTCTGGCTGTGTTAAAGCCAGAAAGACTAAGTTCTCTAGCATCAAGTCAAAAACCCTGAGGGGTTTGGGACTGCTGGGTTACAGCAGCCCCTGTAGACTTAGGCCTGGCCTGCTTAGGTTGCTGACGCTTAGCGGTAAAGCGACCTGTAGAAGATTGTTGGCCAGAAGTGGAAGGAAACCTGCCCTTCTTGAAAAAAGACTTTTTAAAAGTCTTTTTCTTGGCAGGAATGGAGGTAGACCTTGAAAGTCTATCCAGAGCAGAATTCTCTGCATCCATTTGAGTGGCTTTAATTTGCCACTCTCTGCCAAACAGATTTTCACCTGTACAGGGCAGATTTCCTAAGCCATCTTGAACCCAGGGCTCTAAATCAGAAGCCTGGAGCCAAGCAATTCTGCGAGCAGCTATGTCAATGCCTGAGGCTCTACTGGCACCTTCAAAGGAGTCAACGGCTGCCCTGTTTGAAAACTTGGAGATGTCTTGAGTATGCTTAAGCCACATGCGGAATTCTTCCCTTTTATTTTCTGGAATAAAAGGGAGGAAAGTGTGCAGCTTTTCTGCCACTTCTTTCAGAAACATACCCATATAAAGGCTATATGAGTTGATTCTGGCAATAAGCATACTGGCCTGGAAGATTTTCCTACCAAAAGCATCCAAGGTCCTGCATTCTCTTCCTGGAGGAGCAGAAGAGTGTCTCTTTGTACTCTTTATCCTCTTCATAGCTGACTGCACCACAATGGAATGGTGAGGAAGCTGAGTTTTCTGGAACCCAGGACAAGGAGGGACACGATACATAGTGTCCAACCTGCGAGAATGAGGAGAGAGTGAGAGGAGTCTCCCATAAATCAATCATGTGTTCATGAAGAATCTCATGAATTGGTAAGGTGACTGCCTCTTTAGGAGCCTTAGAGTATCCTAAAATATCTAATTTTTTTGCTCTAGGCTCTGATTCAGAAGTTACTGAAATAGAGAGTTCTTTAGCTACTTCTCTTATGAAGTCTTGAAAGGACAAGTCCTCTGGAGGAGACATTCTTCTTTTTGGAGAAGGCGGCTCCTCAGGAAGGGCTATGGATACTTCAGGAGACTCATCTGATGTATCAGAATCATCAGAGGAATCGAAGTATCGCCTGTCAGGGTGCTCTTCTAACGTTCGATACGCGTATCGAGCGGTATCGACATCGGGCGTCCCCGGTACCGGATTGGTACCGAGAAGTAGCCCTGGACAAGGAACCGCAGCAGTCGGTATCCTGGTCGATGTCGATGCAGTCGGTACCGGCATCGGCGCTGGTGCCGGTACCGGAGCCGATACCGACAACGGAGCTCGTTGTGGTACCGCCGGCGTCGCAGCTTGAATGAAGGCTGAAATAGCCTGCTGCATGGACAGAACATTCTGATCCATCGACGCCATGAATGCCTGGAGATCGGTACCGGTAGATTGTGCCGGTACCCCAGAGCATTCTAACAGGTGATCGGTCGAGGCCGTGCCATCAATGTCAACCTGTAACCCCATAGGAGGAGCTTTGGAAGCCGGAGCTTCCCGCCGGGATTGTTTGGCTGGTGCAGGATCCTCGAGGGCAAGCCCGGAGGCATCTCGATGCTTAGAGGGAGATCTACCCTTTGAGGACCTGCTAGGTTTATGTTTGGTTACCTGAGATCCTACAGGAGAAGACCTGGCAGATGTCGATGCTACTGCCGGTGCCTCAGCGGGAAACAGCACATGGAGCTTAGCTGCTCGGTTCTGTAACCCCCGTTTAGACATTAGGGAGCAGGACGGACAATCAGGAATGGAGTGTTCAGGACCCAAACATTTAAGACACCATTCATGGGTATCTGTAACAGAAATAATACCGCTACACTTTTCTTGTGGGCCCTGAGGCCTTAAGAAGAAAAATACACCAAGTGAGGAAAAAATATCGATATATATATATTTTTTTTTAAAGAAAAGACCGGCGGTACTGGTCCGGAGTCGGGGAAGGCAGACACGCGACCAAAGAAATAAAATAAAATAAAGAACTTCTTCAGCGGTGACAGGGCTCGACCTGCTGGCTCCGCGGCAAAGAAGAACTGAGGAGAGTTGGTTAGGAAAGGCGGGAAGGCAGCGCGCAGGCGCTGTGGGATGCTCCCAAAAGCTTTCCATTTTGGGAAGCTGGGGAGCGTTCCCGCGCAGGCTCCGTCGGTACCGACGTACCCATATGTGAAGACTCATTCCTGCTTGTTCCTGGAGATAGGACAGATGGGGAGGGGACATCAGGGAGGGACGGAGGAGAAGAGGAAAGTGGGAACGAAAGAGAGGAGAAAAGGCAGAGGTGGTCGGTCCAGGGAAGAGGTCATGTAGGACCATTCAGCCAAGGAAGACTTCTTCACCCCCTGCTTGGAACAGGATGCAGGGCAGTACCCGCGGAGGTAACCAGGCCATGCACCAAGCAACTGTCATCATGCAGACCATCTTCCTGATTCTTCTCTCAGACCTGCAGTTCACTTGTACCCAGGCCTGACCTGCTCCCCTTAGGGGCCTTTTTCACAAACATTTTCCATTCCTAAAGCACTTGGAAAAGGCCTCATATAAAACTGCATGTTGCAATATATACATATGTACCAACGAAATGGTGTGCACTTATATGCAGCGCGCATAGGTGTTGTCAGGGAGGAATCCGGGCAGAGCTGCAATGTATATTTTATAATATCTGCAAATACACACAGAGAGCACATGCATGAGAAGAAGATGATGGTAAATGGAGCTCACTCGGATGAAAGGAGGGTGATTAGAGGGGTGCCCCAGGGTTCAATCCTGGAACCCAGACTGTTCAATGTATTTGTGAGTGATATTGCTGAAGGACTGAAAGGAAAGTCTGTCTTTTTGCAGATAACATGAAACATTGCAACAGAGTGGACTCCCCTGAGGGAGTGGAGAACATGAAGAAAGATCTACAAAAGCTGGAAGAATGGTCTAATGCTTGGCAGTTAAGATTTAATGTGAAGAAGAGCAGTGTCATGCACTTGGGAAGCAGAAATCCAAGGGAATTGTATGCGATAGGTGGCGAGAGGTTGGTTTGCATGGACCAGGAGAAGGACCTCAGAGTGATTGTTTCTGAGGATCTCAAAGGTGGCGAAATAGTGCGACAAGGCAGTGGCAAAAGACAGGAGGATGTTGGGTTGCATACAAAGAGGAATTACCAGCAGAAAGGAAGAGGTACTAATGCCACTGTACAAGTCGCTGGTGAGGCCTCACTTGGAATATTGTTTTTAGTTTTGGAAACCATATCTTGCAAAGGATATATAAAGACTGGAAATGGTTCAGAAAAAGGCAAATCAAAATGATTTGGAACCTGTGTCACAAGATGTATAAGAAGAGACTTGAAGACCTAAATATGTACACTCTGGAGGAGAGAAGGGACAGGGGAGATATGATTCAGACCTTTAAATACTTAAGAGTATTAATGAACAAACAAACCTCTTCCAAAGACGGGGAAGCTGTAAAACTAGAGGGCATAACATGAAACTGCAAGGGGGTAAATTAAAGGCAATGTCAGGAAATATTTTTTCACTGAAAGGGTGATGGATGCTTGGAATGCCCTCCCGATGGAAGTGGTGGGGGCAAACACAGTGACAGATTCAAAATGGCATGGGACAGACACAGTGGATCCCTTTACAGCAACAGGATAAAATCAAAATAAACTGAACTGTCTCTGATATCTCAACAAATAGGGGTGACCTACATGGAGTGGTGGGTTCACCCCTAAGGCAGGGAAGAGGTGAGCTGCATGGAGCGGCAGGTGCACTTACTCTTGCCGCCTTGCTGGACAGACCAGCTGGACCATGCTGGTCTTTATCTGCCGTCATATACTATGAAAGTACTAGGCACCTATTTCACACTGAAGACTGCAACATTTTTGTGATTGTGATATTGTATCGGGTTTGAATCATTTTGTGTATGAAGGAATTGAGTTAGAAGAGTTGAGCCACCCAAGAGATCATTACGGCACTGGAACTGACTCACAAGCAGCCTCTAGCAGTTTGTGTTGCTTATTGAGTGCGCACGCAAAAAACTATGGGCACGATATTCAGCCGTTGCCCAGTTATCCCTCGGTAGCAAAAGTTAAGCACATTAAAAGCCGTCCTAACTTTCACCACTGAAGCTGAATATTGCCACTGTCCAGTTAACTTCAACGCTATGCAGCTCACCCAAATATTCAATGCCGGTGGCCGGATATGGACTTGGCATTGAACATATGGGTCTTAGGTTAAGTGAAGGCAGCTAGCTGCTGGCACAGAATATCAGGCCCTATATAAATAAAGGTGAGAGGCAGAGGAAGAAAAGAAGGTATGAGCTGGCTGAAATAGTGCCACACAAGTATTGTGCTGATGCCTCTTCTCCTTTTTATCGTATATATTTATACATATTGAGTAATTATGTGGAGGCATATTCCATAGAGTGCATCCAGGCCCCTGTACGTCCAGTCAGAACAGGACGCACAGAGATAGACCCGATTCTGATCCCGCAGGGACTAGATGTGCCCCGCGGGATCAGAATCGGCTTTGGGCCTGTGCGGGCAGGCCAGGACCCGATTCCGAACAGACTGCACGTACAGGCCCCTGCCTAGCTAACTCAGTCAGGCTCCTGAATGGAGCCACGGTGTCGTGGTGTCCCCATTGCCATGGCACTGCGGTTCCATTCAGGAGCCATGATCCCTGCCTACTGACCACATTTTGCTCTCCCCCCAGCCTGGCCCCCGATCTAGCCTTCTATGGCCAGGGTCGGGCTGCGGAGAATCCCCTGCATCCCTCACCTTTTCGATGCCACCAGGACTTGCCATCTCCCCTGACATCCAAGGGAACTTATTCCACCTTCAGAATTGGCCCTGTACATCCGGGGTCGCAGACTGCCAATGCCCTGCCCTCGCTCCGCCTCCGCAACGCCCCCTCCCGCCCCTGACTAAGTCTCCCCATACAAACTCCTTGTTTGTATGGGGAGGCTTCTGCTGGGAATGGAAGTGGGGGGAATAGCGGGGATGGAATAGACCCCATAGTATATAAAGACAGAAGATTTCTTGAAAAACAGGGAACCTTTGGTTTGGCATTTAACTGTGGTCTTTATAAAACAGGCGTTTTATCAGAATTTCGACATAGGAGCCCTGCTATAAAATTATCCCCTTCGAGGGATGTGAAGGTACCGACTTAACGATGGTACTGGACACAGTGCAGAAGGCAGGGGTCAGGCGATGATGGTTTGCTGCCTGACTGAGAGCCACAGTGAGCATCCCACTACTGTGAGTTACTCCGTAAATGGTTATCCTGAGACTATTACTAGAATGAAGGGTCCTCCTGCCAGTATGGGTAATGTTGGGCATGTTTTGTCTCCTATTTTAATGCAACCCCCTCCCGGACTGTGATGACTTACGCTGCTTTATCTGTTCACTCCAGTGATAAATGTTGAGTAGCAGTTTATTAAAGTTTCACAGACAGTGGACGGCGACGGCAGGCATTTATGATGCAGCTTTTGACCTAGTTCACCATGACATACTGCTTGCCAGACTGAATGCTGTAGGGGTGACTGGTGCAGTAACGAGCTGGTCTGAGGGATTCCTAAAAAGCCATCGCTCCAAGGTACCTTACAAGTGGAGCTTTCTTCTGCTTGGCCATTGGCATGTGGGGACTTGCAGAGTTCTCCGATGTTGCCTGTTTATCTTTCATTTAATTTCCCTAGGAAATGTCATGCGGATCCTAGGTGATGTGGGCGATATCATTATTATATTTTCTTTGAGGTCAACATTACATGAGATATGAGCATATCTTTTTTACACATCCAAAGTTGGATGCAGCAGAGTGGGTTGAAAGTTAACCTGGAAAAGACAGAGTCGTATATTCCAAGGGATTAACACAATTAGTGCCGCTGAATATTTGCGGGGGCCGCCGCTGCAGACGCCAAAGCTAACCGGTTAGCATCTGGGTGTTCTGGGAGTGGCACCCAGGGATAACCGGTCAGAGGCTATATTCAGCCATTCCCCAGTTATCCCTCGTGGCAAAAGTCAGGCACAGCAAAGGCTGACCTAAAGTTTGCCACCGATGCTAACTGGGCAGCAACTGAATATCGTCACTGCTTGGTTAGCTTTCTGTCCAGCCCTGGCAGTGAATATCCCGGTCTAGCATTCAGCGGTGACGACTAGCCGCGGTAATCGCACTAGTCACTGCCACTGAATATTGAGCCCAAAGATCTCATGGGTGTGAGGGCAGAGTGCTATTTTGCTTTGGTGAATCCCGTTATTACAGGTGCTGTATAGCGATTCCTTTCAGTTGTGTGACAAAAATACTTGCAGTTCTTATTAATTCTCAGCTCGCTATGGAATTACAGGTTCCAGCTACAGTGAGGAAAATCTTTTATAATTTGCGAGTAATTCATCACATACAGGCATCCGTGGAGGGGAGAGAGGTCATCTTCAGTCAGTTGTACGAGCCGTTATTCTCACCCACCTCGATTATTGTGATATAACCCAATTGGGTCTTCTGAAAGACAACTGCGCAGGTTGCAGGTAACGCAAAACATAGCAGCTAAACTTGTCTGAGGGGAGCTCCAAGTGGGAATGGGCAACCCCTTTCCTGATTACATGTCATTAGGATTCTATTGCTGATATTTAAGATGCTACATGGTTTGGTGTCAGACTGAGTTCTATTGTCACTATCACTAGCTGAGGTCACTGGTGAAGTTTGATTGGCCTTGCCGCTTGCAAAGCAATTTCATCTACAGTACACTGGAAATAAGACTTTCTCAGGGATGAGCTCTAAAGTGTGGAACTCTTTACCAGGAGAACTGCGCAGCTTGACTTCTTATGAACAGTTTCGCCATGTGCTGAAAACATTGTTATTTCAAATTATTTCCTTAGTTAGTTATTAGTTTACCTAGCTCTTGGCTTGTTGAGTTTTTGCTATATAAGATATGTGGAGGCCAATTCAGTGATGTGGGTCCCTGGGCCATCCGGACGTCCAGGCATCCGAATGGCCCAGAGATGCACCTGATTCTGCGCCCACAGGGGCTAGACGGCCTCATGGGAGCAGAATTGCAGCATACAGCCAGGGCATCCAGGATGTGCCCCAATTCAGGCACCCTGGACATCCCAACACTTACTTGGCTAACCCAGCCAGGCTCCTGCATAGAACTTGGGTGCCATGGTGTCATGTTGCCCGACAGACCCCGAAAATATGCTTTCCCTGTAGCCTGACCCCCAATCAGACCTGCCGTGGCTAGGGTCTGGCTGCAGGATACCCCCTGTGCCCCCTCACCTCACTTTGTGGGCCCGGGTCTTCAATCTTCTTCCATCCAGGGGGACGTATTCCACCTCTGAGGTGAAATATAAATGGCCAACCCCAGACGTACAGGGCCAACCTCGGAATCAGCCCTGTAAATCCGGGGTCAGGTTCCCACTCACTACCTGCCCTTGCTCCACCTCTGGCCCATCCCCTCCCACCTACAAACAGAGCTCTCTACACATCTTGCCTGTACGTGCGGGAAGCTCTGTTGGCTGCATAGTGCCCCAGCGTTTAGCGGGTCTGGATGTCCAGATCGCATGTCCAGACCTGCTAAACGCTGCTTGGAATCTACCCCATTGTGTCTTGACTATATAATTTACGTGAATCCACTTTGAACTGTGAGGTAAAGAGGAATACAAATGTTCATATTAAATAAAAAAAATCAGTTCTGGACAAGCAGAGAGCTGGCAGCATGCACAGTGAGTAAGTCTGCCGAGCAGAGTGACCAGAGCCTGGGAATTAGCTGACTACTACAAGTTCACAGCTAGTTGGCAGGCTATAAACGATTTTAAATAAAGATATAAATTGCCCTGCATTTAGCAGGGTCATTTATGGAGGCCTTTCTACTCATATTTGTGGGTAAAATACCCCCTACCGATACAAATGCACGTACTCTGTGTGCGACCCTGGTGTATGCATGTTCAAGGGCAGATCACAGGTGGAGTAGCAATTAATGCATGCACTTTTTAAAACAGATGCGACGGCAGGTCCTGTACACCCATGCAATCAATCCTGCTCTTCAGCTGTTTAAAGTTCAAGGTGAGTTACATGATTGTGATGTAGCCGTGATCTCTGCAGGATTTCTGTTAGCGTTATATACTGTAAAGGCGCAGAGCCCTAGACGAGTGGGTGCCTAGTTTTCTTTATAAAGGCACATTTCAGCAACATTAACCAGGTGCCCTATTATAAAGTTACCCTCTTAGGGGTCAATGCGATGACACGCGGGAGGCTTTGCACAGCGCTTAGCGCAGCTTCTGCTCTACTGTCACCACCACGTTGTTTTGAACAGGAACCAACTATAGCTAAAACCTGCCATTTCTTTCTCTATAACATCAACAAGTCTGCCCATTCCTTTCTGAACACATTACTAAGACACTTATCCACTACTCAGTCACCTCCCGTCTTGACTATTGTAACCTGCTCCTTGCTGGTCTCCTTCTGAATCATCTCTACCCCTTCAATCTGTTCAACACTCTGCTGTGCAGCTAATCTTCCACCAGCCTCGTCATGCCCATATTACTCCTCTTCTCAAATCACTTCATTGGCTCCCTATCCGTTTCCGCATCCAGTTCAAACTTCTCCTGCTGACCTAGAAGTGTCTTCATTCGGCTGCTCCTCACTACCATTCCTCTCTTATCTCTTCCTACACCTCCCCTTGGGAACTCTGCTCTTCTGGCAAACTGCTTCTATCTGTGCTCTTCTCTTCTACTGCTAACTCCAGACTTCGCTCCTTTCACCTTGCTGCTCCTTATGCCTGGAACAAACTACCTGTGTCTGTACGTCAGGCGCCTTCTCTGATCCTTTTCAAATCCAGGCTGAAAACTCACCTCTTCGCTGCTGCTTTTGGATCTTGACTCACCTGATCTCCTTGTGTTTCCCTTGTGTTGTCTGTCTTGACTAGATTGTAAGCTCTGATGAGCAGGGACTGTCTGTTACATGTCTTTGTAGTGCTGTGTAGAAACATAGAAACATAGAAACATGATGACAGAAAAAGACCACATGGCCTATCTAGTCTGTCCTTCCATAACAACTACAACAGTCCACTTTTTACCTTTAGAGATCCTCTGTGTTGGTCCCATGCTTTTTTTAATTCAGTTACTGTCCTCATCTCTACCACCTCCACTGGGAGACTATTCCATGGATCCACTACTCTTTCTGTAAAGAAATATTTCCGCATATCACTCCTGAATCTATCTCCCTTCACCCTCATCCCATGTCCCCTCATAGCAGAACTTGCTTTCAATTGAAAGAGGCTCTCTCCCTGAACATTTATGCCACGGAGGTATTTAAACACCTCAATCATATCACCTCTATCCCACCTTTCCTCTAAGGTGTACATATTAAGATCCTTCAGTCTGTCCTCATAACCTTTATAATGAAGACCACTAATCATTTTAGTAGCCACCCTCTGCACCGAATCCATCCTGTTCACATCCTTTTGAAGGTGCGGTCTCCAGAATTGCACACTATACTCCAAATGAGGTCGCACCAAAGACTTATACAGAGGCACTATCACCTTTTTTTCTGCTAGCAATTCCTCTCCATATGCACACAAACATCCTTCTAGCTTTTGCTGTTGCCTTTTCTACCTGTTTAGCTACTTTAAGATCATCAGACACAACCACGCCTAGGTCCCGATCTTCTTTAGTGGACAAAAGTACTTCACCTCCTATACTGTATTGCTCCCTTGGATTGCTGCAGCCCAAATGCATGACCTTACATTTTTTAACATTAAATCCCAGCTGCCAAATTCTAGACCATTCTTCAAGCTTAGCTAGATCCCTCCTCATGTTATATACACCTTCCTGGGTGTCTACTCTATTGCAGATTTTGGTATCATCCGCAAAGAGGCAAACCTTACCTGACAGCCCTTCCGCTATATCACTAACAAAGATGTTAAAAAGAATTGGACCAAGGACAGATCCCTGGGGCACACCACTGGTAACATCCTTCTCCTCAGAGTGAGCTCCATTTACCTGTACTCTTTGTCGCCTCCCACCCAACCAATTTCTAACCCAAGCAGTAACTTTAGGGTCCATCCCTAGAGTGCTCAGTATGTTTATAAGTCGCCTGTGAGGAACAGTGTCAAAGGCTTTACTGAAATCTAAATACAACACATCTAGGGCTCTCCCTCAGTCCAACTCCCTGGTCACCCAGTCAAAGAAATCAATCAGATTTGTCTGACAAGACCTGCCTCTGGTGAATCCATGCTGCCTCGGATCCTGTAATCTGCTGGACTCCAGGAACCTCACTATTTTCTCTTTCAGCAGCGTTTCCAATAATTTACTCGCCACCAAAGTTAAACTAACCGGCCTGTAGTTTTTAACCACATCCTTACTTCCGCTTTTGTGTAAAGGGACCACATGAGCCTCTCTCCAATCCTTTGGCACCACTCCCGACTCCAACGAGGCATTGAAAAGGTCAGTCAGTGGAGCTGCTAGAACGTCCCCAAGTTCCCTCAGTATTCTAGGTTGTATCCCATCCGGTCCCATCGCTTTGTCTACTTTAAGTTGAGCTAGTTTCTCACGAACACAGTCTTCTGAAAATTGTTCTAGATGTCCCTTGCTTCTGTTCCTGTTTGTGGGTGTTTTCTGAGGTCCTGCTCCTGGTTCTTCATCTGTGAACACAGAACAGAAATATTTGTTAAGCAATTCCACTTTATCCTTATCAGCTTCTACATATTCCTCCCCTGCACCCTTGAGTCTGACAATACCAGTTTTGCCCTTCCTCTTCTCACTAACATATCTGAAAAATGTCTTATACCCCCCCCCCCCCCCATTTTATTGCATTGGCTATTTCCTCCTCCTTTTGAATCTTTGCCTTCCTGACTGCTTTGCTAGCTTTTCTAAGTTATTCCAAATATAGATGCCTGTCTTCCTCTCTCTGTGATCTCTTGTATTTCATGAAGGCCTCCCTCTTTTTCTTCACTTTTTCAGCTACTTCTTTCGAAAGCCATAGCGGTCTCCTTTTCCTTTTACCTTTATTTACCATTTTAACAAAAAGGTTGGTTGCCCTTAAAATATCCCTTTTCAGTTTTGCCCACTGTTTTTTTACATCCCCCAGCTGTTCCCATCCCACTAACGACTCCCTGAGGTATTGGCCCATCTTGGCCATGTTAGTCTTCCTAAAGTCTAAGATCCTCACCTTTGAATGGATTCTAACAGCCCTAGTCCTAATACTGAAACACACCATTTGGTGATCACTGGATGAAAAATGATCTCCCACTACAACATCAGAAACACTTTCACCATTGGTAAGCACCAAGTCCAGTATGGCCCCTTCACATGTGGGGTCTGTTACCAATTGCCTGAATAGTTCTCCCTGTAGAGAATCCAGGATCGCCTTACTTCTAGATGATACTGCAGCAGGAATGTGCCAATCAATATCTGGCATATTGAAATCTCCTATCAGTAGCACCTCCCCTTTCCTAGCAATGCTGCGTATGTCTTCAATTAACTCTCTGTCCACCTCTTCCTCTTGTGAGGGAGGTCTTTATATCATACCAATGCAAATAGATTTCTCTTTCCCTCTTTCTAGTTTGACCCACAATGCCTCCTCTCTCCCTTTTAAGCTCTGTAATTCCAAAGCTTTAATAGTAGTTTGTACATATAGTGCCACTCCTCCTCCCCTTCTTCCTACCCTGTCCTTTCTGAATAAAGTATAGCCAGGTATAGTTACATCCCAGTCATGGTTTTCTATGAACCATGTTTCTGTAACTGCCACTAAATCCAAGTCAGCCACTCCCACCAAAGCTTCAACATCAGGGATCTTATTTCCCACGCTACGGGCATTTATACACACTGCTTTCCATATGTTACCCCTGTTACCCATTTCCATAAAGGTATTTAATGCATCACTTACCTGGGGGCTTTCACTTACCTGGGAGCTTTCTTCACCCATCCCCAATGAATCTAGTTTAAAGCCCTTTTCAGTAGATTAGCCAGTCTACTACTGAAGACGCATTGACCTTTCTTGGACAGATGGATGCCATCTCTGCTCTGCAACCCTTGGAACAGCATTCCATGGTCTAGGAAACCAAAACGTTCTTGATGACACCATTCATGCAGCCATGAATTCATCTCCAGGATGCGAGCCTCTCTGCCTTGGCCTTTACCCTCAACAGGGAGGATTGAAGAGAACATCACCTATGCACCTAACTGCTTCACCCTCTGTCCCAGAGCCATGAAGTCACTTTTGATACACTCAGAAGGATACCTTGCAGTATCATTTGTTCCGACATGGATTAGCAACATTGGGTCAGTGGGCTTGATGAGTCTCGGCAAACTCTCCGTAACATTTTGGATTTTGACACCAGGCAGACAGCATACCTCTCTGGACATCAAGTCTGGTCGATAGATGGACACATCAGTACCCCTCAGAAGAGAGTCTCCAACCACTACTACCCTTCGCTTCCTTGTGGTCACTGATTCTGCAACTTTGGGGTACTTGAGCTCTGGTTCTTCTCTTTCCAGGGATGCTTTCACTTCCTCCACTTCTAGGGCTGCATAATGGTTCTTCAATTCAAGGGCTGGAGAAGTTGAATTCGTGATTCTGCAGGCCCTGGTGACTTGTGTCCAACCATCGACATTCTGTTGGCACCCAACTTCTCCTCTGCTGGAGAGCTTAGTTGCTGCAAGAAGCATCTCATCAATGTACTTTTCACTGTCTTGAATGCTCCTCAGCCTCACCACCTCCTCTCTGAGTTCCTCCACTTGTTTCCTCAGAGCTTCAGCATGCAGGCACCCTGCACATGGAACCAGTCCTTCAACTGGCATTACGACCTCTGTCTGGACAGAGGCAGAAGCTGTAACGGGGGCAACAGCTTTAGCGATACGATTTTTCCCAGCCATTGTTCTGTTCGTGGAGCTTAGGTATCTGTTAAAGCAAAAGAGAGAGATCTACCAAGTACCAGGCAGTTTCCCAGCTGTTCTTTCAGAGAAAAAAATGCTATACAAATGCTCAGTAATAGTAGTAGTAGCTAACAGAATGCCTGGCTGTGCTCACACACTCAGAAGATAGACAGATCCTCCCCAAGTAAGGAATAAGTTACTACAAACTAAAACTAGACATATATAGATAAAAATTAAACTGAAACCCAAAGAAGACAAACTCTGCATCAGTGGCACAGCCAAGGCTGATTTTTTGATGGGGCCTAGGAAGGGTCAGCCCAACCATTAGGCACACTAGGCGGTCACCTGGGATGACAGCTTTGGGGGATGGGGATGGGGATGGCAAAGAATAGGGCATTCAAAGCTAAACAATAGATTCTGAAAGAATAAGGCCTAAGATTTGCCAAGGGTGCCCTTGACCTGGAAAAGAGAATAACGAGTGAGGTTATCAAATTTGCAGACAACACAAAACTGTTTAAAGTTGTTAAAACCCAAGAGGACTGTGGAAAACTGCAGGAGGATCTGGATAAATTGGAAGACTGGGCATCCAAATGGCAGATGAAATTTAATGTGGACAAGTGCAAAGTTATGCAGCTAGGAAAGAACAACCCAAACTATGGTTACACGATGTAAGGTTCCACATTAGAAACCACCACCCAGGAAAAAGATTTAGGAGTCATCGTGGATAACATGTTAAAACCCTCGGCCCAGTGTGCAGCGGCAGCCAAGAGAGCAAATAGAATGCTAGGTATCATAAGGAAAGGAATGGAAAATAAAACAAAAGATATTATAATGCCTCTGTATTGTTCCATGGTACGACTGCACCTTGAATATTGTGTGCAATTCTGGTCACCGTATCTTAAAAAGGATATAGTGTTATTAGAAAAGGTACAGAGAAGAGCCACCAAAATGGTAAAGGGGATGGAAGGCTACTCCTATGAAGAGAGTCTACAAAGGTTAGGGCTCTTTAACCTGGAAAAGAGATGGCTGAGGGGAGATATGATAGAGGTCTATAAATTAATGAACGGAGTGGAACGGGTAAACGTAGATCGATTGTTTATGTTATCAGGATATAGAAAGACTAGGGGACATGTAATGAAGCTACAGGGTAAGACAAATAAGAGAAAATAAGACAATAAGAAAATAAGACAAATAAGAGAAAATATTTTTTTCAGTCAACGTGAAATCAAACTCTGGAATTTGTTACCGGAGTATGTAGTAAGAGCTGTTAGTGTAGCTGGGTTTAAAAAAGGTTTGGACAAGTTCCTGGAGGAAAGGTCCATAAACCATTATTAAAAAGGACCCAGGATATCAATGCTTGACCCAATACAAGCACTGTGGAACCTGTGTCTTTTGGGGATACTGCTAGGTACGTATGACTTAGATTGGCCACTGTTGGAAACAGGATACTGGGCTTGATGGACCTTGGTCTGACCCAGTATGGCATATCTTATGTTCTTACCTTGAACCCACTCAGGTTCCAGCCCTGGGCATGGGATTAACCTGTGTAGGCACAAAGCATTTGTGACTGTTGCCCCTGCCTCCAGATATCCTCTCCTTTGACTGTTCTTCTGCCACGGATTGGGTGGGCCTGATGTCAGAGTGGAGGGGCATGGCCCACCAAGACCCACCCTTGGTTACACCACTGCATGCAGTACAACATCAGGGAAATAGAAAGAGATGCGTGTGTCCTTGTAATGTGCAAAGTATAAAGACAGAACATGTAAACTCCAAAAACGGACATATTCCAATTACTAAATTAAAAATAAAATTAATTTTTCTACCTTTGACGACTGGCCATTTTATTCTGTAATCATGTTGATCTCAGTCTCTAGCTTCTGCTTTCCTTTATCTTCCCTCTCTGTCAATTCAGATTTTGCCCCTCCTCCTTACCATCCAGTTTTCAATCCCCTCTTAATACTGCATCTACCACTTTTCAACACAGTTCTCTCCTTGCCCAGCCTCTTATTCCACCCAGCCTTTAACTCTCCCCTTTCTCTCTTCACCCCCCCCCGTGTCCAGCATCTCTCCCCTTTCTCCTCCCTTCATCCAGCATTTCAGCCTACTTTTCTCACTCCATCCCACCATTCCCCATCCCTATTCCTGTCCAATATATTCTCCGTTCTCTCCATTCCTAAGTCCAGCATCCCCCATACACTGTCTAGCATTTAACCTCTTCCTCCACCTCTTCCTCCCTCAGTCCACTATCTTTCCTCTCTCCCTCCTTCTTTTTCCAGAATCTCTCCTCTCATTCTCCCCACCCCATGTCCAGCATTTATCCTCTCTTGCTCTACCCCCACCCCCAGTATCCAGCATCTGCCTTTTCTCACCATCTGCCCTCCACGCCCCCATGTCCAGCATCTTCCCTTTCTCCCTATCTCCACTCCATGTCCCGCATCTACCCTCCATGCCTCCATCCAGCATTTACCCTCCCCATCTCTACCCCGTGCCCTGCATCTGCCCTCCACGCCCCCATGTCCAGCATCTGCCCTCCATGCCCCTATGCCCTGCATCTGCCCTCCATGCCTCCATGCCCTGCATCTGCCCTCCATGCCCCTATGCCCTGCATCTACCCTCCATGCCTCCATCCAGCATTTACCCTTTCTCCCCATCTCTACCCCGTGCCCTGCATCTGCCCTCCACGCCCCCATGTCCAGCATCTGCCCTCCATGCCCCTATGCCCTGCATCTGCCCTCCATGCCTCCATGCCCTGCATCTGCCCTCCATGCCCCTATGCCCTGCATCTGCCCTCCATGCCTCCATGCCCTGCATCTACCCTCCGTGCCTCCATGTCCCGCATCTACCCTCCATGCCCCATGCCCTGCATCTACCCTTTCTCCCCTATGCCTACCCTGCCCAGTATCTGCTCTTTTCCCCTATGTCCCCCCACCATGCCCAGCATCTTCTCTTCATCTTTCCTGTGGCAACTTTCTGCCCACTGTCTCCCTCATCCCATGACCAGCATCTGCCCTCTACCTCCCCGTGGCATCATCTGACCTCTCTCCCCTCTCCTCCCATGCCTCCAGTGTCCATCATCTGCCCTCCATCTCTGCACCCCCTGCCCCCTGTGTTCATCATCTACCCTCCACCTCCACGCCCCCACCCCTGAAGTTGATGCATGCCCAACGTGGCCTCCCTCCCTTCCTGCCCCCAATCTACCACCATTGCTGCTTTTCTCAGTGAGCAAGAGCTTAAAAAAATATGCAAGCAAAAGCGTGTGGTCTTCCCGACTCCAGCGTGCTTGTAAGTCTTTGCGATACCACCCCCTGTAACATGAGTATGCATAAGAAGGGGCAGGACCATTAGAGCCTTACAAATGCGCTGCAGTCGGGAAGACCCTGTGCTTTTCCTTGCTTTTTTTTAAGCTACTGCTTGTCATGGGGGGGGGGGGGGGGAATTGATGCCACTGCCACCACCACAGATCTAGGAGAAATGGAGGCGGTGGTGGCAACAGGTCAAAGGCAGAGTGATGTGACTGCAGATGGGCTGTTTTGGGGGCATTTTTTGTCACCCCCAAAACTTTGTTGCCTGAAGCAACCACCTCACTCTTCCTAATGATTGAGCCACCCCTGGGTGGAGCACTGGAATGCTGTTCTGGTCACAGACTGTGGATAGGGTCCAACCAATGTGAAGGCTGTCTGGGGGGGGGGGAGTGGGGTTGGAATGCTTCTCTAATCACAGACTGTGGGTAGGATCCAACCAATGGGAAGACTGGGGGGGGGGGGGGATTGGAATGCTTCTCTAGTCACAGACTGTGGGTAGGATCCAGCCAATGGGAAGGCTGTCGGGGGGGGGGGATTGGAATGCTTCTCTATTCACAGACTGTGGGTAGGATCCAGCCAATGGGAAGGCTGTGTGTGTGGGGGGGGGGGGGGGATTGGAATGCATATCTAATCACAGACTGTGGGTAGGATCCAGCCAATGGGAAGGCTGTCGGGGGGGGGGGGATTGGAATGCTTCTCTAATCACAGACTGTGGGTAGGATCCAGCCAATGGGAAGGCTGTGTGTGGGGGGGGGGATTGGAATGCATCTCTAATCACAGACTGTGGGTAGGATCCAGCCAATGGGAAGGCTGTCGGGGGGGGGGGGGGGATTGGAATGCTTCTCTAATCACAGACTGTGGGTAGGATCCAGCCAATGGGAAGGCTGTGGGGGTGGAACATTGGAATACTGCTCTAGTCACAGAAAGGGAGTGGATGAGCTGGAGATATGTTTCTGTGCTAAATAAGTGAAATTTCTGCAAGTGGTGGGAGAGGGAAGAGAAATTAAGACACCTCCCCTCCCAAAAAAAATGCCCCAAAGTATTTGTATGCAAAAAGCAGTTCTAACAGCTATAGCATAGAACTGACTTACAGTAACACAGGGATTATAGAATTGCACCTGTCAATCATATCTTCCCTCTCACCTCGTCTCCCCATCATAGGCACCGAGGCAAACAACATAGATATAAACATACACACACATACTAACACACCCGTTCATGATCCCCTTTACTTCTGTTCCTATTTGTGGGCGTTTTTTAGAAGACTGTGTTTGTGAGGAACTAGATAAGCTAAAAGTAGACAAAATGATGGGGCTGGATGGGATACATCTGAGAGTATTGAAGGAACTTTATTTATTTATTTAACTTTCTTATATACCGCGCTCTTCAGTATCAGTGCGGTTTACATCGAACGAAACTGTTCAGTGCAGAATGTCTGTACTGGACTTACAATATAACAGTTATAAAGTACAGCTATAACAATGTAACTAAATATAGTTATATAGGGTAACTAGATACAGTTAGAACAGAACAGGGTAACTAGATACAGTTATATACAGGTAGTACAACATATGTTCATGAATTTCTAAGGTGTGTAGCTATTGTTTCGACTGCGTGTTATCTGACATTAGGGTGAAGGAGACACTATTTGTCAGGGGGATCCGGGTCTGGGGGATCTGAGTTTGGCGGGCTAGGTTTCGATCTTGTGCGGTTGGGGAAGTTCTAGTAGCTCTACTCTCTGACCTTTTCAATGCTTCTTTAGAGTCAGGAGTGGTCCCAGAGGACTGGAGAAGGACAGCGATATAGTATAGGGGCAAAGTGCTTCTGTCCACAAAAGAAGAGCGGGACCTGGGCATGATTGTTTCTGATGATCTTAAGATGACTAAACAGGAAGAAAAAGCAACAGTGAAAGCTAGAAGGATGCTTGGGTGCATAGGGAGAGGAATGGCCAGCAGGAAAAAGGAGGTGATAGTGCCTCTGTATAAATCTCTGGTGCGACCTCATTTGGAGTATTGTGTGTAAATCTGGAGACTGCACCTTCAAAAGAATATGATATGATAGAGATGTTTAAATACCTTGTGGCATAAATGCACAGGGGGAGAGCCTCTTTTGATTGAAAGCAAGCTCTGCTACGAGGGGACATGGGATGAGGGTGAAAGGGGATAGATTCAGGAGTGATATGAGGAAATATTTCTTTATGGAAAGACTGGTAGATGCATGGAATACTCTCCCAGTGGGGGTAGTAGAGACAAGGACAGTATCTGAATTCACAAAAGCATAGGAGAAACACAGAGGATCTCTAAAGGCAAAAAAGGGGACTATAGTAGTTGATAAGGAAAGGCAGACTAGATCGGCCATATCGTCTCTTTCTACCATCATGTTTCTATGTTTCTATACAGAAGAAAGAAGGGACTAGGGAGTTTCATCATAAGGAAACTATTGAAAAGTACAAGGAGACCAAGTAGGAGAAAAGGTGATGAGGCTCCAAAAGCAGCCTTGAAAAGGTGGATTTTAAGCCTGGATTTGAATAGGGCTAGAGACGGAGCCTGACTTAGTGAATCGGGATATCTATTCTGTTCTAAGTAAGGAGGAAGGAAAGGATCCTGGAGTTAGCAGTGGAGGGGAAGGGCACAGATAGCAATTTGCTTGATGAGTGGAGCTTCTGAGGAAGGGTGTAAAGAGAGTTTATTTATTTATTTATTTATTTACTTAACATTTTTTATATACCGTCTTTCTACAAATCAAGACGGTTCACATAGAACATTTCAAGGCAGTGTGTTTCAACTGTTTACAAAGAACAATGTAACAAGGATACATAAGTGAACAATATGAACTAATTACAATGATCAATGATCAACTATTTACATATGTATATGTATATTTATTTATTTATTTTATTTATTTAACAATTCTTATATACCGCGCTATTTGTTATCAGAGCGGTTTACATTCAACAACGAGAGCTCAGTGCAGTCAAGACTGTTTGAGTTTACATTATAACAGGAGTTAGAACTTGGACCATACAGGGTAACTATTTACATGTTGTGATATCTTTAAACGATACAAATACAGAGTAACTTGTAATAAGGAAGCTTATCATAGCTCAGGAAGGAGCTATAGAAAAGGTGAAGTGACTCTGAACAAGCAACCTGTCAGTTCTGGTAGAAATAAGAAAACAGAATTTTCCCATAAAAGACTACCAGTCCCAGAATGCACCAGGTTTCCAACAGCCATTAGAGGAGCTGAAGTGGGGAAACGTGTGTTCAATCAGGAGGGCTATGAGGTAATCCCTAAGCACTCATCTCAAAGGGCAGGGCCTGATTCAGCACAGCTGCGCTGTGTTAGGGAGGAGCACTCATCTAAGCAGAATAAAGGTAGTGTTTATTCTACAGAGAATCATCCTCAGGATCATCATCATCTTCATGATCAGCTTGGATATCCTCAGTTTCATCTGGAGGATCATCAGAAGCAGAAGCCAAACCGGACGGACAGAGAGGGCAAGAAACCCTTTGGAAGAAGGAAGAGAAAAGCCTTTGAGAGGTCTAGAAGAGTCCAGAGCAGTACGTATACTGGGGGGCATTCCAAGGGCCAGCATACACCATTGGACTGGGGAAAGCCAGAGGAATGGTGCTGCAGAGCTAGGAATCTCCAGACGGTACCTGTGAGGGAGACAGCTGCACATGGAAGGGACCCTAAGACCCGTGCCAGAAGGTATGTGAAGAGAGATCCAGTGTCCAGGGATCTGGATTGGAAGGCTGGACATAAGAACTGGACTACATACTAGCCAGGCTATATAGAGAGGAACTCTAACAGCAATGGAAGCTCAGGTATGAACACTGATGTATGCCCTAGCTATAACCTTGAAAGACAGCAGGGAAACAAGTATTCTCCTGAAAGTGCTCCATTGGGAGATTCATCTGTGCCAATCCATGATATTGAACCCATGTTTGTTGAAGAAGAGGGGGTGATAGCAGATGAAGAATCTGTTTACATGGACTGCTTTTTCTGCTTTTTGAATTTTTTTCAACCTTCCTAGGCCCTAAAAATTTCATAAGGCATAGGCACTGTGCCTGATGGAAAATCCAACATTGCTCCAGAGAGCAGAGAAGGAGGTTTCTTCCATGGTCCAGATTTTTTGTTTCCTCTTGGGTTCTTTTTTATCCAGGCTTGCAGAACTGCAGTACAGGTATGTGGCAGATGGAATATGGTAGGTTAGGGCTAGGGCTGGCCCACGGGTTTCTGCCGCCCCAGGCAAAATTGCTGGCTGTTACATGTGCCAAGACATGCCGCTGCCGCTGATTCCAGCAGTGAGGTCGGGGGGCAGCTCAGCTCAGTGGCTTCAGCACACATGGCCTGCCGCTTCTGACCCTACTTCGGCACAACTTTGGGGGGTCAGAAGCGGCAGGCCATGTGTGCCAAAGCACATGACCTGCCATGGGCCACTGCCACCAAACCTAGCTGCCCCCCTGACCCTGTTGCTGGAATCAGAGCAGCAGGGGGCAGTAGTGCAGCTCAGCATGGGGGGAAGGGCGGTGCAGCTCAGTGTGTGGGAACTGTGCCATTCACAGAGGCCTGCAACTCTAAAAGGCAGCTTAACTCACCTAGTGGACGGGCTGGCCCTGGTTAGAGCGAAGAGCTGCTGTCTGCATCTCGACAAATGTTCCTGCTCAGTCTCTGCCTGGTGAGTTAGAGCATTTTGGGCTTCCTGAGAAAAGATGATATTTTGAATTGATCAGGGTCATATTAGATTGAGAAAACGGAACTGAAAGGTCTATTAAAACTAAAAGCGGGGCGGTTCTATCATTAGGCAGGGTGAGGCGGCTGCCTCAGGCGGAAAATTTCTCCCAAAACAGACCAGAGGCAACTGCCTCATGCTTCCTAATTTAAAAAAAAAAAAAAAAGCTGAGTTGCTGTGGAGACCTAAGGCTGAACTCAGCTGTGATCAGATGGATTTACTAAACAATTTTCCTCAGCTTCTTTTTCTTTAACTGCTGTCGCTGCTGCATTCGGGACCCCGACAGCATCAGACAGTCCTGTTTGCAGCAAAGCCCCAAAACTGCCCTGCTCAACCTGTCCGATATTTGCAATAGCCCCAATCAGGCAGCTTCACTGGGAAAACCCCAAAGTTTACAGCCTCAGGCTGATTCTGTCCATGATCCTGATCCCAGTAATTATTTATTTATTCATTTCTAATGCACGGGTTACAAAGACACGATGAGATGCATCAGAAAGGGCGGGCATTTGCAGACTTTCAAAGTGCATAGTTGCAAAGACTGGCACCTTTTTATTTGGTGCGTATTTCAAATCTGAGGCCCGCTGCCACTGCTGCAGACATTGGAAAAGTGGTGGCGGCAGTGTGGATGGGGGAGGGGGGAGAATGGCTAGAAGGGCGATGCAGGACACAAAGGAGGAAGGGGGAAATGTTTGGAAAGGAGATGTAGGACATGAAGGGGCATGGGGCAATGACTGGAAGGGAGGGTGCAGGACATGAGGGGGGATGGGGCAATGACTGGAAGGGAGGGTGCGGGACATGAAGGGGAATGGGGCAATGACTGGAAGGGAGGGTGCAGGACATGAGGGGGGATGGGGCAATGACTGGAAGGAAGGGTGCAGGACATGAGGGGGGATGGGGCAATGACTGGAAGGGAGGGTGCGGGACATGACGGGGGATGGGGCAATGGCTGGAAGGGAGGGTGCAGGACATGAGGGGGCATGGGGCAATGACTGGAAGGAAGGGTGCAGGACATGAGGGGGGATGGGGCAATGGCTGGAAGGGAGGGTGCAGGACATGATGGGGCAATGGCTGGAAGGGAGGGTGCAGGACATGAGGGGGGATGTGGGCAATGGCTGGAAGGGGGGGGTGCAGGACATGAAGGGGGATGGGGCAATGGCTGGAAAGGAGGGAGCAGGACAAGAAGGGGGATGGGGAAATGGCTGGAAGGGAGGATGCAGGACATGAGGGGAGATGGGGCAATGGCTGGAAGGGAGGGTGCAGGACATGAAGGGGGATGGGGCAATGTCTGGAAGGGAGTGTGCAGGACATGAAGGGGAAAGGGCAATGGCTGGAAGGGGGGGTGCAGGACATGAAGGGGAATGGGGCAATGACTGGAAGGGAGGGTGCAGGACATGACGGGGGATGGGGCAATTGCTGGAAGGGAGTGTGCAGGACATGAAGGGGAAAGGGCAATGGCTGGAAGGGAGGGTGCAGGACATGAAGGGGGATGGGGCAATGGCTGGAAGGGGTGCAGGACATGAAGGGGGATGGGGCAATGGCTGGAAGGGAGGGTGCAGGACATGAAGGGGGATGGGGCAATGGCTGGAAGGGAGTGTGCAGGACATGAAGGGGAAAGGGCAATGGCTGGAAGGGAGGGTGCAGGACATGAAGGGGGATGGGGCAATGGCTGGAAGGGAGTGTACAGGACATGAAGGGGAAAGGGCAATGGCTGGAAGGGAGGGTGCAGGACATGAAGGGGGATGGGGCAATGGCTGGAAGGGAGGGTGCAGGACATGAAGGGGGATGGGGCAATGGCTGGAAGGGAGTGTGCAGGACATGAAGGGGAAAGGGAAATGGCTGGAAGGGAGGGTGCAGGACATGAAGGGGGATGGGGCAATGGCTGGAAGGGAGTGTACAGGACATGAAGGGGAAAGGGCATTGGCTGGAAGGGAGGGTGCAGGACATGAAGGGGGATGGGGCAATGGCTGGAAGGGAGGGTGCAGGACATGAAGGGGGATGGGGCAATGGCTGTAAGGGAGTGTGCAGGATATGAAGGGGAAAGGGCAATGGCTGGAAGGGAGGGTGCAGGACATGAAGGGGGATTGTGCAATGGCTGGAAGGGAGTGTGCAGGACATGAAGGGGGAAGTGGGGCAATAGCTGGAAGGGAGGATGCAGGACATGAAGGGGGAAGTGGGGCAATAGCTGGAAGGGAGGATGGAGGACATGAAGAGGGATGGGGGCAATTGCCGGAAGGGAGGGTGCAGGACATGAAGGGGGAAGTGGGGCAATAGCTGGAAGGGAGGGTGCAGGACATGAGGTGGAAGTGGGGCAATTGCTGGAAGGGAGGATGCAGGACATGAAGAGGGATGGGGGCAATGGCTGGAAGGGAGACACAGGACATGAAGGGGGAAGTGGGGCAATAGCTGTAAGGAAGGGTGCAGGACATGAGGGGGAAGTGGGGAAATTGCTGGAAGGGAGGATGCAGGACATGAAGAGGGGTGGGGGCAATGGCCGGAAGGGAGGATGCAGGACATTAATGGGGAAGTGGGGCAATAGCTTGAAGGGAGGGTGCAGGACATGAAGGGGGATGGGGCAATAGCTGGAAGGGAGGGTGCAGGACATGAAGAGGGAAGTGGGGCAATAGCTGGAAGGGAGGGTGCAGGACATGAAGAGGGATGGGGGCATTGGCCGGAAGGGAGGGTGCAGGACATTAATGGGGAAGTGGGGCAATAGCTTGAAGGGAGGGTGCAGGACATGAAGGGGGCTGGGGCAATAGCTGGAAGGGAGGGTGCAGGACATGAAGAGGGAAGTGGGGCAATAGCTGGAAGGGAGGGTGCAGGACATGAAGAGGGATGGGGGCATTGGCCGGAAGGGAGGTTGCAGGACATTAATGGGGAAGTGGGGCAATAGCTTGAAGGGAGGGTGCAGGACAGGAAGAGGGGTGGGGCAATGGCTGAAAGGGAAGGTGCAGGGCATGAAGGGGGAAGTGGGGCAATAGCTGGAAGGGAGGGTGCAGGACATGAAGGGGGATGGGAGCAATGGATAGAAGGAAGATGCAGGATACCGTCAGACTCTCCATGCAATACAACACCAGCAAAACAGAAAGAGCTGCTAACATCACTGCACTGTGCAGCGTATAAAGATAAAATATGTACATACAGCCCAATATTCAAAGGGGGTTTATCGGGTTATTAGGTCCTGCCTACTGGATAAATCCTGCTGAGAGGGAAATTCAGCAGCACTAACCAGCAATTTTCAGTCTGCTAATTGGCTGAGTGCCCATATAAAGTCAGGTTTCTTAGTAACTATCCTAACTTCATGCGGTTTCAGCTATCTGGATAGCCACTGAATATTGCTTCTGTCTGGATAGCTGTGCCAGTTGGGGCCGAAACTGGGTATTGAGTGCCAGAGGGCATCCAGATTCTAGCATGGACTATCTGGTTTCACGTTTGCACATGGCGGTCAGGTGCTTTTAAAATGCCGACTGTTGCAGGTTGAGTATCAGACCTGTGATGCCCAAAGACAGACATATTCCGATCACTTCTTCAGGTCAGTGCTCTTATTTAACTTTCGCAGATCCCGATTTCCTTGGGTCTCTCAGCTTTTCCTCGGTGGACTCGTGCTCTGTCTGGTTCCTTGTGCTATGGCGTGCATTCCAGTCCACTGGGATTGGCGTCCCCGTCTCACCTCCATGGCTCCTGCCAGTTCCTTATCATGCTGCCCTTCTAACCTCATCTCATGCAGCTGTCTGAGGACTTTGTCTCAGCGACGCTCCCGTTTACCCAGATCACTTTCGGTGGCTTCCACCTTGAAGCTCAGCCTTGCATTGCTGAACTGCCGCTCTCTCCGGGCTAAACCTCTGTTGATTCAGGATCTTATCTGCCAACACTCATTTGATTTATGCTTTCTTACTGAAACCTGGCTCAAGGAAGGGGATGGTCCCATTCTGTCCAGTTCTCTCCCCTCTGGCTACTCAGCATTTTCATCCCCCAGGCTGGGTAGGGGTGGAGGTGGGGTGGCCCTCCTCTATTGCTCCTCTCTTGTCATGGAGGAGATTTCGTCCCCGTCTGTTTCTGTTCCTGAGTCTCTGTTGCTCCGCCTTCAGCTCTCACCCCTGCTCCATTTTCTTCTTCTATACCTTCCTCCCTCCCTTTCTGCCGCACGCTGGGAAGCAGCTTTGCAAACGCTCTCAGAGACAACTCTTCACTTCCCTAATCTTATTATCCTAGGTGACTTTAATATCCATGCGGACACCCCTCATAGGCAAAAAGATCGGGTCTTTCTAGATCTTTTGGATGATATTTCTCTCCACCAACATGTCTCCGGTCCCACTCATATCGCTGGCCATACCCTAGACTTAGTTCTTTCACCCGCCACATTGTCTTCTCAGATCTCCCCTCCCATCACTCATCGCATTCCCTGGTCAGATCACTTTTGTGTTTCTTTCTCTGTTTCTTGCCCCCTCTCAAAGACTGCTACTCTGCCCAGATCCCCGCCTCCTCTATCTTTGCGTCGCCGCATCACTCCTGCAACATTGAGTGCCTTCCCATCTGCACACCTTCTTTTTCCTTCGGATTTTGCGGCATGCTCACCCAACTCCCAGGTCTCATTTTGGAATACTACTCTCACCGCTGCTCTAGATAATCTAGCACCACTCTCCTCTACTACTAGGGCTGCCTGTTCAGTCCATTCCCCCTGGTACCACCCAGGCCTGTGTCTTCAGCGGACCCAGCTCCGACAAGCAGAACGTAAGTGGTCCAAATGCCCCACACCTGAAACACTTTCCCGCTTTAAGCAATTGTATGCCACTTATCGTATGGCAATTCAATCTGCCAAGCGTGCCTTTTATGTCACAAAAATTTCTGAGGCTGTGGATTCCTCGAGGCAACTATTCGCAATCTTACGTAAGCTTTCCTCCACCGGCTCCGCCCCTAACCAGTCAAGTAAAACCCCAGCTCCCCAACCTTTGGCTACCTTCTTCTTGAAGAAAATTTTGGATTTGCGCTCCTCTTTCGTGAGCCCACCCCCGACACCTCTACTATCTTCTCCTCGTTCTCCTTCAACGGCTACGTCTCCCAACAGGCTGACTATTTCCATTCAAATGGGAGTGCCCCCCTCCCCCCCTATTCGGACATTAGCGCATACACGGTCTTTCTTTTGTCCCATTACCTCTGCTGAGATCTTACAAGCATTATCTAAGTCAAGGAAAACTACCTGTCAGCTTGATCCAATCCCTTCCCACTGGCTAGCCAAGCCTACCCTACAATTAGTGCCCATCATGGTCGCCATTATCAATACTAGCTTATCCACTGGCCATTTTCCGTCCCTATGGAAATCTGCCATAGTTCACCCTCTTCTGAAACAACCTTCCCTCGATCCCTCCGTGCTTTCCCATTGGCGCCGTTTCAAACCTTCCCTTTTTGGCTAAACTACTGGAACGCTTTGTTTTCGCACAACTCAACTCTCATGTTGAAGCTACTAATGCACTCCATCCCCGTCAAGCAAGATTTCGTCCAGATCATAGTACCGAAACCATTCTTCTGGCACTACTGAATGAACTCCACGTCGCCCATGATCGTGGACACATCACCCTCATTGTCTCTCTTGACCTCTCTGCAGCATTTGATTTGATTGACCATCGGATTCTTCTTTCTCGTCTGTATGATTTGGGATTACGTGGTGCAGTCTGGAAGTGGTTCTCTTCTTTTCTTACAGACCGCTCCTTTATTGTCCGTTCAAATAACCAGTCCTCCTCCTCGTTCCCTCTTCCCTGTGGTGTGCCCCAGGGTTCTGTTCTTTCACCTCTACTATTTAATATTTTCCTCTCTCCCCTCCCTCTTCTGATCCAGCAGTATCCGGTCTCATCATATATCTATGCTGACGATACTTCACCGTTGAACCTGGATATCTCCCAGTTCAATCGTTGCCTTACTCATGTCGCCTCCTGGCTTTCCCTGAACTTTTTACATTAAAATCCTGCAAAGTCCACCGCTCTGAGCGGCTCTTGCCTAACCGTTGCTCCTCAGATTGATCTCATTCCAATTCCGCTTGCCTCCTCCTTCCGCTATCTGGGAGTTACTTTCCTTCCATAGTCACATCTCCACTCTCTCTCGCTGTTCTTTTGCAGCTCTACGTCAAATTAGAGCTGTCTGTTCCCTTCTCCCTTCTACTTCATTGATTACCCTAGTTCTGGCCTTGGTCATCAGCAGACTTGATTACTGCAATATCTTCCTAGCCAACCTTCCCACTTATCAGCTTAAGTGTCTACAGCTCATTCGACATACGGCAGCCCGTCTTATCACATTTTTCCACCGATTTGAGCATGTCACTCCCATCCTGTTTCGTTTACATTGGTTGCCTCTCCGTTTTCGATTTCATTACAAATTTCTTATTCTAACACATAGAGCCATTTACACATCTAATCCTCTCTACCTAGCTGATCTTATCTCCCTTCACACACCGTACCATCAACTTCATTTCCTGCATGCCAATCGCTTGTCCTTACCTTCTCCGTCACAAGCACATAGGTCCTGGATAATTTTTGTAAAGTTTTATATTACCTCACAAGATGTCCATGACTAGTGAAGGTTTTTATTGCTGATACTGAGATGACACCAGAATCAGAAATTATTTTGTGCATGTTGACGGTGTTCTCCCCAGGATCGCTTGAATAGGTGCACCACCTGGCTGATTTTACTGACCATCCAGCTAACATAATCATGCCAAAAAAATGAGAAGGAATGGAAAAAGGAAAGACGACTAATTACAGTGTGTTATCTGCTGCCAGCCAGCTTATAATGTGACCCATCCGCTACACCTTCATGCCACCTGGGGAGAACACTGGCTGAGTTCTACAGGGAAATGTCCCCTACACTCATTAGTGGATATAGAATATATGTTCAGAAGTAAAAAGCGAGAAGCACAGTGCACTTTAAAACACCAAATAAAACTAGCTGTGGTTCTTGCTTTTTCATTTAGCTCCTTGGTTTGTGATCACCTGGCGTCTCTTTTGTTTCTGCAGACTGCATAATTATATTTAATAGCAGGCCAATCCAGTGTGCAATGTCAGGGGTCAGTATGTTTTACATTAGACTCTCAGGCTCGTAATTAATCTGCTACATTTTTTGCTGCATAGAAACAGCATAATAAAGTTGTTTTTTTTTTTAACCTTATATAGCCTGGGAATATATTGCTTTCTTTATTCATGGGGTTACCACCTGAATGGTGTTGAGTGGGGGAGGACTTCCCGATTAGAGCTCTGGAGAATCCCCTCCGTTTTGGCTGGGGTAGGGGTGCCAGCTTATCTCTCGCCTTAGGCAGTAGATTGTCTTGAGCTGCCCCTGACTAAAGGCATTGTCAATTGCTCATTGTGGCTTGTCTCTATATAACACCGTCATGGAAAAAAAATACTCACATATGGAGAGTCCTTTTAATGAGGGCATCTAAACAACAAAGGCACATAGGTGCATATGCACATATGCAGCGCCTGTTTTATGAAGGTAGTGTGTTCCCATGGGCCTTTACAAAGAACATACTGGCAAGCTGCCCCACTGGTAGGACTAACGTGCGTGCATGTGCTGGTAAGGATTGGCATATATGTGCATACTTCATAACTTATCTAAATGCCGATCGAGGCCATGCCTCACCCATTCTCCACCTTTTGGTATGCCTACATGCAAAAGATGGAGGAGCTCTGTTTTTCCACTCTGAATGGCAAGGCAGCTCTACAAGCACTTCCCCGAGCATGTCAAACACTGCTCCACACGTTCAAATCCCTTATAGCATTACCCCCATACAGGGCAATTTTGAGTCTTATAGCAGAACTGCAAACTCATTTTCAAAGGTAAACTCCTCAGTGAGCCTCCTTTTGAAAATGCAGCCAGTGCAAGGCAGTTGGGCTCATTTGTACCAACATACTCGACCTCTTTGCCTTGATGGAATCCCAAATCTCATGGGGGTCAGATGTATCTTTATGAAAGGGCCGAAGCAAATGCAATGGGTCCGCCACTTAACATGGCAACAGACCTATCTGGAACCCTATGACTTGGGCCGTGCTCCTGCCGAAAAGACAAGAGAACCAAGAGTGGGAAATTTCCCACCATGGCCATCTATCAGGCAGAGCACTCTGTATTAGCAGCAACCCCTGGCAACATGCAGTTGTCATGCTCTATGACTGGCTGTTCTTCACTCATTGCAGCTAACAATTGGCAGGATAAGCTGAGGTGGGCATGGCAGTCCTAGTACACCGTGCCCTTCCAGATGGCGTCGCATGTGAAAAGTTCATCTCATAATGGCCCTGGTGGCTAGGCAGGATCCCCACCCCCTTTCCACTGTTTTTTCACTGTTAATAAGCTGTAGCCAACTGACCCACTATCAGGGAGATGACTGACTGTTGTGTGTGTTTTCAATGACAACTTGGGGCGAGGCTGATGGATGGCTCCGATAGTCTACGTTAATGTCCTTAGGCCACATCAGGCAATTCCAGCCTATTTGGGAGCTGAAAAATCTGGCTTCTGGCACACTTTACTGCATATCAACTGACTGGATTTCTGCAGCTCTTTGTAACGGGGTCTTCTTTAAGGCAATCTCATCAAGCCTGCAGCTCCTGCAGAGAATGATGGCACATTTACAGGTGGGGCTAAAGCCCGTGACTGTGGGTCACCAATTCTGTGGGAGCTGTATTGACAGCCAGCTGTGAACGGGATCATCACAGTGTTTACGTGGACTCGCCACGCGCCTGTGAACGGGATCATCACAGTGTTTACGTGGACTCGCCATGCGCCTGTGAACGGGATCATCACAGTGTTTACGTGGACATGCCACGCGCCTGTGAACGGGATCATCACAGTGTTTACGTGGACTCGCCTCGCGCCTGTGAACGGGATCATCACAGTGTTTACGTGGACTCGCCACGCGCCTGTGAACGGGATCATCACAGTGTTTACGTGGACTCGCCATGCGCCTGTGAACGGGATCATCACAGTGTTTACGTGGACTCGCCACATGCCTGTGAATGGGATCATCACAGTGTTTACGTTGACTCGCCACGCGCCTGTGAACGGGATCATCACAGTGTTTACGTGGACTCGCCACATGCCTGTGAACGGGATCATCACAGTGTTTACGTGGACTCGCCACGCGCCTGTGAACGGGATCATCACAGTGTTTACGTGGACTCGCCACGTGCCTGTGAACAGGATCATCACAGTGTTTACGTGGACTCGCCACGCGCCTGTGAACGGGATCATCACAGTGTTTACGTGGACTCGCCACATGCCCCTGCATTTCTTCCACAGCTACCAGCCAGTTAGAGGCTTATGAATGTCTCACAAGTCACTGTAGGTTTCTTGGGCCATATCTGGCACTGTGAAATTAATCTTGCCCCCAGCCTCATGAACTGTCTTCAGAGTTTCACTTGGCTCTTTCAGCAAGCAGGGACTGTCTCTTACATGTCTGTACAGCGCTGCGTACGACTGGTAGCGCTATAGAAATGCTCAGTAATAGTAGTAGTAGTATTTTGAGAGGTCATCCTGAAAATGCTCTTAGCTGGTTGACTGTACTTTCCTGTTTGGGGATTGAGAGAGGTTCTGTATGATTTGAGAAGAGGGAGGGGTTATGTCTTTTCATTGTGTCCCGTTTACATGTTTCAGACATGTTTCATTTTTAATTAGTGTGGGATTTTTATACGCAATTTGCTTTAAGCTACTTCTGTAATAAGAGAAGAATCTCAAACATAATACATGAAATGAGATAAAACAATCACACACTGAGTGTGCAGACAAACCATCCCACTCCAGACACCCCAATACACCTCCACATTCCAATTAAACTGACAAGCCATCCCACTCCAGACACTCCAATACACCTCCACACTCTGAATAAACTGACAAACCATCCTACTCCAGACACCCCAATACACCTCCACACTCCGATTAAACTGACAAGCCACCCTACTCCAGACATCCCAATACACCTCCACACTGAATAAACAGACAAGTCATCCCACTCCAGACACCCCAATACACCTCCACACTCTGAATAGACTGACAAGCCATCCTACTCCAGACACCCCAATACACCTCCACACTCCAATTAAACTGACAAGCCATCCCACTCCAGACGCCCCAATACACATCCACACTCTGAATAAACTGACAAACCATCCTACTCCAGACGCCCCAATACACCGCCACACTCCGATTAAACTGACAAGCCATCCCACTCCAGACACCCCAATACACCTCCACACTCCGATTAAACTGACAAACCATCCTACTCCAGACACCCCAATACACCTCCACACTCCGATTAAACTGACAAGCCATCCTACTCCAGACATCCCAATACACCTCCACACTGAATAAACAGACAAGTCATCCCACTCCAGACACCCCAATACACCTCCACACTCTGAATAGACTGACAAGCCATCCTACTCCAGACACCCCAATACACCTCCACACTCCAATTAAACTGACAAGCCATCCCACTCCAGACGCCCCAATACACATCCACACTCTGAATAAACTGACAAGCCATCCTACTCCAGACGCCCCAATACACCTCCACACTCCGATTAAACTGACAAGCCATCCCACTCCAGACACCCCAATACACCTCCACACTCTGAATAAACTGACAAACCATCCTACTCCAGATGCCCCAATACACCGCCACACTCCGATTAAACTGACAAGCCATCCCACTCCAGACACCCCAATACACCTCCACACTCTGAATAAACTGACAAACCATCCTACTCCAGACGCCCCAATACACCGCCACACTCCGATTAAACTGACAAGCCATCCCACTCCAGACACCCCAATACACCTCCACACTCCAATTAAACTGACAAGCCATCCCACTCCAGACACCCCAATACACCTCCACACTCCAATTAAACTGACTAGCCATCCCACTCCAGACACCCCAATACACCTCCACACTCTGAATAAACTGACAAACCATCCTACTCCAGACACCCCAATACACCTCCACACTCCGATTAAACTGACAAGCCATCCTACTCCAGACACCCCAATACACCTCCACACTGAATAAACAGACAAGCCATCCTACTCCAGGCACCCCGATACACCTCCAAACTCTGAATAAACTGACAAGCCATCCTACTCCAGACACCCCAATACACCTCCACACTGAATAAACAGACAAGCCATCCTACTCCAGGCACCCCGATACACCTCCAAACTCTGAATAAACTGACAAGCCATCCTACTCCAGACACCCCAATACACTTCCACACTCCGATTAAACTGACAAGCCATCCTACTCCAGACACCCCGATACACCTCCACACTCTGAATAAACTGACAAGTCATCCTACTCCAGACACCCCGATACACCTCCACACTCTGAATAAACTGACAAGCCATCCTAGTCCAGACACCCCGATATACCTCCAAACTCTGAATAAACAGACAAGCCATCCCACTCCAGACACCCCAATACACCTCCACACTCCAATTAAACAGACAAGCCATCCCACTCCAGACACCCCAATACACCTCCACACTCCAATTAAACAGACAAGCCATCCTACTCCAGACACCCCGATACACCTCCACACTCTGAATAAACTGACAAGTCATCCTACTCCAGACACCCCGATACACCTCCACACTTCTAACGCACTGGTAAACTGTCCTACTCCAGACACCTCAATATACCTCCACACTCTGTGTAAACACCCTGATACAACTCCACACTTTCAATGTACTGATACTACTCTGTGACCTTTGCCTTTTGTAGCATTAGGGAGACTTCTAGTTTTTGAGATATCTCTACCAAACCTATCTTCTGTGAATTAAGGGACCACCAGACTAGATCGTCTGCACCACCCAAATCATGGTGCTAACATCTGCTCATGAATTCAGTCATCAGTCCCTCTTCTTTTCGTGGGGGTGTCCACAGAACTGGCTGGTAAAATGGCTCCAGGGACATCTCCGTGCTTTGTTAGTCTCTATGCCCTTTTTCGGACGTCCAAAGCACAAATAGGGTTTCTAAAATTACCCCCTATAGAGAAAGTACTTTAGCCTTCTGTCAATAGATATAATACTCAAAAAGTACTGAAATACAGAGGTGATCGTCAATCACCATCCTTGAACTTCGACAAGCGGTAAACAAAGAAAAGGAGGAATGAGGTAACAGAATTTTAAAAAACAGCATAACTTATCTTTCTCTTTATGAGGCACTTAAGATACCAGGGCGGTTTACAATTTGAAAAAAAAAACAGAGAACGGCAAGGTTGAGAAATGGAAAAGAACTACAATGGTTGACAAGACAGTGCAGCACAATCACACATAGAGGTAGCGAGAAAGGGGAGGCAAGAGGAGCGAAGTCAGAGGAAGGAATTAGGAGTAAGGGGATGGAAGGTCATAGGCGGACTGGAAGAGGTGCATTTTAAGAAGGGATCTAAATTTGTGAAATGAGGGTTCTAGGCGGATGTCAGTAGGCAAGGAGTTCCAGAGGGATGGGCCCAAGTAGAAAAAGGTGGAGTTGCGGTTAGAGTCTAGATGCGCTTGTGAAACGGGGGGAAGATGATTAATTTATTTATTTATTTAACAGTATTTCTAAACCGCCTTATCTTAATAATCAAGGTGGTATCACAGCAAGCAATCAGGTAAAGTGTGTGTGTTGTACATGCAGTGAGGATGAAACTTAGTTGTGTGAGGGCTGTGTTGGGTGCTTGATTTGTTTGAGCTATGTACAAGGTGGGCTATTTACAGTGGTGCTAAAAACACATTTTATATACATACAGTTGTTTAGGAGGATTGGAGTGCTGTTATCCATTCTCTTAGGTTATGTGATGTGACCATAGTGCTCTATGAACAGCATGGTTTTCAGTTGTTTTCTGAAGTCTTTGAGGTCTGGAGTTGCCCTTAGATCGTCCGGTAGATTGTTCCATATTGTTGGAGCAGCCATGGAGAGAGCTCTGTTTGTTGTGTCCTTGCGTGTGTGCTTGTATTCATTTGGGGTACTGACTCGGTTGCGTGTTTGACTTCTTCTAGGACGTGCGCTGGTTTCCGGTTGTATGAGCGTGTGGAGGCTGTTGGCTGATGTGTGCTCTTTTATCTTAAATAGGTTTATGATAGTCTTGTATCTGATGCGAGCACTGATTGGGAGCCAGTGTAAGTCCTTTAATGTAGGTGTGATGTGCTCCTGTCTAGCGGCTCCGGATATGATTCGAGCTGCAGTGTTTTGTGCCAGCTGGAGTGGTTTGAGAGCTTGTTTTGGTAGTCCAAGGTATATCGGATTGCAGAAGTCCAGTATTGGGGTTATCAGTGCTTGACAGACGGTACGGAAGTGTTCTGGAGCGAGGAGTGGTTTCAGTCTCCTGATGATTCGCATCCTGTAGTAGGCTTTTTGTATTGTTTTGTCTATGTGTGGTTTGAGGTTGAGTTTACTGTCCAGAGTAACCCCAAGGTATCTCACCTCTGATCTTATCGGTATCGTGGTGCTTTGTATCTTTATGTTTGGTGGGTGTATGAAGCTTTGGTTCCGAGTGATGATTAAAGCTTCGGTCTTGTTGTAGTTTATTGCGAGGTTGTTGTTTTGGCACCATTTCGCCATTTGGGTAAGGCAGTCTGTTATCTTAGAGAAGTCCGGATTGTCGATTGATATCGGGGAGTATACCATGATGTCGTCTGCGTATATTGTGTATTGGATGTTGTTCTCTTTCATAATGTTGCATATTGGTTGGATGTAGATGTTAAAAAGGAGTGCTGAGAGTGCGGATCCTTGCGGTACTCCTTGTTGTACGTTTATGGGTCGGGAGGTGTCATGTCCCACCTTGACCTGTAGCTGTCTTTCGGTTAGGTACGAGTGGAACCATTTCAGAGTGGTACCGTGTATACCAGTGTTCTTTAGTCTCTCCAGGAGCATATTGTGGTCAACTGTGTCGAAAGCTGAGGAGATGTCGATGAAGATCATTATAATTCCATTCCTGGTGTTGTCAATTATTCTTATGATGCTGTCGAAGAGGTAGATCAGTAGAGTTTCGACTCCATGGTTGGGACGAAATCCGTGTTGGTTGTCGTCGAGGGTTCCGTGTTCGTCAATGTGTTCCTGAAGTTGTAGTTGAACCGTCTTTTCGATTATTTTTGCGAGGAAGGGTATGCTGGAGATTGGTCGGTATGCTGCTGGGTCCTTTTTGTCGAGAGTAGTTTTCTTTGTGATTGGTCTTACTGAGGCAAGCTTTAATTGCTGTGGCATGAGTCCTTGAGTGAGTGAGTTGTGTACCATTTTATGAATGGTTGGTATGAGGCTTGATTTGGTGGCTTTGACCCATGACACTGGGCAAGGGTCTGTAGGAGCAGTGCTTGTGTTGATTGTGGAGATGATGTGGGATATCTGTTCTTTTGAGGGTGAGTAGAATGTGCCCCAGGTTTTGGGGTGTACGTTCGTTCTGGTGGTTCCACTGGGTGTTGTGCGCTCTGTGGAGTGAAATTTGTCTTTGATGTGGTCGGCGAATTTCTGTGGATCCACTTGTATTTCTCTTTCTGCTGCTTGCTCTTTTGTCAGGGTTTTTACTATTTCGAAAAGTTCTCTGGTTTCCGGATTAATGTGGATGCAACGCAGACTGTGGGAGGGGGTGTGGAAACGGAGAGTCAGCCGAATACTGCGGCGTGTGGGTGTAGATTGCTTTTTTGTACCAGAGTGAGTATCTTGTAACGGATGTGATATTTCATCATGAGCCAGTGTAAAAGGAGAAGCAGTGGGGTAATGGTTTATGGTTTATGGTTTAGGCATTTGATATACTGCCCTTTACTTACACATCAGAGCGGTTTACATGTATACTAACAGGTACTTTCTATTCCCTTGTCCCCGCAGGGATCACAATCTAAGTGTACCTGAGGCAATGGAGGGTTAAGTGGCTTGCCCAAGGCCACAAGGAGCGGCCATGGGACTAGAGACCCCAGTAATGTGGTCACAGCGTGATGCGAGTAAGATTATCCTGCAACCGTGGGAAATAAAGGGTTACATTTAGCAATCACCGATCCAGTCGTGACACAGAAATAATTCAAAAGAGGATAACTTAAACCTAATGATAAACATTGATAATTGCAGTATATGACCATGAAGTGGGGATATAAAGGCTGTATAAGGTGGTGCAGCTCATCCTCTTGAAGCCATATAAATGGATAAGGAAAGTGCAATTGCAGTGGGCTAAACTAAAGGTGGCAATAAAAGGGGAAACAGATACATAGGTAAGGAAAGTAAATAAAACAAGAGGAGAAGGAAACCTATTTGGTTCTCCAAAGAAGTGGCTGCACAAATAAAGGCAAAACCACAGCTTTCACAAAATTCAGAAGTTCGCAAACACAGGAACACAGAAAGGAATACAGGATCAAACTAAAAGAGACAGAAAGAGAAATAAGGAAAGCAAAATCAAAGGCAGAGGAAAAGATGGCTAAAGATGTTAAGTGTGGCGACAAAACTTTCTTCGGGTATATTCGGGAGAGGAGGAAAATCAGAGGTGGAATTGCAGGACTCAAAGGTGCTGGGAATGGATTCTTGGAAAGTGACATTGAAAAAGCAACAATGCTAAACAAATACTTCTGCTCTGTTTTCACTAGAGAAAATCCTGGAGAAGGACCACCTGTGATTGACAAATATACAAAAGGGAATGAAGTAGATACCACACCATTCACAGAAGATGAGGTGTTGGAACAGCTCGCAAAACTGAAAGTGGTAACAGGGAAGAAGTGACAAACTACAGGCCCGTGAGCCTTATCTCGGTGGCAGGAAAAGTAATGGAGGCGCGCCTGAAGAAGTGAACAGTGGACTTTCTTGAAACCAATGGGTTGCATGATCCGAGGCAACATGGTTTTACCAAAGGACGATCTTGCTAAACAAATCTGATTGAGTTCTTTAACTGGGTGACCAGAGAACTAGATCAAGGGCATGTGATGGATGCCATCCACCTAGATTTCAGCAAAACCTTTGATACTGTTCCCCATAGGAGGCTTATCAATAAACTGACCAGCCTTGGAATGGTCCCAAGGTGGTAAACTGGATCCGAAATTGGTTGACCGACAGACGACAGAAGGTGATGGTAAATGGAACTCACTCGGTTGACAGGAAGATGATTAGGGTTCAGTCCTGGGACTGGTACTTTTCAATGTATTTGTGATTGATATTGCTGAAGGACTGAATGGAAAAGTCTGACATTTTGCAGATTACATGAAAATTTGCAACAGAGTGGACTCCCCTGAGGGAGTGGAGAACATGAGGAAAGATCTACAAAATCTGGAAGAATGGTCTAATGCTTGGCAGTTAAGATTTAATGTGAAGAAGTGAAGTGTCATGCACTTGGGAAGCAGAAATCCAAGGGAATTGTATGTGATAGGGGGTGAGAGGTTGGTGTGCATGAACCAGGAGAAGGACCTCAGAGTGATTGTTTCTGAGGATCCCAAGGTAGCAAAACAGTGTGACAAGGTGGTAGCAAAAGCCAGAAGGATGCTGGGTTGCATACCAAGAGGAATTACCAGCAGAAAGGAGGAGGTACTAATGCCACTGTACAAGTCGTTGGTGAGGCCTCACTTGGAATATTGTGTTCAGTTTTGGAGACCGTATCTCGCAAAGGATATAAAAAGACTGGAAACGATTTAGAGGAAGGCAACCAAAATGATTTGGAGCCTGCATCAGAAGACGTATGAGAAGAGACTTGAAGATCTAAATATGTGCACTCTGAAGGAGAGGAGGGACAGGGGAGATATGATTCAGACCTTCAAGTATTTAAAGAGTATTAATGAACAAGCAAACCTCTTCCAAAGACGGGGAAGCTGTAAAGCTAGAAGGCATAACATGAAGCTGTAAGAGGGTAAACTGAAAGGCAATGTCAGGAAATACTTTTTCACTGAAAGGGTGGTAGATGCTTGGAATGCCCTCCCGATGGAAGTGGTGGAGAGGGCCGGTGGTAGGGTTTTTTTTTTTTTTTTCTATTTATAAATTTTTACAATAAACCAAGCAACACTGCTTGTACAGAAAAGATATCACTTGCACAATAATACATAAGGGAATCTCACAAATCAAATTAAAGCAAGGAATATCAATAGCCCTCAATACATAGGGGAGCAGCTAAGTAGAAAACACAATTGAGGGTAGGAGACCCCCCAATGATATACAAAAAGAAATATTATCCACAAAATCAAGTGGGGGTGGAGGCCCGAGACTATACATTTATATGAATGAGTACACACTCAAGAGGGTGAAGATGTAACAACATGAGTGCTAATGAAAGTGGAAAGATCCTCAGGCTGAAAAAATGCATATTTCTGCAATTGATAAATCACTATACATTTACACGGAAAACGTAGCACAAAGGAGGCTCCCAACTCAATTACTCCTGAATGTAGTAAAAGAAAAGCTTTCTGTCTTCTCTGCGTTTCCCTAGCTACAGCTGGGAAGATCAAAACTTTTTTACCCATAAACAAATTAGCTCTCTTTTTATAAAATAATTTAAGGAGCCACTCTCGGTCAGAAGACAAAGCTGAAGTTACTAACAGGGTGGAGACAGGCAATTCATCATCCTTGGGGGTTTGAAGTAAAGCAGAGACATTCAAAAAATCCATTTCGAAAGTCCCAACAGACACTTTACTTTCTTTCTTACCACCGGGGGTAGCAAATCCGATAATGTCTCTTGAAGATATTTCCTAAAAAGATCTAATGGAGCAACCCCAGTCACAACCGGAAAATTCAAGAGACGGGTGTTCGAAGAACGTGCAGCGTTTTCCAATATCTCTAACTTAGCTCTTAAAGAGATATTGTCTTTAACCAAGGAATCAGTCAGATCAGAAACCTGGGATAGCTTCTGATCAGAAAGTACCAATTTACTTTTTGTTTCCACCATGTCTTTGTCCAACTTTGAAACAGACTCCTCAACTTGAGATATTTTGTGCTAGGGTTTCTAGCGCCCCCCTGCAACCTATAAATTGGTGCCCCTCCCTCATTCTTATTAATGTTGGCTGCACCCTGCCTTCCTTTTTCCCAAAACTGCTTTGTGAACTCTTTTCAAGCGATATTAGTATTTCACCTTCAAATCCAGTGTTGCAAGAAAATTCCAGCAAAAGAGCAAATGCATAACCAAAATAAAAATACTTAGGAGTAAATACTTAGCATCATACAAACAGGCTGGATAGTAAATAAATAAAAATAGAAAAATAGAAAAATAAAATCTGAATCTGATCATCTCACTAACATAACATAGACATTCTCCAGTGCCAGGCATATTGCGAACTAATACAAGACACTGCAAATGTCACTGAAAATCTACAAAGTCAAATCTACCATACCATACCAACATACACTTCCAAAACTCATACAATAAAGGGCCTACCAAGAAAAAAGCAGCACTATAAACACTACAATGGGCCCCAAAACATCCATACACCTATTTGAAAAGCTGTACATGTCAAATTACTACAGTACAGATCCCTACGTACAAACATCATGTTAACAGAACACCTGGCCTTGGTCACACACTCAGAACACAGACCCTCACCAAGTACAGAATAAGTGACCACAACCTAAAGCAAAAATAAAAATATGTAGACAATAATTAAAATGAATCCCCAAGAAGCCAGACTCCTCATGTGGTGCCACACCAGATAAGAGATGCAGTTCTCCATACTGTGTGAAATATAAAGATAGCGCAAAGTCCAAACACTAAATTGAAAATAAAATTATTTTTTCTACCTTTGTTGTCAGATGATTTTTGATCATGCTGGTCCTGACCTGAGGTTTCTGTTTTCCTCTGTCTTCTCTTAGCTCTTTTTCTATGGTCTATAGTCCATCTGCCATTTCTTGTCTGTCCTTTTGCTTTCTTCATTTTCTTCCACCAGCCTTTTTCCAGTCCCAGTAACCCTCCCCAGTATGAGCCTCCTCTATAACCTCCTTTCCCAGTACCTTCCAGTGTCAACTCCCTTGCATTCCCAGCACCACCACTGGTGTCTATTCCCTTTTAGTCCCCCTCCTTCTCCATTGTCTAACCCCTTGTAGTCCAAATACCATCCCAGGTATCAGCGAACTTCCATTCCCAGTGCCCCCTCCTATGTCAGTTCCCTTTCATTCACTCTCTCCTCTGTCCATCTGCCTTCCAGTGCCATCCCTGGGTGTCAGCTGACTTCAAGCCCCCACCTTCCCTCCAGCCTCCTCCTTCCCCTCTTTTCTGCTTCCTTTCAACCCCCCATGTGAGCTCCCTTCTAGCCCCCACCTTCTCCCCTGTCAGTTCTCTTCCAACCCTCATCCTATTACCCAGCCACCTTCCAATTCCATCCTTGTGTCTGCTCCCTTCCAGCTCCTCGTGTGTAGCTCCCCATGTCTGCTCCCTTCCAGCTCTCCCCCTGTGTCTGCTCTCTTTCAGCCCTACCCCTTGTCTGCTGCCTTCCAGCTCCCCAGTATCTGCTCCCTTCCAGTTCCCCCTCTGTGTCTGCTCCCTTTCAGGCCCCCTCTCCCCCTGTGTCTGCTCTGATTTGTCCTTCAAAAAAGAAAGCAGCCGCAGGAACATTTCTCTATTCCTGCGGCTGTGCTATCTTTTAAACTGCTGGACCATGGTGTTTGCAGTAGTAACAAGCATTTCCTGTTTCTTGTAAAAAACAGGAAATGCTTATTCTTGCCTTTAGAAACTCCACGACCCAGAAGTTTAGTTAGCAGAGCTGCAGGAACAGAGAAATGTTCCCCCGGCTGTTTTCTTTTTTGAGGCAGTGGGAGGCGGGTGGCTAGTGACACCACCCCCCCCCCCCCACCCAATGCCCGCACCCTCCTGCCATGCTTACCCAGCTTACCGGGTAGCACTGGCCCTGGTGGTGGGGGCAAATACAGTGACAGAATTCAAAATGGCATGGGACAGACTGGTCTTTATCTGCCGTCATTTACTATGTTACTATAACAACACTGGGATCATGACTCTGAAGGAATTGTAGAGAATGAAGACATTCCTATTCCAACCATTAGAAAGCTCAGTGCAAGAAAACCAGGCAAAGGAGAAAAACACAAGAAGAACGTGACTAACAGAACGTCGGGCTATCGTCGGCCACCTAACAGTACATCGGAGTCCTTCTCTAGCCCTACTCAAATCCAGACTAAAAAAAACATCTCTCCAAGGCTGCTTTTGGATCCTGATGCCCCTCAATCTCTTGTTCAACACTTATGTGTATCTTACCATACTCTAGTCCCAAGTTTTTTGATGTTCTTCACCTTGATTAAATTGTCAGCTCTGATGAGCAGAGACGGTCTCTTACATGTCTCTCTACAGTGCTGCGTATGCCTTGTAGCACTATTAGTATAGTAATGTTAGTAGTAAATATGCTTAACCAAATGCTGATTTATATTCAGTGTTCATTTATGTGGCCTCATTAAATACTGCTCACAGCCTTAATGTGCAAGCAAGAAATTCATGTTGATATATGGCACTTAAAATAGTACTTATTGTGATGCCAACCAACAGCACAACTGTTCTTTTATTGCTCTGCTTTGCACATTCCTCTAGCCTGACTTGATGCCTGGGTTTCAGTCTCTCTGCATCAGAGGCTTGGTGGGTAAATAGTACGAGATTCAACAACCCCTCCACATTTCAATATGGAGGCTTCTATCTTTCTGCATTTCCCAATACAGTTTTAAAATCTGAGCACTGAAAACGGAGGGAAGAAAAGATAGACAGTTGTACACCAGGTGAGTGTCGTAACTAAAGCATGGGGCCTTTGAGCCTGCGGCACAGAAGGAGGGGAATGGTGCTACCGTGCACATGGCAACAGGGGTGTCAAGAAAGCCTCCTCCACAATGATAATCAGAGGACCGGTGGCCATACGTGAACAAGTTGGACATGGGCACACTGGAGTGGATTTAGAGCATGTGTGGCGATTGGCTTAAGTCACATATTCCGTCTCGCTGTACATGTAAATAGCGTCACTGAATAGCCAGATACTGTGATCACGACACTGGCACTATCTGCAGTTCAGCAGGCCCAAAGTAAACATATAACTGCCTCTTTCTGATACAGATAGTACTGGACTGTCAGACAGATTTTCAGCCTGGTCCAATCTATATAGGGTCTGAATCTCCAAGGATAAACCAGGAACGTGTTCACTAGCTGCCACTGAATATATAATTGGCCTTGAATATAGACTGTCTCCCTGGCCAAGGTCATAGCTAATGGAAAGTCATGTTGACAGGACTGAAGTCGACTGCATGTATGTAACCATTGACGCATATCACCAAGCTGACAGACGTGTTGTCTTCTTCTGGGTATGCAGAACTCGGGGGGCTTACTGGGTCCCAGGTCCCCACTCCCAGGAGCTACTTGGCACAGATTCTCTGATGGGGGGAAGGGCAGAGTTCCTTATTCCCAAAGGCACTTTAAACACTGGTGTGGTGTTCCTAAATAGCGCCTTTAGTGGAAAAACTTCTTTTAAATCCAAAAGCACAATCTCTAACGCATACATGATAGAGTAAGTTTGGAATCAGTGCAGCGCAGCGGAATGGGGGGGGGGGGTAGATTCTTTCCTTCCACTGGCTTAAGTCTCTTGGTCTCCTCTGGGTAAACTGGCTCCATATCCTCACTGGTCCCCCTGAGTGAGGGGTTGTTCGTCTACCCCTTTCAGACTGGCTCACAGGCAGTGTGTGCAGGAATAGCCTAGTGGTTAGACCAAGAGACCAGATGCTCCTGGTGGCCTTGGGCTAGTCACTTAACCATCCATTTTCTCAGAAGAAAGGTCTAGCAATCTACTTCTGGTCACACTGCCAAGAAACCCAGGAGGCAATGTTTGCTGCATAGACAGTTTAGCTTCTTAGGACTGGAAGCAGTCCCCTCTCAACAGCCGTCTCCGAAGGCTACGCGTCCTTGTGAGGCTCTGACGCTCCTCAGTCGTGGAATCCAGGGTGGGGTTTTCCGTTCTGACTCCTTGTTCAGCAACCGGCTCCCCGGGGGGGGGGGGGGGGGAGTGTAGGGGATATATGCACAGAAACATTTTTGGGGCTTGTTCTGACTTTTCTTTTTCTGATTTTGGACATTTTTTGATTCATTTCACAAAATCTTTAAAATGTGCACTAGAACTTTTCAAAATGCGTTAAAAAAACTTCACATGAGCTGACTTAATGGAGTGGAGGAGTAGCCTAGTGGTTAGGGCTCTGGCTTGGGACCCTAGAGACCAGCGTTCAATTCCTACTAGCACTCCTTGTGGCCTTGGGTAAATCACTTAACCCTTCATTGCTCAGAAAAATCCAAGTTATCAATGTCCCTATTTAATGTATATTTACCAAGTTTAAGTTACAATATAAAATAGTAATTACACTTACCTGGTAATTGTAGTTCCTTTAGTGATGACAGCTTAGTCCTCCACCTATGGGTAGTGCACCTCCTCCTGCAGCTTGAAGACTGGACCAATCAGATTTCAGCCTCACTGGATGTAGCGTACTGGCATCTCTCTATAGCCCCAGTGAACTATTGACAAAGTAGACTCAACAAAACAAAAGGCAAGAACAGTTAGCTAACCTTATACAATGGGGTATGTTTACTAAACTCCGTTGCTGTGCGGGTCCCCATTAGTGTGCGTGTGCCATATAAGGAGTGGGCGGTTCAGGCAGAAAAAAGAAAAAAACCCGACCGTACGTGTGTGCGTCGCGCTAATGTGCGGGGCCCACATTAGCGTGTGGGAAGGCTAAGTGGGGCGATGCTGTGCAGCCAAACAACAGAGCCGTAGTACAACAGTGAAGACACTGACCTATGGTGCAGGGGCCATGGGTTCAAACCCCCATTGCGCTCAACAAAAAAGACCAGCTGAGGCATCAACTTTTATGGGCAAAAGTGGTGTAGGAGGCATATTGATTATGGACGGCAGAAGGCGGCGCACTCTTTTTTTATACGGCATGAGGCGGCGCACTGTTCATTGTGGGCGGCAGATGGCGGCGCGCTGTTAATTTTGTGCGCCACAAGACGGCACGCCGATGGCTACAAGGCTGCGCGCTGCTGCACAAACACAGGACCAGAGCCACAGCACAATGGTGAAGACACTGAGCAATGGTGCAGGGACCAGGGGTTCAATCCCTCACAATGGCCAGTGAAAAAGGCTAGCTGAGGCAGTATGTTATATGTTGTGGAGTGCTGTAGGAGGCTTTTTAATTTTATTTTGTGATAACTACTAGCAAACGCACTCTCACAGCATATTAATATAAGGCAGCCCATAAGGCACATGTTACAGTGCACCGTCCGCCAAGGCACCCTAGAATGTCCCCTATAGGGCAGCATGTATGTTGCGACACAGGATAATGTATAGTGCACCCTATATGGCTGGCAACCGTAACGTGCCCTATAGGGCACCCCATAAAGCACCCTCAGAGGCACCTTATGGATACAGTACGCTGAGGGTGTTATTGCTGGCAGCAACATATGTACAGTAAATTAAAATAACTCTTTGGACACCCCTATCACAGAACCCCACTGTGGGTTTGAACCCATGACATCTGGCTGCACAGGCAGTGACGTAACCATTAGGCTACAGCTGTAAGCAATCCCTGGCTAGCTGCAGATAGCCTGTACATCACCTCACTGACAGTCTGCTGTTGTGAACCACCCATACCCATGATGCACTGCACATGCAAATCAGCTGTCCACGATTGAACACAGGATGGGAAATGCACCCCTAAAGCTCCCCGGCCTGGTAGGGGGAAGTGTCCGTGGGCACCCACACAGCACCTCGGCCTGGTAGGGTGTCCTGAGTGGGTGGACAAACGGCAAAGAGTAGCTAAACACCATCACATTGTGCGGTTACTGTGCTCACCCTGAGTGTGAGATGTTGCGCCCAGGACCAGGTCCACAACACCAGCCATAGCTGAATGCAGCCATGACAGAGCTCCAAAGCAGCAATAACACTGTGGAATAGGTAGGTGCTGCATAAACATTTTGGAGATCTCTGTCTGGCTCAGTTGGGGGGATGGGACCCCCCCCGATAAAACAGGGCTTCCCCTGATGCCAGTAGAGTGGACCATCAACCCCAGTCCTGCTAGGGAACAGACACCCTACATGGCAGTCCAAGCAGCTCCACACACACACACACAATATCAGACCAACATTAGACCTGGATAGTCACAGATGCACCCCACCACTATCTGATATTCACCTGCAGCAAGCCATCAGCCACTGCACCCTGCAAGGCACTCCATCACAACACATACCAGCTGTAAACAGTCTGCTGGCTGGTCCTGATGGACATGCATGCACCCACAACTGGGGTGGCAGCACACACAGGCAGATAAGTCCATGAAGAGGCCCCCCACAGGACACCCATACATATCACATGGGAGAATCACAATATAGCACTATGGGGTTGCCTAGCCATGCTGCCGTCACTGCACACTCAGGGTGAGAGTGATCTCCCAGCAGCACATACAGAGGTCACCCTGTCTGTGTAGGTGATGGCCGGGCACTACCATGCCCCTGCCAGTGCCCTATGCCCTGTGCAGCTGCAACCTGGGCAGTCCACTCTGTCTGAGATATACCCATGGTCCCTTGCTACTCATTATGCACATTGGCAGGCCAATACTGGCAACAGTGTTGGCAGTGTGGGCTGTGGAAGGGGCTTGCAGCCAACACCCACTGTATAGACCAGGGGTGTCCAAACCTGTCCTGGAGGGCCACAATCCTGCCAGGTATTTGGGATAGCCCTAATGAATATGCATGAGATATACATGCATTAGAGATATCCTGCCAACGTGACTGGTGTGTGGCCCTCCAGGACTGGTTTGGAGATCCCTGCCTTACACCTCTGTCTGTTGGGTAAAATATGGGTGTTTCCCCCATGCTTATGTTCCCTGCAATACAGGGGTGTCTGTGCTATCTTTGTTTAGTGGTGGGTAAAATATAGGGACTGGGCTGGCAAGTGCCCCAGCTGGGATTTGAACCTCTGGCCCTCTAGTCCTAGAGGTAATGGCTCTGTCCACTGCACCACACTATGGCCACAGAGACAGTGCAGCCCCTGGAGGTAGTAAACCTGGCAGGATGGAGTCACAAACCCTGCTGTACGCATTTTTACTGTGGGCACATGCACCCTGTCTGGTGACAAACGTGCACATAAACCCCGGAAATGACCACGGCAAATGGGGGACACAATATCACCACGCTGGGCAACAGTGATATTAATGGGCAACCATAGAAAACACTCCCAGGAAAGCTCCAACAAAAAGGAAATGTTTTTGGAAGAGTCTCCGCTCCGTACACCTTTCCAAAAAACATTTATTTTTGCTGGAGCTTTCCTGGGTGTGTTTGTTGGTTTTGCCCATTACTATAACTGTTCCCCAGCTGACTTCCTATTTTTACAATGTTTGTTGTGGTCCTTTTCTATTTTTATTTCCACTTTTGGGCTGTGCACAAGTATCACACTGCTCACGTTTTGCAGGTTTCCCCGGTTTTGCTGTACATTGCTGACGGAAATGGTTTCTCTTCTCTTTAAATGCATTCTACCACGAGTGATTCACTCGCGCTATTTTTTTTTGGAAATTCAGCACCGATAATGTGCGGGGCGCCTCTCCCCTCCCCTTCCCCGCCCATTAACCCCTTCTCTCCGCCCCTCCGGGGCCTTCCTCCGCCCTCCGTTAGCCTTTCCACGCCTCTATCGGACATTTGCGGGCCCGTACTTGTGCGGCACCCGTTACTGTGACGCGCAAGTGTGCGGGGCTTCATCGCACGTTTGCGGGGTGTTTAAGAGCACTTAAGTGCTGCTTTTAGTGCGCTATTTTGCGGCGCGCAAATTAGCGCTTTTTAGTAAACATGCCCCAATGTCTTTACAATGGGAAGAAAATCGGAAACTGCCCCCAAACAAAAAAGGGAAGTACTCCTAGAGGCAAAGGTGTCCCCGCTCGCCTGACCACAACCAGGGAGTGAGAGCAAAGAATGGAGCGACATGAGAGCGAAGCAGAGAACATGCGCCACCTGAAATACTCACCAGACTCGACAGCCGACAAGACCGCTCACGTGCCGTGCGAAATGCGAACCCAAGGGCGGGACGGAGGACTAAGCTGTCGTCACTAAAGGAACTACAATTACCAGGTAAGTGTAATTACTATTTCCTTAGCGTTCCTCCAGCTTAGTCCTCCACCTATGGGATGTAACAGAGCAGTATCAATGGGAGGGGCCTTGCCAGCCGGCACGCAATACAGCTGACCCAAAGCAGGCATCCCCCTCTGCCAGCACATCGAGCCGATAGTGCTTGCTGAAAGTATGCAGGGATGACCATGTCGCCGCCTTACAGATTTCTACCGGCGGGACCAGACAGTGCTCCGCCCAGGACGCCGCTTGCGCCCTAGTCGAATGAGCCCGTAGCCCCACCGGAGCCGGGCGCCCCTGCAACATGTAAGCCGAGACAATCGCCTCCTTAATCCATCTGGAAATAGACGCTTTCGCCGCAGGCTCCCCTTTCCTGGGGCCGCCAAACAAGACAAATAAGCGATCGGACTTGCGGAAGGACTCGGTGATCTTCAAATAATGACGCAACATTCTTCTAATGTCCAAGCGATGAAGGCCCCGGTCCGAAGCCTGTGCTCCCGACGAGCGCAGAACAGGGAGAGATACAGCTTGATTCACATGAAAAGGAGAAGACACCTTCGGAAGAAAGGAAGGCACCGGCCTGAGCACCACCTTCTGATCCGAAAAACAGAGGAAGGGCTCCATACAGGAAAGTGCCTGAAGTTCCGAAATACGGCGCGCTGAAGAAATCGCCACCATAAAAACCGTCTTAAGGGTCAAGTCCTTTAGCGAAACCTGGGAAAGAGGCTCAAACGGCGCTCCACTGAGCGCTCGTAGGACCAAGTTGAGGTCCCACGGTGGTACGGAAATCCGACGCGCCGGACGCAGTCTGGAAACCGCTTTTAGAAAACACGCGACATCGGAGTGCTGGCCGAGAGGCACGCTGTGGACTTTACCACGGTAACAGGCCAGAGCTGCTAGCTGCACCCATAAGGAACTAGCCGCTAGCCCCTTAGCAAAGCCATCTTGCAAAAAATCCAGAACCACTGGAACTGAAGCCGTAGCAGCGCGGACCCGGCGCCGCGAACACCAGTCCTCAAAAATTCGCCAGACGCGTACGTAAGCCAGAGAAGTCGATCCTTTACGCGCCTGAAGCATGGTCGTCACGACTGACCTAGAATAACCTTTACTTTTTAGCCGCGCCCTTTCAATGGCCAAGCCGTAAGCGAGAATCGATCCACCCGCGGCATGAGAAGCGGGCCCTGAATCAGCAGCTCCGGCGATAACGGGAGGCGCCACGGAGCTCCGTCCAGCAATCTTACCAAATCCGCGTACCACGGGCGCCTGGGCCAATCCGGTGCTATCAACAGCACCCGTCCCCGGTGAGCTTCGATGCGCTGAATCACCCGACCTATTAGCGCCCACGGAGGAAAGACGTAAAGGAGGCCCGACACGGGCCACGGACGCATGAGGGCATCGAGCCCCTCCGACATAGGTTCCCGTTGCCTGCTGTAAAACCGCGCCACCTTCGCGGATTGAAAGGTCGCCATGAGATCCATGACCGGCGTTCCCCAGAGACACACCAGTTGCGCGAACACTGAGGGATGCAGTTCCCATTCCCCTGCATCCACTCAGACCCGGCTGAGAAAATCTGCTGTCACATTGTCCTTCTCCGCTATGTGCGCTGCCAAAATTGCCTGCAACCGCGGTTCGATCCAGGCGAACAGCCTCTGGGACTCCTCCTCTAAGCCCGTGCTTCCGGTACCTCCCTGCTGATTTATGTAGGCCACGGTCGCGACATTGTCGGACAGCACTCGCACCGCCCAGTGCGAGATCTGCGCTTCGAATCTCTGTAGCGCCAAGAACACCGCTCTCAACTCCAAGAGGTTGATCGCCCAACCGCTCTCCTCCTGGGACCAGAGACCCTGCGCAAAGTCCACTCCGCAATGTGCACCCCAGCCCGTCAGACTGGCATCCGTCAACAGCGGAATCCACTCCGGCTGCTCCAACGGCATTCCCGCCTGAAGAGAGGCCGGCCGCAGCCACCACAGTAGGTCCCTCCTGACCCGCGGCGGGCATGGAAGCCGCATGCTCAGCGAATCAAATTGATTGGACCATCGGCGAAGCAGGGTCCGCTGTAACGATCGCATGTGAAACCGGGCCCAAGGCACCACCTCCAAAGTTGCCGCCATCGTCCCCAACACTCGAAGATACTGCCACGCGGACGGGGCTGCGATCTTGCGGAAACCCCGGACCAGACTCTGAAGCGCCAGCATTCTCCGCTCCGTGAGGAAGACCAAACCTCTGCGAGTATCGAACAGTACTCCCAAGTATTCGAGAGACTGCGTCGGCTCCAGATGACTCTTGATTGGGTTGACCACCCAGCCCAGGGACTGCAGAATATCGACGACCTTCCCCGTGGCTTGCACACTCTTGGCATGGGACTTTGCTCGGATCAGCCAATCGTCCAGATAGGGATGGACTAAGACCCCTTCCTTGCGCAATGCCGCTGCTACCACCACCATTATCTTGGTGAAGACACGTGGCGCCGTCGCCAACCCGAAGGGCAGAGCCTGGAACTGAAAGTGCCCCCAAGGAAGTGTGAAGCGTAGAAACTGTTGGTGGGAGGCCCTGATGGGGATATGGAGATAAGCTTCGGTGAGATCGAGAGATGTCAAAAATTCGCCCTTCCAAACTGCGACAATAACCGACCGTAAGGTTTCCATACGGAAATGCGGCACTCGGAGACAGCGATTCACGCCCTTGAGGTCCAAAATGGGACGAAGAGCGCCATCCTTCTTTGGCACCACGAAATAAATGGAATACCGCCCCATGCCATATTCCGCCGGCGGAACAGGAACGACCGCCCCCAAGCGCAGAAGACGGTCCAGCGTTTGCTGTATCTGAAATACCTTCTGAGGACTGCGGCAGGGGGACTGGACAAAGGAGTCGAGCACTGGCCTCGCGAGATCTAACGCATATCCCTCGCGAATGATCTCCAGGACCCACTGATCGGACATGATACGGGTCCAAGCAGCCAGAAACCCCCGAAGACGACTTCCGATCGGTTGCACAGCTGCCGGGACCCGCCGCCCTTCACTGGGACTTCCGAGGGGCTGCGGGGGATGCTGCTGAGAATCCTCTACTTGCACCGCGAAACCCCCGAAATCCCTGGGCCCTAGACACATATCGGCCTCTTTGGGACCCCGCGAAACGGGGCGATCGAAACCTACGAAAGTCCCGGGACGTACCCCGGAAGGGCCCTGCGGGCTTCCCGCGCTTGGGCCTATCCTCCGGCAACCTGCCGCCTTTGGAGTCCCCCAACTCCTTAACCAACTTATCAAGATCCTCGCCAAACAAGAGCTTCCCCTTAAACGGAAGCCGGCCAAGACGCACCTTAGAGGATCCATCCGCCGCCCAATTTTTTAGCCAAAGAGAACGACGCGCCGCTACCAAGGAGGCCATACTATTGGAGAGGGCCCGAATGAGATCGTATTGTACATCCGCCAAATAAGCCGATCCAGACTCCAAGCGCTGGAGCTCCCGGACGTCATCGGACGCAATGGAAGCAGACTGCTGCAGGTGCTGGACCCAGCGAAGACAGGCCCTAGCAACCCAAGCCCCACATATGGAGGCCTACAACGCCACCGCGTCCGCCTCAAAGGATTGCTTCAACAAGCTGTCCATTTTCCTATCTTGCGCCTCCTTCAAGGCCGCACTGCCTTCCACCGGGATCGTGGTCTTTTTAGTAACAGCCGAAACCGCAGCGTCAATCTTTGGGGAACGAAACTTGTCCTTATCTTTATCCGCTAGGGGATAAAGCTTGTTCATGATTTTCATCCCCTTAAGAGCAGACTCGGGAGTATCCCATTCAGTCTGGATCATCTGATCAATCACCTTATGAATAGGGAAACCACCTGCGTCTGACGGACCGCCTGAATGATGGGATCCGCACCATCCTCATCGGCGGCCAGCTGCTCGGTAGAAAGCCGAAGCGTCTGAAGAGCCTCCGCAATAAGGGCCGGCAGCTCCTCGCGGCGAAATACTCTGATGATACTCGCCTGATCCTCAGGCTCAGGGATTTCGCCTTCCTCTAACTCGTCCATCTCATCATCTACCTCCAAGTCCGCATCTTCTCCCTCCTGCCAGTCCGCCTCGGAGGGAACCGTCTCCACTGCTCTCGGCCGTTTGGCTGGTTTGAGACCCACTGAGACACGCTCCGCTTTAGGAGCCGGCGCGCTAGAGGGAGGAAGGGACAGGGACCCTGCCAAGAGCCCTTGCCATCTGCGACAAAACGCCTGATGCATCAATAAGACAAAGTCTGGAGAAAAATCGTCCATCTGCAGCGTGCTGTCAAACCCCGACTGCGAACCCAAAGCGCTCAAAGAGGGCTCAGCTACTGCAGCCGAGGGCCCCGCTACTGGCTCAGCACTCGCTGGGCCTGCGGACTCTGTCTGAGCAACCGGGGAAACGGCATGCTCGAACTGCTGCTCCATGCTAAGGGAGACGGACGCACATCGCTGACAGATGCCGGTTTCTGCGCCCGCGCCCCTATGAGAGCCACAGATGACGCACTAAGAGCTGGAGGACATCGATGCACTCAAATTGTAAAGGCCTCGGGAACCCCTAACAGCAGGGAGCCACAGGCCCCAGAGACAGCAAAGACGTGTCACCCAAGCCCAGCTGCTGCTCTCTGTTCTATTTGAGTTTACTTTGTATGGTAATAGAATCCTTTTAATGAGGTTTCGTTGAAGCCTCTAGATATATATATATACAGCAACAAAACAAAACAAAAATAGCAGCCGAGAAGCCCCGCGGAGCGCATCCGAAGAGAACCGGCAAACTAAAGAAAACTGTGCAAAACAGCTGACAGACCACCCCGAGGCCGACCGTATGGCCCGTTCAGCAGAAAATAAAGAAAAAACAAAAACGAAAGTAAAGAAGAAAGAAAGAAAGGCACAATACCTGGTAGGTCTGCCCAGACTGCGGCACGGAGGAAATTGCAGCTCCGAAGAACCGCGGTGAGGCAGCCGGCTTCAGGCAAGATGCTGTGGAAGCCGCGTACTCAAAATGGCCGCGGCTTCTCACATCATTTTGGTGCGCTGTTGTAGCCTACTTTCCTGAGCCTGCCTGCCCCGTTGAAGGCAGGATGCGCTGTGTTCCAACTCTGCTGCTCCGAAATCAAGGAGGAGAGAGAGGAAAAAAGCCACGGTTGCGAGACCGGGCAGCCGGCTAAGCACCCAGGAAACAAAGAGAAGAAAACTTCTGTTCCCTGTGCTGAGGACTCACCCCCCCCCCCCCCGGAGAATCGCGCTGCCGGTAAAGAGAGAAAGGAGCTCTGCCCCGAATAGTCTTGGGGCTAGAGATCCTATCGAAGCGTCAGCTACTTTGAGAGCTGTGGTCAGAGAGGAAAATAAACCTTCACCGGAGCCCACGGAGCCAGAGGGAGACCTCCTCCTGCAGGGGGGGGGGGGGTGTCAAATTTTTTATTTTTTTTTTTAAAGGGAAAGACCCAAATTTGGAATGAAAAATAAAGTAAAGTATATCAAGTAAAGAAAATTAAAAGGTTAGCCAACTATCTAGCTGCTTAACTGGTTCCCTAGTGAGCCCAGCACCTAGGCTCACTACGTCCTCTAGCTGCATGAAGACTGGACACACTGGGGCTATAGAGAGATGCCAGTACGCTACATCCAGTGATGCTGAAATCTGATTGGTCCAGTCTTCAAGCTGCAGGAGGAGGTGCACTACTCATAGGTGGAGGACTAAGCTGGAGGAACGCTAAGGAACTGCTTTGATTGAAATGATAAAGTGGTTTAAAAAACTTTAATAAAATCTCTAGTGCACTGCATCCTTTAAGCATACTCCTGTGGGGGGGGGGGGGGTGCACCATAAACCAGGGGTCTCCAAACCTGTCCTGGAGGGGCACAATCCAGCCAGGATCTTGGGATATCTCTAAAGGAGCGGCCTAGTGGTTGGGGCAAGGTACCTTGGGCTGGAAGGTTGGGGGTTCAAATCCCACTAGAGGACAGCAACCTTGGGCCAGAAGGATTGGGGTTTCTAGTCCCACAAGTTATAATGCCCTGTTCAATGTAATTTCAGTTTGTTCAATGTAAACCACCTTGATATCATGAAAGGTGGTATATAAGAAGTGCTAAAAATAAATAAGATACATTTGAATATGATGGCAGTGCATGCAAATGTATCTCATGCATATTCATTAGGGATTTCCAGAAAACCTGGCTGGATTGCAGACCTGCAGGCATGAACAATGCTTTAAATTCTCCTGCTCTCACTTCATGAGGGTACGTTGCATGTGCTTGTCAGTGGAGAAACGAAGGAAACCTAAGGGGGTCCCTTGCATACCCCTGAGGCCTTGTGCTGACCCGCACGAATGACTGGGGGAGAAACAGAAGAGATGATTTGCAATGTTATACAATTTTCCAGCACACAGCAGCCCACATGCCTGATGTGTGTCATTATGATGCAGGTTATCAGTGGGAATTTGACACATCAGCTCCCAACAAGACTCTCCCAGTACTCAGCCTTCCTTTAGAGTTTCAGTCAGTTAATAGGAAAAGTCACCAGCTGTCTGTGTATCTGGCTACTGCTAATTTGGTCTTTTTGTAATTTAATGTTCTCTTTCCTTTATTCCCTTCACCACTGTTCTACGCTCACTTCGCTTGTTCGGTGGTTAATTAGCGTCTCTCTTAAACGGAGAAAAGGAAGAGACCCTTCCCCCTCTCTCTGATGCAAGTCAGGGGTTGGTCTTACTCTTGTGCTTGCTGTGTTAGTCCACTTTAATGGTTAAAAAGTACAAATAAAAGAATATAAGGTGATACCTTGTTATTGGACCAGCTTTAATATACTTTTTGACTAGCTTTTGGAGGTTAAAACCTTCATTTTATATTTGCATTTTATTCCATTTACATGTTCATGTCTTCTATTCTAAACTTTTCTGATACATTTTATTCATTTTAATGTTATTTTTACTTTCTTCTATGTAGTCACTTATGGAATCAATAGTTCACTGGCCGGAGATCTGGGGCAGGGAGGGTCTGAGAGGAGTGACTGAGCTGGGGCCCTCCATGCCCCACTTCTACCACTGGCTCTTTCCCCTTCATCCTTTCCCTAACCCCCTTCCCCTTCCCCTTTCCTGCCTCCCGCTTCTCTTTCTCCTTTCCGTACCTCTTGCTGATCCTTGCCCTAGTAATTCAGCTTTTGTGGTCTGCATGACTGGTGCTGCTGGTTGCAGCTCTTTTATCACTGATGTAGGAAATTAGTGTTTTTCAAATAATTATGCTTAAATGGCCCAGTGCAGAGCAACAAGACTTTAAAGTTGGCAGCTGCTCACCTTCTGCCTCCTAAAAATGTGCCTTTGGCGACATCTTCTGGCCCTCTTAGGGAACTGCACCTCTCCAAAGGTTATCACAAGAAATGTAGAGATCTACAGAAAGGGGCTGAATGTTAGCCACAGTCTCTCTAACTGTCACTCCTGCACAGAGAAGTAAAAGTCACCAAATTAGATGTAAGCAATACACTTCTATTGGGTTTATACAAGTAGTTAAATAAAAACAAAAAAGAAAAATAAGGCGATCCCTTTTTTATTGGACTACCGTAATTCATTTTTGGACTAGCTTTCGAAGTTAAAACCTTCTTCAGGTCATTGACAGTCTCAGGGGAAGAGAGTATGGGGGGAGGAAGTGGGGGAGAAGGGAGGGTGATCAAACAGTGACCAGGCTGTAAATATTTTTAGTATATAATGTGATACAAAGCCCGTATCTTTATTAAATTGGTTGACTGACAGACCACAGAAGGTGATGGTAAATGGAGCTCACTTGGATGAAAGGAGGGTGATTAGCGGGGTGCCCCAAGGTTCGGTCCTGGGCCTGGTACTGTTCAATGTATTTGTGAGTGATATTGCTGAAGGACTGAACGTAAGTCTGTCTTTTTGCAGATGACATGAAAATTTGCAACAAAGTAGACTCCCCTGAGGCCGTGGATAACATCAGAAAAGATCTATAAAAGCTGGAAGAATGGTCTAATGCTTGACAGTTACGATTTAATGCAAAGAGGTGCAGTGTCATGCACCTGGGAAGCAGAAATCAAGGGGAAAAGTATGCAATAGGGGGCGAGAGGTTGGTGTGCACGGACCAGGAAAAGAACCTTGTTGTGATTATTTCTGAGGATCTCAAGGTGGCAAAACAGTGCGACAAGGCAGTGGCAAAAGCCAGGAGGATGCTGGGTTGCATACAAAGAGGAATTACCAGCAGAAAGGAAGAGGTACTAATGCCACTGTACAAGTCACTGGTGAGGCCTCACTTGGAATACTGTGTTCAGCTTTGGAGACCATATCTTGCAAAGGATGTAAAAAGATTGGAAACTATTCAGAGGAAGGCGACCAAAATGATTTGGAGCCTGCGTCAGAAGCCTTATGAGAAGAGACTTGAAGATCTAAAAATGTATACTCTGGAGGAGAGGAGGGACAGGGGAGATATGATTCAGACCTTTAAATACTTAATGGGAAATAATGAACAAACAAACCTCTTCCAAAGACGGGCAAGCTGTAAAACTAGAGGGAATAACATGAAGCTGCAAGGGGGTAAATTGAAAGGCAATGTCAGGAAATGCTTTTTCACTGAAAGGGTGGTGGATGCTTGGAATGCCCTCCCGATGGAAGTGGTGGAGGCAAATACAGTGACAGAATTCAAAATGGCATGGGACAGACACAGTGGATCCCTTTACAGCAACAGGATAAAATCAAAATAAACTTAACTATCTAATTTCTCAACAAACAGGGGTGTCCTACACGGAGCGGTGAGTTCACCCCTAAACAAAGACATGGGGAGGGGTGGCCTGCGCGGAGCGGCAGGTGCACCTACTCTTGCCCTCATACTGGGCAGACTAGATGGACCATACTGGTCTTTATCTGCCATCATTTACTATGTTACTATGTATATTAAGTGCTGTCTGATTTGATTGAAAGTATTTCATCTTCATTTCAAAAGTTTTACATTCCTGCACTGCTCTGTGCTATGAGATCTTAAGGCCGTGTGAGCTGATTCTGGTTTTTAACAGTTGGTCTGTCCCCTTTGCACTTGCTTTGCACTGAATAATACAAACCACATTAGAGGAACAACAGAAGTAGGGTTCCCTTGTATTGAATGTTTTTCGGGGAAGTTTTGCATATACCATGACAGTTATGAACTTCACTTCTAAAACAGGGTATGTAGAGGATGATCTCAGTCTCTCAAATTTAACTCTAAGGCTCAGCGTAATATTTGTATCGTGCCAAAGAGCGCCTCCTGCTGGAGTTTGTAATATGCAGCATGCATGGGTAGTTTGTCAAGATATGCTTGTAAATTCTTCTTTATCAAGCCTGTAGCCCCCAGTACAATAGGAAAGATTTCTGTATCTTTCTGCCACATTTTCTTGGTCTCTGACTGCATTTCCTGGTATTTCAGGATCTTCTGTCTCTCCACAAGATTCACAGAATAGTCGCTTCGAACTAACACCTCTATTATCAGGGCTGTTCTGGCGGTTTTTTTCTTAACAACTATATCCGGCTTCCTCTCATCCAGCTTTTTATCGGTTGGAATGGGAATATCTCAGATGATCATAAGCTCCTCATTCTCTGTAATTCTCTTAGGGCCATGATCCCGGTGCTTTTTGGGCACAGTGATGTTGTAGTGTTTACAGAGTTTCCAATGTACGAGGCGCGCTACTTCATTATGTCTTTCTGTATAGAAATTTTCTGCCATCAGAACTTCACAGCCTGATATGAGGTGAGTCACCATTTCCAGGTCTTTCTTACAGAATCAACATATGTTTGTGGTGTCAGTTTTTTCAATGCTCGCTGTAAACCATCTTGCCGTAAGCTGCTGTCCTAGGCTGCAGTTATCAATCTCTCATCCTTCGGTTTCAGTTCACCCTTCCTGAACCATTCATGTGTCCATTCTTGATCAACAAAGGGTTCCTGGAGTAACACTCTGTATTTCCCATTGTATTTGTGCATCTGCCACTGGTTTTTCCTTGTTTGTTGATCTAATTCCTTGAAGAGTTTTTCTCTTTTTTTTGCAAATTCTGTTACTTCCTTCCCTGTGTATGCTTATGGATTTTCACTCATTCCTTCTAGTCGTCGGAACACTTGTCCAAGTTTGATGATGGAGACAGATTCTGGACGTTTACTCTCATATTTCATCACTTTTTGCGTATTTGGATCGAGGCTGCAATTAAATAGGCCTGGAGGCCTATGATAGTAGTTCTGTAGGTGTAATCAGTCTCTTTGAGGCCTAGCCCTCCTTCAGCTCTAGGGATGTACAGTCTTGGCTTACACTGATTCTTGTAAATCACTTCATGGGCATGGAGGAGTTATTGTGTTCGCATGTGGGTAACTGCGGGATCATTTGCAGCTTGGTAGATTGAAGGGATTTGTGCCATCCTTTCCTTTTCGGGTTTTCACTGGGAGCCTCCTTTTCACTAGCATTTCCTCCAGATTCAGTGGCAACAGGGAATCTCTCTCTCAGTAATTCATCTTCCTGGAGTAGTGGCTGTAAGTCTTTTATGATTTTTCTCAAGGTTTCCAGCTCGGGTCCTATGTCACTACAAGGAGGGCTCACTTGAGGTTTCCTTTTCTTTCCACTGCAGCAGGTTTTCCCTGAGTGTTTTGAGTGAAGAAGTGATCTTCTTGGAGATGACTTTGGGATTGTAGCCTTTTGTTTAAAGGATTCAGCCAAGATTTGGAGGTTTATCCCTGTCTTTTGGGTCAGAGTATACGCAGTGATATTATGTTGCTTGGCTGCGTATAATGGTCGTTTTAGCATGTGAAAGGTGAAAGCGGTATCTGTCAGTTGGTTTCCTGAATATTGATGTTTGTATATAGCCATTGTTGATAGCAACTGTAGTGTTCAAGAAGTTAATTGCTTCTGTGGATGGGCTGGGATGTATTAAAAGAATTGTGAAATTGTTTGAGAGACTCTCCTCCCTCACTATACCATCGAGGTAGCACATTATCAGGAAGTGATGAAACCTCACACAGATACTTCTTGAAGATATCGGCTGGTACCATATTAGCAACTAGGCAAAATATATGGGGAAAGATTCATGATGTGAGAGGACGTCCGCTCCGCTCCGCTCAGCACAGCAAAGCCCTGCCTATGTGTCCCAGATTTGTTATCCAAAAATCAGTTAACCCTCAATTTATTATCCCTTTTTGATTTTCATTTTCATCATTGTGGTCAGAAGTCGTTTGTCTGCAGAGGATCTGGTGTCGATCCTGTTCCCCAGAAAGAGCTTAATAAAGACATCAGTTTTCTATCACATTATAGACCTTAAATATTTACAGCCTAGTCACCTTCTGATCACCCATCCATCTCCCCCACTTTCCCCCCTACACAAATATGCAAATAAGTGCAGGTTACACTACATTTCTTTATTTATTTGATTTTTCTATACCGCTCCTTCCAAAGATCAGGGGCGGTTTACAGATAACAGAACATTTTACATAGAACAATGCTTTAACTTTTTACATAGTAACTTTTTGGGAGTAACAAAACAGTTGGATATACATTAGGCTACAAACTTGCATGGCTGGGCAAGGGGAGGTAGGATCTGGGGGTCTTTGCATAAGTTACAGTCTGTTGCATTATTTACACCCATTAGCGGGATTTAGAGAAAGGTGAAGGAAATCCTAGTAATGAATAAGGAATCAGTGCCCCTGTTAAGTTACCCTGTGTCTGTAACAAAGTGGACATGCCAAAAGGGGTGAAAAAATGGAAAAGTGATTTGGAGAAACTACTTTAGAAACTAAGCTTAAGGGTAGGGACAATTTTCAAAGACATTTTCTCTGGTAAATAAGATTTCCGTGCAAAAGGAAGTTGGCATCAGGTGTTGGGGGGAGTGGAAAAGGAAGATGGCATCAGGTGTCAGAGGAGATGGAAGTGGAAAAGGAAGTTGACATCAGATGTAGGAGGGGGAGGAGGTGGAAAAGGAAGTTGGCATCAGGTGTTGGAGGGGATGGAAGTCGAAAAGGAAGTTGGCATCAGGTGTCGGAGGGGGAGGAAGTGGAAAAGGAAGTTGGCATCAGATATAGGAGGGGGAGGAAGTGGAAAAGGAAGTTGGCATCAGGTGTCAGAGGGAGGTAAGTGGAAAAGGAAGTTGGCATCAGATATAGGAGGGGGAGGAAATGGAAAAGGAAGTTGGCATCAGGTGTCAGAGGGGATGGAAGTGGAAAAGGAAGTTGGCATCAGGTGTAGGAGGAGGAGGAAGTGGAAAAGGAAGATGGCATCAGGTGTCAGGGGGAAGAAATGGAAAAGGAAGTTGGCATCAGATATAGGAGGGGAGGAAGTGGAAAATGAAGTTGGCATCGGGTGTCATGGAGGGGGAAGTGGAAAAGGAAGTTGGCATCGGATGTAGGAAGGAGTGGAAGTGGAAAAAGAAGTTGGCATCAGGTGTAGGAGGAGGAGGAAGTGGAAAAGGAAGATTTCATCAGATGTAGGAGGTAGTGGAAGTGGAAAAGGAAGTTAGCATCAGGTGCAGGAGGAGGAGGAAGTGGAAAAGGAAGTTGGCATCAGGTGTTGTGGAGGGGGAATTGGAAAAGGAAGTTGGCATCAGATGTAGGAGGGGGAGGATGTGGAAAAGAAAGTCGGCATCATATGTAGGAGGTGGGAGTGGAAAAGGAAGTTGGCATCAGGTGTAGGAGGGGTGGAAGTGGAAAATGAAGTTGGCATCAGGTGTCAGAGGGAGGGAAGTGGAAAAGGAAGTTGGCATCAGGTGTCATGGAGGGGGAAGTGGAAAAGGAAGTTGGCATTCGATGTAGGAGGGGGAGGAAGTGGAAAAGGAAGTTGGCATCAGGTGTCATGGAGGCGGAAGTGGAAAAGGAAGTTGGCATCAGATGTAGGGGGAGTGGAAAAGGAAGTTGGCATCAGATGTAGGAGGGGGAGGAAGTGAAAAAGGAAGTTGGCATCAAGTGTAGGAGGGGGAGGAAGTGGAAAAGGAAGTTGGCATCAGCTGTAGGAGGGGGAGGAAGTGGAAAAGGAAGTTGGCATCAGGTGTCGTGGAGGGAGAAGTGGAAAAGGAAGTTGGCATTGGATGTAGGAGGGGGAGGAAGTGGAAAAGGAAATTGGCATCAGTTGTTGTGCAGGGGGAAGTGGAAAAGGAAGTTGGCATCAGATGTAGGAAGTGGGAGTGGAAAAGGAAGTTGGCATGAGATGTAGGAGGGGGGAGTGGAAAAGGAAGTTTACATCAGATGTAGGAGGGGGAGGAAGGGGAAAGGAAGTTGGCATCAGATGTAGGAGGGGAGGAAGTGGAAAAGGAAGTTGGCATCAGGAGTAGGAGGGGTGGAAGTGGAAAAGGAAGATGGCATCAGGTGTCAGAGGAGATGGAAGTGGAAAAGGAAGTTGACATCAGATGTAGGAGGGGGAGGAGGTGGAAAAGGAAGTTGGCATCAGATATAGGAGGGGAGGAAGTGGAAAAGGAAGTTGGCATCAGGTGTCGGAGAGGGTGGAAATGGAAAAGGAAGTTGGCATCAGGTGTTGGAGGGGGAGGAAGTGGAAAAGGAAGTTGGCATCAGATATTGGAGGGGGAGGAAGTGGAAAAGGAAGTTGGCATCAGATATAGGAGGGGGAGGAAGTGGAAAGGGAAGTTGGCATCAGGTGTCGGAGGGAATGGAAGTGGAAAAGGAAGTTGGCATCAGGTGTAGGAGGAGGAGGAAGTAGAAAAGGAAGATGGCATCAGGTGTCAGGGGGAAGAAATGGAAAAGGAAGTTGGCATCAGATGTAGGAGGGGAGGAAGTGGAAAATGAAGTTGGCATCAGGTGTCGTGGAGGGGGAAGTGGAAAAGGAAGTTGGCATCGGATGTAGGAAGGAGTGGAAGTGGAAAAGGAAGTTGGCATCAGGTGTAGGAGGAGGAGGAAGTGGAAAAGGAAGATTTCATCAGATGTAGGAGGGAGTGGAAGTGGAAAAGGAAGTTGGCATCAGGTGTTGTGGAGGGGGAATTGGAAAAGGAAGTTGGCATCAGATGTAGGAAGGGGGGAGTGGAAAAGGAAGTTGGCATCATATGTAGGAGGGGGGAGTGGAAAAGAAGTTGGCATCAGATGTAGGAGGGGGAGGATGTGGAAAAGGAAGTCGGCATCATATGTTGGAGGGGGAGTGGAAAAGGAAGTTGGCATCAGGTGTTGGAGGGGACAGAAATGGAAAAGGAAGATGACATCAAGTGTCAGAGGGGTGGAAATGGAAAGGAAGTTGGCATCAGATGTCAGAGGAGGTGGAAGTGGAAAAATAAGTTGGCAACAGGTGTTGGAGAGGACGGAATTGGAAAGAAAGTTGGCATCAGGTGTCGGAGGGGGTGGAAGTGGAAAAATAAGTTGGCAACAGGTGTTGGAGAGGACGGAATTGGAAAGGAAGTTGGCATCAGGTGTCGGAGGGGATGGAAGTGGAAGAGGAAGTTGGCATCAGGTGTTGGAGGGGGAGGAAGTGGAAAAGGAAGTTGGCATCAGATATAGGAGGGGGAGGAAGTGGAAAGGGAAGTTGGCATCAGGTGTCGGAGGGAATGGAAGTGGAAAAGGAAGTTGGCATCAGGTGTAGGAGGAGGAGGAAGTGGAAAAGGAAAATGGCATCAGGTGTCAGGGGGAAGAAATGGAAAAGGAAGTTGGCATCAGATGTAGGAGGGGAGGAAGTGGAAAATGAAGTTGGCATCAGGTGTCGTGGAGGGGGAAGTGGAAAAGGAAGTTGGCATCGGATGTAGGAAGGAGTGGAAGTGGAAAAGGAAGTTGGCATCAGGTGTAGGAGGAGGAGGAAGTGGAAAAGGAAGATTTCATCAGATGTAGGAGGGAGTGGAAGTGGAAAAGGAAGTTGGCATCAGGTGTTGTGGAGGGGGAATTGGAAAAGGAAGTTGGCATCAGATGTAGGAAGGGGGGAGTGGAAAAGGAAGTTGGCATCATATGTAGGAGGGGGGAGTGGAAAAGAAGTTGGCATCAGATGTAGGAGGGGAGGATGTGGAAAAGGAAGTTGGCATCATATGTAGGAGGGGGGAGTGGAAAAGGAAGTTGGCATTAGGTGTTGGAGGGGACAGAAATGGAAAAGGAAGATGACATCAAGTGTCAGAGGGGGTGGAAATGGAAAGGAAGTTGGCATCAGATGTCAGAGGAGGTGGAAGTGGAAAAATAAGTTGGCAACAGGTGTTGGAGAGGACAGAATTGGAAAGAAAGTTGGCATCAGGTGTCGGAGGGGGTGGAAGTGGAAAAATAAGTTGGCAACAGGTGTTGGAGAGGACGGAATTGGAAAGGAAGTTGGCATCAGGTGTCGGAGGGGGTGGAAATGTGAACAGCCTTGCAGCACTAGAGGCTTAGATAAGTGTTGTGGTGCTCTTTGAAGTCATTGCCACTGGTGCAGGTCCCAGAAAGGGATGGCAGAGGCGGCAATAGGGGCCAGAGAGTGGTGGGAGTGAGAGCAGTGAGGTACAAGGCACAAGGTTTGCCTAGGGCACCTCATTAGTGTGCACTGGTCCTGCCTATTTCCCCTTCTCTACCCCACCATAGTCCAGTATCTCTACCACTACCTTCTCTATTCTCCCCATAGTCCAGTATCTCTACCATGCCCTTCTCTATTCTCCCTAGTCCAGTATCTCTACCATGCCCTTCTCTATTCTCCCTAGTCCAGTATCTCTACCATGCCCTTCTCTATTCTCCCTAGTCCAGTATCTCTACCATGCCCTTCTCTATTCTCCCCATAGTCCAGCATCTCTACCATGCCCTTCTCTATTCTCCCCATAGTCCAGCATCTCTACCATGCCCTTCTCTATTCTCCCTAGTCCAGTATCTCTACCAAGCCCTGCTCTAATCTCCCATCGTCCAGTATCTCTACCAGGCCCTTCTCTATTCTCCCTAGTCCAGTATCTCTACCATGCCCTTCTCTATTCTCCCTAGTCCAGTATCTCTACCATGCCCTTCTCTATTCTCCCCATAGTCCAGAATCTCTACCAAGCCCTACTCTATTCTCCCATAGTCCAGCATCTCTACCATGCCCTTCTCTATTCTCCCTAGTCCAGTATCTCTACCATGCCCTTCTCTATTCTCCCCATAGTCCAGTATCTCTACCATGCCCTTCTCTATTCTCCCTAGTCCAGTATCTCTACCATGCCCTTCTCTATTCTCCCTAGTCCAGTATCTCTACCATGCCCTTCTCTATTCTCCCCATAGTCCAGTATCTCTACCATGCCCTTCTCTATTCTCCCTAGTCCAGTATCTCTACCATGCCCTTCTCTATTCTCCCTAGTCCAGTATCTCTACCATGCCCTTCTCTATTCTCCCCATAGTCCAGCATCTCTACCATGCCCTTCTCTATTCTCCCCATAGTCCAGCATCTCTACCATGCCCTTCTCTATTCTCCCTAGTCCAGTATCTCTACCATGCCCTTCTCTATTCTCCCCATAGTCCAGTATCTCTACCATGCCCTTCTCTATTCTCCCTAGTCCAGTATCTCTACCATGCCCTTCTCTATTCTCCCCATAGTCCAGTATCTCTACCATGCCCTTCTCTATTCTCCCTAGTCCAGTATCTCTACCATGCCCTTCTCTATTCTCCCTAGTCCAGTATCTCTACCATGCCCTTCTCTATTCTCCCCATTGTCCAGTATCTCTCCCGTTCCCTTCTCTACTCTTCCCAGAGTCCAGTATCTCTACGTTCCCTTCTCTATTCCCTGTGTTCAACATCTCTCCTTCCCTTGCCACAAGCCATAGGTGTCCAACATTTCCCGTTCCCTACACCTCTACCCTGGTCCAACATTGAGCCTTCCTTTGCTGCCTATAGGTGTCCAGCATCTCCCCTTCCCATTCCTACCAGCCCTCAGATGTCTAACATTTTCCCTTCTCTTCATCTCTAAAGATTTCCAGCAGCTTCCCTTCCCTTCCCTGTCCTCACACTCACTCCTGCCATGTACAGCATCTTCTCTTTCCTTCCCTTTATTTATTTAACTTTCTTATATACCGCGCTCTTTACACCAGTGTGGTTTACATGTAACGCAATTATGCAGAGCAGGGGGCTTACACTGCATTTACATTATAACAGGGGGTTTTGTACAGGAAACAAATGAACAGGGTAACTATGGGCAAACAAACTATCAACATATGTACATGGATCATTCAGCTATATTCAGCTATATATACCTGTCCTTGACCTCATTCCTGCCATGTCCAGCATCTTCCCTTCCCTGTCCTCACCCTCATCCCTGCCATGTCCAGCATCTTCCCTTCCCTTCCCTGTCCTCACCCTCATCCCTGCCATGTCCAGCATCTTCCCTTCCCTTCCCTGTCCTCAGCCTCAACCCTACCATGTCCAGCATCTTCCCTTCCCTTCCCTGTCCTCACCCTCATTCCTGCCATGTCCAGCATCTTCCCTTCCCTTCGCTGTCCTCGCCCTCATTCCTGCCATGTCCAGCATCTTCCCTTCCCTTCCCTGTCCTCACCCTCATTCCTGCCATGTCCAGCATCTTCCCTTCCCTTCCCTGTCCTCACCCTCATTCCTGCCATGTCCAGCATCTTCCCTTCCCTTCCCTGTCCTCACCCTCATTCCTGCCATGTCCAGCATCTTCCCTTCCCTTCCCTGTCCTCACCCTCATTCCTGCCATGTCCAGCATCTTCCCTTCCCTTCCCTGTCCTTGCCCTCATTCCTGCCATGTCCAGCATCTTCCCTTCCCTGTCCTCGCCCTCATTCCTGCCATGTCCAGCATCTTCCCTTCCCTTCCCTGTCCTCGCCCTCATTCCTGCCATGTCCAGCATCTTCCCTTCCCTTCCCTGTCCTCACCCTCATTCCTGCCATGTCCAGCATCTTCCCTTCCCTTCCCTGTCCTCGCCCTCATTCCTGCCATGTCCAGCATCTTCCCTTCCCTTCCCTGTCCACGCCCTCATTCCTGCCAGGTCCAGCATCTTCCCTTCCCTGTCCTCACCCTCATTCCTGCCAGGTCCAGCATCTTCCCTTCCCTTCCCTGTCCTCACCCTCATCCCTGCCATGTTCAGCATCTTCCCTTCCCTTCCCTGTCCTCACCCTCATTCCTGCCATGTCCAGCATCTTCCCTTCCCTTCCCTGTCCTCACCCTCATTCCTGCCATGTCCAGCATCTTCCCTTCCCTTCCCTGTCCTCGCCCTCATTCCTGCCATGTCCAGCATCTTCCCTTCCCTGTCCTCATCCTCATTCCTGCCATGTCCAGCATCTTCCCTTCCCTTCCCTGTCCTCACCCTCATTCCTGCCATGTCCAGCAACTTCTCTTCCCTTCCCTGTCCTCACCCTCATTCTTGCCATGTCCAGCATCTTCCCTTTCCTTCCCTGTCCTCGCCCTCATTCCTGCCATGTCCAGCAACTTCTCTTCCCTTCCCTGTCCTCGCCCTCATTCCTGCCATGTCCTGTTTTGCTTAAATCCTTAGCTCCAGATGGACTCAATGCCGAGAGAGATTCATCAGTATTTTTGTAAAATGCATGATAGATCATTATAATTACAATTTACTATAAATAATTGCTATAACAAATTGCTAGCCATTGTTATATTTTATATATGTAAGGTTTTTTTTTAAAAAAAAGGGGGATGACTGTTAATTCTAGAAGCCACAAGGTTTTTAAGATAATTATGACGTTAAATCTCCCACCATTGACAGCCCCTTGCAGAGTGTATGAGCTGGCATTTAAGAGAAGGATGTGATTTTTAGTAGAAGTGAATGTTTGTGATTGACACTTCACATTATAGCCTAAGAAGTTTAGCTATGACAATAGTTCGTGCAAATATACTCTCCATCACAAATAACAAGTGCAGTAGCGCGTGGAGAAAATACTTAAACAAAGAAAAGTGTGTTGAGTTGCAATACTAGTGGTGGCACTAAGTCCATAGGATACCATTCTAAAAAACCTTTCCTGCTATGTATAGCAATAAATAGTATAGCTTCTCCATTTTTTACATATAAAAACAAATGGCAATCAGCATTGATTTGACTAGGGTGTAATAGTTATATCAATGTATAATTCGGGCGCGAGATATGTATTTTTCAAAATCTTTATCAAATTCATTAATTCTAATTTTTTATGGTTAGGACGAGCTAAATATACAATATATGGATAGACTTTAAATTATACAATATGTGATGGTCAATTTTTTGTCTCTTAAGAGAGCATGAGCCGGCAAGAGAAAGCAACCAGGTTTCATAATAATTATGACGTCATTTTTCCCGCGGTTGACAGTCCTTTGAAGAGCGCATGAGCCGGCGTCTAAGAGAAGATGCTAATTTCAGTAGAAGTGTGATCGTGATCGATACCTCATGTGGAGTTTGAGAATTTTAGCTACGACTATGGTTTGTACAAATGTTTTGTCAATACAAATTACTTATATACAAGTACAATTCCAAATACCTATCATCGTTTTTTTGATTTTGCACGACAATTAATTTATAAGTAAAATTTTAAAATTTTTTAGTTTACATGTATTGTGAGTAGATGCATAAGTAAGAGCTATTTATGAGGTCATGCAAGAGAATGCCTGACATAGGAGCGACAGTTGCGATAATGTCAGATTTATGCCGTTTAGAACCTTAGTAGCACTGCGGGGAAAATTATTTCAATAGGAACAGTGCGATTCTAGAAGTATGGTTCTGTAGATCATTTTGATGTGGATGACAATTATTTTAGTGCCCAGCGAGCATGTTTAGTAACATTAATTTATAATATCATAAGATGAGCATATAAGGATCAGATCATCATATAGCCCAATGGCAAGTTTCTCTGTACGGTCCTTTGTTTGAGTCTTATAGTTATTAACACTCGCTGAACATGTCAATTCACAGTAGGAATTAGCCCCCCCTCCCCCCCCCCATTTGTTCTTATGTATAAAACAAGTGTAATGAGACACATCTCATGAATTAATATATTTAATATATACTTGCATCAATATAGAATTTTAATTATGTATTATGTATTAGTCCAAATTTTTATTCTTTTGCATTAGGATGCATAACAGAATTTTGTGAGGTCTGGTGCCCTCTAGTGGTTTTTAGGTAGTTCACTCCTGCTTCGGTTTTATTAGCCTTTTTGTTTTTGTTTTTATTTTGGCTTTTAATTTCAGGTTTTATGTATAGACAATAATTTTTATCTTAATTATATTTTCTAGCACATACGAATTGTGTATGAGCGGTTGATTATCTAAATGATAATTGTGAATATTGAACATACTGCCAAGAGAAGTATTTGTAGTACTTCAATGTTTTTATTATTTATTTATTTATTTATTACAATTTCTTATATACCGCACTATTCGGTATCAGCGCGGTTTACATTATAACACAATGACCATAACAACAAGCTGTTTGGTTTTACATAGAACAGGAGAGCTTGAGAGTTTGTCACAACCATATATGTTATTAACGTATTTATTTGATGTGTGGATATACATATTTATTTAATTTATTATAGTGCAATCTATACATGTATGTATGTTTAATTTTTATGATTTCATCGTTCCACCTTTTAGAATTTTTACTGTTTTATTGGTTATTTTATCATTTAAGATTTTTTTTAATGAAGTTTTTAATATGGTTATTTATATGTGACTAAATTATAATTTTTTTTATTTTTATTTTTATTACAGATTCTTATATACCGTGCTATTTAGAATCAGCGCGGTTTACATCATAACAAAACGACCACAACGACAGACTGTCAGGTTTTACATTGAACAGGAGTACAAACTTGGATAACCGAGTTAACTATATACATAAGCTATCTACACTGCAGATATAAGTTGTAAGGGCATTATGTTTGTTTTACAATTGCAGTATGCCAATACTCCTGACAAAGGTATGATGAAACACGGCCTGTGTTGGTCTTTGGCAGGCAGTCTCAATTAAGTGTATAATAAAAAGTTTTTAAGCTAAAGCCTTCCTTGTGCTTACATTTTGGACTTGTTTCTCACCCTCATTCCTGCCATGTCCAGCATCTTCCCTTCCCTTCCCTGTCCTCGCCCTCAATCCTGCCAGGTCCAGCATCTTCCCTTCCCTTCCCTGTCCTCACCCTCATTCCTGCCATGTCCAGCATCTTCCCTTCCCTTCCCTGTCCTCGCCCTCAATCCTGCCAGGTCCAGCATCTTCCCTTCCCTGTCCTCGCCCTCATTCCTGCCATGTCCAGCATCTTCCCTTCCCTTCCCTTCCCTGTCATCGCCCTCATTCCTGCCAGGTCCAGCATCTTCCCTTCCCTTCCCTGTCCTCACCCTCATTCCTGCCATGTCCAGCATCTTCCCTTCCCTGTCCTCGGCCTCATTCCTGCCAGGTCCAGCATCTTCCCTTCCCTTCCCTGTCCTCGCCCTCATCCCTGCCATGTCCAGCATCTTCCCTTCCCTTCCCTGTCCTCCCCCTCATGCCTGCCATGTCCAGCATCTTCCTTTCCCTTCCCTGTCCTCGCCCTCATTCCTGCCATGTCCAGCATCTTCCCTTCCCTTCCCTGTCCTCACCCTCATTCCTGCCATGTCCAGCATCTTCCCTTCCCTGTCCTCGGCCTCATTCCTGCCAGGTCCAGCATCTTCCCTTCCCTTCCCTGTCCTCGCCCTCATCCCTGCCATGTCCAGCATCTTCCCTTCCCTTCCCTGTCCTCACCCTCATGCCTGCCATGTCCAGCATCTTCCCTTCCCTTCCCTGTCCTCGCCCTCATTCCTGCCAGGTCCAGCATCTTCCCTTCCCTGTCCTCATCCTCATTCCTGCCATGTCCAGCATCATCCTTTCCCTGTCCTCGCCCTCATTCCTGCCATGTCCAGCATCTTCCCTTCCCTTCCCTGTCCTCACCCTCATTCCTGCCATGTCCAGCATCTTCCCTTCCCTTCCCTGTCCTCGCCCTCATTCCTGCCATGTCCAACATCTTCCCTTCCCTGTCCTCGCCCTCATTCCTGCCATGTCCAGCATCTTCCCTTCCCTTCCCTGTCCTCATCCTCATTCCTGCCATGTCCAGCATCTTCCCTTCTCTTCCCTGTCCTCGCCCTCATTCCTGCCATGTCCAACATCTTCCCTTCCCTTCCCTGTCCTCACCCTCATTCCTGCCATGTCCAACATCTTCCCTTCCCTTCCCTGTCCTCGTCCTCATTCCTGCCATGTCCAGCATCTTCCCTTCCCTGTCCTCGCCCTCATTCCTGCCATGTCCAGCATCTTCCCTTCCCTGTCCTCGCCCTCATTCCTGCCATGTCCAACATCTTCCCTTCCCTTCCCTGTCCTCACCCTCATGCCTGCCATGTCCAGCATCTTCCCTTCCCGTCCCTGTCCTTGCCCTCATTCCTGCCATGTCCAGCATCTTCCCTTCCCTTCCCTGTCCTCGTCCTCATTCCTGCCATGTCCAGCATCTTCCCTTCCCTGTCCTCGCCCTCATTCCTGCCATGTCCAGCATCTTCCCTTCCCTGTCCTCGCCCTCATTCCTGCCATGTTCAACATATTCCCTTCCCTTCCCTGTCCTCACCCTCATGCCTGCCATGTCCAGCATCTTCCCTTCCCTTCCCTGTCCTCACCCTCATTCCTGCCATGTCCAGCATCTCTCTCTCCTCTTCCCTGTCCTCGCCCTCAATCCTGCTATGTCCAGCATCTCTCTCTCCTCTTCCCTGTCCTCGCCCTCATTCCTGCCATGTCCAGCATCTTCCCTTCCCTGTCCTCACCCTCATTCCTGCCATGTCCAGCATCTCTCTCTCCTCTTCCCTTTCCTCGCCCTCAATCCTGCTATGTCCAGCATCTCTCTCTCCTCTTCCCTGTCCTCACCCTCATTCCTGCCATGTCCAACATCTTCCCTTCCCTTCCCTGTCCTCGTCCTCATTCCTGCCATGTCCAGCATCTTCCCTTCCCTGTCCTCGCCCTCATTCCTGCCATGTCCAACATCTTCCCTTCCCTTCCCTGTCCTCACCCTCATGCCTGCCATGTCCAGCATCTTCCCTTCCCATCCCTGTCCTCGCCCTCATTCCTGCCATGTCCAGCATCTTCCCTTCCCTGTCCTCACCCTCATTCCTGCCATGTCCAGCATCTCTCTCTCCTCTTCCCTGTCCTCGCCCTCAATCCTGCTATGTCCAGCATCTCTCTCTCCTCTTCCCTGTCCTCGCCCTCATTTCTGCCATGTCCAGCATCTTCCCTTCCCTTCCCTGTCCTCACCCTCATTCCTGCCATGTCCAGCATCTTCCCTTCCCTTCCCTGTCCTCGCCCTCATTCCTGCCATGTCCAGCATCTCTCTCTCCTCTTCCCTGTCCTCACCCTCATTCCTGCCATGTCCAGCATCTTCCCTTCCCTTCCTTGTCCTCACCCTCATTCCTGCCATGTCCAGCATCTTCCCTTCCCTGTCCTCGCCCTCATGCCTGCCATGTCCAGCATCTTCCCTTCCCTGTCCTCGCCCTCATTACTGCCATGTCCAGCATCTCTCTCTCCTCTTCCCTGTCCTTGCCCTCAATCCTGCTATGTCCAGCATCTCTCTCTCCTCTTCCCTGTCCTCGCTCTCATTCCTGCTATGTCCAGCCTCTTCCCTTCCCTTCCCTGTCCTCGCCCTCATTCCTGCCATGTCCAGCATCTCTCTCTCCTCTTCCTTTTCCCTTTTTCTTGTAGGGCTTGCTTCCTCCCTCATCCTCTTCTGCTACCACCATGCGCTACTTTAAAACACTGAGCATGATGCAAGTCCCTACAGCACATGTATGCGCTCAAAGGCCTGCCATGTCCTGCCCCCCTCTGATACAACTTCATGTTGAAGGCGGCAGGATGCAGCAAGCCTTTGCATTTGAATTGGGAACTGGATTTAACTCATTGCATTCTTATAAGTTCAAGGCAACGCTCTACCAAACTGCAATTGCTTCCTGTGCGACTCGTGAATCTGGCAGCTACTATCACTACTACTACTGAGCATTGTATAGTGCTAGAAACGTATGCAGCACTGCACAGACACATGTAAGAGAGACAGTCCCTGCTCATCAGAGCTTACTATCTCGTCAGAACAGACAACACAGAAGGTGTAGACACAGGATACATCTAGGGGGAATGGTAAAGGAAACACAAAGGAGATCAGGTGAGTCGACATCTGAAAGCGGCAGTTTTCAGCCTGGATTTGAAAGGTTCAGAGAAGGCACCTGATGTACAGACTCAGGTAGTTTGTTCCACACAAAAGGAGCAGCAAGGTGAATGGAGCGAAGTCTGGAGTTAGCAATAGAAGAGAAGGGCACAGATAGAAGTGATTTGCCAAAAGAGTGGAGTTTCCAGGGAGGGGTGTAGGGAGGAATAAGAGGGGAAAGGTAGTGAGGAGCTGCAGAGTGAACGCACTTATAGGTCAGCAGGAGAAGTTTGAACTGGATGCAGAGATGGATAGGGAACCAATGAAGTGACTTGAGAAGGGGGGTAATTTGAGCTTGATGAGGCTGGCAGAAGATTAGCCGTGCAGCAGAGTGTTGAACAGATTGAAGGGGAGATAGATGATTCAGCAGGAGACCTGCAAGGAGGAGGTTACAATAGTCAAGGCGGGAGGTGATTAAGGAGTAGATAAATGTCTTAGTAGTGTGTTCAGAAAGGAATGGGTGGATTTTATTGATGTTGTAGAGAAAGAAATGGCAGGTCTTAGCTATCAGATGGATGTGTATGAAGAAGGAGAGAGTCAAAGACGACTCCAAGTTTGCGAGCCGAGAAAATAGGGAGGAGTACAGAGTTATCCACATAGACTGAGAAAGGAAGAAGGGGAGAGGAAGTTTTAGGGGGAAAAATAAGAAGCTCAGTTTTGGACATGTTCAGTTTCAAGCGGCGGTGAGACATCCAAGCAGCAATGGCAGAAAGGCAGGCAGAGATCCGGGTCTGGATTGCCAGAGAGATTTCAGATGTAGAGGTATAGATCTGGGAGTCCTCAGCATAAAGATGGTATTGAAAGCCATGGGAAGAGATGAGTGCACCTAAGGACTGGGTTTAGAGAGAGAAAAGGAGTGGACCCAAGACAGATCCTTGGGGTACACCAACTGAGAGTGGGATAGTAGCAGAGGAGGATCCACCAGAACAAATACTGAAAGAGTGATGGGGAAAATAAGAGGAGAACCAGGATAGTACAGATCCCTTAAAACCAAGTAAGGACAGGGTATCAAGGAGAAGGTTGTGGTCAACAGTGTCAAAAGCAGCAGAGAGGTCAAGAAGGATGAGGACTGAGTAAAGACCCTTGGATTTTGCCAGGAACAAGTCACTGGAGACTTTGGTAAGAACTGTTTCAGTAGAATGTAAAGGATGAAAGCCAGATTGTAAAGGAACCAGGAGGACTTGAGAGGAGAGAAAGTCAAGGCAACAGCAGTGAAACACATGTTCAAGTAGTTTAGAAATGAAGGGGAGGAGAGAGATGGGTCGATAGTTAGAAGGACAGGTAGGATCAAGCATGGGTTTCTTGAGGAGAGGTGTCCCTACAGCATGCTTGAAGCCTGCAGGGATAGTTGCAGTGGAGAGCAATAGGTTGAGAATATGAGAGATGGAAGGGACAACAATGGAGGAGATGGGGCTTAGGAGACGGGTGGGAATAGGATCAGAGGAGCAGGCAGTGGGTTTAGAGGAGGAAAGAAGGTGTGCAGTTTCCTCCTCAGAGATCATAGAAAAGGATGAAAGGATAGCAGAGGTAGAGGGGGAAAGTTGGGAGTGAAGAGGGGGAAGAGGTGAAGGGGGGTAGTAGCTGACTTTGTGGGGTCCTGGAGGGTGATCTTGTGGATTTTATCATGGACATAGTCAGCCAGGATTTGGGCAGAAAGGGAGGGGGTGGTCGGAGGTGGAGGAACCTTGAGGAGAGAGCTGAGAGTAGCAAAGAGAAGGCAAAGGTCAGAGGCAAGAGAGTTAGTCAGATGGACATAATAGTCTTGTTTGGCAAGTGCTATGGCTGACTGAAAAAAGACAAGCATGAATTTGAAATGTAGAAAGTCTGCAAGGGAATGGGATTTGAGCCAAGCACGCTCAGCTGAATGGGCACAGGAATGTAGATAGTGGGTAGTGGATGAAAGCCAGGGCTAGGGTATAGTATGCCTCACAGGTCGTGGCATGGGCAGAGCGAGAGCATCCAGAGCAGAGGAGAGTGCAGCATTATAAGAAGCTACTGTCTCATCAACAGACTCAGTAGACATAGTGGAGGAAAGAAGTGTTGAAACAGTGGAGGAGAGTACCAAAGGGTCAATAGCATGAAGCTTTCTAAAGAGGAGACAGGGTGAGGTTGAGGCAGCGAGTGATGAAGAGTAAAGCTTAGCAGGTGATGGTCAGATAATGGAGGAAATGAGGTACAGAAGTTTGAGGGTAAGCAATTAGAGAAAAATACAAGGTCAAGGCAGTGGCCATGCTGGTGAGTGGGGGCAGTAGAGCAAAGCTGGAGGTCGAATGAGGAGGTAAGGGAAAGGAACTTTAAAACATAAGGATCAGAGGGGTTATCAACATGCATGTTAAAATCCCCAAGAATAAGAGTGGGGGAAGAGGAATTCAGAAAGAAGGAAAGCCACGAGTCAGAGTCAGTGAGAAATGTAGAAGTAGACTTGTCAGGAGGTCGATAAATAACAGCTATCCGGAGACGAAGTGGAGTGAAAAGGTGGATGAAGTGGACTTCAAAGGAAGGAAAGGAGTGAGACTTAGGCAGCAGGAGGGATTGGAATTGGCAAGAAGGAGAAAGTTGAAATCCACCACCACCACCACGGCCAGTGGGACGAGGCGTGTGGGAGAACTGATAGCCCCCCGTGGCAGAGAGCAGCGACTGAAGCCGAGTCTTCTGGGAGGAGCCGGGTCTCACTTAGAGCAAGAAGATGAAGGCATTAGAGATAAAGAGATCATGAGTAAAGGCAGGTTTATCTGAGATGGACAAAGGCACATCAGAAAGGGAAACGAGAGGGATCTGAATAAGATTTATTTTTTATTTTATTTAAACGGATTTATATACCGCTTTATCCTGAAATCAAAGCGGATTACACAGCAAAGAAATCAAGAGGCAGGGTGTGTGGGTGTGGGCATGCAGTGATACATCGAGGCATGTGTGTGTGAGTAGTGTGAGGTCGATTGCGTAGTCTACTATATACAGTAGGAGCTCTGTACAGGAACAATATACATTTTTACATTTTCTTGCTGTGGGCTGCCTACAGCTGCAGGCTATATACAGTATGAGCTATGTACAGGAGCTATTTACATTTATATGTTTTATTGGCAGAGAGGGAGTTTGAACAGTTCATGTGATGTCCTTGTAGTGTTCTGTGATGAGTGTAGTTTTTAGCATCTTCACGATGTCTTTGAGGTCTTTTGTTGATCTTAGGCTGTCAGGGAGTGATTTCCAGAGCGCGGGTGTGGCCCGTGATAGTGCTCTTCTTGAAGAGATTAGGGTGATTGGTGGTCTTCATTGAATTGCTCAATGAATAGGGTGGTTTTTAATAGTTTCCTGAATTCTTTTAAATCTGTTGTTGATTTTATTATTAACAATTATTATTATTAACAATTCTTATATACCGCACTATTAGCCATTAGCTATTTTAGTTTGTCTGGGAGGGCATTCCAGATGGCAGGGGCAGCCAGCGAGAAGGCTCTCATGGATGTGGATTTGTTGGCTCTTGTAAATAAGACTGGGTGTTGGTATATTGCTTTTGGTGCTATTTCTGTCTGGTCTTGTGCTTGTTTTTGATCCGATAAGTTCATGTAGTATTTCAGCTGACATGTTGTTTTTAATTTTGAAGATAGTTAGTGCTATCGGTAGTTTAACTACTGGCAGGGTCTCCCAAGATGGACAGGTCTCAGCTGAGGTGCCAGACCAAGACAAACCACCCATCTGGGCAGCAGCAGAATGGGACAGTGTTGACGGCGGAGGATCACATTTTTGTGACAACGGCAACAACACCAAACTTAAACTGCGCGGAAGAAAGGCCCGGCAATCTACTTCTGTATCTTGCCATGAAAACCCAATGGATAGTTACAACAAAACAAATTGTGCTATGGTGCTGGAAGATGAGACCCCCAGGTCAGAAGGCACTCAACTAGCTACTGGGGAAGAGCTGAAGACTTTTCAGAGTAAAGCCAGCATTTATGATGTGGTTGGATCAAAGCCCTCGGGAAGTCTGACTGCTGATGTAGCTGCGCATGAAATGAGAGTCAGAAGCTGTAAAGATGTCTTACACATTGGAACATGGAACGTACGAAGCATGAACCAAGGGAAGTTGGAGGTGGTCAAGAATGAAATGGAACGTGTACAACTTGATCTGTTGGGTGTCAGCGAACTGAAATGGACTGGCATCGGGCACTTTGCATCAGATGATCACATGGTCTACTATGCTGGAAATGAAAGACAAAGAAGAAATGGTGTTGCATTTATAATAAAGAAGAAACTTGAAAGAACTGTAATGAAATACAATGCAGTCAGCGAACGCTTAATCTCTATTCGTCTACGAGGATTGCCTATCAACACAACTATAATTCAAGTATATGCCCCAACAACAGCTGCTGAAGAGAATGAAATTGAAGAGTTCTATGAACAAGTACAAGCTGAAATTGACAGAACATGCAAACAGGATATCCTGATAGTCATGGGTGACTGGAACGCAAAGGTTGGCAACAAAGAAGAAGGCAAAGTAGTTGGAAAATATGGACTTGGCAACAGAAATGAAGCTGGAGAAAGACTGATAGAATTCTGCAAGACCAATGATCTATTCATCTCCAACACCTTCTTCCAGCAACACAAGCGGCGACTGTACACATGGACTTCACCGAATGGATTATATAAAAATCAAATTGACTACATATGTGGAAGTCAACGATGGAAAAGCTCTGTAACATCAACAAAGACAAAACCTGGAGCTGACTGTGGTACAGATCATCAACTACTAGTATGCAAACTCAAGCTAAAGTTGAAAAAGAGCAAACCACTCATGAATGCAGCAAAATATGACCTTGAGAATATACTACTGGAATTTAAAGACTGCCTGCAAAATCGATTTGCTGCTTTAGATACAAATGACAGAGCTCCGGAAGAGTTATGGAATGACATCAAGAAGGTTGTGTTGGAAGAAAGCGAGAAGTCTCTACAAAAGGTGAAAAAGCAAAAACGGCCAAAATGGATGACGGAAGAAACTCTGAAAATTGCCCAGAAACGCAGAGAAGCTAAAGCCAGAGGAGAAAGAAAGACAATCACAGAACTCAACAGAGATTTCCAACGTGCAGCAAGACTTGACAAGGAAAAGTACTACAATGACACTTGCAAGGAAATAGAAGCAGAAACTATTAGAGGAAGAACAAGATCGACTTTCCTAAAGCTACGAGAGTTAAAGAAAAAGTTCCAGCCTCGAATTGGAATGTTACAAGATGCTCAAGGTTCTATGTTGAATGATGCTGAGAAGATCAAGAAAAGGTGGAAGGAATATACAGAGTTTTTATATGATAAAGATCAAGTGGACCAACAGCCATTTCAACCTGTACCTTATGATCGGGAACCATTGGTGATGAAAGAAGAAGTTGAAGCAGCATTGAAAGCCTTATCAAAGAACAAAGCACCAGGCATTGATAGCATTCCCATAGAAGTATTGCAGCAATCTGATGCAGCTGTTACCGTACTCACAAGGCTCTGCCAAGAAATATGGAAGACAACATCATGGCCAACTGACTGGAAAGGATCTGTGTTTATACCAATACTAAAGAAAGGTGATCCAACTGACTGTGGAAATTATCGCACAATTGCTCTGATCCCACATGCCAGCAAGATTCTACTGAAGGTTATTCAAAAGAGACTACAACCATACCTGGAACAAGAACTACCTGAAGTGCAAGCAGGGTTCAGGAAAGGGCGAGGAACGAGAGACATCATTGAGGATGTGAGATGGATCCTTGAAAAGACTAAAGAATACCAAAAGGATATCTATTTGTGCTTTATCGACTATAGCAAGGCTTTTGACTGTGTAAACCATGAGAAACTCTGGGCCACATTAAGAAGCATGGGTATACCAGAACACCTGATCGTTCTCTTGCGCAGTCTGTACATTGATCAAGAAGCAACAGTTCGAACGGAACAAGGAGAAACAGAATGGTTTAAAATAAGCAAAGGTGTAAGACAAGGCTGCATACTTTCCCCCTACCTGTTTAATTTATATGCAGAACAAATCATCAGAGAAGCAGGATTGTATGAAGACAACAGAGGTGTGAAGATTGGTGGAAGACTCATCAACAACCTTCGCTATGCTGATGATACCACATTACTGGCTGAAAGTGAAGATGATCTGAAACATTTGCTTCTCACAATCAAAGAACATAGTCTCAAAATGGGCCTGCACCTTAATGTAAAGAAGACAAAGATCATGACAACTGGCATAATCAACAGGTTCATCGTTGAAGGAGAAGAAATTGAAATTGTGAACAACTTTAACCTACTTGGATCAACTATCAATAAAGAAGCAACAAGCAGTCAAGAAATCAGACGACGCATTGCTCTTGGCAGAATGGCTGTGAAAGACCTAGATAAGATTCTCAAGAGCAGAGATGTCTCTCTCCATACAAAGATTCGACTTGTTCAAGCCATGGTATTTTCAATAACATCATATGGATGTGAAAGCTGGACAGTGAAAAAGATAGACAGGAAGAAAATTGATGCCTTTGAATTATGGTGCTGGCGGCGAATACTGTGTATACCATGGACTGCCCGAAGAACAAACCAGTCGGTACTAGAGGAGATCAAACCTAAGTTTTCTTTAGAAGCTCAGATGACAAGACTTCAACTTTCATACTTTGGACACATCATGCGAAGAGAGAGATCATTAGAGAAAGACATTATGCTTGGCAAGATAGAAGGTCAACGCAAAAGAGGAAGGCCAGCAATGAGATGGATCGATACAATAACAGCAGCTACAGGTACCAGTCTGTCAACAATGAGCCGCCTGACTGAAGACCGAACACAGTTTAGGATAGCTATCCAGAGGGTCGCCATGAGTCGATTCCGACTCGACGGCACTTAACAACAACAACAACAGTGCTGCTTTATATTTTGCACGTGATGATATTGGTAGCCAGTGGAGGTCATGTAGTATTGGGGTTATATGGTTTTGTCTTGATGCGCTAGCAATGATGCGGTCAGCAGTGTTCTGTATTATTTGTAGTTGACGGGTGGTTTGTTTGGGTAGACCTTGATATAGTATATTACAGTAATCCAGTACAGGTGTAATGATGGCCTGGCATACTGTGCGGAAGTGTTCTTTGTTGAGGAGAGGTTTTAGTCTCCGGAGCGTTGCGAGTTTGAAATATGCTGTTTTGGATATCTTGTTTATATGTGGTTGGAGGGTGAGTTGCTTGTCTAGAATCACTCCAAGGTATCTGACTTCATCTTTTATTGTAATCGGTGTTTTGGATATGTTGTTAGAGGTTGGGTGAACGAATGTGTTGTTTCTCTTTATGATGATTGCCTCAGTTTTTTTTATGTTGATGTTTAGGTTGTTGTTATTTAGCCAGGTTGTTATTTCTTGAATTCAGGTAGATATGTTGGTGAAGTCTGGTGAGTCCAGTTGAATAGGAGTATATGCCATGATGTCATCGGCGTATATGGCGTATTGTATCTTGTATTTGTTAAATATTTTGCAGATAGGTTGAATATAGATGTTGAAGAGAAGAGCTGATAGTGATGAGCCTCGAGGAATTTCTTGAGTGGTTTTGAAGGGTGCTGAAGTGAGGTTCCCAGTATTTACTCTCTGCTGTCTGCCTTCTAGGTATGAATGAAACCATTTAATAGTGATATCTTGAAGGCTGATTTCCCTTAGGCGCGTCAATAAGATGTGATGGGAAACTATATTGAAGGCTGATGAAATATCTATAAATATTAATAAGAAGCACTGCTTTATATTGTCTATTCCTTTGATTATGTGTATTTATTTATTTTATTTATTTCATTTAACATCTCTTTTATACCGTGCTCTTTAAAATCAGCGCGGTTTACAGAAAACAAATTTGTGCAGTGCAGGCAGGACCTACACTGGACTTACAATGAACAGGGGTTTCTAACAAGGCTAACAGGGTAACTATGTACAGACAAAACTGGCTGTCACCGGCTACGTGAGCAGCTCAACTATTTACAGGTTGGCCTAACTATATACAGATTGGAAGGTTAGAGTGGGTATACATTGTTCCTGCCGGGGTATTGGCGTCTAGAGGGCGGGGCTGCAAATGGGCATAGTGGATGCTTTGGGGATGTCAACCTGGTTCCTGAGTGTGACAGGCTGTGAGAAGGCCTCTGGGTCAGTGAAGTGCTGGAGGAAAAGATAGTGCTTCAGTGACTTCCTAAACTGGACAAGGTCGGTGATGGCACGGATGGCCGGGGGCAGGGCATTCCAGCATGTGGGTGCATACAGTGTGAAGGCTCTGTTTCTTGTTACCTGTGAACCTTTGGGAGTATCAGACTATTGGCGGCGGCTGGTCTCCTAGCTCGGTTGAGAGGGGTGGTCTGGATGAGGTCTGTGAGGGAGGTGGAGGAGCACTTGTTGATGGCTTTGTAGGTCATCAAAATAACTTTGAAGGAGAGTCTACAGTATACCGGCAGCCAGTGCAGATGTTTCAATATAGAGGTTATGTGCTCTCTACTGAAGGCTCCGTGCAAGACCCTGGCGGCTGCATTCATTGCCAGCTGCAGAGGATTCAGCATGTTCTTCGGGAGTCCGTGTAGTATTGCGTTGGCAAAGTCAAAATGTGGGATTACTAGGGCTTGATAGACTGTCTGGAAGTCTTTTGGCTCGAGTAGCTGTCACAGGTGGTGGAGTGTCCGAATTTTGTGGTAGACCGCCTTGACCAAGTTGCTTGCTTGGGCTTTCATGTTGAGCTGTTGGTCTAGCGTGACCCCCTAGGTACCGTACCATGGGCTTGCTAAGGAGCTCTGCATCCTGTACTTTCAGTGAGGTGGACGGAGTGAAATCTGGGTTCCTGGTGATAAATAGGACCTCCGTTTTGTTGAAATTTATTCTAAGCCTCTGCGCGTGTAGCCAGTCTGTGATGGCATCAAAGCAGGTGGATAGTGGGGAGAGGTCTGGATGCTCTGTTGATATAGGCATATATAGCAAAACATCGTCAGCATAGACCATGTTGTTGAACAGATGTATGAGGAGTGTCTCAACGCCATGTTTTGGTCGGAATCCGTGTTGGTGTGGGTCTAGTGGGGCAATGTGGTCTTGGAGTTGTCTCTGTACTATTTTTTCTGTTATTTTAGCCAGGAGTGGGAGGCTGGATATAGGTCGGTATGTTGAAGGATCTGTGTTGTTGGGTGAGGTAGTTTTAGGAATGGGGCGTATGGTGGATTGTTTGAGTGCTTTTGGCATATAGCCCTAAGTTAGAGAGGTGCTTACTATCTTTTGGATGAATGTGTTGAGTTCTTCTTTGGTGGATTTAATCCAAGTCACCGGGCAGGGGTCTAGTGGGGAAGTGGTAGTATTTAAAGCAGTGAAGGTTTGTTCTATTTGTTTATTTGACGGAATGCTGAATATCTTCCATTGATTAGTATTTGTGGACTCATATGAAGTTGGTGTGTCCATAAGCGAGACGTTGTTATGGGGTGTAGTGGTACTGTACTTGGTTATTAGATAATCAGCGAAGGTTTGTGGGTGTATCTTGCAGTCATCTTTCGTAGTTGGGTCATTTGTTAGGGTATGAACAATGTTGAAGAGTTCTTTAGGTTTATTGCAGGCTTTTAGTACGAGGTTTGTGTGGTATTGTTTGTTTATTAGGTTATTGTAATCTTTTTGCATTTTTTGTTATTGTTTCAATGTAGATTCTGATTTGTTATGTCTCCAGCGACGTTCCAGTTTCCGTAATTTTCTTTTGGATTCTCTTATTGTGTTGGAGTACCATGGTGTAGATCTGGGCCTGTTGTTGTTGTGGTGGGAATTCATTTGAGGCATGAGTTGTGATGCGGCAAGGGTAGTGGTATTCCATATGTTGATAGCTTTGTCGAGGTCATTGAAATTTTTGGGTAGGGACTGTATGGTATCTTTGATGAATTGCTCCTTGTTGAAGGCTTTGAAGTGTCTGGTTGGTTGTTCTGTTTTCCAGTTTGTCTTTTGGGTATTGTGTTGGAGCACAAATGATATGGCATGATGATCTGACCATGGTATTGGTGTGGTTTTAGGTGATGTCATGAGACCTTGATTTAGGGTGTTAGTTGGCACGAATATGCGATCTGGTGTAGAGCCAGAGTGATGGGATGGACCTGCTAGGACTTGCTTGAGTTGAATGGATTCCATAGCTTTGTGGAAAGCGATTTCAATTGTTGATACAGATGTGAGGTTTAGGTCTCCTAGCACAAAGATTAGAGGTGTTGTGTGAAGATCTCTTCTCAGAGTGTGAGAAAGGTCCAGAGGGGACTAGGGTTGGGGTTGATATCTCAATGAGAGAAGGAGAAGGAGTAAAAGAGTGTGGGGCAGAGAGGAGACAGTATGGCGGTAACAAGGGTGAAGCTGTCTTAGAGAGAGAGGAGATGGCTGAATGAGAGGGAGAAAGTGGTGAAGCTCAAGAGCTGATGACAGGGTAGAGGACAGAAAGGAGGGGAAGTGAGGATGGTAAAGGGGAGTTAAGGATGGGAGGAGTAAAGGTGCTGGTAGGAGGGGAGACAATTAGGGAGTATGAAGAATAGGAAGACAAAGTGATGAGGAGCCGTAGAAGAGGGATGGAGAGGAGAACAGAGGCCAGAAGAAATAGATGGGAGAGGCCACAGGAGATTAGGTGCACCTGTGAATAAGAGAGGTAATGAGCAGATGACAGCTATAGGAGACTGGAGTACAGGGGGTGGGTGGGCAGAGGGGAGGGGGGTGGGGTATAAGTTATTCAGCTGAGAAAAGCTGAACAAAAGTGCAAAAAAGTGCAATGAGGTAACAGAGCCACTAACAATGATAAATAAATTAATATATAGAGGGAGGCAGACAGGACCCTCCCTCCCTCCTTATGACATCTCAAACTTTATCCGTTGTGTGTTTAGTACTTTAGTCAAAAAGTTTTTGCAGCTTCACATAGAGCTATTGGCAAATATAACGATGTTTACTTTGTAAAGTTTGCATTTAGAATTTGTCTGTAATTTCATTTTTGTGTCCTGTTCTTGGTTAGATGCTGGGTCAATGCAAGTTACAATCAGGTACAGCAGGTATTTTTTGTCCCCAGAGGGCTGGTGATCTAAGTTTGCATCAGAGCCACTGGAAAGTAAAGTGATTTGCCCAGTATCACAAGGAGAAACAGTGGGATTCAGAGCTGGTGTCCCTGGTTTTCAGCTTGCTGCTCTAGGCCACTGTTCCACTCCATGTACTCATGGACCCTGTGCTGTGCTGCATTCACAGTTTTAAATTGCCCTGTCACCACCCCCTCCCTAAACTCTGTCATACTAGGCGAATGCATAGTTCACCTAGATGTGGGGTCAGTCCTGACTGTATCATATTATTGCTATGACTAGGATTCAATGTGCCTATCTCCACCTTTTCCTCACTAATTGCATGTATGCTGACAATTGGTCATTTTACTGATGTTATGCTGTTATTACAATGTAAATTGTCTACATTTAGCCACACCTGTTGTACACGGCTTTAGGTGAATCTCTTCGTGAAGGTGCTTAATAAATCTTGATAAACGAAAGTGTGGGAACTTGTCTGTTCATCTAGACATGATCCTAGAGAACCAAAGAGGAAGACAACAGACTGAATTGGATCAAGCACAAAGTCCCACAAGTGATCAGACTTCTTCTCCCTTTGGCAGTTGGGATACCGCCTTCACTGTGTCGACTAGAATAACAGAGAAGATTGGATGGGCCAATGAGTCGTTATCTGTTCTCATCTACTATGTTATAGGGATGTGTATTCATTTTTAACAAATCAATTTTAATTCAAACATGAAAAATCTGAAATTTGGTTCCTTTTCCTCTCCTGTTTCATCATAGTCTGGCCTCAAACCAGTAATCTTTGGGCTGGAAAGCAGGCATCTCACAGAAGAACTATCACACCTTCATGAGGTTGGCTCTAGCCAGCCCACTCTTAACTCTTGTATTTTTGGTGATCTTCCTTCCTGTTTCCTGATTGGCCCAAAGTTTGTCTGGTCTGGAGCTCTATGGAAAATGCTAAGTGGAACGTTTTCATTGTGAATCTATTGACACCCACTGTAGAGATTTACTCCAAAGATTTTTCTTTTGACATGTCTTTGTGCCAGAAATACTGTGAAATCTTGTCTAAGTATACTATCGGAGACATTTACCAAACCTAATCCAGATCCTCTTTTATAATCACTAACTGGGCGACCAGGATCTGGATTAGGCTTGGTAAATGTCTCCGATAGTATACTGATTTGAGGCCAGCCACTGACTGTGAGAAAAAAAGCCAGTTGTTTTTTTAATTTGTCTGAAACCTCTGGTAACCTTTCAACTATGGTTTTCCTTTGGGCAGCAGCTACAGCGACCTCTTTAATTAACAAAATTGCCCTGAAATGAAAATTTATAAAAGCAAAACAAAGATTTATTAAAATGAAACAAACCTGGAAATGAGACAGGAAATGAAATGAAGGGACATTTGTTTGCCTACACATCCCTTTGTCTAGGATGAGAATCAGAGAGAGGTCAGGATGCTATCTAGAATCCAAAAGTGATGGGGCTTAATGGGAGCTCAAGAAAACATGTAAATTGAGTCATAGGAAACTAGGGCTTGAATGGACTTTAGAAGTAATTCAAAATCATAGAGTGATGTAGAGGAAAGAAAACTCAAGGGGTCATCTTAGACCCCATCCTACCTTGATTTTATTTATTTTATTTTATTTGAGAACATTTTTATACCGCTCCTTCCAGTGATCAGCAGCGGTTTACAATTAACAAATAACTCTGCAAAGATTAGCAGTTACATAAAACAGTAGAAATCTTAACGTTTGAAACAATTAACAAATAACTCTGCAAAGATTAGAAGTTATATAAAACATTAGAATCATAACGTTTGAACATTAAAAGTTTAAAATTGTTTAGGATAACTCAAAAATAGGGATAGAAATACTGAATGGCAGGGCAATCCTTTGGACCACTCCTCATTACATGCACTATAATTAACAATAGTCTTTCTTCTGAAACTGTCCCTATCTCATGAAAGAAAGCACTCAATCTCCCAGCTTTTAAGGAACCAAGCTCTGATAAACTAGATCCAGTCAACTATCATCCAGTCTCTACCCTGTTGTTCCTATCCAAGCTTACAGAACGACTTGTCTTCTCTCAGCTCTTAGACCATGTACACCACATACATACACTACACCCACATCAGTCTGGATTTCACCCCAGACACAGTATTGAGACAATTCTAACATTGTTTGTTTCTCAGTGAAATTCAGTTTTCTAGATCATGGACAAATCACCCTAGCCATTTCCCTTGACCTATCCACTGCTTTTGATTACATAGACCACAACATCCTTCCTTCCCGTCTTTATAGCCTAGGTCTCTATGATCAAGTTCTCTCTCAGTTTATCTCATTCCTCTCAGACTGATCTTTCCTGGTATCAGTAAGCTCCTCTAGTTCAACCATTTTACCTTTAATGTGTGGGGTCCTCCAGGGGTCAGTTATTATTTTTCTCAGTTCCTTAGCAGTCCTAACTCATGAAACCGGTATAAGTGCATATTACTCTGCAGGTGATATCAGCCTTCTAACTTAAACTGATCACCGTTCCCCAGACCTAATTCTCTTTACCAATGTCTAGCAAATGTCATTGTCTGGTTGTATGATAATCACCTCAAACTAAAGATCAATCAATGATTTATGGGACTTCCGGAAAGCATTAAAAACTCACCTATTTTTGGAATACTATGGTCCAGAGACTGAAACATCAGGCAGAACATACTCATTACAATAAATTATGAACTAATCTACACCTCTTCGTAGACTATACCCCTGTTTCATCCAAGTTCAATATCCTTGTTCTATGTAAAGTTTCCTTACATAAGAACATAAGATATGCCATACTGGGTCAGACCAAGGTCCATCAAGCCCAGTATCCTGTTTCCAACCGTGGCCAATCTAGGTCATATGTACCTAGCAGTTTCCCCAAGAGACACAGGTTCCACAATGCTTGTACTGGGTCAAGCATTGATATCCTGGGTCCCTTCTTAATAATTGTTTATGGACCTTTCCTCCAGGAACTTGTCCAAACCTTTTTTAAACCCAGCTACACTAACAGCCTATACTACATCCTCCGGTAACAAATTCCAGAGTTTGATTACACGTTGAGTGAAAAAATATTTTCTTTAATTAGTCTTAAATAGTTTACCCTGTAGCTTCATTGCATGTCCCCTAGTCTTTCTATATTCTGATAAGGTAAACAATTGATCTACGTTTACCCGTTCCACTCCGTTCATTAATTTATAGACTTCTATCATATCTCCCCTCAGCCGTCTCTTTTCCAGGTTAAAGAGCCCTAACCTTTTTAGCCTTTCTTCATAGGAGTATCCTTCCATCCCCTTTACCATTTTGGTGGCTCTTCTCTGAACCTTTTCTAAAATCGCTATATCCTTTTTAAGATACGGCGACCAGAATTGCACACAATATTCAAGGTGCGGTCTCACCATGGAACGATATAGAGGCATTATAATATCTTTTGTTTTATTTTCCATTCCTTTCCTTATCATACCTAGCATTCTATTTGCTCTCTTGGCTGCTGCTGCACACTGGGCCGAGGGTTTTAACATGGTATCCACAATGACGCCTAAATCTTTTTCCTGGGTGGTGGTTCCTAATGTGGAACCTTGCATCGTGTAACCATAGTTTGGGTTGTTCTTCCCTAGGTTCATAACCTTGCAATTGTCCACATTAAATTTCATCTGCCATTTTGATGCCCAGTCTTCCAATTTATCAAGATCCTCTTGCAATTTTCCACAATCCTCTTGGGTTTTAACAACTTTAAATAGTTTTGTGTCATCTGCAAATTTGATAACCTCACTCGTTATTCCACTTTCCAGGTCATTTATGAATATGTCAAAAAGCAGCGGACCCAGCACAGATCCCTAGGGTACACCACTATTCACCTTTTTCCATTGGGAAAATTGGCCATTTAGCCCTACCCTCTGCTTTCTATCTTTTAACCAGTTCCTGATCCACAATAGTACACTGCCTCCTATCCCATGACTCTTTAGTTTTGCCAAAAGTCTCTGATGAGGGACCTTGTCAAAGGCTTTCTGAAAGTCCAGATACACAATATCAACTGACTCACCTTTGTCCACGTGTTTATTCACACCTTCAAAAAAACATAACAGATTAGTAAGACAAGATCTTCCTTGTCTAAAGCCATGTTGGCTGTCTCCCATTAGGCCATTACTATCTACATGCTGAGTAATTTTATTCTTTATGATGGTTTCTACCATTTTTCCTGGTACAGACGTCAGGCTCACCGGTCTGTAGTTTCCCGGATCACACCTGGAACCCTTTTTAAAAATTGGTGTTACATTGGCGGTCCTCCAATCTTCAGGTATAAGAGATGATTTTAATGATAGTTCACAGATAAATAATAGAAGGTCTGCAATCTCATATTTCAGTTCTTTCAACACCCTTGGATGTATACCATCCGGCCCAGGTGATTTGCTACTCTTCAGTTTATCTAATAGTTGTAATACATCTTCCCGATGTATCGATATTTCCTTCAATTCTTCCGAACCTTTAAATACCACTTCAGCCATGGGTACATCTTCCTCAGTAAAGACTGAAGCAAAGAATTCATTCAGTCTCTCCGCTATCGCCTTGTGCTGACTTCCTGATTGCTTGGGGATTGGAAGCAGCTTCTATGCCTATATAAAATGAAGTTGGCAACGGGGGCAGAAGGAGACAGTCCAGGTGCGCCGATGTTTTCAGGTAAGCACCGGGGGGCTGTTACAGGCCATTGTTGCCGCTGTAGGCCCTGGAGAGGATCAGCAGCAGCAGTCGGGGGGGGGGGGGAGGGTCACACAAAGGATGAAGTTCACCTAGGGCAGGTTTTCATGATGTCCCTAATGAATATTCATGAGATCTATTTGCATCCACTGCCTTCCATTGTATGGAAATAGGTCCATGAATATTCATTAGGGACATCATGAAAACCTGACTGGTCTGCGGCTCTCCAGGGCCGGAGTTGCCCACCCCTGACCTAGGGTGCCTCATCTCCTTGCGTCAGTCCTGGTACTTGTCATACTGAGTGCTTGTTGCCACTTCCCTGAATGGAGACTAAAACAAAGGATGACATCATAATGCCTCTATATTGTTCCATGGTGAGACCGCACTTGAATATTGTGTGTAATTCTGGTTGCCGTATCTTAAAAAGGATATAGCGTTGAGGTAGGCTATGGCCTAGAATAGCCTATAAATGTATGTAAACGTATGAGAGGCCTATAAGCTAGGCCTGAGTCCCAGCCCACACCTAAGAATAAGAATGCTGAGAAAGACCAAAGTCAGTATAAGTTAGAGAAACTGCTTTAAACCGCTTTTTGATAAGGTTGTATAAATCCTTTGTTGAATATTCTATGCTGATGACAGACATGTACCAGTGCTCTGTATTCACACATTTTCTAAAGCTAAGCAGTGACCTTGTAAGAGAAAAGTATCAAAGTTTAGAACTGTGCCTTTGTTAGAGAGTTCTGAGCAGGGGGAACAGAGTACTGGGCCCACAGAAAGATCCCAATTGGATGGGTGCAGGGGTCAGTGGGACCAATAGAAAGTTTGCCTGTATTAAACTGAAGAAGAAAGGTATAAAAGGTGTTGTTTACTGGACTCCATTGCTCAGACCATTTTGATTGTGACATTTGCCTGAGACTGTGCACAATAAATTGGCTTGGATCTTCGAACTGACTCCTGGTTTTATTCATTGCGTGCACTTCGCTGCAACATATTCTTGGTGCATTGGCCGGGAATGTGCGGTATGTGAATGGTGCGCAAGTGAATATACCACGTATTACCGCCTCCAGGTTTGGTCCGGTCGGGACCGCGGCCGACCGACAGCGGATAGGACCCCAGGTGCCACCGGTCCCCTTGTATCGGAGAGGGTTCTGCCCTGCCTCGGCGGCCTGCTGGGTCCGATTGGCCAACACCTCGAACCCGAGGGGAGTCCAGGATTCAACCCAAGGAGGGACTGGTTGCGCAGTGCATTAGTGGCCGGATCCGGTGAGTAGCAATTTGTCTGGTTCTTAGTCAGCTAGCTATGGGAAAGTCTTGCATGCACGAGACTATTACGGTTTAAGGTAACGGTACAAGGTAACGAGAGCCTGATCACCTCTCAGGGTGTGGCCGAGTACTCCTTGCATGAGAGTGCGCAAGGACGAAACCCCATCCCTCATGAATAAGTAAGTAAGGTAGGCCTTTATGGAATTTTGGGAACTCGGTGGCATGCCTGTTTGTTGGAATGAATGAGAGGTCTTGCAATACAGACCAAGTGAAAGCGGACTCCTAAGTAGCGCAGTTCCTGGCCGGGCGACCGCGCCCAGGTCACGAAAAGGAGGAAGCGTTTGGTGTTTGTCTCCCTTATTGTTCCGTGGGCTGTATGGACCCCTTACCTGCAGCCATACTACCCGCCCTCTTTGTCTGTTGTTTTGTACATCATAATGGGAGGGGCGGGGTCTGTGCAAACTCCGTTGAACTGTATGATCACGAATTTTAAGAAGGGATTTAGCGGTGATTACGGGACGAAAATGTCGCCGTCCCGGTTAGGAAAATTATGCAGTAGGGAGTGGCCGGTGCTGGACACCGTGTGGCCACCAGAGGGTACTTTTGATGTTAGAATTGTATCCCGGGTGCATGGGATAGTGCGTAGGAATTACCCTGACCAGTTTCCCTATATAGACTCTTGGATAGAAATATGTGAAAGGCAACCCTCTTGGATGAAGCGTTGCTGTGAGGAACAGTGTAGGATCATGTTAGCAACTACAAAGGGAGTCCTGGGGGCCAAGGGAGAAAAGCCCCCCATTTACTCAGCCCCAGAACCTGCAGAAATTCTAAGTTATCCACCCCAGTTCCTGTATAAGCCAGTCCCGTCAGCTCCACCATTATCCCAAGCAGAGCCTGAGGAAGAGAGAGCCCTTCCAGCTGACATGACTCCACCCCATCAGTCACCTCCATTGCCCGAAAGAGAGCAGCCCCCTTCCCGAAGCAGGAGTCCTAGTCCCGAACAAAGTTCTCAAAGTACACCGGCAGGACTGCCATCACCTGACGGAACAGCCAGCGGGGGATCATCAACTGCCAGTCCAGGGTCACCTGCTAGCCCAGGCTCCGGCGGAAGGGTCTCCGCTGGACCCGCAAATTTGCGCTATGCCCTCCGAAGTAGAGAAACGGGCCCGAAAGAAGTTCGCCAGATGCCATTGCGTCAAGTCCCAGGATTGCCTATTCTAGATGATGGGGGTCAGGTTGTGGTCGGGCCAACTAGTCTCGTTTATGTGCCCTTTTCTACCACATATTTATTAAACTGGAAAACGCACTATGCCTCTTATACTGAAAAACCCAAAGATTTGACAGAATTAATGTCTAGTATCATGCAAACCCACCAGCCTACCTGGTCTGATTGCCGCCAGCTCTTGGCTACTCTCTTTACTACTGAAGAGCGGGCACGAATAGTGCAAGCAACTACCCGATGGCTGGAAGAGAACCCTGTAGTAGACAGGAGAGACCTAAATCCCCGACGGGCAGCAGCCGTAGATTTTCCAAATGAGGACCCAAGATGGGATCTGAATAGTGCAGATGGAGAGAGAGCCCTCACCCGTTTCTGCCAGGCTCTACTGCAAGGCCTGAGGAGGGGAGGCCAGAAAGCCATGAATGTTAGGAAGGTAGCAGACGTTCTTCAGCGCCCAGACGAAAGTACGGCTGCCTTCTATGAACGATTAACTGAAGCTTATAGACTTTATACGCCATATGATCCAGCAGCCCAGGAGAATTTACGTATGGTAAATGCTGCTTTTGTGAGTCAGTCCCAGGGAGACATAAAACAAAAATTACAGAAACTGGATGGATTTGCGGGCATAAATACAGCACAGCTAATGGAAGTTGCCCAGAAAGTATTTGTGAATCGTGATCAAGAATGTAAAAGGGAAAGTGAAAGAAAGATGAAGAAGAAAGCCGATCTGCTTGCTGCAGCTCTAGTTGAAGGACGTGGAGGATACCCAAACAGAAGGACTCGAGGATGGGGAAGGGGTCGAGGGAGCGCTCGGTGCTCCTTAAGTGCAAATCAGTGCGCTTATTGTAAGGAAGAAGGACATTGGAAGAATGAATGCCCGAATGTTGGCTCCACCCCCTGGAGAGGGAGGGGGAGCACCAGGAGAGGAGGGGGCCGGTTCCAGCAACGAGGAATTACTACAGTATGGACTCCTGAGAGAATGCCAATCACCCTGGAACACCACCCTCCTCCCAGTCAAGAAGCCTGGGACAGGTGACTACCGCCCAGTGCAGGATTTGCAACAAGTGTACAGTGCAGTAGAAACCATACATCCAGTAGTACCAAATCCTTACACCCTCCTGGGACTGATTCCATCAGAAGCTACTCATTTCACCGTTCTGGATTTAAAAGATGCCTTTTTCTGTATCCGCCTGGCACCTGCCAGACAACTCTTGTTTGCATTTGAATGGGAGAACCCCACTATAGGAAGACGAGGCCAACTCACCTGGACTCGCTTGCCCCAAGGATTCAAAATTTTACCCACCATCTTTAGTGCAGCTCTCAACCAAGATCTTTCAAACTACTCTGTAACTCCAGGAAGAAGAATCTTACTTCAGTATGTAGATGATTTGCTTATAGCCACCAACTCCAAGTCTGAATGTGTGCAAGCCACCAGTGATCTCTTGCATCTCTTAAATGAAGCCGGATATAAAGTCTCAAGAACCAAAGCGCAGTTGTGCCAAACTGAAGTAAAATACATGGGATTCCATCTATCCAAAGGAATCCGAAAATTGGGACTCGAGCGGAAGGAAGCAGTATGCCGCATCCCAACCCCCACCAAAAGAAAGCAGGTGCGGGCCTTCTTGGGAGCTGCGGGCTATTGTCGAATATGGATACTGTCAGACGGCTGCCTGGGTGAGAATGTTCACAGTCTTGGCAAGTGCATATATCAATATGATTTTCAAGGGATTGTGGGAAATGCAGTCCATTCACACCAGACACAGCTGCTCACAATAATTAGTTGTGCTTGAGTGTAAAGCCAATAAGATATTTATTTATGGGGCTATTTCTCCCATCACAGATATGCTTGGTAGCACATAAAACAGGATACTTGCTTTCAGTGTTTAACTTAGAAAAACAAAACCAGGAAAACAACAGCTGAACTTGTCAGGCAATCAAAGCAAAAGAATAAAGACCTGGTTGGTAACAAACTGGTCTTTTCTGTAGGCTTTAGCTAATATTTTCTTAGCAGTGTTTCAAACAACAAGCAAAACCCACAAAGAAGGGAAAAACTGTTCTTTTCAGGTTAACTTCTTATATCTTCACACATAGACTCAGAAGTGATTTCCTCAGAGCTCACAAGTAATTAGGTAAGGCTCAATTGCTAGCAGTTACCCAGCTGAAACCCCTTAGCTGGCTTGCTCTATACTGCGTGGCTCAAATCCTACTTCAGGAGCTTTTCTGAGTAGATTAAAGAACAAGTTTGTATTTCTTTGTGATGGTTGTTGCACTTTGTAACAGAAAATTACCAAAGGAGTTTAGACAGAGAGCAATCCATGTATTCACAACCTGTATCTAAGACTTCTCCTTCCCCTTCTTCAACAATCATGGGTTCAATATCAGGGATTGGCACAGAGGAATTTCTCAATGGAGCACTTTCAGGAGAATACTTGTTTCCCTGCTGTCTTTCAAGGTTATAGCTAGGGCATAGATTAGTGTTCATACCTGAGCTTCCATTGCTGTTAGAGTTCCTCTCTAAATAGCCTGGCCAGTATGTAGTCCAGTTCTTATGTCCAGCCTTCCAATCCAGATCCCTGGACACAGGATCTCTCTTCACATACCTTCTGGCACGGGTCTTAGGTCCCTTCCACGTGCAGCCGTCTCCCTCACAGGTACCGTCTGGAGATTCCAAGCCCTGCAGCACCATTCCTCTGGCTTTCCCCAGTCCAATGGTGTATGCTGGCCTTTTGAATGTCTCCCAGTATACGTACTGCTCTGGACTCCTTTAGACCTTCCAAATGCTTTTCTCTTCTTTCTTCCAAAGGGTTTCTTGCCCTTTCTGTCCGTTCGCTCTGGCTTCTGCTTCTGATGATCCTCCAGATGATAAAGATGTCCAAGATGAGGATATCCAAGCTGATCCTGAGGATCTCCCAGATGAAACTGAGGATGAGGATCTCCCAGATGAAACTGAGGATGAGGATAATTCTCTGTAGAATAAACTCTACCTTTATTCTGCTTTGATGAGTGCTCCACCCTAGCACAGCGCAGCTGTGCTGAATCAGGCCCTGCCCTTTGAGATGAGTGCTTAGGGATTACCTCATAGCCCTCCTGATTGAACACATGTTTCCTCACTTCAGCTCCTCTAATGGCTGTTGGAAACCTGGTGCATTCTGGGACTGGTAGTCTTTTATGGCAAAATTCTGTTTTCTTATTTCTACCAGAACTGACAGGTTGCTTGTTCAGAGTCACTTCACCTTTACTATAGCTCCTTCCTGAGCTATGATAAGCTTCCTTATCACATACCCCCCTGCTTAAGTTATTACGGACTGGTTTAACTGATGAAACGTCTTCTCTACAGTCCGTAATACCTACGAGAGTGTTTTCTTTTTGAAGCTCACTTACTTCCTGACTGGCTTCAGGGTCATTATTATTTACAGGCCTCTCCTTCCAAGACTTAAGTACATTAATATGGTAGGTCTGCCTACGCCCTCTTGCATTTTCTACCATATAAGACACTGGGCTCACTTGTTTAACAACCTTCCATGGCCCTTTCCACTGTACTTCAAATTTTGGGGCTGTACCTGCTACTTGAACCAAAACCTTTTCACCAATGCTTAATTGGCGGCTTTTGGCCTTCCTATCATACCACCCTTTCTGGCGCACTTGACTGTCCTGCAGGTTCCTCTCAGCAACCTCCGAGGTCCTTTTCAAACGTGCTCTCAAGTCACGTAGAAACTGTGGCACTTCCTGACTTCCCGGTTCAGGATCAATCCATTGTTCCCTCAAAATATCTAACAAACCCCGTGGAGCCCTACCATACATCAATTCATATGGAGTTACACCTAGGGACACCTGAATTCTTTCCCTGCAGGCATATAAGGCAAAGGGCAATAACATATCCCATTCTTTTACCTCTCCTGCTAACCCTCTTCTCAACATTTGTTTGAGAGTTTGGTTGAATCTCTCCACCAAACCGTTTGATTGTGGATGGTAGGCTGAGGTTTTCACGTGATGAATGCCAAAGGCATCCCAGACCTGGGCCAAATATTTGGATACAAAATTGGACCCTCGGTCAGTCAACACCTCTCTTGGGAATCCCACTTCACAAAACAATTTTGCTAGCTCTAAAGCTATTGTTTTTGCAGACACATTCCTCAATGGTATGGCCCAGGGAAACCTTGTTGCCTGATCTACCATAACTAGGATGTATTGGAAACCTCGGGGCGTTTTGACTAATGGGCCTACAATATCCATGGCAATGCGACCAATTGGGTCTGTGATAATTGGCATGGGAATCAATGGCACCACCGGTGGGTGAGCCGCTGTAACTCGCTGACACGCTGGACATGCAGCACAAAACTGGGCAGTTTCTTTGAAAATACCTGGCCAGTAAAAACGCATAAGTATTTGATCCAGCGTTCCTTGCATCCCTTTATGACCTCCAACTGGATGATCATGTGCTAATCTAAGTACTAGCCCTTTGAAAGTTGTGGGTACCACCAATTGTTTACGTATGGTCCCATTCCTGGGGTCCTGAATCTCTCTATATAATATTTCATTATCTAGTCTGAATCTGGGCAATTCCTCCCTGACCTCCTGAGCATACTTAAAAGCTCGGGTGAGAGCTTGATCAGCTCGCTGCTCTTGTGGAAAGTTAGGAAACTTTGCCACTAACTCAGCTGGCACCCAGGGTAAACTTTGACCAGCTAACATCTCAGCCCTACCCTGTGCTCTGCAAAGTCTCTCACGCCGCTTTTGTGCTTTCAACTTTCTTACTTTACCAGATGATGGAGTTATTAAATCATCATGAGAGGGTAAGTCTCCTAATAACTCTGCCTGCTCCCCCTCCTCCTTCTGCTGGCTCTCTACCTTAGCCTGCGAGCGGGTGGATACAAGGCCCCTCTTATTACCTATAGTTTGGCCTTCTGGAAGCTTAACCATCTTTTTAGCTAGGGACTGAGGACTTCCAAAGAAAGGCCCGGGAGCTATTTCCATTATTCCTTCTCCCTCCTTCTTTCCTAGCCCTTCCACTAGACCCTGCTTAAATCTTGGCCAGTCCTTTCCTAGAACCAAATCAAAGGGTAGCCTAGGCACCACTGCTAACAGGACTTCCTCTTGTTCCCCCAGGCACTTAACCTTTAGCCTATAGGTGGGATATGATGTTGCAGCACCATGAATGCATCTGATGTGAACTTGGCTTTCAGGGTTTCTAGGCACAAATCCTTCTTGGGCCTCTATTCTCTTCCAAAGCCTTTTTGACATCATACTCTGGTCTGCCCCAGAGTCTAACAACGCATTTGTGGTAATTCCTTGCACATCAACCATCACAAGAAATCCTTCTTTGGGCTGTTTTAAATCCACACCCATTAAGCTAGTGTGTGTCTGGCATCCCTTTTCTAAATGTCCCCATTTTCCACACTTGAAACATTTCTTTCTACTCCATGTCATCTGGTTTGGCCCAGTACATTTATTTCCAGAAACATTTTTAATCATTTTCTTTTCTGATACAGCACAGCTTGCCTCAGCACCAATCTTCAGAGGGCCACCCATTCTATGGCAAGCCTGCGTGGCTTCCAAGAATCTCTCTGCTAGCATGGTTGCCTCTCCAAGATTTTGGCAATTCTGCTGTATAAGGAAAGTGTGCAAATCTTTAGGCATAGCAGACATAAATTGTTCAAGCATAATAATGTCTAATAACATTTCTACCGTCTTTTGCTCAGGTTCCAACCATTTTACAGCTAATCCTCTGATTCTCTGACTCAGAGCCCTTGGTGTTTCACCCACTCTTAATGTAACAGCTCTAAACATTCGCCTATACTCTGAAATAGACAACCCTAGGCGATCTCTAATAGCAGCCTTTACATCCTTATAATTCAAAGCCTGGGCTGCTGGCATTGCTCTATAAGCTGCAAGCGCCTCTCCAGTTAATGAGGCTGCCAGCCTTACTGCCCACTGGGTCTCTGGCCATGCTAATGCTTGTGCCACTCTTTCAAAAGACTCTAGAAAATCATCAACATTATCATCTGGAGTTAGCTTCCCAAAACTAAATGCCCCAATTCCTTGATTGAGTCCCACACTGTCCACATGTGGTGTACCAGTATTTACTGCTGGTCTTGCATCTGTTCCACTTTGGTTCTGCAGTTTAACTAGGGCTTGCACCAGATCAAGCACTGGCCTCTGCTGGTCCATTAAGGCTTTCATAGCATTGTCCTGAGCCTGCTGTGCTAGCTCCTGCTGCCTGCTAAACTGGGCTGCCATCCATTGAGCTAGTTCCTTTGGATCCATCTTGATCACTGCAAGAAAACACAAAAAAAAAAACACAGTGCACCACCTTCCAAAGAGGTGTTTTTTTTCTGCTTCTTTTTTTTTTTTTTTCAATTACCCCTGTGCCTTACTCCCATCCACCACTAGACATGCCCAGGTACTTGTTACCTTATGCCAGTGATGAATCCAGCTCTGCACAGGGTCTTTTCTTCCTGGAACAGCTACCTGGAACAGCCACCTCTCCTCCAAAGTGCAGTTGAGGGAAAAATCTTTTCTTTCAGCTTTTAAGCTTGAACTGTCTTTTCCTTCAGACTTGAGTTGTAATCCTTAGCAAGTAAATCCTTCTTGCACAAAAGCAATCCGAAAAACTACGCCATTTGTCAGACGGCTGCCTGGGTGAGAATGTTCACAGTCTTGGCAAGTGCATATATCAATATGATTTTCAAGGGATTTGTGGGAAATGCAGTCCATTCACACCAGACACAGCTGCTCACAATAATTAGTTGTGCTTGAGTGTAAAGCCAATAAGATATTTATTTATGGGGCTATTTCTCCCAACACAGATATGCTTGGTAGCACATAAAACAGGATACTTGCTTTCAGTGTTTAACTTAGAAAAACAAAACCAGGAAAACAACAGCTGAACTTGTCAGGCAATCAAAGCAAAAGAATAAAGACCTGGTTGGTAACAAACTGGTCTTTTCTGTAGGCTTTAGCTAATATTTTCTTAGCAGTGTTTCAAACAACAAGCAAAACCCACAAAGAAGGGAAAAACTGTTCTTTTCAGGTTAACTTCTTATATCTTCACACATAGACTCAGAAGTGATTTCCTCAGAGCTCACAAGTAATTAGGTAAGGCTCAATTGCTAGCAGTTACCCAGCTGAAACCCCTTAGCTGGCTTGCTCTATACTGCGTGGCTCAAATCCTACTTCAGGAGCTTTTCTGAGTAGATTAAAGAACAAGTTTGTATTTCTTTGTGATGGTTGTTGCACTTTGTAACAGAAAATTACCAAAGGAGTTTAGACAGAGAGCAATCCATGTATTCACAACCTGTATCTAAGACTTCTCCTTCCCCTTCTTCAGCAATCATGGGTTCAATATCAGGGATTGGCACAGAGGAATTTCTCAATGGAGCACTTTCAGGAGAATACTTGTTTCCCTGCTGTCTTTCAAGGTTATAGCTAGGGCATAGATCAGTGTTCATACCTGAGCTTCCATTGCTGTTAGAGTTCCTCTCTAAATAGCCTGGCCAGTATGTAGTCCAGTTCTTATGTCCAGCCTTCCAATCCAGATCCCTGGACACTGAATCTCTCTTCACATACCTTCTGGCACGGGTCTTAGGGTCCCTTCCACGTGCAGCCGTCTCCCTCACAGGTACCGTCTGGAGATTCCAAGCCCTGCAGCACCATTCCTCTGGCTTTCCCCAGTCCAATGGTGTATGCTGGCCTTTTGAATGTCTCCCAGTATACGTACTGCTCTGGACTCCTTTAGACCTTCCAAATGCTTTTCTCTTCTTTCTTCCAAAGGGTTTCTTGCCCTTTCTGTCCGTTCGCTCTGGCTTCTGCTTCTGATGATCCTCCAGATGATAAAGATGTCCAAGATGAGGATATCCAAGCTGATCCTGAGGATCTCCCAGATGAAACTGAGGATGAGGATCTCCCAGATGAAACTGAGGATGAGGATAATTATCTGCAGAATAAACTCTACCTTTATTCTGCTTTGATGAGTGCTCCACCCTAGCACAGCACAGCTGTGCTGAATCAGGCCCTGCCCTTTGAGATGAGTGCTTAGGGATTACCTCATAGCCCTCCTGATTGAACACACGTTTCCTCACTTCAGCTCCTCTAATGGCTGTTGGAAACCTGGTGCATTCTGGGACTGGTAGTCTTTTATGGCAAAATTCTGTTTTCTTATTTCTACCAGAACTGACAGGTTGCTTGTTCAGAGTCACTTCACCTTTACTATAGCTCCTTCCTGAGCTATGATAAGCTTCCTTATCACAATACTCAATTTTGCACACTTGGCAAAACCCTTGTACCAAGCCACGAAGGGAGTGGAAAGAGCACCCATGGAATGGGGCCCAGAACAGGATAAAGCATTCAAATCACTGAAAACAGCATTAATGTCATCACCAGCCTTGGGCCTACCAGATATGCAGAAACCATTTCATCTCTATGTCCATGAGTCATGTGGAAATGCATTGGGAGTTTTGACTCAGCCCCTTGGATCCTGGCAACGACCTGTAGCCTATCTGTCAAAACAATTGGACTCTGTTGCCAAAGGATGGCCACCTTGCCTAAGAGCCGTAGCAGCCACAGCCCTCTTGGTGAGCGAAGCAGACAAGCTCACTCTCGGGCAGAATCTTCAAGTCACTGTACCACATTCTGTTTTAACCCTAATGGAACACAAAGGAAACTACTGGTTCACCAACGCGCGGATGTTGAAATATCAAAGTATGCTGTGTCAAAATCCCCGGCTGCAATTGAGTGTTAGTCAAACCTTGAACCCTGCTACCCTACTGCCGATTGGTCCAGGCCCTCCTGACCATGATTGTCTAGAAGTAATGGACACTGTATATTCAAGTCGCCCAGATTTAACTGATATTCCTTTGAACAACCCAGAAAGAACTTTCTTTGTGGATGGAAGCAGTCTTGTAATTAATGGACAATGATGTGCCAGTTATGCAGTAGTGACCCTGGACATGGTAATAGAATCATCAACTCTGGCCCTAGGAACTTCAGCACAAAAGGCCGAATTAATAGCACTCACGCGAGCACTGAAACTGGGGACTGGGATCCGTCTGAATGTATACACAGATTCTAAATATGCCTTTACAACATTACATGCCCATGGAGCCTTGTACAAAGAACGTGGATTGATAACCTCGGGAGGCAAGTCCATCAAGTATGGCCCAGAAATATTGACTTTATTGAAAGCAGTATGGGCCCCCAAACAAGTTGCTGTAATGCACTGCCGAGGCCACCAGACTGGAGATGGAGAAGTGTCCTGAGGGAACAGATTCGCCGATGCCTGAGCCCGAGAAGCAGCAATCAAAGGAGAAATTTCTACCCCCAATATTGCAGTTCAAGCAGCCATATTCCCAGTACCTCTTAGTGCTTGGACACCACGATACACCTCAAATGAGCTGGACTACTACTGTCAGAATGAGGGAGGGCAGTTATCCGAGACTGGATGGATAGTGCTACCACCGCTCAAAGGAGGTTCTCCTCCTGGTATGACTGTGATCCCTGAAGCCCTAGGTCCAGCCTTTGTCCACACCTTTCATCAAGCCACACACTATGGAAAAACTGCAATGGAAAAAGCCCTGAAACCGTATTTTTGTATATCATTATTGGGACCCTTAACTGCCTCAATAGCCTGAAAATGTGTAACCTGTGCAAAAAATAATGCCCGACAAGGTCCTGTCCTACCTCCAAGAGTTCAATCGGTGGGAGTTACCCCCATGGGAAATATCCAAATAGACTTTGCAGAAATGCTATGAGCGAATGGATATCACTACCTACTGGTTCTAGTTTGTACTTTCTCTGGGTGGGTGGAGGCTTTCCCCACCAGGACTGAAAAGGCCAGAGAAGTCACTAAGGCTCTGCTTCATGAAATCATTCCCCGGTTTGGAATACCTTTGACCATAGGGTCAGACAATGGGCCCTCCTTTGTGTCACAAGTAACTCAACAGCTAGCCCGTGCTTTACAAATACAGTGGAAATTACATATAGCTTAATTACATACAGCTTATAGACCCCAAAGTTCAGGGAAAGTAGAGAGAATGAACCGAACCCTGAAATCTCAGTTATCCAAGCTCTGTCAGGAAGCTCACCTGAAATGGCCTCAAGCTCTCCCTATAGCCCTTCTCAGAGTACGTTCAGCCCGCACCAAGTCATTAGGAGTTTCCCCATTTGAGGTTTTGTATGGAAGACCCCCGCCCATAGTACAGGGAATAAAGGGGGATATGAGTCAGATTGGATCAGAAATCACTAGACAAGAATTGTTGGCTCTAAGTTCTGTCTTACAGGACCTCCATACCTGGGTGCAAGACCAGTTGCCTATCAATCTGACAGAGCCATTGCATCCTTTCAAGCCTGGAGCCTCGGTGTGGGTCAAAGAGTGGAAGAAGACACCGTTGGCACTTCATTGGAAGGGACCGTACGTTGTACTACTGTCAACACCCACAGCGGTTAAAGTGGCAGAGATCAATTCCTGGATTCATCACAGTCGAGTCAAACCAGCAGCAGTTCCTGAGAGTCGTCCTTGGACTTCGATCGCTAACCCTGCAGCACCATTGCGACTCACACTACGAAGAGACTAACCAACCTTCAACATCTCAGTTATCTATTATCAAAAGACTAAGAGACTATAATCATGATGATTGCTTATTACTGTTTCATCTTTGCGGTAGCCCTGGGTCCCCTGGAAACAACTCTTGCCCTGCCTTCTTGTGCAGCTTGTATAACCACTACCTGAACTGGGATGAAGATCACCTATTATATATATCCAGCTTAACACGAAAACTCATGTCTCATGTCTCATCACCTTACCGAATACATCATACCTTCTATGAGGTCATGAAAGCAGAGTTTGTAGTCCCCCACGCTTCTCGAAATTTGTTCATTGAATTGGCTGGAGCGGTAGCATCCAGTCTCCATGTCTCTGATTGTCTTTTCTGTGGAGGAACTCAGATGGGTGACCAGTGGCCTTGGGAGGCACAAGAACTGAACTATTCTGTACCCTATAACCAAACTGATCTGTATGCTGCTACCAGTGAATGGGTCCTAGCTAGCCCCATTGTTGGAAACCTGTGTTTTGCTCGAGCTGGACCACAATTGACTATGCTAGTGGGGTAGTTGGTCTGTTTGAACCAGAAGTACTATAATGCTACCACCAAGAAGACATCCTGGTGGTCAGGAACCAATGCCCCGGAACCCTCCAATCCTTTGATCATCTTTCCTAACCTTGTCAGGTTATGGACAAATCTTGCTTCTCACAATAACTGGCAAGCTCCACCTGGACTATATTGGATCTGCGGAACTCGAGCATATGCTAGACTCCCTGCCAATTGGGGAGATGCATGTGTTTTGGGGACATTAAGACCTTCTTTCTTTCTTCTGCCCACTTCCCATGGAGAACGACTGGGTTTTCCTGTATACAAGAGTCGACAGAAACGAGAGGCCTTGAAGATAGGCCAATGGGACAAATGGGATGCAACATCTGAAGAATGGCCACCGGAGAGAATCGTTTCCTACTATGGACCTGCCACCTGGGCACAAGATGGCTCTTTGGGTTACCGCACCCCTGTGTATATGTTGAATCGTATTATACGTTTGCAAGCTGTTGTAGAAATAATAACTAATGAAACTAGTAGAGCACTAACCCTGTTAGCTAAAGAAGCCACGCAGATGCGTACAGCCATTTATCAGAATCGCTTAGCATTAGATTATTTACTTGCTGCTGAAGGAGGAGTATGTGGAAAGCTGAATTTAACTAACTGTTGTTTGCAAATCGATAATGAAGGACAAGTTGTAGAAGATATAGCCAATCATATGAGAAAGCAAACATATGTACCAGTTCAGACATGGCATGGTTTGCAACTCGATAGATGGTTTGGTTCTCTGTTTTCAGGAATGGGCGGCCTGAAAACACTTGTATTCATTGTCCTATTCATATTGGCTATTTGCTTCTTTCTTTCATGTTTCCTACCCTTATGCTTACGCATGTTGAACTCAACCACTGATAGTGTTGTTGAATGTAAGGCAGCTTCAAAAGTATTAGCTATGGGGCAATATTCCCTTGTACCCCAACATGATGATGCTGAGGACCAAGTGTAATGTATGATTTGATTCTCACCCTTTCTCACTTGCGGGTGAGAATAATCAAAGGGGGGAATGTGGTAGGCTATGGCCTAGAATAGCCTGTAACTGTATGAGTGGCCTGTAAGCTAGGCCTGAGTCCCAGCCCCCACCTAAGAATAAGAATGCTGAGAAAGACCAAAGTCAGTATAAGTTAGAGAAACTGCTTTAAACTGCTTTTTGATAAGGTTGTATAAATCCTTTGTTGAATATTCTATGCTGATGACAGACATGTACCAGTGCTCTGTATTCACACATTTTCTAAAGCTAAGCAGTGACCTTGTAAGAGAAACGTATCAAAGTCTTAGAACTGTGCCTTTGTTAGAGAGTTCTGAGCAGGGGGAACAGAGTACTGGGCCCACAGAAAGATGCCAATTGGATGGGTGCAGGGGTCAGTGGGACCAATAGAAAGTTTGCCTGTATTAAACTGAAGAAGAAAGGTATAAAAGGTGTTGTTTACTGGACTCCATTGCTCAGACCATTTTGATTGTGACATTTGCCTGAGACTGTGCACAATAAATTGGCTTGGATCTTCGAACTGACTCCTGGTTTTATTCATTGCGTGCACTTCGCTGCAACAGCGTTATTAGAAAAGCTACAGAGAAGAGCCACCAAAATGGTAAAGGGGATGGAAGGATACTCCTATGAAGAAAGGCTAAAAGGTTAGGGCTCTTCAACCTGGAAAAGAGACGGCTGAGGGGAGATATGATAGAGGTCTATAAATTAATGAATGGAGTGGAATGGGTAAACATAGATCGATTGCTTATACCATCAAAATATAGAAAGACTAGGGGACATGCAGTGAAGCTACAGAGTAACCTATTTAAGACTAATAAGAGAATTTTTTTTTCACTCAACACGTAATCAAACTGTGGCATTCATTACCGGAGGATGTAGCAAAAACTCTTAGTATAGCTGTGTTTAAAAAAGGTTTGGACAAGTTCCTGGAGGAAAGGTCCATAAACTATTATTAAAGAGGACCCTGGAAATCCACTGCTTTCCATTTTGAAAACCTGCCAGGTACTTGTGGTCTGGATTGGCCACTGTTTGAAACAGGATTCTGGGCTTGAGGGACCTTGGTCTGACCCAGTATGGTATATCTTATGTTCATAGAAACATAGAAACGTAATGGCAGAAAAAGACCACATGGCCTATCTAGTCTGTCCTTCCATATCAACCACTACAACAGTCCCCTTTTTTCCTTTAGAGATCCTCTGTGTTTGTCCCATGCTTTTTTGAATTCAAATACTGTCCTTATCTCTACCACCTCCACTGGGAGACTATTCCACAGATCCAGCACTCTTTCAGTAAAGAAATATTTCTGCATATCACTCCTGAATCTATCCCCCTTCACCCTCATCCCATGTCCCCTCATAGCAGAACTTGCTTTCAATTGAAAGAGGCTCTCTCCTTGAACATTTATGCCACGGAGGTATTTAAACATCTCAATCATATCACCTCTATCCCGCCTTTCCTCTAAGGTGTACATATTAAGATCCTTAAGTCTGTCCTCATATGCTTTATGATGAAGACCACTAACCATTTTAGTAGCCACCCTCTGTACCGATTCCATCCTGTTTATATCCTTTTGAAGGTGCGGTCTCCAGAATTGCACACTATACTCATAAGAACATAACATAAGATATGGCATACTGGGTCAGACCAAGGTCCATCAAGCCCAGTATCCTGTTTCCAACAGTAGCCAATCAGGCCGGATAGGTCGGGGGTTCAAATCCCACTAGAGGACAGCAACCTTGGGCTGGAAGGACTGGGGTTTCTAGTCCCACAGGTGCTCCTTGTGGTCTTGGACAAGCCACTTAACTCTCCATAGCCCATGTTCCCTGTAAAATAGTTATCTCCAAGTTATAATGCTCTGTTCAATGTAATTTCAGTTTGTTCAATGTAAACTGCACTGATGCAGAATAGCATGGTATGTAAGAGAATGTAAATAAATAAATAAATAAAAATAAATCTAGGTCATACGTACCTAGCAATTTCCCCAAAAGACACAGGTTCCACAAATGCTTGTACTGGGTCAAGCATTGATATCCTGGGTCCCTTCTTAATAATGGTTTATGGACCTTTCCTCCAGGAACTTGTCCAAACCTTTTTCAAACCCAGCTACACTAACAGCCTTTGCGACATCCTCCGGTAACAAATTCCAGAGTTTGATTACACGTTGAGTGAAAAAATATTTTCTTTTATTAGTCTTAAATAGTTTATCCTGTGGCTTCATTGCATGTCCCCTAGTCTTTCTATATTCTGATAACGTAAACAATCGATCTACGTTTACCCATTCCACTCCGTTCATTAATTTATAGACTTCTATCATATATCCCCTCAGCCATCTCTTTTCCAAGTTAAAGAGCCCTAACCTTTTTAGCCTTTCTTCATAGGAGTATCCTTCCATTCCCTTTACCATTTTGGTGGCTGTTCTCTGAACCTATTCTAATAGCGCTATATCCTTTTTAAGATACGGCGACCAGAATTGCACACAATATTCAAGGTGTGGTCTCGCCATGGAACGATATAGAGGCATTATAATATCTTTTGTTTTATTTTCCATTCCTTTCCTTATGATACCTAGCATTCTGTTTTGCTCTCTTGGCCGCCGCTGCACACTGGGCCGAGGGTTTTAACTTGTTATCCACAATGACGCCTAAATCCTTTTCCTGGGTGGTGGTTCATAATGTGGAACCTTGCATCGTGTAACCATAGTTTGGGTTGTTCTTCCCTAGGTGCATAACTTTGCACTTGTCCACATTAAATTTCATCTGCCATTTTGATGCCCAGTCTTCCAATTTATCAAGATCCTCTTGCAATTTTCTACAATCCTCTTGGGTTTTAACAACTTTAAATAGTTTTGTGTCATCTGCAAATTTGATAACCTCACTTGTTATTCCACTTTCCAGGTCATTTGTGAATATGTCAAAAAGCAGCGGACCCAGCACAGATCCCTGGGGTACACCACTATTCACCTTTCTCCATTGCGATAATTGGCCATTTAGCCCTACACTCTGCTTTCTATCTTTTGGCCATTTAGCCCTACACTCTGCTTTCTATCTTTTAACCAGTTCCTGATCCACAGTAGTACACTGCCTCCTATCCCATGACTCTTTAGTTTTGCCAAAAGTCTCTCATGAGGGACCTTGTCAAAGGCTTTCTGAAAGTCCAGATACACTATATCAACCGACTCACCTTTGTCCACCTATTTATTCACACCTTCAAAAAAACATAACAGATTAGTAAGACAAGATCTTCCTTGTCTAAAGCCATGTTGGCTGTCTCCCATTAGGACATGGCTATCTACATGCTGAGTAATTTTATTCTTTATGATGGTTTCTACCATTTTTTCCGGTACTGACATCAGGCTCACTGGTCTGTAGTTTCCTGGATCACCCTTGGAACCCTTTTTAAAAATTGGTGTTACATTGGCGATCCTCCAATCTTCAGGTATTAAAGATGATTTTAATGATAGTTCACAGATTACTAATAGCAGGTCTGCAATCTCATATTTCAGTTCTTTCAACACCCTTGGATGTATACCATCCAGCCCAGGTGATTTGCTACTCTTCAATTTATCTAATAGTTGTAATACATCTTCCCGATGTATCGATATTTCCTTCAATTCTTCTGCACCTTTAAATACCACTTCAGTCATGGGTAACATCCCTACATCTTCCTCAGTAAAGACCGAAGCAAAGAATTCATTCAGTCTCTCCGCTATTGCCTTGTCGCCGCTTAGTGCCCCTTTAACCCCTCTATCATCTAATGGACCAGCTGACTCTCTCACAGGTTTTTTGCTACGAATGTACTTGAAAAAGTCTTTATTTTGCGTTTTTGCTTCCACAGCAAGCTTCTTCTCAAATTCTCCCTTTGCCTGCCTTATCAATGCCTTGCATTTGACTTGCCAGTGCATGTGCTATTTCCAGGTTTCGTTGTTTGGCTCTTTTTTCCATTTCCTGAAAGATCACCATTAAACCATGCTGGCAGTTTTTTGGACTTCCTTCCACTTTTCTTAAAGCATGGAATACAGCTGGTCTGGGCTTCGAAGATAGTATTTTTCAACAACACCCAAGCTTGATGTAAGTCTTTAACCTTTGCAACTGCTCCTTTTAGTTTTTTCTTAACTATTTTCCTCATTTTATCATAGTCTCTCTTTTGAAAGTTAAAAGGTAGTACTGTGGATTTCCTTACTATCCCTCCCCCACTAATTAAATCAAAGGCGATCATGCTGTGATCACTATTACCAAGTGGTCCCAACACCCTTATGTCTTGCACTAGAGCTGGTGTTCCACTAAGGACTAGGTCTAATATGGCTTCCCCTCTGGTCGGTTCATGAACCAGCTGCTCCAAGAAGCAGTCATTTATTTCATCTAGGAACCTTATCTCCCTAGCATGTCCTGCCGTGACACTGACCCAGTCGATACCTGGGTAATTGAAATCACCCATTATTATTACTGCGCTGTAACTTTTGTTAGCGTCCTTGATTTTTTTGAGTATTTCATCATCCATTTGCTCATTCTGGCCAGGTGGTCGATAGTACACCCCCACTGCCATCACCTTCCCCTTTTTACATGGAATTTCAATCCATAGAGATTCTACAGCAAATTTTGTTTCCTGCAAAACTTTAATCCTTTCTGACTCAATGCCCTCTCTAACACTGAGCGCAACCCCTCCACCAATTTGATCAGCTCTATCATTACGATATAGTTTGTACCCAGGTATCACAGTATCCCACTGGTTTTGCTCCTTCCACCATGTCTCTGATATTCCAATCATATCTAACCTCTCATTTAGTGCTATATACTCTAACTCTCCCTTCTTATTTTGTAGACTTCTAGCATTTGCATACAAGCATTTTAGAGACTGTATTTTATTCATATTAATTTGGCTATTGGTAGACATGGGTAATTTGGGATCTTTAAGCTCAGTCTGCTCCATACTCGAGGGCATTTGGGCTACTTTACTGTTTTTTGGAACCTTTCTGCTTTTGGTAGTATCCTTCAAGGATACATTCTTCCGAGCCATCCGCTCTTGGGCGACTGGATTGTAAGCTCTGATGAGCAGGGATTGTCTCTTATGTGTCCGTGCAGCGCTGCATACGACTGGTAGCGCTATACAAATGCTCAGTAGTAGTAGTACTCAGAGGAGAAGGAGGTTACCAGTGGTGTGCCCCAGGGATCTGTCCTTGGTCCGATTCTTTTTAACATCTTTATTAGTGATATTGCAGAAGGGCTATCGGGTAATGTTTGCCTCTTTGCAGATGATATCAAAATCTGCAATAGACACCCAGGAAGGAGTAGATAACATGAGGAGGGATCTAGCTAAGTTTGAAGAATTGTCAGTAATTTGGCAGTTGAGATTTATTGTTAAAAAATGCAAGGTCATGCATTTGGGCTGCAAAACTCGAAAGGATCGGTACAGTGGAGGGAATGAAGACCTTCTGTCTAGAAAAGAAGAGCAGAGTCTGGACGTATTTGTGTTTGATGATCTTAAAGCAGCTAACCAGGTAGACAAGGCAATGGAGAAAGCTAAAGGATGCTTGGGTGCATAGGTAGAGGAATGGCCAGCAGAAGAAAGGCAGTAAGAGTGCATCTGGGGGAGGTGTGGTTCAGTGGTTGGCACGGGTTATTTTAGGATGGAGAGTCAGGGGTTCAATTCCCATGTAGTAGACAAGTAACCTCCAGCTCAAGGGACTGGGGTCTCTAGTCCCATAGCTACTCCTTGTGGCCTTGAGCAAGCCACTTAACCCTCCACTGCCTGAGGTACACTTAGATTGTGAGCCTTGGGGGCAAGAGCAGAAAGAGTGCCTGTTAGCATATATCTGTAAACTGCTTTGACCTGGTGAAAAGCAGTATATAAGCACAGCTAAATAAATACATCTAAAGAAGTCTCTGGTGTGACCTCATTTGGAGCATTGTGTGCAAGTCTGGAGGCCGGGCCTTCAAAAGGATATAAACAGGATGGAGTCGGTGCAGAGGGTGGCTACTAAAATGGTTAGTGGTCTTCATTATAAAGCATATGAGGACAGACTGAAGGATCTTAATATGTACACCTTAGAGGAAAGGCGGGATAGAGGTGATATGATTGAGATGTTTAAATACCTCCGTGGCATAAATGTTCAGGGAGAGAGCCTCTTTCAATTGAAAGCAAGTTCTGCTACGAGGGGACATGGGATGAGGGTGAAGGGGGATAGACAGGAGTAATATGCAGAAATATTTCTTTATGGAAAGAGCGGTGGATCCATAGAATAGTCTCCCAGTGAAGGTGATATAGGACAGTAACTGAATTCAAAGAAGCATGGGACAAACAGAGGATCTCTAAAGGTAAAAAGGGGACTGTTGTAATAGCTGATATGGAAGGACATAGCCATGTGGTCTTTTTCTGCCTTTATGTTGCTATGTTTCTATGCACCGGTACCCATCAGGGCTTGAGGGCATCGTGTCTAGGATTCTCATGTATTTTGACCCTCTGACCCCACTAGGACTGGCCCAGCAATGATCCTGGATCAGGTTTTCCCACCGTACAGAAAAGCAGCTCAATGTCACAGTTGCTGCTCTGACTGTTGGGAATTAGGACGACAGTCAGCGGAGCACTCTGTAAGGGTTCAAAAAAGCAAGATTTGAAATCAAAATTGGGAGGTTCCTGCATTTCTTAAATCCCCCTGTTCTCAAACTTAGATTGTAAGCTCTATGGGACAGGCACCTTAGGGTATACTATAAATAAATATCCTGCCAATTAGAATTTTTAGCTTTCTATTAGAAACATTAGAAACATGATGGCAGAAAAAGACCGCATGGCTTATCTAGTCTGTCCTTCCATATCAATAACTACAATAGTCCCCTTTTTTCCTTTAGAGATCCTCTGTGTTTGTCCACCACCTCCACTGGGAGACTATACCATGCATCTCCCACTCTTTCCATAAAGAAATATTTCTGCATTTTACTCCTGAGTCGATTCTGAGGTTTTTAAATGTCTCTATCACATCTCCCCTATCCCGCTTTTTCTCTAATGTATAAATATTAAGATCTTTAAGTCTGTCATATGCTTTATAATGAAGACCACTAACCATTTTAGTAGCCACCCTCTGTACTGACCCCAACCTGTTTATATCCTTTTGAAGGTGCGGTCTCCAGAATTGCACACTATACTCCAAATGAGGTCGCACCAAAGACTTATACAGAGGCACTATCACCCCCTTTTTTCTGCTGGTCATTCCTCTCCCTATGCACCCAAGCATCCTTCTAGATTTCGCTGTCACCTATTTTACCTATTTAGCCACTTAACTAGTTGAAAGTGAGTTATACTCAGGTACAGTAGTTATTTCGCTGTCCCCGGAGTGCTTACTGTCTAAACTTGTACCCAGGGCAATGGAGGGTCTCGTTCTCACAAGGATATTTAACAGTGCAGAGGTGCAATGAAGGGGAATTACTGCCAGAGAAGGCCCTTCAGGAGAGCTGCAGCTCGGCACCAGCTTCTAAGGAAACTCTGAAAGCCCCCACCTAAATGTCGCAGCATGTAGGCCACTGCTGACTGTAGCACTACAGAGATGAGCTGAAGCAGGACACTACCTGTGTGGGAGGCGCTGCACCATCGAGCTACTCATCCTGATAGCACCAGCCTGTTCTGCACAGTCACTGCATCTGGGGCTCACTGCTTCCCACACATTCTGAGAAGGCGGCGTGCTCAGCGAAGACAAGTGATAGAGATGCAGAGACCAGAGAGGGAACTGCTGCGGAAAAGAGGCAGGTGTCTGTGGCTTCTCAGGCTGCTTTTCAGTTTCTCTTTGCTCTTCGCTTTTTGATTTGGTGAGATTAATGAGCTTGTTGGGTGTAAAGAAGTTTGTTTGGAATATGCATGTTGGGTGGCTGGGGGGTTGTGCTGTGGATTTCCTAGTACTTCTGGGAGATTCATGGACGACCTCTGCTCCTTTTCCTGCCTCCAGCCTGGTTCTCCTGGGAAGGGGCTGCACAGGAACCCTGATCGGGTGTCTCTGAGATTGCGCCATGGCCTCCTTCCCATGACTGGCTTCAGAGGACAAGGGATTACCCTAGAGCATCACCCCCCCTTTCCTCACCCCCTCCCTCTTCCTTCCTACCAGCAGCAGCTCAGTGCTCCAGTAGAGGCTGTAGTCAAGAGTCAGAGTCAGTAGCAGAAATTCTGCACACCGCATGGTCCAGCACCCCGGCTCTGCAGCTGTCTGACGGCACTGCACCTCTGCTAGGACAGGGGAACAGCTGCATATCTTTCCGATGGGCAGGAAAGAGCCTGACCCCTGCTGCCTCTCTGCAGCAAATCTAAAAAAAGACAATGGCCGATCTCTGCCCTCTACCCCCTCAGCTCTCATTCTCTCTCTCTTGCCGTGCACATGTACCTCTCCTCTCTGCTCACTTTGCCCCAGCTCACCCTTTCTACACCTTATGTCTTGTTCTATAGTGCATCTCACTAAAGAGATGAAAGTGACCCTGGAGGCAATTCACAAAAGGAAAAGACACTGGTAACTTAGGAAACTGGTTGGGAACACAGTAAAAGGGTCAGTGAAAGAAATAAATGGCCCAGATGGAACAGGGGGTGAGCCTCAAGGCCTAAGCCGGAGTTTAGAAATCTTCAATAGCTCCCAAAAGACATTTAGGGCACCAAAGATATTGTTGGATAAAACACCCCAAAACCCAGATATGTAGACTTCAACAGCAGCATACAGCAATAAGAAAATATCGCTGCAAGCCTTTCTTAAATAAGTTTATTCAGCTAGCCGTGTCATATATACTCTGAACTTTCAGGAAACAGTTCAAAACTCCTCTGGTCAGAGCAGCATGCCAATAACCAGCAGAGCCAGCGTTCACATCCCACTAACACGTCTAAAATCAAGACCTCCGAAGAGAGGAACATACCCGAAAGTAAGACAACTTCTTGTATGCTGCTCTGTGAAAGGAAGAGCTAATATTAAACCAAATTAAAATGTCTCCAAACTGAAGGCACAAAAAACAGGAAAGTGTACTCCCCTCCCTCACAGAGTAAATTCAAAAAATTAAATTAATTCAAAAGAGCTAAAAAATCCTCCCTGAACAATGTGTTATAGTTGGTGATTCATTATCATTATAGTTGGGCCGGATGGTATACATCCAAGGGTGTTGAAAGAACTGAAATATGAGATTGCAGACCTGCTATTAGTAATCTGTGAACTATCATTAAAATCATCTCTAATACCTGAAGAATGGAGGATCGCCAATGTAACACCAATTTTTAAAAAGGGTTCCAGGGGTGATCCAGGAAACTATAGACCGGTGAGCCTGACGTCAGTACCGGGAAAAATGGTAGAAACCATCATAAAGAATAAAATTACTCAGCATGTAGATAGTTATGACCTAATGGGAGACAGCCAACATGGCTTTAGACAAGGAAGATCTTGTCTTACTAATCTGTTATGTTTTTTTGAAGGAGTGAATAATCAGGTGGACAAAGGTGAGTCGGTTGATATTGTGTATCTGGACTTTCAGAAAGCCTTTGACAAGGACCCTCATCAGAGACTTTTGGCAAAACTAAAGAGTCATGGGATAGGAGGCAGTGTACTATTGTGGATCAGGAACTGGTTAAAAGATAGAAAGCAGAGGGTAGGGCTAAATGGCGAATTTTCCCAATGGAGAAAGGTGAATAGTGGTGTACCCCAGGGATCTGTGCTGGGTCCGCTGCTTTTTGACATATTTATAAATGACCTGGAAAGTGGAATAACGAGTGAGGTTATCAAATTTGCAGATGACACAAAACTATTTAAAGTTGTTAAAACCCAAGAGGATTGTGGAAAATTGCAAGGGGATCTTGATAAATTGAAAGACTGGGCATCAAAATGGCAGATGAAATTTAATGTGGACAAGTGCAAGGTTATGCACCTAGGGAAGAACAACCCAAACTATGGTTACACGATGCAAGGTTCCACATTAGGAACTACCACCCAGGAAAAAGATTTAGGCGTCATTGTGGATACCATGTTAAAACCCTCGGCCCAGTGTGCAGCAGTGGCCAAGAGAGCAAATGGAATGCTAGGTATGATAAGGAAAGGAATGGAAAATAAAACAAAAGATATTATAATGCCTCTATATCGTTCCATGGTGAGACCGCACCTTGAATATTGTGTACAATTCTGGTCGCCGTATCTTAAAAAGGATATAGCGATTTTAGAAAAGGTTCAGAGAAGAGCCACCAAAATGGTAAAGGGGATGGAAGGATACTCCTATGAAGAAAGGCTAAAAAGGTTAGGGTTCTTTAACCTGGAAAAGAGACAGCTGAGGGGAGATATGATAGAAGTCTATAAATTAATGAACGAAGTGGAACGGGTAAACGTAGATCGATTGTTTACCTTATCAGAATATAGGAAGACTAGGGGACATGCAATGAAGCTACAGGGTAAACTATTTAAGACTAATAAAAGAAAATATTTTTTCACTCAACGTGTAATCAAACTCTGAAATTTGTTACCGGAGGATGTAGTAAAGGCTGTTAGAGTAGCTGGGTTTAAAAAAGGTTTGGACAAGTTCCTGGAGGAAAGGTCCATAAACCATTATTAAGAAGGGACCCAGGATATCAATGCTTGAACCAATACAAGCATTGTGGAACCTGTGTCCCTTGGGGAAACTGCTAGGGACATATGACCTAGATTGGCCACTGTTGGAAACAGAATACTGGGCTTGATGGACCTTGGTCTGACCCAGTATGGCATATCTTATGTTCTTATGTGTCTGGGACGCACCAGCATCACTGGTTCCTGGCGCCTCAACTCTGGGTCTCTCAGTGCTGAGGTGCACGGGACCAATCATCCCAGTGCATCCCAGCTCCACCACTGGAAGACCCAGTGTTGAGGCGCTGGGGACCAGTCATCCCAGTGCATCCAAGCTCCAAAACTGAGCGATCCAGAGCTGAGGCGCCAGGGACCAGTTATCCCAGTGCATCCCAGCTCCACCACAGGAAGACCCAGAGCTAAGGTGTCAGGCACCAGTCATCCCAGTGCATCCCAGCTCCACCACTGAGAAACCCAGAGCTGCGGCGCCGGGGACCAGTCATCCCAGTGCATCCCAGCTCCATCCCTGAGAGACCCAGAGCTGAGGAGCCAGGGACCAGTCATCCCAGTGCATGCCAGCTCCATCCCTGAGAGACCCAGAGCTGAGGCGTTGCGGACCAGTCATCCCAGTGCATCTCAGCTCCACCACTGAGAGACCCAGAGCTGAGGCGCCAGGGATGAGGCATCCCAGTGCATCCCAGCTCCACCACTGGAAGACGCAGAGCTGAGGCACTGGGGACCACTCATCCCAGTGCATCCCAGCTCCATCCCTCAGAGACCCAGAGCTGAGGAACCAGGGACCAGTTATCCCAGTGCATCCCAGCTCCACCACTGAGAGACCCAGAGCTGAGGCACCGTGGACCAGTCATCCCAGTGCATCCCAGCTCCACCACTGAGAGACCCAGAGCTGAGGAACCAGGGACCAGTTATCCCAGTGCATCCCAGATCCACCACTGTGATACCCAGAGCTAAGACACCGGGGACCAGTCATCCGAGTGCATCCCAGCTCCACCACTGAGAGACCCAGAGCTGAGGTGCTGGGGACCAGTCATGGTGTATACCAGCTCCATCCCTGAGAGACCCAGAGCTGAGACACCAGGGACCAGTCATCCCAGTGCATCCCAGCTCCACCACTGGAAGACCCAGAGCTGAGGCGCCGGGGACCAGTTATCACAGTGCATCCCAGCTCCACCACTGGAAGACCCAGAGCTGAGGCGCCGGGGGCCAGTTATCCCAGTGCATCCCAGCTCCACCACTGAGAGACCCAGAGCTGAGGCGCCGGGGACCAGTCATCCCAGTACATCCCAGTTCCATCCCTGAGAGACCCAGATCTAAGGCACTAGGGACAATTCATCCCAGTGCATCCCAGCTCCACCACTGGAAGACCCAGAGCTGAGGTGCTGGGGACCAGTCATCCCAGTGCATCCCAGCTCCACCACTGAGAGACCCAGAGCTGAGGTGCCAGGGACCAGTCATGGTGTATCCCAGCTCCATCCCTGAGAGACCCAGAGCTGAGGCGCCAGGGACCAGTCATCCCAGTGCATCCCAACTCTACCACTGAAAGACCCAGAGCTGAGGCACCAGGGACCAGTCATCCCAGTGCATCCCAGCTCCACCACTGAGATACCCAGAGCTGAGCTGCCGGGGACCAGTCATCATGGTGCATCCCAGCTCCATCCCTGAGAGACACAGAGCTGAGGAGCCAGGGACCAGTCATCCCAGTGCATCCCAGCTCCACCACTGAGAGACCCAGAGCTGAGGCGCCGGGGACCAGTCATCCCAGTACATCCCAGCTCCATCCCTGAGAGACCCAGAGCTGAGGAGCCAGGGACCAGTCATCCCAGTGCATCCCAGCTCCACCACTGAGAGACCCAGAGCTGAGGGGCTGGGGACCAGTCATCCCAGTGCATCCCAACTAGAGGCTGGTCCCTGCACCTCAGCTTTGGGTATCTCAGTGGTGGAGCTGGAATGCACTGGGTTGACTGGTCCCTGGCTCCTTAGCTCTGGGTCTCTCAGGGATGGAGCTGGGATGCACTGGGATGACTGGTCCCTCGCGCCTCAGCTCTGGGTATCTCAATGGTGGAGCTGGGAAGACTGGTGCCTGGCTCTTGAGCTCTGGGTCTCTGAGGGATGGAGCTGGGATGCACTGGGATGACTGTACCCCGGCAGCTCTGGGTCTCTCAGTGGTGGAGCTGAGATGCACTTGGATGACTGGTCCCTGGTGCCTTAGCTTTGGGTATCTCAGGGATGAGGCTGGGATGACTGGTCCCTGACGCCTTAGCTCTGGGTCTCTCAGTGGTTGAGCTGGGATGCCATAGGATGACTGGTCCCTGGCGTCTTAGCTCTGGGTATCACAGTAGTGGAGCTGGGATGCACTGGGATGACTGATCTCCAGTAGCTCTCTCAGTGGTGGAGCTGGGATGCACTGGGATGACTGGTCCCTGGTGCCTTAGCTCTGGGTCTCTCAGTGGTGGATCTGGGATGCACTGGGACAACTGGTGCCTGGTGCCTCAGCTCTGGGTCTCTCAGTGGTGGAGCTGTGATGCACTGGGATGACTGGTCCTCAGCGTCTCAGCTCTGGGTCTCTCAGTGGTGGAGCTGGGATGCACTGGGATGGCTGCTCCCTGGCACCTCAGCTCTGGGTCTTTCCGTGGTGGAGCTGATATGCACTGGGATGACTGGTTCCTGGTGCCTCTGCTCTCGGTCTTTCAGTGTTGGAGATGAGATGTACTGGGATGACTGGTCCTTGGTGCCTCAGCTCTGGGTCTCTCAGTGGTGGAGCTGAAATGCACTGTGATGACTGGTCCCTGATGCCTCAGCTGTGTTCTCTCAGTGGTGAACCTGGGATGCATTGGGATGACTGGTTCCTTGTGCCTCAGCTCTTGGTCTCTCAGTGGTGGAGCTGGGATGTGCTGTGGTGACTGGTCCCCTGCACCTGAGCTCTGGTTCTCTTGGTGTTGGAGCTGTGATGACTGGTCCTTGTCATCTCCGTGGTGGCGTCTCAGTGGTGGTGTCTTTGTTGGGGGATGTGGGATGCACTGGGATGACCAATTCCTGGCAATTGAGTTCTGGGTCTCTCAGTGTTGGAGCTGGGATGACTGGTCCTTGGCGTCTCCGCGGTGGTGTCTTTCGATGGTGGATGTGGGATGCACTGTGGTGACTAGTTCTTGGCGCCTCAGCTCTGGGTCTCTCCTTTGTACCTTCTACCCTTTGTGATCTCTCACACCTGCACCTCCAGCTCACTTCTCCTCCTTTACATAAGCATTTAGCATGGTTAGGCCTAGGGATAACGGCACTGTCTGGTTTGTATGACCATCATGAAGACCGCCTTCCTGGTATTCCCATGCACTCCTGAAGCCCCTCACCTGCTACATGGACAACTGAGAAAGAAGAAGGTTGCCAAGGCCCCCAGATACAGGCTCTTTTATCCTTCCCTCCAAATTCAAGGTAGGAGAACTTTCCGACCAGTGACTGGCAGGCAGGCTCATTCCGCGCTACCTTACACTGCTGGCAGGTTCAGACTGAGAGCAGGGAGTCTCGAATGTTCTTCTGTCTGAACATAAAGGATATATTGTGGGATCCTGCTGAACATCCTCTAAATTTATTGTTGTTGTTACGTGCCATTGAGTTGATGCTGATTTATGGCAACCCTCTGGTTAGCTGTCCTAAACTGTATTCAGTTTTCAGACAGGTAGTAAATTGTTGATAGAGTGGCCTCCAAAGCTACTGTTACTGTATTGTATCCATCCATCACATTGCTGGTCTTCCTCTTTTACGCTGATCTTCTTGCCAAGCGTGATGTCTTTCTTGAATGTTCTCTCTCTTCACACGATGTGTCCAAAGTATGAAAGCCAAAGTCTTCTAAATTTAGGTGCCTAAAAATGTGTGACTAGGCTGGTCAGGAGAGAAAATTTAGGAGTCTTGGACCAATTTTCATCACTAGGTTTCTAATATAGATGCTTATATCTAGGCACTATTTTTATGCTTGAAACTCAGGGGTGATGACCCCTCCTTCTCACCTAAACCCCAATACACACACATACTCATACACACAGTTGCAAGGACTTCCTGCCTGCCTCCTGATATCATTAAAATCCTCAAGTTGCCTTCCTCTTCCACCAAGATGATCTAGGAGTTTTAGAAGTAGGCAATCGTAACTACTGATGTAGGGGAGGAGAGTAAGAAGAAATCTCAGAGTTAGGGAAGGAGGGAGGAATGGGGAGAGGAGAGAAGAATCACAGATAGGGAGAAAGAGTAAACTCTTTTTGGCAGAGAATTACCTCTTGTACCTGAATGAAACTCACTTTTAGCTTGGATTTGGAAGGCAAGCACTTAAATTCAAATCCAGGGCCCGAGAACTGCTTGGAAGAGAGAGAAAGAGATAGAGAGAGGGATTCAGGCAAAGAGAGGTAGGAGTAGAGGGAGAATGCAGGATGAAGAGGAGAAGGAGAAAAGGTCAGGGTGGAGAGGCCTCTGCTGATCCTGACCTCCTTTGTTTCTCTCTTTCACTGAGGTTCCTTGATTATGGAGAGGGAGAAGGAGGCTCTGAGATCCCCTGGGGAATTCAGAGGGAAGAGATGAAGGCCAGCTTTCCTGTTTCTAACCCTGCTTCTCCCCCACAACCACAGAATCCCACCCTTCTCTCTCCCTTCACATGGGACTTACCCTAATTTTTGCCCCTCTCCAGCACCGTCCTCTCTCTCCTGTTCCATGTCAGTATACACACAAACAAAAGCATACCCTCTTGTTCCTCTTTCACACTTCCCAGATCCCCCAGTCTCTCTTTTACACACCCCTCTATCCTCAGCCCCTCTTTCACACACATAGATCCATCCTCTTTTTCATACATCTCTCCATCCCCCAAGCTGACTTCCACATACTCCTTATTTTATTTATTTATTTATTTAACTGTATTTATATCCCGCTTTTCACCGGGTCAAAGCGGCTTTACATATAAGGGGGGGAAATTAAGCATTAGGGTGGGGCCATCACCGGGGAGACAACATTGATGATTGTGACATGAGACAGACATTGGACATTGGACATGGTAGATTAGCTTTGGATCAGAGGTTAGGGCAGTTTTGGATCAGAGGTTCATGGTGGGCGGTCAGAGGTTGATGGGTTTTTTGGTGGGAGTCGTATCGAAGTATTGCTGGAATAAGATGGTTTTCAGCTGCTTTCTGAAGGACAGTAGATCAGCATTGTTTCTGAGATGGGTCGGTAGAGAGTTCCATAAGGATGGAGCATACAGTTCAAAGGCTCGGTTGCATGTCCGTTGAGAACATTTGGTTCTTTTGTGGGGGATGGTGAGGGAATTACTGGAGGCATGTCTGGTTGTTTTGCCGTGGGCTGGACGAGATAGTAGGGTGCGAAGCTGGGTGTTTTGTGTTTGGTGAATGGCTTTGTGGGTAAGTAGGATGGATTTGTATTTAGTTCTTGCTTCAAGGGGAAATATGTGAAGGTCTTTTAGAATTGGGGTGATGTGGTCGGATTTCTTTGCTCTCTGAATGATCCTTGCTGTGGTGTTCAGTGCTGTTCGGAGAAGGTTGGTCTGTGTTGCTGGCAGGCCATGGTAGAGTACGTTGCAATAATCCAGATGTGGGAGTGTCATGGCTTGCATTGTCATCCGGAAGTCCTGATGTTCGAGAAGGGGTCTGAGACGTTGTATGGTTTTCGCCTTGTGAAATATAGTTCCAGATGTTTTAGTAATTTGTTGTTTTAGGGTGAGGGCTTGGTCAATGATGATGCCCAGATATCTTATTTGTGGCTGTATTTGGATGCTTGTGGATCCAACAATGAGGTTTGAAGGTGGTTTGAAGTCTGGGTCTCTTGTCACTATGAGGGCTTCAGTTTTCTTTATGTTGATGGATAGGTTATTTTCTTGTAACCAGTCGGACACCTCGGAGAAGCATGCTGTTAGATGTGAGTTGGTTGGGTTAGTGGTTGTAATGGGGGCGTAGAGCATGATATCATCAGCATATATGTGGAAGCTGACGTTGTGAGTGCGTATGACTGAGCAGAGTGGCTGGAGGTAAATATTGAAGAGCATGGCTGACAGGGTAGATCCTTGCGGTACTCCTTGGTATTGTTGGAAGGGGGGCGAGGTCGAAGTGCTGGTGCGGATTAATTGTTGTCTATTAGATAGGTAGGATTGGAACCACTTAAGTACGGTGTCTTTGATCCCAATTGTCTGAAGTCTGCGTAGGAGGATGCTGTGGGATATGGTGTCAAAAGCTGCAGATATATCGAGGAAGATCATGGCATATCCAGAATGTTTTTCTTGTGTTCCTATGAGGAGGGTGTTCATCAGTGTGGTCATGAGGGTCTCAACCCCATGAAGTGGGCGGAAGCCATGTTGTTGTGGATCCAGTATGTCGTTGATGTCTAGGTGTTCTTGAAGCTGTTGCTGGACGATTTTTTCAATTATCTTGGCGGCAAAAGGTAGGCTCGCTATCGGTCTGTAGGATGCTGGGTCTAGGGGATCCAGGTTATGCTTTTTTAGGGATGGTCGGATGACCGTAGTTTTGAGAGTGTCTGGCATGTGGCCTTGGGAAAAGGATTCATTGATGATGTGAGTTAGTGGGGTGCTTAGTTCGTCTTTGGATTTCTTTATCCAGTCAGTGGGGCAGGGGTCCAGCGGAGAGGTGGTGGTGTTGAGGTGGGAGATGGTGGATGATAAGAACATAAGAACATAAGATATGCCATACTGGGTCAGACCAAGGTCCATCAAGCCCAGTATTCTGTTTCCAACAGTGGCCAATCTAGGTCATATGTACCTAGCAGTTTCCCCAAGAGACACAAGTTCCACAATGCTTGTACTGGGTCAAGCATTGATATCTTCGGTCACTTCTTAATAATGGTTTATGGACCTTTCCTCCAGGAACTTGTCCAAACCTTTTTTAAACCCAGCTACACTAACAGCCTTTACTACATCCTCCGGTAACAAATTCCAGAGTTTGATTACACGTTGAGTGAAAAAATATTTTCTTTTATTAGTCTTAAATAGTTTACCCTGTAGCTTCATTGCATGTCCCCTAGTCTTTCTATATTCTGATAAGGTAAACAATCGATCTACGTTTACCCGTTCCACTCCGTTCATTAATTTATAGACTTCTATCATATCTCCCCTCAGCCGTCTCTTTTCCAGGTTAAAGAGCCCTAACCTTTTTAGCCTCTCTTCATAGGAGTATCCTTCCATCCCCTTTACCATTTTGGTGGCTCTTCTCTGTACCTTTTCTAAAATCGCTATATCCTTTTTAAGATACTTCATCTGTAGTGGTTTCTTTGAAGGTAATCCAGTCACTGTGTATGACGGGATGGTGGTCTGTTGTAGTTGTCGATACGTGTGGTTGCGGGTTTTGAGGTCGTTCCCAGAGCCCCTCTCCCAGTTCTTTCAAACGCATAGAAACCCTCTCTCCCCTGGGTTTTAGAGGGGAGGAAGGAAACGGACTGTATTTGAAATAGACTATAAATATAAAACAGACAGGACCTATAGACTCCTGCAGTGTAATATAAGCCATCAGTGCTGGCGATTAGACACCCTATTGTGAGTCCTGTAGAAAATGTACATTGAAGCTGTCAGGCGGGAGGGATCTGCACAGAGGCAGGTGAGGGATAGGCTGGAAGAAGCACATTGATACAAGAGTGTTACTTCAGACATGTCTCTGAAGGGGTGCGCCAAAGGGGCATGCTCCTTTGTGCACGCCTTCATGTGCAATTTGGTGCACTGTGGTTTGTGATCTGTTAATGTGTACATTTTTATGCCTTTGTTTATTTAGCCTTAGACGACGGTTTTGTAGTCTTTAAGAAATAGATCCTGGACTAAAAATATGTGCGAGAAGTAGCATGACACAGTATAATATTTACTATACTGGAGGGAGGAGTGGTCTAGTGGTTAGGACAAGGTACTTCAGGCTGGAGGGCCAGGGGTTCAAGTCCCACCTGGGGACAGCAATCTCATGCCGGAGGGACTGGGATTTCTAGTCCTATAGGCACTCCTTGAGGGCTTGGGCAAGCCACTTAACCCTCCACTGCCCATGTTCCCTGTAAGTATTAGTGTATGTGTCTCATATCCCCTCGTGTTAAATGTATCCCCCAATTGACCGCTTTGACCCAGTGAAAAGCAGGATATAAATACAGCTAAATAAATAAATACAGCTAAATAAATGTATTTATTTTAAAGGATTTCTATACCGCCTTTTCCTAAAATCAAAGCGGTTTACAATACAACTAAATCTATTACAACAAACAAGGGCGGGGGCATGCAGGTGGTCAGCAGCGGGGATATATACAATGTGGTCGTTAAATATAGTAACATAGCTATTTGCAAAGTGCGCTATATACAACATGAGCTATTTACAGGTAGAAAAACTGATTCATCAAGGGAGCTGTGTGGGATATCGAACTAGGGGAGAGGAAGGGAGAGCAGGAGGGTGGGGGCAATTAAAGAGCTAGTATAATGAGTCCTGTGGTCGAGGTCATGTAATGTCATCAAAGTGTTCTATATAGAGTTTGGTTTTGAGTATATTTTGAAAGTCTTTGATATCTCTAATGGTTCTTAGGTGATCCAGGAGGGAGTTCCATAGGGCAGGAGCAGCCAGAGGTAATGCTCTTCAAGATGTTGATTGATTCACTTTCGTGAAAGCGCTGGGGATTGAGATGGTGTCCGAGGTGTGCCTCCTTCTGGGTCTAGTGCTTGAATCCGCAGAGATGAGGATTTTCAGGCTTTTTGCTGAGAGATGGTGTCTGATTTTAAAGATGTTTAGCATTGTTTTATATTTGATGCGTGAGTTAATGGGGAGCCTGTGTAGATGGTCCAATATGGGGGTGATGTGTGCGTGCTTAGAGGACCCAGTTATAATTCGGGTGGCAGTGTTTTGTGCCATCTGTAATGGTCGGAGTGCCTGTTTTGGCAGCCCAATGTATATGGGGTTGCAGAAGTTGAGGATGGGCGTGATTAAAGCTTGGCAGACAGTTTGGAAGTGATCTTGGCAGAGTAGTGGTTTGAGACGTCTGATGAGTAGCATCTTGAGATATGCGTTCCTGGTAGTTTTGCTGATGTGTGACAGGAGGTTTAGATTTTTGTCTAGTGTTATTCCAAGTTATTTCACCTCATGTTTAATAGATATTGTGATGATGTTCAGGTCAATTGTGGATGGTAAATCCAGAATTCTTTGTAATGATGAGTGCTTCTGTCTTGTTGTAGTTTATCCTTAGGTTGTTTTGGAGAAGCCAGTGCGTCATCTGTTGAAGGCAGTCAGCCATTTTTGTGTAGTCCGGGTTCTCAAGGTTGACTGGAGTGTAGATCATTATGTCGTCTGTGTAAAATTGGGTAGTTGATCTTGTGGCTATTGATGGAGCAGATGGGTTGTATATATATGTCAAACAATAGCGCGGAAAGGGAAGAACTTTGAGGGACGCCTTGCTTTGCTATGAATGGTTGGGAGATATGGGAGCCACATTTAACCTGAAGTTGTCTGTTAAGTAGGAGGTGAACCATTTCATAGTAGTGCCGTAGAGTCCAGTCTCTTCTAGTCTTCTCAGTAGTATGCTATGTGAGACTGTGAGGTGATATTGATGAAAATCATTATGAATTTGTGTCTTCACCTCCATCCCATCATCATAGGAATATAATTCCTATGATGATGGGATGAGGGGAAGACACTCCCAGTAAAAAGATTTTACTACAGGTATCCTATAGGATCACCTGGAGATGTTTGGGGTGGACTCTGAAGAGTAGAAGAACTGAGGGGAGGCGGGGTCTTACTAGGACCCCAGAAAAGGAACTTGAATAATGGAATCTGCTGAGGGCTTAAGGATTTTCTTCTGGATTTTGCTGATTGTTTTTACCTATTTAGTTTTTTTTTTTAACTTTCTCCCTTGTTTATGTTTTGTTTTGGGATACACCACATAAAGGTATTTTTACCTAAAAGGAAACCCTTTTGGTGCAGACTTGTTTCTTTTTGAGTATTTTGGAGTTTGAATGTTATTCAAGTAAAGCACTAGAGCACCTCCACCAAATCTTTTATTTTAACTTTTATCAAAATAATCATTTATGTTCCCCCTCCAAAGCTACCTGCACCCCCTTAGTGAGAGACAGGCTACATATAATTCAATAAAACTTGTAAATTGCTGCCAAGCAGGCCTTTTCACAGTTACACATCAGTTTTCTGGTTTTCCTAGGGTAAAAATGCAAGGTGTGCCTTTGAGCAGGGCCGGATTTACCTTGAGTGAGGCCCTACGCCAACAAAAATTGTGGGCCCCCAGAAAAAATAAAAACGAGATCAACTTACCAAAACAGAAATGGCAATAGATGTATAGAATTGCCTGACATAAAGAGGCAATAGGGACAAAATCAGCATCGGAATTCAAGAAATACATTAAAAAATGTCTTATCCATCGGGGAAGAGGATCACTGAATGATCCGGCGGTACTACAGCAACTACAGGAAACGGACCTGGCCGTCGCTGCTCCCCGGTACTCACTATGGCTTTGGTGTAACAGGCCACCGCCTCCTGGTACTTGCGGGTGACGAAGAGTCTGTTTCCCTGCTCCTTTAACTCCTGAGCGCTAGTGCTCTTCTCCGGACTCCCGCCTCCCCCACTCTCCTTTTCCTCTTTCCCCTTCATGCCAGGGCCTGGAGAAGCTCGCGGACGGCCCCGTTCAGCTAGGCCGCAGCAATTTCAACTCTCTCTAGAGAGCGAGGGATCCAGGCTCGCACAACCCCACCTCTCACTCTGACTATACCCAACACACCCACAAATAGGGTTGCCAACTTTTTCACTGCGAAAAACCCGACACCTGTGGCTCGCCATGCTCCACCCATTCTCTGCCCCTAGTCCCACCCCTGCTCCGCCCCCAGCCCCACCCACAAAAATTACCGAGGATACGTGTAGGCTAACTTCCTTGGTCAGATAATAATTAAACTGGGAACCCCAAAATCCAAACATGAAATGTACAATACTGGAGAAATAAAACTATAACGTAATTTCCTCTTGCACTAAACAAAAACACAAAGATGTTAGCAATACACACTTCCCAGACCAGACATATTCCAGCTAATAAATTCAAAATAAAAAGTATTTTTCTACCTTCTGTTTGGGCGTTTTATTTTCAGTTGCAATTGCTCCAGTCACTTTCTTCTGGTTTCTTCGTGTCTTCTGCGAGCTATCCATTTGTCCTTTCTTCTCTTTTAGATGTTTTCCATTCTCTCTCTATTTCTGCTTTAACATACTGATTGTTTCCCTTTTGCTCTTTCCCCCAATTCTTTCCTTATTCCTTTATCATCCATTTAAATTTCACCCTTCCATTCTCAAGCCCCTCTTACGCTCCCAATACCGGCCCATCATAGACTTTTCTTCCACACAAAATATTTTTCCCCTCTCCATTCTCATTCCCCATCCATTCTAGTCCTCCCCCAAAATCAGTTCCCTTATAGTTCTAGACCCACCCAGCATCCACTCCCTTCTAGTCCCATTCTCCCATGCCCCACATCAGCCCATTTCCAGTCCTATTCCAGCTCTTCATAAGCCCATTTCCAGTGCTAGCCCTCACATCACAGGCCATTTCCAGTCCTAGCCCCGCCCCCCAATCACAGCCCATTTACAGTCCAAGTCCCCCATCACAGCCTATTTCCAGTCCTAGCCCCCACCATCACATCCCATTTGCAGTCCGAGTCCCCCTGCACCATCACAGCCCATTTGCAGTCCTAGTCCCCCCCCCCCACCATCACAGCCCATTTCCAGTCCATGTCCCCCCCCCCCCATAGCCCTTTTCCAGTCCAGGTCCCCCTCCCCATCACAACCCATTTCCAGTCCAGGTCCCCCCCCCCCCATAGCCATTTTACAGTTCAGGTCCCCCCCCAATCACAGCCCATTTGCAGTCCTAGTTCCCCCCCCCCACCATCACAGCCCATTTGCAGTCCAAGTTACCCCCCCCCATAGCCCTTTTCCAGTCCAGGTCCCCCTCCCCATCACAACCCATTTCCAGTCCATGTCCCCCCCCCCATAGCCCTTTTACAGTTCAGGTCCCCCCCCCCATCCCCGCCCATTTCTTTCGAGTCCAAGTCCCCCCCCCCCATAGCCCTTTTCCGGTCCTGGTCCCCCCCAATCACAGCCCATGCAGTCCTTGCCCCCCCCGACCAGCACCGCGGCTGTCTGAGAGGCTTCAGAGGGAGCCGGGTAAGCTCGCGCGAGGCCCCGGCTCCCTCTGTACAGCCGCCAGCGTGAGGAGCCTTTTCCTTCACGCTGGCGGCTGTATCTGTGAAGCCGTGAATGCTGGGAAAGGTTAAAAGGTATTGCCTTTAACCTTTCCCAGCAATCGCGGCTTTACAGATACAGCCGCCAGCGTGAAGGAAAAGGCTCTTCATGCTGGCGGCTGTACAGAGGGAGCCGGGGCCTCGCGCGAGCTTACCCTGCTCCCTCTGAAGCCCTCTGGTGTGTGGGCAGGCCCCGGGTGCAGGTTTTCTCAGTCCTGGGGACTCTTGTTTGTGGGCCCTACACCACGGCGTACCTGGCGTATAGGTAAATCCAGCCCTGCCTTTGAGTCAATACTAACTCCTGAGTTTTCTTAGCAGTATGACTAGAAGTAGATTACCAGACCTCTCTTACCAGGAAATGGAGGGCTAAGTGACTTACCCAAGGTCATAACGAGCACCAGTGAGAATCAAACCCTGGTCTTATGGTAACCAAGCCAGTGCTCTAACCACTAGGCTACACCTCCACTCCTTTGGCTAGGGTAAGGGAGGGAAATCCCACTTGTGAGGCAATGGTGTACATACCTGCCTCCTTTCATTCATCCATCTTTCACCCTCCAAATCTTCAGTCCTCTTCCTTATCCCAGCTGACAGAAGGAGGGAGAGCATGCATCGGGTCTTGACCACTTTCACTGCAGTCCAGGCTGGGCTGCTTCATTGCACACAGTAATTAGGCCTAGACCACAGAGGAGGAGGAAGAGGCCTACTGTGCTGCTGCGGTCCTCTTCCTTTTCCTTCTGCCATCGAATAAGTGCAGGAGGTGAAGAATTAGCAGGGGGATGAGGAAGGGATGTGGAATATTCTGCCAGGTCAGCTCTCTGACCCTGCCCTGGGGTCCATGGGCAGCTGCTAGATTTTGTGGCCTTTTCTGTGGCTGCAGAATCACAGGAGATGAAGGGCCCTGTCCATAGCAACGTGTAGACTTCAGAATGATTGCATCGCATAAGGAATATCCATGTTTGTGCAAGCCTTGAAAAATATATGTGGGCCCGTATTCAAAGCAAATTACATATTCACTGGCTGTCTGTGAATGCATAATTTGCTTATCCATTGATTTTTAAAATGGATACAGTCAAGTATTGGCCCTTTTAAATCATTAAATGGCCTATAAAGATAGATAAATGAAAGCCAGGTTAGGAATATTCAGCTGCTGAACAAATTTATCCATTTAGTTTAGGACTGCTAAGTACTGTAGCAAGCGTAAATTAAATGGAAAATGTTGCAGTCACCAGCCACTACCTGTACGGAGAGTGGCATTGAATATAGGGATGAAATTAAACACCAGGGCCAGAGTTTAACTTAAGTCGGTGATTGCACCAGCTAAAAATTGGCCCCATGATTATCAACCACATTTACATTTCCTTCTGGGCCCGTGCATCTGTGAATTTGCTAAACACATTAATGTAGATGTATTTTGTGAAATCTCTATTAAGAGCAGAGACGTCGTAGCAAAACTATACATTCTTCAATCATGAATATCAAGACTTCCCACACAGATAGAAACCGGTCATGTGTGTGCACACACACCTGCCTCCTACATGAGGGGGTTATCCTCTACTATCTATTCCTATGATGGGGCTGAAAAGAAGATAATTTTTGTAAAGCACTATCAGCTGATTTCTTGAAAATTGTAGAACCCTTCCTGATGAATCATCGTCTTGACATCTGATGTGGAACATTGAAGAGTGAGGCAGTGGCAAGCTCTCTCGGCAATGTTATCTCCTCTCATCAACTTTCAGCTGCGTTCTGGGTTTCAGAAATGACAGACGTGAATTTTTTTTCATTTTCTGCCCTGACGCCCTTTTTTTCTCCCCTCCTCCCCCCCATTTTCAAACAATTTTCTACCCCCTCCCTTGACAGCATTTTTGCCTTAGGCTTTAGAGAGAACAGAATATGGGAAGCAGCGCAGAACGTTTGTCCTTAAGGCCTGTATTTTAAGACTGGGCAGATGTCCATGTCTATTGCAGCCATTTGGTGTGTCCAAGATCATCCACTGCCACTCTCAGATTCAAAACAAACTTTGGCAGGCAACCAAAAATAATTTTTTCACGGCAGAGTGGTACCTACAAAACTATTTTTACCTACCCCTTTTCCATACATAATCATCTTTAATACCTTTACCCCCACATATATGTCATAGTTACTGGCATCCATATGACCATGGACATAGGCTGCCTCGTCACTGTCTTCTGGGACCTCTCCTACCCTTGAAGGGGCAGTGTGATCACGGACTAGTGGGTAAATTCAGTTCTGCCAGTTCTCAGCAGATTGAATTCCACAAGAACACCCTAGTCATCCCCCATACCAAAAAAACGAGCAACCAGCAAGCATGTGCAAGATCCTTTGAACTCTACGCACCAACAATCTGGAACTCGCTCCCCAACAAAATCAGAAATGCCACAGAACTCCACACCTTCTGAAAACACCTGAAGACCCATCTATTCACTGAACACTTGAACCCCACTGCTTAACCCCCTCCCCCAATCTCAATTTTCCCCTCCCATCCCCTATCCCCCATATCCCCTCCAAATAATACCATGCTCCCCCATCCCCCCACTATTGAAAACAAACAACAAAACTTCTTTGGCGACCACCTATGAACTCCTTCCAATTGTATATACATTAAATCTACATGTATATAAGTTAATGTTCTGCACAGCTAATGTAGGCAACTCAGTTTCACATGTATATAAGTTATGATTCCATGTAACCAACCCAGCCTCTTGTTATATGTACACCGCTGTGACCTGGCGAAAAGTGGTATATAAGCACAGCTAAATAAATAAATAACGGAAAATGTAGACTAGAGCCTGATTCCAACAGGGACACGTCCGGGCCGTCTGGATGTCCAAAAAATGGACGTGCCCAAATTGCATCCGATTCTGCACTGCAGGAGCTAGACGATCCCGCAGTTGCAGAATTGGGCACTTAGAGAGCCCGATGTAGCCCCTATTCTGCGGCGCAGGACGTCTTTCATTCAGCCTGTCCAGTCTGCCCTATTAGGGTATGTCAGTTTTAGGGGTAGATTTTTATTTTTCCAAACTTTACAAACTGCTAGTGACCAAACATGTCATCCACAATGATGCCTAAATCTTTTTCCTGGGTGGTGGTTCCTAATGTGGAACCTTGCATCGTGTAACCATAGTTTGGGTTGTTCTTCCCTAAGTGCATAACTTTGCACTTGTCCACATTAAATTTCGACTGGGCATCAAAATGGTAGATGAAATTTAATGTGGACAAGTGCAAAGTTATGCACTTAGGGAAGAACAACCCAAACTATGGTTACACGATGCAAGGTTCCACATTAGGAACCACCACCCAGGAAAAAGATTTAGGTGTCATTGTGGATAACATGTTAAAACCCTCGGCCCAGTGTGCAGCGGCGGCCAAGAGAGCAAATAGAATGCTAGGTATCATAAGGAAAGGAATGGAAAATAAAACAAAGGATATTATAATGTTTCTGTATCGTTCCATTGTGCGACTGCACCTTGAATATTGTGTGCAATTCTGGTCGCCGTATCTTAAAAAGGATATAGCGTTATTAGAAAAGGTTCAGAGAAGAGCCACCAAAATGGTAAAGGGGATGGAAGGATACCCCTATGAAGAGAGGCCAAAAAGGTTAGGGCTCTTTAACCTGGAAAAGAGACGGCTGAGGGGAGATATGATAGAGGTCTATAAATTAATGAATGGAGTGGAATGGGTAAATGTACATCGATTGTTTACGTTATCAGAATATAGAAAGACTAGTGGACATGCAATGAAGCTACAGGGTAAACTATTTAAGACAAATAAGAGAAAATATTTTTTCACTCAACGTGTAATCAAACTCTGGAATTTATTACCGGAAGATGTAGTAAAGGCTGTTAGTGTAGCTGGGTTTAAAAAAGGTTTGGAAAAGTTCCTGGAGGAAAGGTCCATAAACCATTATTAAGAAGGGACCCAGGATATCAGTGCTTGAGCCAATACAAGCATTGTGGAACTTGTGTCCCTTGGGGAAACTGCTAGGTACATATGACCTAGATTGGCCACTGTTGGAAACAGGATACTGGGCTTGATGGACCTTGGTCTGACCCAGTATGGCATATCTTATTTTCTTATGTAAATTATGCAGTTTTGCATGCTGAATCTAAAGCTATCTTCAGAAACTGCTTAAAGTGAGTCTTATCTACATCAAATCACAGTTGAAATATGTGAAAATTAAGTAATATTTATTTGAACGTACAAATAGTCTGAACAACACCTGTAGTCACATAATTGTCTTTAAAATGTCATTTATGCAATTAATTTAATGTTATTTAACAAGATCCAGCAAAGAAGCCATATCTTGTTTGCTTCTGTTTCAGCTCCTGAGCTCCCTGCTGACCCCTAATTTATTTATTTAGACAGTTTTTGTATACTGCCTTATCCTTCAATCAAAGCAGTCACAACACAATTGGGGGATACATTTAACATGAGGGGATATGAGACACATACACTAATACTTACAGGGAACATGGGCAATGGAGGGTTAAGTGGCTTGCCCAAGACCACAAGGAGCACCTGTGGGACTAGAAACCCCAGTCCTTCTGGCCCAAGGTTGCTGTCTTCTAGTGGGATTTGAACCCCTGACCTTCTGGCCTGAAGTACCTTGCCCCAACCACTAGGCTACTCTTCCCCTGGTCCCGTCTCTCCTGATTGTACACATGACCAGCAGCCTCAGTTGTCATTTTTACACACTTTTCTATGGACTTTGTGTGTGATGGCCAGCCTGGAATCACCATGGGCTTGCTCAGAAATGCCTTCATCTCTGCTGTTGTCATGGTACAGGTAAGAGGAGGCTCAGAGACTCAGGAGCTCCAGTCAAGTAATTGGGTGAGTGTAGTTGCCTTAATGTTGATGGATGGTGTTTTCCTGGGTCTCACACTGCTGTCTCCAAGCAGTCTTCTCGTCTCTTTCACCTCTGATCTTCAATATCTTCTCCACTGCATCTCCTCTCTCCTGTTTCTCTTCACTGCACAACATAGGTTGCAGAACACACGCGCTGTAACTGTACCAAGCTGACCTTCTCATTGTAAGCATGACTCTCTTCCTTATTTATTTATTTTATTTATTTAACAGTATTTCTAAACCGCCTTATCATAATAATCAAGGTGGTATCACAGCAAACAATCTGGTAGTGTGAGTGTGTTATACATGCAGTGAGGGTGAAAATTTAGTTGAGTGTGTGTTGTATTGTGTGCTAGATTTGTTTGAGCTATGTACAATGTGGGCTATATACAGTGGTGCTAAAAACTTTTTATATACATACAGTGTTAGGCGGTAACATGTGCTGTTATGCATTCTCTGAGGTTATGTGATGTGTCCATAGTGTTCTATGAACAGCATGGTTTTCAGCTGTTTTCTAAAGTCTTTGAGGTCTGTAGTTGCCCTCAAATCGTCCGGTAGTTTGTTCCATATTGTTGGAGCAGCCATGGAGAGTGCTCTGTCTGTTGTGTCCTTGCGTGTGTGTTTGAATTCACTTGGGGTGCTGACTCGGTTGTGTGTTTGTTTTCTTCTAGGACGTGTGCTAGTGTCCGGTTGTATGAGGGTGTGCAGGCTGTTGGCTGATGTGCGCTGTTTTATCTTAAATAGGTTTATGATAGTTTTGTATCTGATGCGTGCACCGATTGGAAACCAGTGTAAGTCCTTTAAGGTAGGTGTGATGTGCTCCTGTCTTGCAGTTCCGGATATGATTCGTGCTGCGGTGTTTTGTGCCAGTTGGAGTGGTTTGATGGCTTGTTTCAGTAGTCCAAGGTATATCGGATTGCAGAAGTCCAGTAGTGGGGTTATCAGTGCTTGACAGACGGTACGGAAGTGTTCTGGGGCGAGGAGTGGTTTCAGTCTCCTGATGATTCGCATTTTGTAGTAGGCTTTTTGGATTGTTTTGTCTATGTGTGGCTTGAGATTGAGTTTATTGTCCAGAGTAACCCCGAGGTATCTCACTTCTGACCTTATTGGTATGGTAGTGTTTTGTATCTGTATATTTGGTGGGTGTATGAAGTTTTGGTTCCGAGTGATGATTAAAGCTTCAGTCTTGTTGTAGTTTATTGCGAGGTTGTTGTTTTGACACCAACTGGTCATTTGGGTAAGGCAGTCTGTTATCTTAGAGAAGTCCGGGTTGTCGATTGATATCGGGGTGTATATCATGATGTCGTCCGCATAGATTGTGTATTGAATGTTGTTCTCTTTCATGATGTTGCATATTGGTTGGATGTAGATGTTAAATAGGAGTGCTGAGAGCGCAGATCCTTGAGGTACTCCTTGACGGACTTTTATGGGTCGGGAGGTGATGTGTCCCACCTTGACCTGTAGCTGTCTTTCGGTTAGGTATGAGTGGAACCATTTCAGTGTGATACCGTGTATACCAGTGTTCTTTAGTCTTTCCAGGAGCGTGTTGTGGTCCACTGTGTCGAAGGCTGAGAAGATGTCGATGAAGATCATTATGATTCCATTCCTGGTGTTGTCAATTATTCTTAGGATGCTGTCGAAGAGGTAGATCAGTAGCGTTTCGACACCATGGTTGGGACGAAATCCGTGTTGGTTGTCGTCGAGTGTTTCGTGTTCGTCGATGTGATCCTGAAGTTGTAGTTGAACCGTCTTTTCGATGATTTTTGCGAGGAAGGGTATGCTGGAGATTGGTCGGTATGCTGCTGGATCTTTTTTGTCGAGAGTTGTTTTCTTTGTGATTGGTCTTACTGAGGCAAGTTTTAGTTGCTTTGGCATGAGTCCTTGAGTGAGTGAACTGTGTACCATTTTATGTATGGTGGGGATGAGGCTTGATTTGGTGGCTTTGACCCATGACACTGGGCATGGGTCTGTAGGAGCAGTGCTTGTGTTGATTGTAGAGATGATGTGGGATATCTGTTCTGTTGAGGGTGAGGAGAATGTGCCCCAGGTTTTGGGGTGTACATCCGTCTCGGTGGTCCTACTAGGCGTTGTTCGTTCTGTGGAGTGAAATTTGTCTTTGATGTGGTCGGCGAATTCCTGTGGATCAACTTGTACTTCCCCTTCTGTTGTTTGCTCTTTTGTGAGGATTTTTACTATTTCGAAAAGCTCTCTGGGTTTGTTGATGGAAGTATTTATCATGTTTGTGTGGAATTCCTTACCTCTTCACACTGTTCTTTCAACAGTTGCAGCTGGAAAAGGAGATATCCAATTGCTATTTATTTTTATATTGAACCAGTTCACCATTTAAACTCCAACACAGAACTCTACAATCATTCTTAGGTTTTTCAGATTCTTTCCTTTCAGGTTATGCTTAGAAATCCATATTCTCATGAACCTTAGAGCTGTTGTAAGCCATCTGCTATGTGACACTGGTCCTATTTCCAACAGTAATTTGTATATTTTTGCGTAATTTGTGTTCAGGTAGGTAAATAACATATTACACAAAATTTAAAGCTAGTTGTTGATTTGCCACATGAAACTACCATTTTTTTCAGTAGTGTTTTTTAAAATTATGACATCTCCAAAACTGACACACCCTACTACCCTATGCTCCTGCTGGTGTGCTGGAGCCATGGCGTCCCATCACCATGGCACCGGGATGCCCATCAGGAGTGCCAAAATGCCGCAAAGGAGAGAAACATCCTTTCCTTGCTGCCCGACCCTCGGCACGGGCAGCTAGGGCCAGGATCGGGCTGCGTGGACATCCCTGCATCCGCCCAGCCTGTTTGCTTGGTCTGCCTGACCTGAACCCCACAGTCTGTGGGACTTATTCTACCTCCGAGGTGGAATAAGTCCCATGTCTATCTCTCTCCCGCCAGACATACAGGGCCATGACCTGAATAGGTCCTGTACATCCAGGTGCTTCGGCCTGCCCCTGATCTGCCCACCCCCTGCCTCCAGCTCTCCCCTACCACCGCCGACCAGTGCTCTCTGCACTAACCCTCAGTACGTGCGGGGAGGGCTGGATTCAGGATTGAGTGCCAGGCCGAAACATAGCTTGGACGTCTTACCAGAACGTCCAACCCTGCTACTTGCATCTCTGCATTAGGCCCATAGTATGGTAATCTTTTTTCAGCTAGGCCTAGTGGAAAATCCAAACATGAGCAGGGCCACTGAGTTAGTACATAAGCTGCTACTGTAGGTGTTAAAGCTTCTCTGACAGCCCAAATCTATTACAGTGGAGGAGTTGCCTAATGATTGGTGCAATGGGCTGTAAATCCTGGAAACCAGTGTTCATATTCCATGGATGCTCCCGGTGATTCATCCATTGCCTCAGATACAAACTTACATTGTAAGCTCCAAAGAGGAGAAAACTTACTGTACCTGAAGGCAACTCTCCTTGAAGTATTGTTGAAAAGGAATGAGCTAAATCCATCTATCAGATGGTAAGACAAACCCATCCTAGTTCTATCTGTGAAAGTTAAACAAACTGCTAGGTACATATGACCTAGATTGGCCACTGTTGGAAACAGGATACCGGGCTTGATGGACCTTGGTCTGACCCAGTATGGCATATCTTATGTTCTTATTAAGAGGTAAACTGAGCAGGACATTAGTGTAGCCTCTTGCAAAATGGCATGCCAAGGGAATGATAAACCCTCCCATTGGAGGTTGTGATAAGGAAGCTTATCAAAGCTCAGGGAGTAAGGACAAAAGAGGGGAATTTACTCTGATCAAGGGACCTGTGCTGGCAGGTCAGAGAAATAAGACAGCTTATTTCCCTAAAAGACTACATGTTCCAGGATGCACCAGTTTGCAGAAAGCCCCTAGAAGAGCTAAAGTGGAAAAGCACGAGTCTAATCAGAGAAACCATTATGTCATCCCTAATCAAACACCTTCTAGGAGAGAGTTTAATCCACAACACCTGAAGTATGCAAGGGAGGAGTTGCAATCTAAGCCCTTTAAAACTAGAAGGGAATCTTCAGGAAGAGAGAACAGGAAGAAGGACAGAGACAAGAACCAGGACAGGAGCAGGAGGAACAGGAACAACCGGAACCTGAAGGAACAAGGACAAGGAAGCAGACGGTTCAAGAGAGGAGCTCAGAGAAGTGCGTATGCCTGGAGAGATTCCTGGGGGAAACAAACTTCAGAGGACTGGAGAAAGCCAGAGGTCTGGAGATCCACAGCCAGGGACCCTCAAGCAGCACCTAGAAGGACTACTGCTGCAGCTAAGGAGAAAAGGAGCCCAAATACCTCTTGGAGGACGTATAGAGAAAAGGCCCTGAGGTCCAGAGATAATAAATGGAGGACAGGACACTGAAGCTCTATTGCATACTGGCCAGAATACCATAGGAATCAGCCTGATGCCAGCCTGGATTCAGGTATGAACTGTGAACGTTTTTCTAGCTCTGAGCATTGCAAACAGCAGGGAAACCGTTTCTCTCCGTATAGAGGTCAGTTAATAAAGCCCTCTGAGTCAGTCAGTGAAATTGAACCCATGCAATTCCAGGAGCAAGGTTTAATGTCTGATGAAGAGAATGCTTGTATGGACTGTTCCTTGTGTAGGGTGTTTAGAAAAATCCTCCAAATAAGAGCAAACATCAAAAGGAAACATTCTAATTATTGGCTCCCCAGAAAGTTCTCTTATTTATTTTTATTTATTTATTTATTTATTTTATTTATTTTTCTTATATACCGCGCTCTTTCAATCAGTGCGGTTTACATATGAACAAATATAAACACAATGACACAGACAGCATTGGTTTTTTACAAAGAACAGGGTACATAAACTTGGCGGTAAACAGGGTTAACTATATACAAAAAACATGGCTAACTATATACATGGTATTTTTGGTTAATTAGATGGGGGTGGTAAATAAGTTAAAACTACAAGTACGGAGAAAAAGTTATTACAAGTACAGTATAAATACGGAATGGACAGAGTGAGCAAGTGAGAACCATCAAGATTAACCATTTTCTACCGGGGTCAAGTATGAAAGACCAGCATGAGGGCTATGTTCAGTTGGAGTAGCTTCAGGGTAGTATATTAGGAACAAATAATGTTTTAATGCCTTTCTGAATGTCATTAGACTTGAGATGGCTCTGATTTCGGGTGGAAGGGCATTCCAGGCTCTGGGTGAAAACAGTGAGAAGGCTCTAGAGGCTGTTGATTTAGAGCATTTTGTGAGGAGTTTCGGGAGGTCAATGGAGTTTAATGTACTAGATCTCCTGGATCTGTTATTTGGAGTGATATGTATCATATTGCTGATAGGTGATAGAGATGGGCACTTTGAGGCTTTAAAAGTCATGACCAGGGTCTTGTATAGGGTTCTGGCCTGGAGGGGTAACCAGTGTAAACTCATCAGTATTGGAGTTATGTGCTCTGAACGTGGAGCACCTACGAGAATTCTCGCGGCTGCATTCATGGCCTGACGGAGGGGATTTAGAGTGGATTGCGGGAGACCGTGTAGAATGATATTGGCGAAATCTAAGTGTGGTAATACCAAGGCTTGGAAGATAGTGCGGAAGTCGGAGTAGTTAAGTAGAGGTCGGAGATTGCCCTTAGGCGGGGCACTAGAAAGGAGACCCAGATCAACGATCAACTCAACACAAGACTCAGAAGTGCAGACCTTTTGGACGCACAAACCAGATCATATCAACCTGATGACCACTGCAAGTATACCACAGCCAAATAAACCGTCTGTATTAGATATTGTTAGCATACCTAGTCATGCCTAGCCATGCCATTTTCAGTAGCCATTCTTAATCTAGCCGGTACATTACTTTTACTACTGCTGTTAACTAATATCACCCCCACCTGCCCCGTTTGAACCTCATTACTAATTTATACAGCCGTTTTTTATAGTGAATAGCTTGTATCTGTTATTGCACTACCTGTCTGATATACATCATTGTGGACACTTTCTCCATCTGTAATCTATCACTGTAGTACTTCTACCTTTCCATGCCTACTGGGATAATGTAAAGCAAAAAAGTGACTAATACCACTCTACTAAGGAAACAAACTATACAACTAGTTATATAATTTGTTTCCATTGCTGCGCTTCGCTTTCCCTGCTGACTATTCCAGGGCACTCAAACAACTCCTCTTCAGTTTACTACGCTGCTTATAACCATGTCTCCCATCATGTATCGAATACTTCACTTGGTACTTATCCTGCTTATCGCAGCAACTCCTGCCCTAACACTCGCACTAGATCCTGGAATCAAGCGGATCCCTATCCTTTATAGCATGGGAAGGCGCTCAACGGAATATCCCTGCCACGCCACCTTGAGAACCAAAATACCATATTCACACCTCCTACATATCCCGTTGCTGCCTACTGACAAGGACCCTACTGAGAAATATAAGACCAATCGTCTACTCAAGTGCGCCTTAATTAATGCCAGATCTATATGCTCCAAATGGCCTGCAGCTATTGATCTGATAACAGCACATAACCTGGACATATTGCTGATAACTGAGACATGGCTAACCGACAACGACAACATCCTCATCAACCAGATGATTCCACCAGAATTTTCCATCTTCACCTGCCACAGATCCAACCAGAGAGGTGGTGGCACACTCATTCTCGCTAAATCGGACCTCCAATTCAAACAGAACAATACCTCCAGCACATCACACCTTGATGCCCTATCCATATCTAATAGGTCCTGTACAATCAATCTACTCTATCGAGCACCGTCACCTTCCTCAGATGACCTTCCATCAATAATCAACATGGCATGTAACTTCCCAAACCCACAATCTCCTAACTGGCTAGTAGGTGATTTTAACCTACCTTCGTTACAAACCTCACACTCCTCAGCATTCCTTGAAGCCATGCGCCAACTAGGATATGAACAACTTATTGACGCTCTCACCCATATCAGAGGAAGCACATTGGATTTAATATTCGCTCCTCAAGTGATAACCAACACATCCCAGAAGCTCCTGACTTCCATAACCCCTGTACCCTGGTCTGATCACAATTTACTCCTCTTTAACATCCCCACCGAACACTTCACCACTGACAGCAACAAATCAGGTCGCCCCCCAAGTGCCCTTGAAACACGCTTCCGTCCTTTCAATAAGATCGAAGTCCTGGAGAAAATCCTACCTGCTCTCCACAAAGACTTACCTTCTCAAGATGACTTAGTAACCAACTGGGACAATACATTGAAAGCTGCTGCCTGCATCTCTGCTACCGACAGGATCAAGACCAAGGACAAACATAAACCATGGTTCTCCGCTGAACTACAAGAATCTCTCCTACACCTGCGCAGACTTGAGAGACGCTGGCGCTCCTCTCGGTCTCCCGACGCACTCTGCTTATAAAATTCATACCTACAAACTCACCAGAGGATGACAATGGAGAGAAGAAAGAAATACCACTCAGATACACTAATGCGGTCCTTAAACAAGCCACACGACCTCTTCAATATTGTTAAATCCTTAACAGGTGATCCAACCACAACCCAACCACCTATGCCACACCCTCAAGACTATGCCGTATACCTACAGTCAAAAATGATACAGACTAGTTCGATCCTCACAACATCAGCACCTTCCACCCCACAGACTGTGATCCAACTAGCATCACTTGACAAATTCTCCCAGGTATCCAACAAAGAGATCGAAGATATCATAGCAGCTATTAATTTAACTACTGCACCTAATGACCCCTGCCCAGCCAGGTGGATCAAAGAACTACGACATGAACTTAGCCCAACTATTAGCAAGATTGTCAACTACTCCTTCTCATCTGGATCCTTCCCACAGAGCCTGAAGCATTCATCCATCCGTCCGCTCCTGAAGAACAGTAAGCTTGCCCCAACAAAAGTTGAATCTTTCAGACCCATCTCCAGCATCCCTCTCTTAGCAAAAATCATGGAAAAAGTAGTCCAGCGACAAATACAACACCATGTTGACTCCGAATCTCCTCTGGACCCCTCACAACATGGTTTTAGAGAAGAACATGGTGTTGACACCCTTCTCACAACACTTTTCAATATCCTAATCATAGGCATTGACAATATCCACCAAGGGTTCATTCTCATCTTTCTCGACATAGCTGCAGCATTCGATTCAGTAAACCACAATACTCTCCTACAGCGTCTCCAAGACAAGGGCATTCAAGGGCTAGCCCTGAGCTGGTGTAAATCCTACCTATCTGATAGACAGCAGAAGTCAGAACAGGAGAAGCAACGTCTGATTCATTCCCCCTTAATCAAGGTGTCCCTCAGGGTTCCTCCTTGTCCGCACTAATGTTCAATATCTATATGCAGCCAATCTGCGACCTGATATGCACCTTCAACATACAATGCCTTGCATATGCTGATGACATCCTGATGTTTGCTCCATTCAACATAAAACAACCAGATTTTGCACCCATAATTCACTGCTTTGAAGCTGTATCAAACTGGCTCCTCAAACAGAATCTACGGATAAATCACAACAAAACAGATGTTCTATTCGTTACACGGAACCCAACATTCATACCCCCTGCCTCATTACAGGTAAACAACATTGAGTTGAAAGCACAACCTACAATCCGATACTTAGGGATCATATTAGATCAGCAGCTTGATATGTCAGCACACATTAAGAAAACAACGAGTGCAATTTACCACAAGATTCGATCCCTACGTAATCTCCGAGCTTTTGGGGAAGCTTGCCCCTGTACTGAGAACAAGCTGTTAATTGCATTTGGATTGTCTCCTGTTGGTAGAGCAGAGCACAGCACAAGCCAAGCACACGTGGAATGTAAAAGTTCTTTTCTGTGTGGATAAAGAGAGCTGTTTTTTTGTATAAAAAAGTTTTTCCTTTTTGGTTTGTTTCCACCTCAGCACTGCTACGAAGTTTGATAGCAGTGGCTGTAAGAAAGCCTTTCTGTTTCATAAAGGACTTTGATACTTATTTACATAAGCTTTTCAGTTGCCTTGTTTATGTTGAATAAACCTTGGAGTAGTTATCTGGATGGTGTTACCAAGTATATCTGTGTGTGGAATATTCACCCCATAAATAAACTCTAATTTTGCCTTATACTCAACCAACTACAAGTTTCTTCATTTATTTAAAAAGGCAAGCTTTATATGAATGGACTTCAATAACCACAATCCTTTGCAAGACAGTTAATTTACATACTTGCCAAGGTGATGGTACCTTCATAACAAGCACCCCCTTTTTCAAGGTGTAACCCAGTGCTTAGAACAGCAACCTAAACACCACAGGGTTCAAATCCCACTGGCAATCCTTGTGGCCTTAAATTTCTGTTGCCTCAGGTACTTAGATCATAAGCCCTCAGGGAACAAGGCAATGCCAATTATACCTGCAGGGAATTTGCCCTGAAGTACTACAGGAAAGGCTTGCGCCAAATAGAAACAAATCACAGGACTGTACCTAGGCTGGTGTGAGTGGCGTAGCTGCACAGGGGGCAAAAGAGTAGGGGTACATTTGAACCCAGACCAGAAGTGAAGCCTTTCACAGGAGATCTCACCTGACTTACAGCGTATGGGAGTAGGAGTGCTGGGCTGAGCCATACGCCACAGAACTGTTTTTAGGGGGGGGGGCATGGCTGGGAAGAGCAGCAGGAGCTTATGCCACCCCTGTGGCTCTGCAGTTCACTCTATTGCAGTGGTTGTCAACCGGTGTGTCACAAGTACCCAGGAGGTGCTGGGCAGAGTCAGTATATGAAGTGGCAGCGTCAAGGGCAGGAGATGCGACCACACCGACCCCAGCAATTCTTTAGTCTGTGTCCAGCCAAGTGTCATAGCCCTGGGGGCTCTTATTAGGATTTCAGTTCCCAGTATGCTCCATGCACCCGGAAGAGAAATCACATTAAGCACCATTTGGTACTGCAACCTGAGGAAGAAGCATGGCTGAGCATACGTATAACTAAAGAAGAATTGCCGGTATCGATATGGCCACGTCTCCTGCCGCTGCATGCGTCAGCTCCCCCATAGAAGGGGAAAGGCTGCACTGCTGGGCGGGTAGGGGAAAAGGGAAGATGCTGCAGTGTGACTGGCGAGGGGGGAGTTGAAAGAGAAGATGCTGCACCGTGGGGGGGGGGGGGAAGAAAATAGGGGAGAGGGAAATAGTGGCAGAGGGGTAGGGAGATGCTGGCTAGAGGGGGGAGGAGATAATGAAGGAAGACAGAGAGGGGGGGGTGTCAGTTGGAATGGGTGGGTGAGAAAGAAAGGGAGGAAGATGTTGGGCTATATAGGTTGGTGGATGGGTGGAGAGGAGAGATGCCAGGCTACATGGATTGGTAGGGGCATGGGTGTTTCGGTGGTGGAGAGGCGGGGAAGAGATTGAGAGAGAGGGGAAATGTTGGGCTACAAGAGTTGGTGCATGAGAGAGAGGGAGGGGAGATATAGGGCTAGAAGTGAGATGGGTGGGTAGGTGAGAGAGAGCGAGAGATGCTGAGCTATAAGGGTAAGTGGGCAGGTGAAGGAGGGAGGGAGAGAGAGAGAGAGAGGGGAGAGAGCAGGTGCTGGACTATAAGGGTGGGTAGATGAGAGAGAACGAGAGATGCGGAGCTATGAGGGTAAGTGGGTAGGTGAGGGAGGGAGAGAGGGGGAGAGAGCAGGTACTGGACTATAAGGGTGGCTAGATGAGAGAGAACGAGAGATGCTGAGCTATGAGGGTAAGTGGGCAGGTGAAGGAGGGAGGGAGAGAGAGAGAGAGAGGGGAGAGAGCAGGTGCTGGACTATAAGGGTGGGTAGATGAGAGAGAACGAGAGATGCGGAGCTATGAGGGTAAGTGGGTAGGTGAGGGAGGGAGAGAGGGGGAGAGAGAGGGGAGAGAGCAGGTGCTGGACTATAAGGGTGGGTGGGAAGCAAAGCACATAATTTTTTTTAAAGTAACAAAAACTTGTGAGAGAGTCAGTTGGACCATTAGATGACAGAGGGGTAAAAGGGGCACACAGAGGGGACAAGGCCATAACGAAGAGACTGAATGAATTCTTTGCTTCGGTCTTTACTGAAGAAGATGTAGGGAACTAACGCATGCCAGAAATTATATATTTTTTGAATCTGTCAAGTCAGTGCTGATTGTAGACCTACTTTTAGTAATCTGTGAACTATCATTAAAATCATCTGTAATACCTGAAGATTGGAGGATGGGCAATGTAACGCCAATTTTTAAAAAGGATTCCAGAGGTGATCCGGGAAACTACAGACTGGTGAGCTTGACATCTGAACTGGGCAAAATGGTAGAAACCATTATAAAGAATAAAATTACTGAACATGTGTATGGTCAAGGCTTAATGGCAGAAAACCAACATAGATTTAGTGAAAGAAAATCTTGTCTCACTAATCTGTTATGTTTTTTTGAAGGTGTGAATAGGACCGTACCTAGCCTTGTGCGAGCGGTACGGCCGCACAGGGCACAAAGGCTTAAGGGGCACATTTCAGCTGTCTGCTGTTGCCTGCTGCCACCACTTTTTCTTCTCTCAGCAGCGGCAAGCAACGGCAGACAGCTGAAATGCGCCCCTTAAGCCTTCTCGCGGCATGCTAAGCAGGTCTGGTCCCTCCCTCCTCTGATGCATGTCTCTTTTCTCTCCCGCTGCCGTCCAGAAAGTGGCTAGATGGAGGGGGGGGGGGGGCGCGCGCCCAATGTGCAAGTCACATAGGGCGTGATTCAGGCTTGGTATGGCCCTGGGTGTGAATAAACAGGTAGACAAAAGTGAGCCAGTTGATATAGTGTATCTGGATTTTCAGAAAGCGTTTGACAAAGTCCTTCATGAGAGACTCTTGAAGAAATTAGAAAGTCATGGGTTAGGAGGCAGTGTACTATTGTGGTTCAGGAACTGGTTAAAAGATAGAAAGCAGGGGGTAGGGCTAAATGGCCAATTTTCCCAATGGAGAAAGGTGAATAGTGGAGTACCCCAGGGATCTGTGCTGGGTCCGCTGCTTTTTAACATATTCGTAAATTACCTGGAAATGTGAATAATGAGTGAGGCGATCAGTTTTGCAGATGACATAATATTATTCAAAGTTGTTAAAACACAAGAGGATTGTGAAAAATTGCAAGAGGATCTTGATAAATTGGGAGACTGGGTATCCAAATGGCAGATGAAATTTAAAGTGGAGAAGTGCAAAGTTATGCACCTAGGAAAGAACAACCCAAACTATGGTTACACGATGCAAGGTTCCACATTATTATCCACAATGATGCCCAGGAAAAGGATCTCGGTGTCATCATGGATAATACGTTGAAAGCGTCCGCACAGTGTGCAGCAGCGGGCAAGAAAGCAAATAGATTGCTAGGAATCATAAGGAAAGGAATGGAGAATAAAACCAAGGATATTATAATGCCTCTGTATTGTTCCATGGTGCGAGCACACCTTGAATATTTTGTGAAAATATTAGAAAAGAGACGATCCGCCAAAATGATAAAGCCTTTGAGGAAAGGCTTAAAAGGTTAGGGCTCTTCAACTTGACAAAAAGACGGTTGAAGGGAGATATTGTATAAAATAATGAATGGAGTAGAACAAGTAAACATAGATCAGTTGTTTACTGCTTCAAAAAGTAGAAAGACTAGGGGATAAGCAATGAAGCTACAATATAGCCCATTTAAAATTAAGGTTTATGTTTACTAATCGCACGGAAGCCGCTACCCCTAAGAGGAGAAAATATCTTTTCACTCAACATATAATCAAACTCTGGAATTCATTACCGGAGGTACTTGTGACCTGGATGGCCACTGTTGGATACAGGATACTGGGCTTGATGGGTCTGACCCAGTGTGGCATCTCTTATGTTCTTATGGGTCAGAAAGGAGGAAATTAGAAGAGAGTAGAAGAGATAAACGGACAGCAAACACTAGAAAGAGTTGACAGACATATGAAGAAAGCAGGAAAGAGAAACTAGGACTCATGTGCTAAGAAAGGTATTTTATTTGGAATTTATTAACTGGAATATGTTCTCTTTGGGAGATGTGCGCTGCGGATGGTTTTGTATTTTATTCAGTACAGAGTTAATGCATTTCCATTTTTAGTTTTCCAGTTTCTCAGTTCAGTTTTTGTCTTCATGCTTCTATTTCTAATTTGTGGTCCCTTGTTCTGTATTTGGCGAGAGCTTGCTGGAGTTTTGCAGCGGCATTGGTGTGCAGTTTTTTGTAGAGATCCATACTAGTCCCACTTGTTCTGGTTTTACCAGTAGTAGGTGTATTATTGTTCTAGGGCCCGATGTAATATTTGTCGTGCTGACTATTCTTTGGTAGGGTTCCAGCTGCTTAAATCATAGGAATTAGTGCTGCTATGGTTCAGCACATGTGCTCAATATGCAAGGGATGATTTTTTTCAGGTTTTGTGTTCTCTTACAATGTGCCCGATAGTGGAAAGAGCTATGTTGCTGTTACTCAAATGATGTGTGTATCAGAATATTTTTGGCATGGTTACTTTGATGGGGAATTGTCCTAGTTCTGGTCTGCACCTGTCACTGGGTTTTTGCGGATGCAGAACATGTTTACATTTAACCACTATACTGTGTCAGTCCGCAGGCCAGCGAGGGTCAAACGTGCGGAGGGTCACATATACTGTTTGTCAGGTGTGTCTTGATGGAAAAAAGGTTGAAAACCACTGCTCTACTGGGACGTCGGCACCGGCACTGCAAGCACATTCTAAACGCATCCTTGCGGCCCAGCATGACGATGTAAATCTTGAGATCAAGATATGCTGCGATACAAGGACGTGTTTAGAACACGTCTCACTGCCGGCACCAACGTCCCAGTAATGCAGTCTGTCGATCCGCGGCATAAGAGCTTTCTGCTCAAGACTGATGGGCCAGTCCCTGGACCCCTGGTAGCTGCTGGGAGGGAAGGAGGCGGGCCATGTGTCTGTAAGCAGGAGTTCTCTAGCTACAAAAGGACCTCTCACCCCCCCTCACCCAGTCTGCAAGAGGAGTGCTGTGCTCCCCCCTGGGCTGGAAGAGGAGCGCTGCCTTGGCACTGTGCTAAGTGTGCCTGAAACCCGCTCCTTTCATGCCGATCTCTAATGTAATTCTATTTATTGCTATGAATGTTATTTTGTAAGCCACTTAGTTTTTGATAAGCGGCATAGAAAAGCTTTTAAAGATATAAAATATGCAACTGATAAAAGTCTGATGTCATGGAGGACACCAGGTTCGCAAGTCGCACAGGGCACATTTATGGCTTCATACAACCCTGGCTATAAGAGAATGTGAGTTTAAGGGAAGTTGGTTTGAAATCAATGCATTGGATATACGTGTGCCCCTAAACAGGCTTATCTGAGATATTGTTGTGTGCAGTAGGGGAGAAGAAGAACCTGGGGTGTGTAGCCCTGGTTTGCACTAATTTGACACATAAAACCTCCTAATTAATGCATGCAAAATAGATTTATGTGCATTAAAATATTTTTACGAGTTAAATTTGTCATGTATTAGTTTCTGAAATGAACCCATAAACTCTAAAAATTGGCCAAAGAAATGTGAAAATGATAGAAACCCCCCAAAATTTTCTGTGCATAGCCCTACCTCGACCGTTGTATCATTGAGTCTGATCCTGCCCAGAGATCACTGCCCTTTGGGAGAGTATATTAGATGTCATGCAGGCAGACATGAGGGAACACCAATGCAAGAGCTTTTATGCAGTCTTTCAGTCTTATAACTCTTGGACTTCAATATCAGGATTCTTGGCACTTAACACTCTCGCACCTCTTCGCTTCTCCAATAAGAGTCCAGGCTAGAATTTGTGTTCTGAACCAAAAATTTACTTAAAAGTTTAGGGCCACTGAATAATAGCAACAATAACAATAGGCAGAAAACAAGAACTATGTTAGTCAAAAATGTTTACGCGTAGAGACTCCTTTTTCCTGCAAGTTAGCACACTCCCTTCGGTTACTCTTCATCTTACTTTTCGGTTACTCCATTCTTCACCACTGCTCCTCTCTCGATATCGTGCTGGGCTCGCTCCTGGATCTGGTGTCACTGGTATATGACGGCTGCTTGGGTTCCTCTTCTCCTGAGAGCTGGTGGCTTCTGTATACACAGATCCCTGAAACTGCTCTGCAGCGCTCCTGGCTTGGATGGCTTAGAAGGCTGAGTTGTTGGTATATTTCTTGGAACCTCTTTCCTTTACCATTAGAGGCTGTGACTTTCCCTACGTTTAACACAAGCAGAGCTAGCCCCCTTCTGAGACGTAGAGCGCTGGCAGGTTTGCAGAGACACATACCCTCTGCTTTCTCCTCTCCTGCTGTTGCTCTGCACATTGTTCCTTCTGTACCATACCCTCTGTACCAGGAGCCTTTGCTTCCTTCTGGTGCAGCAGCTGTGTACCAAAGACACAGTTCTGGAAGTAGTTTGCATATGAACTTGAATTTTCCCTCCCATACGAGTCTTCTCCCAGCATAAACCAGCTATCAGCAAGAATTTCCCCTGTTCTGGAAAATATTGAGTTTTTTCCAACCTACATTGTAGTAATTTAGTAGGAGCACTGAAAGGTGCCTTTGCTCACACTGTAACATCTAAGCAGTCTCTTCTTGTTTTACACACAGAAAAAGCCTTTTAGAAAATTGCACAGCGGTATATGCGCATATATGTAAGTTTGCCAAAATGCTCTGTATTTCTACACACATTGTCTAGAGGTATTCCTGGGGGTATAGTTTGGGTGGTGCCGAGGCTGGTGCAAGGATACGAGGTGCCCTAGGTGATGGTCTACATGCCAGGGGATTGAAAGAACTGAAATACGAGATTGCAGACCTGCTATTAGTAATCTGTGGACTATCATTAAAATCATCTGTAATACCTGAAGATGGGAGAATGGTCAATGTAACACCAGTTTGTAAAAAGGGTTCCAGGGGTGATCTGGGAAGCTACAGACCAGTGAGCCTGACGTCAATACCAGAAAAAAATGGTAGAAACCATTATAAAGAACAAAATTATTGAACATGTAGATAGTCATGGCTTAATGGGAGACAGCCAACATGGCTTTAGACAAGGAAGATCTTGTCTTACTAATCTGTTATGTTTTTCTAAAGGTGTGAACAAACAGGTAGACAAAGGTGAGTTGGTTGATATAGTGTATCTCGATTTTAAGAAAGCCTTTGACAAAGTCCCTCATGAGAGACTCTTAGCGAAATTAAAAAAGTCAAGGAATAGAAGGCAATGTACTATTGTAGATCAGGACTGGTTAAAAGACAGAAAGCAAAGGGTGGGGCTAAATGGCCAATTTTCCCAATGGAGAAAGGTGAATAGTGGAGTACCCCAGAGATCTGTGTTGGGGCTGCTGCTTTTTAACATATATACAAATTATCTGGAAATGGGAATAATGACTGAGGTAATCAAATTTGCAGATGACACAAAATTATTTAAAGTTGTTAAAACCCAAGAGAATTGTGAAAAATTACAAGAGGATCTTGATAAACTGGAAGACTGGGCATCCAAATGGCAGATGAAATTTAAAGTGGACAAGTGCAAAGTTATGCACCTAGGAAAGAAAAACCCAAACTATGGTTACACGATGCAAGGTATCACATTAGGAACCACTACCCAGGAAAATATTTATGTGTCATTGTGGTTAACATGTTGAAACCCTCCGCCCAGTGTGCAGTGGCAGCCAAGAGCAATAGAATGTTAGGAATCATAGACAAAGGAATGGAGAATAAAACAAAGGATATTATAATGCCTCTGTATCATTCCATGGTGCAACGGCACCTTGAATATTGTGTGCAATTCTGGTCGCCAACAGCACCTCAGAAAGGGAGCAGCATGTGTCTGTTGGTTTTTCTGCCTCCCAACCAGCAAACTGAACTCTCAAGAGTGGAGAGAGCCTGTGACTCTGCAGAGGGTGGGTCCCTAAAGATTAACACAGTCAAGGGCAAGGGAGAATTCGGAATACCCTAAATCTCAAAAACTTAGTATAGCTGAAGAGGAGTGGCCTAGTGGTTTGGGCAGGGTACTTCAGGCTAGAAGGTTGGGGGTTCAAATCCCACTAGAGGACAGCAACCTTGGGCTGGAAGGACTGAGGTTTCTAGTCCCACAGGTGCTCCTTGTGGTCTTGGGCAAGCCATCTAACCCTCCATAGCCCATGTTCCCTGTAAAGTAGTTATCTCCAAGTTTTAATGCCTTGTTCAATATAATTTCAGTTTGCTCAATGTAAACAGCACTGATGCAGAATAGCATGGTATATAAAAGAATATAAATAAATAGCTGAGTTTAAAAAAGGTTTGGACAAGTTCCTGGAGGAAAGGTCCATAAACTGTTACTAAAGAGGACCCAAGATATTCACTGCTTGACCCAGTACAAGCATTGTGGAATCTGTGTCCTTTGGGGAAGCTGCTAGGTACTTATGACCTGGATTGGCCACGGTTGGAAATAGCATACTGGCCTTGATGGATCTTGGGCAGTTCTTATGCTGTTAAGTAGGGTATTACTCCCAGTGAAGGAGAGTCAGTGGGTGTTTGCTTGGACCTGAGGATCCAAGAGAACTGAGATAGACTAATACTCAAAGTTTTCCCCCAGAAATTATTCCTGCCACATGATGTTCTGTGAAAAGCTCAGAGATATGGGACTGGTGTCAAGCTACTGGGTGAGACTCATCAGACACTAACACAGTCAAAGTCTGGGACAAGAGGAGGAAACTGGAGAAACAGTAGCGTAAAGGTGTGTGAGAGGAGTGCGCACGTGCCTGAGATAGTGAGGGAGAACACAGGAGAAGAAACTAGCCCTTAGGAGGATGTAGGACTTGAAAATATTATTGAGAACTGACTAGGAAGAGCTGTTTACTGTGGGTCAGTAAGGTGGAATTTCAGTTGCACCTCCAGGTCTGCTGTGGAGTTATTTCCGAATATCCCCACATGTAACGCCCCCTTGGGTGTGCTTCTGGATCCAGGACTGGCCTGGCGGGCTCCGCCAGTGCTTGTTTGATTGGCACCTGGTGGCTCCGCCTGGGGAAGAAAGGCCTTAGCGGATAGGATTTCCCTCCTTCCACCCCTGGAAACCTCTCAAAAACACTGCTGTGAACAAGGCTGGCTTGAATAGTATTTACAATTTATTTACATCAGGTATTGTGATAAACTAATGCAGTGTGTACAATCCGTATTATTACCGTATAAGTGGTTCAAGCAGGTAAGGTGAAATAGCACTACAGGCAGTTCAAACAACCAACTATAACCTTATATGTAATGACTTGAGTAAACCTTTCAAGATTATGGATTTGACCTTAATAACCTATCTCTTATGTCCCCTCCCTTTCCCTTTGCCCACCAGCCCCAATTCTTACCCACTGCTGGAGCTCTGGACCAGTGGCTGCTTGTGAAAGGAGTGGCTTTGCAGTTCTGTCCAATCACTGAGGTTGTAGACTTGGCTCCACCTCCTCCAATCCGGAAAGGGTTTTGCACTTCTGCCCACTCTGGAACAACTGTTGAAGCTCTCCCTTGAGCTGATCTTCCATTGCACCCCCCTAGTCTTGTGGCTCCTAGTCTGGAATGGACTCCCTGCTGCTGCAGCTCTCTCTTGAGCTGATCTGGAGCTGGATCTTACTGGGTCTGGTGGCTACTCGTCTGGGCATCCAAATGGCAGATGAAATTTAATGTGGACAAGTGCAAAGTTATGTACCTAGGAAAGAAAAACCAAAACTATGGTTACACTATGCAATGTTCCACATTAGGCGTCATCGTGGATAACATGTTAAAACTCTCCATCCAGTGTGCAGCAGCGGCCAAGAAAGCAAATAGAATGCTTGGTATCATAAGGAAAGGGATGGAGAATAAAACAAAGGATATTATAATGCCTCTATATCGTTCCATGGTGAGACCGCATCTTGAATATTGAGTGCAATTCTGGTCGTCGTATCTTAAAAAGGATATAGTAGTATTATGAAAAGGTACAGAGAAGAGCCACCAAATTGGTGAAGGGGATGGAAGGATACCCCTATGAAGAGAGGCTAAAAAGGTTAGGGCTCTTCAACCTGGAAAAGAGACGGCTGAGGGGAGATATGATAGAAGTCTATAAATTAATGAGCGGAGTGGAACGGGTAAACGTAGATCGATTGTTTACATTATCAGAATATAGAAAGACTAGGGGACATGCAATGAAGCTACAGGGTAAACTATTAAAGACTAATAAGAGAAAATATTTTTTCATTCAACGTGTAATCAAACTCTGGAATTTGTTACCGGAGGATGTAGTAAAAGCTGTTAGTGTAGCTGGGTTTAAAAAAAGGTTTAGACAAGTTCCTGGAGGAACGGTCCATAAACCATTATTAAAAGGGACCTGGGATATCATTGCTAGATCCAATACAAGCATTGTGGAACTTGTGTCTTTTGGGGAAACTGCTAGGTACTTATGATCTAGATTGGCCACTGTTGGAAACAGAATACTGGGCTTGATGGAACTTGGTCTGACCCAGTATGGCATATCTTATGTTCTTATGAAATAGACTTTCTGCTGCTGCAGCTCTCTATGGAGCTGATTCTCTGCTGCAGCTCCCCAATGAGCAGATCTGCTGCGGGGCCCTTTTTGGGCCTTGTGGCTCCTATCTGCCACTGGACTCCCAAGCCTGGATTAGGCTCTCCAGAGTCTCTCTGCTGGCATCTCCACCCCCTGGGTTGGGAAGAGATTGTACGCCCCCATCTTTACTCCTACCCCCAAATGGGTCTGTAGGAGGCTGTCTGCTGGCATCTTCATTCTAAGCCTGCCTAAGATCCTAGGAGACGTTGCAGTGCCATTTTCAGGAGAGGGGCCTGCAGAGCATGGGGAGGGGAGGTTCCATCCTGACCCCTCCCTTAGATAAAGAGGCCTGATGCCTCTAAATCACAGGTAACTGTTTTCCAAGCTTTTTGTGCACAGGGCTGAAGGTGCCATTGCCAAGTGATACTATTTCTCTTAGGGTGGAGAATTTTCATTGCTCCCCCCCCCCCCCAGTATTTACATAGTAACATAGTAAATGATGGCAGATAAAGACCAGTATGGCCCATGTAGTCTGCTCAGCAAGGTGGCAAGAGTAGGTGCACCTGCTGCTCCGTGCAGGTCACCCCTCCCCATGCCTTTGTTTAGGGGTAAACCCACCGCTCTGTGTAGGTCACCCCTGTTTGTTGAGAAGTTAGATAGTTAAGTTTATTTTGATTTTATCCTGTTGCTATAAAGGGATCCACTGTGTCTGTCCCATGCCATTTTGAATTCTGTCACTGTATTTGCCCCCACCACTTCCATCAGGAGGGCATTCCAAGCATCCATCACCCTCTATCTAGTGTGTGCATTTTATTCCCCTACAGATTCAAAGTTAAATCTTAATACTACATGTAAATATGAGCAAATATTACCCTTGCTCCTTTAGCACAGGCAGTGATTTGCATATCCCCCCTAAATGTTTACTTTCCAGCTCTACTAGCCTAGTGACTGTTATTGCAGGCTGCTGTTTCAATGGTGCCCCTCATCTGACCTCTTTAGCAGCATACAGTGACCATTTATCCTTTGGTTTTACAGTATTCAGCACACTCTGAAACACCCACCTTTACGGGGGGGGGGGTTCACTTAGCGTAAAGGTGTGTGAGAGGGGTCAACGTTTGCCTGAGACAGTGAGAGAGAACACAGGAGAAGAAACTCACTAAAACTAGAGAGCATATCCCTTAGGAGGGTGTAGGACTTGTAAATATTATTGAGAACTGACTAGGAAGAGCTGTTTACTGTGGGTCAGTAAGGTGGAGTTTTAGTTGCACCTCCAGGTCTGCTGTGGAATTATTTTAGAATATTCTCACATTATAGGGAAGATGCCCATCTAGGGGCTGAAGTGCGTGCTCAGCCCATTCGCAGAATGAATAATCACGTAAAGGCCTTGGAGATAAAGTTCCTCCACCCCAAGGTCATCAGGACCCATAAAAATATCAAAGTTTATGTAACCCCAGAATCTGTCAAAAAGGGGATTAGCTGGGGACCCCAATACACTTCAATTAGGGATATTTATACAGGGTGATAGTCCTTGATGACCATTTAGAAATGGTTGAATCAGCAGAGGCTGGTTTTGCAAATGCAATGCAATGTGTGCCTTCGAGTCAGTTCTGACTCCTGGTGACCCAGAAGCTCCTGGGTTTTAAACTCAGATAAATCTGGAGCTATGCGGAAATCTAGTTGGGGCAGGCTTTTGTTGGCATGTCCATTGCTGGGTAGATGCCCACTGAGACTGTTTGATGAGTTAGGAAGTCTAGCAGTAGTAACATATGTTGGTAATTGCCATTGTGTCGATGTTGACTCATGGCGACCCTCCTGTCTTCTCAAATTGATGGAATAGCAGGATTGTGTCTTAGCCAGATTCATATGGTTTGTCAGATGAATCCTTCCCCACCTGAGCTAACCTAAGGGAGGCAAAAAGGGAAGGGATTTTGGATTTACCCATGCCTTTTGCAGGAATATTTCAAGGTGAGTTATATTTAGGTATTTATCTTATCCTGAAAGGTTTATAACCTAAGGCAATGGAGGGTTAAGTGACTTGCCCAAGATCACAGGAGCACCGGTGGGATTTGAACCCAGGCTTCCCTGGTTCTCAGTCTGTCACTCCATTAGCCTCCTCCTCCTCCCCTTTCAGAAAGCTATCTGAATAATTTTAAGACACCAAAGAAGCTGTCCTGAAGCTATCCAGAGAATTATCTAGATAATGGAAGGAATTTCACTGCTATGTGGATAACTCTGGCACTGATTGCATAATATGTATATTCAGCCCCAGCCACTATCTGAATAGCGGCACTAAATACGGTATTTCATTTAACACAGCTGTCAACGTTTGCGTATCAGGCCGATGTGTATTTGTTCAGAATTATGATCTCTAGGAAAACTGATTGCCCTGTAATACTTGCATTTAGCCATTTTGCATGAATTAAAGTGTTTAAGCATTTTTTTTCCTTTTTTATCATTTTTATAGTAATCATTTTTCCTTTTTTTATTAGATTATTTTCAACTGCTTTCATACTTGCTGTACAAGGCAGTGTAACAATGAATACATCAAATCAATACCATGTCTATAGGCAGCGGCAGCACAGGTGGAGTCCTCCCAAGCATCTTCACTTGAATGTTATTGCTACGTTTGACATCGATGCCTCCACAATACATCATCCTGATAAGCACATCATACACGAAGGACTACGAATAGCCAATAAGCGTATAATGCTGCTGTAGATACCATCTTGATCACCAGATTTGATCTTTTTCAGCTCTGAGTTTATTTTTTTGGATTATTGATTTTTGTTTTTATACTGCTTTGGTTGGCCAGTTTGGAACAAGGGGATGAAAATTGTTTGAAATAAATAAATTGACATTATCATTGATAGCGATGTTCAAGATACACATTTTTGTTTTATTTAGCTTCGTGTGTCATCTGTGAAATTTTTCTTTCTTTTTTCAAATTTCATTTCAGGAGAAATATCATTAGTGGCATGCACTATGGGAAATGTTTACTAAAGTCCACAGCAGTAATGCATGTGTGGGCTGTGTTCCTAGCGCAGGGGGATCATGGGAGTCCGTCCTCCTGCAGATAGTGTGATGCACAGAGGCTGCACCATGCAAGCCGGCACACAAGTGTACTTAATGCCGCCCATTGAAGTGGTGTTAAGTGCACGCACCCTAGTGGCAACAAGCCAATTAGCATGAGCAACTAACGTCCATTCTAACTGTGAATTGCCATCAACGCCTATGTTATGTCCCAGTCCCCACCCCATCACATGCTACCTGGTTAGTGCAGGATTTTTAGCATGGGGCCTTGTGCTACAATTCAGCATGGTGCTCTTTCCGCACACTGTGATAGCAGCTCACACACATTAGTAAAGATGCCCTTATTTGTAGATGTGCAAACATAGCATGCACTTCAAGTGACTGCACGCCCCCAATCACTGACTGCAAAAGAAGTGAGCTTAAAGAGGATGTAGTCTTTCTGAAGTCTTTGGAACCCAGTTCAGATTTCTCTGTCAAGTGAAAGACAGATTTTACATAGCTACTTGGCTGAGGTCAGTGGACTTAGAACTCAGGACTATGTGAAAGGTTAGTGACGTGATAAGGAGGTGACTCAGGATTACAGTAGCTGTTACTTTAAGTGGGGTTTCAGGAATACCTGATGGAGATGCCTAGGGAAAGGGGAGAAAAGGGAGTAGAAATGGAAGGGAATGTTGGTTATGGCTAACGTTTAATGAGTTTTTGTTGTCAGGGCAGATATACTTCAGAATGTGATGATTTTAAAAAATGTAAACATTCATTACGACAGGAAGTAATGTCAAGACTGTATTAAATTTGGCAAAACAAATTGCAATGCAATAAACCTATAGAATTTCATTGTAAGAATGAAAATCATTGGAGGCCCTTTGCGTGTAATTAGCATATATGTGCTAGAGAAGGGAAAGATGAAGAAAGGGTTCCAAGGGTGATCCGGGAAACTACAGATCGGTAGCCTGATGTCAGTACCGGGAAAAATGGTAGAAACCATCATAAAGAACAAAATTAGTGAACATGTAGATAGCCATGGCTTAATGGGAGACAGCCAACATGGCTTTAGACAAGGAAGATCTTGTCTTACTAATCTGTTATGTTTTTTTGAAGGTGTGAATAAACAGGTGGACAAAGGTGAGTCGGTTGATATTGCGTATCTGGACTTTCAGAAAGCCTTTGACAAGGTACCTCATCAGAGACTTTTGGCAAAACTAAAAAGTCATGGAATAGGAGGCAGTGTACTATTGTGGATCAGGAACTGGTTAAAAGATAGAAAGCAGAGGGTAGGGCTAAATGGCCAATTTTCCCAATGGAGAAAGATGAATAGTGGTGTACCCCAGGGATCTGTGCTGGGTCCACTGCTTTTTGACATAGTCATAAATGACCTGGAAAGTGGAATAACGAGTGAGGTTATCAAATTTGCAGATGACACAAAACTATTTAAAGTTGTTAAAACCCATGAGGAGTGTGGAAAATTGCAAGATGATATTGATAAATTGGAAGACTGGGCATCCAAATGGCAGATGAAATTTAATGTGGACCTAGGAAAGAACAACCCAAACTATGGTTACACGATGCAAGGTTCCACATTAGGAACCACCACCCAGGAAAAAGATTTAGATGTCATAGTGGATAACATGTTAAAACCCTCCTCCCAGTGTGCAGCGGCGGCCAAGAGAGCAAATAGAATGCTATATTTGATAAGGAAAGGAATGGAAAATAAAACAAAGGATATTATAATGTCTCTGTATCGTTCCATGGTGCGACCGCACCTTGAATATTGTGTGCAATTCTGGTTGCCGTATCTTAAAAAGGATATAGCGTTATTAGAAAAGGTACAGAGAAGAGCAACCAAAATGGTAAAGGGGATGGAAGGATACTCCTATGAAGAAAGGCTAAAAAGGTTAGGGCTCTTTAACCTGGAAAAGAGACGGCTGAGGGGAGATATGATAGAAGTCTATAAATTAATGAACGGAGTGGAACGGGTAAATGTAGATTGATTGTTTACGTTATCAGAATATAGAAAGACTAGGGGACATGCAATGAAGCTACAGGGTAAACTATTTAAGACTATTTTTATTTTTTATTTATTTATTTAACTGTATTTATATACCGCTTTTCACCGGGTCAAAGCGGTGTAACATATAACGGGGGGGGGGGGGTCAATATTTTATAGGGTGGGGCCATCACCAGGGAGCAACATTAATGATTTGGGGTGGACATAGACATGTACAATTCTGCAGTATCTAAGCATGAGTTCTTGAGGATGGGGTAGGATTTCTTGATCAGAGATGTTCACGGAATAGGATTGTTTTCAGCTGTTTTTTGAATGATTTATTTATTTATTTATTTATTACAGTTTCTTATATACCGCGCTATTTAGAATCAACGCGGTTTACATCATAACAAAACGACCATAACGACAACTGTCAGGTTTTACATTGAACAGGAGTACAAACTTGGATAACTGGGTTAACTATATACATAAACTATCTACACTGCAGTGTGAGGGCATTTCTAGATTGGGTCATTTCTTGGAGGGGATATCTAGTTCAGTTGCTGTCTGGGAAATATTGGCAGAAAAGGTATGTTTTGAGAGCCTTTCTGAACTGATATAGATTGGTAATGGCTCTAATGTCAGGGGGTAGGGTGTTCCAGCATTTTGGTACATAAAAACTGAATGCCCTGTTTGTGGTGTTCGTGTTGGACTTTGTTGAAGCCTTTGGTATTGCTAGCAAGTTTACAGCTGATGTTCTTCTTGCTCTGTTGGGGGGGACCATGTGGATTAGATTCGTGAGTGAGAGGGATGAGGTGCCTTTGATTGCCTTAAATGCTAATACAAGGGATTTGAAGGTGATTCTCCCGTGAATTGGTAGCCAGTGTAGCTGTTTGAGAATAGGAGTCACGTGGTCGTTTCTGGATGCACCGTAGAGGACCCTAGCTGCGGCATTCATGGCCAACTGTAAGGGGGTTAGTGTGGATTGGGGGAGACCTTGTAGGATGGCATTTGCAAAGTCAAAATGCGGCAGGATCAGCGCTTGATATATGGTACGGAAATCGTCTGGGTCCAGCAGGGAGCGTAGGTGTTTGAGGGAACGGATTTTGAAGTAGATGGCTTTGACTACACTGCTTATGTGGCGTCTCATGTCTAGATGTTGGTCCAGGGTAACTCCCAAATATTTTATTGCATCTTTAGTTTGCAAATCAGCTTCCTTGACACTGACGTGGGATGGGGGCGTAAAGTTGGAGTCTCTGGAGATGAAAAGGACCTCTGTTTTTTATGCTGGATACGTAGGTTCTGTGTCTGGAGCCATGTTGAAACTGCATTGAAACAATCTGTGAGTGGGGTCAGGTCCATGTGGGTTGTGGAGAAAGGCATGTATAAAAGAATGTCATCTGCATATATCATGCAGTTTACGTTGAATGATCTTATGATATTGAAGAGTAAGGAGGATAATGAGGATCCTTGAGGTACCCCTTGTTTTTGATGGAAGTGGCTAGACTCTTCTGATCCAGACTTCACATATTGCCATCTATCGTCCAGATAAGACTTGCACCATTTTAGTGCCTTGTTGCAGACACCCTTTTCTTTTAGTCTTCCCAGGAGGATTTCGTGACTCACGGAGTCAAAAGCCGCGGCGATGTCTAGGAAAATGAGGACAAAACCTTGATGGATGTTGTCAATTCCTGTGATGATATTGTTGATTAGACCAGTGAGTAGTGTCTCAACTCCATGATGTTCTCTGAACCCATGTTGGCAGTTATCTAAGGGAGCAAATGAGTCTATGTGATCTTGAATTTGCCGTTGTGCTTCCTTCTCAATTATTTTGGCTAAGATGGGGATGCTAGCTATTGGTCGATAGGAGTCCACCCTTTGGGGGTCCAGTTTGGGGTTTTTCAGTAATGGTCTAATGGAAGTCTGCTTGAGTGAAGTGGGAAAATAACCTGTTGTAAAGGAGAGTTCCATTATATTTGCGATGACAGGACTGAGCACATCACGTAGTTCCTTGATCCAAAAAGCTGGACATGGGTCGGTCTGTGCAGTGGAGGTGTTGAGTGATGCTATGGTGTTCTCAATACATTTATTGGATGGTGTGGAAAAAGGTTAAGTGGAGAGAGGTCCGCCGGTTCTTGATATTGGACTGCTGTGACCTTGTTAGTTTGTACAATCTTGGATTGCAGATAATCAGCGAATTCTTGTGGGTGTATGTTGATGTGTTGCTCGGGTGATGGTTCCTTTGAGAGGGATTTGACCAAATTGAAGAGGTCACGAGGCTTATTCAGTGACCTCTTTAGGGTGTCAGTGTGATATTGTCTCATTCTGATAGAGATTGTTCCTCGATGTATTGCAAGGTGGGTTAGGTATGCGGTCTGATCTTCCGGTGAGCGTGATCGGCGCCATCGGCGTTCGAGTCTACGTAGTTGCATGAGGGAAGCGCGTAGGTCAGGAGAGAACCATGGGGCGGATTTTCTTTTCGCTCTTGCTGTCTTTTTAGGGTTTGGGTGTTGTGAGATGGCAAGCAGGCTGGAATTCCAGTGAGAGATTAGTTCATCAAGGTCAGGTGTTGTTTTGTTGATGAGTGATGGGGTCTCCGAAAGGATGAGTTCCCTATCGAAGGGGCGGAAGCATCTAGTGGAAGTTCGAGAGGTGATGTTCGTGGGTTGGCTTCTGTTCAGCTGGTCATTGTTGCTGGGAATCTGGATAATGATCAATTTGTGGTCGGACCAGGGTACATCCACGACTGATGTTGGCAGATTGTGGCTTTTGTCCTTGACTGGATGTGGCATAAAAACCAAGTCCAGAATGTTCCCTTTTGTATGTGTGGGTTCATTTATGATTTGTTTGAGACCCAGGTCTTCCATTGCATCAAGGAACGCATTTGCGTGGTTTTTGGTGTAGCGATGGGAGATTGAAATCACCCATTATCCAATTTGGTTTGTTGGGAGTGCGGGTGTTAGCTGCAAGGTCAATGATGGTTGGAAGGTCAACTGGAGAAGTAGATGGTGTTCTATATAACAGGGTAAGGGAGAATTGTTGGTTAGCAACAGAGAGAGTGTCCAGGCTGTTTGTGCTGTGATGTCAGCGTTGTTCCTGATGTGTTTTGGCAGAGAGTTCCAGAGGGATGGAGCATAAAGTTCGAAGGCTCTGTTGCAGGTCCGTTGTGTGGACTTGGTTCTTTTGTGGGGGATGATGATGGAGTTATTGGAGGATTGTCTGGTTGGTCTGCTGTGGGTTGGGCGAGGCAGTAGGGTGTGGAGTGAGGTGTTCCGTGTTTGGTGGATAGTCTTGTGGGTGAGTAGGATAGCTTTATATTTGATTCTTGCTTCAATGAGCAGGATGTGGAGGTCTCTTAGGATAGGGGTGATGTGATCCCGCTTTTTTGCATTCTGAATAATCCTTGCCATAGTATTTAAGGCAGTTCGGAGGGGGTTGAAAATATTTTTTCACTCAACGTGTAATCAAACTCTGGAATTCATTACCGGAGGATGTAGTAAAAGCTGTTTGTGCATCTGGGTTTAAAAAAGGTTTGAAGAAGTTCCTGGAGGAAAGGTCCATAAACCATGATTAAAAGGGACCCGGGAAATCACTTCTTGACCCAGTGCAAGCATTGTGGAACCTGTGTCTTTTGGGGATACAGCTAGGTACGTATGACCTGGATTGGTCACTGTTGGAAACAGGTTACTGGGCCTGGGCTTGATGGACCTTGGTCTGATCCAGTATGGCATATCTTATGTTCTTATGTTCTAAACTGAATAATATCAAAAGGCATTAAAGAAACCAGCGAATAAACACAATAAAAGTGATTATTTTAATTACAGCTGGAGATTTCAATTTATTTTATTTATTTTATTTTATACACATTTATATACCGCATCTTCCAAAGTTCAGTTGCGGTTTACAGTGAACAATAGTTAACAAAGCAAGTTTGTTTTACAGGGAACGACATATTATAACAGAACATATTTACAAGGAACATCATATTATATATAGAATATACAATCTAAACAATGTGGGATAATACAGAACAGAATAAACTATATACAGTTTTATATATGTATTTATATACATGGAAGTGAAAGGACATAAGCTGTGAAGTCATCATGATTGTGTGTCAATTGTGTGGGTTAGGGTTTTTGCTTGATGCGGATAGATACCTGTTTAACCTCTGTCTAAAGCAGGTTGTGAGTTATCTATGTTATAGTGTTTGGTGAACAAATAAGTTTTTAATTTTTTGCGGAGTTCCATGATCTCCGTTAGTGTTCGTAGCTCCTCTAGGAGGGAATTCCAGATCGTTGGGGCTATGTGGGAAAAGGCTCTGTTATTTGTTGATTTATGGGCTCTTGTATAATCTTTCGGGATCTTTAATCTGTTCAATTGTCCTTTTCTGTGTGTGGACTTAGATGGTTCTTTGTTTATTAAGCTGCATAGCATAGTTGGGGCCATATCATATAAGGCCTTGAATGAAGTTATTATTGTTTTGTAGATTATTCTACTTTGAATTGGTAGCCAATGGAGAGAGGCTAGTATTGGTGATATGTGTTGGAGTGAGTTAATTTTCAATATGATTCTGGCCGCTGCGTTTTGCGCTAATTGCAATCGTTTGATGTTTTGTTTTGATATGCCTATTAGAATTAGATTGGCAAAGTCAAAATGTGGAGTTATGGTGGCCTGGATTATGTTGATATGTCAATGTACTCATGTCAGTCTTAGAGTGGGTATAACTGCCAGCATCTAGATTGTTTTTGAAATATTCATATATCACCATTGCAAAATCAGAGATACATGCAGAAAACCATGTCTACTACTTGCCCCTGCCAAATTGTACATACTGTGGGTCTGAGTGTGTAAGCGTTGGTTATATGTAAGTCAGTCTGTATTCACATGTGCCAACGCCACATATAAAAGCCACACAAGCCTTCTAAAATGACTTCCTAAATATGCTAAAATGCTACTATCTATGGATTATGGAAAACAAATTCAAAAATCTCATTGAAATGAATCAAGGTAGATAGATTATTGCTTCTCACCGACACTGTTTAATGTCTATACCGATGATGCACTATAGCATAATGGAGGGAGAATTCCATGAATTACAGTACGTAACTATTATCACCATATTCCTGCCTATCTGATGGCTTTATTGACATTTGCTCATGCGCATACACAAGGAGTATCAGAAGGAAGTGGATCAGCTACCTCAGGGCACCACGAAGTCCATTTCTCTATGGCTAGACATAGAAACAGCAAGTTTTCCCCTCTCTGATTTGTGACTGCTGGTGAACCTGAAGGAGGGGTGTTCAGCAGCAGAAAGAGTTAAAGTCTGACTGGAAAATACTCAGGGGAACCAGTTATGACAAGCTCTTTTTATAACACAGCATAATGTCCATAACGCCCAGGTACAAGCATTGTGGAACCTGTGTCTTTTGGGGAAACTGCTAGGTACGTATGACCTAGATTGGCCACTATTGGAAACAGGATACTGGGCTTGATGGATGTTGGTCTGACCCAGTATGGCATATCTTATGTTCTTATGTTCTTATTTAGGGGACATTGTCTCCATTTGTGTCTGAGTACATGCATAAGACATAAGTCCATCAACATGATGGACTTCTGTTCATAGGCTCCTCTATACTATTCAATGACTGGTAATTCACCTACACCAAAGAGGTGTCTCCAACGCCACAGGAAAGTGTGGCAAGAAGGTTCTGGAAGCCATACTGAGGCTTTTAGGTAGGAAGTTGAAATCTAGAACTTCCAGAGTAGTGTTTTCAGAAATGTTCCCTGCTCCACATGCAGGACTCAAAAGGCAAGCAGAGCTCCAGAGGCTACTACTAATACTATTACTTAACCTTTGTGCAGGGCTAGAAGGTGTACACAGCACTGTACATGGACATGTAAGAGACAGTTTCTGCTCAAAGGAGCTCACAGAAAGCAAGCTAGCACACAAGAATCCCAAGAAAAACCAATGCGCTAAAGCGACTTGCTCCTGAGGTAAAAGACTGCCCTGAAACTTAGCCTAGTTTTTTACTCTTCTCCAAACATCCCACCCCCAAAAACCTTTGGTGGCCTGGTGATCTTGACACCTCACTCCCCCAAACCCTCTAAAAAACTTTACCGATTGTTGTGGTGGTCCAGTGTCCTTGACTTCCCAAACCCTCTAAAAATGTTAGCATTTTCCCTCGTGGCTCAGTGGCCCCAAGCCCTACCTCCAAATCTCTCCCCTCTCCCCCAGTACCGTCCTCATTGGAGGGCAAGAGTAATGGCAACATGTTCCTGCCCTGGCATTGCCATCTTGGAAAATGATGGCGCTTGAACTCACATGATACAGGAGATTGTGGCACAGTAGCGTGTGGTTCTTTCTCCTACCTCTCACTGAGGACAGTACCAGAGCCATGGCTGGTGCAAGGCTTGGAGGCCTCCTAGGCAAGCCTCTACCTTGTTGCCCTTCTCCCTCTCTCCAGGAGGTGCCCATTGCTGCCATGGCCACCTCTCTTCACAGCCTGCAGCAGCAACAATGCAATGCTTACCTCAAGCCTCCAGTGCAGAAGTGATGGCAATAGGCGGCCACCTAGTTCATCTAATGGTAACACTCGCCCTGAGTGCGGGAATAGAGAGAATCAGAGGTAGGGATTGGGAATTATTTCTGGATTGCAAGCAAACAGAATATTAGCAATTGGTAAATATCAGTAACTTTGCTGCAGATTAAAATTTGCCTTACTAGTAGTCTGAACTATTAGACGGAGGGGATATGAAGCTGAGGTGGGAGAGGTTAGGGGGAGTATGTTGCTTTCATCGAATACTGTTTTTTGTATCCTCACAGCAGTACAGTGGAGGTTGTTGTATGTCACCACGTTCATCTTAGGAAGGAAAGAAAGCACTGATTTAAAGATCCCAGGCAGTTTGTAAGCACCTATTTCTACACATAAGACACTGTTTTGTGTGCAAAAAATGCTTATTAATGTCCTCCCAAAGGGGGATAATTTTTAAAAGATATTTTGACAGGTAAAACAGCTTTTTCCACCTGAAATAGGAATGTTTCCCCTTGAAATCATGGTCAACAAATAGCTGAAAGTGTTATTAATGTATTCTGCTTTGTGCCATCTATGACTGAAAAGCTGGAATCTACGTGCTGAGAGTGATGTTCAGTGGCTGTCGCTGGATATTCAGTGAAAAGGTGGAATCTACATGCTGAGAGTGATGTTCAGTGGCTGTCGCTGGATATTCAGTGAAAAGGTGGAATCTACGTGCTGAGAGTGATGTTCAGTGGCTGTAGCTGGATATTCAGTGAAAAGGTGGAATCTACGTGCTGAGAGGGATGTTCAGTGGCTGTCGCTGGATATTCTGCTGAAAAGGTGGAATCTACGTGCTGAGAGTGATATTCAGTGGCTGTCGCTGGATGTTCAGTGAAAAGGTGGAATCTACGTGCTGAGAGTGATGTTCAGTGGCTGTCGCTGGATGTTCAGTGAAAAGGTGGAATCTACGTGCTGAGAGTGATGTTCAGTGGCTGTCGCTGGATATTCAGTGAAAAGGTGGAATCTACATGCTGAGAGTGATGTTCAGTGGCTGTCGCTGGATATTGAGTGAAAAGGTGGAATCTACGTGCTGAGAGTGATGCTCAGTGGCTGTCGCTTGATATTCAGTGAAAAGGTGGAATCTACATGCTCAGAGTAATGTTCAGTGGCTGTCGCTGGATATTCAGTGAAAAGGTGGAATCTACGTGCTCAGAGTGATGTTCAGTGGCTGTCGCTGGATATTCAGTGAAAAGGTGGAATCTACATGCTCAGAGTGATGTTCAGTGGCTGTCGCTGGATATTCAGTGAAAAGGAATCTACGTGCTCAGAGTGATGATCAGTGGCTGTCGCTGGATATTCAGTGAAAAGGTGGAATCTACGTGCTCAGAGTGATGTTCAGTGGCTGTCGCTGGATATTCAGTGAAAAGGTGGAATCTACATGCTCAGAGTGATGTTCAGTGGCTGTCGCTGGATATTCAGTGAAAAGGTGGAATCTACATGCTCAGAGTGATGTTCAGTGGCTGTCGCTGGATATCCAGTGAAAAGGTGGAATCTACGTGCTGAGAGGGATGTTCAGTGACTGTCGCTGGATATTCAGTGAAAAGGTGGAATCTACGTGCTGAGAGGGATGTTCAGTGGCTGTCGCTGGATATTCTGCTCAAAAGGTGGAATCTACTTGCTGAGAGTGATATTCAGTGGCTGTCGCTGGATGTTCAGTGAAAAGGTGGAATCTACGTGCTGAGAGTGATGTTCAGTGGCTGTCGCTGGATGTTCAGTGAAAAGGTGGAATCTACGTGCTGATAGTGATGTTCAGTGGCTGTCGCTGGATGTTCAGTGAAAAGGTGGAATCTACGTACTGAGAGTGATGTTCAGTGGCTGTCGCTGGATATTGAGTGAAAAGGTGGAATCTACGTGCTGAGAGAGATGCTCAGTGGCTGTCGCTTGATATTCAGTGAAAAGGTGGAATCTACATGCTCAGAGTGATGTTCAGTGGCTGTCGCTGGATATTCAGTGAAAAGGTGGAATCTACGTGCTCAGAGTGATGTTCAGTGGCTGTCGCTGGATATTCAGTGAAAAGGTGGAATCTACGTGCTCATAGTGATGTTCAGTGGCTGTCGCTGGATATTCAGTGAAAAGGAATCTACGTGCTCAGAGTGATGTTCAGTGGCTGTCGATATTCAGTGAAAAGGTGGAATCTACATGCTCAGAGTGATGTTCAGTGGCTGTCACTGGATATTCAGTGAAAAGGTGGAATCTACGTGCTCAGAGTGATGTTCAGTGGCTGTCGCTGGATATTCAGTGAAAAGGTGGAATCTACGTGCTCAGAGTGATGTTCAGTGGCTGTCGCTGGATATCCAGTGAAAAGGTGGAATCTACGTGCTGAGAGGGATGTTCAGTGGCCGTCGCTGGATATTCAGTGAAAAGGTGGAATCTATGTGCTGAGAGGGATGTTCAGTGGCCGTCGCTGGATATTCAGTGAAAAGGTGGAATCTACGTGCTGAGAGGGATGTTCAGTGGCTGTCGCTGGATATTCAGTGAAAAGGTGGAATCTACGTGCTGAGAGGGATGTTCAGTGGCTGTCGCTGGATATTCAGTGAAAAGGTGGAATCTACGTGCTGAGAGGGATGTTCAGTGGCTGTCGCTGGATGTTCAGTGAAAAGGTGGGATCTACGTGCTGAGAGTGATGTTCAGTGGCTGTCGCTGGATGTTCAGTGAAAAGGTGGAATCTACGTGCTGAGACTGATGTTCAGTGGCTGTCGCTGGATATTGAGTGAAAAGGTGGAATCTACGTGCTGAGGGTGATGCTCAGTGGCTGTCGCTGGATATTCAGTGGAAAGGTGGAATCTACATGCTGAGGGTGATGTGCAGTGGCTGTCGCTGGATATTCAGTGAAAAGGTGGAATCTACGTGCTGAGGGTGGTGTTCAGTGGCTGTCGCTGGATATTCTGCTGAAAAGCTGGAATCTACGTGCTGAGAGTCATGTTCAGTGGCTGTCGCTGGATATTCAGTGAAAAGGTGGAATCTACATGCTGAGAGTCGTGTTCAGTGGCTGTCGCTGGATATTCAGTGAAAAGGTGGAATCTACGTGCTGAGAGGGATGTTCAGTGGCTGTCGCTGGATGTTCAGTGAAAAGGTGGAATCTACATGCTGAGAGGGATGTTCAGTGGCTGTCACTGGATATTCAGTGAAAAGGTGGAATCTACATGCTGAGAGGGATGTTCAGTGGCTGTCGCTGGATATTCAGTGAAAAGGTGGAGTCTACGTGTTGAGGGTGATGTTCAGTGGCTGTCGCTGGATATTCAGTGAAAAGGTGGAATCTACGTGTTGAGGGTGATGTTCAGTGGCTGTCACTGGATATTCAGTGAAAACGTGGAATCTACGTGCTGAGAGTGATGTTCAGTGGCTGTCACTGGATATTCAGTGAAAAGGTGGAATCTACGTGCTGAGAGTGATGTTCAGTGGCTGTCGCTGGATATTCAGTGAAAAGGTGGAATCTACGTGCTGAGAGTGATGTTCAGTACTAAAAAGGTGGAATCTACGTGCTGAGAGTGATGTTCAGTGGCTGTCGCTGGATATTCAGTGAAAAGGTGGAATCTACCTGCTGAGAGGGATGTTCAGTGGCTGTCGCTGGATAGTCAGTGAAAAGGTGGAATCTACGTGCTGAGAGGGATGTTCAGTGGCTGTCGCTGGATATTCTGCTGAAAAGGTGGAATCTACGTGCTGAGAGTGATGTTCAGTGGCTGTCGCTGGATATTCAGGTGAAAAGGTGGAATCTACATGCTGAGTGTGATGATCAGTGGCTGTCGTTGGATTTTCTTTGTAATGGTGGAATCTACGTGCTGAGGGTGATGTTCAGTGGCTGTCGCTGGATATTCAGTGAAAAGGTGGAATCTACGTGCTGAGGGTAGTGTTCAGTGGCTGTCGCTGGATTTTCAGTGAAAAGGTGGAATCTACGTGCTGAGAGTGATGTTCAGTGGCTGTCGCTGGATGTTCAGTGAAAAGGTGGAATCTACGTGCTGAGAGGGATGTTCAGTGGCTGTCGCTGGATATTCAGTGAAAAGGTGGAATCTACGTGCTGAGAGGGATGTTCAGTGGCTGTCGCTGGATATTCAGTGAAAAGGTGGAATCTACGTGCTGAGAGGGATGTTCAGTGGCTGTCGCTGGATATTCAGTGAAAAGGTGGAATCTACGTGCTGAGAGTGATGTTCAGTGGCTGTCGCTGGATATTCAGTGAAAAGGTGGAATCTACGTGCTGAGAGTGATGTTCAGTGGCTGTCGCTGGATATTCAGTGAAAAGGTGGAATCTACGTGCTGAGGGTGGTGTTCAGTGGCTGTCGCTGGATATTCAGTGAAAAGGTGGAATCTACGTGCTGAGAGGGATGTTCAGTGGCTGTCGCTGGATATTCAGTGAAAAGGTGGAATCTACGTGCTGAGAGGGGAGTTCAGTGGCCGTCGCTGGATATTCAGTGAAAAGGTGGAATCTACGTGCTGAGAGTGATGTTCAGTGGCTGTCGCTGGATATTCAGTGAAAAGGTGGAATCTACGTGCTGAGAGTGATGTTCAGTGGCTGTCGCTGGATATTCAGTGAAAAGGTGGAATCTACGTGCTGAGAGGGATGTTCAGTGGCTGTCGCTGGATATTCAGTGAAAAGGTGGAATCTACGTGCTGAGAGGGATGTTCAGTGGCTGTCGCTGGATATTCAGTGAAAAGGTGGAATCTACGTGCTGAGAGTGATGTTCAGTGGCTGTCGCTGGATATTCAGTGAAAAGGTGGAATCTACGTGCTGAGAGTGATGTTCAGTGGCTGTCGCTGGATGTTCAGTGAAAAGGTGGAATCTACGTGCTGAGAGTGATGTTCAGTGGCTGTCGCTGGATATTCAGTGAAAAGGTGGAATCTACGTGCTGAGAGTGATGTTCAGTGGCTGTCGCTGGATATTCAGTGAAAAGGTGGAATCTACATGCTGAGAGGGATGTTCAGTGGCTGTCGCTGGATATTCAGTGAAAAGGTGGAATCTACGTGCTGAGAGGGATGTTCAGTGGCTGTCGCTGGATATTCAGTGAAAAGGTGGAATCTACGTGCTGAGAGTGATGTTCAGTGGCTGTCGCTGGATATTCAGTGAAAAGGTGGAATCTACGTGCTGAGAGTGATGTTCAGTGGCTGTCGCTGGATATTCAGTGAAAAGGTGGAATCTACGTGCTGAGAGTGATGTTCAGTGGCTGTCGCTGGATATTCAGTGAAAAGGTGGAATCTACGTGCTGAGAGTGATGTTCAGTGGCTGTCGCTGGATATTCAGTGAAAAGGTGGAATCTACGTGCTGAGAGTGATGTTCAGTGGCTGTCGCTGGATATTCAGTGAAAAGGTGGAATCTACGTGCTGAGAGGGATGTTCAGTGGCTGTCGCTGGATATTCTGCTGAAAAGGTGGAATCTACGTGCTGAGAGTGATGTTCAGTGGCTGTCGCTGGATGTTCAGTGAAAAGGTGGAATCTACGTGCTGAGAGTGATGTTCAGTGGCTGTCGCTGGATGTTCAGTGAAAAGGTGGAATCTACGTGCTGAGAGGGATGTTCAGTGGCTGTCGCTGGATGTTCAGTGAAAAGGTGGAATCTACGTGCTGAGAGTGATGTTCAGTGGCTGTCGCTGGATATTGAGTGAAAAGGTGGAATCTACATGCTGAGAGTGATGCTCAGTGGCTGTCGCTGGATATTCAGTGAAAAGGTGGAATCTACGTGCTCAGAGTGATGTTCAGTGGCTGTCGCTGGATATTCAGTGAAAAGGTGGAATCTACGTGCTCAGAGTGATGTTCAGTGGCTGTCGCTGGATATTCAGTGAAAAGGTGGAATCTACGTGCTGAGAGTGATGTTCAGTGGCTGTCGCTGGATATTCAGTGAAAAGGTGGAATCTACGTGCTCAGAGTGATGTTCAGTGGCTGTCGCTGGATATTCAGTGAAAAGGTGGAATCTACGTGCTCAGAGTGATGTTCAGTGGCTGTCACTGGATATTCAGTGAAAAGGTGGAATCTACGTGCTCAGAGTGATGTTCAGTGGCTGTCGCTGGATATCCAGTGAAAAGGTGGAATCTACGTGCTGAGAGTGATGTTCAGTGGCTGTCGCTGGATATTCAGTGAAAAGGTGGAATCTACGTGCTGAGAGGGATGTTCAGTGGCTGTCGCTGGATATTCAGTGAAAAGGTGGAATCTACGTGCTGAGAGGGATGTTCAGTGGCTGTCGCTGGATATTCAGTGAAAAGGTGGAATCTACGTGCTGAGAGGGATGTTCAGTGGCTGTCGCTGGATATTCAGTGAAAAGGTGGAATCTACGTGCTGAGAGGGATGTTCAGTGGCTGTCGCTGGATATTCAGTGAAAAGGTGGAATCTACGTGCTGAGAGTGATGTTCAGTGGCTGTCGCTGGATATTCAGTGAAAAGGTGGAATCTACGTGCTGAGAGGGATGTTCAGTGGCTGTCGCTGGATATTGAGTGAAAAGGTGGAAACTACGTGCTGAGGGTGATGCTCAGTGGCTGTCGCTGGATATTCAGTGGAAAGGTGGAATCTACGTGCTGAGGGTGATGTGAAGTGGCTGTCGCTGGATATTCAGTGAAAAGGTGGAATCTACGTGCTGAGGGTGGTGTTCAGTGGCTGTCGCTGGATATTCTGCTGAAAAGCTGGAATCTACGTGCTGAGAGTCATGCTCAGTGGCTGTCGCTGGATATTCAGTGAAAAGGTGGAATCTACATGCTGAGAGTCGTGTTCAGTGGCTGTCGCTGGATATTCAGTGAAAAGGTGGAATCTACGTGCTGAGAGGGATGTTCAGTGGCTGTCGATGGATATTCTGCTGAAAAGCTCGAATCTACGTGCTGTGAGTGATGTTCAGTGGCTGTCACTGGATATTCAGTGAAAAGGTGGAATCTACATGCTGAGAGGGATGTTCAGTGGCTGTCGCTGGATATTCAGTGAAAAGGTGGAGTCTACGTGTTGAGGGTGATGTTCAGTGGCTGTCGCTGGATATTCAGTGAAAAGGTGGAATCTACGTGTTGAGTGTGATGTTCAGTGGCTGTCGCTGGATATTCAGTGAAAACGTGGAATCTACATGCTGAGAGTGATGTTCAGTGGCTGTCACTGGATATTCAGTGAAAAGGTGGAATCTACGTGCTGAGAGTGATGTTCAGTGGCTGTCGCTGGATATTCAGTGAAAAGGTGGAATCTACGTGCTGAGAGTGATGTTCAGTACTGAAAAGGTGGAATCTACGTGCTGAGAGTGATGTTCAGTGGCTGTCGCTGGATGTTCAGTGAAAAGGTGGAATCTATGTGCTGAGAGTGATGTTCAGTGGCTGTCGCTGGATGTTCAGTGAAAAGGTGGAATCTACGTGCTGAGGGTGGTGTTCAGTGGCTGTCGCTGGATATTCAGTGAAAAGGTGGAATCTACGTGCTGAGAGGGAAGTTCAGTGGCTGTCGCTCGATATTCTGTGAAAAGGTGGAATCTACATGCTGAGAGGGATGTTCAGTGGCTGTCGCTGGATATTCAGTGAAAAGGTGGAATCTACATGCTGAGAGGGATGTTCAGTGGCTGTCGCTGGATAGTCAGTGAAAAGGTGGAATCTACGTGCTGAGAGGGATGTTCAGTGGCTGTCGCTGGATATTCTGCTGAAAAGGTGGAATCTACGTGCTGAGAGTGATGTTCAGTGGCTGTCGCTGGATATTGAGTGAAAAGGTGGAATCTACATGCTGAGGGTGATGCTCAGTGGCTGTCGCTGGATATTCAGTGGAAAGGTGGAATCTATGTGCTGAGGGTGATGTGCAGTGGCTGTCGCTGGATATTCAGTGAAAAGGTGGAATCTACGTGCTGAGGGTGGTGTTCAGTGGCTGTCGCTGGATGCTCTGCTGAAAAGCTGGAATCTATGTGCTGAGAGTGATGTTCAGTGGCTGTCGCTGGATGTTCAGTGAAAAGGTGGAATCTACATGCTGAGAGGGATGTTCAGTGGCTGTCGATGGATGTTCAGTGAAAAGGTGGAATCTACGTGCTGAGGGTGGTGTTCAGTGGCTGTCGCTGGATATTCAGTGAAAAGGTGGAATCTACATGCTGAGGTTGGTGTTCAGTGGCTGTCGCTGGATATTCAGTGAAAAGGTGGAATCTACGTGCTGAGAGTCGTGTTCAGTGGCTGTCGCTGGATATTCAGTGAAAAGGTGGAATCTACGTGCTGAGAGTCGTGTTCAGTGTCTGTCGCTGAATATTCAGTGAAAAGGTGGAATCTACGTGCTGAGAGGGATGTTCAGTGGCTGTCGCTGGATATTCAGTGAAAAGGTGGAATCTACGTGCTGAGAGGGATGTTCAGTGGCTGTCGCTGGATATTCAGTGAAAAGGTGGAATCTACGTGCTGAGAGGGATGTTCAGTGGCTGTCGCTGGATATTCAGTGAAAAGGTGGAATCTACGTGTTGAGGGTGATGTTCAGTGGCTGTCGCTGGATATTCAGTGAAAAGGTGGAATCTACGTGCTGAGAGTGATGTTCAGTGGCTGTCGCTGGATATTCAGTGAAAAGGTGGAATCTACGTGCTGAGAGTGATGTTCAGTGACTGTCGCTGGATATTCAGTGAAAAGGTGGAATCTACGTGCTGAGAATGATATTCGGTGGCTGTCGCTGGATATTCAGTGAAAAGGTGGAATCTACGTGCTGAGAGTGATGTTCAGTACTGAAAAGGTGGAATCTACATGCTGAGAGTGATGTTCAGTGGCTGTCGCTGGATGTTCAGTAAAAAGGTGGAATCTATGTGCTGAGAGTGATGTTCAGTGGCTGTCGCTGGATGTTCAGTGAAAAGGTGGAATCTACATGCTGAGGGTGGTGTTCAGTGGCTGTCGCTGGATATTCAGTGAAAAGGTGGAATCTACGTGCTGAGAGGGATGTTCAGTGGCTGTCGCTGGATATTCAGTGAAAAGGTGGGATCTACGTGCTGAGAGGGATGTTCAGTGGCCGTCGCTGGATATTCTGCTGAAAAGGTGGAATCTACATGCTGAGAGTGATGTTCAGTGGCTGTCGCTGGATATTGAGTGAAAAGGTGCAATCTACGTGCTGAGAGTGGTGTTCAGTGGCTGTCGCTGGATATTCTGCTGAAAAGCTGGAATCTACGTGCTGAGAGATGTTCAGTGGCTGTCGCTGGATATTCAGTGAAAAGGTGGAATCTATGTGCTGAGAGGGATGTTCAGTGGCTGTCGCTGGATGTTCAGTGAAAAGGTGGAATCTACGTGCTGAGAGTGATGTTCAGTGGCTGTCGCTGGATATTCTGCTGAAAAGGTGGAATCTACGTGTTGAGAGTCATGTTCAGTGGCTGTCGCTGGATATTCAGTGAAAAGGTGGAATCTACGTGCTGAGAGTCATGTTCAGTGGCTGTCGTTGGATATTCAGTGAAAAGGTGGAATCTACGTGCTGAGAGTGATGTTCAGTGGCTGTCGCTGGATGTTCAGTGAAAAGGTGGAATCTACGTGCTGAGAGGGATGTTCAGTGGCTGTCGCTGGATGTTCAGTGAAAAGGTGCAATCTACGTGCTGAGAGGGATGTTCAGTGGCTGTCGCTGGATATTCAGTGAAAACATGGAATCTACATGCTGAGAGGGATGTTCAGTGGCTGTTGCTGGATATTCAGTGAAAAGGTGGAATCTACGTGCAGAGAGTGATGTTCAGTGGCTGTCGCTGGATATTCAGTGAAAAGGTGGAATCTATGTGCTGAGGGTGGTGTTCAGTGGCTGTCGCTGGATGTTCAGTGAAAAGGTGGAATCTAGATGCTGAGAGTGATGTTCAGTGGCTGTCGCTGGATATTCAGTGTAAAGGTGGATTCTACGTGCTGAGAGTGATGTTCAGTGGCTGTCGCTGCATATTGAGTGAAAAGGTGGAATCTGCGTGCTGAGGGTGATGTTCAGTGGCTGTCGCTGGATATTCAGTGAAAAGGTGGAATCTACGTGCTGAGAGTGATGTTCAGTGGCTGTCGCTGGATATGCAGTGAAAAGGTGGAATCTACATGCTGAGAGGGATGTTCAGTGGCTGTCGCTGGATATTCAGTGAAAAGGTGGAATCTACGTGCTGAGAGTGATGTTCAGTGGCTGTCGCTGGATATTCAGTGAAAAGGTGGAATCTACGTGCTGAGAGTGATGTTCAGTGGCTGTCGCTGGATATGCAGTGAAAAGGTGGAATCTACATGCTGAGAGGGATGTTCAGTGGCTGTCGCTGGATATTCAGTGAAAAGGTGGAATCTACGTGCTGAGAGTGATGTTCAGTGGCTGTCACTGGATATTCAGTGAAAAGGTGGAATCTACGTGCTGAGAGTGATGTTCAGTACTGAAAAGGTGGAATCTACGTGCTGAGAGTGATGTTTAGTGGCTGTCGCTGGATGTTCAGTGAAAAGGTGGAATCTACGTGCTGAGAGTGATGTTCAGTGGCTGTCGCTGGATATTCAGTGAAAAGGTGGAATCTATGTGCTCAGAGTGATGTTCAGTGGCTGTCGCTGGATATTCAGTGAAAAGGTGGAATCTACGTGCTCAGAGTGATGTTCAGTGGCTGTCGCTGGATATTCAGCGAAAAGGTGGAATCTACGTGCTCAGAGTGATGTTCAGTGGCTGTCGCTGGATATTCAGTGAAAAGGTGGAATCTACGTGCTCAGAGGGATGTTCAGTGGCTGTCGCTGGATATTCAGTGAAAAGGTGGAATCTACGTGCTGAGAGGTATGTTCAGTGGCTGTCGCTGGATATTCAGTGAAAAGGTGGAATCTACGTGCTCAGAGGGATTTTCAGTGGCTGTCGCTGGATATTCAGTGAAAAGGTGGAATCTACGTGCTGGGGGGGATGTGCAGTGGCTGTCGCTGGATATTCAGTGAAAAGGTGGAATCTACGTGCTGAGAGGGATGTTCAGTGGCTGTCGCTGGATATTCAGTGAAAAGGTGGAATCTACGTGCTGAGAGGGATGTTCAGTGGCTGTCGCTGGATGTTCAGTGAAAAGGTGGAATCTACCTGCTGAGGGTGGTGTTCAGTGGCTGTCGCTGGATATTCAGTGAAAAGGTGGAATCTACGTGCTGAGGGTGATGTTCATTGGCTGTCGCTGGATGTTCAGTGAAAAGGTGGAATCTACGTGCTGAGGGTGGTGTTCAGTGGCTGTCGCTGGATATTCAGTGAAAAGGTGGAATCTACTTGCTGAGAGTGATGTTCAGTGGCTGTTGCTGGATATTCAGTGAAAAGGTGGAATCTACGTGCTGAGAGGGATGTTCAGTGGCTGTCGCTGGATATTCAGTGAAAAGGTGGAATCTACATGCAGAGATTGATGGTCATTGGCTGTCGCTGGATATTCAGTGAAAAGGTGGAATCTACGTGCTGAGAGGGCATGTTCAGTGGATGTCGCTGGATATTCAGTGAAAAAGGTGGAATCTACTGTTGAGGGTGATGTTCAGTGGCTGTCGCTGGATATTCAGGTGAAAAGGTGGAATCTACGTGCTGAGAGGGATGTTCAGTGCTGTCGCTGGATATTCAGTGAAAAGGTGGAATCTACGTGCTGAGAGTGATGTTCAGTGGCTGTCGCTGGATATTCAGTGAAAAGGTGGAATCTAAGTGCTGAGAGTGATGTTCAGTGGCTGTCACTGGATATTCAGTGAAAAGGTGGAATCTACGTGCTGAGAGTGATGTTCAGTACTGAAAAGGTGGAATCTACGTGCTGAGAGTGATGTTCAGTGGCTGTCGCTGGATGTTCAGTGAAAAGGTGGAATCTATGTGCTGAGAGTGATGTTCAGTGGCTATCGCTGATGTTCAGTGAAATGGTGGAATCTACGTGCTGAGGGTGGTGTTCAGTGGCTGTCGCTGGATGTTCAGTGAAAAGGTAGAATCTACGTGCTGAGAGGGATGTTCAGTGGCTGTCGCTGGATATTCAGGTAAAAAGGTGGAATCTACGTGCTGAGAGGGATGGTTCAGTGGCTGTCGCTGGATAATGAGTGAAAAGGTGGAATCTACGTACTGAGGGTGATGTTCAGTGGCTGTCGCTGGATCTTAAGTGAAAAGGTGGAATATACGTTCTGAGGGTGATGTTCCAGTGGCTGTCGCTGGATATTCTGCTGAAAAGCTGGAATCTACGTGCTGAGAGTGATGTTCAGTGGCTGTCGCTGGATGTTCAGTGAAAAGGTAGAATCTACGTGCTGAGAGTGATGTTCAGTGGCTGTCGCTGGATGTTCAGTGAAAAGGTGGAATCTACGTGCTGAGAGCTGATGTTCTGTGGCTGTCGCTGGATGTTCAGTGCCAAGCTCCTTCTCTACGTGGGCCCCGGCATTGAGCTCTTACTCTACGTGGGCCCCGGCATTGAGCTGTTACCTGGTTAGCTTCAAAAACCAAGACCCTGAAAACAGTCCAGCAGTGAGCTCCCTATTGTTTTTTTTTTGTCGGATCACATCGAGGGAGGGTAAGTTATTCAACTTTACCCCACCAGTCAGATGAGATCCATTTTATTCAATTCCTTTTTATTCAGTTCCTTTGTGTGACAATATTGATATAAAACCAAAAAAAGAGACTTATCTCCAGCTGTATTGAAACAACGAGCGCATCCTCGTCACTGCAACGGGTCTGAATATATGAGCATGACGTGCACTTTTCGGGACATAAAATTCCCTGTATCAAGTGCTCCAATGTAGATCGTGTTCAGTGGCATCCTTTCACCTCCGACGGCACCTGGTTAGCTTTAGCAGGGAAACTTAAGCAGCCTTTACTGTGCCGGACGTTCGCTGTGTTGCGAAAATGGGGCAGCGGCTCATTGCCGGCTGCCACCCTCAGAATGCCGCAATGCTAACTGGCACACAGCGGTGGCAGCTGGCGATATTCAGCGGCACTAACTCATGTTAAGGGGATTAACACAGTTAGCAGGTCTGAATCGGGCCCTAAATTTATTAATTACACTCACCTGCAGAAAATAGCCTTTTATGAAATTGCCTGGACTGTATTCACATTAACTTGTGTGCATACATCCTTTATGTGCATAAACAGTGGCGTTGGGGGGGGCGGGCGGGGCTTGAGCAAGGATTAGTGCTCGCATGCATGCTTTCTAAAAAGCCACACTTTATGCATGCAGAATAAAAGGAGAAATTTGCACATTGAAACGTGCATTGCGCAGTTTGTGGGGTGATCTTGCAAGGAAACTATGTGCACGCTTCTCCTTGGTGGTGCACGAGTTAGGGGACCCATTAGAAAATTACCCCCATAGTTTCACAAAGAGTTTCTTGGCCTTCGTCTCTGAGTAGACTAGCGCTAGCTGATGACCTTTTCAGCCCAGTACTCAAGGGTACCAGGAGAGCTGAGCTTTCCAGTCTGTCTACAGGAATCATACATGAGATAAATTTGAACGCGTTGAACACTGTGTGTAAAGGTGACTTTATCCCATACATATTCCTTGTTGCTTTCTTGAAATATAACCCATGTAGAGTGCTCACTGAGGGCTCAGGTGAAGACCCAGGCACTGGATCACGCCTCGCAGAGTCTAAAAATACACCCACCTCTTTATGTAAAAGGTGTTTGCAAAGGAGCAAGCCAGCCTGGGACAATAATGAGAGGTTGTGCTTTAAATAAGCACTACCAAGAAAGAGAGTTCACATCTGGGAAACCACATCCCTCCTCGTCTCGGGCTCCTGCTTGTCTGCTGAAGGCTTTAGGTCCCTGCTTGCCTCAGGAAATCCCCCTTTGTAGGGTCTGGCAATGACTCAGAACTGCTGACTAGTTAGAAATAGACAGGCTGATATTTAAACTCCACCGTTGGGTATTTTTTTTTAATGCTGGTCATGGAATTTAATTAATCATGTGCATTCAGCACCAGTCTTTGGAGTATGGACAACACCGATGGTTATCTGGAGAGTAGAATGAATATCGCCACTCATCTGAAAACGTACCACTCTGAAGATATTTAATACCACCTTGCGAGTGGTACAGACTGCAGGAGCCCATGTGTTAATGGGCAAAATTTGCTTTGACCAGATTTCTCCTGAACTACGTGCCTTAGATTGGCTTCCTGTTTATTGGAAAATACAACCTAAAGTGTTAACATTAATTTATACCAGCCCAAAACAATAAGGCAAGGGGCTGCCTCACAGCTGATTAACATTGCGCTGTCCTCCTTGTGCTCTAAGAACAGCTGGTCAGAGTTTGCACGATCTAAGCACATTCCAGCACGTAGAACTTGAAGAGAAACAAACACATACCCTTCTCTGTTGCCTGACGGCGCTATGGCATATAGGAAGAGGCTGAAAGCTTGCCTACTTCGCCTAGCACCTTCTCAGACCATTGCCATTAAAAAATCTTGAAGTAAAAGTTTTATTTGTCAGCGCAAAGAGAGGCCGTATCGAGCGATAACCGTGCCCTGTGCGCCTTGTGAACCTGACGCCCCCCCATGACATTAGACAATTTATCAGTTGCATATTTCACTTATTTAAAAGCATTTTTATGGTGTGCATCAGAATCTAAGTGGTTTACAAAATGACATCATAACAATAAATTAGATGATGGAGTGGAGGAGTAGCTAGTGGTTGGGGCAAGGTACTTCAGGCCGGAAGGTCGGGGGGTTAAATCCCACTAGAGGACAGCAACCTTGGGCTGGAAGGACTGGGGTTTCTAGTCCCACAGGTGCTCCTTGTGGTCTTGGGCAAGCTACTTAACCCTCCATAGCCCATGTTCCCTGTAAAATAGTTTTCTCCAAGTTATAATGCCCTGTTCAATGTAATTTCAGTTTGTTCAATGTAAACTGCACTGATGCAGAATAGCGCGGTATATAAGCAAAAATAAATAAATAATAATAAACCTAAAACAGCATGCACATTGTCAAATTATAAAACCTGAAACTTAAACCCCATGGAGCAGATATGTAAGCATTCCCATGATTCAAGCAGCAAGAATCCAAGAAATAAGATATGCCATAATGGGTCAGACCATGGTCCATCAGCCCAGTATCCTGTTTCCAACAGTGGCCAATCTAGGTCATACGTACCTAGCAGTTTCCCCAAAAGACACAGGTGCCACAATGCTTGTACTGAGTCAAGCATTGATATCCTGGGTCCCTTCTTAATAATGGTTTATGGACCTTTCCTCCAGAAACTTCTCCAAACCTTTTTAAACCCAGCGATACTAACAGCCTTTACTACATCCTCCGGTAACAAATTCCAGAGGTTGATTACACGTTGAGTGAAAAATATTTTCTTTTATTAGTCTTAAATAGTTTACCCTGTAGCTTCATGCATGTCCCCTAGTCTTTCTATATTCTGATAAGGTAAACAATTGATCTATGTTTACCTGTTCCACGCCATTCATTAATTTATAGACCTCTATCATATCTCCCCTCAGCCGTCTCTTTTCCAGGTTAAAGAGCCCTAACCTTTTTAGCCTTTCTTCATAGGAGTATCCTTCCATACCCTTTACATTTTGGTGGCTCTTCTCTGAACCTTTTCTAATAACGCTATATCTGTTTTAAGATACGGCGAACAGAATTGCACACAATATCAAGGTGCGGTCTCACCATGGAATGGTATGAGGCATTATCATATCCTTTGTTTTATTTTCATTCCTTTCCTTATCATACTAGCATTCTACTTGCTCTCTTGGCCGCCGCTGCCACACTGGGCGAAGGGTTTTAACATGTTCTCCACAATGACGCCTAAATTCTTTTCCTGGTGGTGGTTCCTAATGTGGAACCTTGCATCGTGTAACCATAGTTTGGGGTTGTTCTTCCCTAGGTGCATAACTTTGCACTTGTCCACATTAAATTTCATCTGCCATTTTGATGCCCAGTCTTCCAATTTATCAAGATCCTCTTGCAATTTCCACAATCCTCTTGGGTTTTAACAACTTTAATAGTTTTGTGTTATCTGCAAATTTGATAACCTCATTGTTATTCCACTTTCCAGGTCATTTGTGAATATGTCAAAGGCAGTGGA